>JAWNOQ010000052.1:2500000-5000000 GCA_035045865.1 Drosophila austrosaltans | reverse complement strand
ATTTCGAGATTGATGGAAGTTCATGAGCTCTTTTTGCTGCCCACTTACTTCCCCAACTGACCAATTAGGCGATTTCACCATAAACCAGCTAATTGCGATAACTTTATTACCATTAACAGAAGCCGCGATGCCATCTGATGCATTACCACTGGCACCACCCCAAAAACCCACCCAAAGAAAGGAAAAAAAAAAGAAAAAGCAATGCGATCGAATGTTGTATATTCCATAGATAAATCAATCAGTTGCCTCGCCCATTTGCCGTATAGTGCAGTCATAAAGTCTACAATTTTATGGTAAAAAAGAGCAAAAAAAAAAAAAAAATTATTTGTTATTTGGTTTGTCTTGTGGTTCCTCTAAAACCAAAATCCTCAAGTGGTGGCGGCGCCTATCATAAGCAAATTGTGAAAAATGTGTGTACGGTTGGTTAGAGCCGGTTGCCGGTTTTGTGGTTTTTGGCCACGACAACAATTAAAAAGAAATGCGCACAGAAATGCCAAATTGGCAATTGCGGATACATATTGTACGTATTTGTTTCAGGTTCAAGTTGGTGGTGGTTGTAGTGGTGGTGCTTTGGTGGTGCACCTTTCGCTTTGGCGCGTGCGTCGACATTAGCCCATTCCAAGTTTATTCCACTCGATTGAGCCTGGTCAGGAATTTCAATTGATGGATTACACTGACTGCAAGCAAATACTATCATTTTTAGCCTTTTCTTTGTTTTTTTTTCCAGTGTAATCATATTTGTTGTGTACGCTACGCCCCCGCCCTCTGAAGCTTTTGTAAAGTTGATCTTTGTTTTTTTTGTGGCCTTAACAGTTTTGCCGTCATTAGCGCCACAAGCCACGTCAAGTGCCACCATAAACCGGCCTGGTTATCACGCCAAAACAGGTTGGTCCCAGACTCTTTAGGCCAAAAACTGTAGCAGCCAACAGTTGACCAGTCGCCCCCCCCCCCCCCAATCCGAACCCCCTCTTTAGGCATCGGCCTGGCCATCCTGCGGTGTCGTTGTACTTTTGATTTCCAAGTAATAAACATGAACCACAACGTTCGCGCTTGATGACAACAACGCAACTGGAATGGAAATGGAAGGTTGGTTGATTGGATATATACATATATACACAGGTACCAACGAGATGGCGGGGGCAGTGTTTGTGTGTGAGCGAGATATGCAGCAGATTGAACCAATATACGAAATATAAACCGGAATTACCTCCTCCAGCCAGCCTCGACTACTTCACTACTCTCCTGTTCCTACTAATGCCACTGCTTTTGCAGTGGTTGCCCAAAAAGCTGCGGCTATTTTGGTTAAATCTCCTGCTGAGTATGTGTCTGTGTGTGTGTGTGCGTATATGAGTGTTTTAGCCTTTCCCTTTCATTGGCATTTCTGATTGATATTGATGTTGCAACTGCAACAAACATGGCTAATGTCATACTTATTGAGTAGTTGGATATATGAGCACATTCTGCATGATAAAATCCATAAAGAGGGATATTCAACATTGCTCATTTGCCAAACGCTCTATGAAGATATATATGAGAATATTTTACATTGACTGAAAAATACGCAAACTGAGGTAAATGGTGGAAATTGGACAAAGGCACTTTGGGCTTATGGAAAGGTAGCTAAGTGAGAGTCTTTACAGAACTAGGAGTTGCTTTTTTTGATAGTTAGGTTACTTGAAGGCCTTTTGAAATGAAATAAAGAAGCAATACGCTTTTAACACTTGTAAGGTCATTTTGTAATTCTCAACTAGTTCAAGTTTAAAAAAAATTGCAAAATACAATCTTAGCTAGGTTACTTGATGGCCTTCTGAAATGCAATATAGTCTCTATTTTGAACAATAAAAGTAATTGTAATTCTCCTCTCTCCTCTCTCTCTCTTGTAATTCTTAAGAACAAAAGAACTAATGTTACTTTATGGCCTTTTGAAGTTATTAACACTAAATGCACTTGTCGTTCCCAACTAGTTGAAATTTCATGGAAATATTCGCTTATGATAAGCTACTTGCTGGCTTTCTGTAATGCAATAAAGTCATGAAATCATTTATAATTCTCAACCAGTTCAAGTAAATTTCAAAGAACACACATTTGATATGGTTATGGCCTTCTGAAAGCAAGAGCCTTAAACATTTTTGCACTTGTAATTCCCAACTAGTTTAAGTTTTAGAAAGAAATTGATTGCCGCTTATGAGCTAGATGAGTTGTAATTCCCAACCAGTTGAATTTTTAAACAAATTTCGAAATGCATCAACCAAATAACGTTTTCATTCAAAAACTAATAAAAACAATTAACCACAATTAAAAATAAGTTAAAAACTTAATAAAGACAAACCTCTGCATATTTTCATAATGATGGAACTAATTGAGCCAAAATTTATCTCTTGGTGTGACCAATTAGCCAAATGCTAAGCCATTTCACTAAAACATTGCAGAAATGTAAAAAAAAGGTTTATAACCACTAAAAAATGAATGGAAATCCATACTAAACTTAAAATGCTGCTGCATTGTTGATCTAATAATAAAAGTGAATAGGTAGACATGCCGTTTCCTCACTTACTTCCTGCCCCCTCTCTCTCTCGCTTTCATCCCCCCTTCTTCGGGTAAGTAGTAAAAATTCAATTTTTCTTGCATTTTCTCATTTCAAATTTTATTTTGTTGTTTTTTTGTTGTTTTGTTTCTTTGTTTTTCATTTTATTTTATTTTGTTTTTTAGTTTTTTTTTTGTTGTCATTTGTTTCGCTTTACGTTTTATGCTAAATTGGCTATTTTCTTGTTGTTGCTTTGTCACTTAAACTTGTAAATTTTTTTGTGTTTTTATTTGTTTTTGTTTTTTTTTTTTGTTTTTCGAGGGCCCATTTTCGTTTATTTCGCCTTTGTTGTTGTTGTTTATTTGTTGTGTTTTTTTTTGTTTTTGTTTTGCCGAGCATTCTTGCTTTGCTTCTTTTCGTATCTTTTTGGTTGGCTTAAATTTAACAGTTACTTGGCCCTTTTGGCTTTTGACCTATGCAAAATTCTTCTCTTTTTTTCCCTTTTTATTGTTTTAAGTGTGTGTGTGTGTGTGTGTTTTAAGGGGAAAGTTTTCATTGTTTTACACTTGCAAAGGGGGAGTGACATGGATGAGAATGGTTTCGCAGGATATATAGGAAGGATTCGTTTAAGTTTGCCAAGTTTGTCTGCTCATCTGTTTATCTCTTATGAGGCAAAATCTTTGAATTTTGAAAGTATTCATTAGGATCTAACACGCTCTATGTAAATCTGATGTGATCTAGTGCTTGGAATACTTCTTATAAAAGCACTTAAATGCTTATTGATCCCAGTTCTGGTTTTCATTAAAGAAGATCTGAAAGGTCTCAATGAAAATTACCCAGTGAAGAAACTATTTCAGCACTTCATCAATGAGTTCTTCTAAAAATATTCAATGTTAAACTGCCGGAAAGCTCCTTATCCTAATGACTATTCCCCAATTTAGTCTATCAAGATGAAACTCTGTCTTTTTACACCCAAATCTTACTTTTGGCAGGACTTTTGAAAAGTTTTAGGGGGTCTCTAGGATCAGTTCCTTAATGGTCTAAAAAGGTTCGGTTACCTACAAACTTATAGGTTAAAGAATATCGATTCATGTATGTATATAAAATAAAGTTCATATAAAATATACATTAGAATGCTTTACCATTATATGGAGGACTTTTAAAAATATTTAATACACTCGAAAGTAAAATATTATAAAGTTTCTTGACTTGATTTGTTTTCGAAAATATTTTAAAGTTCTTAATAAATTTGAAAAGGTTTTTGAATATTTGAAAAAGGCAAACAAATTCTCTGATATGATTACGAACTAAACTCAAAACCTTGACTCAAATGCAACCAAATCCATAAATTACTCTATATAGAACTCCCCTGTAAATAATCTTTGCAAGAGTATACAACAATTCGGCCTTTGCCGAAATCATCTGGATAATTTTTTTTTGATTCAAATTCAATTGTTGTGGATTTTTGTTAGTGTGTCTCTCTGTCTCTCTCTCTCTTTACCTTCAACATTTTTAGTTGTAGTTCTAGTTTTGTTTTTTTTTTTTTTACTTTGTGTTTATTTCGTATGGCTAAAAATTGCTTGTATTTTGTTTTTTTTTTTCTTTATTTTTTGTTTTTTATTTATTTTATTTGCTTTTTTTTTGTGTCTTATTTGGTGGTTGTTGCTTCCATTTACTTTTCTTGGGCCTATGAATTAAACCATTTGCTTATTGTAACTCGTATTTGGTATTTAGTTTGTTTGTCGTTTCCCTTTCTTTCTTGTTGTGTTTGTGTGTGTGACTTATTTTCTCCTTCTTTTCTTAATGTTTTTGCACTACAAATGAACAAATTTATATAATAGTTTTGTTTTTTAAAATTAATTTGCCACATTTTGGTTTGTCACTTAAGAGCTAAATATGTTTTTTTTTCCATTTTACCAAATTTTTGGTTTCTTTTTCTTTGCTTTTATTTGTTTTTGGGGGACTAATCAACTTTCATTCATTTGTTTTCATATGTTGTGGTTGTTTTTTAAATAATAATATTTTAGAAATATTACCAGCATAATAAACAAATTGATCATTAAATACACTATATATATATAAGTATATATATATATATTTTAATATTAATATTAATTAATTTGTTTTTTGTTTTAGTTAACATGACGACGTGTTTGTTTCTTTTGCTTTAGTTAAATACAATTTTTGTTTGCAAACAAGATAATCAAAAATAAATAATTTGCCAACTCAATTTTACATTGGGATAAACACACACACATACATACTATATACATATATGTATATATATATGATATATACTATATATAGTTGTAGCATAAATATGCATGTATATATTAGGCATTAAATTAAATAATAATACTAAAATTATTATTATTTTTTGTTGTTTGACATGAATTCTTGGAATTCTGCTTAGTTTATCTGGCATATATTTATATATGTTTAATAATTTCCATATATATATTTTTTTTATTTGAAATTGTTTAAACTTTTTCCTCTTAAATTGGCGTTAATTTCTTCATTTGCGTTTTTACATTGATCTGTTTTTGCCTTACACATATAGTATTTATATTATATATTAAGTTGGGATTATATATATTTATATATATATATTTGTGTGATTATATAGCTTAGATCTTTTATGAAATAAATTACAAAAGCTTTGGCTTTATACAAAAAATTGATGGCAAAAAACGATCTCCCTTCTGCTCCTTTGCTCTATCATTGAAATCTTTTGTTTTTTAATGCTCAATCCACCAAATGAAATATTTTACAATAGCATATGAATCGACTTTATATATATATATCTATATTTATCATCTACTTTTGACAATTGTTTTTGTTTTTCTTGGGGGCAACATTTAACACTTTTCTTTTTAATTATTTTTAATATTTTTCTCTTTTGAGCATTTGTTTTTTTGCTACATTTTAAACATTTATTTACAATATTTTTTGTGTTTTATTAATTTTGGGTTTTAAGAAAATAAAAAATCAAAGATTTTTGGTCCTTTAAATTAAAATATAAATTATGTGTATATATATATTTTTTTAATTTTATTTAACTGAATGGAATTTAAAAACAAATTTAGTTATTCATTCGAAAAATATTTTACATGATTTTCTTCTTTTTCATTTAGTTTTTCATTTTCAAATGGAAGGAATTTGTTCGTGCCTGGTAAGTTTATCTTTTATTTTCATTATTTAACTTTTTTGTTTTGTTTTTTTTTTTTACAATTTATTTATATAGTTAAATTATTTTAGGTTTTTTTTTCTTTTTCTTTTGGTTTTCTTGCTCTGCTTACAATAGACATACATAAATTTCTAACCATATTCAAAATATTTAACAAAAATCAGTCGCTTGTCATTATTTTTTGTGTTTTTTCTTTGTTTTATGCATTTTCTCGCCTGTCTCGATAAAAGGAACTTAAAGTATCTATATGAATTTAACAAAGTTGAAGCCATTTGCTTGATACCCCTGCAGAGAGGATAGTGTAGGCTAAGGTTAGTTTTGGTAATAGTTATATCTGATCCTTTAAAGTTTGTGTAATTGGAGTATATCCTTTCTAGTTTAAGTCTGTTTTTAATCTTTCAGTTAAATAGTTTTTAAGATACTGATAAAGAGACATTTTGAGTAAATATTTGTTTCGACTTCAGGTTATATTTCAGTAAAGAGAACAATGAACTTGTGTGAATATTCCTAAAAAGCAGTTCTAGCAGGTTTAGCGAATGAAGAAAGAAAACTTATTAATTTTTCCAGATTCTAGTATTTTTTTTTATTTAGAACAACAGTTTTGACCTCTGAGATTTTCCATTGGCAAATTTCATTCTCCAAAACCTTTAATCAAATAGTTGACATATTTCACTCGGAAGGGATTCTTGTTTAAAAGATATTTTTAATATGTGGAAGATAATTCACATATCTTAGCAAAGGATAGAAATCCTTAGAGTCCTAAAACCGATTTGAAAGAAAGATAAGAAGGACTTCATTTTGTTGTTTTATGGTGATGGGTCACATAGATCTATACGATAGTGGACACTGTTCGTATTGGCTTTGTATTAGATTTGTCTCTATACCAAAGATAGCATTTTATGCGATATCTTATGAATCATAACTCAACTTATATAACTCAATGATAAAACCATCCTCTCGGAAATCAAAGTTATTTAAATATTCTTTTTAGCTTCAAATAAATGGACTTTTAAAAAAGTTTTTGGACTCCTCCAAAAGTAAGCAGAAATAATCTTATTCATTTTGTTAGGGATTAAAATCCTTTCTTTTAATTTCGGACTAGACAACATACCCAAACATCTGCAGGGGTATACAAACTTTGACAAGGCCAAAGTTACTTTGGCTCTTTTCTATTCTGTTCATTTCTTTTTGGGAGGGTATTTGTCATTTGGCATTTCGTTTAAAGCACTACTACAAACACACACAATTATCATTTAGATCTAAATAGTTAATAGTTGGTTAGGGTAAAAAGTGATCAACTTAAATGCCTAGAATGCCTGGTTGGTTTTAGTTATATATATATACTTATATAGATGTGTATATATGTATGTATAGTTAGTTACGGGGGGGATTATATGTACTTGTGGTAGGCCTTTCTTCATTTTTCGTTTTTGATGCTGCTTGGCTAAATTTGGTTACAAATACAACACACACATACATATAGCTAAGTTTATGTGGGTATAGTCGAGTAGAGTAATAGTTTTTTTTGAATAGTATATAATGTCAATGTGATTAAGGGGGTGGAGAGGGGGGGTAGGAATATAGAAGTATTTGTAGTAGTTAGCAGTAGTTGTTTTAGTATAAGATATATCTAACTTCGCATCCATTCCGTTCATTCATACACATTCATTCGTACACTCAATGGCAATTGAAAATTGTTATTATGACCAATGTTAGAGTCAATGAAACTTTTAAATCGTTTGCCGTATTATTGCTAAAAACTGGAAAATGTATTTGTTCTGGTCGATTCAGTTCCTCTTCCTCATCATCGTCAATGGCATTTGACATTGGGCGATGGCGTTTCGTGAAGTTTACATGGAAAACAGCCTCGGCCACGCCACCTGGCGTTGAGACAATGAAATAAAATGTGCGTGGTACACGCTCATGCATGCTCACATAGGTTAGGCGAGCCTCCTTGCAATATGGCGTAGGCAGATCCTGGAAAACCGTTTAGAAACGAAAATAAATATTAGAGAAAAGAAGGAAGTTTCACTTAAGATCTCTCCTGTACCTTGACGGAATAAGCCAAAACAGTGCTGCCATATTGATTGCCCGGTGTAAAGACACGATCACCGTGTAACCAGCGTGCCGCATGAGCCGGAGGATTGGCACAGAACTCGACATTTAGATGCAATGGAGAGCCCGGATAGGCCACCGGGGTAGAATTCAATGCCATCACTGTGGGAGCACCTAAAAACAAATATAGAAATGACAAAGAAATTTTAAACAAAAGGAAAACTATTTTTAGCATCAGTTTAGTTAAATCCAATCTCGCTTTGTCAGTTAGCTAGCAAAGTTCAGCTAACTAACTTTTCTCAAGGACTTCTTCTACAAGCTACATATACGTACGTTAAGTAAACTCCCTAAGCCCTAAGCTTCGTCACAGTTTCTTACACCCACACACACACACCGATACACACACAGATAGAAATTGTTAAGCACTCGGGCAAACACAACTGTACTTTTATGCTACGCATCAGCTGCAATTAAGCCTTGGTGGAAAAGTTTACTTGCCATCGCCACTAATTAAAAGCGTATCACCCGACAAATGTGGCACTTACCGCACACTCACACTCAACACCTACACCTCCCTACTTCCCCTTCTATCAACAGACTTTGGCAGTGTTGGTAACATTACAAAAAATCAAAACAAATAGAGAACAACATGTGCGGCTTGGTGTAAGTTAGGGTAGGGTAGGGTAGATGGGAGATGGAAAAAAAGTTTGTTTTAAGAACGCCGAAACTTCATTAAAAAGTTTTTGCCAAAGCGAATTTTGTGGAACTTATGTGGGTCATGGTGGATTAATGCTAAGAGATGCTGAGTTTACTGAGATGCTTATGCAGTCTGACTACGTTAGCCAACACTGCGACAATCCAATTAGACACATGTGCTGCTGCTGCTGCCGCTACTGCTTCTGTTACTACTTCTACATCTCTTACTCACGATGAGCATATTTAATTATCGAAAGGCACGAAAATTTTGCAATTTTCCTCTTCATTGCCTTTGCCAGTGAACTAGAGAAAAAGAGAGACAGAGAGAGAGAGAGAGAGAGACAGATACATAGATGGAAAGGAATAAACTTCGAGCCACAATGGCGTCTAGGTCCCAGTTCCTGGTAAACAAAATGGCCAAAAGTGTTAAGTGCAAATGAGTGTTGGCTCAAGGGTGTTTGGGGGGGATGAGTGTTTGGCCAAAGCCTAGGATGTTACATTGCGATGGCGAAGGCGAGGCATAAAATTCTCCCCCAGGAGTAGACACAAACAAAAACAAATCGACACTCGGTAAAATTTATAACTTCAAAAACCCTTCGACTAACTGTAAAATCAATTAAACCAAGTGAGTTTCCCTTTCTCTCTCTCTCTCTCTCGCTCTCATTCAATTTGTATTTTGTATTTTTCCCCCTTTCTGCCTGCCAAATTATGCATTCAACGCCATTTTGTAGACCAGGGTTGCCACCAACACCACCACCAAAAAGCAAACGAAAAAAAAAAATTGTGTAATTTATTTGACAGCTAAAAATGATTTTCTGTGTGTGTGTGTGTGTGTGAGGCCAAAACCCAGCTCAGCTCTCAAAGAGATTTAAATTTTATTTTGATTTGCACTCACTGAGCCGTGTGGCAGCATTTTTAAGGGTCCCCCCCCCCCCCGCAATGCTCAGAAAACTCAGGTGGTTCATGGCCCCAGGGTCCAGAGCTTGGTCATTGGTGCGATTTTTAATTTGATTTCCAAGCCAAAGAGCTTTGGGTGCTAAATTGAAATGAGTTTTGAATTGTGTGCGTAGAATGAGTAGATATAGAAACAAATGTCAGGGAAAGGGAGCGAGAAAGAACAACAAAAAGAAGGGGCACAATCTAAACAAAAAAATAAAGTAGAAAAGTTGCAAGTAATTGTAGAAGAATTTTAAAAGATTTAAAATTAAACTTTATAATTGGTATAAAGGATATACATAAAGTTTATACTGTTATATTTTAATATATCCTTTGTGTGGGTATTAAGGATAAGTTGATGATGATACAAATCGAAAAGATTCTATCTATAAAAATTGTAATTCAAAAGTCCCCTCGGATTTGAGTACACGAGAGAAACCCCAAATTATAGAGTGTAAATGGTTATATTATTGCTGCATACTTTTAGGATGATAAGGAAATCAAAGTAAGTTTCTCCTTTTCAATGATTTTACTTATAGTAAGCGTAAGCAAAATCAAGAAAATATAACTTTTAGTTACACATTCTCAATTATGGCTTAAAGCATTAATCAAAAAGTCAACTGTAGGGAGATAAAATCAACACTCGTCATATAAAAGGAGAAGATTGGATGCGATATGCTTGAACAGTTGTTCAGTTTTCGTTGGCCGAAAAGTAATTGCAACAAGCGAATGAACGACTGTCTTACTGTCTGTCTGTCTGAATGAATGTGAAAATGCAATTATTTTTGGTTGTTTTTTTTTTGTTTTTTGGATTTTCATTTCTGGTCTAGCAAGTGCGTATACCAACACTGGCCGGGGTATGGCCACAATGAAAGTTGCAGCGACGTGCAATCAATGGTGCCAGGCAAAAATTCCTTTTCTTCCACGTTGCCCATTCTCCCTGCCTCCCTTCCTCCCTCCCTTCTTCCATTGTCATTGTCTGCACCCATTTTGTTGAGTGGCCGCCAAAAGTGTTGCAAAGCGTTTTACAGTTGTTGCTCATGTTGTTGCCGCTGCCCGCCTGCACCTTTTTATAAAAAGTTTCCGCCACGTACCCTCCTCCCTTTCCCTCTCTCTCTCTCTCTCTCTGCCACTCTTATATATACAAAAGGCAACTACGAAAAATTAAGTTAACTTTTTTGGGCAACGGGAATTGAGTAATTTTCAGCTGTAAAACTTTATTATTTTCGACCCGAACCGACCCGACTCAACTGTAGGTCTTGGTCTATGAGTCTATTGTTGTTGCAACAATTGTAGAACATGCAAAGTTGCTGTTATTGTTTAAATGTTTACTTTTAGCTGTAGTACTAGTAGTAGTAGTAGTAGTTGTTCTCTTGCTCTGTTTCTCTCTTGCAAAAGAGAGGGTTGGGGGTGGGGGTGGGGAGGTAAAAACATGCAAATTTCATTTGTGCAAATGCAAAGTGGAACTGGACTGGCAAAAACCGCCAAGGACTTGGCAATTTTCATGCAATGAACCAAAACAGGCAACTTAATTATATCAAAGATGGCCAAGTACAGTTGCAACTACAGATGAGAAACATTTAGTTGTGTTGGCCTAGAAATAGATGAGAAACTGTTGAACAAACTCTAAATATTTTTGCTTACACATCAAAGTGAAATAATATTAAATGCAATTAAATTAATGTGACAGTTTTGTTAACTTTCGTGACACTTACAGCTTGCACAAGTTGAATTAAGAAGGATTAGTTTTTATTTATGGTAAGGTTAAGTGTCTATTGATGTATCTTCTGTCTATATATTGTGATTTGTCAATATAAACTCATATCCTTGAAATCTAAGTAATAAACAGTAGACTAGAACTGGAGATACTCTTTGGGGTAAAATACGATTAGACTAGAATTGGATTATGATTAGAATAGGATTAAGAGTTGCTTGGGATTTCTGCTATAATTTTAGGTCTGCTACAGCTAATAAATAGTGTTATCCTTGATTTTTTAACTATTTCTTTAACTTAAAAGGTTAAAGTTGATCAAGAATAGATATATTTTAGGCCCTCTGTTCCATATGGAGAATTTTAGTTCTTACAATAGACAGACACTTTCCCTATTTCGGCTTCATATATCCAAATGGATATACCCAAATCGATATCATTGTCAGATTAACTAGAATATTGATATGCATATGTTTACCTTAACAAAAAAAAACCAGCAAACAATTGAATAAACCATAAGTTGATGACAATTCCCCTGAGTCACTGACAAGTTGATTATAAACTGTGCTACTACACAATTTACTATTGTTATTATATGTATGTATATATCTATCTATATATATATTTTTTGTATTATTTAAATGAACAGAAAAACGTACAAACACTGTTGGGTATACATTTTGGCAGCTTCAGCTGCAGGAATCATTTCCCCCAGAGCAATTTTCAGACACATTTGGTAGAGTAACAAGAACAACAACAACAACAACAGCAATAAGTAGAAAACAGAGAGAAACGATGGCAAAAGCTCAACAGAACAGACAATTACAGGTGAGCGGCATTTAAAAGACGTAAACAACTGCAAAACATGCCCCTGGGGCAAGGTGCAAAAATACAAAAAGAAAAAATTGATAGTAAGGTAAGGCAGAAAGAAAAGGAAAGGACGAAGTAGCAGAAGGAAATTCCTGAAATCTGAAAAGGGAATGGAGGAATCCACCTTCGTGGCTGAAAGGTGAAACAGATAAAAAAAAAGTGAAAAAAGAAGCAAAATTCTGGACATTAAGTGGACTATTGTGATATCCTGTAATGATTGAAGTTATTGTTGGTAAAGAAGATTGGGATTTTTGTTCAAATCAATGTAATCAAAGTAGGAAAAGATATGAATACTTGGGGTAGATTTGCATGAACAGAGAGATCTTGTGATCTGATTTTGATATAGCTTTGAGAGGTTTTAGGTTAGTAAATCTAAGAAAATGGAAAAGAAACTGAAGCTCAACTAAGTCTTTTGTATGACAGAGGAATCTATATAACTATAGCTTGAATATTAGATAACTTTCTCAGATTGATTCACTTTATAATGGAAACTGATCAGGAATATATAGGATACTCGAACACCTTCTTTTCCACCAACTTTCCATTTCAACATTTTGGTTACAGGGTATATAAGAGTTTATTAAATATGCACAGCTTAAATGAAAATACAGATAAAGAGCAAACAAAAGAGAGAAACAGAAGAAAAAGGAATTGTTGGTAAGACAGAGACAGAGTGAGAGAGAGAGAGGGAGAGCATGTGCTTGGCCTGTTGGGCAAGTGGTGGGGGCAACACTAAAATAACAGGCAATCCGACAGGCAGCAAGTGAAAATAACAATCATAATATTCAATTATGCAATGACTGCCTGAGGGGAACCAAGGCATACACAGGACCAAGACCGGGAACAACAGGAACACAAAACAGGACCAAGTGTACTGACCTCACCTCTGGCCCACCACGAAATTGTTTCTCATATAGCCCTGTTGTTGTTGTTGTTGTTGTTGCTCTTGAATAATTAATAAACATTGTGTGCACTTAATGCAAAAAGCTGCAAATAAAATTACCAACAAAAACAAGAGCTGGAAAAAGCCTTCTCTCTCTTTCTCTCTCTCTCTTTGTGTGTGTGTGTGTGTGAAAAATCATTTGCTGAAATTGAAATTACGTGCTTCGGCTGAGCAATCAAAAAGGGATTAGCGATTTCACTTTGGTTGGCCCCCATTTGTCACTTGGCCATTTGGCCAGCTACATATATACACTTTTGCCTTACCTTTAGGCCATTTTAATTGAATTTATTGTCATTGAGTTGAGGCATTGAATTATAGATTTACACCCGATGACAAACCTCCTACTCCTAACCCCCAATCCTTTAGTTCTTCTTCATCTTCGTCTTGTAAAAAGCTTTCAGCATTTATCTTAAGAGTTTTTTTTTTTAGTTAACTTTTTTGCTGCCTAAGCTGGCAAAACTGTTAAAAAATTAATGAGTAAAAAGTAGCAGAGTGTTGAATCAAAGAGAGAGAGTGAGAGAGTGAGGGGAGGTGTGGGAAAAGGAGGTAAAACTTTATCCAAAGGCCTTGTTTGTTGTGGTTCTTGTTGTTGTTGTTGCAGGAAAAGAAAAAACTTTTCTGCGGTCTGTGTTTGCATTGTTAGTCCAAGCACGCGTTTTGCTAGCGTTTTAAAACGCGCGCACATGACAATTTTTGAAAACGCGACAAGTTTTTGTGAGAAGAATATATGGAATATACATCAAAGGGATGACCTGAGGCTAGCCAAGGGTTTTTCTCCATAAATTGTAGAAATGACGATGATGATGAGAGAAGTATGTCCAGTTTGAAAGTCATTTACTAAGCAAATCTTGACTATTTGCAATTCTTTTATGATTTTCCACTGACCTTAAAGTTCTCATACAATGCAAGTGTAAGCCAAAGGGGTTAAAGAACTGAGAGGCAGTTGTTGCTCCAAGTAAGGTAAAGTGCAAAACTAAATTGAATACAGATTTATGGGAAAGAACGACTTGAAGATACCCTTTATTATGGCGGAAAATGGACTAATTTGTGGAAAATTAGCTATTGGAGGTCAATTACATTTGGGTTAATCAACTCCATCTAGTGACTTATCGTTCGTTTATCGACAAATTGTCAAACTATCATTCTACATTATTCATTTAGCATTTGTTTATTATTTCGAATTCCATTTATTATTCATTTACGAAAGACAGAAAACCATTTGCACTAAGGCATGTATCCATATATTCTTTCTGCTGTGGCTTTTTCTCATCTAAACCAATTGAGGTAGAAAACTGATTTGAAATACCTTAAAATATATGTAACCTAAGAAAGACTGTAATGTAAAAAGCTTACTTAGACCTAAATAAACTGTCTTAGATGAATATAGTAAGTTAAATATATAGTACTGAAATAGTGATTTATCTGGTATATGTATATAGTCATGTTCTTATGGAAAAGTAACTCAAATTCGCGTCTACTTTTTACACAAGAGCTGTCTATATTGAGCTATATAATCATAGAATATCTCTGTTTGAATTAGCCCCTTTGTAGTAAACTTATAAAAGAAAGATATATCTATTTCATTTAGTATATTTATTCAAAAATCTAGTTATATGCCTTTCTAATATAAGCTTAGTATATAACTAGACTACATATATAATGATGACATTCTTCTATATGCTACAAATACTTTGATATCCTTAATATACCCATTCAAGCTTTGCTAATGAAGAGTAAAAAGAACCTTAAAAAAGCTGATAAAGTTGTCATAATAAGAGCAGCCTTCTACATATGCACATATCTCCCTCTCTCCCCGTCTCTTTCTCTGCCTCAATGTCTCTGTGTGTTTCTTTCTATGTCTATGTGTAAATATCTGTAACCTAAATCTTGAAAATTTACAAAGAGCAAACCATTTCTCCTTCACCTCCTTTAATGTTGCCCCATTCACCAGTTTTTGCATCTTTTGGCGTTGTCAACACAAATTAAGCCAAACATGTAAAACTGAATGCAATGTTGCCTCATCTGCTGCCACATCCTCCCTGTTTCCCCCTCTATATTGCTTGTCATAGTTTACGTATTTAAATATGCTCTTTCACTTTCAATATCAAATGAGTGGCTGGTTGGCTGGCAACTTTTGCAGCCAAAGATTGCAACTTGTAGATGCTCCTCGGTTCTACCACAAAGTTTGGCGCTTGCTCATATGATGGCAACTCAACTCTTTCTCTCGCTCTCTCCCTCTCTCTCTCTCTCTCTCTTTCTCCATCTCTAAGTAAAAACTTTGCATTTGCAACCCAATTTTAGGCTAGCACTTTTCCTTCCCTCTCCCTTCTCTTCTTTTTTATTTTGCCTTTCTTTTCCTTGCCTTGCCTTTTGCACAAATTGCACAAGTTGCCAAAAATCGCTTCACATGTGCCACTTAAAGTTTTTGGCTTTGGGTTTGTCGTGTAGTTTACCAAGTTGTAAGTTTAGTTTAGTTTTTCATTTTTCTTTTTCTTCATTTTTTTTTTTTCCTTTACCTGGCTTCCACTTGTAAAATTTAATAAATTTTTCCTACCCCTTTTTCCATTTTTGTATTATGAAAGTGAGATGTTTGGCAAAGTTTTAAGTGATGTTGGTAAATACACTGCAAAATTATAAGTAAATATTCACAGAGAGAGAGAGAAAGACAGAGAAAGATACAGAATAGGGGAAAAGGGGGAAAAACAAGAGCTGGGTGAAAATTGCTTGAGCAAATAAAACATTAAAGTTTCCCCGAATAAATTTTACCATTTTTGCATAACGTTGGCAAATGAACAGTGTCTTAGGTGAGATTTAACATATGTAGGTGTATATGAGAGTGTTGTAAAGGAATTAAATGAAATGAGTGTTGTATAAGAAGTAACTATAGTTTTGGATTGGAATAGTATAGTGTTGAGAAGCAATTGAAGTAAACCAGTGTTGTTTAATGATTGAAAATGAATCAGATTACAAGGGTTTCTTTTTCTTCTTAAAATTTATTGCTATGATCGACTTGGCACCAGACAGAGTGAATCGTCTTCTGTAACAACCATGCCCTACTATATCTGCCCTAGGATCTTGCAGGATAGTCCGATAGTTGTTGCCGTACATGTTCAGGTATCCTATAGGAGTCGATATGGGAATAATGTTGAGTTTCAACTAACTAATAACTAAATATATTGTCATTTCCTATTTAGTATCTTTTTGGATACTTTAGAGAACTATTAGTGAGTTCTATTAATAATACTTCAGAGAACTTAAAAATCAAACAATGTTAACCAGTGTAGGATAACATTGATATACTTCAACTGCTCAGTTATTGTCAAGAAATCATCTCATAGAATTCCAGGTTTATCTATAAACTTTTTAAGTTAACTTTTGATACCTTTCTAATTCATTAGTGTCAAGTGTAGCTTAGTAAAGTTTAAATCCAAGCTCTCGTAATCCTTTTAACTTCATCCCAAACAGTGTTGAAAAGCAATTAAATGCATAAAAGGTATTGCATAATGTTTCAATTTTTGATGAAAAGCGGCATATAACAGTCGACATTTGATTGCAAATTGGCGCCGTTGGACAGACGTTGCTCCATAAACTGCAGCCAAGAGGCGCCTCATAAAATTTGTGGCTCAGTGGAGAATGCAAACGGTGCGAAAGTTGCGGTTACAGTCAGGACACTGACATGTCCTAGCAAACACACACACACACATACAGAGAGGGAAAGAGAGAGAGAGAGAGAGTCCGGCCTATGCTTTATAGTCTGACATTTGACATTTTTATTAGCTTTGTGGCGGCGTCGTTTAATTACTTTACGCACAACGTTCGTTACCAACACTTTTTCCTATACGCACATTTTATCTCCTTCTGCATATATGTATTTGTAGATTGTAGATGTGTCTGTGTGTATGTGTGTGTGTGTGTCTATGAGTGCGACTGTGTGCTGGGCATTGTCCTTGCTGGTTCCAGTGAAATGCAATTAAAATATGCATTTGAATTTTATTGCATAGCTTTGGGCATACCGAAAAATTACACATTTTATGCGTGAGCAGCTCATTAAATGGACATTTCAACAGGCCAAGTGTGGGGGCAGGGGGAGAGTAAAGGGAAGGGGTACAGGGCGTTTTTGGAATAGGGTTTTGGTGGTTGCTAAATGGAAGTTTCTATTTTTTTTTTGTTGTCGTTTTTTGGCCAAGATCTAAATGGAAATTATAGCAATTGCTGGCAGAAATTTATAGTGACCAAAAACGTAAAATTTTGTAATTTGAATGGAAAATTTTTATGATTCACTCATCCGTTCTTTCCCCCTCTCTACATCTCTTTCCATTACTCATGAGTTGGCCATAAATTGCTCTATCAATGTGCAAACTTGACCCAACCCTTTATTTTTATTTTTAGTCAGCCCCCCCGCCAAGTTTTTTAACAATTTTTGCATAATCCACTTGAGGCAGCAACTGGCAGGAGGTATATAAAACTGAATCATTATATAGCAACTCTGATTCCACTCTCTCTCTATCTGTGTTCCCCCTTTTGCTTATTAGTTGGTGCAACCAACAAATGTGGCTGCCGCTGGGCACACAATTGGTGGCCTCAACTCAAAAGCTAACTTAACCCCGCAGGCAACTCGGCAACTCTCAATGGAATTGTCTTAGTGGGGTGCCAATTTGCATACACTAACTGAAAGTTTTATTATTTTGATTAGATGTTTGCAAGCTATAGAAGAATATGGAGTTGATATATAATATTGAATAATTTCGACGTATAGTAAAGGTGTTTTTAATGAGCATCTAACATTGGGTAAATTTCTGTATATTTGTCTGTTGTTTTTTGGAACAAATAATTTTACTAACAAATAATTTTAATAATTTTCAAAAGGTTTTGTTTCTATGATTCTATCTAATCTACTAATAGAATATGTTAAAGGCTTCTTTATGACATATTAAGTGAACGATTTTAGTCTGAATAGCTACTTTATTCAAGAGATACATATATTTGCACATATATTAGAGGACTTCTGGAATATGTTCAAAACGACAAAAGAGATATTCCTACTAATAATGAATGGAATGAATAGAAAAACTAATAAAAAGTATTTGGCTAAAAGTCTTTTAGACTATGCTGACTGTTGTAATGATGATTTATTTTTGACTTCTTGACTTTAGCTCTAGTTTCCAATACTTCTTACGATTTTCTTTGATTAAGAATGCAGGATTACAAGATATGAATAATTGGTGCTGAGAATAGTTTTGCCTTTATAAGTAGGGATAATGGATAGGATAATGATATTAGTTTGCGAATCGCTTATTTCATATAAATAATACCAAATCTCTAATATCTCTAATATGTACTCGTATATCGTATACTACCATATACTACTACTCTAAAAATTTGATTTTTTTAAATATCTTCATTAAGTTCTTTTGCCAAGAGTTTGTTTTAGGTTAATTTGAATAGAGTATTGCAAATTATAGACAGAAGTGGTTCGGAAATCAAATAATCACTTCGAACTAAAGTTTAATATAGCGAGAACCTTAATTTTTAAAAAGCAACTAAAGTTCTAATTCAATCTAGAATTTTGGTTGAGAAAAAGAAGGAAAAAGATTGTCTCAAGCCTTAAATAGAGATCTCTATTAAAATCAGTTAAAAAATTTTGATTTAGTTTAGAAATTTCTTATTATTTTCTTTTCCACGACAACTACCCAGATAACTGCTTTCATTGCCATAACAAACCATTGGAGAAAGGGTATATCAACTTCGTTTTTTAAAGGTTCAATTATTGTAAATATTTTTATTTGTAGAATGCATTTTGCCTAATTTGTGGCTGCCTGCAGTTTTGTTCGAGTGCAAATTAGTTTTGATTTCAACGCATTTTCATATACGTATATATATAAGAAGCAAATTAGAATTCAAACTGTCAGCTTGTTTTACAGTTTGTATCCGGCCAGACAAACAGGGGTGGGGGGCTACGGTGGGGAGGAGGTGGTTGGGATAGGGTTGACCGACGACGTCTGTTGTCGTCTATTTGAACAACTTTTTCAACTCATTTCCGCTGCAGAAGTCACAGGCAGTCCAATCCGGCGCTTTACTTCCCTCCCCCCAACAAAACACTCTCGCTCTCAGTCACCCACACTCGCTGCTCTCTTTCTCGCTCTCGCTTACACTCACCTACTTCATTTTGGGTGTTTGTCTTGTCATCTCTTTCTTCTTATGACCAAAAATATGATTTTCTGCAACTGTCTGAAAAGTTTTTGTATGTTGTTGTTGTTGTTGCTGCAAATGTTGCTGCTGTTGTTGTTGTTATTGTTGCTGCTGCTGCTGCTGTTGCTGCCTTGGCAGCCATTTTTTTTTGTGTAGCCTTTTGGAGTTCATATTTTAACTAACGACTGTAGACATTAGTGTGGGAGAGAGATGGCCATACATATGGAAAATTATAATTTAGTCAACATGCCTCTGTCCTCGCCGCCCTTCACCCTTCCTAGACTATGCATCTCCTACTCTATCTCTATGTGTGTGTGTGTGTGTAAGAAAATTGAAGCGTAAAAATTAATGCTTGAGTGCATTTTGTGCAAAAGACAACACACACACACACCCACACACACTCTCAAACACACACATACGGCATAGAAAAGGAAAGACCAGTAAAAAAACAAAACTGAGAGTAAAAAAAAAATAATAAAAGAAAATAGAAAAAGCGTTGAGGAGAAAACGGGTAAAAACTGTTGACAACCAGCCAAGAACAACATGAATTGCGGGTGGTGGCTGGTAAAAGAGAAGAGAAAGGGGGAAAGGACCTTAGCCGGTTGAGGGGTAAAGGGAAAGCCAGTCAGAAGTGTGGGGAAAGTTTTTCGGCTACAACTGTTTTTCTTTTGGCTCCTCTCACAAATGAAACGAAATTATTTTAAATGCATTTCATGAGCAAGAGACTGCATTTTTTTTTCCTCCTTTTCCCCCTTCTTTTTGTCGTTGCTTCTTTTGCCAGAAATTTTGCTGTCAACTTCAACAAATTGTGGAAGGAAATTGACAAAAGTTGAAAACTGAAAAACTAAATGAAATAGCAGCAGCAATGGCTAAAAAGATATGAATGTAAATCCAACAACTAATTGGAAAATGCATAAAAAATGAAACAGGAGAAATGTGCTTGAAATATTTTATAAATAAATAAATATTTACAGAAAAAAAGTGGCATAAGTAGGGCAAATTGATGGGGCGTTTTTTTAAACAAATGGTTAAGAATTGAAATGAAATAGGAAAAGAATTTAAATTGCATATATTTCCAGATTTTGGTTTATAGTTTTAACAATTAGATGATTACATATATCATATATGTAACTCTGATAGAGGCGTTCATTGGCAACTAGGGATTAACTTCAACAACTTGGTTCTGTTTCAATTGAATATCTCAAAATCAACGAAATAAAGCATTTATTTTGGTTAAACAATTTGAGAATTGCATCAACAATGATGAAAATAAAATTATGATGGGAAAAATCCTTCTATCTGTGTAGGTATAGAAAACTCTAATGCTAAGGAAGTAGAAAATAAATTCTATCAAACTTTCCCATCTTGAAGTGCTACAAAAAGTTGGAGTTACGGAGACTTTAAATTATGAAAATTCGAGTTGAAGAAGTGAAATTTCTATGCAGTTTGCGATTTAAACGTTTTTGGTATTCATTTTCGTTCGAGTTAGAGAAGTTCGAGTTGAGGAAGTTTGAGTTTAGATGTACGAGTATATCCATTTTGTTGGTTCTTTCAATCGATATGAGAAAAGAATAAAGAATTATTTGTTGCATACGAGTTACATAGTCATTTAGGGAATTCTCTTAACTCTTTTAATTCTCTCGATGGTTTTTTAAGAATTCTTTTTACCGGAGTTGTTCAATGTCTTTCTTTTACTAAGAAATGGATTAGAAAGCACTTTTTCGTTGAAGTTTTATATTCATTTATGGGATTTGCTTATATATATTTTAATTTTCGTAGTGGTAATCAAAGAATTCTTTGTACTAGTGCTGTAAAGTGTTTTCCTTAACAGAAATGCATTTTGTTTTACCATCTTCATTGGACGCATTAAATGTGTTTAATATTAACGTGTGTAGCTATTTTAAGCCAGTTCTTCTTCTTCAACAGTTAAAAAGAATCACAAAGTTTTTCATCAATCAGTTTAACTTTTTAAACACGAATCATTATAAGATATCTTAAATACATGCAACAATATTTAAAACCAAAGCAGCAAAGGAAATGACTCATCCTCAAATACATTTCGAGCAGATGTAAATCCCCCATTTCCAAAAAAATATCCAATTTATAATGCCTACATACATTTTTTCCATCTGATAACCTTAACTGCATTAAATATATGAGAATCTTTTAAATGAGATTTTCAATTCATTTTCACAACTTCAAAGCATTTCGTTTGTCATCATTTCGTATTTTTTTTTGGGTTAAACTATTTACTCAACATTTATAAACAATTCCCAGAAGTATTACACTTTTTTTTTTGTTCCTTTTTTTCGAGACTTTGAAGTTGCAATTGGAATTGTAGATTTTTAACTTGGAATTTGCAACCCTTAGAAAGAAACGTTTATCTAATGCGCGCGATCGCTTAACTGATGTAAGGGGAGGTGATTTTGAATAGAAGAGGGGCAGGGTTTGTGGTGGGGGGTTAGAGATACTTGGTAAACATTTAACATGCAATTTGGCGCAGCTGCTGTGAAAAATTTTTGTTCCTTGGTTCGTTTCGCATGTTGCAAAAGGAAAAAAACCCGTAAACCACGCCTTGTCACCTCCCCCTGTACACAATAAATTGCCATTTAAATGAAAAAAAAACTGCACAAATGGAAAAAAAAGAGAAAAAATTTAAAAAGCGTAAGATGTCTCCTCTCACCCATTATCCCCTCCTTTGCATATTTTTGCACTGCCCTCCCCCGCTTGTAATGAGTAGAAACAAAGCAATATTTGCCAGCAAACGCGCAAAATTCCAAAAGCAAATTTGCCAAAAAAGAAAAATTACGCATGAAAAATGGAAAAAAAAAAAAATAAAAAAAAAACGAATGGAAAATATTTTTCGGCAAGGGAGAGAGAAAAATGCTGCCTCATATGTTGATCAAAAGGCATGCGGCCAGCAAGAAAAAGAAATCAAGTAACAGAATGTTGAGGGAAGTAGTCGACCTGAAAATACCCTAAGGCAAGTAAAACTGAGAAGGAAGATTTAGAAAGTAAGATTTGAGCAAATAATTTAAGTAAGTTCAGATAAAAAAGTTGGAATTAGGTTTACAAAATCGTTGAGAAACGAAGAATAGATGTTCTTGTGGCGTAAATAGATTGTAGCGCCACCTAGTGGTCATTTTTATAAATGCCTTTCTATGGTTATAATCCAAACTGTTACTTTAACTGTTCTTGGCTGTTATTTTCGACAGATTTCTATAATTTAAGCGGTTATGTGACCTACTTAGACACTCTGGCGCCCCCTATGGGGTACTCTAATATCAGTAAACATTTTTGCCTAAAAATTTTTTGTTTTCAAACAGATTTTGGAGAAATTTCATAAAAAGTTTCAAAATATTAAGAAGCTAGAGTATATAGTTTAGATAAGTCCATTAAGAGTGATTATGAATATGCTTATATACTTGAAAGCAGCTAAAAGCTCCTTTCTATATACATTAACCAAATTTCGTTGACTTTAATATACCCTTTCATCTTTTGATTACAAGGGTATAAGGCAAAGGCAAGCAAAGATGATGATGAAGAACAAGAAAATGGGAATTGAGGCAACATGCATATAACAAATTAGCATGCATAAAACAGGGCATAACCAAGGGATAGAGGTAGTAGGGAGGGGGGAGATGGTTGGTTGGCAAGTAAGTGAAGTGTGTGCGAGAGCATAAAGCAATATTTATGCTGCAGAAGGACTTTCATATCCTTATGCCCTGCTAAATTAAGCAAGGAATATGCGAGAGAAGCTTTTATTAGAAATCATTTGCTGGAATCAAGAGCATGAGAAAAGAAGTCGACTGAGATGATGAATAAGTGGAACAAGGGGAACAACGCATTGTATTATACTGATGGCCCAACCCCCTCCCCGCTGTTAGCTAAAGTTGTAATAAAAAAATTCCACAAATAATCATTTAAACCTCTGGAGGCAACAAGAATGAAACTCATTTCAATTACAAAAAGGGAAAATAAAAACAAAAAAGCGCTCTTGTTAGCCCATTAATTGCTTTCAATTTTTACAGTTTTTCAGATATACAACAAATATATTTTTAATTCTCTTTATGCCATATCATTCTTTATAATTATATCTTCATTAGCTTTAATTTTTTTTCATAACACAAAATAACTCTACATTTTTTTCTTCTGTTGAGTTTTTTTCTTTCCCTTCGTTCTCGAAATTACAACGAAAACCACAAAAAAAAGAGCTTTGCAAATATGTTTCAGCTACTGAGCTACTTTTGCCAGTTATTTAACATATGCAAAACTTGCCACGCCCACACATACACATACTGTCAACAAGAAAACGCCCACATAAAGTTAAGGATAAAAAGAAAGAAAGGGAAAATGCATATATAAAAGAAAAATAAAGCAAATTTACAGTGCTGGACTAAGTTGCTGCTTAAAGGTCCTTTTATATACTCTTACAAATTTTGGTTTATTTTTTGAATTGATTTACGTTGGAGAGATTGTTCAGATAAATTTGCATATTATATCAATGATTAGATATAAAAATAGAGTATAAATCGACATATACGTTGTCTATTAACTTTTAAAACTTAGTTTAGTTGTTCTCAAGAAGTTTTTTTTTGTTGATCAACTGAGATTTCAATCAAGTAGGACTAAAGGGTTCGAATATAAATCAAATAAGTGTATAAATTTAGAAGACAAATTCAAATGAATTACGTTTAAAAGCATAGGAATAAACACATTTAAAAATTTTTAATATATTTGATATATAGAATTGAACAATTTACACAAAATAGTGACTTAGTTAAACCATTTTAAATAAAATTAAAATTAATTAGTTCACAGATTTATTGCATAGATAATGAAGTTTACTATGAGCAGGACTCAAACAAATCGACTAAACCAACAAAGATGAAGTGCCATTTCTATATTCCTCTCTTCTAAAGATAGATTCGAATCCATGAGCTGTTGTTCAGAAGATTATATGATAAAGTTAATCGATATTTTACAAAAATTGAATGAATGCATATCAAACTGCTAAATAGTAAGTTATCTGCATTCACTTTATTTTTTTAAATTTAAATTTTTAAACTTAATATTGAAGCTATATTTCTATATGAGTGAAATAGCGAATTGATTTTGATTTAGTTGGAATGCAACACTTCAATATATGTATTTGAATGAGAAAGAGAAGTGCATGATTTGCCTTCTTATAGTACATAGAATCGTCAATGTACATCGACATAAAGTTTACTAGATAATATCAAAAGACTTCAGTCTTATAAATTGGATCTGTTAAGGGATTTGTATATGATAATTACAGTAAATCAATAACTTATTTCTTTTTCATTACTTTTCAATACAAAACAAGCACTTGTCAAATTTGACAAAATATTTTTTTCCCTACAAACTAATGTAAATGTTATGAAAGCTCTAGTAATTAGCAAGTTGCCTCTATTCAAATCAATATATAAAAAAGTTTAAACTTTAAAGTATTAAGAGTAATTCTTAAAAATCAGATTAGGTTTTCAATGCTAAGTTACTCTAATTTGATAGAACTTAACTGGCAGCTTAATTTGTAATGTTTTTCAAGGTTAAATTTGACAACCATTTAGCTCGTTCAACTTCCATACAATGTTAATATACCTGATTATTATGTATTAGAGTATTCAAAAAGGCAATAGCAAAGTAATGCTAAAGCCAAAGCGAAATTGTGAGGGAAAATTGTTATTTAATTTGTGTGAGTGCTGAACATTTTCGCAGCTGCTTCAGTTGCCCAGAGTTGCTCAGAAGTTTTCCCTCTTTTTCACTTCTCATTTTTTTTTTCAACTTTACTTTTGCTGTGTGTGTGTGTGTGTGTGTGTGTGTGTGTGCAACGCGAAAAAGTTTTTCATGCCCAGCACACGCACTAAACTTTAACACAAGCATAAGCATACATTTCTTTTTTGGGCTAACACACACGCACACACTCGCACACACATACACACAGTCTTAAGTAAGTGCACTTTGCATTGGTAGTGTTCAGTAGTTTTTCCCCTTTTTCTTCTTCTTTTTTTTTTGCTTGTTTTCTTGTTTCAAAAATTCATATGCACATTTATTTTAACTATTCTTAGTTGCATATGCAAGTAGGTGCAAGACGCTCTTCTCGGTTGCATGCTGCACGGTTCTCGGGCTCGAGCTTCTTTGCATAAATTTTCGAGGCTCTCCTCCTCTCTCCCTCTTGTTCTTAAACGAAGCGTAAAGGCAACGAGTTCATTACGTAACAAACAAAAAAAAAAAAAAACAAAAAAAAAAAGGGGGGAGTGAAGTAACTTGCATGTAATGAAGCTTTGTAGTTCCATTCCTATCCCTTTTTTTTCATTTTTTGTTTGTATGTTTTTGACTTTTGACCTGCCTTTTTAACTACTAATCAAAAATGTCAAGCCAAGCAAGTGATTGAGGTCATAATTAATATTCTCTTTGTCAGCGTTTATTTTGTTTCTCTCATCCTCTCCCTCCCTCTTTTTTAGTTTCTATTCTTTCTTTCTTTTTTTTGGCATTTGACTTGGTAATTAAAAAGTTTGCCTAGTTCTTGGGCAAAAAGGCTCAGGTAATCAACATGACAAACTGAACTAAAGAGGGGTGGGGCAACGTTGAGATTACACACGCACACACACAACTCTTGGCAAAGTGAAAATACTTTCAACTAATTTCAAATATTGGTTCTATCAATTTAATTTTAATATTGCTTTTGTAAGCTAAACTAAGAGAGTGTTTGTGACAGTTGATTATAGAATTTTAAATGCCCTACTTTATATATGTATAAGAGAGTGAGCTTATAAGTATTTAGCTGTATTACTCTTATGAGTAAATGAAGTATTTAGTATTCCCAGAGTATAATTATTCAGTGAAAATGAAAATTCCATGCAATGCTTAAGACGAACAGTCTTTTTTCTTAGTTTTTACAACCTAATATAACCATATTAGAGTAGATAACTCTGGATTAACCAATCTAGATCCTAACAAAAGTTTGCTTACTTTTTATTTTAAGTTGCAAACAATAGCATTTATATTTGTATTATATGGAATATATAGTAAACAGGCTTTTACCTTTTACCTAATTTTCATTTTACTTGATTTGATTAAAGCTACGTAAATTATAAGATATCGATTTAAGACGACATCTTTAACAAGTTTCCAAGTAACAAGTTTGCCCCAAAGTATGCAACACTAAAATGGATGTATTTCCTTGAAAGAGCACAAAGTCTCTAAGAATCATCTTCTTAGAAATGAGGGAGAGCAGTTCAATTTATATGTACTATATATGTTATTAGACATAAATAGCTTATCAAGGGAATAGTATATAGTATTTATTTTGACATGTAAAAATTTTGGTACGTTTGACTATCTCTCACTTTCTTTTGCCAATGTTGCCTGAGAGTCCTGAGAATTTAGTTTTTGTCCTAATCGCTTTTGGTTCTCTTTGAACCTATTCCTTTATACATAGAGTATAGTAAACTGAGTAAGACAGACCTAATCTACATTAAATTAATCCATTTTATTCTGCAAGTCATTTATAATATTGTTTCAAAAAGTCCTTTAGGTACCCCTTTCCACTCAACAGTTTGGTTTTCCAGGGTATCAATCTTTAAAAAGGAAAAAGCAGCAGCAAAAACTTTCTAGACTGTGGAGTAAAAGTAAGTTTTCAGTCTTTTTTTTCCCCTTTCTGTCTGTTTGTTTGCAGTCTTTGTATTTTTGTTTAATTTTACAAGAAAATACAAATAGTGCAAGGACAACCCAAAGGAATCTTGCTATTGCTATCTCTCTCCCTCCCTATCTCTCTCTATCTATCTATCTCTCTGTTTCTTTCTTTGTACCGTAAATTTAATCTATTGTATGTGCTTTATCAAACTCTACCTGTGTGTCTGATATCCTGGGAATCCTTTGCTTGATAAATATGACTATTTACACCGCCCGTCTACCTACTAGCTCTCAGTGAGTGTGTATTGTGTGTGTGTGTCTTGTACACAGTTGTTGTTTATTTGTGTTAAGCGTTAGCAGCAACGCCTTCTCCTTGTTTTCTACTATTCCCAACCATATCCCCTTTCTTCACACGCTTTCTTGATTCTAGGTTCTCCCCTTTGCGTAGTTTTGTTTATCTAGCACTCAATTTCGCAGTTTTAATGACAAAATGTCTTACCTTGAAATTGCATGCGAGAGAGCATTATAAGTGTTGTGTGTCCACATGGATGGGCTAACCCAGCTCCAGCTCCTGTTCCTGCTTCCCCTAACTCTCTAACCGGCCCTTCTCTGCCTTCAACGACTTTGTTTGATTGCTTGGCTTGGCTTTGGGAGCCAGAACTCTCTCTCTCTGTGTGTGTGTGTGTGTTGGATCTTCTTTTGCCATGTTTGGATTGCACTCAAGGGTAAGCTTGGCCAAAGCTTTGCTGCCACTGTCAGTTGTTAGCCCCCCCCCCCAACCATCCAACCACCATCTTCTGTCAGCCCTTTAACCTCCACCTCACTTTACTTCACTCCTTCCCCCACGTTGCCGTCTCTCATCTTCCAATAGAGCACTTGCCAAGTTTTATTGTCTCAATGTCCACTTAGCTTTCGCCTCAAGACAACTTAAGCTACAGTCTTCAAAAAAAAGAGAGAGGGAGAGAGATATATATATATAGATAAAGATGAGATGAGCAGAGTCGAGCAAGTGCAAAAGAGATAGAGTTTTAAGTCAAAAGCATCAAAAAAATTTTCTTTAATTTCCGTTTGCGCAATTTCCAATTTTCTTATTATATTTTTTCTTTCTTCTTTCCTTTATAGATTTCTTACTGATTGGAATTGCCTCAGTTGCAGGACTCCCAAACAGTCTCAACCTTTTGCCAAGTCATCAATCATGCGTCGTTTTTCCACACGCCCAGGCAAAAGATTTTCTGACAAGTGTCAATGCGACAAGAGAAGAAGTGATAAAGCAGAGCACACACACACACAAAGAATGTGAGTAGAACACACACGGGGGAATCGGAAGGAATCGGGAGATAGAGAGAATGAGTAAGACAGCCGTTGGAAATCGTTTGGGGAGAGAAGTATAGAAAGAGAGAGAGCTTGGAAAATCACATGCAAAGTAAAATGTCGAAGTTTTTGACAGCAAGAAAATAAAACTTTTCATTTGTTTTTGCAATGGCCTCCCTCGCCCCCTCCGCACCCCACCCAAAACTCCTGTCAAAGTTTTTAATGTTTTTAACTCGTCGCTGTCACCTGACAAGTAAAAATGTGGGCCACACAGTCCCCTCCATTGCCTCCTCCTAGTCCACCAGGAGGAGCTTCGTCTTCTTCTTCTTAATGGCCGGTTCGGTGCTTTTGGCCCAAAGTTAAATGAAATGAAACTTCACTTAACTAATTGTGACTCAAGCTAAAGTGTGTTGTTAGGTAACTAAATGGCACTAGAAATGGTGTTGTTTTTTTTTTTCAAGTTTTTCTAATATTTCACTAGAAGTTAACTTTGGTTGGGAATGGAATATAAAGCTATATAAAAACTCAGTATTATGATTACAAAAGAACATATTTTAGAGTTAGGAAATTTGTGTTCTTTTCTGAAGGTTATAGCCAAGATTGATATAATTTATAATATTTTTATAATTTCCATTAGGGCTAACTAACAATTTAACTTGGTTAAAGATAAAATCCTTATTTGTACTCGAATATCCTTTATCTCCGGGTAGAAAAGAGATTGCTTGAAACTATTGAGAGGTAACAAAAAGCAATTTATGAAGTTTTAGATCTTCTTGAACTTTCCAGCTACATGTATGTTGGCCACTTAACCCGACTAATTGTTGGAGAGGTTCTGGAAGTTTAACATCTTGAAGCACGGAAATATCAAATTTCAGTATAGGAACACTATAAAATGATTCTTGTATAATTTGCATAAAGTGACAAATGATTGATCCATTATTAAAGTGCCATTTAAACCTAGGGATACCTCTTGATCTAAACGTTAGACGATTTCAATTACTGTAGAACAGGATGAGCACAGAAACAAGAACACTTTACCAAAAAGCCATTAAGTGAGTTTCATCTAATAATATAATATATACAGAGATAATACGGACATAAGTCATAGAGTTGTAACATTTTCATACATTTATGTCTTTTAAACTTTAAACTGAGTAGTTAATTAAGCCTCCACTTAACCTTGACTTAACTTGTGGATAGTTTCTTCTTTTATCTTTAAGTATATAATTTTCAATAAACTCCTCCCATATTTCACTTTAAATTTACTTAACTATAAGTTAACAAACTCTCCTCTTAACCTTAACATTAACTATTGTTTAGTATTGAAATTTGTAACTCACCTTTAACCGAAACCGTAACACTTTGTAGAACTTCCAATTTCTTTTTGTTGGCCAACGATTGGCCCACACACTTATAAATGCCCGCATCCTGATACATGACATCCTTTAGCGAATATTGTCCTGTGGGCTGAGAGCTACCATAGCCAAGGCCACGCAGACGTGCCGAAATTGGATCCAAATGAGACCAGCAGCCCAGGGAGCCTAAATCGAAACCAAAGACACAAAAAGACAAATGAATAATAGACAGAGACAGTAAGGGAAAGAGAGAGAGAGACAAAAAAAAACATAAAAGTCATTGCAGAATTTAATTAATTGACTTTTTCGTTACGTTTCGTTTCAAAATGGGTGAGAGGCGTTTGGGTCAAAAGGATCCCGGCACGCAAGTTTTAATTTCTTTAATTGATGCCCCCGCCGTCACGCCCACTTTTTGTATATTTGCTATCTATACTGGCCTAAAAAAGTGAGCAAAGTAAATTGCACGCATAATTAATTTTCAATTGCGCTAATTAATGACTGAAGAGAGAGGAACAAAAGCGCTATTTTCCATTTCCATTAACCAAAATATACAATTTTCGGGGGGCAACAAATGTAAAATGTAATTAGAGAGCTCAGACAGACAAATTTCTCAAATTCAAGACGAGAGTTGCTTTAGCATCTCCTTCTTCATTTAATTTCAATTCAGCAATCGGCATTCCTTTTGATGTATATCTTTTTTTTTTTCTTTTGTTGCTTTTACATACCTTGAGGACATTGCAGGGTAACAGCTCCACCCAATTGCACTTCCAGTTGTCCCTTATTTGGATTATGAGAGGCAGCTGCCACCGACACATCCTGATCATCAGGCTCCGATGTGACATCCACAGAGTCATCTGAAGGAAAAAAAAAAGAAGGGAAAATCAACAAAAAGAAATGTGAATACTTATTTATGAGTGTATTTGTACGCATGCCTCATGTATGTAAGGATGAATAAATGTTTATGATCAGCTTGTCAGCAATTGTCAAATGTGACAATATTTCAATGACAAAGAGAACCGCCTCGACAAATTGCTCCTGCTTCTTTGCTGTTTTTTTTATCTCTCGCAAGGAGAGCACCTGAGTCATCTCGTGACTAAGCAGGAAAAGAATGGGGAACACATGTGAGTGCAGTAAAACGACTGTGTGATACCCTCTAATAAGTAGATATCTAGATATTTTTTTTTAGGTATTTATGGATAATTTGGTTCGAGTTGCCTTCAACTTTCAGTTTTATACTTGGCTTTGTTTTGGAGTGAAGGTTTTAGACGTGTATTCTTCAGGAACTAAGTTATTTGCTGTGGTCTTTAGTATAATTAATCCAATTAAAATTAAAAGCTATTATGTGTATAGTATGATGAACGCAACAAAATTTGCCTAAAATTAACTTTTAGATTTAGAGTTATATCTCTTCGTAGTGACGCTACGTCACATTTTTTCAAATTTCATTGAATTCAAGCATTTTTGCAAGTGTGTCCTATAGATAATATCGTAAGTAGTAGATGTATCGAAATAAATATGATATTTGTTTATTTTTAGGAGTATTACTTTACATTTTCCTATTCTGTAATGCCCTTAAAGTTGTTAAACTTCTCATTTTAATGATGTTTTAATGATGAAGCCTTAAGTCAGCCTAAAGTATAAAGCATAGGAAACCCATTAGCGGATCATAAATGCATAGTCTATGTAACAATTTGTCCTATATAAAAGTTAGTAATAGTTAGAGTTAGGAAGCAGCAGTTTGAAGATTGAAGTAAAGTAAGAGTACAAGAGCTAAAGATTGAGGAAAAGTTAAAGTTGAAAGTAAAGCGAAAGTAAGTGTTAAAATGAAACCTAAAGTTGAAGTTAAAATCAAAGCTAAATAGAAACTCGGGTCAAAGCTTAAGTTAAAGTAAAAGATCTCTGACTTTTCCACAAAAAAGTCAACAAATTTTCATCTAGATAAACACAAATAGCTAAACCATTTCGATTGCTAACAATCTTCCAAAAAAAAGGTGCCATAAACTCTTTATCTTTGCCGGTTTCATCTAATCAAAATATGTTATATCCTTTTCATAATACAAATTTACAGGGTATCAAAAGAGAAACAAGAGATATCTGCCTTTCACCCTCTATCGCTTTGTGTTCAGGTAGCTGGAAAATTGTCTTCAAACCGCAAAAATTCATAAATATACAAAAAAACGCTTCCCTCTCGTAACCCTTAGCCCTCCGCCCAGCCGGATGCTTCATTCTAATTTCAAGGCGAAACGAATAAGGAAGAAGAGAGTAGAAGAAGAAAACGGGGAAAGAAAAAAGAAAATTATTTATGTCATTTCGTTCGCATATTTTGTGCTTAGCGACAACCCTGAGACCTGCTTTAAATTTTCCCTGTTTCTTTTGTGTGACTATATATATGTGTGTGTGTGTGCCCGTGTGCGTGTGTGTGTGTCATATACTTTATGGCACTGTTCATATTACAATATAAATTACAATTTACGCTGACATGTGCCTAAAAGTATGCAACGAAATTCTCTTTGTTTGAGGCCGGATATCATAAACAATAAGTTGAGAGTGAAAAAAAAACAAACGAAGAAAAGGGGAAAACAAATCTTGATAACTGTAAAAAAACGAAAACGTCAGCTAAGAATTCCACAAAAGTGAGTTATTATTTACCCTCTCTACCCCTTGCTCTATCTTCTATTTTGGCTTAAACGAAACTGTAATTGGTAACACTAAAGAAAACCTTCAGCAGGAGCATTCACTGAGATTTGTCTGATTTGGCTAGACGAGACCAGCAATTAATTGTAAGCTCATTTTGCACCAACCACCCAACCAACCACTCAACCACCCATCCACTCATTCCCATTTAACCGCCGTCTGCCTCGAATGTCAATCAGCCACCCCGCTTCAGTTTTTTTGGTCTCGGTCATTTTGCCACCCTCTTGGCAAAATTTTTATTGCTGACAATAGCGCAAAAATGTTCACTCACAACAACACCAACAACAACAAGAAGTACATGGTGGTACGCCCTTGAATGACACGCCTTTGTGTTACTTAGTCAAAATCACGTAGTTATAAAATATTTTATTGTCAGTAGAATCCCCCACACCACCCATCCACATCCACATCCACTTTAACATCCAATTCACACAAAAGAAGTACACAAAGTACAAAGGCAATGACAAGTGATGAGGTAAAGTGAGGTGTGGCCGGGCCAAAGTAGGCAGAAGGAGAGGGGAGAGTGAAATGTTAGACAGTCATAAGAACTCTCTCTCTCTCTCTCGGTCCACAAAAAAACTGTCTTTTTCGTGAAAATGTCTAATGAGCTCAGCTCAACTGACAGACGACTGATTTGTCAATGGACATGGCTCCGAGGCCTGTTTGTCGTTGCGGCCAAATGATAAGGAATTCATTGAGGGGGTGGACAGGATGTCATTGATAAACTGCTGTAAAGTGAACAGAGAGCAGAAAACCGAGTTACTTGGTTTAGAGAGAACTCTGTAGAAGTCAACAACTTTAAGAAATATTGATAACCTTTGGGGAGGGGGGCAAAGCAACTTGTGAAATTGGAAACTAATTTGATTTTTATCTATAAATAGTCTTTAAGTAGGGAAAGCGATGGGAATGTGTCCAAATGTCAAAGTGATGGATATTTTAAACTTATTGGAAGTTTTTCTCTATATTTTTTTATATTAAACCGAATGGAAACATCCTTAGCAGGATCCTCAACTTCATAGTGCTCCAAATTAGTCAAATTTTGTACGATTTCCAAAAACTTAAGCTTTTTTTACTCCTTAGAGTTCCATCTGTTAGTTGGCATTAAAATCTGAAAAACAATTTTTCTTTCCCTTTTTTTGCATTTTCAACGAAGGGGTAATCCCTTTCAAAATTTTCAAACATTAGGTCGAATTTTTTTTTTTTCAATTTTCGAAAGTTTTTATATAGATTTTTACGAATTTTAACCTTGAAGGTACTTCAAGACTTTAAAATTGCCTAAAAAATGACCTAGTTAGAGCCAAAAGGATATCGTAAAACTGCCTTAAGTCAAACAACTTCAACTTCAACTTTATAAGGTTTCACTATTGCCTAATTTTCTCTGATTTCGAAAAACTATATATTCATTTGCTTTGAAAAGTTTTTCATTGCAAATAGAACTAGGAAATTGACATCATTGGATAAACAAACTAAAATTTTTATAGTGTAAGTTTGAAGAAACATTAACTCTTTATACGATATCTGAGCATATATCTCTAACACCTAGAACATATTTTCTTAAAGAAAGGTTACCCTAAAGAAAGCGTAGGTTATAGCCTTACGATCAGAAATATTTTCTATATGCATTTACGTGTAATTTTTTATATTTGAAGGGAAAGATCAGACAGCCCAAACTTGCCTTATGTATCCGCCCCGATTTATCTAATGTAATGTCTGTTATGTCTACGCTACGTCAGGATACAGCTTTGAAAATTAAAAACAGTTTAGAAGTGAATTGCAATAAATGTAAACAAGGGAGTTGCCACGCAGCCAAAGTCCTACTCGTTTTGAGTCAGAGTTGCCGTAGAAGCGACAAGACGGTAGATCTCTGGCAACCCAGAAGTCATGGAAAATAATTATTGAGTGGAAGCCGTCGAAGAAGTCGATTAAGTTTTAAAGCGGTGCAGTCGTCAGCAGCAGAATACAAAATAAGTTGTCCGAAGTTTCATATTTTTTGTATCACACTCTACTCTGTATTACAGACACATTAACTTTTTAGATATTTAATAAACATTACCAAATTAAATATCTTACATAAATATTCATGGATTTATCATATACATATAGATAAAGTACTTCTTCGAACTTGGCTTTTCTGGTATGTATTGAAAACTTGAAAATTTCTGACTAAAATATGGTATAAAGGTTGAAATAGTCAAGGTATTCCAAAATTCCTTTTTGCCTCTGACGGTACGAAATATATGTATCTTTAATAGGACACTTAAAAAATTCACAAAACTTTTAAAATAGATTCTTAAAAATTGTTTTTTCTATATCTTTCAGCTGATGCCACCAAAAGCTTAAATTCCATTTTATGGCCTATTCACTTACGTTTTGATGTTAAAGAAGAAAAAAAGATCCCTAAACTATTTCACTTTTAAAATCTTTCAACTTCCTTTAAATAAATATTTCACTATAGACTATAACAAGTCGAGATATTTCACACAATATTTGCAATATCTTGATTATGTTTGATTCAAAATTATTTTCTATACAAACCTAATATTAGTTTGTTTTTATAAGTTTGTCGATATCATCGTAATGAATTCAAGCAGAATAACTTTGACAATTTATGAATCAATAAAAACATAAAACTCTCCCTTTTCTATATATATGTATATATATGTGTTTGTATATATAAATATTATTTTTTCTGTCCAGTCGAAAGTCTACTAACTCTCACACCATTGAATTCTAGACATAAACTAAGTGTATCCCAAAACAACTTTATACAACATTTCTTAAGTGCACACACACGAACACACAGCAGAGACAACTGGCACACCCACACATATACACACATATACAAACACACTCATACAGTGACACACATTCATAATTCTCAACACTTGTACCACGCATATTTTGCTTCAATGGCCATTCATAAAAATCTCCGACCCCAGACTTTTACTCCTTCTCCTGTGTTTGTTGTTTGGTAGAAAGTAGAAAAGAAAGCAAATAAACAAAAGCAAACAAATGTGCATCAAGTATCGTCCATATGGCGACACACACACACACACACAGTGCGAAAGAGACAAGACGACTCTTGTGGAATATCTTTTCGTTGGTTTTTCTTTCTTTTTTTTTTGGGGGGGAGGCATATAAATCCCTCAACTCATAACAAGAAAAGAGAAGGGCAACAAATATGAAGAGCAAACAGCAAACACTAATGCAAACAAGAGGAATCAATATGCCAGAGAAGCATATTCAATGTATAGCAGAGACGAATGGGGAGAGGAGTGGAGAGAGACAGCTGGTGGGTGGGGGTAGTCTGTTGGGTGGTTGCTCGAATTCTTGCCACCAATCATTAATCATAAAGCATCATCATCAGCCATGTTTCAGAGTAGTGTGTGCGTGTGTGTGTGAAAAGGGTGTTTGAGTGCCTGTGTGAGTGAGTGTGAAGAGGACCTTAGGCCTGGTCCATGGCCTGCCAAATACAGGCTACAGGCTACAGGCTCACCGACCAGTCCCAAGAGTCATACCCAACTCAGTGTTTGGGTTCATCAATATGTCGACACATATGGAAAACTTTCAACTGTATATGTGAGAAGGACATATGTGTGTGTGTGTATGTGTTGTTTTATAAATCCTTCAAACATTTACGCCCATTTGCCTGTCGTCTACATATTGAAATTATAAATCGAATCCTTTCTCCGGGTTTTCACTTTCATTTTACTCAGGTTAATATAGTTTTACAGTTCTATATAGAGCGGGGTTTTCCTTTTATTATGTTGTGCCAATTTTCATTAGCCAGCCAAGTTGAATTTTCTCCCCAAACTTCATATTTATTCATGAATTCGAGAAGAGGGGTGGGGTTGAAAGGGAGGATGTTGCATCATCAACATCAGAGGCAACAATCAGCTTAACTTGCAAGCTTCATAAACAGTCAGCGGAAGCGCAATAGAAAGTAAATTCAAAGCGTACCAAAAAAAAAACAGGAATCATGAAGTGGCTGCCAACTATAGCTCCAAGCCTTCAGTTGTTGCTTGCCACCAGCTAGCACTAGTAGTGGCATCATCTCCAATTCCTGCCCCCCCAATCCCTCTCCCTTGCTCTCTGCTTATGTGTGGTGGTGGATGCATTTGATTGCGTTTGTGTGTCTTGGTTATAAATTTTAATTTTTTTTTTGCTCTCTCTTTCGGTTGCTGTCAGTTTGCTTCAGCAACTTGAATTTGTTGCAACGGGTTCTCTCTCTCTCTCTCTCTCTCTTGTTGTTGTTGTTTTCTTTAGCTACTTATACACTAACAAAGAGTATAATAGTTACATTTAAATTTGGGTAATGAACATAAGGAACTTAAAATAAACTGAGTAGAACCTTAGAAGTATTTGAACGAATAGTTCTAATTTTTACATACATGAAAAATATTTAATAAAATTTTTTTTATTTTGTTCTAAAATTTACAACATTTCAAATATTTTCAAATTTGTTAGGGTTTTCAGAATTTATGAAATAAATTTTATAAAATGTTTTTGTTATTTATGATATTTTAAATATTTAACAAATTTTGTTAGTTAAAATTTATGCCATGAAAAGTATTTGTAATTTGATAACAATTGAAATATTTTAACGATATTAAACAAGATTGGCTTTAATTTCAAAAACTTCTTTTCACCATATTGAACAAGATTTTACTAATTAAAAAACTTCTTTTTAGACTTTTGTTCTTCTTAATTAATTAACAAAATAAAATCAAGAGAAACGATTTTTTCTAAAAACCCATTTTATTAACATTTTGTTTTTGTTTTTTGAGGATTTTTGGAATCTTTTCGAATTTCAAAGGATTTATTATGTTTATAAGAATTGGGAACATTATTGTTAGGGTCTAAAGATGTCCTTCGATTATAAAACACATGTTATGCATTCACAATTTCAGGAAGTTCTTTTTATTTCCAACCCAATGAAAATTTACTTTGTTAAGCAAAAAGATTTCTAAGACTTTCATATAATATTTCAATTTAAATAGTTACATATGCCTTTAATCCTCGTTTCCTATAGTTACCTAAGGCTAAGAACCAAAAACCAATAGACTCAAGCACCATTGGAAAAGAGTGCCTTAGCTTCGTTGCCGGAAAAAAAACGTAACTTCCGGTATGTTACTTAAGATGAAGGAACGACCCACTATGTTGGTGCAAGGAGAGAGTAAGGATTTGGCCGTGTATATGCGATTAATTTGCAATGAGCTGAAATTGAAGATGATGGCAGCAGCAGCGAATGTGATAAGCAAAAAAGTATAAAGAATAAAGGAAATGTTGGTATACGAAGCTCTGAACACAGATAAAGGACTAAAACTATACAGTTGAAATATGAACAGGAACACATAACCAGAATGAAAACCAAAAAGTTGACTTAAACAAATATCAAGTTATGATGCAATGTGGTCCTAATCCAATTTGAGTGAAAACAATTTCATCAAATTACAAAGAAAATACACAAAATAACTGCCAAGATACATAAAAGATAATCATCTCTTTGGTCGAAAAAATTTATGTTTATTTGGCAATATCGTAAAAAAAATTTCTCACCATCTTCACTTTTTTGTTTTCTTTTTATCATTTAAAGATGAGTTTTTAATATTTCTTTAACTTGCCACAAGAAGAAAGTAAAAGAAATCCAAATGAGTTTTTTGTTACCAAAAAAACAAAAACAGAGAAGGACAAAGAGAAGAAGGAAAAAGAAAGTCAAATAAAATTTTATTGAAAATCTTTTCTTGTATCCCATTCCCCATAATCTAAAGGACTTTTTCTGTCCAAGGGAACCCTCAACACATACCGAAACATAATCGCTGGCTATAAAAACAAAAGGAGCGCAAACAGAAAAACTAATAATCGTGCGCGCCGATAAACACACACACACACACAGAGAGACTGAGGTCCTGCCGCTGTCCAATGCAGGACATAGTGGTAAAACGAACCAAGTAACAACTGGATGGAGGAAGGCGAAAAAAAAATGCCTCATATCGTTTTGGGCAAAAAGGCGGAATAAACAATAAAGTTAAACCGCGATAACCAGCATGACAAAGGATAATGTATAACATGCGCAAGGACATTGCCGATTAGCTGTAGACGGCAGTTGAGGCGCATGAAATGAGCAGAATTCGAATGCGCCAGGGGCAGAAGCAGCAGAGGAAACAAAAGAAGGAGCAAGGATTGCTTACGATAGCGTGTAAAATTAAATTTTATTGCAATGCTTTCCCCCACACCCAACATCATCCTTGTCATTCCCCCTCCCCCTTTGTTGGCAATGGGATTTTTCTTTTTCTAGAACTTCTTGAAATGTTTTTCATTTTTCGGGCCATTGTTTTGTACTGTTTCTAGTTGTCTCCAATTGAAGTGGTTGATAATACGATATGGGTGGTTGCATATTCATAACAGTTGGTTGGCCAAATTAGTTTACTGGCGCATAGAGAATGCAATTTGTTCAAAGGGGAGGTTAACCAACAAAAAGGTCCTTGGAGGACAATGCAGAGGTCATAAGTGCTTAGCACAAGCTACTGCAATGGTTATCCTAGAAGATGTGTTTCGTTTAAATGAACTAGTTCAGAGAATCAATGTTTTATAATCAAAAACAGGACAAAAAAGAATTCGTTTTGCGCCAGCATATGGAAAAATTATGGCTAACATATTAAATGGATGGATAACACTTTCTCATGAATGATTAGGGGTATTAAGGACATCCTTAGAAAGGACGCCTATCCATCCTACAGCAGGATAGACGACTATTAAAGCTGAAAACTAAGAGAAAAAGAGACTAACTTTACGAAGCTATAGCTCCTCATGACGAATACCGAATGGTTTTTTGGAACCCCCAGGACTCGGACTATCGATTTGCATTCAAGGATTTTCTGGATATTGTAAAAAATATTTTTTGTACTTTTGTTAGCCATTAAAATTTCAAAAGAGACACAATAATCCGTGTAACTTGGCCATTTTAAGGACTTTAAGGATGTCCTTTTTCCCACAGATAGTCCTTTTTGATTAACATCATCTGTCAGAACCTGGAAAGTCCTTAAAACAGCTGAGAAAAAGGGACTTTCTTCGCCAGAGAAAAGTGCTTAATTCTCGCATATCAAACTAATCTTAGGACAATCAACTGGCCAAAGGACATATCGATCATCCTTTCGGAGAGCTTAGATATAGAGAATTTTGTACTTTTCAAACATTCTTCAGCTCGCCGGGACTTTTGGTATGTAACGAAAATTCTGTTATTTTAAGCCCTGAATCCTCAGATGACGACTAATCGATAGGGATTATCAGGGACATCATTGGAAACCAATTCCTTTCGCCCTGACAATTGCATTCTTTATTTTTTCACCATTTTTCTTTCTTGAAAAAAAAACATTTTTTTCACCATTCTTCTTTCTTGAAAAAAAAAACATTTTTTGTTGCATTGCTCTTAGGATAGAACCTTATATCGGACCTTATATCCAAGATGTCATTTTTAATGACAGGACAAAGATAAAATTTTTAATTTTTAGTTTCTAAAACTGGTTGAACTTTAATTTTTGTAGATTTTTAGAGCATTCCCAGTTACCATCTTTACGCTTAGACCTAAATTTCAAGGCATTGTAATAGGGGAAAAAAAAAAACAAAAATTGAGAACAAAACCAAAGTAGTAAAAACTTTCACTAATTGCACTTTGTTAGGCAAACATCATGCCATGGCCCACTCAACATTAATTAGCCTCAATTCGAACTTTAACTCATTAATGAGGCAGTCAAACAAAACTTCAATACCTGAGCCCCGTTTTCATTGACTATACGCATCCCCCTGTGCCCAATAACCCCTGAACCCCAATCCAGATACCCTCCCTCTTAAGTCAATAGCCGGATGTGTCCTCCCTGTTGGCTTTCGCTCGTCCTTGTTCACCCACCGCCTATCTGCCACTACTGTTGACGTACGTGTCAAATTAGCGACGTTTTAACAAGCTCAATGCCAGGCTTGGTCGTAACTGACTGACTGACTAGCTGGCTGCCTGGCTGACTGACTGACTGTTTTTGGCCTGGCCTGGCAAATCAATCACATGAAAGTGGCCAGCGCAGAAAACTTTGAGAAAACTCTGCCTCAAATTGCCTACTTCGGCCTGTATACCCACCTATGCTATCCTTGTCGTCCTCCTTCTCCTTCTCCTCCTCGTTCTCTACTCTCCATCTACTCTTGCTTGTACTTTTTGGTTTGGCATTCGCTGATTGCTTTTTCATTGCATTTTGTCAGCGTTGTTGTCCTCGAACTTGTTCGACAGCAAAGTTTTTCATTTTTTTCGCCGGCTCTCGACTACCTTGGCATTTTGCTTCTACTGTTTTTTTCTTCCTTTTTTTTTTGCTTCCTGCCATTTTCCAGCTCAATGGCTAGGCTGCCTCGTTGTTGTTGTTGTTGTTGTAGTAGTAGATGGAGAGATGGAAAGAAAAACATATCGTCAGCAATTAAGCGGCTATTCAAACGTCTGTCTGGGATTTAAGTTTGAGTTTCTTTCATTTGTAGATTTATCAGTTTGGTTATTCTTTTCTTCTTTTTTTGGAGGGAGGGAAGGATTTTCTTTGGTTTCATTTTTTGAAGCCATCATTTTTGGGTGTGGCCATAGGGCCATTTATCATAGTCTTTGTCATGGTCCATTTAAGATATTTCGATATCCGGAGGTCATTTTATTTGTAGTATCCAAACTATTATATCTTATGGAGTAGTTGTAGTGTCACGAGGTTGGTTTACTTATTTTTCTTAGTGTTGGGTAAGAAAAACTACTTTAGTTACATTATTTTCTTATTCCCAGATATACGAAAAGGTGTGTAATAGAGGAACAAAATGTTCGAGATTGAACTCATGTGCATTTCTGTCGAAGAAATAATGTACATACATATATTACTTGGTCAAAGAAATGCATATGAGTTCAGCGATTGCTTTGCATTTTTAAAAGCCAACTCTAAGTAATAACCTTATTAAAAATTTTAAATAAATTTCAAAGTATATTTATTCATAAGGTGATAAAATTCTAAAGTATCAGCAAGATACATTTTAAAGTAGGTAAAGAAAAATGCCTCAAAGCACTTTAAGAAGAATTACTTTGGAGTAAAAAAGGCTTTTACTTTTCGAGAAGAACTGCTTTAGCTAACCATTTCAAGCTTATCTATTCCAATGCTATAAACTGACTTAATTTACCATATTTGCACTTGAAAAAGTAAATTGACGTACGATATATAGTTGATCCAAAGAGATCCCAAACTGGTCAAAGATTCCATATCCAGATGAAAAGCCCTACTAAAATAGAAATCTAAAATAATAACTAGCTGGTCTCTAAGTTTGCACAATATTTCTTTTACATTTTATAACTGGCTTCCTCCTTAATCCATTATTGATTAAATTCTCTTTGATATAAGTTAACCCTAACGTCTAGGGCGGGGATTTATCCGCTGAATCCAGGATAGTAAGGCGATATCTTTATCTTTATAGCATTTATATGAATGAAAGACACTCCATGCTAAGTTGATATATTGTTTGCTTTAGCTCCAAGTTTAGTCTTAATTCCCAACTCCAAGCACACAAAACTGTGCCTTGTGATAAATTAATAACAATAATCAAAAGGAATATCTTAATTTATGTAAAAACCATATAAACAAATTGAAAAGTAATGAAGAATAATAATATAATTATAGATTTTGTAGTTTGATTATATGAAAAATACAAAAAGCAATTAGAAAATTATTAAAAATGACAATAAAATATTTATAATTATATTTGAACTATTTATAAACATTAAAAACTTACTTTTCGTTGAAAGTTTTTCATGTTAAAGTTATTTTTCTTTCTGTTAAATGATTCAAAACTTGATCCAGTCCAAATTTTTCTTTTTAATAAACCAAACGACTTGAAAGTCTTTTAATTTATTAGTACTAAAACAAAGCAGTAATTCATATATATATAAATTTCGTATTTCATAACGAATAAATATAATTGTTAAAATTTTTGGAAATATATTTATACGAATATAGTGAATTCTCTCAACGAAAATGGTTTAAATAGGAAGTGAAGGGTTGAAAAAAACCATAAAAACTAAGTCTCCATTTTCTGCATTCATTTGCAAGAATCAACTGCAGAACTTCTCTTCAAATAATATATACTTATAGAAAGCCCCTCGTTTCTACAAAGATAATATCTTATAGATATTGCTCTCCTCTCTCCCTCTGTCTGTGTGTAAAACTTTGATTCACATTCGCGCCTTCTGTCATAAATGGGGTTTATATAGTATGAAGTTCTATCGAATGAACGACTGGGAACTAGCTCCTGCTGCTGCACAATTCGATTTGCCATTTCGGCAATTTCTTTCAACGTAAAACGTTTTTACAAATTGATTTATGTGCTTAACATGTTGCCAGTTTGAGTCCCTTTTTGCGTTTTACGTCTCTTACAATTAGATTTTGGCTGCAAAATCAACAGCAAAAGTTTTCTTTTTTCTCTTCTTCTCTCATACTTTTTTTTTTTCGTTTTGCCCATCAATCATCGATAATGTCGATATTGGCAGACAAGAGAAAGAGAGAGAGTGGCGCGACCAGGTCCTGGACTAGGAAGAAAATGGAGTATAAGGAAGCACACACTGAAAGGGAAGAAAGGGGCGGGTGGGAGGTGGTAAAGATGGCGGGCCTAGCAACTTTTTGGCCTCTTTTATTTTTATTAATAAAGCATTTGTTTTCCCCATAATGAGCAACGACAGGCGGCTGTCAGGGAGCTAAAAAAAAAAACGAAAACGAGAGAAAGGAAAAAGAGAAAATCTTTCCCCAGAGACTAAGGGGAGAAAAAAAGTGGCAACACTTTGTCAAGTTGTTATTACCAAAATATATTATTTTTGGCTCTTGTTCTTTGCGACTTTTTTCCTTTTCCACTTGTCTCTAACTGATTGATGAGCATTTTGTAATTCGTATAACCGATTTCTATTTTTTTTTTCTTTATCTTTTGCCCTCAAAACTGGCATTTAATGAGGCTGAAAATGAGTTTTTGGCTGTTTTGGGTGGTGAATTGTGGTGGCTTGCATTTTGGAGCTAATCAAATTCGATTTGCTTTTAGCCGCATAAATTCAATAAAAATTATTCACAAGCATTAACATGCGTTGAAAACATAAAAAAAAAGAAATCTGCCACCAGTAAATGAGAAAATGTATCGAAAAAACCAAACAACAACACGAAATAAAATGGCAGCTCTACCCGCCCCCACCCTTCCCTTTGCACCCACAACACTCACTTAACTAAGCAACCACCCACAACAGCCACCCAATTCATATGCCAAATGCCAATGGAAATTTGCCACATTATTTTGCTTATTTTTTTGCCATCTACCACCAAAGTGTCATGGTCGCCATGTGCGTTTGTCGTTAAATTTAAGGCAAATATCTTTGCATTTTGTTTTACTCTAGAGAAAAAAGGGTATATGGACTTTGGCAGGAAGATGAAGTTCTAGAAAGGACTGACTATATCAGGTAAGTTAAATAACTTAAAACTATCTCTGCAAAAAGACTGATTCGAAAATCTCTAAGCTTCAACTAAAATTTTACAAGAAAATTACGAAAGAATTTAGATTTGGGTATATCACTAATAACTAACCAAATCGATACTACATACAGTTTGGCAAGAAAGTGTTTATACTAAAGAATAATTTTAAGTTTTTTTCCGAACGAAATTTAATCAAAAAAAAAAAAACTAAAAGTGTAAATTTTGTAGAAAACAAATCAAACAAAAAGAACAAAATAAAACCAAACAAAAAAAAAAACTAATAGTGTAAATTTTGTAGCTGTTTTTTCTTTATTTGTTAACATTTTTTTCTATTTTAAAGATTATAGTTGAGTTTACTTAATTCAATTGAAAAAAGTTTGAAAAATTATAAAAATAAAAGCAAAAAAGAGTTAAAATTTTTTGTTAGCGTAAAGACTTTTGTGCCAAACTGTATATTATTAAACGAAAGGTTCTTCATACTGATGAAGCTCACAAATATTAATGCTATTCGACTAAAAACTAGTTTGTTCTCAGCTTTAAGAATAGTTAATTAGGCCGTTTCTCATTTCAGATCTGAAACAAATTTGTTGAATTGAAAACTATTCACACTTTCGAGCCCAAAGTATTTGCTTTTCAATCAATTGCCTTATATCAATGTTCCATTGATTGATTAGTAAAGCGATTGCCAATTTTCGTATTATTTCGAAAACATAGGCGTTTCAATTCCTAAATATTTATTTAATAATATTTAATATGTTAAGCATCTTGAATATTAATTTATATTAACATTGTGGAACTATTTACTAGATATACAAATATAGCTGTAGATAAGTTTTACTACATAAGAAATGTCACAGAAATTGAAAATATTTTAAACTAGATTAAAACTGTCCCTTGATTGTGATATTGAATTTGATTATCTGGAATAGTGCTAGAAAAAGTACTGCTTGCTTATAGGAAAACTATCGTACTATATACTGCATCTCAACTAAGCAATCTTTTCTATGTATCTTCCACTATTTCTATGATTCCTATTTAATGAACAAACAAGTTAAAGGAAAAGTAAACTTCTCTTCAATTCAACTACTTCAAATGACTATACAATCCATAAAATATATAGAAAGAGTATCAAACTTTAGTCACAATCAAAAGATACATTCTCCATTTTTTTGGTTATTTTATGTTTGCTTTTTAGCTTGCTCTCTCTTCTTTACTTTTTTCTTTTTTTTAACCATCTTTTTTTTTCTTTTGGGGTAATTTTCACGCGGCAGACATATTTTTATTAGAGAGTGCCAACTAATGGGAAAAATATGATCAGCAGCCATTTATATTTTTTCTCTTCTCGTCGTTTTTCGTTTGCAGTTTTTGGTGGCAATTTCACGCATATGGTTTCTAATTTATTTCAAGTACTTACATCGCACACTCAGGTAATAGCCAATTGAGGAATATTGAAAGTTTAGATGACGGGATGTGCACTTGTACCATCCGGAATGTTCACGCCGTATTGAGGTGAAGTTAAGGAAGCCATCGCCACTTTGCGGCACCTGCAAAAAAATAACAGAGACAGTGAGAGAGAGAGAGAGAGAGAGGAAGAATGGGAAATGAGTTTCGCTCGTTATGCGTAAACAATTTTTGGTAATTAAGGCAAGGCAAATAGTTTGCGTTGCCAAGTTTTTCGTTGCCACGAAAATCCATTTAAAACTTGCTCCTTTGCGACCAAAAATCACAAAAGCTCGGCCTATGTACGTATGCAGCAGTAGCAGCAGAGAACAGTGACAAGTTTTTACCCTTACCCTTTCCCCCTTCTATTTCTTGTCTGACTTACCGGCGTGTCACCATCGTCCTTTTGCCAGCGGGGTGTACTCGGTGGATTTGAGTCAACATCGCATCTGAGACTAACTTCGATGCCCTCGCGTAAAGGATAACCAAAACCAGGTGTACGAGAGATGGCAAATGAGGGCGTGTCTGTGGAGATAGAACAACAACAACAACAGGAGAGAAATATAGAGTTAAAAAATGAAGTAAGAAAAGATAGAAGAATCAGTTGGCAGATGGTTATTTTAGTTTGACTTTGCCAAGATTTTCGGTTAGTTATTTTCCTCTTTTTTTTTGCTTTTCTTTTCTCTTCTGTGTGTGTGTGTGTGTGGCAAAAACTACAAAATAGTTTTTTAATTAAAACACAAGAGAGAAAAAGAGACGGAAAAAAGAGAACTATCCTAAAAACTTTTATAATTAAACTAAATGCAAATATGTCTTTTCTTCTTATTTTAATTCAGAATTAACAGTGTGAAAAGGTAAATAACAAATAGAGAGCGAGAGAGACAATTATTCAAACTGATTGAGACAAAAGATAAATTGTTAATCAGTTTTCATACCAAATAGATAAAAGAGATTTCGAAATTTGTTGAGTTAGTTCATGTTAATTCACTTTCCTATTCATTCATGCCATAATATAACTGTAAATAATATGCGAGTGTATTCATTTCATTCGAAATTGAAGTGTATGAGTATATGCAATTCCCGAACTGCCAATCAAATATCCATTCAATTTCAATGTCGGCAAAAGCCATCAACAGAAATGTAAATGAAAATAATACGAAATCGCACAAGTAACTTTTTTTGACCTCCATAACTCCCCCCTTACCGCCCTCTCTGGAGAGGTTCTTTCTAGCTAACATGTGTATTTGCATTCAATGCATATTCATCGACATAAATCAAATGTTTTTTAATTAGTGTTAGCCCAAAATTTTGTTGCCTCCCAAAAAAGTATGCTACAAAATGCTGCATTCACATTGATTTCAATCTTTTCAATCCTTTTTTTCCGTTTCTCCCTCTGTCTAAAACCTTTTTTGTGTGGGCTTTTGTAACTAATACAATTTGATTATATGGCATATGGCCATAGGGAAAGGGCCAGAGATACATAGAGAGAGAGAGAGTACAAATGAAATTTGTTTGTCGGTTGTTTGCCAAACTATTCAATAGAGAATTTTTGTTTGCTATTCCTGTCTGTGTGTGTGTGTGTGTTTGTGACATGTGCAGACAGATATATATACTAGATAGACATGGCCATCAGTTGTCAGACATCATATATATATATATATCTATATGAATGGCCATTTGGGCCAACGATCAATGTGGGAACCTCTTATGTATACAGGTAAAAGACCAATGGTAGACCTTGTTGTGTGTCTGGAACAGTTCTCTCTTTCTTTGTATATGCTGGCTTATCAATTTGTTGCTTTTGACCAAAGTCCAAGAACTTGTTTTGCTTGGAAAATGCATAGGAAATGAAAATTTGTAAACATTTTGCAATTGAAATGTCTCTGTATAAAATTTTTTTTTTTTTTTGTACTCTTTTGCACTCAAGTTTGCATTTACAAGGAAAAGTCTACTGAAATGTGAGATTAACAGGTGAAAATTTGTCTTTAGGCAATGAATCTGGCTAGAAGGGAAGAAAAGTGACGGAAAATTAAGGTTTTTCAGGTGATGCAAGGGCTTCAGGGGTGCAACAGAATTGAAGTTTAAGGACCTGGTAATGTTTGGTCCATTAAGCTAGGCACAATCTATGAATATATTTGAAATTTTCAAAAATAATGGTATAAAAAAAACACGACAGACAAATCCTCAAAGTAAACATGATCAAACATTAATATGAATAAAAATAAAACCTCTAAAACAGATTTAAAAAAAAAAAAAAAAAAACATAAAACAGTTAAAGCGAAATTTTACTGCATATGAAACAGAAATCAACGTTTTTTTGCAGATATATCAGATAGCTGCCACAGCGGACTGTGATTAAGATTTCTTTTTCTACCTTATGCAAAAATTGTTTGTAAAATACACAAAAACAAGCATTCCACGTATTGTTGTCATTTTCCAATAAAGAAATGATAAATGAAGAGGAATTGATATCAAATGTTGAATGTTGTTTTGTATATTCGATATGTCCAAAAAGATTTACATAGCTTAACTAAGAAAATCTATGTAAATTGGTCGAGATTTAAGTCAAAATGTGAAGTCATGGAACTTTAACTTCACAAGGATACAATTCAATCTATTTTTAAGGAAAAGCTATATGAAAATTTGCTTCGCAGTTTTTAATTGATATTTAAATTTAGAAAACTATTTCTAAATCCGATTTTAGACAAAACAACCAATGCCAAAACAAAATTTTCAGTAGGGAAAGTAGCAAGGATTTTGGTGTAATGTTCAACCTAAAGTTAAAAGGACACGGACACACACAAGTCCTCCAAAAGTACCTCAATTTCCTTAGGCTCCAATTCGTTACAACTTTTTTCGGTTTTTAAAAACTATTTATATCTTCATTTGCTTTCGAATTTCTGAAAAAGGAAACTAATTTTCTACCAGATTTCGATATTCATTGTCACAGTAACCACTAAAAAACTTTTCAAAATTTAATCGAAATGTGTTATAACATCAAAGGGTATACCAACTTTACCTTCTATTAGATTTTTTTTGTATTTTTAAATTGTTCTAAATATTAAACTGCTAAAAATGTTAAATTGTTCAATATTTTGCATTTGATGTTGGCCACACACCCTTCTTCTGCTCCTTCCCTACCTCTACCCACTTTATCCATTCCTGTATATATCTTGTCCTTGATTTGTCTGTCAACTGTCTAGGCATGAAAATTGCAAAAATTTTCAAAGCAACAACAACAACAATTACACAATGCCCCTCAAACTGTCTGGGCAAAATGCTTTCATGTGTGTGCATTTTAATTTATATACAGACACAAACACACACATACAGAGAGAGAGTCACACTCATATACAACAAACAAGGACGAATCAGCCTGAATGATTCTCACAGGTTTCCAGGTTTTTATTTTTTCTCTTTCTTTCTCTCTCTCTCTCTGCTTTTGTTGGGTAAAAACGTTTTGCGGTTGGGTCGCGTTTGAGGCCTTTTTGCTGCTGTTGTTGTTGTTTTAGTTGTTATTGTTATTGCGGTTTTTGCAATTTTCATGCCAGGACTCAGCCATGCAAATCCTATACAGCTTTTCTATATATTTTCCAATCATTTTCATGGGTTTCTCTCTCTCTCTCTACCTTGTGCATTTGTCATGGCATTATGTGGCTTGACGGGCATTAATAAAGCAAATAACTGTGGCACTTTGTTCTTTTGCCCTAACCAACCAACCCCCTTTCTCTCTCTCCTCTCTCCTTAGCCGATCAAACAGGAATCCTGGCTAACGTGTGCCTCTGTCTATGTGTATATGTGTGTGTGTGGCTTTGTTACTGCCAATTAGTGCGAGTCCTTCTAATTGTCGCCTCGTAGTCCTGGGCATTGATTTTGATGTCCAGGACTTTGCTTTTTTGGTTTCCCCCTTTTGTTGCTCCTGCGGTTGATGGATGAGGGATGAATGAATCCTTGTTTAGATGGATGGATGGATGTATGTATGTAGGAGGTGATGATGACTTGGCTTTTTAACTGCATTTGTTTGTTTAACAAAATTTCTGTTTACTACTCGCTACCAACTATGAAACTATTAGATTTCAGGGGGGCCTAAAGCTAATTGATGCCCAAAAAAAAAAAGGAGCTGCCATGTTTTTGTGACTTAATGAATAGAGAAATATATAAACAATAGATGTGGCAAAGAGTACATTACCTAGAGGAATGGGTTTGAAATGTAAGAAGATCTTCAATTTTAGGCTAGAAATGCAAGAAGGAAAAAAGGAGGGCATACTATCTGAAGTCATGATGAAATTTGTATTCCCTTGCAAGTTTTTCATAAGGAATAAGGTGCTTTCAGGACTGATAAGTTATGAACCTGGTTTAGATCGTTAGTATAAGTATAAGAATTCGAGTTGAGAACTTTACAAAAAATGTTGGCTAGATTATTGTACATACTGACATGGCTCTTGCGGCATCACTCACATAAAATTAAACCGTATTAAAACCAGGCAAAGTTCCAAATCCTTTAAGGAACTGGTTCGACTTTCTCTTTATGGGACCATCTTTTTACTGATTTTAAAAACTTTAACATTGTTTTCATTGCAACATTACAAAGCTAAAAACTGCATTAATACTTTTGAAACCTAAAAAAAAATTTCGAACTGATTTCTGCAATTTTGATAACCACTGCAAAACTTGTCTAAAATCAGATAAAAAATGTTATATGTTTTTATGTTATTTTAAAGAACAAGATATAGTTTTTGAAAATCGGATAAAATTTGACTGAATTGAAGCTACGTGAAGTTGAGGTTTTTTTTTTGGAGTTGATGTCCTTTAGGCTCGAAGTTGGTTTTTAACTAGTATTATATATTAAATAATATGTAAATACATATAATAATTTCACACATGAATTTAAATAAACTTGCTTCGGTAACTTGTAAAACTTCTAACTCGATCCTAAAGTTTAAAGAAAAAGGATACATACTTGCTTTGGAGGCTTATAGCATTAGATTTTTAAAGTAGAATCAATCAAGCCAAAGCTAATAATCATGATATAAAGAATCGTAAGGTTCTTACAACTCAAACAATTTCTATATAGGAACATTAAAGACAAATCGAAATATTATGAAATTTAATCTAACAAAACTCACTTCTCAAAAACCAAGTTCCTTATGCTCATCAACCATATCCTATAAATCTGTTTGAATCGACTTAACTTGTTGCCTTCTCAGCTTGTTAATTACCTGAACTCACCTCACTTCTACCTTTCTCAGCAGAGAAATAAAAATCTCTAACTAATTACATCATAAAGCTAAAAATCTGAAATAGTTTTCTGGCTTAAATAAAGCAATAATTATCACTTTTAATGGCTATTTTTATGGCCAAAACAAAATGCTGACTGATGTGAATTCCAATGAGATTGAAAGAGCACTTTAATTGCTTTATAGTATCTAACTGAACTCTCTGATTGATAATGATAATAACTTGTGTCTTGTTGGCATATTTCTCGATTACTTTTTATCTCTTTTACTTTCAGTTTTATTTTTTTTTTTGTTTTTTGCTTTACCATTTCCACCAAATTATAAGTTAATTAAAATCTTAATCAAGGCTTTCGTGCCATACATTTCAACGACTTTTCTCCTCCACTTTAGCTCTCTCTCTCTCTCTCTCTCTCTCTGACTTTCTCTCCTGCCATCTCCACTCAACTGTCATCTGTAGTCGGCCTGTCGCTGCTTTTTCTCATTGTTTCTTCTTTAGGTTTCTCTTCACTGCTTTTGCTTGCGATTTTCCCTACGTATTTTTCCTGCTGCACTTTCAATTTATATAATTTCACCTTTGCTTTCTTTTATTACGCGTTGACTTTTTGTTCTTGTTGCAGGTGCATAATAATTTTTCTCTCATTTGTTGTTGCAGTGAGCTGCCCGTCGACCTGTGAAGTGCCATGCCCATGTCCATGCTCCCCTTTTTTCTTTCGACCTTTCCCCCCTCAACAACAAAACCCATATTCTTCTCCTTTTCATTCTTTCTCTCTCTCTCTCTCCCTCTCTCATGATGGTGGAGTGAGTGTGTATGTGTGGGTGTGTGTTGTTAACTTTAGCAATTTAACTTTTTAATCAACATTTGCTTTTTGGTTTTCACTTTTACTTGGCTCCGCCTCTATTGCCTTTTACTCTCTCTCTCCCTCTCTTTCTCTCTATCTCTCTGTCTCTCTGTTTTTCCTGTTCTCATTTTCATTTTCATTCGCTGCGCTGTGTGTTAATTAAACAAGGTGCGATTTCCACTGTGTTTGGCTTTTATTAAAAAGTTCCGTGCTACAACAATTTTTTGTGTTTGTTGTTGCTGCACAATATTTAAGCATTATGATTGAGTGAGAGGGGGAGGGAATGACTGTATGTGGGGCATATGAGGCAAAACATGAGCCAACAAAAAAAAAGAAGATGTAATACGAATTAAGCTAATTCCGCTGATTTCCGCCATGAAGTTTACTTATAAACCTTGCAAATCTTTAGCTAAACAATCCCATAGAGGGTATTCCTTTTATTGTTTGTGTATCCTTTTTTCACAAAGTCATCGAAAAGGAAGAGAGAAATGTTAAAAACTGACAAGAAACTATTATTTTGCATGAAAACAGATAATTGAATCACTGTAGTTCTAAGCAAAATAATAAAGTTCACAAATCTTGAAGTAAACAAACCCATAGAGGGTATTCGTTTATGGGTTTTGTAATCGTTTCTCTTTTTTCTAATTTGCAGTAACTTTGCCATTTGCACCCACTGTATTTGTTTGGGAACAGATGTTTTAATCACTGTAGTTCTAGGTAGTTCTAGGTTTTCATTTCGTTAAATGTTTTTATTAAGTTTAGGTAAGCAAATTACTTGGCATACAACAATGAATGAGAATCCTTTATAGAATCGCAGACCATGCAATTGATGATCTATAGATGGCCCCAATACCATTAGTTACTATTCACAGTTAAGACAGAACAACGTCTGTTGCAAAATGAAACATATTTTGAAGGCCTTATTGAAAATAAATTAAGTTTACTTAATTACAATGAAGCTCTCGTCTTGCCAAATGCTGCTAAATAGAAATTTATCATCACACTTTCAATTTAAATACTTTTTCCAACTAAAATTCTCTCTGCTTTAAATATATAATTAACATTTTCAATTAATTTCACTTACATTGAACATCCAAGAGGAGTGAAGCATTTTGTCTTATCTTTAGAGTGGGATGTTCCATTACGCACAGAATTCTTGCATTGTGATGGGCCCTATAGACGGCCGATAGACGTGCCTCACTTTTTGCTCCGCTGTTGATTTTATAACCATTTTTATCCTGCTAAAAAGAGAGAGGGGAAGAGAGAGGAGAGAGTAAGAGTTAGTTAGTGGGTGGGTGGACTGATGGAAAATACCATTTAAATATATTGTACTAACTAGATGGAGGCGGGGCAGCCTCGTCGCTGAGGCCAATTAGTCAGGCCTGTTATCATCAGCAAGCGACATCATTAATTTAAATTAAAGCCAAAGCAAGGCCAATAAACTTCGTTACCAAAAAAAAAAAAAAAAACATAGCTACCGCCCCCTGCGAAACCCCCTTGTGACCACTCAACCGATGCCTTGACATGCAAATTTTTGTTGGCACAGTTTTCAATCAATCATCAGGTCTTTGAGGGATGCAGGGATGATGTTGAAGAGAGAGATGTGAGGGGGGACATGGGAGCCATGTGTCCAACCAAACACGCAAATTTGTGGCATTTACTGTCTAAACGACAAACGCACACATAGCAATGGAGGAGGAAGTGAGTGGGAGGGAGGGCAATAGAGATAACTTCGATGTGTTTGACAGGTATGCATGCGGTTGTTTCTAAGGATATGGTCGTGGATTGTAGAGGGGAGGGAGCCGGGGGTATAGTTTATATAGCGCCTTGACCAAATTTGTCTGCTTTTCATTATGCTCGAGTGCAAGACAAACAAAATTTTGGCTTAACCGCAACAGCCGCAGGCTTTTGTCTATGGGTGCAAAATGCTTGCTTCAATCATCCGGAAGCGAATTCCCGTTATTTGAGCATTGAGAGGAGTGCCGCTATTATCCACACTTAATGTGTTTGTCGTCCAGCTGGCATAGTCCTGTGGTTACCCACACTTACACCCACACACACACACACACGGAGATACATTTGTACACAAGTTGTTAAACTTCCTTTTCTGGTCAAATCCTTGGAAACTTACCTTCTCATTGGTTTTAATTTCCTCCAATTCGAGCACTTCAGCTGAAACTTTCTGGGCATGACGATCCACACCGGGACTAAGTAATACTTCCCAAGTGAGAGTAGGTCTAGGGTTGCCACCCTCACTCACACATGCCAGATTTAATTCGGAATTCTCCTTCACGGGCACAAATATATTGCCAGCATCCAAACGACGTGAATCAATCAGAAGATATGGCGGCTTGGGACGATCTGTGAAGGAATAAATTAGTTTAGTTAGTTATGAAACTTGCTAGAGGTAAGGAAATGAAGTTTAAAGAGTCATAAAAGTCTAGCTAGTAGTTCATTTATATTCATTAAAGTTATCTAGAAAGGTCGTTTAAGGATTTTCGGATTTCAAATTTATGTTCTCTTTATGGTTTTTTAGTTAAAAAGTATCAAGACATTAGAAGACCTTCCCTACTAAGATTCAATTAGTTCCTGTTACATTATAAGATATAGTTAGTTCATTCTATCTGCATTTACCTTTTGTTGAAAATATCTCACAGTCTAACGATCTATTTTTAAGATTTGAACATTTTTTTTGTTCGTTTTTGATCTTAACTGGCCCAGGATATAACAAACTCATCAAGGATGATTGTCTAGAAAGTTATTTAGAGTACTACCAAGTTCTTTCAGCAGACTTTCCTATCAACTCCTAGTATTACATTGCCTTACCACTTACGTTGTAAGCTAGAACTAGTTGGGAATTACAACTAAGTGATACGAAAAAAGGAACAAAACTTTAAATTTCTTTAAAAAAAAGTCATCCTTTGTGTGTTTTTGAAAACCGAACTACTTTAGATATCCCAAGCTGCTTTGATTTTGATTTGAAAGCAGCCTTTAAGTCTTCATTTAACTTAGTGAAATGTTTTTAACTATTTAAACCAATTAAACGTTTATATTTGTTTTGTATTACTAACATACTTGTTTACTTATAAGTTCTAGCTAATCATGGAACCTACTAGATAGTCATATTATTACTTTATTTCTCTCCTTAAAGCCATCACAACAATCTAGCTAAAGATTTTCTTTCATTTTTAGTTGTCTAGCTGTCACATTATAGCTAATGACAGTCATAAGACCTTTGCTAACTTAACGCTTCCCTACCTACCCACCCTTCGCACTTCTGCTCTTCAATTGTGATGCAAACTTTACGCGAATATTTGCCTTGGCTCATTGCCTGACGCAGCTCGTCCTCAGCTAATTTTGCAAATGTAACGACCTTTTTAATATTTGTCTAAACTTTCATTCAACTGCACATCTCCTGCTGCTGCTGCTATCCACTTCTTCTCCTTTTAGTACTCACCGAGGACAACCAACTTGACTGGTCGGGCATTCTCCGTGTAGCGACGAGTATTCTCTGCCTCACATTGCCATTTGCCATCATCCTCGAGCATGACATTGGTGATGGTTAGCGCACCATTAGCCTCCTTGATGAAGCGATAGTCGGTGACTCGAGTGGTCCGATCCATGGCATGAACCACCTGCAAAACGAAAGATGAAAGTTTTGTTTTTTTTTTTTTTTTACTTTTAGTTATATGGCGGCATTATAAAACTAATGTCACTTTGAGATGTGCGAAATTATGCAAAACTGCCTTGAAAAATAAAAAGTGAGAGGGGAACGTGCAAAACTTGGAGGGTTCAAGAAAACTTTTAATGCAACGCATTAAATGCTCATAAATTTCACCTTTCCCCCTGTTCCCATTCCTCTTCTCTCTGCCAATGGTTATTCTTTTGTCTCTTTTGCTGAAGCGAAACAATTACTTTTAATGTTTTAATATCAGCTCAGCATTTATTTACACTTGGGCTTGCAATTTTATTATATTTCACTTTCAAACAAAACATAATAATGACAATTAAATGAGGCCAGCTTCAGTCCCCCCTCCTTCCACTCTCTCACTCTACCATCCCTTTTAACTGGGTTATCCACTGGCCATAATGTGACAACAATGAACTGTGTGTGCATGGCTTAAACACTGTTCACCAATAGTTGCAACTGATTCGGATCATGGCTTAAAAAATGTCGACTGCAAAATTTATGTGGCCATTCAAATGCCCAAGCGAAAAATATGAAAATTAACAAAATAAAGATGTATAAATGTATGCATATACTTAATATATTGAAACATAAAATGTTTCACGTGCTTAATGCATTTAAGTGCCAATTAAATCGTTGGCAAAGGGAATGGACCCAAATGGCAATGGGAGGAGCCTCCAGAATATTTATGAAATACAATTTTAATTGCATTTGTAGGCGGCGAGCTTAACTTTTGGGGATTGGATTAAGGTGAAATAAAAGTGAACCAGCAATGTGGGTAGGCAAGTGGGTGTGTGTGTGTGTGTGTGTGTGTGCAGCCATTTGCGTAAGCCAAATGATACTCTAAATGTTAAAGTGGGTAGGTCAAAAATGTTATAAAATGGGAGTTATTAAAGAAAAGTAAATTGTATTTAAGGAAAAGCCTTAACTGCGTAGGCTAAGATAATAATTGATAAAGGTTCAACTTTCCACTTTCGATACTGAAACTTGTTAGATAAGGATAACTCAGTTTCTTAGTTATATACAAGAACATGGGAATATGAAACCAATACAACATTTCAATTCTTTACAAATCTTTAATCACTAACTACAGCTGAGAAGAAGACAACTAAAGCTGGGCAACAATAAATCATTTATATTATAAACATATTCTTGAAAGCAAACCTAAGAAGTTTTCTAAATCTAATCTGAAAGCAAAACTACAATCGATGATCTAAGGCTCAAGGGAAGATCAAACTTTTTATACAATGATCAAAAAATAATCAAAGATTTCAATCTTTTAATTTTTTTAATCCTTTAAATTTGAGTCTCTGAAGAATGTTTAGAGTTTCTTTTAAGAATTAACATTTTTGGTCTGACAAAAGACATCAAATTTGTGACTCTAAAGATGATTAAAGTGAGAAAAATCCCCTTTAACTTTACATCCTTAAAATTATATATGAAATTCAAAATTCTCTAAATTTCTTTTCGAGCTTATATTATTCTATTCTAAGAAGATTTTTATACTTAAACTAAGACAAATCTCTCAACCAAAACAAACTTATTTCCATCGAAACTATTTTAAAATCTGTTTTTAAAGACCCCCAAAGAGGATTGGCACATTTCCTACATAAATTTCCATAACATTTTTAACAAAATTTTGCAAAAGGATGACAACAACGAAACCAAATATAACCGATAAATATCCTCTTTCAGAATATAACTTTTCTCTATCCACGACATAATCTCTGGTTTCCTCTTTCAATTCATCTGCTTCACTATATAAAATAGATATTCATATTCAAAGCAATCTGATGGTCAGAAATGTGCTAAGCTGCGGCTTAGTGCAACCAACAAGAAAAATTTGACCCCAAAAAGTATGCTATAGTCTATGTTGTTTTCTCTTGTTTTTCTTTTTTGTTGTTTTCTAACGACTATTATAAATTTTCTATAATGCGCTCAGCGCATTGAGTTGGTCCCCCAGTATTCCTGGCGACAAACCAAGCCAAACCAATTTCAAATCCAGATAGAAAAAGGGGAAGGGGGAGAGGAAAAAAAAAACTCTGAAAATATATATAGAAAATATACTGTATATATGTATTTTTGTAGTATATATTTTTGTATGCAGTGAACTTCCGTTTCCTGTGCGTGCATTTGCGTGCATATATTTGGCAATTTAAAATTTTTTTTCTTCTGTTGTTATTGTTATTTTTGTTGTTTAGTTATGATTTTTATTTTTTGTTGTTTTTTTTTTTTTGCTTTGTTATAAATTTTTCAAATGCAGTGCAAATATTTATGCGTATATGCATTTTGAGGTTCGTCGTTCAGTTCTTTTTTTTTGTTCGTTTTTATTCCTGGTAACTTCCGTCGCACAATTGCCATTTGCGCTGAAAATTTATTAACCAAACTGGCAAATGGCAAAAACTGGCCAAGCTGGCAACTGGATTTACCAGGGCTGGATTCGCTTTCAGGCTTTTGATTGTGCAACGGGGCATTCAGTTGGAAATTTATGAGGCCGAAACACATACACAGAGACAGGGAGAGAGGAAGGGAGAGGCTGGTCAGTTGTAGGTTGCATCGAGGTAGGGTTTTTGTGTTTTTAATTCGGTTTTTTTTCCCATTTCTTTTTTTTTTTTTGGCACCTGTGTATGAGATATTTCTGCGTGTTTGGCAACATGGCCGCTAGCCAATGGTCCACCTAGCCACTAGCCGTTGGCTGTTGGACAAAAGCGTTAAATGAGCATGGCAAATCCTTGTTTACAGCGTCCAGCGGATTACATGCTCGATTGTTTTGGACTCATGGAGACTCCTTCCAATCTCTGTCTCTCTCTCTCTCTCTCTCTGCACTTCCATTGTTATAATGTTTGAGCCATGGCTATCTGTATCTCCACTGCAGCTGTAATTATGATTTTACGCCTTTTGTTTTCGTAAAAGGGGGAAGAATTTTTTTTCCGCTTTTTTTTTTTTTTGTTGTGTTTTTCGTTTAACATTTTTGGATCTGGCAATTGGTCAGCTGCATCAATTCGCATAAATTGTTGCATAACTTTGCATAATCATTCCGGTAACAAGCCAGCAAATATATGTATGTATGTATTATGTAATTTTCTAATTACACTTATATTTTGCATTTTATTTCCGTTTTTTTTTTGTCCTCCGTAAATACATTTTGCTTGTATTATATTTATGCATGAATAATATTATTATTGAAATTTCCTAAACGTAAAATTATCAATTATATTGGTTTAGTGCTCACGTTAAATATTTATGGCTTAAATGTAAACTACATTTTAGAATGTAGAATAGTAACTATTATTCGTTATAAGCCTTTATTAAGCACTTGAAAATGTGACTGTGTGTGGGGATTTTGTCCATATATGTACATTAGAGGACAAGGGAGTGCTTATTGTTCAGAGAAGTATAAGTTATAGTTTTTCAATTGATTAAAGAAATAAGTTCTTATTGAGTTAATTGTTGTACTCCTTAATATCTACCAATCCTCGCCAACTCCAACGAGGGTTTTTAACTTTAACATAACAAAACTTGTTTATTAATCTCTGCCCTTAAAATACCAATAGAAACATAGTCTATAAGCGAAACTCAACTCAACTACTTTTTTAGCTAATTGTTCCGATAGTGGCTATATCTTATAGTGCCTCGATCCGACCAATTTTTAAGCTTTAACAAACTGGATATCTAAAAAGCCTATCTATCAAGTTTCATCTGCTTAGCTTAAAAATAAAGATAGAAAAGTGGCAAAGAAACGAACAGAGAAACATAAAAAGATTGTCTCGGATATTGGTGCTTATTGGCTGATACTTTTTATGCTCCGAAACGTATATTTCTATGCTTTTCAAAAATCCTTGAGCTGTCTTTAATTCAATTTAGTGTAATTCTCTCATTCTAATACTCAACTGCCAAACTTATTTTTTTTGTGTTACCCTCTCAAGCAATTAGCTTCAATTCATAGCTTCCTATATGTCAGTCAGTTTGGTTCAAGAGTTTTCACTGCTCAACATTTCTTTTTTTTATTTTGTTGAGAAAAATGGCTACTTATATCTTTCACTTGCTTGGAATTGCAAAAATCTTGTCGGCAAACATTATTCGCTGCTGCCTGTCCCGATGCGTTCCGGGCCAACTCCTTCTACTTCGTCTTCTTCCTTCTCGTTGTGTTGCTGCCGCTGCTGCTTCAGCTGTTGGCCCCAAGCTACTAACTTGAAATTGCTTTCGGCAAATATATTAGCCTCTTGATAATTTTCAACAATAAATTCTTTGTACACACTCACATACAGATGCACACACACACACAATACTCACACTTATATACATACACTTCACTCAATGTTCGTTCTAGGAGTAGGTGGAGGAGATGATGGAGAAGGAGTGGAAAGAGGGATAAACTCCTTGCTTGCTCTGGGACTCTAATGCATTGTGTGCAACGCTCTAGAAAGTACAACAAAAGTCGCTCATGTTGCAAGCTGTCAGTGCAACACTTGTCGCATGTCATTGCCGCAGTTGCAAGCAATGGGATGACTGGTGTGGCATAGGGAATGTTAGAACAGGATAGACGAATACGAATACACAGTTTTCTTGAAGACAACGCACAAGACAAAAGTCAGCGCGAACGAGATGCCCAACAGCAACAAGAACAATAACAAGAACAACAGTGGCAGCAACAGCATCTCAAATGCAATTGCAACTGCCAGGCAACTGGGAGCAAGGCAAAGGGAGAAGAAGAGAGAGAGAGAAAGTCAAGCCAAGCGATATAATAGTAAAGAGTGGGTTGAGCGGGGCGCTTTGCACTACACAGGAACAGCTTCTGATAATGATAAAATATATATTTGTTAAGGCAAAGGCATTTAAGAGTAAATTAAGCCAACTAAAAGTTACTCTTTAATGGCTTTTTATAGCGGGCAGGACTATTTGGTAGTTGCGGATCACTTTTGGATATGTTTTCATTACTATATATATTTCACGTTTCACTTGTAATTTTTATTGTGAAATCTTCCATAGAAATAATCAATTCCCATTTTCAAAATGGATTTCTCACCTTTAATTTTTTAATCTTTAATGGCAAAAAATAAGGGCAAACTGGTATCGGTATTGTATTTCGTAGTTTTTATTCCACCTTCTTACTGTTTTACACATTTATCTTTTAGCCGCACACAGACATTGCCTTTTGCACATTGTTGCCGCATCATTGTTGTAATTGCAGTCTGCCTCCGTCTCTATCTACTGCCCCTCTGCCACCTTTTACCAGCTCCATTCCTATCTTCACCTCTATGCCATCGCCCATGCTCATCCGCTTCTTTTGCTCTTTCACATGGCTGGCTTTTGTTTTAACACAACTAATACAATTGCACCATGGGGAAATGTGCTGCGATGGCAGACCGAAAGATGGCGTTGATTTTATTTGCCATCCTCATCTCCTCGTTCTATACCCATCTTCATACGCAATCCCCCATTCTCTGGGAGACTCGACATTGTAACTAACTTAATAAACTTGTCAAAGGTACAAAGTAAGCGGCGTGTTAGCAACTTGTGCCCCATCCATTGGTCTCTCTCTTTCGCTCCATTTCTATCTCCTTATGCCACCGCATTGTGTTGCTCATTTTCATTTGGGGATTCTGAGACTGAGTGATTAATTTCTTGGCTTGATGTGATTTAGTTGCAGCAAGCAACTCCCTTAGCTGTGTGTGTCTATGTGTATGTGTGTTGCCTAATTGACTAATGGAGGCTTAGTGCAGCTATTCACTTAAAGTTTGTTGACCTTAAAGTGTCAAGTCATAAAACCATTAACTTGTCTCCTGTCAACTGGCAAACGAAACATATGCCAACCGCAGAAATAAGAAAAATAAATTTCAGTTACATTTTCTTTCCAATGATTGCTTTGGCATTGTTCACACACACACACACTCAATTGTTAGTGTCAGGAAAAATATATTTATTTCATGGTAAATCAAAAATAAATCAAATTTCATACAAAATCCTTTACGCTGATAAATCGAAATCGTGCAAAATGTGTCTGATGGAATCTCAAATTCTCAATCTAATGTCTGACAAAATTTTTCTAGCTTTTAGATTTTCTCTATTGACTACTCAGTGAGTCTAATATGAAATGCAAGTACAAATACTAACAACAACAATAAGAGCAATAACAACAAGTGTAACAGCAGCCGTTGCAGCAGGTGATGAGAAAAGAGGAAGTGGGAAGAAGAACTCTAACAATGTTTACCCACAAAGTATGCAACACTTTTTCGAGGCAGGTGCAGAATGCCAAGCCACAATATGTAACAACAACAAACAATTTTCCTTCACTACACACGACCCTTCTCCGCCTCTCCCCTATCCCCAGCACTATGCACGTACACAAAGTGTTATGCAGCAGTTGTTGCATTTGTTGCCATTGCAACTTGCTACTACTACTACTACGACTACTACTACTATTATTTGCCCATCAACAACTTGGCCTGCCAACTTGTTGTATTTACAGAAAAACAAGTGCGAGCATAACAGCATAACAACAACAATAGCAGTAGTAAGAGCAAAAATAACAGACAGTTGGCAATATGAGCATCTGTTGGTGAAATATCATCTAACTTTCAAATAGACACAATACACATTGTTGTTTAAATTACCCAAAAAAAAAAAAAAAAACAGGATTCGAATACAAAATAATAATGATAGATAATAGAAACTTTATTGGTGGAATTTGAATTATACAGAAGTGGGTTTGAAAATAATTATAATTGAAAAGATTGCATTAAAGTGATGAAGTTCTAAATATTTAAACTGTATACTGTATTTCAGCTACATATCTATTGAAATCATGTAAGTATTGAAATTAATAAGGAAAACTATATAGGAGTATGTCACTTCTGCAGAAAATACAGGAGTATATGTATCTCCTCTAAAATATGCCTTAAATACAGTTTCTTTAAAGCTTTAAGTTAATGGAATTTTTGCATAACAAAGGAATTTTTCATCTATATGCTAATAATGTGGAAAGAACTAAGAGAATTTTCCTCTTAAAGTTCAATCGAAGGATTACCATAAAAGTGTTTTTCAAGAGCTTCAATTTGATAGAAGAATTTGGTTTAATATGAAAATAAAACTATATATTGCATTGTTTAAGAACTTTCTCCTATAGAACTGTGTATATTTTAAATTATATTACGTATTTTATCACAGTTTTACCTAGTTTCTTTATTTTAGATATATTTTAAGCAATCAACTGGACTTACATTGCTTCATTGATTAAATTTCCCTATACATGAACCATCTACCAAAAGCTGTTTTATACAACCATCTAAAGCATTTATTTATTTATTAAACATCTCTGCCAAATACTTTGAGTTGTACTGAGATTATATAAATTATCTTCTTAAAGCATTAAATGCTAAGAATATCAACTATTTTTACCAGTTCTATTGCAAGGATATACTTATAAACTTCTTTTAAGCATTTATTCCCTAATCTCAACTATTTTTCACAATTCCATAGCAACGACTATCGAAATATCAATTATATATCGTTATGAATTCAATTCAACAGCTTTTAATTACAAATAGATCTACTTAAAATCGATTTTGATCTAGAGAGCAGAAGTAAATGAAATTTTTTTTTAATTTAAGCATACTCCAGTTGGGTCTTACTCGATAAAAAAAAAAAAAACTTTACAAATGTTAAACAACTTCTCTTGCTCTAATGCTATCGCATATACACACACCCACTCACACTCACACTGCCCACATACACAATGGCAAAACACTTTCAACACTCCGCAAAAAGCTGTGTGTTATAATTGCATTACGCCGAAAGGTAGACTTCAGCTTTTGCACACTCCTTCACTTCCATTTTCCACTTCCACTTCCATTTGCTCCTCTTTTTGCCCTTCTCGTCCTCTCCTCTGTTTGCGTTTGCAATTACAACTCAATAACTTTTGCTCGTTGGCAGAGTTAACTTTTGCATCATGTTTGTTATGAAAATGTGCAACGAGTTGAGGCAGGAAAAAAAAGAGTAGGAAAAGTAGGTACAAGAGGGCGTGGCGGAGTGTTGCTACGCATAACAAAAACTCGTAATTAGAAGTAGGAGTAAAAAACGATAAAAAAAATAATGCAGTAGAATAGATGCGGGGGAAGCAGGCAGAAGGTGGATGAAAAAAAAATAAGCAACGAGCTATAGCTGAACTCTTAAGAGCGCTTTTGACATCAGAAACTATCAAATAATAACGATTATCCCATTTGCATAATGCGGCAGTTAAGCGACAAATAAGCGGACACAAAAGCCAGACAAACAGTAGAGGACAAACGATGGGGCAAAAGGACACAAGAAGAAAAAAAAAAACAAGTAAAGAAGAAAATATGCAAGAAAAACTGGCACTCGAGACGTCTGAGAAAAAGAATAAAAACTGAGGGCAGTCAGAGAAGAGGATAAACAGATAAAGGAAAGGCAAGAGAAATAAAGAAAACTTAAGGACCAGCTAAGAATGCAATTAAAGTCAAATGCTGCAAACAAGTTGGCAGCTCTGACAGTTACACTTGAAGGAAAGAAAAAAAAAAAAGGAAAATAAAGAGATAGAGGGGACATTCTGAACTCACCTGGCCATTCTTATACCACATGCTGGAGGCTATATCCAAATCTACTTCACACATCAGCCTTATCTCAGAATGCTGTTCCGCATAGACAACAGACATTTCCTCATCCTCATAGGGATTGGGTGGCACGGGACGTAAGGGCAATACTCTGGGTGCCTCCAGTGGCTCATCATCATCAAGATCTTCGGGACTTTTATGAGGGAATAGATCTCTTGTGGCAGTGCCACTATCAAATTCCTCTACATCATCTATAATAATGACTGGCTCTTTGGGTTTGGGTTTCATATCCTCAGGAGCCAAATGGATGGATGTTGATCTTGCACGTTTTGGTATCATCTTAATGGGTGATCCAGTTAATGTTGAATCATTGGCATATGCATTGGGTCTAAGACCGGAACTGGAACTAGTGACCTGCATTGCTGTTGAAGCTGTTGCTGTCGATGTGGAACTGATGCCATCATCCTCTTCTGTATCACGACGTTGGCGTCGCCTAACCGCACGATGTGCCTGATGGTAGAGACTTGTTTTGGGACTTGTTTTGCCAACATTTTTAAGATGAAACTTTTTCGTTTTATTGGCACAATTCTTGCCACATTTGCCATTGGCTTTAACTCTATGATGGTCAACTGTATCCAGTCTTAAATGTTGTTGTCCAAATCCCTCCTCTTCCTGTTGGTATTGATCTGATATGCTCGTTAGCCATTTTTTGGCTGCTGCTGCTCGATGTTGCTCGGCGGGCTTTGATTTTAATTGCTGTGCTGATGACTTGGCATTGATATTCTGCGGTTGTATATAGGTGGTGCCTGTGGACGAGAGGAAAAAATAAAGAGAAATACATATTTAGTAAAAGAAATTAAAGTTGTAAACCACATTCTGAACTCATTTAGAGCAACACCTTTGGAAATTCAATTTACACCTGCTGGCTAGCTACTGTGGTAGTCCTGCAAATAATTCTCTTATAGTCTGAGTCGGAGAGAGTATCAATTACAATTGCATTCCCTAAAGGATTCTTCATAGGATATAGCAGGCATAAGGTTGCCTTCTACTCCCTTTCTCTTTTTCTCGGCTCATGCATTTATTTATGACATTTTGCAATGACCGAAAATTTCAGAGGAAAGTGTAGTAAGAGATAAAGTAGAGGGGATTGGTATGTGAAGTTTGCTACACTCTTTGGTTCTCATCTTTGTAGTATATAGAGACGACTACAACGACTGACTACTACTCATACACACTTTTGGGTAACATTTACCCTATATGCATGCAAATCCTTTTGTAATCCTTTTGCGCATTCAAAGCTATTTTCAAGCCTGTGTGTTGGTCCTACTCTTGCTTCTGCTTCAGCTTTTACTCCCGTTGTTGTTGATAAATTTACACAAGTGTATGACAAGCTTTCAAATGGTAATTAATATTCATCTGAGACTATGCCGCCCTCCACTCCCATTCTTCAAATACCACCCACATGTAGTCTCTCTATCAGTGTTTGTCTCCTTCATGGAGTCAACTGAAGGCAATCGCAAGCCCATGTCTGTGGTTAGATGACAAAAGCAGAGACAGTACTCGGTAGCTGTCTTCTTGCTCTCTAGCTCTTGTCTCTCAATGTGTCTCTCTCTCTCCCTATGTCTCTGTGTCTTTGTTTTGAGTGTGGTATGAGTGTGAGAGTGTGTGTGTCTGTGTTGCTCTCTCTGGCTCTCTCTCTCTCTCTCTTTCTAACACCCATTGTCATTGTCTGTGTATTTTGAGGCTTTTGTCTAACCAGCCCTTTTCTGGTTATACATAGGCGGGGCTGGGCTGGGCTAGCCCCCCATTTCAGTTGCCTTTTGTAGCTTAAATTAAAGTTGTCATTTTTCAAGTGAACGCACAAAAGTATGCAATGCGCCTAATAAATTTTCTGGCCTGGCATTTCCTGTAAAGGAAACTAAAGTCAGAGCTGGCAGATAAACTCCATCTATCTGTCTCTACTTCTCCCTCTCTCTCTCTCTCTCTTTTTCTTTCTTTCTCTGGCTTCAGCGCTAAAATGTTTTCACAACAGCTTAAAAGTCTGCCTTTTGCCTATAAGAAAAGCACATGTGTGAGTGTGTGTATGTATATGAGTTTGTGTATATGTGTGTGTGTTTTGTGCATGTGTCTTGTTTGTTTACATGCAGTTGTAGTTGTTTGTGCTGTAACTTAAGTTGTAAATGAAGATTGCGCCGGAAATTGCACAAAACTGACGACGAAGACGACGACAACGACGACAACGACGAGCCACGCCCCCTTCAAGATGTGCGTGTAAATTTAATGAAGCTGCCACCCATGCACACACACACACTCATACTTACATATACCGCCCAAACTCAAGTAGCTATGGGCGCGGCACATGGCCATACATATTGAAGACATGCGGCAAGTGAGGGCGAGAATACATTTTCTGTGGCATGCTGCAAATGTGTTGCATACGTTGCGATGCATAAATTGCTTGCCGTGTTGTTAACCAGTCTCATGGGGAGAGAGAAGAGCATAGCCAGAGGCAGGGTAGGAGAGAGATAGTGAGGAAGAGTACTTGTTGTTTGATAGTTGATAAAATTGTTAGTTTTGGGCTAAAAACTTGTTTGGCTGCCATTTTCCTCATTAGGCGGTAAGCAAAGTTTACTTACAACGTACTAAGAGGGGGAGAGGAGGGTGGGCATTTTGTCTTAAGATATTATATACATGAAATCTCAAAAATATCAAAACAACTGTAAACAGATGCTAGAAGAATTTTGCAATAACAAAAGGCTTCAATGAATCATTTAACAAAGAGAGAAAATATTTATAAAGGAACAGAATTTCAAATACTCTTTACGAATTAATGAAGATTATTTTAACTAAGTTTGAAAATAGTAAAAGTTGCTTAGAAGATATTCAGAAATGTTACAAGTGTTCCATATAGATAGACACTCTTGTTGGTTATCTATTAATGTTGTTCATAAAGAATGTAGCTGGTTGAATATGTTGATAGCCCTTCATGTTGCTTCGGTATAAATGTTGCTGCTTACCCACGTTGCTAATTTGAATCGTAGCCAATTGTCTGCCAATTGTCGGCTACTAAAATTGTTGCTAATCTTTGCTGATTTGCTATTTTCCGAGCAATTTTTGAGATAACAATCGTTTTTACATGTGTAAAAAAAAACTTGGTATACAAAAAGTGCCAAAATTTTAGACAGATAAGTTGAAATGTTTAAAGCTTCACTTATTACTTATTCATTAATTTTAATCAAAAAGCAATACACAAGACAAAATATGCAAATCCAATTCTAGAAATAGTCCCGATCCAACTACAAATGAAGATATTTTATCAGCCAAAATAATGTATAAAATCTGTCATTAAATTCTTTAAATGAATTCTTATTCATCACAGAAATGATTGAAATGCGTCAAAGCGAATTTACAAATATTTACAAAAACCCTTTTATTAACCCTTTTACTGCCATAAATAAATTCAATGCTATTTGATCAGCACACAAATGTCCTTTCTCTACCATTTCCATACAATTTTTTAAGCAATACAACAAAGATTTTCCATTTTATGAAAATTCCAATATTTCATTTGACAACCAATGTAATTCAAACGCATAATTAAAGAGTTGCCTTCTGCTAGACTTAATTTTGCTTTTACTTAATGCAATATTGGCTATTTGTACATGACTCTTGGCCAACTGTCAATTGACTTGACAGTTGTTGTCAGGCATTTAAACCAGGTTACCATGCTTCTGTGTAAGTTTTCAATATATTCAATTCATCTATCCATAAAATGCTATTTATTTTATATTTCAGCGTGCATAAATCAATGCATTTTTGCGCAATAATTGCAATCATTTTTGTATGAACATTTTTTTTCCCATGTCATATACGCAGAGAAAAAAAAGACAATTATGAACGTTATTTTTTTAAATTTTTAACATTTTTTTTTTTTCTGTTGCTTATTTGCCTTATCAATATGCAAAATGGCATTGGAATCGTATAGCCTAGGGGGCATGGCCAGGGCAATCAAGCGCTGACATAATTACATGCTCGTTCGTTTTATGTCACACAGCCTGATTACCAGACGATTTTCTCTTAGATCCTCCTCCTCGTTCTCCCCACCAAATCAGAAACATGCAAATGACATTGAGTGTGCAGTTGGTTGGTTTGGTTCGTTTGCTGGGTTTTTGGTTTTCCTACTTTTCCCCATTTTTTTTTCGCCCTTTATTTATTCTTTTTTTTTTTTTTTTTGCCGTTTTCAACTGTTTTTTAATTATGTCAACAATAATTTAATGCACTCTGCATCAGTGTGAGTTTTGTGTGTGTTTGTGTGTGTGTGCGTATGTGAGTAATAAAATAATATTATTTTATGCAAATGTGAAAAGATATTGAACAAATATACATAAAAAAGTGTTGCATATTTATCAGGGAAAATATGTAAATCAATTGAAATGGAAAGAAATTGCCATACTCTTGTTGTTTTTTATATAAATATACATATATATATATTTGTGATCTATATTCATGAAATTTAAAGTGAAAACTCTGTAAAAACTCACAGCATATGGTGGTGGAATTACATTCCTAAACATAAACAATGACTCCATGTGTCAGCATCATTCTCTGATTTTTATTTTATCCTCGACTGGTGGAGAAAGTCAACTCAACACATGCGTGTACAGTTCAGCTTTTATTTACGAGGTGGGTTTCATATTAAAGAATAATTTTTAATAAACTTTTTAAGTTTAAATCTGTTTTAGAAGTGTTAGGCCATGGATTAACATTGGGGTCTTAAGTGGCATATACTATTTGTTTATAAAGATGATAAAAATCTTTGTGCCATTTTAAAAAAGAAAATATAGAAAATCAAATGCATCTAGAAATTCTTTCTACTTATTGAACAACCCTCGTATATGCATTCAGCGTTGATTAGGTTAATGTCCTTAAGGCATAAGACCAGCTGGCAAGCTCTCTTCACATCAGCAACCATCTCACACACACACCCCTTCCTCCTCCTTTGACTTGCCAACAAGCAGCTTACGTGTTTTATGCACCTGGCCGAAAGCAGTAGCAGGAACAGCAGGGACTATAACAAGGAGCAGCAGGTTCTATGTGTATATATATGTATATACATTTATAGAAGTGTGTATGTGTGTGTGTTTGCAATCCTTGTGCATTGTTTAAGTTTCACAACGTCGACAACTTTGCCAACCGCCACTTAATGCAAGCGCAAGAGTAAGAGTTTGAGTAAGTAGTATAATGGTGAGAGAGGGGAAAATGAGAGAGAGAGGGCGCCGTGACTGCACTTTGCCTGGCATGCGGTGGCGGCTTTTGTGGCAATGCCTCCGTGGCGAACCAGGAAAACAACAACAACAACAATATAGGAGGAACGCAACGTACAGCAATGCCAAGCTCAACTCTAACCCATGTAGCTCTCTCTCTCTCTCTCTCTTTCGCTCCCCTTTTTGCCCTCTCTTTCTCTCTCTCTTGCTCTAACAGAGCAAGTAAAAGGCTTTTAATCGATTCTAAATGGTCTACAAAATTATTGTGTTAATTTACATTTTACATGTTAACATTCTGTCTTTTCTTGTTACAGTTGCTTGAAATGGGCAAGCGAACGGTATGTGGCAAGGTGGCATGCGGCATGTGGCAGGTAATAATTAGAAATTAATTAATTTCCTTGCGATTCTAGAAACTTTTGCTCTTGTTTAACTTTTTGCCCAAGTCTCTAGTTTAACCCAGTTCTCGGGTTTAACCTTTTAAGGCAAGGTCATTTTATTTAGTTTTTGCTTAAATTTTTTTTTTCCTTCCCACTACGTGACACATTTTATTTATATATATTTCTCTCTTTTTTTTTGGGGCCATTCTATTTTTTTATGATTATGCATGCTGAAAACCTTTGCCCTCTGGTGTCCAAAGTGGAAGAGAGAGAGAGAAAGCGAAAGACATGGAAAGGGAATGCGAGTTAGAGTAACCTCAGCCATTAGACCAACAGGACCCTAATGTTCACGGCAATTACTCGACTTGCGGACCCTTGGTTCCCCCCTTTCACATATGTATGTGGCATGTTTGCTTCATTACACACACAAATACAAACAGGAAAACCGGGTAACTCGGACCGAGGGGACAAAAGCAGAGCAATGGCAGCAGCAGCAGCAGCGACAATGTCAGCGACATTTACACAATGTCAACTATAAAGTTGCACTGGCAGTTTAAAAGGCTAAATGGGAATGAGAGAGAGGAGAGTATGATAGAGAGGGGGAAAGGTAGAAATTGGCCATGGCAATTGGGAACACCTTTTCGGCCAGAATGCGTTGGCATAGTTTGCTTTGCTCTGTCTGTCTGTATGTATTTTCTCTGCTTTGCAATTGTGTCAAATTAATTGTCAACTGTTTTCCTCTCTCTCTCTCTCTCTCTCTATCCATCTCTTTCACTTGCACACATACTGGATAGTCCTTTTTCTTGTTGTTGCCTGGTCTATCTGTCTGTCGTCTGTTTGATAAATTGCATTTAATGGCTGCCGCCAATTAAGAGCAATTTTTGCTGCTAGTTCAACAATTTTTTTTTTGTCTCTGCTGCTGTTGCCTTTTATTCCTTGGCCTGCATTTTAAAGTGGCATCAAGCAGAACGAGCAAAGGGCAAGAATGACAAGAGAGAGAGAGAGAGAGAGACTACGCTTGGCCTAATAGAAATTGATAGCTTTAGGTTGACTAGCCCCCCCTTTCATCCTCCTCACTCATTCTGTGTGACTTTGGCCTGGGCTTTGGCCTGACCACGTGCTTTGCTCATATTTCTCACTTCAGCACGCAGGCAACATTACAAAAAAAGAAAAGAAAAGAGAAAAAATTAGATAAAACATTATATTTAATGCAAAAAAATGAAAACAGAAAAAAAAGATATAGCCTTTGCCTCGTTTAACAGATATATCTTTCTCTTTCTCTCTCTCTCTTTCGTATTTTGTTGCTCTTGCTCATTGCCTCTTTTGTGTTATTTATGTCGCCTAGTGACTTGGCCAAAAAGGTCGGCAGTTTGTTCCATCAAGTTTTTCTTGGTTTCCACTTCTTTTTCTGCTCCTCTTCGTCTTGTTCGTGTTTTATGAGTTAATGGTCAAACAGGGTATTATATTAGTTCTCTTGGTTAGGCAATCAAGCCAATTCAGTTTGGTATTCTACTTGCCAGGAATATAAATTAAGCTTAATTTCCACTTGAAAATTTAACATGGGAAAAAAAATAAATAAATGTTTTCTAAAGTACTTTTAATTTTGAGAATGTTTTCTTACTTATTTGATATCTTGAATTACTGAAACACTTCTTATAAAGGGTGTTAGGAAGTCTTGATTATTTTAATAAAGTAGTCGAGCAAATTAAACGGTGTGAAAGACAGAGAAATACCCTCTAACATTTATTGAGAAAATTGATAGACCATTGATTAAGAGTTAATAGAATTTCAGCTGCTGTATAACCAAATATGTGTCTTAGCTTTTTCACTTTTCTTTCTATCTTTACACAGAGATATGTAATTTATCAAAATTTAAAAATACATAAGTATACATAAAGGGTATTCTTGAGAAAGACGTCCAGTTTTTCACATTTTATGTGTTTAGGCCCCTCTTCGTTTCTCTCTCTCTCTCTCTCTGTATGTATTTCGCTTTTCTTGGTCATTAGGCGTGGCCATATTTAGCGGAACGGCTACGTGATGTGACCAGTTGCCAGCCACAAATTAAGTATACGCCGCCATTGCGACTTCTACTAATAAAAAGTATGCTGCAGTTTTGCCTCATGAACAAACAAATGGCGGGACAGCAAACACATACAAATGGAAGAGAAAGAGTAAAGAAGGGGAAGACGAGTGTAAAAGGTTGATAGGGCATTGAGAGCCAAAAATGCCCGCAGTGTCCTGTGAGCTTCATTTTCGTTTGTTTGCCATGCTTGTTGTTGTTGTTATTTTTTGGTGCAACTTTTGCTTTAACAACATGAATTAAGCGCCAAAAAATGTGCGAGGCACGTAAATAACTCCAAAGAGTCAGCCAGAGACAGGGAGAGACAGAGTCAGAGTCAGACGAAGTCAAACTCTATGTGGCACGTGACCAAATTTCGATGGCAACTTTGTATCCCATTGCCTCATCCTTTGTTTTTTGTCATTTTACTGTCATCTTTTGTTTATACTTTTATCATGTTTTCATTTGGATGTTTTTTAATTTTGTGCACAATTTGTAATATATGTATAGACAGATAGATATACAGACATATATATAGATATATATATATAAGTGTATGTATCAGATATATAAATATATACATCAACTTTTTCTATCTATGTATTTGTATAATGTTATACACTTCTCTTAAAGTAGAATGGCATAGTGGAGTAATCGAATGGCAGAGGCAAGTAGATACTTGGAATGCTATAAGGATATGTCTATATATACATCTGATCATTATTAATATGGCTTCTCTTCTCTTCTATATCAAACAAGTCACTTAAGTATGGTCAAAAGTTAACAACCATTTTCTTACAATCTTTCGATTTCTATATATAAACTTCCGAATCAAAATTTTACTAAATATCTAATTGAACTGAAAAATTTTATAAAAAACGTTTCTGAAATTAGTCAATCAAAATACTGAAAGGTGCTTAAAGATTTAGGAAACTTATAAAACCAACTTGCTAGATGATGCCAGAATGCAAGGGAAGCCTGAAGAAATTACTTCCCAATTTTCAGTTTAGATCACTTATTAAAGAGCATCTAATTGTCGTCTATACTAAAAATTTTCTCAAATTTTTTGTTGCATCCGCAAATTAATGCAAATAAAACTGAAAACGCAGGGCAATAAAAATTGTTGTTTTTGAAAGTCTGCAGTATAATTTATTTACTTTTGCTTTGACTTTGCCGCCTCTGCACTGGATACGCGGAAATGTGCAATTAAAATGATAATTTTTACCCCACTGCACAGGGAGGCAGGCAACCTCAACTCCCCATTCCCCTCTCTCCATTTGTTTGTAGTATAGCGCAGTGCTCAGTGTCTCTGTCCAGTTGGTTGCAATTGCATTTTGCACGTCCTGTGAATTATAACCTGCCGCATAAAAGTCCTGCTATAATTTTACGTTTAAATGATGCGTGCCTGGTGGGACTTGCCACAACGCACACCCCTCCTTCCTCTCTCTTTTACCCTCTTTCTGGTACTTTTGCTGGACTGGGCAATAGTTTTGTGGCTCTTCTTTCTCTCTTTGTGTGTGTGTGTGTGTGTGTCATGCCCCCTTGCCACAACTCTTAAGTTTATTGCATTCCTAGCACTCGACCATTTTTTATGAGCTTTAATTAATTCGCTCGACCCACACAAAAAAAAAAAAGAAGGAAAACTCGATTTCCCTCCACCTCCTTCGGTTGCCCCTTCTTTCGTTCGTTACACCCAAAAAAACAAAGCAAAATCTTATTAACTTTGACTCTCTGCACACAAATCCAATAAAAGCAAGAGATGAACAAGAAAAAGAAAAGAAAGGAATGGGAGAAAAAAACTTCCCTTTCAATAAAAATCAATAATCAAAGTAAAGGGCCAAAAAAAAAAAAGAGAGAACCAAAAGAAGAAGGAAAAAAAAAACTCCGAGAAATTGTTCAAGATGATGAAGAAATAGCCGTAATGCTTTGCTTATTACCTTCCAATTCATTAAACGTGCCGACCAACCAAACACTCTCACTCCTTCTTCCTCCATTACCTTATCATTTCAGTTGGACAGCCCTTTCTCCCATCCATCGACTGATCTGAGTAGTAGAAATAGGCTTGAGAGTGGGAGTGCGAGTGCCACAGTGAGTGATTGTGTCTCTACGGTTCACTGAGTATACGGAATGTGAAGAGGATGAAAAGGAAGGAAGGCTGAACAAAACTCACAGGAAGACGCACTTTGTTGGCCGATTGATAAAACAAACATTGCTTAAGTAAAGTTAAGCAGCAGCGGCAGCATCACACAAATATTTAAGCTTTTTATTAATATAAATGCAAGTAATCAAAATGATAAGAAATAGTAGTGAAATTAATTTTGAATACCCATTACCCGGACAGATAGTGTCATTTCTTAGATGGTTTGGATGGGGTACCTATGAATGTGTGTCATTTTCTATACTACATTTTTAGATTGGTAACCTATGAGTATGTATGTTCTAGTGTGAGATCTAATGTGAAGTAGACAAATATATCTACATATCTAAACTGATTAATACAGCTAGAAGAAAGCTTGAAGCTATTGGGACAGGTAGTTTAAATTGTTTCCATAAGATATTCCCTATCATTGGATAGTTTTAGCTATATAAATGAAAAGCTAGTATTACACTTTACAATTGAAACTTGAAAACTTTCTTTACCTCAATAAATAATACTAGAATAATCCTTTACATGAAAACGATTTTTAATGAATTTAAAAAATCGTTTAACTATTTAATTGAACTCTTTGTTCCATAAATAGGCAGTAAGTCTTTTGTAGCCAGCTAAAGCTATTCTATACTAGTATTATAAAGAGGAATCCTTTGTAATTTTGTATTAATAGGCTCAAAAACTACTGGACCGATTTTGAAATTTCTTTTACCATTACTTAGAGGGATTCTTCCGAATCCGCATAGGCTATATTTTATACCGGAAAATTGATAGGATTTTTCGTGGTAGTGAAAATTGTGGAGTTAATGCGAAACGAATATAATATACGCATTGTAATACACACACAGCGAAGCGGGACAAGATCACTAGTCTTAAATTAAGTTGTAAGCTTGACTTGTTCAAAAGGCAAACTGCTGAAAATATATTCCTTAGTTCTATAATAAAGATTATTCTCCAATCTAATCCAATCCAATATACTCTACATTTAGAAGCATAGAATGAAAAGATATCACATCTGAAATTAAGAGTTTTAAGCCAAAAAGTTACGGCTCACTAAGTACTATTTCTACCACTTATTAATCTATAAAAACCTTCAACACATAACCTTATGAAAGGTTATCAAAATAAATAAATTACTTTCAAAACTTTACCTGTAAAATATTAATATCTGTCTTCGCTCGAAAAATGAAGGAAAAATTTGATTTTAAGAAAATTTCTCACTATACTTTTAACATTATTTATTCCTTTCTGTCTCCTCGTTTTTTTATACCCTTGCAGAGGGTATTATAAAATTGGTCAGATGTTTGTAACGCATAGAAATATACGTTTCCGACCCCATAAAGTATATATATTCTTGATCAGCATCAATAGCCGAGTCGATTAAGACATGTCCGTCTGTCCGTCTGTCCGTCTGTCCGTCTGTCCGTCTGTCTGTTTCTATCAAGTTTTAGACCATAAATTTTTAAGCTACATAGTTGAAACATGAAAAGTTAAGTTCCTTAATCTATGAAGTATGAAAAGTGTAAAAATGAGTAGGATCGGATAATTATCACCAGAGCTATTAACTAAAACGTGGAGGTACCTCGAGTAAAATAAGCAGTTTTCTTTGGCAGCAAAGAAACAAAAACAAATTCCAAGCAATCACACACACACATACATATGCAAAAACTGGTCACCACGCGGTGTGTAAGAGAGACAGAAACATTTGCGTTGTGTTGTTGTACAGAACGAAATTTAAAGAGCGAGATGCCATGCGTTTGCTATAGTTTTCTCTTCAATTACTTTAAAAATTTTGTTTTTAAATTAAATAATAGCTGCAAGGGTATACAAACTTCGGCAGAGCCAAAGTTAGCTTCTTTGATATTTTTTTCATTTCTTTGTACTTTTTTGGTTTGCCCTTTTCAGATTCAATAAATCACACAAGTTATTTGTTGTCTAAGCAAAATAAAAGTAGATCTGCTTACGTTTTCCTTTCCCAAAACACTCAATCATTTTTACACTTGAAACGAAAAGGCAGTTTTCTTTTACCCAACGCTTTATTCTCCTCTCCCTGTGTCTCTCTTATCAGGCGTAAATAATCACAAAACGTTGGCTAAATAATAAATACATATGTGTATTGTATGATTGTATGTATGTGTGTGTTTGTTGTGTATGTCTGCCTCCCAATAACCACACACTCTGCCTCCCTGCTGACCAATCAACTGGCATTAATAGCTCGGTCCAGTGTGGCACTTAGGCTGGCGGCATGAAAAATGATGCAACAACAGAGAGAAAGAGGGACAGAGAGAGAGGGAAACCAAAAAAAGATGGAAGGAGTCTCCTCCTCCTCCTCTTAGTCGACATGAAAATAAATATTAAATAATCATTTATTTTCCACAAAAGTAGTTGTATTTTTTTCCATTTATTTGTTTGCTTTTATGTTTTGCTTGTTTTCTTTTACACCTCCTTTTCTTTGCCCTCCTCTCACTCTCTCTCTCTCTCTCCTGTCTTTTCTGTTGAATTTCTTGCCTTATTTCTTACCACAGTGCGTATGCGCGTTATGCCGTTTCTTAATGCCTGAGTGCATTGACTGGTTTGTGTGTGTGTGGGTGTGCGTATGTGTGGGTGTGTGCGTAGGTGTATTTCTGTCTGGCATTTATACAGTTACAGTTTATATTTTCCCTGAAAATTCAGGTCAGATTTGCTTGCCCCGAGGCTCAACTAAATTCTTTTAACAGAAGGAAACAAAAAGGTAAACGAAAATATTCTTAAAATTCATAAATTGATTTAATTTACATTCCACAAGCAAATATATATAGACTTTGCAATGCCAACTAAAATTTCTATATAAAGTTAAATAGCTTAAGGCAAAGATTTAGTTTTAGACACTTTGTATTAAAGGACTTTTTTTCATTTAAACAAATAAAAAATTTACTATCCATTTACTTTTGCATCTATTTTATTTGCCTTTATTCAACAAAATTTGTAAGAGATATGTAAATATTGGCCATATGAGTTTTAGGCAAGTAGGCGTAATGTGGGCATGGCATTATAAAACATTGACACGCAGCCAAAATCTTTAACAAAGACTGAAGAAGATGAAATACAGAAGGCAAATGTTAGATTTTTGAAAGTTTAAAAGAAAAATTTCATCTTATTTTGTTAATTTTAATTTGGGTACCGTTATTCTCCATATGTAATTACTTAAATTAAACAGGACATAATCAAATCATGTAAAATTTCATGTAAAAAATGCGCCCCAAGCGAAAGAGTAAAACATTTTAATAAACACAGAGCATATATCAAACAGCAGATGAGTACACGTTTCCGCATACCCACACTCCCACACTTACAGAGAAATTTCTCCATGTAATTGGCGGGAAAACAATTAGCAGCATTTTACATATATGTAGGTACACAGCAGTCATCGTTTGCCGTCTGGGCCAAAAGACATTTGGCTAAAAATATATTTCGCACAAAATTGCACACAACAAACAAAAACACAAAAACCAAGCTGACGAGCTGACTAAGTGCCAAAGGTAAAAAAGTATGCAAAGAATGAAGGCGTAGAGGTGGTGCTAAATTGGAAACAGAGAGAGAGGGAGGGACCAGTAGGTGTGGTGGAATGTGGTAAAGAAGGTTTAGGCAACAGTTGGCAGGTTGGTTTGAGCAGAAGAGATACATGCAAAGAGCTAAAGCTAGAGGCAAAAGCAATGAAACTTTTTGACACACTTTGCAATTGAAATGCATTTGTCAGGAAGAAGCGAGTGTGAGAGAGAGAGCGAAAGAGTAATAAATTACGGTAATTTAGAAAACACTTAGTGCATGTGTACGAAAGAGAGAATGAAAGGTGTATAGTGAGAGAAAGAGATGGCCTTACATTAGCATACGTGAGCATATTTTTAAGCAGCAGAAAAACGAAAGAAACGACATATATATGTCGCAATTTCCGTATCCAGTTGGCAGTTGGCAACTTGCAAATGTCACAGATACTCACACGCACACACACATATACATATATGTATATAGAGAGATATGGAAATACAAGCGCAAGCATTGCACCTGCCACTTGTCAAGGTTGCCTGCATAAGACCATAAGATCTTGGTTAACTTAATGGAAAACCCATGCTCTTTGCCTGTCGCCAGTTTCAGTTTCATTTGCTGTTACCTGACAGTCAGGAGACCGAACCCAAACCACCCACCTGTCTGCTTGATGCCACCTGTACACTGACGACAGCCATAGATGAGCAAAATAAATATGTGGCCTACTTATGCCAAAAAAAAACTCAATAAATGAAAAGTCCTGCTGGGATATGCAATACACAAAAAAGAAGAAACGACATAAAAGAAATCTACATATGTGTGAAGAGAAAAATCTCGATAGAGTTGATGAAACACTCACACAAATCTAAACTACCAATTAAGGTCACTTCTATCTAGGTGTTTATTTCAATACTCTTTTGATTGAAATAAATTTTGCGTTGCATGCTATTAAAATCTCTTATCAATAGTAATATTTTATAACTATTTACTTAGGAACGGTCAGCAAATATCTGAAGTACTTAGAAACATACGTAGATCTTTAAGTGTATAGAAATTTCGATATGTTGTAAACACCTTCTGGTATTCTTTTGTTTCAAAACTAGCCACAGATGCTTCAAAGCATAAGTCATAACAAAAATTGACAAAAAAAAAAATGTGAGAAAGAAAGAAAGAAACCACAACTTGAATCACATGGCGTATGCTTGATATTTGCCAAGGGCCTTCTTCTATTTCAATTTCTCTTCCTTTGCCGTCATCATGCCACACGAGGAATGTAGAGAGGGAGAGAGAGATGACAACTGCAACTTGAATGGGCCACTTCAACTGTAACTGTTGCACATCAAACAGACATCAAAAAGTGCAAATATGATAGCGACAGAAAGAGAGACAGAGAGGTAAAGAAACAAGAAAAAGTGGACGCGCCAAGAATGCTAAAGAAACGAATGCGAAAACGAATACGAATACCAATGCGAATGTGAATGAAGTTGCCAAGTTGTTTGTAGAACTTTTCAAAAGGTTAGCACAGAATTCTGCCCTTTAGTGTGCCTCTGCTCTCTGTGCGCTTGTGTGTGTGTGTGTGGACACTCGAAAACAAGCTCATCAACTGTGACAACAACAAACGTCAGCGTCGGCATGACGATGATGCAGTTAGAAGAGTGTCCTCCCTCTCCGTCTCCTTTCCCTCTTCCTTGCAGTTCATATCCGTTCCACTTCTGGCTGACCATTGATGCTGCTGTCATTCTTCATTGAAGAAGTTTCGATGTCACTGAGATTTACTGTCAACTTGAAACGCGGCAAACAGCAATGCTTTGGGAATTTAAAACTGAAAGAGGGCTAAGCGAACGTTTGTCTCGTTGTCGAGTGGCCTAAAGTTAACCAACACTTAAGTTTAGTGTGACCCATAAACTAAATTGAAATTGGCAGCATTGTTTCTTAATGTTTATCATTTCCCTTTTTGCAAAAACTAAAGTTTTGCAGTTTCCATTGAAAATGTTGCAATAAATATTCCATCTCAATCTCAGTCCCTTCATTCATTATGTCTGGCAATCAGCTACTTATTCGTTCTACTTTATAGTTTCGGATTGTTTTTCTTCTCTTGCCCCTTGGGTTTTTTTTTTTTTTTTTCTTTTCGAAAAACTCATTTTCATTAAATTGTCGCTGTCCCAGCAGCCGAGTCTGGGGGGAACAAAAAGAAGGAAAAATGAAAACAATTTGCCAACGAAAGTAATAAAGAGGCAGCCTTGAAGACCCATAAATACATGCATGTGTGTGTGTGTGTATCGCGTATGTGTGGGTGTTTATGGTCGTTTGTAAGTATATGTGTGTGTGCGAGTCTCATTGGCGCTTTATGTTGAAGCCTGGCATTGCCATCAACATCTCCTTGGGTCTCGTTTTTTTCGGCTTTTCTCATATTTGTTTAGCTCTGACATTTTATTTTTACTGTTTATAAGCTGACAAAATTGTTTTTGCCAAGACAAGCGAGAGTAAGAGAGAGAGAGAGGGAGTAGTGGAGTAGGGTCTTGCCACATAAATGGCCCATGTAATGAAATAAACGAAGAACAACCACAACGAATAATTGGCCACAAACCAAGAAACACACAAAAACGACTTTATCTTGTCACTGTGTTGAAATTTTCCTAAAGTGAAATTCAATTTCGGCTTTTTTTCTCTTTTGTTTTTTTTTTCGGGCTTTCTTTAGCTTTTTCCATTCACATGCACTTGAATGCGGTCGCTGGTGGGCACGTCCATTTGCATTACACCCCACATTTCTTCACACCCCTCTGTACCCTTGATATGCCATTTCCTTTAACGCTGTGATGCTTGCAATGCGTATTCGCATTCTTCTCTCTGATGAAATTTGAAGTTATGAATGTGCATTCTACCCCCCCCCCCCCCCCATACCGCCTCCCATATTCTTTTTCCTCTTCGCTGATTTTTGTGCAGCGAAAAAAAAGGTGGAGAAGAGAGAAATGAAACGCAAATTGTACTCCAATATGCCCCATATCTGTGTCAGTTGCAGCATTGTTTTCTATTTCCATTCTGCTTGAGTGAAAACTAACGGAGATTGAAAGTATCTTTTTGTTTTGTTTCGTTTCGTTTTGTGGCATACTTTTTGGCGTGAAGAAATATGATTTAAATACTGCGATAGCTAAAAAACTTAATGAAAAGTATGTAAACTTAAACAACATTTGTATACTTCTAGGCGCCAAAGGACTGTCATTACACTAATTCAATTAGCTAAAGGTAGAATTTGATATTAATTTTGTTTATCTAGCATACTTTTGGGCAAGTAAACTGTTTGTCTGAGAAAATTTGATATAACAAACGGTTTGATCAACGTTTGAAAAGAGCTTAAGAAAAAAGAAAACTAGTTGAGAGCCAGCAATATGATATAATTAAGTTCGTTGCCCGTTTCTCTAGCATACTTTTTTTTAGGTATAAATGGCTCGATTTAACCCGTTTTTGCCTCTTGAACCCTTTCATCATACCCTTTTTAATGGCCTTTCGTCGCCTTTATGCCTTTTCTCCTTCGCCGTAATTCAATAAACTCAATTAGTGGAAAGTCTAATGAGCAATCAGACGCCGCCCAACCACTTTCTTCTACTACTACCACTACAACTGCTCATCCATTCCTATGTCTCATTCACGCGACGCCTCTTTGCCACACCCAGTGAGGCGGCGGTGGCGGCGGCTCCTATACATTGTAATTAACATGCCAAAAGCCCATAGACGTAAGGTGAGACTTCGGTTTATAGCATTTTTTTAATGGCGCATTGTTAACGCGCCAAAGAGGAGAGAAAAACGAGATGAAGAACAATAACAAAAGAAAAAAAAAAAAACGTTAAGGAGAGAAACAAAAGCGCAAAAAAAAATATCAAAGAAGCTAACTTCGGCTCTGCCGAAGTTTGTATACCCTTGCAGCAAAATAATTGGTATAAATGTTTAACAAAATCGGAAAAAAAAACAAAAAAGAAGAAAAAACACATCCAAAAATTTTCACTTTTTCACCGAGCATTGAACCATCAAACACCGAAGCCCATCGTGCCACCGATCTCTACATACTACGCCACCGTCCTTTTTTATCAAGCATAAGCTAATTCGACATATATTCAAACCCATTGCATCTCGCTCTTTCAATTTCGTTTTGTGTAAGAACACAACTAAAATATTTCTGTCTCTCTCACACACCGCGTGGTGAAGAATTTTTGCATATGTATGTGTGTGCGTAAGCATTAAAATAAAGTTAATTTCATTTAAATTTGATTATTGATTTGTAACCTTAATAATTGTCCGATCTTGTTCAAACTTGGTGTAGGGTGTATGGGTAAAAATTAAATTTAAATGCAACAACAAAAAAACAATAATTTTATATATTTCTTATTTGGTGCCGCGCGGATTCGAACTCGGGTCTTTTGTGTTTGTACGGCAGATTTCTTGGAATTTGTTTTTGTTTCTTTGCTGCCAAAGAAAATTGCTTATTTTACTCGAGGTACCTCCACGTTTTAGTTAATAGCTCCGGTGATAATTATCCGATCCGACTAATTTTTAAACTCTACATACACAAAGGATTGAGGAACTTAACTTTTCATGTTTCAACTATGTAGCTTAAAATTTTACTTTCTAAAACGTGATAGAAACAGACAGACGGACAGACGGACAGACGGACATATCTCAATCGACTCGGCTATTGATGCTGATCAAGAATATATATACTTTATGGGGTCGGAAACGTATATTTCTATGCGTTACAAACATCTGACCAATTTTATAATACCCTCTGCAAGGGTATAAAAACAGAAGGAACAACAACAAGAACTGGTGCTGCCAACGGGCAATACAATTTGCCGTGACAAATGCGGCCATAAACAAAAATGGCGAATGCGATGGCAATGGCGATGGCGGCGTCGCCATTTTCTAGTGCAGCGGCAATGTATAGCGACAAAATGGCTGCCAGGATCTCTCTGGCTATAGCACCAAGTCCTAGAGTCTGGGACTGAGTCTATGTCTGAGGTATATATATATATGCGTGTGTGTGTATGTGTATGTGTCGGTTTGCGATGAAAATTTCATTTCACAGGCGACGGCGGCAGCGACCTTTTATGGAATTTATCACACGCGAAACCCCGTTGAACTCTCGCCCGAGTGCAGTTTGCCCGCGCATTTTTGGTAATGAAATTTCGCTTTAGCAATTACGTATAAACCCAAAAGGGAACTGGCGGCATTGCCAGCATACCATCCATAGATGGCAGCTGAGCAGCTAATAGCCTCAGAGACTGCATAAAATATGACCGGGTGGGTTGTTTTTTGTCCCCCCGCCATGGTCCGTCCGCACTTTACGCAGAAATCAATTTCAGACCTCAACTCCATGTATTGACAAGCAAAAAAACAAAACCGAAACAAAATCATAATAAACTCTGGCTTCAAGGCAACATTGAGTACAGTAGAAGGAGAAGAAAAGAAAGAGAAGAAAAAAAGAAAGAAAGAAAGAAAAGAAAACACATTTTATGAAAATATTTTTTTGCCTTGCAGCTAAAATGTTATTAAAGTCAATAACATAAAGCAGGGGACAATTTCATCTACAAGAAAGCAACAAGAAAAAAAATACCGAAACCCGAGAAAAACAAAACCAAAAAACACAAAAAATAACAACAACAAGAAACCCAGGAGAAAGAGAGGGAGAGAGAGGTAGGGGGTACAAAAAAAAAAAAAACTTTTCTCAAATAAAAATAGCTTACAAATAAAAGCAACTCGAGGGCAAAGTGATGTAGTAGGCACACAACGTGGACGGGGGCAATGTAATAAAAATAAATAATGGCAAAAAGTTTAAATATTTACGAGTTTTTTATGTGCCTAGGCAAAAGAGGTGTGGACCAGAAGAAAAGCCAGAAACTTGAGTAGTAATGTCAGTTAATTGATTGCAAAACAATTTTTCTAAAAGCAAACAGAAGACCAAGTTGTCTTTAGACATGCCAAAGTTTGTATACCCTTTAACTTTGACCTGATTTTAAAAAAAATATATTCAAATCTCGTTTAAATTGGTAATTGTGTGATAAATGTCTTACTGAAAGATATGTTTCAGGTTGATAATTCACTTTTAAACTACTTCATATAGTAATACTTGATCTGAAGTATCAAGTATCTTTTTTAGAATTCAAAAGTTCACTTAAAAAGTTAACTCTAACTAATCAAAGTTTTCAAATTCGTTTTCCACAATTAGGCAACCCTTGAAAAATATTTGATAAAATTTGGTGAGAGAAACTAACCAAAAGAAAACTTTAAACTATCTCTTTATCAAAATGGATAAAAACTTAAATCTTAAAACTCTGGAGGAGTCCATGACCATTGAGAAAATTGCCGCCATTAAGGCCAAGCGTTTGGCCAATAAAAGAGTTTCCACCAAAACCATGGGAATGAAATGGAAGATACCCAAACTAGATGAAAAGGAAAAGTCAGAAGCTGAGGCCCTAGCACATGAGGCCATGGCACGTGAGCGCCAACATCGGACTCGCGAGGAGTTGCTGATGGGTGATAAGGAACTGACGGGCGTACTACGTGAGCTGGCCAAGGTTTTCGATTTTCGCACACGACGTCTGATAGACAAAACTCGCCGAGCAACTGTTAAAGCATCGAGTAAAACGCAGCCATGCAAGTTGCGTGAAGTGCCCATAGTGCCACCTCAATTGGAACCAACAATGGAGCGTAGGACTAAATATAATCGCTATGGTCAAGAGAGATTCCTAAAGCCAGTTGGATTAAGTGGTAAAGAAAAGATTGGCATTAATCCATTGGGCACGAATATAGTGAAGCCCACTGCATCATCGAGTCGTTCTCGTGGTTCGTCACATCGTCGTAAGACAACGCCTCCTGAGGGAATGTGTCTGTCAAGGAAACCCATTATTGTGGTGCCGGCGGCACTGACCAGTATTATAACATTACATAATGTGAAACAATTGCTGCAGGAGATGCGTTATGTTCCTGTGGACAAAGTGCGTCCGAAAGGACCACAACATCTCGAGGAAGTTATCATCGAAAGGCGGCACAAGGTTAGTTTACTTGAAATGCAAATGAAGTAACAATAACGTTTTGACAACTTTACAGGGTAACATTTTGCGCTATCGAGTTATCGATAACGTATCTCGCCTGAGCCCCAGTGAATGGGAACGTGTTGCTGCTGTCTTTGCCCTGGGACCACATTGGCAATTCAAAGGTTGGCCCCACAAAGGTGATCCCGCTGTGATTTTCCATCATGTGTGTGCTTTTCATTTACACTTTAAGGATTCGGCCATCCATAAGGATCTCAATAATATGGAAGTAACTACATTAAGCTTACCCAAATATGAAAGGCATTCTGATTGCGGCATTCTAATGGAATTCTGGAATAAGTTGGATCAACATATTGCCCACAATCATAGACAGTTTGCCTTCATGAAGCAAAAGTAGTTAGTCAATAGAACACAACCTCTCACCCTCCACCTTTCGTTTTGCTATCTCTTATCTTTTATCTTACTTATCCCCAATAACACAATAAAGATAAAAAAAAAATAACCAAGAAAAAAATCAATAAATGAAATGGAATAAGGCAGAACAATGCCGGAGCAAAAGGAAACACAAAGACCCAAAGGGGCGGATCAGAGGAAGGCATCTGGGTGTTGGGGGGATGTTGGTGGACCTTTGGCAATAAAAAAAAGTGTACCAACGCATCAGAAAAATATATCACGTATCTATAAAAATCGTATAAAAAAACGTTGCAAAAACTGCAAACTTGGCAAGAACAAGAAAGGATGAGAGGGGAAAAAAAAAAAACAGAATTAAGAGCACAAACAAGTCGTAGAGGAGAGGGGGGAATGGAGGCTGATGATAGCCTAGAGATGAGGGGATCTTGAGGGGTAAGTTACCAGCAAAATGAAACGCAATCGTGAGACAAGAGCTAAATGACACAAAAAGGAGCCGTTGCGATTGTGTATGTCAGTGAGTGTAAGTGTGTGCGTGTGTGTGTGTGTGTGAGAAGCTTATACTTATGTAAGACACTGTGCGTAGTCGTTCCTTACAGCAACGTAAAACTGTCAACGATGGGTGGTAGTAAGTGAATGGGCTAGAATGTAGGGCTTTCAGATGGCTTCAACTTGGCTTACTGGGTGGCGCAATAAAAATCACTGGCAAAATGGCAATTTTTATATATTTAAATAAAATACGCAAGCCAAGTTGGATTTGTGTGCATGTGCGTGTGTGTGTGTGTGAGGTTAAATATGAAGCAATTGACAGGCTTTCAGCAATTGAACATTGGTATAAAAGTAAACAAAAAAGAAACTAATAACAATTGTTTTTTAAATCAAATATAAAGAAACGTATAAGTAATATACTGAATCCTGTGACTTTGATTAGTCGATATAGGATTTTTGAGAATTTCTTTTCAATAATTGATTATAATGTTTACCATAGAAAAATTTAAAGTGGAAGAGGTAAAATGATCCCTTAAAAAAAGCTTTCACAAGAGAAGTTTAGCTTGAAACTTTTCTCTTTTGAATATTTTTTTGAAATTGAAGACTTTTATATGTTTAATATGATTTCCTTTACAAAAGTAGCCAAAAACTTTTGTATGTAACTGGAACGGATATATCGTAAGTCTTTCTAGGCTAAAGATGAAGTGAGGGATCGAAGCTAAGATAAACAAATTGTTGCATTATTTCACAGGCAACAAAATTGATTGAAATACTTGTAAGGTTTTCAATAGTTATTGCGTCACAAGTGCTTTAAGAGGACATAGCCACAAATACCTGCATCAAGTTTCCCTTCTTTATTAAATTTTATACCACTGTGCATTACTTTTATGTGTCAGCTAGTTACCAAAGTAGCTGCAGCCGCTTATGTGAACTTCCTCGCTGTCTTCTGTTACACACAACTGATGCTACTTTTCTTCTTTCTGCAACCTTTCTAACCTGATTGACTACCAGATAATTCGCCAACTTACGCAACAAGATCAAGACAAAGGCAGGTCCTGGGTAACCAATAAAAAAGGGGGCGTGGACAACGGTTCACATGTGAACGCAGCACATTGTGTGTGCGTGTGTTTGTGTGTGTGAGGAAATCGAGTTCCTTTTCGCCAATATTCAATTTTATAAATTGAACCAAAGTAGAAATAAAAAAAAAATTGTGAAATTGAATTCCAGCTTTGGCTAAAGAAAAATAAAAAAAAATAGAGAGAAAAGGAGAGGAAGGAAGAGGGAAAGCATATAGAGAAGGAAAAGGAAAGGTGAATTGGAAATTAAATAAAGTGACAACAATTTACGTGAATTTATCAAACTAAAAGCCATTGCATCATCATGAAAATCCTTACAAAAGTTTTTTTTTTTTTCAAGCAATTTTACATTTTATTTATGGCAAACTAATGCATAAAACAGTAAATTTCTCTCAGATAGATGGGCATGGTCATAAATTTATTTTGCGTGGAAATTTGCATTTGCATTCCGAGTGGATTGCAATTGAAAATCACCAGAAAGGGAAGAAAAAATAAAAAGAATACTAGCAAATTGGAACATAATTCAGTCTAGTAAGTGCCAGATTTGACTTGCTAGCATAAAATTGAGATTACTTATTCTGAATGTGGCGAATTGCCATTAAAGTGGTTCAAGTACTACGATTTTAACTCAAAGATCGATTGACGCAATTCAAATATAAATAAGTTTCTGAAGTAACTACACAGGGACCAAAGTTTACAGACAAACTAAGAGATTGAGACTGAATTTGGCATTGCCTTAACTAGTTGAGAATTACAAACAAGTGAAACGGAAAAAGGGGATCTATGTGTAATGCTTTAACCTATTAAAGCAAGGCTTTAATGAAATAAAGACTTTCTCATAAGCTTTTGATATTCATAAAATAAGAAACCTAAAAGAAAGTTTATTTAAAGAAATAGTAAAAATTTAAAATCTAGGTGAAAAACTTTACTTTAAGGTTGATAAGAAGTTAACTAATAAAATGCATTGAAAGATTATTACTCACGATAACTTAGTCACTTCAACAAATCTATAATTCGAACTAAACACAGACACATCTCTTCATACTCTTTCTCTCATACTTGAGACTTCATTATTAGCTCACTATGTCCTACATCGAACACTACTTAGACTATCATTTAGTTTACTAAACAAATATTGCATCTGCCATCAATTTTAAACTCATACTCTCACATTTTTTATAGATTTCAAGGGAATGGCTCTGAACTTTAGTCAAAGTTAAAAACTGATAACATCTGATAAAATATTTTAACACACTGACTTATAAAAGTATGTATTTACTATATATGCACTGCACCAGGACAAAGTTTTCACTTTACACCACCAGTAACAAGAAGCACCTGAAATCCCTTTAAACTTAAACGTGTCGAAAAAAAAAGTCGAAACAAAAATAAAACTGTGACAAAAGTTTTACATGGGCAAAAAATAAAAAGTCACTGTATATGTATGTCTGACGAGAAAAAAGTAGAGAGAATATGAGCATGAAAGGGCAAAGTGAAAAATAATCGAAAAATAAAAGAGAGAGAAAGAGAAATCATAAGTCTTCTTTACATTCCCAATATCCCATCAATTCCATTCAATTCAAACAAATGATTCCTTTTGCCAGGGCAGTGCCATTAAGTAGGCAGCTTTCCAAGTGGCAAACGAACATCATCCTGTATTTACATTACAAGTGTTGCACACACTAACACACACACAGATACACAGAAACAAACACATACTCATACACGTATTACTCATACACATTGGTGCGGTCAATTCGCTGTGCTCTTGTGCACTCCGCCAGCAACTTTTCAACTTGCGCCAATCAAACAAGTTCAATAACGGTAATTAACAGTGCAAAGGCAAATGCTATTGAAGCGGATGGTCAGTGGCAGTGGGGAGACAGGACATGGGTGTGGCTAGTAGAAGGTAGGAGCACAGTTAGGTAGTACTCTGGCAATTTTGTGAAAAGTTCAAAGCTATTAGCATGTCGATGCGATGCTTCATACTGAACCAGCCAATGTTGGCCTCCGCCTACTGCTTCTGCCTTCCCGACTGCCTTCCTGAATGCCCGCCTGCCTGCTTGTTACTCCGTCGCTCAACTCATCGAATCCGTTACAGCCTAATGATGGCACTGTCCGCCATCAGTTAGAGGCTATTAGCGTAAAGGGAGTGAGAGAATGAGTTAGAAAGTGGAAGGCATTTTTCGCTGCCCTAACCTAAATGGCCGTCGACATTGTCGGCATTCACTTGGCATGTCAGTTTTGATTGAACCTGATGGCTTACCCCCCTGCCTTTCCATCCCCATACCCATTCCCCATCGCTCTTCAATGAGATTTAATTGTGAATGATGTGCCAGTGCTGGTCATTGGTTGAGTTTTCTCTCTAATGGTTATTAATGCCTAATAATTGGAATAGATAACATTACTGCCATAGGAAAGTAGGAAAATGTCGCCGGTAAATTAGATATGGCATGGATACCAGATTTCTGGGTGGCAACAGATATAATCCTCCATCCTCCCTTATGCATTAGCGGATCTATCAATTTGTAACATTTGCAACCTCATATTAACCATACACTCACACACACACACTTGTATAAAGAAGAAAAAACCTTGCCAACTCTAAAGAATGTGGTAACTAAGGCTCTTCAGCGAAAGAGAAGCAAGTGGAATGAGGTGCAAAGTTGTTGGTGTTGCATGTGTGTGTGTGTGTGTATGTGAGTGGAGCATGGAGTGAAATCCTTGGCCTTGCATCCGTTTCACTTTATTCTTTTCGCCGGCAGCCACTTTGGCAGCACAACTTGAACATGAGTGCAATCAAATGTATTACATTTTGTGCAACTTAAGCGGCGGCTGAAGTGCTGAAGACAGCTGGCAAGAAAACAGGAGAAGAGTGAGGTATTGAGAGGGGGGGGAGGGAGGAATATCATGGATATATCCGCCTTTCGGGTGCAATGATTTCCTGCAAGAAACTCAAGCGTTGAGCAAAAAAAAACTAAGCAGATGAAGTGGCAGGCAAGCCATGTGAGTTTGCCTGGCGCCGTAAAGTATGCAACATGCGCCACATAAAAATTGGGCCAAACAAGGAAATTGCCAAGAAATGCATTTTGTGTGTGTGTCTGTCTGTGTAAGTGTGTGACGGAAAGACTATGTATGTATATACATGTATATACCTTGAAACTGGCAAATCAATTGAGTTTGCTCGACAAATATCCGCTCAAATGGAAATTGACACAGTCAAAGAAGGATACAAAAGAAAGAGAGGGAGAGAGACATAAGATATTACACTCTTCTATAGAAAAAGAGATGGAAAGACAATTATCGCTCAAACTGCCTTTACATTAACTTTGAATAAGATTTTTAACTATGACAAATTCACAATGTTTGCTCAATTGGCTATAATGCCTTGATTGATGACAGAACATCAGGCAAGAAACGGAGAGAAAGGGATAGGAAAAAGACAGAGATAGAGAAAGAGAGACACGGAGGAAGAAGTAACACTAAGATGACATGCCATGATATGATTATCCAACAATTTAAACTGCACTTCAATGTTTGCCAACTAATCAATGGTTAGAAGAGAATGAGCAGAGAATCATCCAACAGTTAGTTTGCTTCTTTGTTTTTCTTCGCTTTTCCCACTCTCCATCTCTTTTACTCTTCACATCTCTCGCTCTCTCCTGTTCTCTATAGTCATTGTCCTTGGCGTTTGTCAAACAAAAAGACAGCAATGAAAAACGAAAAAAAAAACAGCATATAAAGGAAGAAAACTTGCAAAATTCTCTGCTCAAACAGTTGAAGCATGAAAAAATTTGAAAGACCAAAGAGTAGGGGAGAGGGAAAGAAGAGGAGTGTAGAGTCAACGTAAGGAACTTTATACCTAAAAGGGATTTATTTGATGACTTGTCTAACTCGTGCCGTTGACTCACACAGACAGAGGAGACATGCCAGTCAGACAGACTGTCCCGGCATGACGCAGCACTTTTACAAATGAAGTTTTATAACTTTGCCTCCCTACAAACATCTACAATTTATCCACTGTGTGTATATGTGTGCGTTTGAAAAACTGGGACGAGACAGTCACCTCACCCCCCAAAAAAAATGCTAAAATGCGACAAAATGGAATGAAATTAAATGCATTTTGAAAAATGATAAAGTTTGATGCCATGTCATGGACCGGCAATAGTGAAAAGAAAGAGATTTAAGGGAAGATGCAAAAAGGGATGATATAAAATCGAACTGGATTGCATTAAAACGTACTTAAAGATTATATCAGCAAAGTTAATAAATTGAGAAGAGGCAAACGCTTTTGCTTCCTAAATCCTGATTAGGCAAATGACTTACAACTTTGAAGTTTGGCTTTAGGTAACTTACCTGCAAAGAGAAAAGGAGAGAGGGAAAGCAAATGTTTAGTTAAAAGTTAAATATTGTTACTAAGTAAGAATATGGTGTTTAAAATGTAAAACATTATACATACTTCATAAATCTGTACTTGTATCTTTCGAAACATCACCTTCCAAATAACGCAATGAACTCAACAATTTCTTAATTGGTAATCCCCTGTAATCCAGGTTGATTGATTAACGACAGTCCTTAATATTGTTTTTGTAAGTTATCAGATTACGCTAATCATATTCAACTTGGTATCTGGAGAGACCACTTTAAGATAGTCCTGCAGTACCAAGTCTTATAGAATGAAAAGTTTTACTCTAGCCTATTGAATTGAACTACTAACAGTATGTGATGTTTGAATGCAGTTTCTTATTATCTGTAACATAAGATCGAGGGATAATCTTTTAAAGAGAACTGTTAGCTATATAAACAAAATCTGGCTTAAGGTAAAAGTAAGACCTTCTTCATTAGCAGCTGTATACCAAGTAAACATATACCGTAGACCCAACAAGATGTACCCAACTTAATTGAACTGAATTAAGTATAAACTATTACTAATGACCGAAAACTCTTTCCATCTACAACATTTCATACTCTGTCCCTTTCTCGCATTTCAAATAGAATGTATATGGATAAATCTTACAAAGACTTGGCTATAAATAAAATTTTCAAGATTTTATATACATTTATACAATATTCTCGAAAACTTTCTTTAAAAGTATCTCTCATTTGATATGCCATTTTCAATCACTCACAATTAAAAGTTTTGTATTCCCCCCTCCCAAAGCTTTAAAAAATTCTCTTTACTGAATTGAATTTTTTCCTTTTTGCTGGTTTGCTTTATATACATATTTCTTACAATTTTGTCTATAAAATGATTAAAACTAACGCTCAGCCACAAGCTGTTGCAGCAAAAAGAGAAGGACGAAAGGGGAAGTGGGGTGGTAAAAAACAATTTGACAAAAGTTCCAACTATTTCTTCTCTCTAACGCTCTCTCTTTCTCTCTGTCTCTTTTTGTTTCGCTTTTTATCTCTATTCTACTTAACTGTCGAACATTGTCTCTGGGATCCTGGTCAAAAGTGCAACACCAGCAACTGCTCGCTCTCTCTCTCTCGCTTTCTCTATTGCTTTCTCTTTCGCTCTGAGTGTGTGTGTGTAGCCGCTGGCTTTGACTATTTTGCAAAAGCGTATAATAATTTTCACAGGATATGAAAAAAGTTTGTAGTTGTCGCTTCCGTTTTGCCTCGGTTGCAGTCCTCTATCTCTATCTCTTTTTGTCTATGCTAGTGTGTGTGTATGTGTGTGTGTGTGTGCGTGGCCTGCGGCTTGCCATTTGAATGCCCGCTTGTTCCTGGCTCCTATTCTTCTTCTTCTGTTGCTGCTTCTCCTCCTGTCTGACCCGTGTCTGTTGTTGTAGTAATTGGACAAGTCACTGGCTAAAGTGGCAACTTACATACAGCAGCAACACAACAATAACAACAACAACTATAAAAACAACAATGACACTACTTTTATTAACATTTACCAGGCACCACACTTTGCACTTCCCACCTTCCACCATATCCTTTCATTTCGTGACCCCTTTCCTCCTTTCTGTCACACCATGGCTCTGAAATTTTTGCTAATTGCAATTGTTGTTGCTGTCTTGTTTCATATATGTTGGCACATTTGTTGCTGCTTTTGGCTTTTCCTGCTACTACTGCTGCTGCTTCTGTGAAATTATTAATTGCTTTTTTAATTAAAATAATGCATTTCGCTTAATTTCATTTTTGGTTTATCCAAAATACAACAACAAAAAAAGTCAACAGCAGCAACAGCTCTAACCAGATATGATAATTATGGCCATATATAAGGTAGTTAAACGGTTTCAATTTCAATAATAATATTTCAGCAATAACAACAGCAACAACAGCAGCATCAATAACAAGAACAAAGCAATCGGAAAAGTGAATTTCATGAGTTTGAAATTTTGCTGTATCCTCTTATATACACTTGATTAACTTCATTGTCCGTTATCATTTGTTATACGCTGCGTATACTCAATATATATATATATCGTCTCAGCTTTAAGCCATAATGCATCTTTGGCAAAAGCATAACTTGGCATCATACACACTTGCACACATTACATGTATAAATTGTGAGAGTGTATATGGGATATATATATACTATATCTATATATGTGTGTGTGTGTTGCCATCTCCTTTTTCAATGTGGCTCGTCCAGACGACACAACTACTATGGGTCTGCTTTTAGTTGCTATCCCCAAGTGCGCTGACTGGCGCATAACTCACGCTTTTCAGCGCCAAAGTGCACTCAGCTTTTGCCACCTGCCCGCCCCGCCACCACCGCCACTCCAACCTTTTTTCCTTTACCAAACCATTTGGCTCCATCCTTAAGCCAATAATAAATTTCAGCTACAATTTTGTGGCAAAGCTGCAGTTTGTCAGCATTAGCTAAAGATTGAAGTTAGCTTCATTTCTTTGATCGATATGCGAGAGAAAAGTGAATGGAAAGATAAAAAGGAAGAGATAGCTGAACGCATAAAAGTAGGCAACAAATTTTCTAATTAGCCTAAATTTGAAAATGGCAAAAAGACACGCACACAACAAAATGTGTGTGTGTAATTAATACATTTAGAATTTTGTAATAATTTCCAAGAATTGTTGTTCAATTAAGCAATATATGACATAAATGGCAAAAAGCCAGCGGTATATGAAAACAACGATTACCACTAAATAAAGCCAAAAAGTTATGGCTTTAAATATTATGGATCAGGTAGGAAAGTTATTAATGGTTTTTAGATTTCTCAAGGATGACAAAAGATTCTTCATAATTTTAATTGGGCGATAGTACAAGCACATTAAAGACGTTCTTTTTACGTATCCTTATGTAAGTCCTTAATATTGTTATGTGTTATTATAGGACATGAAATGATTCTTCTCTTGTAGTCAATAAGGCAAAACAGACAAAGTTCGAAGATCCAATTTAAGCTGAAAGACTGAAAAAACTAAGAGAAATGAAAAAGATTTCTCTGCAAATTTTATCAAACATTTTAAGAAGTGAAACCAAAAGCTTTGAATTGGATAGAATCGCTGCATCTTATTGCCTTCAATCTAATTTAACACGCCTTAAATTTTCCTTTATTTTCCTGCCGAGACTAATTAAAAGCTAAGGCACTTAGAGACAATGTTTTCACAAATTAAATATACAAAATTTCAACTCAAATTTCGACTACCCCTTAACTTAACTTTTTCTTAAAGTTAACCCTGAATTAAAGCTAGACAAAAGTTGCTTAGACTTCAAAGTCGGCATCTTAATTAATTTTACAACCCTTGAAGTTTCTGTAAATTTTACTTCTTAAGTAAATCCAATTTTGCAATCCACTCACACACACACACCCACAGAAGCACATACACACACACACACAAATACACACACATACGTACTGTGGACGTGACCTGTTGGCATATTCATTAGAAATATTCTACAAAGATAAAATGAAAAATATGTATACGATTATGTTATGGGGGCTTTTGGGGGTGTGGGGAAAAATCAAAGCTATGTCAAGCTGAGTCACTGTGTCACACGGAATCAAAGGTCACACGTCGGATGGATTTTCAACAATTGTGAATATTAATTACAGACACACACGCCATTTGGTTTACATAATAATTTTTTTTTTGTATTCCTCTGTGTTTTCTTTGTCATTGCCAGCGTTAGCTTTAACTCTATCTATCTCTCTTTATCTCTCTCTCTCTCTGTCTATGCCCGAAGAAATTATCATAACATAATTGACAGTTGCCGTGGCGCTGAAGCTCAAAGGATTTTGCCATAAACACACAAAGATATAATATTTACGCCCTTAATTAATACTCAAGCTTGTAGATAGAAGTAAAGAGGGGGGTAGCAAGGGAAAGTGTAACACTTCAACTTAAGGCCACGCCCCATTTAAGGCATGTTTAATAGCCAAGTGAAGTGAATGTAATGAGCTCTAATGTGGGTTTTAGTTTGATATTTATGACTTACTACATGGGGGGTGTAGGTCTGTTTGTACATGACTTTAGGATAACAATTAAAGGTTTTCTTATATATAATACAGATTGTTGTTATATATATGGATATAGATATACATATATATATTGCATTCGATTTGCATTTGGCAACTTCAATTCTAATCTGGGGCTTTTGCATTGTCAGCTAGGCGCATTTTTTATTATCATTTCCCAGCCGCCAACTAACCAAAAAACAATGCAAATAGTCAGTTTCTCTCTCCCTCTCTCTCTCTCTCTGTATCTGCATCTCTTTTGCTCGGTAGGAGGCATGCCACAGAATTCGTTGAAAAATTCCTGTCTGGACGGGATTTCCTAGAACGCAACGCATAAATGCAGCGCACTGGGAGCCATCCGCCCGATTATGCATGTCCCCTGTTTCATATTGATGATGTGCATTCTAAACTCCCCTCACCGCTCCCCTACTCCGCACCCAATACTGAGTAGCGAGTCCGGAATACGTAGTGCAGTGTCCGGAGCCAGAGTCCAGCTAGAAAATAAACTGAGGGAGAAAAAAAAAAATAGTTTTGGTTCTGATCCCAGGGACTTTGCCTGCTTGCCTTCAACTGCTGCAATTGAGTTGCATAGTTTTGCTTTTTGGTTTTGGTTTCGGCTTCTTCACTGAGTTTATTTTGCCCAGACAACATTTTTTTGTTATTTTGCTTCTTTTTTCTTCTTTTTTGGTAGCCTGGCCTGGTCAACAAGAGATGGAGTCGGAGCCGGAGCCGGTTTTGGGATTGGGTTTTTGTGGGCAGATAGGTAGGTAGGCAACCATTTTGCCAATTGGCCACTCGTGTACACTTGGATTCGCCCCTATATATGTATCTATATATACATATATATATATGTATATGTATGGGTGAGTATGCGTATGTGTGTATGTGTGTGTATGTGTGACGGTAGGAAATCCTGGCGAGCCCCATGCGCTGTTGGCCAGCGATTGCCATTCCTGTTCTAATCAATTTTGGTGATTGCCAAAATGCAAAGTTGGCCCAAAACCCGGACACTGGCCAAACAACAATAGATAGATAGGCCAGTTGAAACTATGGAAATGAAAAAAAGGATCAACACATACATAAGACTGACTTACTTTGTGGCCAGCGAGCGAGTTCTTTCTTTCTAGTTTTTTCGTTTTTTTTTTTTTGTTTTTTGTTTTTTAAGGCCCTCGCAGGGATTAGCCAACTGAAAATGGAAGTTTTCCATTTTGGCGTTTATTAGCGATGCAAAAAAACCAAATGATTTGAGTCTTATACTTTCTTTAATCTTAATTGTACTTTAATACTTAATCTTCCTTTAATCTTGATTATTCAATATTTCTCCCGGTGACTAGAACTAAAGACACCTTTTTTGGATAATCTGCAACTCTGTTCTTAAGTTTAATGAACAAAATAATATAAGAGATAAATGGACTTTGTTTTAACCATTTCCTTTTCATATAAATTTTAATAACAATAACAAAAACTTTAATCAAAAACATATTTAAGTTTACCTAACAACAAACAATATTTTCAACTAAATTAATTTTTTTTTCAAAACTTTTCCCAACTGACCTCCATTAGATCGTTTTAATTTTTAAATAATTGTTTTTGTATTTAATTTGTTGCAACTTTTTTTTTCTTTTGTATTTGCTAATTTCCTATGTTTTCCTTTGACAGTTGTTTTTTTTTTTTTTTTTTTGTTTTGCTTTGTTTGTGTGTGTTTAATTGCAACTCATTAAGCATATTAATTAAATCACCACATTTATACAATAAAGCTGTGGTTAAGAGTGACAAGGACAGAGACAGAAAGATGAAAAAATATCAGCAACTTTCCACATCAAAAAATAAAATGAAAATATCTGTATATTTCACAATTTACGTTTAATAATAATAAACCCAACCTCTCTTCAGTTCCCTTTCCCTTTAGTTAAGATTTCATTTTTAATTCAGATTGAAGAAAAATTAAAAAGCCAATTGGGGACTGGTTAACATAAGGAATTACACAAAAAGTGACATGAAATATAATTAACGAAAACAAGAAAAAAAGTGTAGATGAACAGTAAATTGGATTAACCGAAACTTATATACTCTCACAGCGGGAATTGTATGCCGAGGTATGTTGATAAAATAAAAGACTTAAATAGAAGGTGTCCTAGGTTAATTTTAAAGGCCTTTTAAAAGTCGTTGGAGCTACTTTACATATGATATAGTATCTGAATCAAATATTAAAGATGATCTGAATAAAGTTTTAACTTTAAACCTATGCAAAGTCTCTTAATATAAGCCGTTAATCAAAAGTTCTTTAGAAGCTGAACTATGTTAAAATGTTTCAAAATTTCTTAAATAAACAGAAACGATTTTCCAGAACATAACAATATTTGTCTACAATTTCAACTTATTAAATGCTGATTATTATTTTAATATATATAATATATATAAATAATATTAATATTCTTCTATACCTAGCGAGTGTATTTTTTTTTAAAACTTGTCAAATTGATGACATTTAATAGATTTTTATTTTGAAAATATTTGCATAGAATGAAATGTTAATGATTTAATAATATGGTATGAGAATATGTTTTGCATTTAATGAAGCGACACGTGTCCTGTGGTGTGTGGGTGTGTATCTCCCTATGTGTGTGTGTGTGTGTGTGTGCATGTGTCCGTTCATGCAATTAGAAAAATGTCAAAGCCAACAAAAGAACTCATCCTTCATGTCCTTCATGCAAATCACGCCCTCCAACTTGTCAGCCAACTGACATTGAAAAGTTGTTGCAGTTCTTCTTCTGGGTGGAGGAGAATACTGTGAAATTACCTTTATTAGCGGAAGAGCGAGATGGCTATAGATATAGCCAAAGGATAGATAGAGATAGCTACAAACAGGTGCCACGTGTTGCTGATGTTATGCACGAGTTGAGTTTAAAGGGTAAAGCATAGACTTTGCCCGGGCTTATATCACAACCTTCAGTATCGGACAGAGGTGGAGAGAGAGAGAGAGAGAGAGAGAGATTTTTGGCCCGTTACCAATGCTGCCCTACGCTTTGCACTCATCCCCCTCCCCGCTCTAACTCTACCTTTTGTCTGAATGCGGAATTAGTTAGATGGCAATGGGTAAGGTTAGCTTAGAGTATGAGTGGATTTTGCCATTAAGCATAAAATTGAGTTGCACAACCCGTAAAGTACGTAGATGCGGGAAGGGGTGGGCATGTTAAAGCGCCAAAGCATTTAATATGAGGGATTTTGGAGGGCTTATAAACAGCGCGACGAGTTTCCAAACGAATTGTTCTTGTTGTGATGCTCTCTGGCGTCTGTTGTCAAATTTCAGTGCAAATAGCCCACCACTTGGGTGGTTAAAATTTTAGCTGAAATCTGATTTATGACTGTCTACATTAAGGTATATAGTATATATAGAAGGATAAGGGAAAAAGGTGAGAGTTAATATAATTTAAAGGTGTTTTGAGTAATTTAGTAGAGGAAGTAAAGGCTTTTGAAGCTTTTAAGAAGGCTTTAATAATGGGTATACTAAGAGTTAAGGATTTAGTTCATCTTGCTGCAATTGACCAACATTGTTACTCAAAGTAGTCAAAATAGTCGAACTTTTGGCGGTTACTAAGTAGATTAATAATTCTTTTTTCATTTACTGTTTGTATAATCAATTTTCTGAATATAATATTAAGTGATTTAAATTGTTGATTGATAATTTTCCCCTTACTTTTCGCCAACATTTTCAATTGGATTTATAGGTTTAAAGCTATAGAAGTAAAGTTTTTCAACTTTTCTTAGCCCAAAAGCAAAAACCAACAAAAAAAAAAAATCATTGACAATTTCATTCAATTTGCCAACAGGCAAACACAGAAATGTCTGCCATAAAGATATTTAAATTTTTTTTTTCTTTTACATTAAATATATATGTTCATATGCATGTATGTATAGGGATATGTATGTATGCATGTACATACATATGTATGCATATGCATATTTATAGGGCTTTCACAGCGAAATTTATAGCTTATTTATATAACAATAAAAGCAACAACAACAATAACAGTAGAGTACAGAGAATCACAGAAATAACAACATGCAGCAGACACAACATGAAAATGTCGCACAGCACCCAGGTCCATAACTACCCACCGTTCCTCCCTCTTGCACTGCACACCTCATGCACCACCCACCAGCAATGAAACCCGATGACGACTGTCACAAAACAAGCAACAAAACAAAACAAAAAAAGAATCGAAAGAGAGAGAATACAACAAAAATGAATGAAATATTATGCAAGTGCGTCTGTCTGGCAAGCTGTGTGTGTGTGTGTGTGTGTGCGAGAGAGTGTGTGAGCACACAAATTAAACAAGAAGCAACACTCAGCCAGCCAGCCAACTAACTGCCTCTCACTTTACTCATTCTGCCACACCTCCGCCTTTGGCATACCTCATCCGCCTACTCCACACTATTGTGGTCGCCACACACACACACTGGACATTGGCACCAACCGACCAGTAACAGCGGTAGCATCGCCAGCCGCCATTAAAAATGACCAACAGCTTGCAACTGCAACAGCAACAGCAACAGCAAAATAATGAAATAAAATATATAAAAAATTGAAAAATTGTCGAAGAGCGTTCAATGACTTTATATACATTCATGTATATACATACATACATATATATACAGAGTGAAGGATTCAGTACAGGACAGAATGCAACGGGACAGGCCAGGACATTCACCGTGGTTTTGTGGTACGCAGCAACTGCATGCTGCATTGAGTTGCATGTGAGGGTGAGGACGGACAAGAGACAGGGGAAAGGAAATGCAATTTTTATATATTATGCCAAGGCTGTGCTAAATATTTATGAACAAAAAACTGTGAAATGAAAACTGTTGTGTAAACTGAGAGAAGGCATTACTGTATCAGGAACAATACACAAATAATTACTGTTTTTATATATATTTACTTATACATAATGTAGTTATTTAACTTCGATCAGCAAAAATCGTTGCTCTATAAGCAGGATAATTGAAAATGGAACGATCAAGGTATTCACTAACACTGCTTACACATATTTGCGATATTAGCTAACACTGGTCTTAAGATAACAGCAGCTTGACTGTTAAAGTTAACAGAGGGAGAAAGCGAATAATTGTAAAAATAAACGAGAAGAGGAAATAATAAACAAAGAGATCAAATTGTCAATTGTTATTTTAAACTTTGCAAATGTAAAATAAATAATAATATATAAAATATTTAACATAAGCTTCAGTTTAACATTTATCGATTACCATATAGTATGTATGAGCAATAATTAACTCAATCATTAAATTATTCATTCCATCAATAATGATTTATATTGTTCTCGAAATGATTTTCAATTCTCTTTAGTAGAAGAGACTAAAAATGTAATTTAAATACAAACTTATAAATATATATATATATAAATAGACTTTTAGGTTCATCCTTCACCCACGCAATATCCTTCTTAGAATGGGCTTTCCTTAAGCAAAATACTCAGGATAAAAATTGGGAATTGAATAAAACTTTTACCTCAGCAAACGCTCGTTCTTCTACCTTGTAAAAGTAAAAGTCAGAGGAATGCAATTTCGCATACTTCTTCCGTTCATTTCATAGGGTATCGCAAAAGTCGTTGTATTTACTTAGCGCACTTTATTTTGTATTCTTTATTTTATTTTTTGATTTCTATTTTTTTTTTCTTTTTTTTTGTTTTTAGTATTTTGTTCATTTATTTTTTTAGTTTTAATGGAAATTCCTGCTGCTGCAGTTTATGACAGTTGATAGCCCGAGGCGATGCTTTGATTTTTGTCCATCGGTTTGAAGGAAAAAAATTTTTAATAGAATTTTCTGCTGACTATTTGCATTTGTCAATTGATATTTGTTATTTACTTTTTCTCTTCAAAAACAAAAAAAAATTTCCCCCTGATTTCGTTTTTTGTTTAATATGAAATTGATTACTTTATTATGAACAATTGGATGATGTATTTTTTCATTATATGCTAGAAAATTGTCAACATTATTACTATTTTGTTTTATTATTATTATTATTATTTTTGCTGGTCACGTTTTAATTCATTGTTGCTTGTTAATTAAGCGCATTAGACTTCAATGAACTGGAACTGTATGCCAATTAGCTGCGAATAGATTGCAAAAACATTTCAGAGCAACATTAAAAAAATACGCACATAAACAAATAAAAGGAAAATTTATTATAAATTGAATTAAAAATGTGAATAAAATTAAATGGAAAAAAGTTTTTGGGGGGCTAACAAAACAAAAAAGAAATAAAAATATTACTGATATTATTTGCATAACTTGAAAAATAAATATAAATGTAGCATAATTCTTTTTTAATCTATAAATTTTTATATATGGAGACGTTTTAAGGCAAATAACTTTGCCTTCTGACCTTGTCAGTGTCCTTTATCATATACCAAGTAAGGGGAAAATGGATAATGCTTTAATTTGGGTGAAATTTCGATACCCTTTTTTGGGTTCATAATATTAGAAGTGATCGATATAAGGAAAACTCCTTTTAAAGTCTCATCAAAATATATTTCTAGTCCCAATATATGAAAAATTAAACATTTTTTGATTAAACTAAAAATATATATTTAAAATTTTTGTAGCAAATTGATAGTTATATAAATGCACTTATTTTTGATTGGATCAACTAGTCTTTTCATCAAGTAACCTTTAATATAACCACAAATTCCATCTTCCCTTTGTAAGGGTATAACGAAGAATGCGCAACACCTGGCGACCATCAGATCGGAGGATACAGACACAGGACTCGCCTGGACTGGCTCATTAACATATTGAATTTTAATGTCATGTCGACAGAGTCTCTGGGTGCCATGGCATCTCTTCCATCACCATCCTTCTATCCACCATCATCTTGTCCCTTAGGCAAACAAAAAACCACAAAGCAAATGCAAAGCGTAGCAGGGGAGGGATGGGACAAAGAAAAGAAAACAACCCTCGAATGAGCCGCAAAAATTCTAAACTACTTTTTGTTTCGGCATTTGCATTTTCACATTCAAAAAGCCAAAAAAAAAAGAGGAAAAAATGGAATCCAGAAAAACCAAGAAAAAAGCGTAGAGAAGAATGAAAGAAATTACTGCGGTAAAGCAAGTATGAGATAAAAATGGATGGAAGGAGTCTTACAAAAGAAGGGAAAAGCAATTCTCATTTAAATATTCTTGTTGCTGTTTGTCGGAATTGAAGTCAATTTTAAATGGCTGCCAAAGCTACCAATAATGACGTCAGAGATGGAAATATTTGCATTAAAAGCGATGCAAAATTTTTTTGATTGATTTTTAATGATTTGTGATGAACAATCATCAAAAAAAAAGATGACTAGAAGGGGGATTACATCTGAGCATCAAAATGTTTACACTCTTTTTTGTGAGGAGTAGTTTGGCTTTTCGAATCAAAAAGCTTTTTACTTAGGATAACTTTTTAATACAAATACATACTATAAGCTATATAAATGGATCTGTACAACAAAGTTGTCCTAGAAAAGTATGTCAGTTTCGTTAAGAACTTGAATGCCTTAACTCATAACGAATCCAAGTCTATAACACAAGATTCGATTTAGCGATGCTACATTGCAACATTCCCTTAACGCTAGAGCCAGTTGAGAATTACAAGCAACAAATAGAATTTAAGAATCTACAACTTTAGCAAGAACCTAGGAACTTGTCCTATTAAGTTTAGTTCAACAATAAATTTGAAAGTAGAACATGTAACAAGTAAAAAGTAACTTATAGAATCTCTAGAATGTATTAACAAATGCAAATTTACTGTAAATATGATTTCAAACTATTACAAAAGTGGAAATACTCCCTACTTATAGCTACCAACAACTTATCAACTCTATAATACTCTCTTTATACCATCGTAAACTCACTTCGTTTATGCTTCGAGTTCATTTGGCCATTTCCTTTTGCTTTTGCTACTCAAGTTGATTTTATGGCTTTTTGTCTTAACTGAAAGTTTATTAACCAAAAATGTAAATAAAATTTATGGACTTAAGGCTTAAAGTTTTATGTATATCAATAATTTATTGGTATTTTGGGTTATAAATCAATTGGTCAAATGTACAGAGAGAGGAGGGGGAAGAGAGGAAGAGAGAAAATGTTTTGTAGTTAAAGTAAATGCCAAGTGTATTAGAAGTATGAAATTTTCTCATCGTTCGTTTTCTTTTTTCTTTTGGTGGACGATTTCTTTCATGCTGTTTTCCTCTATTCAAGTGACAACCACAAAGAGGAAGCGCCCAAAAGTTGGCTACACAATTTGTCACTGGGTCATTTTGCACATTAGAAAAAAAGGACCGAGAGCTGGCGAAAGGGAGTACGGGCACTTTTTTTTTCCTTCTCTAGCAATAATAAATCATGTGCACATAACACAGAACCTTGGCTCCCTTCTGCATCCCACTTTTCTCTCACTCCCTCTTCCTCCTTACAATTGTGGTTGGCCAATGGCGCCAGTCAAGTTCTTTTTAGAGTTTTCTTTTCCACTTTTTTCATTTCTTCTTCTTGGTTTTGTCCTGGTGTTGACACAGTTTTTGCTCTTGCCTTAAATAATTGCTGAAATGTGTACATAAATCAATTGGAAATTTAAGTTCTCAGTTTGGTCTTCTCATTATACCATTATGGTCAAACAAACAAAAGGGCCAAAAACACCTAGTCCATGCCTCAATATGTGTGGCAAGTAAGTTTATGCAGTCACAAGAAGTTAATTACTGATTACAATTAGATTGCCATTAAGAGCAAGAGAACCTGAAGCATCACCAATATATTCCACACTATTGGCTAATTATGTTATCGAAACCATTTCATATATACAATAGTTTAAGGCAGAACTAGAATTCACTTCATTGAAATCGAAGCAAATTGAATTTTCTTGAATATTCATTGCAATTATGTAATATAGAGAGGACAAGAGATTGACTTGAGGTGCAGAGTGCCTAAGAGTATAACTTTGTGGTAGATTATGTTTCCCAAAGTACTTGACCTAGGTAGATAGATGGATAGCTTTTGCATTGCATTACACTTCACTTTATAAAACTCGCATCAAATGAAAAGATTTTCTCATGTTGAAGCTTAAGATGGGGAGCAAACAAATGCAATAAATGGTTGAGCAAAGTTCTAAGAGAATGCAAGTTCTTGTTAGAATTACAATACTTACGATTTTCTTTACTGTTCGAAAAAACACTTTAAAAGTGTTTTCAAAAAGACTTGACTTGCCCTACATTTTATCAACTATTTGATACTAAGTAAAAGAATGAAAAATGATCTTTGAATTTAACTAAACTATTTCCTTATTCCCTTTGCCTTCTTTTAAATATTAGCTTACCAACCCATTTATTCACTGAGCAATCACCAATCCAAGTAAATTAAGCACTATAACTCATTCAAAACGAAAACAGATAAATTTTATTCAATTTCCTATATTTTCGTCCTATTAAACACCACAAATATCTTAGCTTGTCTCATAAATTAACTTAACATTTAAATCAAGCTTTATCTTTTCACACATTTAATCAACCATTTTTATTATGGCCACAAAATGTAATTGCTTAAACTTCCTGTACGATACAGAGAAAACAAAAAACATTTCTCAACTTATTAATTTTCCATTAAAAAACTTACAAGCAATTAAACTCAAGAGTAAAATTATCAACACGTTTCGCTTATTAACTGTCCTCTGTTTTTTAACCAAAAACACAAGCCTTTTCTCTTTCTCTCTCTCTCTGTCGTTCTTTTAAGCAAATTTTGAAAATGAATTATGAATGGCAAAAAAAAAAGAGGGGGAGGGAAGAGAAGTTGGAAGGATAAATTTCCGGCCAAAAAGGCAAGGCAAATCAAAAATTTTCATAGACATTTTCAAAAGCAAGAATATTTCTCGGTTGCGTAAATTTTACGCCTGAAAGCATTAGAAGATGTCAGAAATATGATGACGATAATAATGATAACAATGATGATGATAATGATGATGGTGATGACTTTGATTTTCATTTGAATTTCTAGATTTATGCTTTAAAATGGAATCCCAAAACACACACACGCACACACTCATATATGAGTAAAAGACAAATTATAGATACATATATAAATATATAGATATTTCTCTGTGTGTGAATATACATACATATATGTATAGATATATATCCTTGTGGTGTACAAAAGCTGCCATCAGCCAGCTGGTGCCACCACTTGAAGCAATTTATGAAGCATTTTACTTACTTAGCTGCTGATTTACTCTCCTTACCTCTCTTTCTATCTCTCTCTCTCTCTTTCTATCTATATTTCTTTTTCTGTCTCTTGCCCTTTCTCTGAGCTTAGCCCAGGACCTTTAGCATCACATGTGTTTGCAATTTTTCTATGAATATGAAATAAGTTTTCTTCGCCTTCTTCTCGTTTTTTTTTCTTTTCCTTCGCAATGTGCGTAAATAAACAGACAGTAGAAGAGAAAATAAAAAGCAGTGTAAACATGGCCAAAAGTAACTGAAGAACGTAAAATGTTTACTTAAGGCGTTGCCAATAACAAATTAAATACATTTTAAATATGATAAAATATAATTCTTAAACTATTTCAACATTTGCAAGAAGAATTTCGTGATAATTTCACAAAGACTTTTCTTTGCCCCAACTCTTGATCTGTCAGTGAATGTATATAAATATATATCTAGTTGATAATTTGCCAATTTTTTCCATTCTTTCGGTTTTTTTTTTCTCGTCTGGGCTTGTTTACATAAAAATATTGCGCAAAGGAAAACATAATGAGCCAGACAACAACAACAACAACAACAACGACAACTTAAACTGCTAGACAGAGTCAAAGTCAGACACTCAGGCGACAGCTAGACTTTGTTAGCTCTCTTTCGAATTTGTATATACACTAACAAGGAGGGGTATTAACATTTTCCACATCAGTGTATGGAAAATGAAGAATATTTTTTGGTAAACAAAAAATATAAAATAAATAGAAACTCACACAGTTAGTCAAATTTTTCATGAATAGATATGACAAATAGAAGCAAGGACATAAGAGTAAATCAGTTGAATTCAACTTAATTAATTGTGTAAGCAGCTCTATAAAGATATTTAAAGTCAAACTCAAATACATATGTATTCTGAGTATATGAACTATGTAAATTCCCTTCGTAGACTAGATTTCATTTATAACCAACTACACCTATGTTAGTTTAAAACGCTACCAAGGACCTTTTTAACTTTAAAGCCATCAAACAGTAAAGACTCACCCATTGATCTGTATCTACTTATACATATATTTAGTATAATAAAGACGTTTAGAAATTGGGCTTAAAGTAGCAAACAAATTTCTTTCTGTTTAGCAAATTTTATTTAGATGTTTTTTAATTTCTTTTTTAAAAGATTAGTACTAAAATAAAATAAAACTTTCTAGTTCGACTGAACAGAGTTTTAGCCCAGACACAAAGCCCGTATATATTTAAGCTTCTACTGCCTCATATTTGCTAGAGTATAGTTATTTCGTTTTACTCTCTCTCTCTTTATCTTTGCATGTCCTTTTTTTTCTTTTATTTTGTGCAAGTTGCAATCCCGCAGACAAAGTGGTAAATAGACGTAAAATGCGTGACTTTCACTTTGATGTTATCCCGACAGAGCGAGGGAAGAGCAAAAGAGGTATGACGGCTGTTGGAAACCAGACATTTGTCGATTTGACCCCAGCTAGTTTTTCATTGGTTTGGCGGCAGGCAAACTGAAATACGAAAAGGATTCCTTGGCTTCATCTCTGTCTCTAAAACTCGTTGTTTGTATAGAGACAAGGGCGCACGTGCACAGCTTTCAATCAGCTGCAAGAGCTTAAGTCTGGCATAAAAAAAAAAAAGCATGACTGTTAAAAAAAAAAGGAGACAAACTAAGTTAAGTCTACCAAAGAGAAACTTTAAATGCCCTAACCTGGTTTAAAGACATACCTAGAAGTATGCAACAATTTCATAAACTGACCAAACGCTATGAAAATAGTTGCCCAAAGCCTTGACAAGAAAAGAACCAAAAAAAGGAAAGAAGAAAAAATTGCATGTTAAACAAACAGTCAAGTTGTGCAATTGTGACACACCTTGAGGCAAAAGTAACAGCAACTAACTAGAACTGGCAAATGTTTGCTTGAGCCGCTTATCACGAGACTTTCTCTCTGTGACTCTGCAAAATGAACGCCTTGGGTTATAGAGAACCAACGAGTTGGACATGTGTGAGGTAATCAGAAGCTGTCAGGTCTTAGACAGACACAACCAAGATAATGAAGCGTAAACTAAAAGGGAGTAGAAAGAAGAAAGAAAGTGCAAAATGGTGCAAAAGAAAAAGGAATTTCATAAATGTTCAAGCATACTTTGCGGCGTTTGGTAAAAGGCGATAAAATAGCGACCACAAATTGTCTGTAAATACTTAAAAAGTCTTTAGCAAAGGAGTCTAGTCGGTGGCCTTTTAAGCATTTAAGAAGAAGCAACTTGGACGTCATCATTAAAACTAAAAAGAGAAGGAAAAATTACCGATTGATTGGATTTCCCCCCCCCTGTGTTTCAGTGGAAAGGTAATGACTCAAAAGCTTAGACATTAATTGCGCCTGAAAACGCAGCTGCCATAAATTTGCTTAATCAAACTATTTAGGCTGCTGATGGCGGATGTCATGAAGCGGAAATCAAGCGGCAAATGTATGGTAAGGGTAACGAGATGCCGATGACTGTGACGACTATAACGACGATAACGACATGTGTTGCATGCTTTTAGGCGCCATATGAGACGACTACTGCAACTACAACTACTACTACAATGACGACGACGACTACGACACACATAATCCTAATTAATTGCCAGCTTCGACATGAGCTCGCTACCAACCAGAATCAAAACTAGGACCGAGAACTCTCTGCCCTGTGTATTTGTAATGCGAATGCATTCTCATGCAGGGCCTTTAGCCTTTAGACAGGTGCATGTGAGCACTTCGTGTGCGCCATTTACTCCAAGAGAAAAGCGTGTGGGTGTATGTGTGTGTGTGGATGTAGAGTACCCTTCGTTTGCTTCCCCCCCACCCCTACCATTGGCATTTCATGCCACTGCGCCATTATTTCCTTTTGATTTGCTTTGGCTGCAAAAGTCGTGGCATGTTGAATGGCATCCTGGTTGGATAACAAGGCGAGAGGCTGGAGGACGCATTTCATGCACTTGGCTGAGCTTTGAAGTTGCTTAACGCTTTTGATGTTTGATGGTGCTGCCGCTACTGCTGCCACGATATTTGCCTTCTGTCCATAAAGTTTAATGCATGGCAGGCGCGAGTGTGACAGCTGCCTGTTGTAGGAGCCATTCTGAGGGGTCCTTACCAAAGCCCATGAGCCTAAGAGGTGACAATGCAGTAGGTGCGTTAAATCTTTAAGCCTTACAAGTGTGACATATTTTTCACATAGAAAAATGGCTTAAACTCAAGCAGAGAAGTAGAAGAAAAATCGCTCAGAAAACTCAAGCAACAAAAAAAAAAAAAACAAGTATTACATATAACAAAAATAAAGTAAAAGCAAAAATATATAGTTTTCTGATTATACACTTTTTCTTTTTATATATTCAAGAGCAAAAGTTCCATTTGAAACATTTCATGGTTATTTTTTGTCTATTTTAAACTTAAAGGCCAAAAACCAAAGCCAAAGAACACACAAGAGAAAAATGCCAAAAGTTTGTTCATTTCGGAAAGAAAAAAGGGAAAAGGCAAGAAAAAAGAAAAAGAAAGATGCCGCAGACCACAATAATCGAACTAGAAGTCGAACATCAATGAAGGCCAAGGAAACCAATGGAAAGAGAGAGAGAAAATGAGAATAGAGAACCCAGATCAGTCTCAAGCAAGACTCTTCCTCAGGCAATTGGCTCAGTTAGCTCAATTGCCAACAAGGAAAAAGGCTTAAGAACAGCAGAAAGGATAAAAAAAGTGAAAAAGGCACACAGGCTGTGCGCTCCCCCAAAAAGTATGCAACACAATTTTAATTAGTTTTGAAAAGTATTTTAATTTTTGCAATTTGTGTAGAGAAGAGAAATCGTTGCCTTGGGGCTTTCTTCTGTTTCTACTCCTTCTATATTCTGCCTATACTTTTTCTTTGCTTTGCCCTTTCCTCATTTTGCCTCATTCTTTAATGATTTTTTGTACCCAGGGTGACGGCACTTTAATGATTATGGAACCATTATTAGTTGTAATGAGACTCAGAGCGATTTAAAGTTTGCCATTGAAGCGTAGAAAATGGCAGGCACAAAAAAAAATACAAAAAAAAAAAAACACAAAAAAATGTTGCGTAAAAGAAAAAAAAGAAAGAGAACGCAGTGAAAAAGTTGAAAAACTTTTTGAGAAATTTTTCGCAATTATTTTTCTCGTTTTTTAATGTAATAGTGTTGGAAAAATGGCTAAAGCGGGGGGAGAGAGTGATGCCGGGTGGGTTTCTACTTTTTTATGATTTTTGTTCTATGCTTTTTGAAACAAAAAAGTTTGTTTAAACTATGCGGCCGGGTTGAACGGCTGGCTGGTTGGTTGACTGGATGGATGGATGGATGGATGGATGGATGGCTGGCTGGTTGGTTGGTTGGTTGGCTGACTGGCCAGTTTAGCGGTTGCGTTGAGCATGCTCAAAAGTATGCTTTGATTTTTGCCTCTGACGTTTGACGTTTGGCCATTGCGTGGAATTCTCTAACCAACCGCCCAAAACATCTCCCACTGTTCGAATTGTTTGTGCTTTGGGTTCAGATATATATATATATATGTATGTATATATATATATTTTTGGATATTCTATTTTTGTGCCAAAAACTTTTCAAATTAAAGGCACGGGTTTTTGGGTACAGCAAAAAGTTTTATTTGGTTAGAAAATTCTTTTTTAAACTTACGATTTCAATTAAAGCAAAAGCCACTTACCTAAAAAGAGAAAGAGAGAGAGAGAGAAAAGTGATTAAATAATTTAAGTTAAATTGTCAAAAACTATTAAAATACCTTTAACAATGATGTGGCTAATCAATTTTGGTCAATGTTATTAACAACGTTCATTTCCCCCAATTTGCAGCTTGAATTCCCTTTAGAAATACGAAACTTATGAGTTTCTTGTTGTCAGCATCCTTGGCAGGACTTAATTACAGAATCGCACACACACAAACAGAGACGCATACAAGCAGACAACTCATTTGTCGCACATAGAAAAGAAAACAACTAAGCCACCAGTTTGGGACCTACTACACAATCTTTCCCCCAGCCTGTTCATTCTCCTCCTGTACCCCAATGTTTTTCTGAAAAACGAGACGACACATGACAGAAAACAGAGGCAACAGCAGCAGCAGCAGCTGAGCCGGAGTGGGAGAAATCAGTCAACTGTGGAACTAACACAGACTTTTGTTTATATGTCATAAGAATTACTCATACGTTAATAATTTAAACGGATGGCTGTTGATGATGGCCAGGCCAAGACCAAGACCCAAAACTGGCCAGGACCAAAGCCAAGAGGCATCTGTAAATTTGCTTTTGCCTTAATAGTATATAATGCCAGAGGCTGTCTCTTTTGGAATCAATACGAAATGAAAATCAAATACACATTTCACCATTTCATGCGTCACTCAATACCCAATACCCCTCTACCTTCACCATCATGTCAACGTTGTCCATGAAGCACCTCGAGTTTGTTTACTCACTCAGTTTTGCCCGATAACTTTCATTATCATGGCATAAAATTCATAACCCAAAGCAAAGACAGACAGGGATAAACATATACACACACATACCTTGTGTGTGTGTGTGTGGTAAATTCATCAATTTCATCAATAAAACAATGCAGCAATCAATATTTTCTGCCTTGGCTATATACATACGTATACATATTTGCCTAGTTATTTGTTTATTGGCTTTAGACAAGATTTCACAGTCCATTGCCGAGCAGGAAAAGTAATCAATCGACTGAGCTATAGTAAGAATGAATGTAGAAAGATTGAATTCTATAGTTGAAGGAAATACCTATTAACACCTACAGCATACATTTATAATTCTTGTAGGAATGAAACACGCATTTAAATGACACCTTGAAATTTAATTGCTTGTTTCAAATTAAAGGAATTATAAAAATGATAATTAGGTAAGCCCCCAGCGTGAAATTTAAATAATTTTGATTTGGTCTTCAATCGTTTCGATTACCCATTGTGGGGCAACGCCACATCATTGGCGAGTCTGTGCTGGGTTCGCCAATGAGGTAACGCTTCCTCAAACAATGGATCGTGGGCACCGCATTGCCAGTGTTTTCTTTGATAGCCTTTGATTTCAAGTTGATTAAATAGCACAAGGTACGCATCCAATAGACCATTGGAATATCATTGCCTGCAATTCGTCTACCATGATTTGGCAGCAATTGGCGTAACATCAATGCATTATACCAGAAAGAAGGTACTCGTTGAAATGGATTGAGTAATGATGACGTTAAACTTGGACAATCCACTCCCTGTCGCCACTTAACCAAGTAGGAGGAATCATTATCAACCAACAGAACAGGTTTGATGATTGAGGATTGTGATGGTTCGAGGGCATCCTCTAGTCCATGTGGTGCTCTTAGCATACCAGCTGTTCTGATGCTTGGAGTAAGGAATAGACCTTCATCAATATTGTTACGACCAATGGAAGAAAATTTTGCTATATCATCGTTATCATCTTCGTCACATTCTTCATCCGAGTGTTTGTTTTTCTTAGCTTCTTCTTTCTTTTTCTTTGCGGACAATTCTCGACAACGCCTCTGTTGTTCGGCAGCTTCTTTTAACTTTCTCCTGTCATCCTTCAATTTCTTCAATTGTGCCTTTTTGGCCTCATTTTGTCGTCTTGTAATAGCTTCGCATTGCCTCCTCAGCTCAGCAACTCGACGTCTCTTAAGTAAATCGCCTTTCTTCTTTTTATTGCCTTCACCAGATTTTTCTTCCAAATTCTCATCGGCACCTTCTTCTTCCCATTCAGCTTCCTCATCAACTTCAGCTTCCTTATTCTTCTGTTCGGTTTTGGCACATTTCTTTTTGAGTTCTTCTTCTGCGCATTTTTTTTGGAGCTCAGACTCCTTCCTTTTCGCCTTTGCTGCTTTCTTTTTCTTGTCGGCTTTAGCGCATTTCTTCTTTAATTTAGCTTCCTTCTCTTTCTTATCCGCTTCGGCACATTTCTCTTTTAACTCTTCTTCTGCGCATTTCTTTTTAAGCTCAGCTTCCTTTCTTTTCGCCTCTGCTGCTTTCTTCGTCTTGTCGGTTTTTGCGCCTTTCTTCTTTAATTTAGCTTCCTTCTCTTTCTTATCCGCTTCGGCACATTTCTCTTTTAACTCTTCTTCTGCGCATTTCTTTTTAAGCTCAGCTTCCTCTCTTTTCGCCTCTGCTGCTTTCTTCGTCTTGTCGGCTTTTGCGCCTTTCTTCTTTAATTTAGCTTCCTTCTCTTTAATATCCGCTTCGGCACATTTCTCTTTTAACTCTTCTTCTGCGCATTTCTTTTTAAGCTCAGCTTCCCTCCTTTTCGCCTCTACTTTCTTCGTTTTGTCGGTCTTAGCACAATTCTTCTTTACTTCAGCTTCTATTTTCTTTTTTTCCTCTTCGGCACATTTCTTCTTCAACTCTTCCTCTGCGCATTTCATTTTAAGCTCAGCTTTAGCACATTCCTTCTTCAATTTAGCTTCGCTTTCTTTCTTGTCCGCTTCGGCACACTTCTTTTTCAACTCTTCCTCCGCGCATTTCTGTTTGAGCTCAGCTTCCTTCTCTTTCGCTTCTTCCGCTTTCTCCTTGTCGGCTTTAGCGTACTTCATTTCTGATTCCTTTTCTTTCTTGTCTGATTCGGCACATTTCTTTTTCAATTCCTCTTCAGCACACATCTTTTTAAGCTTGTCTTCCGTCTCCGCTTCTTTTGCTTTCGTTTTCTTGACGGCTTCTGCGCATTTCTTTTTTAGTTCTTCCTCCTTTTTATTCTTTCCTGGCTCTATACACTTGTTCTTTTCCTCTTGGTCTCTATTGTTCTTTTTGGCAAGCATTTTCTGATAATTCTTCTTGATTTTTTCACATTGCTCAATAATGTAATCGATTTGTTCAACCATTATTTGTCCATCCTTTTCAGCACTGCTTTGGTCACTTGATTCCACGCTGTTGCATTTTGTGCATTCTTCGCATTCGCATTCTTCGCCATGTTCACCTTTTTCCGTTTCCTTTTTCTCCTCACCTTCCTTTCCATTATCTTTGCTCTTGGCTGCCATTTTCTCACATTCATCTTTAGTTTGTAGATCTTTACAATGCTCCTCCACGGCTTTGCACTTACATAGCAAGTCTTTCTTTTCTTTCGGGTCCTTCTGCTCTTTTTGAAATCTTATCCAAAGATCTTCAACAATTTTTGTAATTTCCTCTTCTTCATTTTCTTGCTTTGATTTATCACACTTTTTCGCTACATCTTCCTCTTCGCCACAGTCATTTTCCTTGTCACCGTGGTTGTCTTCACCGCATTTGCTTCCGTCAGTGGTTTTTACATTACCATCCTTTGACATAACAACAGTGTCGTCATTAAGCAATTCCTTTCTGTCCTCCTTTATATCCTGAAGCTTTTTTAACTCTAAAAGAGACACAGTTTTGGATATCATTCCCTGTTCAAAATCTTGTTGCCCTTTCCAGACTGGTTCTTCTATTATGGAGTTGACCATAATTTGATATTTTTCGATAATCTCGTCTGCCTGGCGATCTCTTTCTTGGCATAGATCCAGAAACAGTCGTTGCTTGCACTTTTCGCGTATTGCCGTTTCCAATGTTGTGTTATCACGCTCCATTTTCTCCCTTTGCTCGATTGTCATTAGATATGGGAATGGATGATTCATTCGCACAGCCTTCATACGTTCGCTGTCTAAACAGTTTTGCATTTGGTTTTTCAATCTGCCAATGGTTCTGGCTTTTTGAAGTTGCTGCTCCATCATAGTTCCCCTGTTGCCAATAAGACCAGGCATGGGATTATCTTCGAGATCATCATAAGAAGCATTGATACTATCGGATTCCCTTAGTTCAACAGTTTCAGATTCCGCTTTCTTGCCAGTTGACTTTTTTAGATTCCTCAAATTGTTCATTAATTGCATTTCTTGAGCATAGCGATTAAGATTTTCCATTTCCTTCTGTCTTTGAAGATCCGCTGCACGATGACAATAGTTCTTTTCGACTTCAAAATCTGACAATGAATTTAAACCATCTGGAAGATTCGCATTGTCTGCGTAAACTTCGGTTGATTTCTTATCGGGTGTCTTTTCGGAAGGAATTTTCTTTTGTTTTTTAGCTTTCTTCTCTTCTTCACTTGGACGAGGCGACTCTTTACTTGGTGGTAAATCTGTCAGATTATCTGCAGGTTCCTTTTGCAAGAGTCGTTCCTTCACTTGCTTTGATTTGGTCTTAACCATGTGCACAACCTTGGTAAAGCCACCCTGGGGCTCACCTTCACAATCGAAAAACTCTTCATTTCCTTCTTTGATGGACTTATTGGCATGGATTTTGGGTGCATCATCTGAATCCTGCAAACGCTTGTGAGCCGTTTTGTCCCTCAGTAGTTCTATCATACGAGCGAATAGTGTTTGCTTCCGTTGGCGACCTCTTCGGAGGCGTGGCATGCACTTCCTGCACTCTGATTCCTTAAGCAAATCGCGGGATGGCTTTTTCGCATTGTTGTACTTTCTACTACTGATGCGGCGCAACTGATTTCGACTGTTGGGATTACAGGTCCAAGAAATGCGATCGATAACAGTCTTGGAGATGGGTTCTTGCCTTTTCATTTGAACCAGGCCTTGGCTGCAGGTGGTGTCTGAACCTTCGGAAGAATAGGATAGCCACGCAGTTTCTGATGGTTTCTGTGGTTGCACGGAAGCTGCTTTATTCAGTTCGCTGTTAAGAATGTCGCAGGCCATTGGTGGTTCACATAGAGTAAGTTGCTTGCTGTGGTCCATCTTCTTGCGCCGAAAGGTCGACGTCATGAATTGCGGACACGCACAGCGACTCTTATGATGCACAAGAGGACAAGAGCAGCGCTGATTTCCGCGACCGCCTAAAAGGCGCTGCACTTGGGCATTTAAGCAGATGCGCCACATATCTATTAAAAGGTTTACCAATAAATTTAGGTGTCCCCCAAAAAAAAAGGCAAAAATTAAAAGCGAAAAACCGAGAAATACTCGAATGTATGGATATAGTCACGGAGAATTTTAATAAAAAACTGATTTCAGTACTCTACGTAAAGGCTTAGGTGTTAGTTGGTACAAAGTGATTGAAAACTCATGACTTATGAGATGAAATCAAATTTACACAATGTTTACAATTTGATTTTGCACTGAGCCTCGAGCAATGTCTCTGCACACTTTGCCAGACGTTTCTTCTCCCATTCGGTCAGCTGAGGACGAATGATGCCGCCAATGCCATAGTCTTTGATCATACAAGGAAGCGATAGAAATATCTCATCCTCAATTCCACATATACCCTCGGCGCTAGTGGATACAGATGCAATACGATTGCTGTTCTCAAAAATAGCTGACACTATGTCGGCCACAGTTAGACCAATAGCCCAGTTTGTGTATCCCTTTACTTTGATCACCTTGTAAGCCGACTCTACTACGTCCTTATGTATCTTAGACCATTTCATGGGATCAGAGTCAGTGCCAATATCGGGCAGAATTGATTGCAGACGCACGCCACCAACAGTGACTGATGACCATAGTGGTACTGAACTGTCTCCGTGCTCCCCGATCACAAAACCATGTACGGAACGAGTTGAGACACCCAGAATATTGGCGATAAACATACGAAAACGGGACGTATCTAGATGACATCCGGTGCTAAAGCAGCGTTCCAAAGGAAGGCCACTTACCTTACGCGCTACCCAGGTCATCACATCTGCGGGATTTGTGATAATAAGAAAAGTGGCCTTGGGACTTTTCATAACTAGGGACGGCATCAGTGACTTGATTATATCCGCCGTCTTTTGGGCAACACTGAGACGAGTTTCGTTCTTTTTCATGCGAGCTCCGGCCGTCACTACCACCACCCTAGAGTCCTTGGTGCTGTCGAGATCCTTACACTTGTCTATTTTTGAATTAAAAAGAAACACAGATCCGTGTAACAAATCAAGCCGCTCTGCTTCGCACCGCTTTTTATCGACATCGTAAAGGGCAAGGTGGTTGGTTATATTCTTCGAAAGAAGGGCAATCGCACAAGCCATTCCAACGGCTCCTGTTCCTACAATGGACACCTTTCTACCGGGTTGTACTTCTTGCTTATGAAGACTTTTATAAATGCACCTACGTAAGTCTTTTATTCTTTTTGCCTGATTCTTTTCCTCTTTGCGTACGGAACTCTTTTTCTTGTCTTTTTCGTCTAATTTACTTGTTTTAACTACAAGATTTTTAGATTGCGCCTTAGAAGTATTACTATTTTTCGTACTCTGCTTAGCACAGTGCACCTTACCGCCTTTTCCCTTTTTTTTCTCCTTTTTGTCTTTTTTATCCTTACCAGATGAACGCTTCTTTCCACCACCACGAGCTGATGGGCCCTTTTTATTAGAAGAGTTGCCCTTATTGCTTTTCTTTTTGCCTTTACCCTTCTTATCGGAAAGTTTTTTGCATTTCTTCTTTAGAGCGGCCTCTTCACACTTTTTCTTCAAGGCTTTTTCTGCGTTCTTTTTCTTTTCCTTTTCTGCAACCTTTTTGCATTTCTTTTTTAGAGCGTCAGCATCACGCTTTTGTTTCTGTTTCTGATCCTTTTTGGCCTTCTTCTGCTTCTTATCTTTGCTCTTTTTTGACGAAGGGCTTTTCTTATCGTCTTTAGCGCATGGATCCTTCTTACCCTTAGATTTTTTGTTAGAAGAGTTTCTCTTTTTGTCTTTCTTTTTATCTCTGCCCTTCTTATCCGAAAGTTTTTTGCATTTCTTTTTTAGAGCGGCCTTTTCACACTTTTTCTTCAAGGATTTTTCTGCGTTCTTTTTCTTTTCCTTTTCTGCAACCTTTTTACATTTCTTTTTTAGAGCGGCAGCATCGCGCTTTCGTTTCTGATCCTTTTTGGCCTCTTTCTGCTTCTTATCTTTGCTCTTTGACGAAGGTTTTTTTTTCTTATCGACTTTAGCGCATGGGTCCTTTTTACCCTTAGACTTTTTATTAGAAGAGCTTCTCTTTTTCTTGTCTTTGTTTTTGTCTTTAGCCTTTCCATCAGACAGTTTTTTGCATTTCTTCTTTAGAGCGGCTTTTTCACACTTTTTCTTTAACGCTTTTTCTGCGTTCTTTTTCTTTTCCTTTTCTGCAACCTTTTTACATTTCTTTTTTAGAGCGGCAGCATCGCGCTTCTGTTTCTGATCCTTTTTGGCCTCCTTCTGCTTCTTATCTTTGCTCTTTTTTGATGAGGGTCTCTTTCTGTTATCGGCTTTAGCGCATGGGTCCTTTTTACCCTTAGACTTTTTATTAGAAGAGCTTCTCTTTTTCTTGTCTTTCTTTTTGTCCTTAGCCTTTTCATCGGATAGTTTTTTGCATTTCTTTTTTAGAGCGGCTTTTTGGCATTTTTTTACTAAAGCTTTTTCATCCTTTTTCATTTTGTCTTTTTCGGCAAGTTTTTCACATTTTTTCTCTAAGCTATTCTTTTTGTCTTTGTTCTTTTTACCTTTCTTATTTTTGCCTTTCTTTGACGGCTTCTTTTTCGATCCACTTCCAGCTGCCCGGCACAAATCCTCAATAACCTTCTTCCGGCATCGCTCCTTGACCTTATCCGAGAGGCATTTATGCAAAAGAGCCAATTTCTTTTTCTTGTCTTCGCTCAGTTTCTTGCGAATGTCACAGATACTTTTCCACTGTGTATCCACACATTTATCCAGCTTCTTCGAGTACGCGGACTGTTGTTTTTTCTCACCTTTTTTCTTTGATTGATCGCGCTTCTTTCCCTTTTTGGACAAATCTTTACAGATCTTGAGGATGGGGTCAGAGTTCTTGCCTTTTTTCTTTTTGGCAAGTGCCTTGCACTTTTTCTTCAGGTTCTCATTTTTCTCCTTTTTGTTAAGTTTCTTGCACTTTTTCTTCAGGTCATTCTTGCTCTTTTTGTCTGTCTTCTTGGCCGTCGACTTCTTATCTTTAGATTTAGACTTTGATTTTTTGTTTTTGGAACTACCCTTAGCATTCTTATTCTTGGACTTCTTTGCAATCTTATTGTGCTTTTCGCCAGTAGACTTCTTATCCTTATTTTTGGAACCCTTCTTTCCAGAATTTTTGTTCTCGCAAATCTCCTTTGTGTCCTTTGCTTTTTCATCCTCGCATTTTGCCTTCGAGTCTTGGCTTCTGGATTTTTTCTCAGATTTTTCCCCTTTTTTCTCAGCGGATTTGTTATCTTTTTTACAGACTTTAATTAGATCTTTAGCTTCTTTCTGCTTAGCCATTTTGAGACGTTTCTTTCTCAAATTACGTTTTTCGCACTGTTTCTTTATCTCCTTGTCCATACACGTCTTCTTGATAGCATCTACAAGGCACTCCATAATACTCAACATGGATTTTTTCTTCTTATCATCCAAACCCGCAAAACTGTCACATAAGGCATCCGTTCGCTTCTCGACGCATTTCTTTATATTTGCTTTCATTTTGTCCAACGCCTGTTTCTGAGCTGCCTGGCGACGTTTCTTCACGGCATTTGCAAGTTCTTTCCGAAATGTGGCACAATCCTTTTCTGGTGGCTTGTCGGCGGAACTATATGGCCGTAATTGACATATGGACGATAAGCGCGAAGATCTTGAAAGAATACATCGGGTCAAGGGACTACAGAATTGAAATATTAAACAACCGGAGAATCTTCTTAAGGACATGACTAATTTTGCGCTTCAACGTAGTACCAAACAAAATTTTGGGGCCAAAAAGAATGGTTTACAATTTATTTCACCATAGATTTTATAATTTTGACTACTAAAAAAAAATTTTGTCTTCCTTTTTTACTGAGGCCGAAATATGTTAAAGCATGAAGATGTTCTAGTGTATAACAAGTTGAATGCCAGATTGCTATAAAGTAAACTTGACAACCTATTGTAAAAGTGCTTCGATTGATTTTTTTTTTTTTTTGAAACTAATGTTTTCATACGGTTACAGAGTGTTTTACAATTTTCATTGTTTTATTTAAACGAATGCAAATAAGCAATTATGATCTCGTGTGTCTCGTGTGCCCGTGTGTCTGTTTCTTTGCAGTTTTAGGGTTTAATTTTTAAGCAATATAGATAAATGTCGGTAGGTAAGCCTCTTACATAAGTAAGTTGATCAAGTTGTAAAATTAGTCGAATTGAACTATTATAAGGCAAGGCCTCTATCGAAACAATTAGAGCTAAATTTAGACTTTCGTTTATTTCCATTTGAGCTTTTGGATAATGAAAAAGAAACTTTAATACAATCAATTTAATCTAGCCAGAAATACATGGAAACGAATTTGCATTTAATTGGGGAACACATTGTTAAGTTTTGTTTGACTTGGTTGTAGGGTTAACTTTAAAGTTTAACTTTCCGATTCCAACAAGCAAATCTTTACCCACAAAACCTCAAAAAAAAAAAAGTGTTGCCAAATGACAATAACAACAATAACAATGAAACAATGGGGAATGCAGCCGGGTAACACCTCCAGTTTTAACCAAGCCACAGCCACAACATGGCACACTCATTTCACTACAGTGACACACACACACACATATGGGAAGAGATAGATAGATAGCGAGAGAGAGAGAGAGAGAGACAGAGTTACCGCAACGTTGACTCACCGAGCCTTTAAATAGGCAGCATACACCACATACACACTCTCACGCACACAGACCTGAGCCAGGCCAAGTGGCAAATGGCAGACAAACAATTTTGTCGAAACATAAAATCGAGCACAACTTAATTAAATGTTAAAAGCGCGACCGCAACGTGGCTGTGGCTGCCAAAGGTGTGAATACGAAGGGGTTGCAAATGTTTGCAACTGGGTTGAAAACTGGTTGAGGGAATCTGTTATCACACACAAACACACACGCACACACTGAGAGAGAGAGAGCGAGAGCAAGATGCTGACAGGCCAAGACAGATAGACAGACAAGAAGACAGAAGGCAACTTCATTTTTGGTGCTGAAAATTAGCAAAGCTGTCAACTGTCAGCGGTTTGAGTGAGGAAGGAGAAATATGTCCCACAATTTCTTCAGGCAAGACAATGTGTCGTCTCACCTGCGCCTCAACACCTTGAGAGAGCACATCCTCTGTTCCCCTCTAACCCTCTTTTCACACACCCACACACACACACACACTTCGTCATGATGAGGAAGTTGCCATACGAACTTTGCCAAGCGCTGTCAATGCGCTTGAATGCCTGGTGAGTGACTGTAGCAAGCAAATGGGTGAGTGGGTAAGTAAATGAGTGTGAGTGTAAATTATGGCATGTCTACTTCCGCCTAACGGCCCTTCAGTACCACCCACTTCGCTCCATTTTGCGTTGTTTGTAATTTGTTAATTTCCCGCATTTAGAAATTAATTTTCACTTCATGCGCCGCCAAGCAGACAACACAGCAGACAAGTTGCTGTTGCCTGTAGCCGTTGCCAATGCCTACCTGCCGCCCATAAGTATGCTTTAACATTTTCACACACACCTAACAAACTTGCACGGCAATCACCAGCAGACACACACACGCACATATACATACACTGAAAAATCAAAAATTAACAATTTTTCCAATGAATTATTATTAATTTAAACTTCTTCAAATAAAGTTGAATCTTTAGTTGATATTTCGATGACTGAAAGCATGAAATTAGATATTTTATTGTTTCTTTATACAGAAAATATTGTCATTCAATCGAACTTGTTAAGTATTTGATGGCTTGATACTTTTGTGCTCTAGAAATAACTTAAAATAGTTAATCAACCATAAAGGCTTTTAGATTTTCTATACTTGCAGTGTTAGTTTTCATTGCTTGAAGTGTTATCGATCATCATTAACGATCGCAACCTTCCATTCGTTTTTTGTTTCATAAATTTTCAACTTTATAATGTGCTGTATAAATATTTTTCACTGTATTTGCCAGCTTGTCATTTAATGCTATAAACTTGTTTTTCGGTTCATTGTTGCTGTAAATTTTTATGCAGCGGAGAAGAAGAAATCCGTGACGAAGGCTGTTGTCTGTGCTCAGTGTGGCTGTGTTTGACATGCGTTTTATATTTGTATTTTAATTGTGCACATGTGTAAAATGTTTATTTTATTGTTTTATATATAGAATTCTGAAAGAGGGCGAGAAAATGTCTGGATGTAGGGCAAGTTAAAACTTTAATTGCTATATTATGTAGCAGGCCCAGTTTCAGATGAGAGACATGAAATCAGTTGGCCAGCATTTAAAATTCAAAATTTATTTCCGTTAGTTTTAAATTTTTTTTGGATTATGTTTCCAAGGCAAATTACAGGATGTATTCTCAATGGATTAGTGCAGTGTCAGAGATCATTATCGTTTGTGAAATCCCTAACGAATATTTATTCATTTGACCGACAGCGCTATTACTCGAACGATGGTGAAAAGTGCGGTAAAAAGGATCGCAAAAAGGAAAACGCCGAAAAAAATGAGAATATGTCCTGTATTAGTTATAAGCCAGATGTGTGTAATCCTTCTAAAAAGCCACCCAAGATGCCAAAGCTTAAGAAGGTCTCACATATGACACGAATTGAAAGGAAACGTTTATGTGCTAAGCTTAAAAAGAACAAGAAGGAGCCGAAAGTTAAAAAGAAGGCGCATCCTTGTGCCAGGTGGAAGAAACAATATGCAAAGGATGAGGCGAAACGAAAGAAGGCGAAGGCAGATCGAGAAGCAGCGATTCAAGCTCAAATTGATGCACAGAGAAAAGGCGCCGGCTCCGGTTCTAAGGCGGATGTAAAGAAATGCGAACAAGAGAAGACAAAGGCAGATCAAGAAAAAGCGATTCAGGCACAGAGAAAAGACTCCGCCTCTGGTTCTAAGACGGATGTAACGAAATGCGAGGAAGAGCACGCCAAAGAAGTTCGTAAAGAACTGAAAAAATTGAACCTGAAAGATAGATCAGTTATGAAAGAACTAGCCAAATGCATATCAAGGAGCATTAAAAAAGCCTGCGATAAGAAAAACAACTTACAGAAAGGATCAAAAACTAATGATAAAAACTCCAAGGAGGAGAAGAGATCAGAGATCATAGGAGATCAAAAGAAAAGGTCTGAAAAAGAAAAAGACAAAACGGATGAAAAATCAAAATGTGAAGGTAAAAAACGAGAGAAAGACTTAAAGGCGGAGGAGCAAAAGAATAACGATAGCCACGGTAAAACAGACGAGCAGAAGAAATGTGCGATAGAAAACTCGAAAAAGGATTCAAAGAAGAAAAAAGATTTAAAAGAAAAAAGTCTGAGTGAAAAGCCAAAGAAGTCAAAAAAGAACGATGATACTAAAAAGAGGCAGGATAAAGACTGTTTTGAAGAGAAAAAGAAAGAAGATTCAAGTAAGATGGACAGATTTAAAAAGGATAACAAAAATGAATCCAAGAAATGTGGAGAAGAGTCCAAAAAGAAGAATCATAAAAAAGATAAATCAAAAAGGAAAGACTTTGGCAAGAAGAATAAAAAACACGAGTCCAAGAAGAAAGAGAAACAGATTGTTAAAAACAAGTGCAAGAAAATATTAGACTCAAAAACTAAGAAAGAAAAAAAGGTGGTCAAGAAAGGCAAACTAAACTCTGAAATCAAAAAAATTGATATTAAACGTTTAATTAAAGTGTGTAAAACAAAGAGACTGAAAAAGAAATGCGAGAAATTGGCCCAAAAGAAGTCGAAATCAAAGGACGAAAAGGACAAGTCCGTAGCGGACGATTAGAATATACCTTTAATTAGTTTTAAAAATATTTAAAATTTGATGAAGATTAAGAGCTCATTCGTCATAAATAAATATTAAATTAAATTTAATAAATTTAACGAGAGTTAAAGTTCTCCCAAAAGATGAAGACAAAATGAAAGAATAATAGAGAAACGAAATGGGGGGAAAACTATTGTTCCCTTGAAAACACAGAAAGGGAGGTGGAGTGTGTGTGGGCGCAAGGCACAATAATGGCAGCTAGCTCATTCATCAAGACAAGACGTCATCAAGAGAGTTTATTCTTTTTTTTTGTAGTTCCTTCTCTGTCTCTCACTTGCTTTCAGTCTTAGGTTTTCTCTCTTTCTCTCTCTTCGCTGTGTTGAGTTTGCCCATGTTATAGCCTCGATTTGCGGTCGCCATTGTCATTGTCACCTCGACATAGACATAGTTGCTAGGAGTTTCCTTAGCCACCAACCATTCCCTTGACTCATTCTCATTCATTCGTTCGTTCAGTCATTCATGCACTCATTTAGACATTTGCTGCGCATTTGGCATTGTCAACTATGAATTCTTCCCACACTCTCTTAAGGTTTATATTTTTTCATTTGCTCCTGATGTTCCTGCTGCTGTTGATTGTTGCACAAGGATTTGTCAAGGATAAAACACTCGAGGGCAGTCAGTCGACATTGTCGTTTGTCGTTCGCTTCATCATGATTACGTTTATGATTATGTTCCGACAGTGGGTTTTTTTCTTTTTCTACCCACCTCCTATTTTGCATGCACATTATGCAATGCCGAGTTTAAGGTCTTTAGTAGGTTTGAGGCGCCCCCCAAACAACTCTGATACCTTGTCTGGTATAGTGTGTGTCGGTGTGTATGTGTGTGGCATTATAAAACTGTTATTGATTTTACGATAAGGGGGATGCAACCACTCTACTGAATGCTGTTTGCTGTGAGTGCACAAATGTGTCTGGCCTTGGATATGATATTCTCAAATGTAGTTATGACAAAGTATGCGGTAATTTTTGTACTTGAAAGCAACTTTATCTTTAATATGTCTGGGCATGCAGTATAATGGAAAAAAATATATATGAATGACAAGTATTTTGTGATGATTTAATGACTAGAAATTAATTTTATTTAAGCATCGTATAATTGATAAGAATTTATCTTTAAAATGTTAGAATGTTTTGTTATTGGTGTTGTTATTGTTTTCTTTTAGAAGATTAAAAGTTTTCGTGTTCTTAAAAAAAGAATTTTCACTATGATCAATGATACCTTTTTGGTTTTAAAAATCTGATAAAAAGGTGTGAAAGGTTTTTCGTAAAGTCGTAGATTTTTAAAACAATTTAATACTTTTTCCAAATTGTCGACGTTCCACAATATGAATTGAACTCCATTCCCTTCCATTTAGTTTTCATTTCCATATTCTAGAATATCTTTGATAGTTTATACAAATATATTGCCTTCGATTAAAACTATGGCACTCTACGAGTCCATCGACTTTGCTTGCTTGATCAATATTTTTTAACTATTTTACAATTTCTATTTCTTACTTCCTTTACCAAACCTCAAATCCTTAACCGAATTTTCCCAACTTCATTTGTTTTTATTATTTTTCCATGTTTAGTAAAAATTTTATTCTGATTTATTTCTCTGGCTAAAAGAAATTTCGATTTTCTATTTGGAAACAAACCAAACCAACTTTTAATCGTTTTGCATCATTTTGGTTTTAACAAATAATTTGTCTGCAACTAACCATAGATGTAGACGATGGCGACCGCAGGCAGGCAGGCAGGCTGGGGAAAAAGCAGGGAGAGCGAATGAAATGACAACGACAACATAGACACAGACTCATACACAACGACTGTGGTTAGCAAATTGTGTGGGCGTGGCATGTGGTTAGTTAAACAAAAATGCTGCGGCTGTCGCATAACACATACAAAACCTGCACAAAGTTAGGAAACTGGGTCAATGCATTTGGCAACAAAATTGTCGCCAAAAAAGGAAAAAAGAAGAGGCAAAATCCAGTCGAACCAAACAACAACCAACCCAGACATATTAAAGCCAAATTACGTAGCATACTTTACAGCGAGTCAAAGTTCAACAACGTGGATGAAGGTGCAGAAGAAGAGAAAGGGAATGTTACGTTGTCTTGAAACACTTGAGAAAAGTTTTGCGCCCGCCTGAGCTTTAACTTCCGAGAGGCTGAAAAAGATTTCCATCTAACCACCCACCCACCTGTTCCGCTTGATTGTGCATCTCTTCTCCCTCATCATGAAAGGTTAATGACGGCTGCTGTCAGCGGCGAAGGTCAGACTCTCACACCCCTCAGTTTTTCTTCCCGAAAACCCCATTCTACTTTGTGTCTCCTTCTCTCTTTGTTTTCTCCTGCTATTCCCTCATGGTGGTCCTTTGTTGGGTCAAGCATGCAGCAGGTAAAAGTTTCATTTCATGGGCCCAAAGTGTAACAAAAATAGCTGGAAATAAAGCGGGACCGGAGGGCAAAATGAAACTGGTAAAGAAGGGATAGGAGAAAGGAGCGGTGCGGGTCGGGTCGGACGCGAAGTGGAGTGTGCTAAATAGCAGGTCCAGGTTTGCCAGTGCTGGGCCCATAGTGGCATAGTTGGAGTGTGGGACCGAAGGGGGCGATGAGCGTAAAAGTTAAATGAAACGAAACACGTTAATGGCCTCTGAGAGCTACTACTGCTTTTCCCTCCCTCCTTTACTCTTCCTGTCCACATTGCTACTGCTGTTGGCGACAGCAAAAACTCTGGCAAGCTGAAAGTGAAATTTTTTGTTAAACAAGTTGGCAGCCCAGTCTGGATAAGGAGCCTTAGATGAAGAGCTATAGAGGGAGAATACCGAGACACAGAGGCAGAGTAATAAAATGATATCGTTGGCTTAGTTAAGTAGCAATAAGCAGAACCAAAAAAACAAAAAAAAACAACAACAAAAACAGGTAGCAACCAACAAGAGTTGGCCAACATACAAAAACTCATCGTTGCCGGCTTTCAGTATCTCACTTAGCTCTCAATCACGACATTTCAGCGGGGGTTATTAGGTTATTAAGGCCTACGCTTTGGCCAAACTTGGTCATTAAAATGAAATTACATTGTATTAGGTTACAGACACACACACACACACACACACACACATACACTCATCTATATTCAGTATGGCAACAACTTGAGTTACAAGTGTAAAATGTATAGGTTGGAAAAAAAGAAATCAACATGAAAATTAAAGTTCCAACTAATCTCTTAATATAAAGGCGCCAACTTGAGGGCTATTTTCAATTGATTTAATTTTTTCCCCACTGTGTGAAAGAGGCCGGTAAAATTGTAAGAAAAAAATAAAATAAAAGAGAAGTAAAAATAAGAAAAGAATTATGTATCACTTCGTTACGACTTACTTCCACTTAATTTATTTTCAGTTGCTTTTTTACATAGGCAAAAGGAAAAAAAAAAGAAGAAATTGGTAAGGCAGAAGGAATGGCAGCAACTTTGTTGCTTTTGTTGTTAATGGCAGACAGAAATGAAAAGCAAAGAAAAGAAAAGAAACAGAAGCGAAGCGAAATGTAACACAGGAAAGGCAAGTGCAGAAAGAATTCATCCAAAAAGAAGGCATAAGCAAAAAGGGCCACAGAAAACTCTTTAAACGAGTAGGCAGACAGTGAGACCAAAAAGTCTACAAGCAATGAAACTTTTTCCGAAACGTGTGGAGCTTCTTAAGCAGATTCTAGGAGCAGTAACATAACATAAATAACATAAAAACATAAAAATAGGTAGGTTCGATCAACATCATATTTTTCAAGTACTGAAAGTGTACTTTTTCATTTCAGTTATAATTCTCAACTAGTTAGCAATCGCAAAAGCAAAAGCAAAGTCAGCCAACAGTTTTTTTTTTTTTGTTTGCTTTATAGATAAATATTGATTCCAAGAGAGAGCGACATTGATTGAATCATTTTTCACCATTGACAAACTTCTTTTATTGACTGTGGGCAGAAGGACGGCCAGCAACAAAAAAGAACCATTTCAGTCAGATTCTGTCTGGGTCTGGTCAAAGCCAAACGATGGCCGCAGGCGTCAACAACGGCAACAACAACTGTCCAGCAACAACAACAACAGCAACAATTTTTGGCGCCCTGAAAAGGCATTTGACTTTGCATTTGTGCAGCTGTGCAAGTGCAGCACCACTCACATATCCCCCCATTCTCTGGATTTCTCTCTGTATCTTTTTGGCTCGTAAATGGTTTTTGGCCTCTTCACACCTCGCGTTTTGTTCGTTTCGCCTTTCAAGTGCCCGGCACATTAATTCTCAGGTGTGCAATTTACTGTGCGGCCAATTTTTGTTGGCAGTGAAAGGAAGGAAGCCGCCGCCAGCGTCTGTTTCGTGTTGACCACACAGGCGGCTCCTGACTGGGCAAAAAGTGGTGGCAGTGGAAGGGGGCGGCAAGAGAGAAATTTGAAACGGAAGTGCGCGTTTTATGCCCTTTTTGGCTTTTATTGTTAGCCAGGTTTCCGCTTTGAGCGTTTCCAGTACATTTTTTTTTTCTCTTCTCTCGTTTTCCTGCTCTATACCTGGCAACATTTCCGACCAGCGTCTTTTCTTGTTTAAGCTCACGCAAATATATTTGAAAAGAAACTCTTTAAGATTCCCAAACTTTTCCCCCAAAAAAAAAAAAAAAAAGAAGAAAGAAAAAAACTTTTACCAATGGACTTACAACATTTGCTATGCCATGTTAAACAGCAAAAAAGACTAAAGAAAAAGCGGGCTAAAATATCTGGGAGGTGAGAGGTAAAAATGTAACTTCTCCATGGCCGGCCAAATGGCGCCAACTATAATTTTTTGGGCATACAACAAACGCAAATGGATGGAGGGAAAATGCAACTTGAAAAACTTTTAATAATTGCATTTTCCACAAGTACAGCTTCAACTTTAGCTCAGCGCACATAATAAACTTCAACGATGAACTAAAGTAACTGGACATAAACCCCGGCAACGAAACTAAGCCCTTCCCGCCATCATCGAGACAATCAGCTCAGTGGGAAAGAATGAAAGAAAGACAGAGAGAAGAAAGAAAGGCGATGACTGGGCCACAAAAATATATAGAGTACCCCAAAATGTAATTCACCAGCCAACACACAAAAGTCGAGTTTTAAAATAAACTTGCCAGGGTGAAGCTCCTTCTTCTCTTCTTCTATATTTTCTTTTACTATTTTTTTTTTTCCTTTCTCATCGTATTCTTATTTCGTTAGATAGGAAAGAGGCGCGTGGGCGTGGCCAGTCACTTGAGTCACAAAAGGCGCATTTTATATAAAAGAAAAGTGGCTAACTAAGTCGCAGACTCGACGCGACTCAACACGGCATCATCACTATCATCATTATCATCATCATCATCATGATAGTTGCAGTTCTTCCTCTAAGTGGGCAAGACTCTCGAGTGTCCTTCTTCACTTTTAGCCCCGCGGTTTCTGCATCACCCTTCAACTAGCTGGCCATGCATGCCGAGACACGCGATGCGGTTCTCTTGCTGATTTGTAGACCAAAAAATAAAAGCAAGTCAATGCGAATATAAGAGGGCAAAATAGATAGAAGTGGAGCATAAGCTTGTTTTCTTTTATTTTTACCAGTTTTTTTTTTCTTTTTTTGGTGGGTAAAAAAGTGTTGCCTATCTTTTGGGGCGCTGAGTTGTATTGAAAGAAATTGTGTGCAAAATTAAAGCTAAAAGTTTTAAAGGTTGAAAGTTCTAAAAGATTTTTAAACAATTTTTAATTAACTGTCATCTGCTTCCCAAAAAGTCAAAAACAATCTCTTCGTAAACAGTTTGGATATGTAATTTATTGAATCTTTGAAGGATTTTAGTTTAAGTAAAATGTTCTTGATTTTGATCACGAGAGAAACTTTGTTAGATTTTAGTTCGAGTGAGTTTAACTAAATGAAGTTGTCTCTTGATTTTGATACAAACTTTGAAAGATATGTGAAGATTCTCTAGATTTTATTTATGAGAGAGAAACTTTGAAGGATTTTGGACTAAATTTCACTTGATTTCAATTATGAGAGGGAGAGAAACTTGTGTTCAAGGAAGATTTTTTGATTTAATTATAGAAAGAAAAACTTTAAAGCATTTCATTTATTTCATGAAGATTGTGTAAATGAAATAAACTTTATTTAGGCAAAATTGTTTCAGTGTTTCAGCTTTGTAAAAATTTCCTTTCCATCTTAAAATTTTACAAATATTTGTTTCGTTTGACAAAATTTAAAGACTAGTAACATTTTGAAGCATTAAAAAAATGTCCAACATTATTATTACATTGCATTTCAACATTATCATCATCATCAGCATCAGCTTCAGTTTCGTCTTCATCATGTCCTTTTTTTATCATCTGTAGTAGCTTCCTCCAGCTATACAATTCCAGAGTTTATTAGATATGAAATATGCTTCATTTACTTTGCCATGCTGTTGCCCATCTACTTAGATGTTATTGAGAGCAAGTTGCGCTTTTAGCATGACAAACACGTAGCAAACGCATATTCAGCTTAAATACATGAGATAAAAATGTTGGACATTAAACCCAACAGTCGACAGTGGGGCAAAGAGAGGAAAGGGAGTGATGGCTCCACAATGACTAACAAGGGAAATCGCTTGGCGATATATAGATAAATTCTCTCTATCCCAAAAAAAAAAAATTGTGTGTATATATACCTGACAAATTTCACGCTCAACTTGAAATCTAAAATTGAAATGCTTTAAAATTTCACAATTTATAGTTTTTATTTCCATAGTTGCAGCTGCTAGGATAACGACCAAAGGCGGGAGAAGCTATTGGTATGGGTGCTGTGTGCGTGTATGTGTTTGTGTGTGTCCGTGTGTTGGTGGGCAAACATTTTTATGCAAAAATATTTTGCATGTCACTGCCAACTGGATATACGGATAAGGGATATAGGGTGAGGCATGCAAGATGAGGGGGATTTCGTTCGCCCTGCGTACGAGTGTGTGTTTTTCCACAGACTTTTGCATGCATAACAAGTCAGCGAGACGACGAAACGGACAAACGAAGCAAACGACAGACAGACAGACATAGAGACCGACCGACAGGCAGGCAGGCAGGCAGGCAGACCAGCAAACAAAACAAGAGAAGTCTGCAAGAGGAAGGACTTGCCGGCAGCCGCACAGGAAACGCATACAAAAAACTTTAGCGGTGGCGCATTTCGTAATCTTTGCAAATAAACGCGTGAAATTCCAAGGCGCACCGCACTGAAACATGCCAAGGCGTGGACGAGTGAAAAAGGAGATCCAGAAAATGGGGGGAAAGCATGTTGGTTGGTTGGGGGACATGACCGACGCCAGTTGGCCGACATGTGCTCACCATTTTTGGCATACAGCTCACACGCGAAATTGCGCATGCAGATTAAAATTCTTGAACGCGTATTTCCGTTTCCGTTTTGTGCAATGAAAGGGTGTAGCAGAGCAAGAGAGAACGAAAGAGAGAAGCGGGACGAACAAAAACCAGTACAGGACGAAGTAAAATGCCGGGCATCTGGCTTGACTTCATCTCAATTCCTATCTGTGCATGTTGCTGCTGAGTTTTCCCTCTGCTTGTTACACACGCGTATGACTTTTGAACGAAAAGCTTATGCAACCTTGAGATGACCCTGAGACTGACGCAAAAATTTGCAGTTAAATTTCAAATGCAGCAAATATATAATTCAAAATGGATGATTTAGTCAAAATAAAATGAAGAAAGCAACTAGTAAGAACTATATGAGAAAAGGCTTATAAACGAAATTCATTTTTGAATATAATTCTACTTTTGATTGACTTTTTCCATTGGAAATAATACGATTTTTGCAGGTGAGCTTCTCCTTAGATGTTTTCCTTATTGTGATTTATAGTTGAAGTTTACATTGACCCAAAGACCTATAGCATAAACCTAATGATCTAGATAATAATCTCGATACAATGATTTTCAAATGACCAACATTGATCATCTTATATTGTATATATGTCAATGTTGAATACAATTTTATTATCAGCTTAGGCAACACATGAGCTCCAAATGGGCATTGACAAACGCATATTGCTCATACGCCCCATTGCCTCAATGAGATTCTAAGCTAAAAATCTTGTTGTAGTTTACAAACTCGAGCTAACAAAAAAATATTGATATGCAGGCCGAGTCATGGGTTCTGACGAAAATGCCCAGGGTCAGCAATGGGCCAACCTTCTAACAAAACCTGCTCCCTTACACCCACCAACCAACTGGCTAACCCTCCAGGATATAGCCACTCTCTCTGCCTCTCTCTCTCTCTCTCTCTCTTGGCATTGCCCAAAACGCACATCAAATAAAAGAAATGGCTTTGTTTGCTGCATGTGGCATAGAATATCAAGCTGATAGCCTTAGGATGAGAAGGATGCCTTGTTTGTATGTGTGTGTGTGTGTGTGTGTTTGCGAGTGTGTGTGCTGGCGCATAAATAATGTGACCTGCCTGACTGCGATTATCTGTGAACTATTTTTCACACGTTGCCAGCATACAAAGTGGGACTATTCGTTGCTTCTTTCTTTCATTTTCATTTTTATTCTCTTTTTTTTTTTTTGTTCTCTTCGTTTTTGGTTCCTTTCTTTTCTTTTTTTTTTCCTGTGGTCCAGAGAATATATGAGCTACTTGGCCTGTTGAGGCCACTTGGTCCATTCATTACAAGCTAACACATATGTGTGCGGGGGTAACTTACTTTATATGGATGTATGTATGTATGTATATATAAATTTTGAGGATTTTTAGCTGTACTTACATTGTACTAAAATAATGAACAATAATATCCAGAGGCGTCGATCAAATGTCGGTCTCATGACTTCATCACTTAATCCAGGAATTGTTGTAGATTGGATTTGTCTTAAAGTAGCCGCTGTAGCTCAGCTTTCAATTGGCACATGTGGCTGCAAAGATGAAGAAGAAGAATAAGCATATTAAAAACTAAGTTAAATAAATGCATTGTTTAAGCCAATTAAATTTAGACTTCAAAACGTTGCTAGGGTCAACAGTTGATACCGACAAAAAAAAAAAAAGAAAAAAATGCTCAAACAAACAAAAAAAAAAGGTAAAAATTAACAACTGTTTGCACATGAAATTAATTAATTTTCAACAGAAAAGGCAACAAAAAACTTTGTTGCATAACGTTAGGCGGATTAACTGTAGACAGCCACTGAATGAAAGGGACAGAAAGAGGATAGAGACATCAGCGTAACACAAAAATTTTCGACAGCATTTTGTCTGCAGTGTTTGAAGTACTCGGCAAACAAAGCGACAGATGAGTGAGAATATAGACAGAAAGAGATAGAGTGTGTTAGAGTTAGACAGAGAGAGAAAGAGAGAGAGAGATGAGTTAGAAGAAGAGCCAAAGGGAAAGGGACTTTTTTGGAAACGTGTGAGTATACTTTTCCAAGTGTGTGTATGTGTGTGAGTCTATGTGTGGGCAGCGACAAAAGGCAAACAAAATTAGCAGCAAAGCTGACGTAAATTTTAACGAATTGACGTTGTCCGGTTGCCAGGACTCGAGAATCCTTCATAACAGAGCTTGATTATGCAGCACAGTATAAGCCAGACAGACCAACAATGTAAAGATGAAACCAGAGGGCGGCGGGTATTGGTAACTAGAGACAAAGAGTGATAAACAGAGATAGAATGTTGCAAGAGATTTATCCCCTGACCTGAGTCAAAGTCAGTGGCAAAGTTTTACAACTTTGCTTTGCTTTTTTTGTGGTCAAGTAAATTCCATTACCTAACATCAGGCATAACAACTGGAAGTTGACATTCTCAATGCTTCTCAGCCTGTAAGTACTACTTTGAAACGTTTTTCAATCACTTTTTCGTTTCGTTCTGTTTGCTTTGCTTTCTTCTTGTTTTCTTCGCAAAAGTTTTCCATTTGTAAAGTAATAAAAACTGTGTGAAAAAGACGCCATAACTTGAAAAAAATGAATTGAAATTTAATTAAAAAGAAAACCAGAAAAGTTAATAAACTCGAAATGTCAAGATTTATGCTTTACGGTGATTTGTACACATAATAGAATTAGCTAAAGAAATTGAGCTGCAAATATGTTTAATGTTATTTAATTGAATAATATTTTTCATGATATTTGCAAAGTGAAATATAACTAATTACTGGGACAGTTTTATGATTTAAGTAAAATTAGGATATACTATATATCCATCTTAACTCTATTTAATCAAAGTATTCCTAATGTACTCCTTTCATATGCAAAATATCTTTTTGAAACTTTAAAATCTAGTTTCCAAGCAATTTTTAAACAATTTTTTTCTGCCCTTATCTGTAGATGAAAAACTGATTTTTTTTTGTCAGAAATCATGAAATGACCTAGAAATTTAGTTACAATTTGACATGGCCAGTGAACCAAATGGAAAATGGAACTGAAGTTGTAACAACAATAGTGACAGGGCATTGGGTAAACATATCACGCGATCAATTTGTCAAACAAGCAAAGCAACATAAATGAAGTAACCGCTGCAATGACACACACACACACACACACACAGAGAGAGAGAGAGAGACAGAATCACACTTGCAAACACTCATGCACATACAATGAACAAATGACAAGTATAGAGAAATGGATGGAGGGCCAGGGGGCAACACCATTGTGGCCAACAAAATTGACAGCAAGAGCAACGGCATTTGACGCACATCATCAATATGTGACTCTGTGTCCTGTCGCTTCCGTAACCACCCCCCGTCTCCACAATGCTTCCCCTCCCCACATAACCATTCATCCTCTGGTGTTGTTTGGAGCTTATGACATGTCACACAGCTGTCATTATGCAAGACGAACCGAACCGTAGTGAACCGAAACACAAACCCAAAAACCCAAACCCAAACCTAAACCAAACAATCAAACAAGGCCCAGTGACAAACTATTACATGGCAATTGTTTGTTAGATGAAATTTTCGTTAAGGAGAAGCATCAACCTGGCAACCTGTGATGATGCGGATGCTGCAAATGCTGCTGTTGTTGATGATGATGACGATGATGATGGGAATGCGGATGAAATGTGATACAAGTTTTCTGCTGTCTTTTCTATAATATATCTATATACATATATATATATATATATATCTATATGACAGACAATGATGATGGGCATATAAATCAAGCATATGGCATATATACAATATTTGACGCCATAACAACCAGTTGCCATCCAGTCCAGTCCATGCCAGCCAGCCAATGGATCACAACATCAGCCATTACAGACAGGTGTTGTTAGGCACTTTAAGAGCGCAAACGAAAAAGAGGAGTAAAGGTAACCATAGTATATATATTTTTCTCACGTGCCTTGAAAGAACAAACAAACACTTAAAACATGTTGCGGCCTTTATTTATGGCCAAAATGTGAAGTCGCCATCCGTGTTGAAAATAGATTTATCTAGCCTTTAAACGAATATCACACTTTAGTACTGCAGATAAATATATATATATATTCTAGCACAAAATAATTAGGCTGTTTATTTTACAAAGAATGAACATAAACATGGATTATTAAATGGACTAAATCAACGTTTTGAATTAAACATTTAGTTGTTAACTTTGCTGCCTAACTAGTTGAGAACTGTTTAGACCAGAGCACTCTATCACATACTGAAAGATGAAATAAAGAAACCTTAGGTAAAGAGATATTTTTTTTTTTTTTTTTTCAAAGTTCTTTTTATTTACAATCTGTCCTTTGATAATAAGTAAATTTGGAGATACATAAAACATAACAGGAATAGTCGGCTCCACTGAGTCAACTATTATATATAAACTCTAGGTTGTACAGCAATTAAGTCTACTTAAGTATTTATACATATGTATGTACATTATTACATGAGTTTCATTTAATTTGGTATATATGAATATTTATGATTATATATATGTACATATATAAAACAAAAGTTAAATTCTATCTGGAAGATCTAATATATGTAATCTTTTTAGTCTTCTTGTAGTTATTTTATCAAGTAGACTTATAGCTAATGAGTTGGGGTGGTTGTGCAGTCTGTCAATATATCTAATGCTATACTCTGCTATTTCATCCTTTACAAATGGTATATTAAGGTCCTTATGAATTTCAAGATTAGAAACATACCAAGGTGCGTTAACAATTGTGCGTAGGGTTTTCGATTTATAACGTTGCATAATTTCAATGTTTGATTGGCTCGCTGTTCCCCAAAGTTGTAGCGCATAAGTCCAAACAGGCTTTAAAATTGCTTTGTATAGTCTTACTTTATTTTCAATGCTAAGCTGGGACTTATGTCCTTATGTTTAACATTCAGCTGCTTCTGTTTCTCTGTGATATGAGTCTTCCAAGTTAACCTTCGATCAAGATGAACCCCAAGATATTTAACTGAATCACTTTGCGGAAGAGATATGAAAAAAGTATTCGAGATTAAAAAAGGAAGCTCTAAACGTAGCCACTACTAATTCCTGCTAACATTGAACTGTCTCTCGCCTGCAAATTTACATATTAACATAAATGACTACTTTCAGTTCATTTCCATTCTCGATCCTTATTTCCTATCGAATTTTCATTGTTCAATTGTGTATATACCAAATACCATATATCAATAGCACGTTTGAACTTTAAAATAAACCTTTTAAAGGTAAAACTTAAACTTTAACATTTAATCAACTTGAAAAGCATTGAAAACACAAAATAAAAGAGAGGAGAAAATGTATAGGAAAATCAAGAAGTAAAAATTGTAAACATGTCTCATCAATTTTTAAGCCATGAATTATATAAATTGTAAGCAGCTTATCTACGATATTTGCTTCAAACATACACTCACACACATACACACACACGTTTATAGAATGCACACCACATTAAAAGGCAGCTGCACTTTTAATCCTTATTGACTTTGACCCACTTGTAAAAACCAGAAAAAAAAATGCAACAAAAAATAAATAATAATGAAATATTTATAGGATAAAAAAAAAAAACAAAAATAAAAATGTATATAACAAACCAATTATGAGAAGCTTACAAGCATTTGTTGCTGTTGCTGCCGATAGATAGAAATTTCCCAATTAAAATGAATGCATAAACAAAAATAAAACCCCAAAAAACAAAAAAAAAAAGAGAGAAAAACTATATAGATATTAAATATATTTTACCACAACTATGAGCAGAATATTGCTGTTATTCATGATGATGATGTTGATGAGGGGAAAAATGATAATGGTGATGATGATGATGATGATGGCAATAAATGCCAATGGTATGTAAATTTTTGCCAATTTACCGCAACAATGCCAAACTTTATAGTGTAGCAAAAGGTTGAAAGGAGAGAAATCATTGCATATCCTGAAAACATTTTCTACGGTTAACCGCAAAAACAGAAGACCACAGACAAAAAGAGAGCCAAACGAATATATAAACGGGATGGAGAAGGGTGGTAGGGTGATAGAGAGTGAGTGAAGGAGAAAGAAAGATATAAATTTAATTTACAGAAAACAAAATGAAATTAAATAACTACAATAATTATCCATTTTTGTATACTCTTTCTTATACGATTGTTGCTTAAACCGTATTTACAGATATTTACAGACGTTAGCTACAGATTATATAGATCATTATATTCAAATATTCTTTTATATAATAATATAAAATATAAAAATTAATCATTTTTTAAATATACAATACCAAATAGTAATCTGTTTTATCTCTGACACAATATTTCTAAGTGAACTGTTTTAGTCAATTTTTTTGACATAATAATCTCTGATCAATTTGGCATATCCTTTAGTTCAATTTCTATTCTGTGCAAGTCCTCGAAAGGCTCATTGCACCTCCATCAAAGTACATATACCCTTCTGTAAGTGTATAATAAGAAATGTACTTTCAATGGCAAAATTCATTTATGGCTTTAAATGGTTGGCTATCCAACATTAACAGAAATTGACTTTAAGTTGGGAGGAGGACGATGGTCGATGGGTGAGAGTGTGGCATAGTGGATGGGTATCATTTGGTGTTGGAGTAAAATGTTATTCCACTGCGGTTGCCCTCATTGATTAAGCAAATGAAATGCAATGAAAAGCGAAAAACAAGAGAAAAAATCAACATTTAAAATTTGGTTCATATCTGTTGTAATTTTTTGCTTTGTTTGATATTTAATTTTATAAATTTTAATTGCATTTGTGGATGAAACTAATGCCGTTTATTAATTTATGATTTTTGGAAATGTTTATTGGAATTTAATTGCTTTGGATGGGGGGGGGGGAGGGGAGACAATTTCACACCATTACAATTCTCTGGGGGAAAAAACAATGCCACAGCTGACACTTGTTCGGAACCTTAATCAAAGGCAACACTAAGCTAAAATGTAGGACCTGGGCAACAAATGCAAAGTTAAACAACTTCGACACAGGGCGGCCACAGTAGTTCATTGCTTTTGGCATGCGGGCATAGATAGAGGGAGAAATAGAGAGAGAGGGATGAGAAGTAATAGAACGAAAATAATGGAAGGAGAAGGTATATATGCATATCGTGTTGGGGACTTTGACTTTCCCCCTATCGCAATTTCCACATCGACGCGCTGTACAAATTTTTCTTTTGTCTTTCTCTGCCCTTAACCCTCCCACATGACTTATGTGGGCCCGGGTGTAGAAACAAATGTGGCAAGCACAAAAGTCAACATATTGAATAATGATTGGTAGGCAAAACGAAGGGGCGAATTGACTTTCACACACTTTCGCCTTTCTCCTTACTCTGCTTCCTTGTTTCCCATCCTTTGCTTTCACTTCCTTTCCGTTTTTTTTTTTTCTTCTCTTTTGCATTGTCTGTTGTCTATTTCCCTTTTTTTTGTGTGTATGTGTGTGTGTATTCGTTTGGGCCATAAATTTGTAAGGGTATGGAAGCGGCTAAGAACAAAAATTAATGATGTGATGGTGTATACCCAGTAATCTGTGGGCATATTCAAATCTCCTAAATGTATGCAACACTTTAAATAAAGACTTTATAACCTCTTAACCAAATTAATAGAATATGTCTAAAAGGTTTTCCCAAGTCTATATAGATATATTCTAGTTGTCTGTTTTACTTGTCTTCATTTTCATTTATTAACAAATATTTGAAAAAATGTTGCTTAAATATTATTTAAGGATAAAAAATTATAATTTATTTCCTTACTCTGTATAGGGTAACTCTCATTCGACTTTTAGTATTAAGCAACCGAATTTTGTATATTATTCTTGTTCAATTTTAATCGAATTTTTTCGCATATCTGTGTATACATGTGTGTGTGTGTGTGTGATCATGTGTGGGTTGGTGTATATGTTTGTGTCCGATAAATACTTCCATGGCAATTGATTGATTTAGCCAAATGGGATTTGTGATTAATTGGATTTGTTTTTTTGCATTTAACTTGGAAAAAGGCAAGCAAAGAAAGAAAGAAAAAAAAAAGAAAAAGAAAAAACGACAAAGAAGAGTTTTAAAAATGAGTTTAAAGCCATTTCAGCTATCAATGCCAAAATGTAAAGTCAAGTCAAATCAAGTTAAACTAAAGACAAACCAAGACAATGCCAACTGGCAATGACTGACTTGTAAACTGGCTTCATGCCATGTGGGTTACCTGGTTGGGTTCAATTGAAATTGAAATGGCTTGGAAGCCACATCATGCGGCGACATCTGGTCCGGCCTGGCAGAAGGCCGAAGCCAAAGAAGCGACTAAACAATCAGGCAAAGGCAACGTCGGCAAGTCAACTAGTTGTATTGTGGGTTTAACCCAGATATCGTTTAAAGAAACGTACATGGAGAAAGGCAGCGAGAGAAAAAGTGCAAGAGAGATTGGGAAGCATGGTACATTCATGTTAAATTGGCAAACATTTTCATTATCGATTTGCTTAAATTAATGAAAATTGAAAGACACAACTAGATAAACATAGACTTAATCAATTATTTATCAATAGATATTCGTATTTAATCAAGGAAATGAAATAATTGTTTATGAAAAGAAAGACCAATTCTCAACTTTGTTAAAATAAAGTAAATTCTACATTTTAAAACTTTAACATAAAAAGAAGTGACTTTCATCCCATAATTCTCCCCATTTGGCATACTTAAATTTGCACATGAAGCTTCTTCTCACTGGTATACTACTAAAATATATTTTGTAAATTTTTTATAACTTTAGAATCTCTGCGACATTTGAGGCAATTAACAGCAGAGCTCATCGGCAATTTAATGGCCCAAGCCAATCAATCGAAATCATAACTTTCCCTTCCCCACTTCACCATGTTAACAAAACTAGAAAAATCACAGAAATGTATATTTTTTTCTACATATATAAACACATGTTGAAACAAAATATTTGTAACATTTTGTTCTACATGCTTTTGCAAAAGAGTCGTTCAACTTTTGTTTTTCCAATCCCATTTGGCAGATGATATTTTATTTATGATTTCAGTTAGTGCTCATCTTTAGGCTAAAATTCTACATTTTTTTTAATAATTTATACCCACATAATTGCCGACTCTTCCGCTTTTAGTCTGCTCTATCTATCTGCTACACAAACCTTTTCACATATGCACACACACACGCACACTTACACATACACTCAACACACAAATACATACATTTTCAATGTGGCCAATCAACGGGGTAGGCAATGTCCCAACTTGCTTCTAGATTCAGAGAGAGGAGAAGAGTTGCCGCCTAAAACTATGCAACATAAATTTTTCACATGCCTACATAACAATGATTGCCATTGTTGTGTCTCTGTGTGCGTGTGTGTGTGTGTGTATGTTATATGTTGGCCGACTTGTTTTGTTGATTTACTACTGACCCGATTTTCGGCTTGTCAACAACAATGCGCGAATGTCACCCGCACCCCACCCGAGAGAGAAAATTTGTCGCCCCTAAACTATGGCCAACAAATAGTTACATTTTGGCACCCGCACACAAAAGGCAACAACAACAACAACAAGAGAGAGAGAAAAAAAATAAAAAGTACAGAAACCCGAAAAAAAGCTACAACAAAAATGCATTGCATAACTTTAGGCAGCGCTACATATGCAAGCCATTGTTTCATAGCGTAAGCAGGCATGTAACAGACATGCCACACTCCCCTCCATACGCTCGCTCTGCTCGTTGTATTCTGGGCCTGATTCTCCTCTTTAACCTATCCGTTTAAAGTTGAAGGCATGCCAACGCCTAAAGTTATGCACTAGAATGCCTTTTTTTGCTTTTTTTTCTCTTCTTGTTTTATTCCCACTCTGAAATTTGTGTGCTGTTTCGTGTTCTTCTTGGGTTTCGCTTGCTTCCTTGGTTTTCTTTTTTTATTCCCCCTGCTCTCTCTGGGTTTCTCTATCATCCTGTTGCTTTTTTTTTTCTGTGTCAAAAAATTGTTGCATATTTTGTGGCGCATGTGTTGCCATAATTTGGTTACATGTTTGACTTGCATAAGGTTCATTTTTTTCCTACCCACAAATAGGAGTTGAGAGGCGAAATTTAAAGCATACTTTCTGGCACTGGCAAGTTTAATTTGACATATTTGACTGTCAGTTGATGCGACGAGAACAATTTTCTCATATAGCCTCACACACAGACACATAGATATTGGAAAAATGTCAATGTGTTGTACGAATTGTGTCAATTTATATGCACAACTCAAGCTTTAGAAATCCCCAGCGCTCTCTCTCTCTCTCTCTCTTTCATTGTCCATTCCATTCCAATTTTTTATAAGCATATTCTTCTTTTTTTATTTTCGTTTTCCTAAACGCAAACGCTCGCTTTTTGCATTCAGTGATTTTTCATTTTATACACTCTTTTCGATTCTTCTCACCACTTCTCCCTGCCCCATTCTCTTTCTCTGTCTCTCTCTCTCTCTCTCATTCTCTTCTTAGTTTGATATTGAGTGCACTTTGTCAAAAGTTATTTTGCAACATTTGCTATTATGCGCTCGATAACAATTTTATAACATTTTCTTCCCCTCGTTTCGGGCAATAATTTTTTTTTTTGCTCCCTTTCTCCTATACGTTTTTTTTGTGTTGCTTTTCCTCATTTTTTTACTCGTTTTTTTTTTTTTGTTTTTGTTGCGTTTCACAATTTATTGTGTTACATATATTATTATTGTGTATTGAAAAATGCATTTTTCATGACATTACAACGGCAGAATTGGTTCGAGGACTTGGCCCCAACGCGCATCCTCTGCCACCTACTCCTCCATCCCCCTTACTTTCCCATTCTTACTGGAACACCACATCCTCTGCCGCTCACAGGCAAAGTTTTGGGTTGAAAAATTGCTCTCTGGCACAAAAATTCCCCTCCCTATTCCGCACCACCCTCTTCACTGGCTGCTGGCATGTGTATAAATTGTTTGCGACAGTAATTGGAACACAATGTTAAAGTATGAAATTTTAATTTGATTTTCGATCTCTACCAACCAACATTAAAGTTATTCAGGCGCAACATATGTATGAAGTAAAAGGGAGGCAGAGAGGCAAAGAATTGGGACAAAGAGAACTCGTTCAAGTTTTTGATTGAAATGGATATTTGCTATATATATTTACATTCAATTTATACATAGCTGCGTGTGCAATCATTATTCAAGAGATACAATTTCAATGAGAAATGCAATACGACAAAATTGTTAAAAGAGAGGATAAAAAAGTGAGAAGAGAGACAACAAAAAAATGGGAAAAATAACTAATAGAAATAACTACGATAAGATAAGATATAATCGAATACTTTGTTTAAATATCAAAACAAGCAGAGAACATACAAAGTATGAAAAGAAATGAGAAAGATAAATCATATAAGAAAGCTTGTAAAGTGAAAAGAAATTACAATGGAAAAAGATAGAAGAAGAAATTATAAGATGGAGAAGAAATATTTAAGGAAGAACAAAGAAAGTGGATAAAAATCATAAGGAGTTTGTAGGCAAAGACAATATAGAAGTTCTAATACATCAAATGAAATCAAAAATTAATAATAAGACAGGCAAATTTAAAAAAAAAAATTAGATATGAAAAAGAATACAGGAAAATGAGTAGGGAAGAGATATATATGCATCAAGAAAAGAAAAACAGAGTGAGAACAACAACAAATGAGAATGAGATAAGAAAAGCTTACGAAAAGCTAATAGAGAGAGATACATAGACAAAGGTCAAAGACTAAAGTAAAAGTACTGGAAAATCAAAACAAAAAGAACGGGCAAAACCAAAGTCAAAGGCAAATAGAACGAACATGAAATTCAAAGAAGAAAACAAAATTAAAGAATAGAAATAGAGAGCTAGCACAGAAACAGCACAAAGTAGAAAGACACAAAGATTCCAAGTTTAGCAAAGGGGACAATAAAGTCGATACATTAAAGTCCAAGAAAAAACCAACAAAGAATACAAAAGGTTAAAAAAAGAAAACTGAAAAGGGCGAGAAGAAAATTTCGATACGGAAATTCTTAAATTTCATTTCGCAAATGGAAAAAAGTAATATGTATTGCCATTGCATTTTTACTTCAGCTTTTCAGCTTTGTTCTTGTTTCTTCTCTGCTTTATTTTATAAGGTCTGTTTTTTTTTTTTTTTTGGCACTGGTCGGTGAAAAGTTCACATACATTTGGTAAAAGGAAAAGAAAAACCGCAATCAATGCCAGCCTTCGTGTGAAAGTAACATTTAAGGAATGTTCATTGCATTGAACATCATTCCTTCGAATATCCTGACATTAATGGGTTAACTTAAGTGCTTAAGAACGCTGGCGGCGCCTTTAAGCAGGCAACACTTTTGTTGCTTTTGCTGCCCACATGCCAACATCAGCTATCAGCGCTTCCGTGCACACTCCAATTCACACGCACACATACAGACACACACACCGACTAACGGGGAGAGGAAGAGGAACAGAGAGAGAACACCATAGAGACATTCGCCTCTAGAGAGAAAACGCGTCTGACGATTAATCAATAACCACTCAACGTATGCGGAGGGGAGGGGGGACGCACATCGCACATCGGTGTGAACGAAACGATTTAATGGGTACAAAATGATGCAGTCTCCCAACTCTCGACTCTCAACGCGCTACTGCACTCCACTCTCATCCTCTTCGCATCATTCTTTACTCTGCGTGAGTGCATTAAATTTGCTGCAGGCTACTTTTAGGCGCTACCGCCATATAATGGAAAATGGAGGCCAAAATATCCGTGTCCAGCACTACAAGAATTTCGCATTTGGATTTTCGATTAAGTGCAACAGCAACAACTACAAAAGAAAACAAAAAAGAAAAAAACAGAATCACGAATCCCAAAAGTGAATGTGAGAGACAATGTGTTTGTGCATTTTTGGGGGCAAGATTCTCAAACAGTTGCATGATTCCAGTAAGCCAAACCTGATTGTCATCATAAATTTCAGCACAAGTTGAAGTTAACACGCTACAACTACTACAGCTGAACTAGCAAACTGACTGACTGACTAGCTGACTGACTGACTGACTGACCTCAACAACAACGGAAGCCACATGAAACATGACCCTCTCTGTCCTCCAATACACACAAACAAGTCAAGCCCAGGTAAGCGAGCAAAAGTTTGCGTGTCAAAAACAAACACCCAGAAAGAGATAGCCAGAATACAGGTGAACAGGACAACAACTACAGCTACAACAACAGCTGTAGAAAAAACTCAACGAAAGCCAAAAAGTCACCGGTAAAACTCTAGAAAGGTGCCAAGTGGAGGACGTGAGTGAATGGCAGAGAGACAGAGAGAGAGAGAGAGAGAGAGAGAGAGAGTGTAGGTTAGGGGATTGCGGATTGGGGAGAAAGGCAGATCGGCTCACTCACTTGCATGTCAACTAAACGACAAACATTTAAAAAAGCATTTGAGGTGAATACGCCACAGGAAATTCTATATCATTGCAAATTGTTATACGACTTTTGGGTAAAGTACACGGAAAAGACGTGTTGAAAAATAAACACATGCCATTATGCGAAATTTTGATACGCTTTTTAAAAGCATATAAAAAAGTAAAACTGGGGAAAGTAAGTAAAATTATTTAAGACTAATTCTTGCTGAATTAGTTTTGGATCAAATAATGATAACTTTGTGAATTCGACTCTGGAATTACTGAAGAACATTTTCCAGCAGGATCAAGATTTGATCAAGATAAGTTACAAATTCATTATAGGTTAGACTTCAAATTGGCCATATATCCTATTTCAGTCGAAGATTTGTTGAAAGAAACATATTAGAGGGCGACGACAGTTAGAAGGCATGTACGAAAAATTAAGGATAAGTTCACATTGTTATTAAATCTTTCATTACGAATATAATTGAACAACATTTATACACAACAAATTCACAATTAACATTAACAATTTTTCCATCTTCCAACTTTAAACAGAGTATCGAAAAGTCTTTACAATGTCATTATTCTTTACTTTGACTGAAGCGCAGTAAACATGAAAAGCCAAGTGAACTGCCTCACGGTTTCGGTGTCGTCTCAGTATGAAGCGGGCTTTTTAATAAAGTTAAGTGGATCAAGAACAAACGTTACAGCAGGGGACCAGCAACCAAAAAAACGAATGAAAAGAAGAACGGAAGAACAGAAGAAGAGGAAAAAAAAGGTAACATTTCGTGCCAAATGAAAATATAGCAAAACAAAATACAAAACACGATTGGGAAAAACCCGAGGGAGGGAGTATGGAAACAATAAAGTGGTAAAAAATAAGGGAAAAGAGGTAACAAGGGCAGAGGTAAAGGAGCAATAAAAATATCGAAACCTGTTTGGTTTGGTTTATGGATGTTGAAGCGTTTAACCCGCCATTGAGGTTAATTAAAAGCGAAGCGCGCCCAAAACTATGCAATGAATTATGCACTCACAAGCGAACGAGCATGAAAGCGGCGAGCGGTTCGGCCAGAAAATTATAAATATAAGCTCATTAAAAGCTTATACTTTCCCAATCTCTGTGTGTGCGTATACACATGCATGTGTGTGTGTGTGTGAGTTGGCTTGTGCGTGTGTGTATGTGTGGTGTCCATTTTAATTAGATAAAATTGCATTTGCATAATTTTCGCAACGCCCACAAGCCTTTGGAAAAATGGAAAAATTAATTTATGCTTTTGCTAATTAAACACCAAAATCCAAAATCCCAAATTCAATTCTCTACATATACAGGTTGATTTATTGCTACTACACACACACCACACACAAATACACTCACACATTCAGAAACATAACAATTTGGAATTTTATAGTCTTTCCTCTCATACCACCATTTCCCACTTCCTCTCTGTGTCAAGCAAGAGTTGCTTCTTATTAACATGTTAGGTAGTGTGGCAGAAAAGTTGTTGCATACTTAAAAGCGCTATAAACAGCGCCAATTACCCGCTGTGCCCTTGCAACAAAGACAAACAATCTCAGTTTGCGGCATGGCAAAAGAAGCCAACGGAAATGAGAGTGAGAGAGAGAGAGAGAGAGAGAAAGAGTGTGGGAAAACCAAAGGTGGTAAGTGGAGAAAATAAGGTGGCGCGCTGTTGCTGCTGTCGGCCTGTCAATTATAACAGTTGGCTAAAACTTTGGAACAAAAAAACCACACACACACACACATATACATATGGACGGAGACCCTCACTCACTCACATGCAAAAGGGCTTGCTTACATGAGGCTCTAATTAAACAATTACCAAGGTGAGTGCCACTTAATTAAATAATTTGCTGCCAGGCCGCAAAAAAAAATATATGTATACATATACACACCCAGGAAATACAACAATCATAAAACAGGGCAAACAACATAGGCAACAGCAGGTGAACGGTAAAACCAACTTTTAATTAAACGAATTATGTATACTCTATATTGTTATGAAAATTACAGAAACTTTAAGGATTGCATAGAATGAGAAAGGTTTCTTTAACATAAGAACTTCATCTTTGGATTTAGATAAGTTACATAACTTCATCTAACTTAAAGATGGAAGCAGCTAATAGCACTCGATGTATCTAGTTTCAATATCGTATTAAAATCATAATCATTTCAAAACTTGAAGGAAATATTTAAATTAATATTTGCCTACTTAAATAATTTATAAATATTGGCTTTCCGTTGATTCTCGCAGGAATTATAACCAAATGAAATGTTAACTGTAACTAATTCTAACCAATTCTTAATTAAGAAATCAGAAGGGTCTTTTAGAACATCCAACTTAGAGTTAAATATATATAAGGATGATAAAGGACCTCAGGTCAGTAAAAAAAAATTTAATAACGCTTCCGTAGAAAGACTTTTCATTGTCCTTTTCCTTCCAAACTTCTATCATAACGGTAAATCAGCAATATACCAAAATTGTTCTAAAATATGCTTTCATCTCTAACTTCAAAGAAGTTAATCCTTATTTTTAAGGTCCTCTCCATAGAAACAATTCCCAAAACTGTTTTTCAATTATCGCTTATGTTTCCAAATATTTAAGCATATTTTTTGTCTAGTAAAATATAATGGAAATCTTTTCTCGTACTACAAAAAAAAACTATTTATAATCCTACAGATTAAGACATATATAAATATATTTCATCTCGAGAGAAGATTTTCTTTTATTCTATGCTTTTATATTTTTTTGGCCAAAAATTTCTTATGTTATATTCAAGTTGCTTAAAAGGACTCGTTAAATATTTCATTTCTTTCTTTTCCTTTTTTTTTTTTTTTTGTATGTTTTCTCACATTGTTAAAATATTTAATTTCTTTGTTTCCATTCTGAACTGTGTGACATATGATGTCTCATCAGACATTTTTGTTATGCTTGTTGTTGATGTTGGAGAAAATGGCGACAGGTGTTTCAACATTTCGTGCAAGCCATAAAAATAACCCAAAACATGGGCAGACACACACGCAAACGCACACACACAGACACACACAAATATATACACGTAAATGAAATTATGACATATTTAAATGGTATACAAGGCAACAGGCAGGCACTGCCACTGGCCCTAGTTCTCACCGCTCTCTCTCTCTCTCTCTTTCTCTCTTTTACTTGACAGCAGGCGACTTCCGTTTCCGTTTCGTTTACCCTCTTTCCCGTTCTTTCTCTCTTTCGACAAGTTTCTCTAAGCATTTAACCTGGGAGCGCGTGTTCTGGTTCTCATTTTCTTTCTTCTTCTTGCTGTTGTTATTGTTGTTGCTGTTATTTTTACCAGTGTAATTTACAATTTACCGCCATAAATGTTTTGTCGCCAGCAAAGTGGCAGGGCTGGATGAAGCCGGAACAGAGCAGGTCACGATTGCGTGTGCCTGAGTGAGGTCAAGTGCGTGTGATGTTAATTATGTGACAAGTTTTTAGTCAGAAAATAGAAATGCTATATCTTGGTAAGAAAATCTCCAACGTGTCTTACCTGTAATGAAAATAAAAGGGAAAAATGCAAAAGAAAATTAGTATTAAATGCGAGGAGGTCAGCGGAAGTATAAAATAGTGTATTAAGGTATTTAAGCCGTTCTTTGACTATTCAAAAAATGTACTTTGGAATGTATACATATTTTTATTTAAGTATTAAAAGAAGAATTGTATTAAAACAAAATACGTATCTGGAAACTCTGGTCACAACTATAAGATAAGGCATTCTTATCTGAAGTATATATGTACTTTAGTGTATGGATAATCATCCCAAAGAAACTATGTATATCATGCCTTATATATACATATTTGCCTTTTAGCTACATTTCTTGTATATGCAAAAATAATATTTCCAGCACGCACCACCATATATCATTCTTCTCTGTTCTTCAAGATCATAAAAAGATTTTATTATTCTCCAGTTTGACATTTCATATTTTCTTCTCATCAAGTTCTTTGCACACTCACCAAATCACACACACACACACACGCATACACAATAAAGCAATTTCCTTTGCTTTGCTTTTGTTTATTTGTTTTTACGTAGCTTAAATGATTAATTAAGCGCCTGAATGTATGCAAAAACATTTGCCATATTGCATGTGTGCGAGTATGATTGTCTGTATGTATATGTGTTCGTGTGTACTGTTGATGTTGTTTGTGTTGATGTTGCTGATGTTGCTATTGCTGTTGTTATTGTTGTTGCTGTTGTGCCTGGTGTATGTGGTGTGAAAATCACGTGTTGAAAATGGCGTGAAATCAACGTATGAATGGCATACACCCAAAAAAAAAAAAATACCAAATACAACCTCCCAACTCACACACACACGCAGCAACACACGTGAGCTTGCATATATTTGTTACCTATACAAATACATATATATGTATATGTATATACTTATTTTGATGTCATAGTTTTCATTGGCATTCACCAGTGAAATTCGCGTTGATTTTAATATTTAAATAAATGCTGTCGTTGATTGCGCATGTTTTTTGTTTGCATAAGAAAATTTCTATTTGTTTTTCATACACACACACACACATATAAACATACCCATGGCCTCACACACATACACCTAGAGCCAATACCCACACACACATGCATGTGATGCTGATGATGAGAAAGCCGTTGAAATTTCATGCCTCATTGAAAATGGTGAAATTATTTATACTCTGCCCAAAGGACGACTATTGCAATTGCACTCATTCTATACGAGATAAACACAAAACATAGTCCAGCAATATAGATAATATAGATATATATTTTTGATATATGTCAATACATATATTTCCAAATAAGACTGCAATATTGAGGCTCAACAAACAATATGTAATATTTGAAGACAAATCTCAAAGTTGACTTTAACTAGATGAACTTTTCCTTAGGCACAACTTTGCTGCTTTAGTTTATTCATTTGAAAGCTTAATATTGAATGCATTCAAATGTTCCTCAATTATCCATTAAAAATTGAATCTGAAATTATCTTGTGATAGGTATAGTTTGCTTCAATTTACTGTAACAGAAATGATTTTTCAGAAGAACTAAAAAATAAATTGTTGAAATTTTTCTAAAGGACTTTCGCCACTCTAGTTAATTTACTAAGAAAAAAAATGAATGCAAAAATCTGTTAAATGAGAAATTAGTTAGGACTAATGTTAGTTTTTATATTATATTTTCTTTCTTTTTTAATTAATTTAATCAGCTTTAGAAAAAAACTATATGCAGGAAGCATATAGTTATATATAGTCAACTGCAATTGGGTAAAATAAGTTTCAATTTCAATAATTTTAGTTAGGGTATCGAAAATGTTCATTTTGCGCATAATTGATTTAACCATAAACAGAAATTATACAAATATTGATGGAGGGAAATGAAGAGCAAGCGAGAGAGAGGAAGAGCGAGAGAAACTGACTGCAAGGGAGAGAGAGAAATAGCTAGTGTTGATGCATTAAGCCATCTGATGAGCTACTCTAAAGTGTTTTAATTGAAATGCATTAGCCGGATTTGGTTGTCGGTTTATGAGATATTGATTGCTTTACAATGTTGAATATACTATGAAGAAGAAAATTTATCAATTAAATTTGCAAAAAAACAAAAAAAAAAATCCAAATAAATTTTCAAAAAACCTTTAAAACTAAATCGAATTAAATTTTTGTTAGCGTATGAATTGTAAATTCTTATTGATTTCATTTGATTTAAGGCAAATAATTGGAAAAATCTATACAATTTGTTAGCTAAACAAATCCCTGCCACAACAACATATGTATATCAGCCCACCAATATTGAAGCCCAAGGCCAATTTATGGCAATATATATATAGAGGAGTGTTTCTGGAATGGGAAATTATATGACTTTCAAGTGGAACAAAAGCAACAGCATAAAATCTGTGGCAACCGAATGCAATTTAAATAGGAAACCAATTAAATTTAAACACAAAACAGAATTGTAAAATAAAAACGCGTAAACAAAAGTGTATAAAAATAGAGAGAGTGAGGGTGGTCGGTGAGAGGGGAAGAGAATGGGCACAGGTGGGTGGTTATGGTGTATTTTAGAGCAGCCCTAGAAATGCAGTCAATTGCAATCGCATGTCGTATCGGTTCTCATTTTTTGGTTCGTTGGACTTTTGTTTGATTGTTTGTTTAAACGATTTTCCAGCGTTACCGAGAGCCCCACAAAGTATGCTATAGCTTTAGCAATTGGAATTGGTCATTGAGTATGCTCCAGGGATTTGTTGCCTGGTTTTTGGTTGTTTTTAGTCATTAGTTGAGCACACACACACACTCATACACCCACGCACAAAATCACATATCCGCATTTATAGTAGAGTTGACTATTTTAATGGCGATTTCAACTAAAGTACTTTGAATTTCCACTGATTTAGATTACAAATTAACATTAGAAATAGACAAAGAATCGACTATGAAACAGCTAACAAAATTTGGCAAACAACATTTTTCAATTTAGTGACTAACTAAAACCGTGTAAATGTTATAATAAACTAGATAGCAAAAGTTGATGCATATAATCAGATTCTTCAACGCTTTAACTAGTTGCGAATTGCAGCTAAAAGAAGCGAAAATGTCCCAATAACAGAATTCTTTTTGTTTGTTCTTCAACTCTTTTAACTATTATGAAGTTTAGTACCAAATAATACATTTATTTTGTTTCAAAGCTTGACTGTACTTTCCACTTAACCAACTTCAAAATGAAAAACAATTTTTCTTTGGATAAAATTTTTCTTTGTTATTGCCAAAAATGTTGTGAAAAAAACTTATCAATAACAAATTGCCAACACTTGAAAACTTTTCAAGTTTTTTTTTTTTTTTTTTGGCTGACCCATTAACACTTGAATATATCTATCTGTCTCTGTCTATTTGATAAACTATCTCTTTCTGTGGTGTAAGTGACACTGGGCCACTAATTCATTTGTATGATTCTTGCTTTTGGCATATGTACATATATATTTTAACATTTTATTTATGGGTATACTTCAAATATCAAACCACAAAACCGTAAAAAAGCATATATGAAAATATCAATTTATTATTGCATACTTTTGGGAGGGACAACAACAACAACAACAATGACCAAAAAGAGATAACGAGCTGAAGAGAGGCAACACTTTTAATTTATTAAAAATTCTATTGTCCAAACTAGAATAACAATAAACCGCATACGCGGTATATGTTTTATCTATATATAAATATATATAGAGAGTGAGTGTGTGTGTGTGTGTGTTTTTGTGCGTGTGTGTATATATTTCACACCGAATTTTTATGTCGCTGAACTCACTGGACTGAGAAAAGGGTTAAGGGATTGCAAGAGGCGAGGAGGCGGAGGGGGCATCTGCCGTTGATGCTTTTCACATGGTTTTGAATGAATGACACATAAAGTTTTCTCTACGCTTTTTTTTTTTTTGCCGGCTGCTGCGACATTTTTATGAATGCTTCGAAATTTTTTTCTTTCTTTTTTCTCTTTTTTGCACCCTGCCATCTTTTTGCCCCTTTCTCTAGGTCTTCCTTTCCCTCGCTCTCTTGCTCTCTCCCTGCCTCCCTTTCTGTGGGTTTATTCATGCGGAATGCGACGCATAGTTTTTTGCCAGCTCTTTGTCCACCATTCCTCTGCCAGGCCCAATGCTTTGTATGTTATTGTTTTGGCCAACATTCTACCAGTTTTCCCCCTCTTTCAGCTCTGCTCTGTCATACGTATCCCTTTTCAACGCAAATATGTTCCATTAGCAGTGGCTCGACAACGATTTCAACTTGCTTTACTCTTTCAATTTCTCTTTAATTTTTTTTTTTCATTTTTTTTATATTTTCTTTGCATTTTTTGGGTATTTGGCATGTGTTTTGCTTAGTGTTTTTGGGTTTGTTGGCATACTTTTGAGCCAAAAATGAAAATTATAGTCTAGTGCGCATGCATGTTGACTGTTTGGTTATTTGGTTGGTTGGCTAACTGCTGCCCTCCATCTAACTTCTCCTACTCCGATTCACAAAACCTTTTTTACCCATTAATTTATGTTGCATAGTTTAGTCCCCGTCATGAAAGTAAAACAAAAAGTTAGACATGGCTTGGGTCCAGTTCAGTCCAGCCAAAAGGACTGAGGGTTAACATCTTTTTTTTTTTTGCCTTTCTTTTCCTTCTTTTTTTTGGCTTTTAATTGATCTCTAGAGAAGTTAAAGTGGCTTTGGGATGTTGATGTGAGTTGACTTTAGAACATAACAAAAAAAAAAAAGGGAGAGATTTTCCATATGTTTGCTCTGATTGGGGAGTTAAAGTAGTACACAGTATATAGAAGGATATGCATTTGGACCAAGTTTTGTTGGCACGAACTAATGGTAATTGTAAGCTAAGACAAGACTTTTTTTTTTTGTGCCCTGAAGGTAGCCTTTTTTTCTTTTTCGAAGAATTTTTAGGATTTTAATTGCAATACACTTGGAGAAATTGATTGCCCTTGTTTTAGTTACTATACAAAAATGCGGAAAAGCAATCAAACAATCTTTACCAGTCCAGATCACATCACAACTAATAAAACTCAATGAAAAAGATATCCATCTAGAAGACAATTGAATACTTTACCCCAGTAAAACATTCTTAAACCAAAAGTGACTCCATTTAACAACTTGCTATATATATTTAGTACATACATATATCTGATGCAAGTCAATGACCGATTCTTAATATACTTTTAAAAACATTTCATAGCATTGAGACTATCTTTATATTTGAACTTTGTTTCCTTTTCTTTGCACTAACAGAATACCCCAAATGTGCCATAATTTTTGGCCAGTGAATTCAACTGTGAAACGGAACGTAAAATTAGCTGAGCTGAGTAAAGTTTTTCGCGTTGCCTTTCATTTTGGGTCAGCGGGGAGCAACGTCAAACTGCATCGCTTGATGGCGCCCAGTTTCCTGCTCTATTTGCTGCTTCTTCATTTCGTTTTCTTTTCTTTTTTTTTTTTGCTTCTGGGTTGCTTCTGGGTTTCTTCTCTGTCGTTTTTTTTTTTTTTTTTTTTTTTTTTTGGCTCATTGTTCGCATATCAATGGGAATCAACCGCAAAAGTCTATGGTCGCCATTCGCTTTTCTTTGCACATTGTTTTGATGAGAGGGACCATGGACCAATCTTCATCTTCGACCTCGTCCTCGTGTTCATCCGCATCCTTGTACTCGTTCTCGTAAAATATTATTTTTATTTGCTTGAGCGAGCACATTTGCAGCATCATCGAAAGGAAACTGCTGACTTCACCTTGATGCATGCGCTTTTCATTGCAATTTCCCCCTCCCACACACACACAAACACTCACACTGGGAGGGAATTTTTCACATTTTTCTGTATATTTTTCTTTTTTTTTTTTTTTTTTGGCAACGTTGGCAAAACACTCCCACTCCCTCTCTCCGCTCTTCGTCCTTCTTGCAGTGAAATCAATATGCTTTCGACGCCAACTCTTTGCAAGTTAGCAAACTTGCCACACAGTTGCAAACCTCCCACAATCCCTGCCCCTCTTTCTCTCTCTCTCCTTAACTCGACCTAGTTGAACGAATTTTCTTGTCATATTTTCAATTTGTGTCGCTTCGGTTCGCCGAAAAAAGAAAAGATGAAAAGAGGAGCAAAAAGGAAAGGAAAAAAAAAACGAATCGTTTGTAGGTGTCAGATTCTCAGTTGCTCCGGCTGCTTTATGGCCCAAGTTGACAATTGCAATAAAAATGTTGGCAGGGATTATAACAAGCATATAATGTCATACCCACCGATCTACCGATTCCCTCATTCTACTCGAACGTTTTTGGGGTCAGTCAAGGATACAAGTGCCGCAAACGTTTCACCTTTCAATGTTTTGCTTTGCTCTTGTTGCTTTTGCCTTTTTCCCTTTGCCATGTCATGTGCAAAATGTCAATTGTGCTTAAGCGCAAAAGTATTTGATTTCAGTTTTACAGTTTGGTGTTCAGTGTTCGGTGTTAGGTGAAGGGTTCAAAGGGTTTACGATTCTGCACAATGCAAGAGTATCGAGGCATGAGATTCCTTTCTTTCTTTTTCGTTTTGGTTTTGATTTGATTGTCTGGGTTTTTTTGGGAATATTTTCTTGCAGCTAATGGAGGTAAATTTTGGTTGAAAATTCGTTGAATTATGGTTAATCCTTTCAATCAAAAACTCAAACTCAACAAGCACACTGTGATGAGTGCTGTTGTAGGTCAATGTACCATCAAGTTGTCTGCATTGGTTTTTGAATCATTTTCTAAGAGGTTTCTAAAGAGAAATGAGTTTGGTTTACGTTAAGTTAAGCCTATTTTCTATTAGTTGATAAATTGGGTAGCCTTTCAGACAGCAAAATGGAAAAACCTAGTTAGCAGAATGTTTATGTCTATGAAAGGGAGAGTAATAGAAGAAATTGAATCAAAAAGAAAATCCTTAAGCAGACAATCAACTTTGGTTCAGAAATCAGGTGAAGTTGTTGCTGATGATGGCCTTAAGTTGAAAATATCACCAAAGTTCTTGCGGAAAAATTTGTCATTAAAAATTGAAAGCATTGTATGGCTTATATGTATATCCTTAATGGGGATATAGACTCTCCCGAGCTATTGAACCGAGTAAAACTAACAGTTCCTTGTACACCTACTAGAAAAAAAAAATATTGAATGTAGCGATAAAATTGTGGTAAAAAGTGATTGAAAGATTAAGATTATAAATCTAGCTAATTATTTCGGAATCGAAACCCAATGGATTGTCTAAATCTGATATTCGTAAGTTGACTTTTATGAGTGAAATTATTAAAGGAGTTTTAAAGGCAGACTTTTCGCTCAGCAAGAAATTAAAATATCATCAATGGAATTCCTGAATAATCATCCAATTCGAAGATACTTTTATATACGAGGCTCGGCATGTTTTTTAACTTTCTCAAATATCGTTCTAAAATATATATAAAATATCAAAGAAGCTAACTTCGGCTCTGCCGAAGTTTGTATACCCTTGCAGCAAAATAATTGGTATAAATGTTTAACAAAATAAAAAAAAAAACAAAAAAAAACACATCTTAAAATCTTCACTTCATCACCGAGCGAGCATTGAACCATCAAACACCGAGCCCATCGTGGCACCGATCTCTACATACTACGCCACCGTCCTTTCCTAGCTGACGTAAGCTAATTCGACATACATATATGCAAACCCATTGCATCACGCTCTTTCAATTTCGTTTTGCTTAAGAACACAACACAAATATTTCTGTCTCTCTCACACACCGCGTGGTGGTTGAATTTTTGCATATGGATGTGTGTGCGTGCATTAAAATACATTTAGTTTCTATCAAATTGATTATTGATTTGTAACCTTAATAATTATCCGATCTTGTTCAAACTTGGTGTAGGGTGTATGGGTAAAAATTGAATTTAGATGCAACAACAAAAAAAAAATAATTTTATATATTTCTTATTTGGTGCCGCGCGGATTCGAACTCGGGTCTTTTGTGTTTGTACGGCAGATTTCTTGGAATTTGTTTTTGTTTCTTTGCTGCCAAAGAAAATTGCTTATTTTACTCGAGGTACCTCCACGTTTTAGTTAATAGCTCCGGTGATAATTATCCGATCCGACTAATTTTCAATACCACCATACTTCATAGATCAAGGAACTTAACTTTTTATGTTTCAACCATGTAGCTTGAAAATTTGAGGCTGTCATCGTGATTCAAACAGACAGACGGACAGACGGACAGACGGACATGTCTCAATCGACTCGTCTATTGATGCTGATCAAGAATATATATACTTTATGGGGTCGGAAACGTATATTTCTATGCGTTACAAACATCTGACCAATTTTATAATACCCTCTGCAAGGGTATAAAAAAATCAGTCTTTCAACCAAAATTACATATGCCTCTAAACCAACATCATTCGTTATCAATCAATCTATATATAGAAATTTTAAACCTAAACCACATTTGAAACTTTTCAAGAACCTGAAAAATCACTCTTTATCTACTTGTTTTTAAACAATGTTGTTTGCCTTTAATTGCTTTTTTTTTGTGCTCATAAATAAACTCATTGCTTGTTTTTGGTTTGCTTTAAAGAACCTCATCATTCGTGTCCTTCAAACAAAACCCTACCAAACCAGCAACCAGCAAAAAAAAACCGAGAAGAAAAGAACTCAACCAGCAGATAATAAACAGCTCATAGCTAAATGAACTTTTCTTTTTTTTTTTTTTCTGTGTTGTGTTTTAGCCAGCAAAAATGGACAAGAAATTCCAAAAAGCTTTACGCCCATACATGAAAGATAGGGTTGGGGAGGGGGCAAAAAAAAAAATTTTAACAAGCCACGCACAAAATTAGAAACGTGCGTGGACCACGAGTCAACATGAATGGTCTATACCAATGCAGCAAGAAGAGAGAGTTGTGGAGGGAGTGGAGAGTGGGTGGGGGAGAGACGACAACGAGACAGACAACTGAGCGCCATGTTTAGCCCTGGCCAATACAATTACGATGTCCATAACCCTTTCGGCGTGTAATACGCACGTAGTGAGTGGCCACTCTACACCACACCACGATGCGCGCCATCGCCCTTCCTCATTCGAGTTTGGCAACCCAACCAAACACACACACAGACACACACACACACACAGTCACACACACAATACGTGGTCAAATAAATTGACGCCAGCGACGAACGCACCACAAAATTCAATTACACGTACAACAGTTTGGGGCACAGCAACAAAAAAGAAACGAAATGAATAGGGGGAAAAAAAGAAGAGGTTTGCGGGGGAAGTAGGGGAGGAAAAAATATATTTAGTACCAAAAGTTCTTTTCGTATTGAATCAGGCTTATGATTTTTTCGTGTTTATTGTTCGCTCTTACAGCAGCATTATAAACTCAAACTTGAGCTCGGAATTCAATCTCAACCCTTCGAAGTAAACCGCAACTCAACTTCCACTTGTTTGGCTTGGACTGTGCATTGACCCCAGTAATGGGATTACTGGTCTAGCAGTTTAGCCAACTCTTGTTTTGGCCTTTTCTTTTCTTTTTATTATTGTTGTTGTTGTTGTTGTTGTTGTTACCAACAGTGCACAAATCTTGTTATTATTAATATTTTATGCCTTTTGTTTTCGCCCACGTTTTTTTTTTCGAAAGGGTTTTACCCAGACGGGAAAAAACGCTTAAGGAATCAGTGCATGCGCTTCAATTGGTTGCCAATTGTATTAGCCAGAATTGATATAGTAAGTTCTCTGCCGTTGGTTCTAGTAACTTTAGCAATATAGATTATGAACTCTTGAAAGTTTTGTATTAGTTTTGAGAACATCATTTCTGTTAGAAATCTAGGAAGTAAAAATGAAAATGAAGTCCTCACATAAAGAATTCTTAATTGAAATACCAAAGCCTAGTTAATCTTAATAAATGTGTTTTAAAATATATATCAGTAGGTGTTATATATAACCAATATTATATACTAACATCAAGTAATACAATTACTATGTACCCAATAGAAAAATACAGTATATTAACGACAAAGTTATAGTATATCGATTAACAAAGTTAAAAAATATTGTAGTCTTTATACTGCGAGGAGATCAACGATTCATTAGGGTCATAATTTGGCTTTAAACCTGGCCTAATCACAAATTCTATAAATCAAAATACTAAATTCCAAGTTCAAACTACTAAAAAAAAATATATAACACACAACGAACTGCTGACCCAACTTATATGTGCCTTAAGTCTAATGTAATTACTATTATTTATATATAATTTGAAGTCCTTACAGTTTCATTCCAAATGCCAAGCTCAACAAGTGTCTTTAAAATTATTTTTATAGTCTCTTTTTTATGAGTTGAAAAAGTTTTATAGCCACTCACCTAACTTTTACACAATGCCTACCCGCCCACAAATTGTCCTTCATTATAGTGAATGACTTTTGATTTAAGCTATTTTCAAGATGTTTCTTTTATCTTCTTGGGACGCCCACAAGAGAGTACAAAAAATCAAAATATTTTAGCAAATACCTTTCTTCATTGTCCCCACCCATTTGCCATTTATGTTGGCCAACTTGATGGCTTTTTGGCCACTTAAGTTGGCCGCAAAAAAACGGGGCATTAAGCCCATACAAAGCTAAGCCTAAATGTATGCAATAAAAACTAAACAAATCGCTGCCAATGGCACTTATTATCACCTTCTCACTAAATTTATTACCTGCTGACCAACCAAAAAACAAAAAAAAACACAAAAAAGAGGAACGAAAGACCAAAAATTAATAAGAGCTAACAACCAGACACAAAAAAAAAAAGGTAAGCAACGTTTATAAATGGCAACTAAAATGTAACATGAGCAGTCAACGGGAGTATGTGTATAAGTGTGGGCGTGGCACACTCACACACACACATAGACAATGGCTAGCGAAGGTTAGCTGCTGCTGCTGCTGCTGCTGGATGCCTTTTGATAAATTTACTACACAAATTGAGTCGCTAAATTAGAACATTTATTTTTGTTGGCCCTTAGTTTGGCGGACAGCAGTAAGAGCGGTAGAACAGAACAAAAATCCCCCAAAGTGCGTTTGCCACTTGATGTGGCATCCACCCGAAACCCGAACAAGCAATCTCCCGACTCCCCCACCATCTTTCCTTCGCTCTTTTTCTTATTCGGTCTCTTTGCCTTCATTATTTTGGACCAGCGCATCGACATCGACTGGCTGCACTTCATACTTAAGCTCGTCCAAATCTCGAGAGTGTAATTTATTGTTATCATTTGTTTGGCTAAAAGCAAAAGAAACCAAAAAAAAAGGAGGAAAAACACTCACAAAAAACACAAAAAGAAGGACACCAAAATGAAGGAAAGAGGCAAGAAAAGCAAGTGGAAATGATGAAAAATTTTAGAACTTTCAATGCTCTTCAAACAAGCGAACCAAACTCTGAAATTGTGATGAAAAAGTAAAAAAGAACGTGAAAATCTTGATCATAGTGTTAGAAGTTGACTACTGAATGCAGTGTTGAACAACAAATCATGAATTTAGTGGTTTCAGATATGATATTTTTCGGCATCGTAAATTAATCCATCTTAAAATTTTATATTGTATCAATTATAAATGCCCATCAATAATTCTAAAACGATTTAAGATCCACAAAGCATTTTCATTTCTAACAAAAACTAAAGTAGTGTTGGAAAATGTCAAATGAAATACCTTATTATCTCTATTTTAAAAGCTAACAGTAACTCAATACAAAATTATTACCACAGCACAGAAGTTTTCTCTAGCTTTTAAAAAGTTTTGTCCATTCAATTACATTTTAAATAATCTTTTTATTTGGTGGTGTGTTAGAAAACGCTGTAACAAGTTTGAAACTGCCGATTAATTAACCTCAAATAATCCATTTCAGTTGACCCACAAACTGAAGAAGGTTTTCATTTTCTTAGAGTATAGCCAAACGTTATTGTGTTCAAAGAAAGCAAAAAAAAAAACAAGAAGAAGGACTAGAAGTAAGAGAATGAGTAAGACAGAAAACCGAAATAGAGGGCGGGCCCACTCATACACACACACACACACACACACATACAGAGAGACGCACATAGATACGTATACATACACACACACAGACACAGAGACAGCATTTAGATAACTAAAGTAATTTATTTTATATGGAGGTCATGCGCTCATGGACATGTGAACGTAAATAGCAAAAAGGAAGAACAGACAAACACACACACACACACACACTTACAGGGAGACAGGGAGACGTAGTAACAGTATAGAGAAAATAACGCACCGAAACCGAGACATTTCCGCCAGATGAGAGAAAATCTAGAGCAGCAAATTTAGAAACCAATTTTATGAGCCTACTTTATGTGTGTGGGTGTATTTCTTTGTGTGTATGTATGTGGCATTAATGCAAAAACACAAAAACCCAAAAATGGGAGCAAAATGAAATCAAAATGAAAATGCAGCAGACAAACAACGACAAAAACTTAATTAAATGACTGAAATAGTTGAGCTATTGAATTTCGTTTCGCAAATAGTTTATTGCATACTTTCGTCTATCAGATTTCTAATTAGAAAATTAGAAAATTGTTTGTTTATTACACTGGCAGCACCAGCAGCAGCAGCAGCAAAGGCGGTTGGAAACTGGAGACTAATCAAAAATGCATTCGACTGGGAAAAGTTTTGTACAGCATTGTTAATTGAGCCATGGCACAGAAAGGTCATTAAAAATGCAAAGCCTACTTTTAGGCAAAACTTAATTAAATGAGCCAAACTGGACACTAACACACAAAGACACATATAAGCACAGCAAATACTCCCACACTCTCTTATCCCTAAGGACCAATTAGGCTCACATAACAATGAACAGAGTGAACATTTTACATACAAATTATTACCTAAAACCTAATGACCTGATATACATGAGCTATCCCCCTTCCCCCGCTTCCCTATCCCAAACACAAAAACATAATAGAGAAGTATGGGGGAAAAAGAGAATTATTTTGGGCATAAACATACCCTTAACTGATGATAAGATTTTCCAAGGACTTTAATTTATGAGTGGTGGTGGCCAACTGAAAGAATCTGCTAATATTTTACAAGCAAATTTATTTCATTTTTTTTTTTTTGTCTTTTTTGTTCTCAGCAATTTTATGGCTTAGCAGTGATAAAAACCACAAGAGCGAAAAAAGCATAGCTTACTTTAAGGTATAGCAGAAAGTAAAGAAAGCCCTATATATATACATACATATGTTTCATATACAGAGAATCTGTGTGTGTCTGTGTGTGTGTATGCACTCAAGTGGTTGCATTCTTAAATTGGATTAAGTGGTTTTTACCATGGCACATACACACACACACACATAGATAGATATATATATACATTTTTTTCTTGTATTTTTCCTTTTCCATTTTCAATTTTTTTCTTTTTGTTTTTTTTTTTTTTTGGTTTTTGGTTTTTCTTGGCTTTCCGCTTGAGAGAACTCGAATTTAATTAAGAGAAAATATTAAAGCAAATGTTTTTATTTACCATTGAATTGAAGAGAGACAGCATGACAGAGAGAGAGAGAGAGAGAGAGGAAGACTGGAACGAGTGTGAGAGAATCTGAGAATTCTGTGAGCTGCTGTCAGTTTATTTAAATATGTTTTGTGCGAGAGTTTCTGGCAACATTTCTTTGCCTAATTGTTTTCGGTTAGGAAAAATGAAGAGAAAATAAATACTATATAAAGTAAAATAGAGTAGACAATGATTTTATTGCAAATTTCATTTCCACAAAAATAGATTGTTGCCATATGTACAGCAAAACATACACACACAATGTAACCAACTATAAAGTAGAAAACTAACCAAAGGAAATGAATGAAACCCTCAAATGTAGGCTATGAAATAGGATAAGCATACAATTGAGTGGCAAATGTGAATAAAAAACCATATGAAAAATATAAACAAATTTTACCCATTTTATTCTTCTAATTCTCTTATATGGCATAATAAACAATTGGTCAGTGGTTATGTTGCACACATTTAAAAGCAATTTTCATACTCAAGATTCAATATTTTTTTTCTTTTTTTTTTTGAATTTTTTTTTTTTTTTTGTGGAATATTACTTTTCATAATTAAGTGTATCAAGTGACTGCTAGAATGAGATTTTAATCTCTCCAAAGCGGCCAATAGAGTCAGTAGAGTAGAGTAAAATACTATAAATAACAGATTATTTGTAAGAAAATTAGCTTGTAATATGAAAATATATATATTTATATACAAACAAACTTTATATATGAAAAGTTTTCATTGTAAACTTTAGGAAATTCTTTGAGAAAATATATAAAAATCTCGTTCACCCACCCGCAAAGCAACTCGAAAAATGAAGAAATGATAAACCTTTAAAAGGTCGAATAAAACATTTAATATATGAATATTTTTATAGAACAAACTTTATATATATGGAAGATATAGAAAGTAAATATTATAACTCTTAAGTTCCTCATTGATAGAAAACTGTCATCATATTACGATTCTTCAAAAATAAGCAGGTGAGTATTAGAACCATACAACATTTTGCTTGATACATTACAACAAGAACCAACTTTTCTATTCTTATACTTTTTCATACTTTTCAGATCAGATGAGACTAGCTGACTTTTTAATGAACTTTTAAATGATTCCCATCTCTTTTAACCTACTTTTTTTATTCACAGAAATATCAGAATATGTAAGAAAACCTTTTGTTAGACAAAACCCCTTCATACAGAAGCAAGTTTCCATAACATTCAAGAGAAAATAATTTGATTCCCTTTTCAATTTACTTTGAAATGCCTTCAACTGACTGTTAAATTGACAATTCATTGATCACTTTAATGCCTTCATGTAGTCAATTATTAGCCCTTTAAGCAATTGTCACATGAATCAACACAGAATGAAAAGAGAAAAAACACCCCAACAACAAAACACAGTCAACAGTCAATCAGAAGCAACAAAAATCACATCAAACATTAATAAGCCATAGGTCTACAGATATATAAGTATATATACATACATACATCTACCTCAACTTGCCACCTTTTGCATAACAAAACGTGACACTTTTCAGTCTAAACGAGAGGAAACAAAGAAACAACACGTCAAACATCAGGGAACAACAATGATATACAAGAACAACAATTGTCAATGACAGAAGACAGAGAGTCAGGGACAGACAGAGAACCCCCTTAAAACTGAAAGGCTTTCGCTTCGATTCAAGTCAATGAGTAGGCGTGGCATAAGCAGGAAAGAAGAAAAGTACAGAGCAATAAACATTTCATTGAGTAGGCAACAAAAAACGCATAGCAAGGCATAAAAAACAACAAGAAGAAAAAAAGAACCCCAAGAGGGGTTTCGCCCCCCACACCCCTACAGATATTTATCGGTGGAGCCGTAAAAAGCGAAGCCAAAGTCGTAAAAATTGAAAGCTTCGCCTAAAGGGAAATCCCCCAAAGAAAATTGCGTGTATAATAAACAAAATTGAATATGCTGAGAACCTTTCGTATCCAGTGGAAAAAAAAAATAGTATGCCAGAGTTGCCACATCGTCACACACTGATAGTAAAGCAAAAAAAAAAAAACAATTTCTCTCTGTCCACCTTTTGGACTAGCTTAAAATGTAAATTTTTTTTTATCTACACATTAAATGGCAGCTACAGATACAACATCTATTTGCAAAAAAGATAGAAAAGAAAAACTAAACTTAAGCCAAACGAAATTGACTTTGGTTTTGGTTTTGCTCCTTTCATTTCTCTCGGTCCCCCCTAATCTCCATATTTATCTGCTGTTCGATTGATAAGCATTGAATTTCTGATTGACTTGACTTCAAATATATGTCTATACACTGTGAATCTTATCCACTGATTGTATATATGTATATGAATCTGGTTGTCTCTGTGTTTGTGTGTGACTTAATAAGCATGAAGACTTTCCATTTATGGTTAAGAGTTAACGAAATTCTTCTCAACTTTAACTTATAAGTTAAGTGAGAAAATCTTTAAGTGTTTTAACTTTAACTTTTTAGTTATATGAGAAAGGAAAGGAAAGGAAAGAAAAGTTTGTAAAAATACTTAATGAAGCGCTGAGGACATCAATAAACTAGGAGAGCCCCCAAATAATGAAAACAAAATTTTATGCTAGCAGAACTCTCTAGCGCAAGTATTTAAATGTATTAACAAACTTTAATAAGTTAATATTTTTCTTAGAATTTATTTGATATATAGGTATAAGGCTTTAATGTATTTCATGTTTGACATAATTTAACAATTTTCTCTGAGCAAATTTAGTAATGTAATAAAATAGCTTTAGTTGAATTTGGGTTTTTTGTTTTACACTTTAAAAATCTTTTAAATTTAATTTATTTATTTTACACTTAGACGGAATCTAAGACTACAAGGGGAGGTGGGTGAGACTTAGCTATTATTGCTTTCGGCTATTTGCTTATTTATTTTCTATTTATTAATGATTAATTTCTTCGACTTGTTGTTAATTAGTTATAACATTCCATTTGCCTATTTTTAAGTTAATTTGATTTATGAGTTTTATCTTGTTAGTTTTCTTATTTAAGATATTTTAATTTGATAAAAAAACGTATCTTAATTGGTAACTAACTTCAAATCGAAATCAAAAGCATTTCAAATGTCAGGCAACAATGTTTAACTTTTGCTTGCAATTTCAATTCAAAGTAAAATTAACCTTTGCATTATAAGAACTCGAATGTATTGAAGAGGTCTCTCTTTTGTAAAGGAACTCTCATCTTTGGCAATCCGATTAGCTATCATCACAAGGAACTTCATTGTACTTTACCACTTGGGCCAACATATTCCATTAACACTCGCATCGATTTAAGCTGATTTCGTATGAGGTAAAAGAGAGAATGAAGTGAGAACAAAGAAGGAGTTGCTTCCCGCTCTCTCTCTCTCTCTCTCTGAATGGTTTCTTTTTTTTTTTGTTGTTTTGTTGTAGCAGAGTGATGGCTTGTGCAACGTTTGCCAAACGCTTCACAAATTTATTTATAAACTGATTTGCATATTGCGAAACAAGACGATACCAAAAGAACCGACAGCAACGACAATGTCTTTGGCCCATCCAGCAGCAATGTTTGCACATAAAACTAAGGCAAGGAAATAGAGCAAACAACTTCAAGATAAATATATATACATATATATATCTCTGTATGTATATATATATAATTGGAAAGAGACAGAGATAGATAGAGTGAGATAAGATGAGATGAAGCTTGTGTGTGTCTGCCTGTCAACTTGTTTTGTTGCAGATTCTTTCACACAGTTCGATCTCTGGTTCTCAACGAATAAAGTCATAAAATTGAATTGGTAAATTTTTGTGTTAAAAGCAGAAATTAAAATAAATTGAATTGCTTGGCTAAGATGAACGAACAAACGAACGCAATAGGCAAGAGCCAAGACCAACAAACTGAAGCAAAGGAAAAGGCAAGAAAAACACCAAAATGGAATAAACGAAAATGAAAACCCAAAGGCAAAAACGCGTAGAAAATGTAAATGAGACACATTGAGATAGGCCTGCCTTTCCCTTTTGTCCCCCGGTCGCACCTCATTCGCGGCCCCCAACCAAATGAAAACAAAATAAAAATGTATAAAAAAAGGAGAAAAGAGAAACAGAAAAATGTTAAAATAGGGAAAGAGGAAAAAGAAAAAAAAAGGAAAAATGTGCCTGGGTCCTGGCATAAATGCATTGTTGTTGCTGTTGTTTTATGGTCCTTGTTGCCTATTGCCGTTGTTTTTGTAATAGGATTACTGCATAAATTAAAGTATTTGCCATGGCATCATCAAATAAGATTTGCAACGCCGCATTGCCAACTTAACCTACTCTTATACCACCATTCCCCTCGTTCTGTCTCTCTGCTCTGCTCCCTATTTGCCCCCTAACGAGCTACAATGCGCGAACATCAAAAATCACCAGGATAAGTGAAGCGGCCAAGACAAAAAAAAAGAAAAAGAAAAGAAAAAGAAACCAAAAGAAACAAAGTGAAAAACGAGCACACAAAATAAATAAATAAATGTGCCAAGAAGCACAGAGAGAGAGAGAGAGAGAGAGAGAGAGAGAGAGAGAGAGAGAGAGAGAGAAACAGCGAGAGAGGAGCAAGTGACAATGGAGCAAGAGAGAACACGTAAAAGTAAAGTTTATTGCATAATTTTCGGCGGCTTAGCTAAAGTGTAATGTAAACACCGTGGAAAAAGAAATGAAACAAAACAGAGCACGAAAAGAATAATACAAGAGCAAAAAAAAAAGTACCAGAAAACTGAGGCATTGCGAATAAGGTAGGTGGCACAAAAGATAAGACAATAAAAGTGCAGATTATAAGAAAATATGTCAGTGAAAAGCTTTGCATTTAGCGCATAAAATGCGAAATTTTTTTTCCTTTTTTGTGGATTTTTACGTTTTAGGTGAATGGCAACAGCTGTTAGACGTATAAGTGGATATTGAGTGGTATTTTATATATCCTGTATATGTATGGTGGATATTTTAGTATCTAATTTCAATTGTTTTTAAGTAGATTTATTTGGCGGGTATTTAGAAATTATTCCACATTTGGGTTTGTTGAAGAGAGAGTTTTCTAAAAAAAGGGCCAAAGATAGGAAAACCAAATGTAATCTCAAAGAACTTTTTCAATTTGTAATGGGGGACCTACAAATCAAAGGAAAACGCTTTAAAATGATTGGTTTTATAATTATTTCGACTTCTATATATTCATATCTGACTCTCAGCATAATAAATTTTCCGTTTATATTTACTTCTAATAACAATATTCTAATATTTCTGCCCCCGAAACCGAATTTCCAGAAAATTTTAATATTGAAAATAGTCCAAAAAGTTAAATTTAAACTTCTTTAAAATTTGCAAACTTATTTATTTAAAACCTTATAAGAAAAATTCAGAGTAATCAGCTTGTTTAATAGTTTTACCGATAATTTGTGTTACTTCACACTCGCATACATATTTCATTGGGTATCTATAACTAAATTGAAACACACAAAAACCACGGCCTACTTTTAGGCTCCAAAGCAGGCGGGGAATAATCCAACTTGCCACTTTAATACAAAAAATATCAGTAAACAAGAGACCAAAAACAGCAGGGGACCTCTCTCAGACCTCTTGCCTACAAAAGAAAATCACTTCAAAAATTTGTGAAACTAAACACACAAAAACCGCAAATTTCATTTTGATAAAATTTTAATTTGGCCAAGAGCTCAGAGAGTGGATGTGTATATGGATGGATGTTGTGTATGTGTGTGTATGTATAAGAGAGTGTAGGTTTGGCCCTCAGTCTGCAACGACCTCGACGCGCCTCAATAATTCAAAGATGTTAAGCCGCAAATTGGCATTGGCGTTGAGGCGGAGTGTAGGAGAGGATGTGGATATGAGAGGGGATAGGCAGCAGGACGACGACAGCTGGGGCCACACGCAGACAGGATACACATCCGCTGGGGGTTACACATATATACACACTCAAACCTATATCCGCACGCATTAAACTCTATTGGGTGCTAATGTTTTTTCTGCCTTCCCCCTCATATCAGACAGCAAAAATTTTCATAAATTCAGCAATGAGCCTGTCGACACACACATACAGCAAAACTCGCAAACACACACGCTTACAAACGAACTCACATGCACGTGCTGGCTATATAATAAAAATACGCTAAAATGTTTGTACCACATACATAAACACGATGCTTATTGCCTACTTTTAGGAGCAGAAACAGATAGCGGTAGAAAGAGAAGAAGAAAGAGAGAGGAAAAAAAAGGCATGAAAAGAAGCAATAAGGTAGAATGCGCGGCTAAAAGGAAGCAGACAAGAAGAGTAGGTCGTGCCAATGTTGTTCATTTGAGATGACTTCCGTCAGGCGGTAATGTTGCCTCTGCCTTTGCTGTTGATGCTTGATTTTATTAAAGTATATACACGGACAAATGTAGCCGTGTGCCGGAGTTTCTGTATATGTATGTGCCTCAAAGTAGTCTTTAAAAATAAGAAACACGAAAATAGATAAAAGCAACAGCAAATGAAAAGCCATTTTTTTCAAGCTGCAAAGTTTTTCTGGCTCTCATATGTGGCTTCTGTCATATGCTATGAATTTCTATAAGCTGATTCAAATTATAGATGCCAATATATGTATATATGATATATCTGATATGAAAATATTTAAAAATATATTACATATACATATATGTGACTTTTCATTAAGAGAGTAAGAAAAACTTGTAATACAAGAGCGAAAACTGTTTTTATTCAAAATGAATAGAAAACGTTTTATTTCAAACATTTGAGGTTTAAACGCAAACCCAATATAGATATATCGATCTCTTAAAAAGGCTATGAAAACACTTTAGATAATTGCAAAATATCACATATTATAGAGCAAAGAAAAAGTTTTTTACAGAATTTTATTATAATCTCAGTTTTGTGGTAGACTCTATTGAAAAAGTAATTTCTCCAGAGAGCTTAATGTAAAAGCACTTATTCCCTTGATAACTGTTTGTTAGGGCACGTGGCAAGCTGCAAGAGATGTGGCAACCAACGCGAAGTAACGACCTCAGGTAACAGAAGCTGCAAAGTCGATTAGCTTATCTAAGGCAAGCAAAAGCGACTTTCAGTTTTAACATTAACTCGAAAATGCTGGAAGGCACGTGAAAGGAGAAAGGAAAAGAAAATGAACAGAATATGATCTATATATATATACATATATGCATGTAAATATCTCTAACAAAAGTCTTCTTTCTTCGATTAAAAGTGCGAAATCGTTTCATTAATAGCTCACTAAAAACCAGAAAAAAACCCAAACAAATTGTTCTAATGATGACGAAATATATCCTCCTGGGAGAGCTACCAAAATTCTTTTGTAAATTCTTTCGACTAAATTTAAACCTTATTTAAAAGCCGAAAAAACTCCTCGGGGAATATCCTAAGAGAAACAATTTTTTGTTTTCTCTTGTTTTTTTTTTTTTACATTCCTTTACTTTTGCTCCCAAACTCCTCTCGAAATCCATTTTGTATATATGCTTATGCTCGAGCTTATCGGCATTTCAAGTAAACAGACAGGCAGCTATAAAAATTTGCATTTGACTAATGCCAAATATTCCAGAAAAGAAGAGAGAGAAAGACTACGACGAGGACGATGACGATGACGATGACGACGACTACGACGACGTCGCTATACCGATAAGCGTAAGCATCTTCCACTCGCAGTGGCAATCTTACTCACACCCACTCTTGATCCAAACTCCCCTGCTATTGCTCCACCCAGCTCTGGCCCTTAACCAGGCCAAGTCTCAACCCTTACAGCAAACAACAACAACAGTAACAATAATGGAAACAACAATAGAAGTGGGGGATGCAGAGATGCCAATGCGTTTACTGATTTCTTGAGCGTGATACGTGCAAGGATTTCATTTTTTTTTTTTATATTTGGCTCGCTACTAACACCCAAGCCATGGCGATGCTCCTCTTTTAAGGACGATGCCTTTTATGCTATTTCCTATTAAGCTATTTGTTGCGAGTTCTCTTTTATCGCTTTTTTTCTCCCAATCCACTGCTCCCCCCGTTGTTTCTCTTTAGCTTTTACTCTCTTTCTATCTATGTATATATATTTGTATGAAGCTTGCCAAATTTCAGTTGCATTGCAAAAGATACTAAAAGCTTACCCCTCAAAAAAACACACACACATAGACACACATGTCTCGTTTATCGATTTTCATCACCCTCACCTCACCCAATTCAATTGCACCCTCTGCTCTTCGCTTATATGTATGTATGTATATATGTGTATCCATGTCTCTCTATATATGTGTGTGTGTGTGTGGATTTTTGACATGCCAACGCATTTTAAATTTGCATTTTTTGGCACCCAAAACTGGCAAAAATTTTTAGCTAAAAGCATTAAGAGTGGACCAGTTCTAAGGTAAAGAGAGACAGAGACGAGGATGATATAGAAAAACTATATGGAAAATTTATATTTGGCATACAAGTGGAAATTGAATAAATATGCCGCCCAAAATAAAAAAAGGATAAACAAAAACATTCAATATTTGCTAGATAAATATTTGAATATATATTTAAAACCAAAAAAGAAGACGAAACATTTTCAATGATCAAATTAGACCATTTTGTTTTTTCAAGACTAAATTAATTTAAATATTTGAAAATATATTCAGAAACATCTTCACAAAACATATACATAGACAAACAATTAGAATACATTAAAATTTTAATTTCTCCATCGAATGCAGCAAAATTGATAAATTGGTTGACAAAAAAAAATATTTTGAAATAAATTTTGTTGAATTTAGTATGGGAAACTTTAACCAGGAAAGCCCAGAAAACTGTGCTCGAAATGCTCAGAAGTTCAAAATAGTTGGAGAAATGAGGGGAAAACGCCAATCTTAATATAATCAAATAAATAAAGCTACCAAAGAACAGCAGAAAAAGGATTTCCAGATATGCGTTTCCCTCTTTATAAGCCAAAGCTAAAGGGTGCAACGATATAAAAAATCTACCCCAAAAGATAACTTTCATATCCAAGAATTATCATCGACAAAAGTTTAATTCAAATCCAAAATTTTTATATTACCAATTGACACATTGATTATAGATACATAAATTAAATTTAATAAATAAAGTTTCATCTGTCACAAGAACAAAAATTGTTTAAAGTAAATGCCATGAAATATTTTCATGTTGAATACCTGCCAAAAGTTTTTTACCCACATCTCGGACAACATTTTTGAGCTACTTAAGTTTTATATTTTTTATGCCAACAATTTATGACAAGCCACACACATGCTACACACAGAAACATAAATACACCAATAAGTCACTGTCACTGTGTGTGTGTGTGAGTGTGTCGGTGTTTGTGTTTGTGTAGAGACGACCGCAACCTTGCCACTCAAAAAATGTTCTAGGTAACTTTTTTCAATGTGATTTCTCTTTTGTTTTGATTTATTTCTTGTGTTTTTGCATGAAAGAAAGTGAAACCTTTGGAAGAAAAAATTAATTTCCATTTTTTATATTCTCTCCCTCTGTCTCTCCCCCCTATAGAGCAACGTTTTCAATCTCATTAAGTCATGACACGCCCACAATTAAAAGCATCATTTCAAAAATATGAAAATTATAATAGATTATGTCAAAACAGCACAAAACTTTTCTGCCAGCAGCAAACAAGAAAGAAAGAAGAGAAAAAAAAAAAGTAAGTGAAAATGTTGAAAATTAATTTGTTTGGGGAACGAAAGCTGAGACAGAGAGAGTGAGAGAAAGGGGGTAGGTGGAGTAAGAGTGTTCGGGTGGAGTGTCAAGTAAAATAGCTGTGAATTTGTTGTGTGTCACGTCCAGTCGTCCAGTCGCCTAAAGATGTGAAAATTCATTTTACAATTTGACAGTCTTGACAGACTTTAAGAAACACTTAAAGTTTTTCCTCATATTTTTGTTTTTTTTTTTTTGGGTATTTTGATATACTCTTGACTTGGCCTAATCTAATTAAGGCAAACATTTTGGAATCTAATGAAATTATTGGCCACAAGACAAAGACACTGAGTAGACCAATGCACACACACACACACACAGACGCAGACGCAACACATGGATACAACCATTCACATCAATTGAAGCTCAAATATTATTGATTAGAGGAATTAAGGTCAATTAGATAGCTAAAGGAATATTCGACAACAACAATTAGCAAGAAGAGCAGTAGCAGCAGCAGCCAGAAGCCATCAGAAGGAAAAGTCCCCAAATTAGAAGCTTTTGCCATTTCAGGCATAAAGTGAAAATTTTCATATTAAATTAGTTGATATACATTTCAGTCTTCAATTATTAGCAACAACAATGTATATGAAAGATACAGAATAAACAAATTTATTATTTTAATATAGTAATTAATTGTCAATATATTCCTTTCCAAATGGAATAATTCTAACAAAACACTAAAATGAGAAATTTAATTGTAGCTCAAGAAAAAAAATAAAATAACTTTGCTTATTAAAGTTAAACAAGAACTTAATGCAAGGCAAGTGCTTAGTTATCCTGTCTGGAAAATCCCCCAAGGAGTCTTTTCCCACTTGGTGTGCTGGAGTTAGGGGGGTTAGCCTTGGGGGGGTTGGCTTCCATTAATTCCTTAAGAGATTTCACATGGAGTTAAATATATATCGAAAATTACAATTTTCCTAGGCTTTTACTCCAAGGAAAAGTTTGTGTTCATTTGCTAAAGAGATTCTTAAATTAGAGAGATGAAGCTACCTAATAGGAGAAATGGAGTATTTCCATGAAAGGTAAGAAGTCTACATTAAAGTAACTTAAATCAAAACTAATCTAAAGATTAAGAAAGTATGGACAGTCATTTTAGAACAAATTTATAATCATTTAATAAAAGTGAACGATTAGTTGACTTCTAACTATGATAAATAAATTTTGGGTTAATTTTTCTTTCAAGTAAACAAAAACTATGTAGTAAACTATTAGGACAAAAAGTTCCCTTAGTAACATTAATTTGCCTCTACAAAAAGGATAGAATAAAATGAAATGGCAAATACCAACGCTTTGAACAAAAATATTGGGGTTTTTACCTGGAGAAATTTATATATCAGAGTTGATATTTAATAAATTTAAGAATAGCCATACTTTCTATACAAGTTCAGCCCCAGGAGAGGAAAAACTTTTCTAATTTTCTTAGATTTTTTACAAAAGCTTTAAAAGTCTCAAATATTTTTCTTTTGTGTTGTCTAGTTAAAATAATAAACCACTAAATGATGTGTTGTATACTTGGGTAAGAGCAGCTCATTGAGGTGAACTGGCGCATTCGTATAGTGTGTTAGCTTGAAAATTGTGTGATTTTTTATAATCATAATTTAAAGAGCTGCAGACCAATAGAATAAAAGTTAAATAGCTTTAGTAGTTATGAAGATTCTTAGAATTCAAAGTGCCTAAGCTTTGGGTATAAAGATTCCCAGTTAATTAGTGAACTACAATTAGAATGTTTTAATAGCTTCGCAAAGGATTTTGTACATTAATGTGAGCCGATTAAACACGGCTAAGATGAAGAGGCTAAAAGGGCACATATAGATAAGTTTTATATAAGCAAAGCTAAGATGGAAATTTCTAAGTTGTTCATTTATAAAAGTTGATGAAATAAACGTTAGAGCAATACAATTTCCAGTAAATATTTAAAATTTAATACTAAAAGTTTGAAAATAGTGTAACAATTCTTAAGTGATTAGGGTTGCTGGAGACTTGTCATACCTATACATTGATTATTGCAATTAATTAGAAAGATTTGCTCTTTGGTTTTATAATACAATTTGTTAATAAACAAGAGAGTATCATAACCTAAATATTAAGAGTTCCGGTCATACTTTTAATTAGGCATAAATTCATCAATTATGTATAAGTATGAAAACAAAATTGACTATATTTTAATCACAACTTTTACATACAACAAACAGGGAAACGGAAATACAAATTTTAGACACTAATACATATTTAATGATTTCAATTTTCGGTTGCTCAAAATTCAAAAGTTAATGTCAAATTTAAACTTAAATAAATACATTTTTTTTTTCTGTAAAAATGTATTTAAACATGTCAAAACGAATGCTAATTAACAAAACAAAAACCACATACGTAAATGTTATTTCAAGACTAGCAAACATATAAGTTGGATTATCCAATAAACGAATAAAATAAATTTAAATTTAAACTTTAACCCAATCATCTCACTGTATGTGCTATCTATATATACATATATATAGGTGGCCTTTTTAATCCTATTGATTTGCCCGGTCAAAAGGTCCTGCCAAAAAAACTTCAACCTTTCGATGGCTTTAAAACTGTCGGAAAAAAAACACACACCCTCAATGCCCCCAGAGTCACGATCAACAAAAAAGAAACCTGACAGCAAAAATATATTTATATATATATACATATTTACTTTTTTTGAAGGCCTTGCCATATTTAATAATAAAAAAAGAGAAAGCCAACAAGAAACCTTTTTGGCCCAAAACTAACTAACAACAACAGGAAAAAAAAGGGGCAAACAACAAACCCTGAGTAGAGACTACAAGAAGGGGCAACATGGGCTGCTGCATCCCCAGGGCATTTAAAACGAGAGCGCGCCTAAAAGAATGCTACAGAAAAATAAAAAAAGTAAAAATATAACAAGAAGACCAAGAACTGAGTGCGATAAATAAAAGGCTCTCGGCTTGGGCATTTGCATTCAAATTCCGCACACTAGAAGGGGGCAAAAAAAAAAAGAAGAGAAGTGAAAGAGAGAGTAAATGATTGTGCTGGTGCTGCTGCTGCTGCTTTCAATTGTGAGCAATTTAGTGCGACAACAGCAGAAAGTGTGTGCCAGGACTAAGGACAATGCCTGACTAGGTGCGAACAAACAGCAAAACAGAACAAAACAAAACAGAACAGAAACGAAACGAAACGAAAAAAAGGGCAGCGACTCTTGCTGTGATTACAATGATTATGATTATTGTTTACTACCAAGCAACTACAAAAACGCAGCCAGGCAAAAGGAGAATGAGAGGGAAAGAAAGAGAGAGAGAGAGAGAGAGGAAGAGCAAAGAGTCAAAAAAGCAAATAACATAATAAAAGTTCATAAAATAAAAATGGCGTCTGCACCCCAAAAACGGAGACTGAGTCTGTGTCTGAGAATGAGCCTGAGCCTGAGGTTTTGGGACACACACAGGCTCCGTGCTAGTTTTATGGGGCTCAGACCATTTGCTGGCAACTTTTTGGCGCGCAAAAAAAAATAAAAGGAAAAAAAAAAACTTGGCATTTTATTGCTTGTCTTACACACGCACACACACACGCACGCACTCACACATACAGCATGACACATACATTTACAGAGAATTTTCTTTTGTTATTTCATTTGGTTTGTGTTGCCTTTAAATTAAATGCTGGCCAAAATACATATGTATCTATATGTACGTTTTCTGTTTCGGTCCCAAATAAATGTCACTAACCTGCTAGTGCTTCGAAATGTATGTGAAAAGTGCTGGATAACTGTAAATTACTTCCTTCTTTTATGGTAATTTATATATATATATATAACTCGTTTAAATTATAAACAGTATCTGCAACTCGTTGGTTTTATCGCCTCAAGTTAGGCTACACTGTTTAGATTATCTCAATTTTGGTTATTTTTGTTTTTTAATTGAACGAGGACTCGTTTGGTTTTTATTTGTTTAAATGTTTATTATATAAATTATACTCTTTTGGCATTTGAAAGGATACTTTTGTTGTTCGAAAGGATATCGTATTGTTCTGAACAATATTTATTTGTATCTTTTCATATTTAAAGATACTTTTATAACATTCTTTAGTTCTTTGTTCTGGTTTGAAGGATACTTATTGTATCTGCTTTTCATGAAATATACTTTTATTGTTCTTGAAGCTACTTTTTGTAGCTGAAAGATACTTTCGTTTATCTTGTTGCACTTTATTTCGTATTCTCTATCTATTAATGGTTGATTATTGTATCTTCTCGTACTTGAAATTACTTTTTGTCTCGAGTTCTTGTACTTTGATACTTCTTGTAACGAATCCTCGTACTATTAATTTGTATCTTTCCCCTGTTTTATTTCAAACCAATAAGAGATCCTTTTTTAGTATTATTGCAATCGGTAAGTCAATTATTTTTCTGCTCAATTATTTCAATTTTCATAAATTTTAATTAAGAAAATTGATTTAATTGGCCTTTAAATTGTTGTCATATTTCTTGGTTAAATTTTGTATCTCTCTTGTTTTACTCTTTATCTTTCTGGCTAGAAGGCAAATTAATGTTGTGCGTACTCTTGCTTTTTTTTTTTGTTGTTGGCCGGACACGGATGTCGCTCGACGGAAACGGTAAACGGAAATTGCGCGCACAGTTGTTGTTAGTGTTGTTGTTGGTGTTGTTAGTATTGCAAATAAAAAAAAATGGAATGTTGTTTATATTGCAACAATTCGTTGCCGCAAAACCATTGAGGACACCGAGAGAAGACTCGATTCAATTCGATTGAATTTCAATTCGTTTCGATTGGATTGAGGGTTTTCGGGTTTTGGGGTTTTTTTTAATGCGTATTTAAATATGCTTGAAATGCAATTAATTTTGATTTTTATTTAACACAAACACACACTCACTACTGCTGACTACTCACACGTGCACTCTGCTCACTCACTCACGCAGGACACTCGCAATCAGCAAGGACACTCACAGGCAGAGCAATTAATTATGTTTGCCTTGTTGTTCCTTGTATTTATTGTACATATTTAACATGTCTGATGCCAACATCAGGCAGACGCGTAGTGCCCAAAAATTTCGCCTCTACTTTACTTTGCTTTTTCTTTTTTAATGAGTTTCACTGTAGTTGCTGTTGTTGTTGTTGCTATTTACTGGTTGGTTGTCTTGCTTGTCAAAAGGTTTCACTAATGAGTGTGCCACCAAAAGTTTCCTCCTTTTTTTTTTTTGTGTTGAGCAACTCGTTTTCGCAATTAGCTTTAACAGCTAACCAAAAATTTTATAAAGGCTGCGGAGTGAGAGGAGAACGCTGTTTTGCGCGAGACAAAAATTTTTACGCGTTACGTACAAGAAAAATTGTCCGCAAATTCTTATAATATCCGCCCACGCACACGCGATGCTATTTCATGTTCGACGTCTGAAATGTGACTGCACTGTTAACAAATTTTATTCTGTTAGAACACATTTGATGCTGTTAAAACAGAATTCGTAATGTTAAAATACAGTTCGTGCGGTTGCAACGAATGGACTTTGCGCGTCGCAAAACTGTTAACATTCCAGTGAGGATTCGGCAATCTCTCCGACGCTCTCTCTTTCTCCATTTGAATCGGCTTTCTCTCTCTCTCTCTCTCTCGATTGTGGTTCATTTTGCCGGTTATATTTGTTGTTTTTGTTGCGGCATTTGTATAAGGATGGCAGGCGCCTCATCATCATCGTCATCATTAGAACGGTACAAGGAAATTTAACTGTTTGATTTTCGCTGCATTCCTAATAAATTATGACTTGTATACGAAGGAGAGGAATCTCATTTGCGTGTGGGCGTTAATGTGCATAAAGCTGACTGACTTGCCAGACTGTCTGTCTGTTTATCTATCCGTCTGTGTCTTTCGTTCTGTCTGTCTGTCTCTCTGTCTGTTTTGCCTGTTTCTGTGTCTGCATCTCTGTCTGACTATCCGATTGTCTGTTAGTTGAATGGGTTGAGAACTTTTGGGGGTTGCTATTGCTGTTCTGTTCTGGGTAGGAAAGGTCGGTGTAACTCGTCATCATCATCATCATATGGCCCTACGACAAGGACACACACCTGTTGTTGGTCTTGTACCTCCAAACCAGGTGAAAGGGAATGTAAATGCAGCCACATAACACACAACAAATTATGAACGAAATGAAGCAACTCACATACACACAAACACATACACTTATGTGGTGTAGAAGTGACGAAGTGCTCCTACTGGTAAATCGGATTTCAATTCCATGAAATGATGTAAACAAATAGTTTTGTGTGCTTATTTACATTAGTAATTTTGTTTAATTGTAATTTTGTTTTGTTTCTTAAGAATAATTTGAATATTCTTTATAACTTTTGAGAGTAATATGTTGTAAATTAATAATAGATTTATTTATATAAAATCTCATTGGACTTTTAGTATTTTTTAGTCTCGATATACTGAAAGTGTTTCATCTACTTTTTTAATTTTAGAAAGCAATTTTTTTGTAAAGGAAAAAAAGCATTAAAGTATTAATGAAATGTAAAATATTAATAACTTCACTTTTAGAAGTGTCTCGAAATAAGAAAATATTTAAAAGAAAATTATAAACAAATTCAAATCCTACATTAGAATACATACAATATTCATTTTATAAATATTTACAAAACAAAATCAAAATCTATTATTTTTAAATATTTATGATTATTGAAATTAGAAATACTGGGAAGAAAATTGAAAGTTGTAAATTCAATTACCAATTCCTTTTTAAATATTTATTATTAGTGTTGCGTGAAGAATTATGCATAGATATTTTTCAATCGTAGATTCTTATTGGTAAATAAATTGCCAAACAAATAATCTTTAATCGAAATACAAATAAAACTATATAAATTGAATTTTAAAGTGAAACTATTCCAAAAGTGCTGTATATAAATATGCAAGAACTTTAACACATTTTTAAAATCTATAATTAACTTTCTTCCATTCAATGGACTATCAATTCACTTAATTTAAAATCCAGACGGACCCGCACTTGAAAATGAAATTTTAGACTTCCCGCTTAGTAGCTACTACTGGGCCACTTCAATGCAACATTCATCTTTAGTCACTTAGTCAATTAGCTGTTTAATTGTTATTCACACCAGTGGATAATACAAAGATACGAGTATATATATACTTATAGAAGTAAGTGTTTGTGTGTGTGTGTGTGTGCAAAGGGAGAAAGAACAAACATAAATCACGCGCCCAGAATTTACATAAATAATTGCAGTGTAGTCGGCGTGGGCAGCAAGCTGCAACCGAATAAAAACCAAGAGGGAGAAGGCGACTCTTGGTCGTTTGTTGTTGTTGTTGTTGCTATTGCTGTTCCTTTGTTGTTGTTGTTGTTGTCGTCTCGCCTAAACATCATTAAAAATAAAACCAATTAATGGTTTCGAGTGCCTGTCCAACAGTGCAACAGCAACAACAACAACCCCAAAAATAGTTTCACTTTGGCAAAAACAAAAAAATATATGTGAAAAATGAAGACAAAGCAGCAAAAGTAACGAAGATGGAGGGGGGTAGGTTTGGTACACAGTTGAGAGTTGAGAGAAAGAGTGCTAAGAGAGAGAGAGAGAGGGCAGACCAGAATGTCATTGGCATTGCAGTTCACATATTGTCATAATGCTGTTGCGGTTGCACATACATACATAAATATTCACATATATATATATATAAAAATACATAAGTCTATATGTTCATATATACATATATAAGTTGAGGGTTTCATATAGAGTTTCAGGGGTGACTCAGTTTTTGGACTGCATCTGCCTGACAATTGTTGCCATTTAATCTCAATGCTGAAATCCTCATAAAAAAAAAATTGGGTAAAACAAATCGATACGATGACTTTGAAATACCCTACAAGGAAGTAGTTTAAGTGAAATTGCAAACAAATTTAGAATTGGGGAAAAGTAATTCAAATAGATCTGGAAAACTGAGAAAGTGTTTGCTCTGGTAAGACAATATCCTAAAAGTAGTTGCAGAGATGAACAGTAAACAAAAGAACTGTTTGTTTTCACTGTGGAGCCACCTAGCGCCCAACATTGGATTCAAGGCTAATTGAGTATTAAAGGAAGTATGAAGCTGGGAGACCTTTGCAAGAATATGATGCCTCTACACTTTAGATATACTCAGATATATCTATAGATAACCGACCGAGCTCCGAGTATGTCTGTGTAACCTAATCTCTAGACCTATCCCAACTTGTTATAACCATTAACCCCAAGACAATCAAATGAAAAGAAAAAATCTATTATTTATGATAAATAACATTGATACCCTATAAATCCACTAAAAAGAGTATTAAACCCAGCAATTGATGAGAGAGAACTTGGCCAAGCTCTATAAAATACCATTATCAATAAATTCTCATTTAGTTTATCATTTAATGAATCGATACTCATGATTTGGCTGAAAAATTGATAGAATTTGTCATAGTGAAAACCGTTTTGACCCTCTCTACCTTCCCCCTCTCTCAGTTTACACGGCACTCGTGTGCACCCTTTAAGGATTTCTAGAAAGAAAAAAAAAGCGCAAAATAATATTGTTTTCAATATTGTCAAGTCATGTGAGAAACGTTTCATACGTAGCTGCGAGAGGGGGGGTTGAAAAAACACCCAATATGAACAATTTCGCAACTTTTGCGACTCGACAACCCTAAAGAATTAAAGAGAGAATTCATACGCCGGGTCTCTCTTTCAAAACAAAACGCCCTTTCCATTTTCTGTTGACACTCTCTGCGCAATTTTCCAGTTGCCCAAAAACAAAAAGTAAAACTGAAAAGAGAAATATTTGTCCTCTCTTAAATCGTATTTAAATGTGAAATATTTCTTTAGAGATAATTTTCAATATATATTGTAAATTTATAAAAATGGTAAACAGTTTTTGAAAAATTTAAAGAAAAATCTTGGAAAATTTTTTATCCTCTTTTTTTTTGATTTTCTTGTGTTCTTGTGAAAAGTAACAAGAATAAGGCAAAGTAAGTAGAAACAAAATGTTCTGGGAAAAACAAGTAGGAAAATATAATTTATTATTTCTAGCCTTATCCTTGAGCCGCAGCCAAGGATGGCAGTGAGGTTGATGTGTTTGTCTTTCGCCTTCGTCTTGGTCCTTTCCCTATTATTCCTACTTGCTGCCAGCGCTCCCTCTTTCTTTCCCTTTGCCTTCATACTTCTTCTGCTCCATCTCCATCTGCTGCTGCTGCTTCTTTTTCTTATTCTTCTGCTTCTTCTTCTTCTTCTTCATCGTCCTGCTGCTAGGACAAAAATTTCTATGCTTAACGCCATTTTTGTGTGCGAGACACGATGACGACAAATTTTCAACGTGCAACCTGACACTGAGCTGAGATTTTCCAAATTCCTTGTCTTCACTTGTGCCATACCGCCAACCCCGCCCGCTCTTCTCACCACCACTCCTCCCCCCTCACTTCCATCCAACTCAGTGTCCTATGCTCACTTCTGCCAAGGCAAGGCAAAATGATTGCTGCATGCATGCAAAACTCTTACACCGACTCCATCTCCGACTGTTGAAAGGATTAGACCAGCTCATGTGTCCCTGTGTCTAAGGGCAATGTGTGTATGTGTCGCAGTTTCTATGTATGTGTGCGTGTGTGTGTGTGTATGGGTAGGAGTGCTGTAGGATAAGGGAATGGTGAAATGATAGGTGGTAAAAGTATGGGGGCGGCTGTAGGTTGGCAAAAATTGAGGGCGTTTGCTACAACGTAAAAAGTATTTGCACAACTCTCAAGTGGGTCAAATGATTAGGCGGCATGATGAAGTGCCTTCGCCACTTGAGCCGCTTCAGCTCCTTCTCAGTACTTTCGACGTACCCCTTCTCCTCCTTCTCTTTGCTTCTTCCGAAACTCCTCCTTCCTGTTTGTCTGTCGAACGCCCATCCAAAAATAAACAGTTTAATGTTTTGAATGAGCAATTGAATTTGATTATGCACAAATGTATGTGTGTGTGGGTGAGTACCTATGTATGTGGCCACCCCCACCCAAACAATGCAAATAGAAAACATTTTAGAATGGAGCTTGTCCCACAAACAGTTAAACACTCAAAATGTCTTAATAAAGGTTAAAAGAAAGGTAAAAATAATTTGGCCAAAGGCAACAATTTTAAATAGATTTAATTTGTGCATTAAATTTGTAAATCAACGTTTGAAAACCTTTTTTGAAGAGTCATATTTAAATGATTATACGGTCATTTTATCCAAGTTTATCATAATTTAGTCCAAATTTAGTAAAATGAAGTCATTTTACGATCAAAATATGAGCACATTTTAGTATTGATATCAATGCTAATCAGTAGTTAGTTAGAAAATGAATAAAAATTTACTTTCATAATTTGAGTTTATTTTGATTTGAATCTAAATCAAGAGCTGTGAATACTTGTAGGTATTACAAATTAACTTCGAGATATTATACAAGCTTCTTTGATTACTTATTAGTTGTGAAACTGTGGAGAGAGCTTAGCAGATATACAGTAACTACTTTAGTGGCATTTCAACTAGTTAAACTACTTTAGTGTTATTTTTCTTATATTGAAGTTATTATTTATTTATTATTATTATTAAAGTGTAGGATATAGTTATAAACTATCAACCCAACTATATTTTACAAGCACTGGCAACTAAGGCCTTCGGCTTAGGCGAAAAACTACATCCGTACACTAGCCTGGGATTCGAACCCGGATCCTCGTTGTTCAGTTGACTAAATGACTGGGCCACTTAGACAACTCATCTACCGAGAACTGCGTTGAAGTTATAATTCTCAACTAGTTAAAGCACTAAAAGTAATAAGAAGCTTTTGCAACCAAATTACACAACAAAGTTCTTTAAAAACGAAAGTAGAAGTTCCCTAAATAAATAATATGCTCAGTTATTAAACTGTTTTAAAAACAGATTTAAGACGTTATCTTTAAATGATGGCTAGACATTTCTTAGATATCTTAAAAGTCGTTTTGAGTTTTAAAACAGAATTTGTATTTGTTATTCTTTTTCTCTCCGTTGTTGATTACATTACATTACATCAAGTCTGTAACTTTAAGATAATTTTTATCCATAAATCGTTCTAATACATGTGTCTTGAGTCTAGACTCAGCTAATTTCCCCATGAAGGAAGTCTTCAATAATCCTTATATGAAAATTTTCTCCTTACTCTTTTACAAATTCAATTTTTACTTCAATTTTAAATCGACTGTTTAAGGAAAATTGTTTAATTGCTAATTTTTTAGCCTATAGATTGAAATTGTTGCGTTTCCTTCATTTTCTTTTTCTATCTCTTTGCCTCTGTTTAATGTCTCAATCCTCTTTTTAAATGTGTTTTTCTTTCTCTGGGGCGGCTTTTCTCAGAGTCACATATTTTCACTTTCATTACATGGCATTCAGGACGACCCGCAACAACAACAGCAACAGCCAAAAACAACAACAACAACAGGAAATTGCTACTTAAATTAAAAGCCAATCTGTGTGTGTTGCCCAAAAAATAAGCCCAAATAGGGAATAAGAAGAAGGAGAGGCAAGGCAAAAAGGGAAAAATAAAAAAGATAAAAAGGAAGCCGAAAACAAAAGGCAAAAAACTCGGAAAAAAAGGAACTCAAAACCAAAATAAAACCCCAAACCGAATGCCATCGACATTTAACGTTTTAAATCTGATTATTCCACAACAACTGTCAATAATGCAAAAGACCTACCGCTGCCTCTATATACATATATCCCACCCCCTCCCCCTCTTAAGAGTCCTTTGAGTTTCGCTCTCTCTGTGTTTTTTTTTTTTGTCAGAAGGCAACCGCAAACGAGGCGAGAAAATTGTCACCAGAAAGTGGCCAGCAAAATTGTGTAAAGCGCAAAAACGAAATAATTGCAACTGATAACAACATCAATAACCATAAGCAAAGGAGATGAAAACAAAGCAACAAATAAACGAGGAGAACAAAAAAAAAAAAGGTAAAGCAACCACCAATAAACAGAATCATCCCAGAATCATAAAGGATAAGTACGTACATACATACATATATGTTTTGGGTATATGTATCTATATAAAAAGGGTAACCTGGGCGTTGCCTAGGTCCTGTCAAAATACTTCTCAAAGAACAGTGTGTTAGCTGGGCTAATTTATGACTCACTCTCCAATATTTTTGTTTTCTTTTCTTTTTTTTTTTGCGGGGCGTAAAGTTTTTTTGTTCGCATTTTGGGCTCGTAAATCTTTTCAACACCAACCAATCCATACACACACACACACACTTCAGTTCACTTTTAACACTTCAAGTTGAACACTTGGCGTTGGCTTTATTTACTTCATATTAATATTAAGTTCATTGTGTCAAGTTGGCAGCACTGATTTCTTATCGTTTCCCCTTCCTTTTTAATATATATATATATATATTTTTTTTAATTTTAGTCGCACGTTAGCCGAGAACAACGACACTTGTTTTTCTCTTTCTTTTTCTCTGTCTCTGTCTCATCTTCATCTGCTCAGCCTGCTAAAGTCCTTTCTCTTCCAGCTCTTCTGTCTTGGCGGGGGCTTATCTTTTGGCTGCTGCCTGGCATTTACATTCAACGCTTGACAGCTTCTTTTCACTGAATGGAATGGTAGTAAGATAGAGCTCTGGGATGGGAGTAGTGACGCGATATGATGGTGCGAGAAGTCACTCCATTGTGGATCTGATATTTCCTTTTTTTTTTTTTGAGGCTTTTGTCTGTTCCCATCCCTTAAAGCTACTTAAAGTGCAGTGAATAATTACCACTTACTGAAAAAGTAAAGTAATTTACAATAGAAGAAAAAACTTAATTAAAGTTGGTGTATCGTGAATCAGTGAAAAGTAAAAACTGATAATAGTAAATAAGAGTTTATTTGTCCTAAAAATGTGTTTTAATTCTGATCATTCCAACAATAAATTCATAATTCGTTTTTGGTTAGTCAGAAGTCTAATTAATTGAAATCCGTATAATTTGAATTCTAATAAAACAGGGAATCTATTAGTTCGGAAGGTTTACTTTATAAGGACAAAAAACAAGTCAGTTAGACTCATATATCCAAACATTAATTCACACAAATCCTTTACTAGACGAAAACTCCCAGTAAACGCTTAAGGCTTAGGCAATGCTAGGCCAATCTGAAGGATTCTTTTCATTTTAAAACTCTCTAAAAAAGATATATCAACTTTTATACAATTACTCTTCATTTATTTAGCAAGTTTTGTACAATTATGACTGCATTTTCTTTCATTTACAAATATTACAAATTATAAACCTTTGACCTGAGTCATCTTAATAAGAACAAACTTTCTCTTCCTTCTACTCTCTGTTTTTTTTTTTACAATTTTTAATTCAATCATCTTTGCAAGTGCATGAAACATTTTTACTTATATTCTGTACTTCAGTTTAATCTTAATGAAAAATTCTTATGGGTTTAATTTGTCATGGGCATTTCATATACCCATCCCTTTGGCTTCAAATTACGCCTTACACAAATTTAAGATAAGAACAATTTCAAGTTGACTTGGATTTTAATTTCAAATGGTTAACAACCACAATTGTAGGTCGTCGTTCGTCGGTGTTTGTCTCATGTTTATTTCTGGCTTCAAATCTTAAAATTAGCCAAGTCATCCTGAGCTGAGTTGAACCTAAAACCATTACAACCAAAAATAAAAAAAACACACACACAAAAAAAGGCAGCAACAAAAATTGAAGAAGAAATAATTCTGTAGCATGCTTCAAAGAAATAACTTTGAGACGACAAGTGGAGTGTGGCTGCAATTACTTTGATGATGATGATAATGCTGATGATGATGACTGACTGACGGACTGACTGAGGCGGACGTTAGCACGAGTCATGCAAATTGGGGACAATGGGAAACGAAAGTCAGCAGATCAACCACCGCCATGGCACATAGCTTACATAGCTCAAGTGTTGAGGCTTAACATCTATCTATATAGATTGGTGGGATGATGATGGGAGTGAAACTCATCATCTTATAGCCTTTAATCAGAGGGCATTATCAATACGCTATGATATAGATATATATAGCTGTATCTGACTTATCTTTGTGTCGGTGTGTGTTTGTTGTGCACATCTGTCGTTTTAACAGGTAAACATCTGGGGATAACTTAAGGGAGTTTGGCCTTGATGAAAGTTTCAGGAAATGACAAATAAACAAATAGATTTTTGAATATTTTGTGGCGTGCAACCACAAACCTTTTTGATTATGTAGGCTTTACTTTCTTATAGCTCTTCACGTTGTAAAGCTACAAACTAATTCTTTGCCGTTAATTAAAACTAGTTAAAATAGTTACATTTCATCTTAGAATGAATCCACAATAAATTAAAAAAATGCAAAGATTCTTTAATGATACAGGAAAGAGAAGGTTATAAAAGATAAACTCTAGGAGTGAAGGACAAATCAGGTGAACTCTGTTGTTGTGAGCTTTGCACTTGTTTTATAACTTTATCTACTTGTAATTCCCAACTGGTTTAAGTATTAAATAAGTGAAGTACTGCAATCCAATCTAAGAGATTGGAACATAAACTATAAAACCCGTAAGACTATCAAAGTCACAAATGATAATTTAAAGTAAATCAGATAACTCTATTTGTATGTTGACAAAAACATACGTAGCAACTCATAACAACTCGGATATCCAAAGAAAGTGAAAGTTCGTAATCCCTTCTCTACTTCTATCTCTAGAAATTTTTAAATCAAATTTCCAAATCAAAGTTTTAACCTATATACGATAACAGATTTTCCTTAACTTTACCCCAAATACGAAATACAGTTGGATATAGAGTAATCTAATGTAATAGAATGTATATATATACACGAGGAGTATATACAACATTTAAGCTAATGAAATCAAACAAAAACATTTTAAAATTGCCACTTTGCCCTTGCCACTAAAGTTTATGCCCCACCGCACCGCAGAGCAGCGCATTTTGCTGCCGCTGAAAAGTATGCTAAAAATACCAACAATCATCCGAAAAAGCCGAAGAAGAGAAGCGAAAACCACATTGGGTAGCAATTTGAAAACTTTAGCATCATTCAGTGGCAACAACAGCAACAACAACAACAACAGCAGTGGGGAAAAACAACAGCAACAACGGCGACGTCGACAACATCGGTTTTTATGACCATTTCCCCAATTTCTCGGCGGCTTGCCAAATGTTTTGGGCCATGGCCATTTGCCACAATGCATTCATTCACAGTGCCGGCTTTTGTCCTTTTGTTTTGCCTTCGACACAAAAATTGACTTAATTATCGTGTCGCATAATTACGAAAAGTTTAAGGAAAATGTTCTTTGCCCCAAACCTCTCATCCCTTCTTCTCTTTTTTTTTTTCAAGCAAGCTAAGGGTTTATTTCTGCTTTTTATAGCCTTTAATTTTATGCTCCTGTGTGCCTTAGAGAAGCAAAGAGAAAAAAACGCATTTCAATTTTCTTTAATTTCCAGTTAACAACTCAACAAATACGCCAAAAGGCAAAGAACTTATAAATGCAAATATTGATAGATACTTTCGAGGAGTAGTAGACAGACGACTGACGACTCAACGATGAACGAGCAATGAAACTGCACGCGTTGAGTCCTTTACTACTAAGTAGCACGACTAAATATGAAAAGCTTTTTGCCCAACGCCTTTTCTGTGTTTTTTTTTTTTCTCTTCTTTTTTTTCACTTTACTACCAAGCCAAAGACAAACATTGTAAAGGGGAGAAGATTGGGAAGAGGCAATGGAAGGAAGTCAGGGTGAAAGGGTTCAAAAGGGGGCAAGGCAAGGCAAGGCAAAGCATAGTGGCTGGGGTTAGTAAGTAACTGGAACTGGGTCTGAGTGCCCGCGGGCATAATGACAATTACAGTTACCGCGTGCCGTTCACACACACACACACACACATATACACAGAGCGAACCAAAAAGGAGTCTAAGCAGAAGAACTTTTTCATACTTGTCAAGCTTCCAAGTTTTAGCAAATAAATCCGTCCGAAAAGCGTTTTCCGTTTGCCAGTATCAAAAGACCCCGTGGAGTCTGAGAGTTGTATTTTGGGGTGTTTGGGGAGTTCAAGTCTCGCTCAATGAGACACAAACAAACAAGCAACACGCACCAGAAAAACCCACCATTCCATGGACGAAGAGGGGAAAGGAGTATACAACAAAAAAGAGAACGAGAACGAGAATGAAAACGACGACTATTGGGATTACCCTCAAGGGTCGGCTGCCAGAGCCAAGCAATTCAGAAAAAGGGGTGCAAAAAGCTAAACATGACCTCCAGCAACCTAAACCTAACGAGCGCACAGACACTCGGATTCGATACGACACAACGACATACACACACACACACTGACTCTGACTGACTTGGCGTCTCCTGTGGCGGACATCGACCAAGCAGATAGATATGTATATAGTTACAAATTCCGTGAACAATTAGGTATTAAATCATTTATAAATTTATTTAAGATATTTTTGATAATTTTAGTTAAAGCAATTTACAGTGTTCCATTAATTTATGTTGGTTTTATTATTCTTTTTAATTAATATCTACTTCTTGAGTCGTTAGAATAGAACTGAACTGCACTTGTACAAGAATCAAGCCAGCAGCTTGCTCGCTAAGAAAAAGAAGCTTTCGCCGCCTTGCAAGGTGTTGTCAATAATACCAATTCTTGACGGTCAAGCTTTCGACGCCTTGCAAGGTGTTATCAATAATGCCAATTCTTGACGATCAAGCTTTCGCTGTTCAAAAGCTTTAGTGTAATGGGTTGTTTCCACATGATAACATTATATGTTACTTCCCTCCTCTTAAAAAACGAGCCTGTGAGTTACATTAAAGTGCTAGGTTGAGAACTTGAAATATTGAAATATTATGTTTACAAAAATATAAGAGTTGTTTTTCGAAATTGGATTAACAATATCATGGTTCTTAACAATTTTTATCTTAGTTAATTCTAATGGTGGGTACAATGGTGGAAGTTCAATTTCTGGGGTCAAATTATTTTCGCTTAGTATAACATTGTTTATAGGTAATTGGCATTGACTTATTTTTATGAGTTGTTTTCTAAGTTATCATTTATACTTTGACAATTTTGAGTTACTCGTGTGAAATATAAGTATCAGGTTATAATAGTATAAATATATATTATGGTTCTATGTACTTTATTAACTCTGTGGCTATGTTCTTGAAATTGCAATTTAGATTTGGGTGTAATAATATCCTTGATATGCATTCGTTGTTTACTTATTTATTTTTTTCTATTACAAATTTTATTTTCATGCTCTAAATAGGATGTTGTGTTATTTTCATTGTTTTGATGAGTTGTTAATCGATTGGGATTATGGGAAATTATTAGTACTATGTTGTCTTTATAATTAATCCAAGTTTTTTTTTTTTTTTTTTTTTTTTTTTTTTTTTGAAATATATTACGGTTATGTATAGTCTGTTGTAATTTAATAGTTATCATGTGCAAGGAAGCTGTGGAATAGGAACTTGATTAATTTTCTTTTTCTTTTTAAATTGTGTTTTATAATAATTTGTTATTCTATTTCTTTTATTTATCCTGTAATGGTCAGGGTCTATCTGTTCTACTCTATCGTTAGACTTAAAAGGGTTTTCTAATTTTCCTTTCTGTAAAGGTCCTTTTCTATACCTGGTATCGATTTCGAATTCTTGTCTTTGATTATTTATTTTATTTATCGTATTCTCTTTGATTTTTTGCGTATCTAATACCGGTTGTCCGGCGTACAGGAATATATGGGCTGGAGTTTGTCCAGTTGTATCATGTTTTGTTTTATGGTTATAAGTGTAGAGTATGGTTTCAATTTTGCTAAGTTTTACCTCATTATCATCTGACGAGTTTATTATCCGAATTTTTTCATTTATTGTTTTATGTAAACGCTCTATATCTGCTATACCTGTCTTTGTTGAATTGAGCTGAAGTTCTATTCCTTCGTCATCAAGCCAGCGTTTAAGTGCTAAGCTTGAGAATGCTCCGTCTCTATCGGTTTTCAAAATTTTTGGTCTTCCTAACTGATTAAATATGCGTATAAGTCCACTTTTGCATTCTATCCAATCTTTGGTCTTTATTTGTTCAAGTGTGGCAAATTTCGAATAAATGTCTATGCAACTAATATAATGCTTATTTTCTGCTGAGTAAATATCTGCTACAAATTTTTCGCGGCAATGGTCTGGTTTTGGTGTAATTTTCATTGGCATATTTGTGTTTCGGTGTTCGTTTTTTGTAAGATTGCAGATATGACATTCATTTATTATATTTTGGATAAGCAATTGGCTGTTAGGAAAATAGTATGTTTCCCCAAAGAGTTTTGTTGTTTTTTGTATACCGGGATGGAGAAGCTTCTCATGTGTTTTTAATATTAGTTCTTTGAATTCAGCATAGGTAAAAATGTTTTTTAATAGGATAAGACTGCGAAAAATCTTTGTATGATTTGGGTTAATTATTTCCCTATGAACGCTTTGAATTATTTCGAAGTCGGCATCGCTGTCTATATATAGAACACTTTGCTTTTTACAAAAGAAATCGATTAAATATTTTTCAGCTTTTTCTCTTGTCATCATATCATATGATATGTGAACTATTTGTTTTTTGAAATACTTTTCATGTCTTATATTGGATGGACCTTTTGAAAATATAACTTGCCTTTTAAATGTATTAGTTGGCTTTTCAGTAATAAAAATTAGATCACTATTGTCTTCGTCTGAGCTATGTTGTGTTTCCTCATTGAAATATGTTTGCTCTAACTTTACTCGGGATAAGGCATCGGCTACGTAATTTTCTTTCCCTTTGATATATTTGATGTCAAAATCGTACTCCGACAATTTAACCCTCCATCTCGTAAGTTTCGAATTTGGTTCTTTCATTTTGTACAACCAGCAAAGTGGTTGATGGTCACTAGCTATTTCAAAGTGTCGCCCTAAAAGATAATGGCGAAAGGTTTTGGTCGCCCAAACAATGGCTAGAAGTTCTTTTTCAATAGCACTATAGTTGTTTTCATGCTCATTTAAGGTTCTGCTGATATAGCTAATGGGATGCCCATTTTGAGAGAGAACAGCTCCAAGAGCTACATTACTAGCATCTGTAGTAAGAACGAAATTTCTGTTAAAGTCCGGTAACTTTAAAATGGGGTCATTGCAAATCAGATGTTTTAGTTTTTCGAAAGCAGCAATGTAATCAGGGTCTTGTGGGTTTATTCTCGAATCCTTTTTTAGCATTTTAGTAATTGGTTTTGCTATGTCAGCGTAGTTGGGTATGAATTTTCTGTAATATCCGGTTAGGCCTAAAAAAGATCTTATTTCCTTGATCTTATTTGGAATGGGATATTTCTGGATAGCTTCTAGTTTTTCAGGGTTCGGTTTTATACCATCTTTTGTTATAACGTGCCCTAAGAAAGTAGTTTCTTGTTTTAAAAATTCGCACTTGTCTAATTGCAACTTTAGGTTAGCTTCTGCCAATCTTGCAAAGACAAGTTGAAGCGAGTGAAGATGTTCTTCCAGGGAGGTGGAGAATACTATTATATCGTCGAGATATACTAAACAATGTTTATTTAGTAAAGGACGAAGAATGTTATTCATGCAACGTTGAAAGGTTGCAGGGGCGTTTTTGAGACCCATTGGCATACGAACATATTCATAGTGACCGTTTTTGGTGGAGAAAGCAGTTTTGGAAATGGAGTTTGAATCCATTTCAATTTGGTAAAAACCCTTTGCAAGGTCAATTGTTGTGAAATAATTGCACCTGCCTAATTTCCCTAGGATCTCATCTATGTTGGGAATTGGATGTCTATCGCTTATAGTGATTTCATTAAGTTTTCTATAATCTATCACTATTCTGAATTTTTGTGTACCTGATGCATCCTTTTTCTTAGGAACTATCCAAACGGGACTATTATATGGTGAATTACTTTCGCGAATAATACCCTGCCTAAGCATATCCTTGATTTGGATTTCGACCTCTTGTTCATAAGCATATGGACAATTATATGCTTTAGCGTAAACAGGTGAATTGTGTGTTGTATTTATAATATGCTTTTCCTGATTGCTAAAAGTTAGCCGTTCGCCTTCTTGATACTGTATACATTTATATTCTTGAAGCAACATTTTTAATTTTCTCTTCTCTTCATTATTTAAATGTTCGAGTCTGTAAAGGTTTAACGATTGTGTATCGGATTCATTTATATTTTGCAACTTTAGCATTTTTAATTCATCGAGTGGGTTTTCGAATTTTTGATAATCTGATTCTAACGTTTTTACATCTTGAGCACCGGACGAATTCAAATTTGAACTGGTTTGCGAAGAGGTCTTATGGAAGTGATTATAGCTCGATGCACTGTTTTTATTACTTATTAATTTGTATACATTATTATATAATGTCACTGAATGGTTCTTATAGTCTATGACTGCTTGCGCTTTTTCTAACATTTTCCTGCCTATCAAAAGATCGTAGTCTGTTGAAAATTCATGTAAGAGAAATTCATTTTGGTCCGTAAACAAATTATTAGGTGGTATTGTGATAGATTTATTGACGGTAAGGAGTCCATTGCTGGTGTATATTAAACAATTGACATCGACAACTGGTAAATCGAATATATTATGGGTCATCATGTTAACTGTTGACCCAGTGTCGATTAGGCATTTTATTTGCTTTCCTTTATTTAATATTTTTATATATTGTTGGTCTCCGAGGCCAGAAGCCGAAAATTCTCATTTTGTCTAATTGATATCTCGTTTATCTGATCTTCATCTATCTCTACCTGTGGTTGTACTTGGTAATCCTGATCTTGATAATTATGATGTTGGTACCTATAAAAGTTTATATTTTGTTGATAGTAAGGATCTACGTTTTGTTGCTTATAAGGGTCCATATTTTCAAGATGATAATAATTTCCGATATGATTTTGAACGTTTTCTTGATTTCTAGATTCTTCTATACTCATTCTACTCTGTCCACTGCTAGAGGGCCTAAATCGCTTCGTTGGTGCGTTTAATATGCCAGAGTTCGTCGGTTGAACAGGGTTAGTATTCATATTTTGAGTAGGTCGAAATCGATTAGCATCAAAAATATTTTGTCTATGAAAGTTTGGTCGAGATGAATGATGCATATTTACAGGTCTTTGAAAGTTATTGTTAAATTGACTGCTTGAGGGTATCGGGTTAGGTGTTAGATGGCGATTTACTACTTGGTAAGGTATTGGATTGCAATTGGGTTGCATGGTTGGTTGAGGAATGAACCGTTCATACTGTGGTTGAAATAAAGTAGGAAACCTATGTGTGGTATTAGTAACTGGGGGGGGATTTTTAAACGATCTTTCAAATGTATGTTTATGGATTGGTTTTTGCATATCGACGATATCTTCAACCAAGCCTTTCTCTTGCAATAAATTTTTTAATGTTCGCAAATCTGGTATATTTGTATTTACAACTCGCAAATATATTTGAACAGGTAATTTTTGGATTAGGGTTTCTATACTACTTTTAATTAATCTACTGTAAAGGGTTTTTTCAAATGAATCATTTTCTAATTCTAATTTACTTATCAATATTTGTCTCCGCCGTTCCGCTTCATCCAGGAAGTTCCGAATATTACCCTTGTAGGGAGTGTTTCGAAAATTCTCCAACAAAGTGTGGTTTGGTGTCTGCGGTTTATAATTTAATATGAGCTGCTCCCGTAGTTCGGTCCAGGTCGTCAGATTTATCATCCCAAGGGTCCGCATGACCTCACCACTAATACTTCGCTCTATATATCCCAGCATTACATGCTGTTGACGTGCATCATCGGTGTTGTATAGAGAAAGTATAAAGTCGATTCGGCTGATGAAGGTATGCAACGAGTTAGAGCTGCCATCAAATTTCTCCACATTTCCAATTTGGTGTACAGCTTGGGCCAAATTGCCTTCGGAAAGTGGTGGATTAACCATTTTGAGATTTATTTAATTCTGGGGTTTTGAATTTTAGTAAGACGTTTGCCACTTCTTCTTATGGTGTTGTATGATGTTTATTTTTTTTTCTTCGATTTAATTAAAGATCTGATATTTATTTTTGATTTGATTCTAAGTTTTTGTTCTGTTTTTCTTTTTCTGTTGCACTGGTATTTAACTCTGTTTTAGGTTTTGGCTTTCGTTATTTTTGATTAAATTTTATATTTTCCTTGTTATTGCACTTATTTAAATTTTTTTTTTTCAATTTAAAGTTTTCGTTGTTGGTTGCACTTGTAGCACTTTCGTATGATATTGAGGTAACCGCGTTGGATTTATTGCCTCTACGAATTCTACAGCGTCTTCCCGATCAATAATCAGGTTTTTTTTTTTTTTATTTGGCTGGCAAATTTGTGTTTTCGGTATGCACGTCACTGTCGAGGTTTAAAATAAACTTGACGCGATATTGACCGACACTTGGGTTGCCTAGCGAGGTTGTTTAGCGGATAACGAAAAAGATATAAGAATTAATAACCATATTATTGCATCAAAAAATCTTTTCGTTATCCTACCGACTGCGCCAGTTACAAATTCCGTGAACAATTAGGTATTAAATCATTTATAAATTTATTTAAGATATTTTTGATAATTTTAGTTAAAGCAATTTACAGTGTTCCATTAATTTATGTTGGTTTTATTATTCTTTTTAATTAATATCTACTTCTTGAGTCGTTAGAATAGAACTGAACTGCACTTGTACAAGAATCAAGCCAGCAGCTTGCTCGCTAAGAAAAAGAAGCTTTCGCCGCCTTGCAAGGTGTTGTCAATAATACCAATTCTTGACGGTCAAGCTTTCGACGCCTTGCAAGGTGTTATCAATAATGCCAATTCTTGACGATCAAGCTTTCGCTGTTCAAAAGCTTTAGTGTAATGGGTTGTTTCCACATGATAACATTATATGTTACTATATATATCTATAGTACTTCATATATAAAGCGTGGCAATACAAATAGAAATAAGTAAACACATGCGTCACTCCACTATATTTATTCCATCCACTTTGCCTTCTATATGCTATTTGCTTAATGAATTGCATCTTCTATTTATAGACATTATTATTTTCTTTCTCCCACCTCCTCTCCCATACTGTTTACCCAAAAAAAAAAAAAATAAATAAATAAAAACCGCAAAAAGAGTAGGTAAAGCATAAAAGAAAAACAGCAAACAAATGAAAACAATTAGAATAAAATGCACCCACGGGAGTTGAGAACAACAAAAAAATAGAAAGAAAGAACACAGTAGTGGTAGATTAAGAGAGAGAGAGGAGGTGTAGGTGGAAGGTTTAGAATGGGCAACAATAATAAACAAAGAGGAAAAAAAATGTTTTAGATATGACCTTTAATAAATCATAATTATGAGTGACAAATGTGAATAAAGAATACTTATCTTTAGCTACATCAAATTTACATTATCCTTTACAAGTTCAATTAGGAGTGGGCAGCACCTGCTTTAGTCTCTTACTTTTATTTCAAAATACATTTTTACATTGTCTTTTCTTTATAGTCCTTTTTATTCAATTTATTTCGTTACCATTTTAGTGTTATTTCTAATCTTCAGTTTTGAGAAAAAAATATCCTTTCTATGATTTGTAGTTTTTTTTTTTACAATTAACCTGTTTCTTTTTCTACTTTTTAATGCTTTTTCATAGTCTTTTTAGGAGTTTTCTTCAGGTATATTTTTTAAAACTTTTCTTGTTCCTTTGCTCTGTGATTCTTCTTCAGCTTAGCATTTATTTCTTCTGTTCTTTTCCAATCTCCACTTATTTTTCATCTGCTCTAGATCTCTGGAAGCTTGTTTGGCTTGTTTCCTTTTAGTTTCTAGGACTATTCTTTTCTTAAGTTGCCCTGATGAGTTATACTTTCCCTTTACAGTAAAGGTACATGATTTCAAAATCTATATTTCTTTATTTCTTTGTTTTAGTTTCTTTATTTATCTCATACATCTAACTGCCTCCAGTTTCCTTTTTCTGTTCTGTTTCTGAATTTTTTCTAGTTTTTTTTTTTAAATTCAGTTCTTTCTTTTACTAATTCCTTGATTGTCCAAATTTGCCTTTACTCTATTTTAATCTTTTTCTTATAAATTTTGTTAAACAATTTCATTTTTCGTATGACTAAAGATTAAGTTCTATATGCAACCCTCATTTTCAGTTTCTTAATCCCATACACAAATTCCCCTTCATAATCTTCTTCTCTAATGTTTTTTCTCTTATTCATAGTTTATCTCTTATCTTATCACACTTTTCCCTCTTCTTACCCTTCTTCGTTTTGCTCACTTGCCATAATTGTCTTCCTTTCACTCATTTCCTTTCTTTTGTCATTTCTAAACATATTAAGTTGCTTTGCTTTTCTTTAAGGATAATTGAGCAGAGAGAAAGAGACCACTCAACAAAATTGTATTATTTCGACTCTCTTTCCCACTTTTACACACACTTTCTCACACTCTTTTCACCACATATTCCTCCCCATTTTTTTTTTTTGTTTGATTCATTTTTTTTGATTTAGACATAAATTAAGAACTTTTTAAAAACATTTACTGAAGCACGAGTAAAACTACCCAACATGTTCCATCAACTTTTATGCTGACAAATTTTTTTTTGGTTTTTTGTTTTGTTTTGTTGGCTTGGCTATAATAACTCCAACTTCCATTTAATGTTCGAGACAAAACCTCAAATCATCATCAGTTTTATCGCCGCTCCATTCCATTTATTTCCGACTAGATGCCACAATTCATAACCTCAAAGCACCAAAACCAAAATGTGAATACAAATAAAAAGAAAGGCAAAATACTCCGCAAACAAAAAAGGAAGAAAAAAAAAAAGTGGACAATTGCATTCGCTTTCATTTCGTTTCCATTTTCTTTTTTTTTTTTTTGCTTTGGATTTCGGGTAGATTTGTGCCGTGGTACGCATAAATCTGTTGCTGTTTTTGATTTCACTCGCCGCGGATAATGAAATTAATCGTCTGTAATGGTTTATTGTGTGCGATGCGATGCGATGTCAGAATTTTGTTTGTTTTGGTACCCAAACCAAGAATGACCACCAGAGCAGACACTAGTTGGAATTTTATACCATATCCCCCAATATCTGATATATATATATATATCTATCTATATGTATTGAATTGTCATTGAATGTCGCTTGGTCATAAATAAGCCTGGCTAATGGGGCGCGGCTCATGCAATTTTTGTGATTTAGTGAGGGTTTAAAAAACATTCAAAAAATAAAAAAAAAAAAACTCAGTGGAAGCAGTCAAAATGTCTATATATACGAGATATATATATATAAATTTATATATTGGTATATGCAGAAGAAGGACCTCACGCGGCTTAGTCATATATCAATGGATTACTTTAAAAATGCCAAAAAAAAACCCAAAAAAAAAGCAAAAGAAAATAAAAGAAAAATGTTGAATCGACTCTGTCATGCTTCCCTAAACTAATAACAGAAATAATCATCATAAATCCATAAAAGAAAATCTCATTAATCCCCCCGAGACAGAGCGAGAGAGGGGAAGCGAGAGAGGGAAGTGACAATTTTTGATGTTTCCAACAACGAGATGGGGCAAAGAGAAATCGACGAACGACGACAACAAAAACGAACGACAACACACGTCCCTTTTGTCTACGTATAAGACTTATAAGCTTCATTCTATGCCACACACTTCAAATTCAAATTACTACACATCATATAATATCCTGCAGGCTCTTAGCACTCTCTCTCTCTCTCTCACACACACAAACACAGACCGACAACACGTACACGACACGGAGGAGGTGGAGCCAGGAGCATGAGAGTTGAAGCAGGACCTGAGTAGCAGGAGCGAATGTGCATGTTGGCACAATACGGGAACCATGAACGACAACAACAACAACAGCAACATAATGTCATAGCCTTCGGCCCAAAATTTTAGATGGAGGAAAGAAAGAAAAAAGGGGAGACGGGCAACTAATACAAGTATGAAGAAGAAACTGGATTCTGGGTTAGAGTTTTGGACACTAACTTGGTAGTTGATTAAGAAGACATAATTTTAAGTTTATGCAAATAAACATCAAATGGTATGTACTCGACGTGGTTGGGGCAATGGCAATCGCGTAGGTGCTTGGGTACAGTTGCTGACAAAAGTTTGATGAATTTGAATGGCATTCGCGAAATTTAGAAAGTTATTCACCGATATGTAAATTAAGGGAAAAGTAAAGTTTAAAAACTTACGTAGGAGAAGTATAATTACTATGTGGATAACAAAGTACTCTTATATAGCTCTGAAGTGTATTATAATACTATTCTTATATAATTCTTAACTGAGTCTTATACTTCTATTAAACTTTTAAATTATCAAATTATCTTATACTACTCAAAGGTTGCATAAAATAGGCAAGGATATGAAATTTAAATAGTAGAACTATAAGGTGGTTCTTATACTAAGTTTATTTTGTCGAATTCTAATTACTCTTATACACTTTTGAAGGAGCTCTTCCACTATTCTTGGTTGCTTAACCCACTTCTAATCATAAAAACTATCAAGTGTATCTTTCACTACAATGATCTCATATTAGAGTAACTTTTAAAATAATCCTCAAGTTGTCTTATAACTCTTGAGTGGATCTTAAAATAGTATTAACGAGTTATCAAATGGATCTTATATTAGTGGTAGATTCAAAAAGGGCAGTTTATATATCTATTTATCTTATACTACTCTGTTATGTTTGTTTAAACCATTGCTTTGGCAATAATTTAGTTTTAAGTTATCTTAAACTTCTACCATAAGTTTTTGGAAAGTTTGTTAGTTTTGGAATATATATATCAAGTCAATACTGAGCAAAACTCTTTTACATTGAAGCTTCTATAATGTTTCTATTGAGTTTAGAAAGGTATTATATTGCAGATTATGACGGATGCTATACTATACTATACCATTTCCATGTCTTATACAGAATAATTATATAGTTTACCTAACATTTATTTAATTAAAAACCCTCTTATACAAAAAGATTACAGTTACAGTTCTTCTAATATCTTCTTATACAGAATCATATTTAGAAATTAAACGAATTGAAATCTACAATAATAGATAGAGTATCTAGTCAAATTATAACTCAAATATAACTTTTAATACTAATTTAAACTTTTCTGCTGCATTACAACAAATGCTTGACGCCTTAAGAGTGTAACTCCTGATAATACAACTATATTACTACACTCTTCGTTACGTGCACAATGATCTCTTAAATTATCGATATTTCGCATTATACTTCCCTTTTTGTATGCTTATTGTTTCAGGAATTTTGAAAGTATTTCTTTTTTTTATTTCTCTTTGCTCGCTCTCGTCAAAAAAAAAAGGAAAGGAAGATGAAAAAAAAAGTTGCAACTGAAGAAAATGTTCGCTCTCTGTGTCTTTTTTAGCGGCAATTCAGTGTCTATGCCACGTAGCATAACTTGTGCACACAACTGTACTTTCACACACAATTTCAAGTTGTAATCAGTGCTCATTATTATACCAGACACGTTTTCAGATTTTGCGTGATTATGCGCTGCGGCTCAGGCACCAACAACATCTTTTGGATGGGCAAACACAACCAACGGAAAGCAACAACAACGCAACAACAAAAGCAACAGAAAAGTCAAAAAATTAAACTTGAAAATAACTTAAAAGATACAACATTTTTGTCTAAGTGTGAGAGAGTATAAGTGTGTGTGTGTGTATAATTTTAGCCTAGCCTAGATCCAGTCTGGCCTGTAGAACTACTATTCAGGCTTTTGCCATAATGCTTATTGTTGTCATTGGTGTGTGTGTGTTTGTGTGGGAGGGAAAGTTGGCGAAAAATATGCAAATTATAATGAAAAACTTGACACTTTACTTGGTAAGCAAGAGGAGTAAAAGGAGAAGTCTTCGTGGATGGCCGATGTGAATCTGTGGCAGGAGGCGATTAAGCGAGCCAAATGAAGCGCTCGCACTGCCTGCGCATTTTAATTAAGCAACGTTTTTCTCCATTGTTGTTGCTTTTACTGCTGTTGTTGTTGTTGTCGTCGCCTTAGCGCAAAAAAATAAAGAGAAAACAAAAAAATGTTTTGTAGAAAAGTTGAAAACGTAAAGGAAATGTATAGAAAAAGGAATAGAAAACTCATACTGAAAATTTTGCCTTCCATAGCATTTGCATAAAGTTCATCTTGCCAAGTTTTCCTTTCTTTAGTTTAGTAAAAGTCAACATTCAAATCGGAGTATCTTCAATCTGAATATTTCGTTTTGACCTTGCCCATTTGCCATTATCTTAACAATTCTCTTCCGTGTCGACACACACACACACACACACACACAGCCACTCCGCTTTTATTCTTTGGAAAAACACTTTTCAACCTGTGGGGAAAAGTTTCTATGGGTTACACTAGCCAGTACACATATAACGAAAGTCATACAAATTATAGCTGGAAAATTACCTTAACGAAAAACGGGCTTCCGCCAACTGTATAACCTTTTTGACACAACTGTACCCCCGGTATACCACAACAACTTTGGAGGGGGAGGTGGGAAAAATAAAAAAAGAAAACAAAAGCAATTAGATGACTGGGTTTTGTGATTGTGTGATTGTGCGGGTGTCGCAGCAACAGGGAGAGAGTGGGGGAGGGAGAAACCTAGTAAAAAGTTTTGCCAACGCGCGATTTTCTTGGTGAAACTATAAATTTACAAGCCACAATCATGGCCGCCATTGGTACCGTTATGTGCACCATTTTACTGTGTGTGTGTGCGTGTGTATATGTATATGTATGTGTGAGTGTGCGTAAGTGTTAAGTTTGAGTGTATTAAAAAGCATTCAAGTGAACCTGTGACGGTGTTTTCTGTCTCGGACTAGCAACCAACCTACCTACCTACCAAAAGTCCTAGCTGACAATTTTCAACGTTTTAACATTTCGTTTCTGTTGCTGCTGTTGCCGTTGCCGTTGACATTGCTGCTATTGTTGTTGTTGCTGTTGCTCATGTTGGAGTTGCTGCTGTTTCTTGTAGTTGTTGTTGTTGATTTTTATTGCCCGCGTTAGTTTTAAAAACTTTTCTACGGGTTCCACTGCTATTATTTGTTGTTATTATTGTTGTTGTGCTTTTTGGGGCGTTGATTGTCGAGGGTTAAACATTTATCTCTTAGCTTTCCCTCTTTGTCCCTCTCTCTCTCTTTCCTTGTCTCCCTTTATTTCGCTGAGAAAACTTTTACTATGGATTTTAAGTGGAATAAGTTTAATGATGAAAATTATTCAGCGTGTGTTATATGAGATTTTGGCTTGTTTATGAGATGGCTTAAATCGTTCGAGAGAGACTTATGTTAATATATATGGATATATGTAGTTTTTTTATACATTTACATATAACTTCTGTAGAGGTTTTATGTACGTTTCTAGGAGTCTATATATATTTCCCATTTTTTTGTAATTCTTTGTAATCTAAATTTACCATTTACCTTTTTTTAGCAATTGTATGAGACTAATTCCAAAAACGCTCAAAAGTATGCTATACTAAATAGTGGTGATTATGTGGTCGTTTGTAAATTACTCTAAGAACGAACAAACTTTAGTTTAATCGAATTAAAGACACCTTTGTAAAAACAAATTAGTTTTAAAGGGCTATCCCATTCTTATCGCAGCCCTAACCTTAGTATGCAAGGAAGCTTCTCCCTATAGGAAATTGGTTCAAAACATTTTTAGCTTATTGTATTTGAAAATTAGAGAAAAAAAAAAAGTTTGTACAAAATTTGTATTAGGATTTTCAGCCTAAGTCTACGTACAACTTGGGTTCGAGGTGTTGCGGGCGGGAAAGTATTAGATATAAATCCAATAATCTAAAGGGAGGAAATATCTTTTATTTAGAGCCAAGTCCCCGAAATTATTGTGATTCACTTGAGGGATATAAACCAGAGAAATTGGAAACGGAAGCCCTTCTATTATACAATAATAGCTTCTATACTATTTTGCATCCTTACCTCACTTTTTTGCATTCTAACCTCACTTTTTTACATCCTAACCACATTTATTTGTCCATTTTATCAATTCATATACTAAGAACTGAAATCAGCTCTCACACCACTCAACAAATAAAGCGTCTCACAGTCACACCATTTGACACACTTAAGTCGCCGAGCATTATGACACTAATCGTATTAGTTGGTCGTTAGTTAGGCGCTGCTATCTATGTACTACGCCAAATGCGATTTCCGCACAATGAGCTTCAGTGTCGTGGCGCCTCGTTTCCGGCTTACGTGCGATATTTTTCGTACAGGTGACATAATGACCCGGACTCAGAGTCGGACTTGGACAGATAGACAAACAGACTGACTGACGACACGACACTCCAATGGCATGGGCCAGGAGAATTCTGCCAGCAACGCAATTAGAGGCACGCGGCAGCCAGAATGCGTTCACAAAAGAAGTTCCTCTGGCACTCTAACCTCTCTTTTACCGAGCAACTTTGTAATTTAGCAAATCGGTTTAGCAAGCAATCAGGAATGTGTAGTAAATGCTAAAGAAGGAGCGAGCTTGCTCTTTAGGAGGATATAAGTTTATTAAATTTTACAAATATTAGCCACATTCACTTGGAACACGTCAAAGTGTCAGTCATGTTCCAGGTGACAATAACTAGAGGGCAGAATGCCGTAAGTGTGCGTTTTAATTAAAACTCATTGACAAGTGATGTTTCGATGGTCTTTAACTCCTATATACATATATATATATTCTATTTCTACTTCTATCTCCCTCTCTCGAGCAATTTATCAATTTTAATCGCATGCAAATTTTATGCAGGATTCACCAAAAACATTTGCCCGAGCTCAAACAGTCCCAACAGTTATGTTTCATATGGCCAAATGGCTGTTAGTTTTGTTAACAACTTTTGCTTTTCAGGCTAATCACATGGTCGTCGGTTGTCGTCTTTCCATTTTCTTCTCTCTCTTTCTCTTTCTCCATCTACTTCAATTTCATCTTCTTCTACTAATAGTATATACTTCTCTATCTTGGCAACACATTTGCATTTTGGCGACATAATTTCTGGTATATTGTTATGTTTGGCCATCTCTATGCTAAGCCATGAAACATGGTCGAAAACCAAAACATTTGCATAATTAATGAGACAGAGAGAGAGCAAGAGAGCGAGAGAGAAAGGAAGACACTCATATATATATATAAACCCAACCAATCTAATCAAAACACTAATTGCCTAGAAAGTTTTTTTTTAGCATATATATTAAGATTAAAGCTTAAATATAATTTGATAAACCATTTTTCGAGACTTTGAATAGTTAAAACAAATTTTTAAGGATATTTTTCAACCAATTTCCTGTGGTCCCGAGAAATGTAATCAATTTAGGAAGCTAATTTTGTTTTTTTCCTTTAGTACCAAACTTATTTTTATTAGTTTTTATAAGAATTTGAATTGTAAAACATTTGTTTTTAAACTTTGTTTTCTATCAATCAAAAAAACTTACTAAGTTTCTTTTAAAGACCTTTTATAAGAAGGAAAAAAAATAATGTAATCTGTGTGAAAAACTTATCAAATGAAGAATAAAATCAAAGAATCTTAAATAAAGAAAAAAGACCTAATACAAGATAATATATAATGTGTATATATATTTAGGCATTCTTTTATAATAATTTTATTAAACTAAAATTTACAATCATCTTTATTGTTATGCAACGAATTATCTAAGCTTTTTGCGTATCTAAGGACATTTGTATTAAGAAACTTCCCTGCATTCCAGTCACATTTTCACTTTAAATACGTGTTAAGCAATCTAGTTAAAATTTAAGAACATTCTCTACATTATTATTTTAATTTTTTGTTCATGCTTCAATTCCTTTCTCCGTTTTTCAAATACATAAAAGGGAATTTTCTTCTTTTTTTTTGGCTTACGTCACCTAGAAAAAAAGGAAGAAGAAAAAAAAAACTGTGACTAACGCTAATTTCCGTTGCGATTCGTATTCTTTCCTACCTCAGGCTAATGACATTTGTGTCAATAAAAATGATCAATCATTGCGTATATGTGTAGGGGAAGAACAAAGCAGCACGGGAGGAGATAGATTAGGGGGGGTTGTGGAAGGTAATCTTTAAAGTGTTGTAAATAAAGTGAAAGGTCGTCATTGTTATCGGTTAAGATTTTCTATTTAAAATTGATGGATGGGAAAGCATATGGGATAACATTATTTTCTCAATACAATTTTGAGTATGTGAATGAAATATCCATTTGTCCCCCCCTACAAACAATACCCGCTTTCGCTATACTCCCCCTCTCCATCGTACTAATTCTGGTTATTCAAATTACAGAGAATGCGAACAAAGTTTTCTCGAGCACGTAACTGGCCGGCAGCTGTCGTTGTCATTGCTTGCAAAAAGTTGCAAATAAATTTTAATTGTTTTGAACAATTAAAAATTAAATTTAAAAAACACACACAGACACACATATAGATAGAGAACTGTACTTTTATGCAATTTACACACACACACACACACAGTGAAATGTTGCTAAACAAATTAAATTAGGCAACTTTTATTCATTCGTTTGACATTTTTATTTGTTTTCAAACTCATTTCGGTGTACTGGACAAAAGTGTTGAGGTAAAATGTGGTGGGGGGGGGTTAAAGGGTTGACTTTTTCGGGGAAAAAAACATTTTGAACAATTAACAACAAATAAAATTGTGCAGAATTTTAGCAAAATGCTGTTTTCTATACCTTACCTAAATAATTGTTACCCTTGTTGACGTTGTTGTTGTTGTTGCTACTCTGTCCCTTTTTTAAACTGGGAATTTAATTAAATGGCATTTTGGATGAAAAACGTTAGGTAGTTGGGGAAAAAGGACCTTGAAAGTCCTGTGACAAGTGGCAAATTCACTTAAAACAAGATTGAAAAAATCATTTATAATACTTTTTATTCTTTTGTTGCTGCCTCATTGTATGTTCTTTTGTTTGTTCCCATATTGACAAGAAGATAACAACAATAAAAAGTTTCTTATCAAGAATTGATTGTTATCAGATTGCCAATCGGAACTTCCATATAATTGATAACTAAGTAAAAGAATGAGATGTGATGATAGTCACTTGAAGAAATCATTTATAATTGAATGAGACATAAATTTTATTGGTAAATTATTTAATAATGCATCAAATTAATTGTGATTTATCTAATGATATAAATATTTGAAAGTTATTATAGCAGTTTAATAATTTTTTTTTAATTTAACTAACTATATATTTTCCAAAATAATATTTAATAATAATACTTAATAAATAATACTAGTAAAGTTTTAAAAGAGTTTTCATTAGTACCAAAAAAAAATCTTTAATATTCATATTAGTGATTGTTTGTAGCGGGGCGAAGCTTCTGATCTTCTCTCTCGCCCAGACTTATTACCCATTTGTTGAAGGAAATTAAAACGCGCGTTAACTCGATTGAACACAGGCCAGATTTATTGTAAACAAGTACCGGACCGGGTCACAATGTTAAGGCCTTTACGATTAGAAGTATTTATTGTAAAACTAAGAGGCCAAGAAGATCTCGGATGCGATGATAGTTGCCGGGGATGAAAAACCAACTTGCCAAGATGGAGTTTTTCATAGAACTTCCTTAATAATTAAGTCAGTGTGCCCGTTCGGGGATAGTGGCAAAATCCCTCTTCATTCCCCTGCTGGTCACCCTTTCTGGCGTGAATAGTGATCATTTCTGGATTCCAATCAGAAGTTCCTTAATAAAATTGTTAGCTCTTGTGCATACTTGGTACATATTAAACCTTTAAATAAACATCTTATACCAATACTTAAGAATAGTTACTAACTAATTAAGCAAGACATTCCTATTAAAGAATTAGGTCTTTCGGCCTAGCTGATATCCTTCATACAATCTTATCAATATCTATTCTTAAATACTATTTTCCTATCATCCTATCATTAAACAGATGTTCCATATATCATTTTGTAGAAATCTATTAAGAAACCATAAAGATCTGATGGTCTGGTCTGATACCAGTTAAAGCGTGTAGATCAGATTTGATTTACATAAGTAGAAAGATTACCAAAGTTTATGGCACCTTTTATTTTTCATTTTATTTTTAAACTTTCAATAATTCTTCAATTATTTCTTATACTGTATAGAAACTTTTAAAACATTTCGATTAAGAATCAATTTCATGAAGTTATTGAAAGTTGTCCAATTGAAAATAGCTTACATATATAAACTATCAATTTTTTAGATTTTAAAGAAACTTTTAAGTGAACAAATAAACACAAGTTTAACCAAATCAATAAATTTTTCACGTTACTGCCAACAACATTACTGTTAAAAATGTTATAAATTTTTATTTATATTTTGAAATAAAATAAATTTTACTATTACTTAAAAAGCTAAGTATCTCAAAGTTAAAACAATGTGAATGATAACAGGCAAAGGGAAAAAAAGAACCTACACACAATCACATCTGATCAAATGTTCGAATCGTTTTGTCTTTCATTCACATATCAATATCAGTTTGTCTTTGACCGTGGCCACTTCGAAGAGAAATAAATTGCAAAAAAAAAAAAAAAAAAATTAAATATATATAAAAAAACGTTATCAACAATGCCACTGAAAATGTTTATCAAATTGTGGCTGCCGTTGTGGCTTCTTCAATATCAATTCGAGTGCCTGCTAGCCGAGTGTTGGTGAATCGAAAAAAAAAAAAAATGATTAAACAAAAGCATTTTTTCATAAATTTTATTTCATTTAATAGCACCTCAATGCTTTCATTTTACCTGGCTGGGACCGTATGAGAATCATACAAATATAGATAATGAATCCTGTGAGGCAAGAGTCGGTGATTTCAATGATATACCCTGTGTTAGTCCCTTAGTTGTGACACGTAAGAACAACAACAACAAAAAAATTTAGTTAATAATCAAAATTAAATTAAAAATTTGATTTTTCTTATAAAAGCCAACGATACGGTGCCCGATGTGAAGAATTTGTGGCATAATATGACAGAGGATCGTGAAAAATTTTTATGCCAAATGGCTCCTGGTTTCTCTTGTGTTAAATATTCCTATATATTCAAAGGAGGCAGTAAGTTGTAGAGTTAAGTTTTCATTCTATAGCTTTATACTTGTTTTTTTTTTTTCAGTACAAAATATTACTTATATGTGCGCTCGTGTCAATTCTACAAATGGTTGCTATAGACAAACTCATCCCACTGGCATGCAAGTTGAGGCCTGTGTCTGTACATCAAAAGTTGGTCTAATACCCTGTAATGGTTGTACAAGCAATCAAGTGAATCAGTTTATTGGTTTTCTGGGCTTGGCATTATTTGTTTTCTGGTTAAATAAATAGCCCATAGTTATTGCAATTTTTTTTTTTTTTTCATTTTTTATGTGACAAGCTTTCCGCGCCAAGTTGTTTGATTTTGACAAGTTGTCACACATGAAATTTATTGACCATTTATTTTACAATTCATTTTTGGGGTTCTCTTTTAGTCGTATCATAATTTATACTGTCCATATATATATATATATTTTTTTTTTTTGTTATTGCCATTAATCAAATGCAATGGCAAACTGTCGACAAGGCTTTTAAAATCTGTTTGAGAAAAATCCAACAAAAACTAGCAAGAATAATAATTTAAATTGATATCTTTTGGCTGTTTTTTGTTGCTTTTTTATTGTCTAGTTATATAAACCACAATTTACATATAAAAATATCATCGAAAAAAAATATATATAGCTATATAAAATAATGATAAATCACATGTTTTTTGACATAGTTTAACTAGTGTATATATCATATATTATATATATAGACCTAATTAAGAGAAACATTTATTAGAGTTTTGTTTAAAACAAAAACAAAATATTTAAAATTATTTCATCAATTTGTTTAATTTTGATAGAATTAATTTGTGTTTATTTTGATTTCGAGTTGATAAAAAATATAAAAGAAGGAGTATAAAAACATTTTAACTGGCTAAAATATGGAAATAAATTTATAAGAAAACAAAACGAAATCAGAACAAAAAAAAAAAATATTCATATTTAGTTCATATTTAATTCAAGCTCAACTAAAAAGTTTTTTTGCAACTAAATACTGCAAAATTATAATTTATTAGGAAACAAATATTAGGAAATTGTCATACTTTCTCTTCTCTATTTATTTTCAACCAAAAATTGATCACTTTGATAATGTAAAATAAAAATCGATGCCAAAAAGAAATCCCAATAATAGACAGAAATATAAATAATAAATCAAAATCAGTTGACACCAGAACAGAGTCAAATGGAGCTAGGACACACAGGACAACTGAGCTGAAAACAGTGAGTGCAAACAATGCGGAATAAACGATAAATGGAAAATGCAATACAAAATGCAACCAACTCGATTGAGTAAAGTGGGCCCAGAGTGGGATGGCGGATGGCAACACTGCGTATGAACAATTAAGGCAACAGGAACTGAAGTTCGGTGAGGGAGAGGGTTAAATAGAGATTGTATACCGGCCTGGTCCCCAAATAAACTAATTTTAATGCCTTGCATTGTGGCCAGAGCACGCAATGCAGCTCAATTGGGTTCCAATTGGTAACTGAGAGCAACAGAAATACACGACAAAAGTGACACGGATAGAAAGAGAGAAGAGCAAGAGGAAGACTGGGAGAAAGAGAGAGAGAGAGAGGGATGGAAATGAAAGGCAGCTTATATGCCTGTATATGGGTCCCATCGATATGGCAAAGAAATACGCATATTTATTTTGCATATTTCTCTTCTTTTTTTTTTTTTTTTTTTTGCTGTGGCCATTTGTAAATTATGCCACCATACGAATGGGATATTAACACTTTTGAAACCGATGGAATAATTCCTCCTCCTACATATATATTGTTAAAAAAAAACTGAACAATTGGTTTAAGCAAATGCTAAAGCCAATGCAATCCACAGATATCGGTATTCAATTGATTGAGTACTTGTTATGTACTTTCCAAGTGAAAGCAAGGAAAATTGATAGATAGTCGTATTCGAAGCGAAAAATTCCAATAATATCAGAGGTCTTTGTACGTTTTGAACTATATCCTATACTACATATATTCTATACTATAATCGATACTATATTCCATACTATATACTGCTATACTAAATTCTAATTCACACAGCAAAAAGTAATCTATTTTCACACAAAGTGGAAAAAACAACTGAAGAACTTCAAAATTTTATCTAATTCTAAAAAAAATGACAAAGGTTTAGATTTGATATTTATAGGAAATATATTTATATATGCAATTGAAAATGCCAAGTGCAACACCCCCTTCGCCCTCCTTGTCTGTCTGATTGTCTGACTATCTCTCTCTCTCCTTTTTGTTTCACTCTCTGTCACTCTTCTTTAATTTGCAATTTTATTTATATGGCAAATATATTCGATAACCAATTTGCTGGCCGGGGTGCTAGTCAAGCTTATCTTCAAAAGCAGACGTTGCATTTAGTTGCGACAACGACTACTAGATACCCTGCAATAAGTAATGAATTAGAGAATTGCTTTTCGTTTGGACTTATCATTTTATCCAGGGTATCACAGAAAAATCTCTCTAAAGAGCTTGTATGAAAATAAATAAACATAATTTGTTATTGTTGTTGTTGGTATTGGTATTTGTATTGTTGTTGCTGCGACTTACTCTGCCTCTCTAATATTATGCGAATATTTATGCACTTGTTGTTGCTGTTTGCTATTTGTTTAGCATTTTTGCCTAGACAGTTTTATGTTGCATTAGATTAGACCCTGACCATGGTGTCGTATACGTTATATTGTTCAATAGATGTGCATATAATTTATTTGTCTGTCCTCCCACCACCTGTCTAACCCCTATTGGACCTATGAATTGTTTAGCAAGTGCTACCTCTAACTGCAATAACAACAATAATAATCATAACTACAATTTACTTGTGATTAGCTAAAGCCCATGGGATTAGCCATTGAGACGATTAAAAACAACCAAAAGAATAAGCGGAATTTAGATAGGAAACCAAATGAATGATTGTTAAATACGTATATTAATCGTGGCGTGATATTTCTATGCAGACTAAAGATTAAAATGAAAGAGGAACAAAAGTGATTATTAAAAGAGCACAAACTTGTAAAAAAAACTAGAAGGATGGGCTAACTAAGTTCGTATACCCTTGCAAACTGTCATTTAACAATTACATATTTACAATTACATTAGAAAGCATATAAAAGAAGTCAAATCTTCATTAAATTAAATAAAAACAAATTTTTTTATCTGATTGTTCCTATGGGAGCTATAGCATATAGTCAACCGATTTACCACAACCATTTCTATATATACTAAACTTCCAAATACCAAATTTCGTAACAATCGTTTTAAAAACACGCAAGTTATTGCTTTAAAACAATATTCTTGAACGATCGTTCCAATGGGAGCTATAAGATATAGTCAACCGATTCTAATGAAACTTAGTGGATATGCTAGAAAGTATACCAAACTCATAAACTACAAATTTTGTAATATTTGATTGAAAAACAACAAAGTTATGGAGGTTTAACTCTATTCTCGACCGATCGTTCCTATGGGAGCTATATGATATAGTCATCCGATCGGGATGATTCCGAGATATACAATGCCTGCACCAAAAATAAGCCTAGGTGCAAAATTTCAGCGCTGTAGCTTTAAGGGATTCGGAGGTGAAGCTGTTGATCCAGACAGACAGACGGACAGACAGTCGGACAGACAGACGGACAGACGGACAGACGGACATGGCTATATCAACTCAGCTCGTCGTGCTGATCAATAATATATATACTTTATATAGTCGGAGATGCTTCCTTCTATGCGTTGCAAACTTCTGACCAAAATTAATATACCCAAGGGAAATATATAATTGCAAGGGTATAAAAATGTTCTGCACCGAATATTCCGATAGTGATTATAGCTTATAGTAGTTCAATCCCATCAATTTTTAAACTACCCAAAAATGCACATCTAAAAAGCTTATTTACCAAGTTTCAACCACATTCCTTAAAATTTAAGGCCTCAAAAGAGCGAAGAAACAGATAGAAATGGCTGGATTAATTCAGATATTGATGCTGTTCAATAGTTTCCCAATGCGTTACTCAAATTTAACCTCTACCAGGGTATTAAAATGCCTCGAGTAGGAACAGAAACTTATTCCTAACCAAATTGTTGACTTTTTATATGCAACAGTTTTAGTTCGAAACGAACGTATTCATCATTCAAATTCATAAAAGCTTCTCTACCCATATAATGCAAGTTATTTAAACTCTTAAACTCACAAAAGCTATAACCAATGAGTGCATTCATTCATATTCACCACACGCTCAATTATTCATTGAGCTGGGTCTTTTTTTTCTTCTTTTCTCGTTTTTTTGGCTGCATATCCAATTTGAAAATGAACCAAATTCTGGCCGGCGCTGCTTGTTGTATTTATTTTGACAATAGCAGAAAAAAAAAAAAAAACGAAAAAACAAAAACTAAGGAAAGACATAAAAAAAAAAACGAAACCAGAGGCAGCAACTCAGGAGGCAAAAGCATGACACGAAGAAAAACCACAAAAACCGCAACGAATTTAGCGCGACGCTTGACCGAACTCGGAGATCATAGTGGGGAGGGATAGGGGAGGAGAGGGGATGGAAGCATGCAGATTTGTGTGGGAGGATTGGTTGGGTTAAAAAGTCCATTCACATTGCATTCAAATGCAAACAACAAAATGGCGACCATCAAGTGAAGCGTGACAGCCGACACAGCGTCATAGTATTGTACACACTGTGCACAGTGGTTAAAGAATGCACCAATACTAACACGAACGAACACTTATTCCCTCCCCAATATGAAACGAAATGGAAAATATTAAGCATACGCCGCATAGACAAGAATTCGGTCAATTCAATTGCAAATCGCACATAATATTCGAATACGTAGCAAAATGCAAATGATATTCCCACCGCAGCAAAGTTCTGTTCTGTTGCCATTAATTGGCAATTTATAGCAGCAGTCATCCCCCGTAACCACATCACCCCTCACCACCCACACTGCCCACTAGTCGAGCATTTTTCCGTGCGCGCTCAAGTGAAAATTATCATTTCCAGGCAAAGCCAAAGGCAAAAGGCAATGGCCATAAAAAGAAAGAAAGAAAGAAAGAAAAAAGTGTACAGCAACAGAGAAAGACAACCCAAAAAAAAAAAAAAACATTTAAATAGGAAAGGGGAGATGGGGGTGTTACAGAAAGGAAAAACAAAATAGCCAGAGAAAGTCGACAAAAGTTTAGCCGGGGACAAACTGTCCATCTATGGTGGAGCAAACCACCAAACCAACACAGAAAAAAGGAGTCAAAAAATGATCTCACGAGGCTCAGATAAGACTGATAGCAATTGAAATGCCCTGGAAATGGAACTTCGTCAACAAAAGTCTTCGCTTTTAGGATCGAACTTGAATATAAAACGTCTAAGATCAAGTTTTACTCTACTCAAAAGCATAGAAATCAGTCTGTATTAAGAAACTGACCAGTTTAAGCACTTGCAGGTGCAAACTTTCATCGCTAACTGTAATAAAAGTGTGAGAAAAGCTGAGAAAGCTGACGCACTGTCAAACATTTCCTTAAGTCCGGACCCACGGTTTCAAAGACTTCTACTAAAAATAGTGAAAACAGTGAGTAAAACGAGTATCTACCCATAGTTTCACAAGATTAGCTTACAGCTAGTACACATCTAAATCTCGTAAATAAAGATTAACTTAAACCAACTAATTAGTTTAGTTTTTTCTGGTTCAACTACATGATAATCAGTGCAATTTACACTTAAATTTTATTGTATGAAACCTTATTAATCCGCATGTACCCTAAACATTTTAGGGTATTTAACTTGAACCCGACCAAACGATTTATCGCATTTTGCTGTGGTCGGCATTAGTTACGCTGAATTTTATCACAATTGCAATTTCTTTTCTAGTAAACTCCTTCACCCCCCCTCCACCCACAGTAACAAAAAAAAAAGGATTTCTGTTGGTCTGTAGCCAAAAACAAAAAAAAAAATTAATGGTATAGGAAAAGGAAACCCCTTTTCGTGGCTTAGGCTGCCTTGGCAACAGTCCGAATCTCAACAGAATTCCAAACGACAAAAAAAACCAAACCAATGTTAGTTAATTTCCACATTGCGCCCTTAAATATAATCATAATTTTTGGTCTCTGTGGCTTCAGCGTGTAAATGATTAACGCCAGCAAAATCCTGCCATTGAATTCTGAATTTTAAAGTCCTTGCCTGCAATTGCTCATTAGCAAATTCATTTGGCTTCGCCACTTCAGTTGGTTTATTTCAAATGGTAGGCATTCAGGAAGGAAGGCAAAGCGAAGCATAGGAAGAGAGCAAACTGATAACTAAAGAGGCAGGGAGGGAGGTAGAGAGTGCGTTTGCAACGATGCTGCATTAAGTACGCAAAGAAAACAAGTGGGGGGGAAAGCCATTGGAAGAAAAAGGACTAAACGACAATGAAGTTACACTTTGCATTTTGAAAAGATAAATTTTGCTGAGGTCAAGTGTGGGAAGTTTCCATTTTCTAATCAAACAATCGAAATTATATCAAATAAAAGTATTTTAATATAACATTTGGTAAAGTACAAAAACAAATTTGCCCAATCACCAACAGATTAATAAGTATTACATAATCTGAACGAGCAATTCTTATGAAATTTCATAATTTAAGTTCTCTTCTTAAGTTAAACTCAAATCTTAAATTCTATTAAGTTTGTACAACAAGATCCTGAGATATATTAGCCTCACATTGACTACCAATCTTGCTTGGACAAGCTCGATTTAATATTAGTACATTGCTTTCACATTTACAGAGTATGATTATTTCTGCAAATTGGAAAATGCAAAAATACTTGAAAATTATCATTTGGCAAAAGCCTAATGACTTATGCGAAAATGTCGCGAGGTTTGATCTGAAGCGCTGTGAAGGAGGCAGAGACGATGGAATGATGCAAAAGGACTCTTGTGTGTATAAGTATAAGTTAATCAACTCAAAGGGAGTCCAAGTTTTTGGTAGGATACAAGTGCAAAATGTTTGCTTAATTGACAAAATTGTCGAGCTGCTCTACAGGCCAAAAAAAAAAAAAATTAAAAACGCCCCAAGAAAGAAAAACAACAAGAAAAAAAATAAAGGAAAGTGTAAAATGAAGGCAAGGTTTATGTATAGTTGATGAGTTGAGGGATGGGTATTAACCCAGTTAACCCATTAAAGCCGTGTCATAAATTCAAAGCCACAACAGACCAAAAACACAAAAACAACAGACGCCGTTGGCCTTTGTGGCCTTTTGTGGGGGTATACCAAGCTTGGCACCGTTTTCGACTCATTAAAGCCAACTTCATGCAATTAGCCTAATAAGCCCCAACCCCAAAGAAGTAGGCTACATGGTCTACAACAGTGGCAAACGGAACAAGTGGGACACATAGTGAGAGATAAAATTCGCATACACATACAAAATGCTAGAAAAGAAATGAGATGTATAAGAAGTGAGAGAGAGAGGGGAAGGGATTGAAGAGGTCAATTTTATAACATTTTTCGGTCACATTTCCCATTTTCGCTCAATTAATTTAATTAAATGACATTTCAAATATGCAAACATTCCCCCAGTCACATTGGATTACGTATGGCTTATGGCTGGAAGGTGGAGTTTTAAAGGATAGTGAAGTAAATTTTAACTACTAAATGCTTAATATGTATACTTTATTTGCCTATTGATGATTTTGTTTCTTGTACGACCTCTATAAACCTTGGCCAAATGCGTATTATCCGCCATAGAAGTCCGAAACTTCTATTGTGGTCAATTCTCAATAGTTGTTTGTGGAATCCTTGTTTTGATTAATAATTTGCATCATATAGTAGCTGGATCTGACTAATTTTAATAACTTTATATCAACAGGTAGTCTGATTGACACTGAGTATCAGCCGTAAAGGTATAAAAACAAAGTACAAAATATAGTTTTCTGATTGATTTGAATTTGCAGTAGAACCTTTCCTATAACGAATTGGCACAGAACAAGAAAAAGCAGCATGTACGAGCTACATGCAGATGTCTCCCTGTGGAGGTTAAGTGGAGGCATACGCTCACAAAAATAGGCAACTGTAAAACCATAAAAATCCAAAAACAAAGTCTGAAACTCACCTTGTTCATTTTGGAGTTGATCGTATATCCAATACATACATAAACAAAAACAAAACAAAAATAACAACGAAAAAAATAGGCAATTATTGCCATCTCACTCTTCTTTACACTTGACATTGATCGCGCCATTTCACATATGCTCGCCATTTTGGCACTTTCTGGTAAAAAAGAAACAAACAAACATTTTACACACCGTATTGGACAATTACTCGACTTGAATTCTTATAAGCAACTACCGATCACAAAATTAATGTCATTATATGCTTTGATGGATGACTCTCCAACAGTTGCTAGCTGCATTTTACAAGAGCAACTTAAAAACACCAACTCATGGCTTACCAGATGCACATAACATTCACCCTAAGACGAGGAACCTGTCCTCCAGTTCGTATGGACAACACTATCATACCAGATGCTAGCGAAGTGAAATACTTGGGCCTAACTCTGGATCGAAGGCTAACCTGGAGTCCTCATATTAAGGAAAAGAGGAAAGTACTGGACGCAAGGTTAAGGAAATACCTCTGGCTGGTGGGACGAAGATCAACTCTAAGGCTAAATTTAAAAGTCCTAATATATAAAACAATTTTCAAGCCTATATGGACTTACGGTATACCAATCTGGGGCACAACTAGTATGTCGAATCGGAAAATCATACAACGATTCCAGAATAAAGTCCTAAGAACTATATCTGATGCTAACCTTCTAACATCAAATGCGGAAATACATAATACACTAGAAATCCCATGGGTATCTGAAGAAATCGTTAGGTTAATGAAGGCACATCTTGACCGCCTTTACATGCATATAAACCCACTGGCCATTAACCTGCTAGACAACAGCACATCAGTCCGACGCCTAAGACGACACCACACACTCGACCTTCCTCATGGAACGGATTGACCGTTATGGCACATCCTTTTAATTTTCAATATACTGCACTAAAATGTCTTATTTAATTGTTACATACCTATATTAATCCTCTGAATTCTCAACTTTCTTAATGTTTAAGCCAATATGTTATATATAATAGTTACTTACTAGTGTAAATCATATGTTCTGCTGATTGTCCATGCTCGGACAGATTGCAGAAGGAGAACACCCGTAATAAAAAAAAAAAACTAATCATATATAGGGTAAAAAAAAAAAAAAAAAATTATATGCTTTAACGACAAAGAAAATTAAAAAAAAAAAAAGCGCAATATGTGGTACAGTGTTGCCAGAATTTGAGCGTCAAAATAATCCAGATTTGGAAAAAAAGTAAACTAGAATATGCTAACATTTGAAAAATATAAGCCAAAAAATAAGCTAAACAGCACATAATGGGGGAATTTAAAATGTTATAAAGATATTATGGTCGTCCATATTATCGTCATTTGAATCTCCATCTTATTCAGAGGATCTGATCAAATTTGGGTATCTTTCAGTATTTCAAAGTTGTCAACGTTTGTGTTAGAGTAAATATAAAATTGCTAGTATACATATGTACATACATTACGAGCAGTTAAATATTTCAAAAACAAATAGTATACGTATACTTAATATTGAGTTTAATTAACTGTTGGAAGAAAAATTTGTCTAGAGCGAATTGAAAATTAGAGCGAAAAATCAGATCAAAATTGCTAAGCGAATTCAAATTCCGATCACAAAAGTAAAGCGAATTCGCACCGTTCAGTAACAGTGCTCAATTTGAGCTAACTACTCACATGCTAACTCAATTTAAAGCAGTGCAGTGTAATGTAAAATAGGGGCACAATGTCCAGTGTTGAATAACAGATAATCCAATCAGCTGATAATAATAAATTGTCTATATTTAATGTTCATTAAATTTTGCAGAAGCGTATAATAATAAAAACAAGACTGTCGAGTCAACCGTATTCGCACAATCTTACAACAAGAGACGCCCGTTGAGCGGGAAAACCTAAGTACCACCAAATCGCAAGGTAAAAACAATTACTCGAAATAAGCAATATGAACTAATTAAAAATTTAAAAAATTGCAGTTCAAAATGCAGCGAGAGGAAAAGCACTTTGATTTAACGTTGGACGCTGTGCTGCAGCGTCTAAATGACCTGAAAATGGCCGTATTTTCAATGATCCAGAAACTGGAAATGGAATATGAGACAATTAATTGGCCCACATTTTTGGATAATTTTGCCATCATTTCCAGTCATTTGACGGGTCTGACCAAGATACTGGCCAAAGAGCAATGTCCCCCGTTGCGGAATCGCACAGTCTTACCCTTGCTGGTATCCATGGAACGCGATGAGGCGTTAATCAACAGCACAGAAGGACGCGTTCCGGTCTTCTCGCATGACATTGTTCCCGATTATCTGCGCACACGTCCTGATCCCATTACCGAACAGAAGATGCAACAGAACGAACAAAAGGCTGCAAATCTAACCAATGATGCAGCCATGAAGCAGGTCACTCAATACAACAAGGTTGTATCCCATGTGCTGGATATGGTGACCAAAGCACGAGAGGAATGGGAAATTGAGTCTTCATCCCGCACCGGCATACAACAGACAAGCAGTATGGCGGATACACAACTTCTGGTGGCTGCTGTCGGCATGGGCAAGGGTCTAAAGATGACAAATTATGGACCAGGCCCAATGATGGTGCCACCATCAATAAGGGCACCCTCACCCATGGGTGGTGGTGGCGTCAGTCCCGGCAATGCCCAACAACAGCTGGGCAAGGCTCCATCTGCTGTAAAGACCAACATAAAATCAGCCAATCAAGTGCATCCCTTTTCAAGATAATCTTTATTTTCTCTTTTTTTTTTGTTGCGCTTGGCACTGTCTTTCACACACACACACATACACACTTTCATAGAAGTATCTATCGATTTATATAGATATATATGATGTCGGAATGTCCTCGTTAATAAATATTTCTAATCCTAAGTTAATGAAACAATTAAAAAATTGTATATATATGTATAATCGCTTTTAGCTTGCCGCAGGTGGTTTGGCATGTTTCTCAGTAATGAGAATCTCATGTAGCTTTATATCCTGTGGCGTCGATGTATCTATCAGTTCTAGGCTTAAAACACGCGCCTCATCCTTGACCTTATTATAGCCACGCACAATGGCTATGAATTTCTGTCCCAATGTCAGTTCACGGAAACGTCGACAATTCTCCTTCGACCAGATTACATCAGCCAGTTGGATTCCTGCAAAGAATTGAAGAAAATATTATTTTCAAGGATTTCCTTTTATTTTGCATTAACTTACCATATAACTGCGCTGGTATAGCCATTTTGGGTAACTCTCGCATGGCCATGGGCAACATTTTAAGCTGCTGTTTGGCCAAGACACCATCATCACCCAAATCCACAAAACGTACATGGACAATCTCATCGTAAATTTGTTGCACAGTCACTCTGGGAATGGTCATAGAATTGTTTAACATGAATTGACTTTTAAATTAATAAATGGCAAAAGTATTTGATTTATAGGAGGTGAATCTAATTGCGTAAGATATTATAGTCCAGATTATATTCGAACTGAATTTGAATGGAAATCGCTAACCTAAAACTAATTAAACTGGCATGCAAGGATTCGAGAAGGACTTAAACGGTTAAAATACTACGAGCTACACACAGATCGCAACTTGGACACAACTTGGTTTCTTTTTAAAGTAAATTCAAAGGCATCCTCAACAAAATCGATTGACCAAAGAGTCGGCCAGCTTGAAGCTCAAGAAGCGTTCACCTTTACCCGAGCAGAGCTTGGGTTTAATTCTACATTTTCAAATTTGCAAATCTGAATAAGATATCTTTCATCAATCTATAAAGAACTGTCCTATATAACAATCTGATCTAGATTTCATTACATTAAGTTTCTCTGACTAAAATTTCTTTGCCAGATCAGTTTTGAATTAACTTATGATAAATTTTGAAGCACAACTTTTTCTCTATATCAATAAAACAGGAAATCATCTCTTCTATTTTAGTAACCCACCGATGATAGACGTTGTCAGCATCGGGAGCTGCATATGCCTGTCCAATGACACATTGTTTGACACTTTGTAAGTCAGTTGCATCCTTGCCATAAGCTTGCAAATCCTTCATCAGACTCTGAAGTTGATTGTAGCACTTGTAAGGTTGCACCTAATAAAATGGGAGAAACATGTCAATTTATAAAATGGATCAAGAGGAAATGTCACAAACTCACCGCAAAACGTGCAGGATTAATGGATAGAGCTATGCGCACTTCAAAATAGGAACCTATTGCTGGTATCGCCTCATAATCCTTAATTGAAGCAACTTTTTGTGGAGTAACTGGTGGCGTTGCATGGACGACGACGGCGGCAGCAGCAATTGAGGAATGAATGGCCGAGTTATTATCTGTATTAGTATTTGTGGAACTGCTGGCACTACTATGGCTAGACACAATGGAACTGAAGCTACTGCGCCGCAATAGCTGACCATTGGGATTGAAGTGTAAGCCGCCATCATCAAAATGATCCACACGAGCGTTGCTAAATAGTTTCGGGAGTAAAAATGGGGGAATGGATGGGCGGATGGGTGGCAGGACAGGATATCAGAGTTTTGGATAGGATTTTTAATAAACTCTTGTTTATAAATTATACATTTATTCTTTCGTTTTGTTTAATACCTTTAATGTTGTTAATTATATAAAGTTTTTTTTTTTTTTATATATACAAAGATGATGTATAATGATACTTAGATATTAGCTTACAAGAATGTGATGGTGAAGAGGAGATCTTGCGACATTATCGAGCGACAATGCCTTTTTATACATATATATATATAGGAGCGATAGCAAGACTTTTTGCCTATTTATCTTGTCATATCCAGCAGTTTATCGAAAGCGCTAATTAAAGACTTGACATTAAACCAGTGTCAGAGAGAGCAGCAGCAAAGATGATAAAGATGGTGTATAATTGTTGATGGATCAGTGATGTATGTATATAGATGTATACATTTGTATGGATCGAGATGACTTTATATGTTTTTGGGTAGTTATGCAGTTCTGCATATGCGTTTGTGTGTGTGTGTGTGTGTGAGAGAGAGTATGTGAGTGTACGGTAGGTATGAAGTAAGATGATATAACATTGAAGGACACATTTGCCATCACTCAACTCACCTAGTCATCTCATATTCCATACGAATGGCGCTATTCACACACAAATACATGGAATTAAGATCCTGACCGCGTATATAAATGATAACCATTGGCAATTTATCACTAACACCACTCTCCATAACCTTTAGCTAAAAAGAAAGAAGAGATCGAAGAATTAGTTAAAAATTATATAACGCAAAGTTTTTTCTCCTACTTACCAACACTTCGCTGCGTGGCGGTATCAATCCTCGTAAACTTCCCAGCATCTGTGCATCAATTGGTGGCACATCGTGTAACCGGACACGTAATGCTTGTGGCGGAAAGGCGGCCAATGCCAGATTGTTGGCCTCCAAACGATAAATGTTGGAAATGTGCGTCTTGCGCAAACGTCCATCATCAACATAATATATATCGAAACTCTCCTCTTCAGGACTTTTGGGTTTGGCTGTTAGCATGCCGCGATACCATTGTTTTGGTCCATCAGCACCAGCTGATTCGTCGCAAACAAGAACAAGATTATCACGCAATAGATCAGTATACTGGACACGATGCTGTTCATCGATGCCAGCTGACACAGTATTGGCAATGCTGCGTTCCACAAACTTAAGATCATCATTACGTATAAGGACCATCAGATCACCCATATCATTGATGTGCGAGACAAGAACAGGATTGGATTTCTGTTCCAAATTGAGACGAGGTGGTCGTGAGTTTTGTGTAATTTCCTTGACCACCAGATCGTTAAGATGAATATCCTCAGCTGTGGATGTATCATAGAATGTGCCCACTAGACAAGCCCTTCGTTTGCCCTTTTCCAGTATACCCTGAGATTGTCCGCCAAGTTGCTGGAATTGATTACGCGTGGTTAGTATGCGGGCCACTACACTCTGGCCGGCAAGTTCTTTGCAGAGTACATCATAGGCATAGGGATGATCTTCAAATTTCTCCAAAGCATACATACTAAGGCATACAGCCTGAGGAGGCACAACCAAAAATTGTGGCGAACAGTCATACAAATCTTTGTATTCAAAAGTCACAACATCACCAAAATCAATAAAGTGGCAACGACAGGACTCATGTTCGTCATCCAGTTCCACAATACGGACCCGATTCCAAATCTCACTGACTTCAACCAGATAGATTTCATGCAATATGGGTTCAGAGGCAGTCAGGCGAGCTGAGCTCATTGCCATATGTTTGTTCATATGATCGGTTAATATCTCAAAGTTGGAATTCTGATCAATCAATCTGGCCCAGACAAGCCGTGTGGAATCACAATGGGTTATATACATGCTCCACTCTTGAGATGAACTAGGTGTCTCATCACCTAGCCAAGGTAATGGTAATTCTGGCATTTGGTTTCTCAAGTCCAAAGCAGATACCGGATGAGATTTTGGTAGACCTGGTGTATTCGCAAACAATATTATCTTTGGATGAATACCATGTTCGATGCGTATTTTGCTATATTCTTTTATCAGGTCATACCAATGACTTGGCAACATATGCTTAAAAGTCTCCTCATACCATTGCTCTAAACGATGACCTAAAATACCATGTGGATACTTTAGCAATTCCTGATACAGATTCTCCAAGAAATCCTCATCTTTCAATGTGCAAATGGCCAGATGTTTACGTGAATCCAAATAAATTATCCGATCGATGGCTATTTTGGCAGTACCGAAACGAGCAGCTTGCTCAGTTGGAAACTCTGCTGGATAGCTACTATAATCGTTATTACCAACACGGACCGAGCAATGCCAACTATTGCGACTAAAAAAGGTTTGGAAAATTGGCTTATCCAAGTCATGGTACATGCAGTAATTGTTCAAATTCGTTTCAGGATCAAGTAATAGATTAATTCGGAATTTTTCATTACGTTTGAATACTGGTTTCTCTTCCTGCTTTGGCTTGATTGGTGTATTATCTTTAACCTGTTGTTGTTGCTGCTGCTTGTCGCCACCATTTGACACCTGGGACACTTCTAGAATCTTTGGCGGAGTTGATGGCGCCGTATTGATAATCTGATTACGCTTCAAACGATCATTAACAGAAGTGCCGGAGGGTCTACTCATTACCATTGATTGTTTGCCTCGGTAGGAAGGTGGTCCTGTGGTTGGACCACTATTACCCAGTATGGGACGCATTGATTGATTTGAATTTTTATGACCATTCATTTTGGAATTCATCATCATTGACTGCTTACTGCTATCTGATTGATATTGGTTCTCAATGGCAACTAACTTTTTCTCTTCAACTGGCACTTTAAGACGAGCTTCTATACGATTAGGTGGTAAAACCCTTTTGGAAATCAATATATGTTCTTCCGAGTTCTTTTCCTTTATTTCCACCATACGTTGTTCGTACTTTTCCTCTTGCTTCAGGCTGTGGGTTGGCGGTGAGTTATTTTTGATGGAAATGGAAATCTTTTCATTGAAACTATCTTCCGTTATATCAACCATTCGTTCCTTTTTGGAATCTTTGATTTGCTGCTGGTGACGCTTTTGGAATGCTTCAAGCTCTCGCCATTGGATACGTATCTTTTTGAGCTCCTCGTTGACTTCTTCATAAGTCATTCGTAGCTTAGCAACACTCTCTGCGTCTTCCTGTGCCTGCTTCTGCTTCTCCTCAAGGATTAATTTTTGTCGTTGATATTCCTCGTTCTGTTCGACGGCTTTTTCAAATAATTTTAGATTAAGTGTCTGATATTGTTTCTCGTAACGTTCACGATCTTTTTCGAGTTCCTGGCGCAGTTTGGCTTGTCTTTCCTCTTCACGACGAAGGTTTTCATTCCTTAGATTCCATTGTTGCTGACCAACGAGGTCGGATTGGAGTTTCTGCCGTTCCTCTTGGTGTACCCGATCTACCACGTATTGCTTTGCTTGCTGCTGTTGTTGTTGCTGTTGTTGATATGCTTGTTCCTGCTGCCGCTGTTGCTGTTGGTGTCGTAGAAATTGCTGTTGCTGTTGAATTTGCTGTTGCGTTTGCTGTTGCGTTTGCTGTGGTCGATACGAATTAGTTTTCGCTCTGGAAAAACTTCTGGCTGGACAGCGTCTATTATAGCCTCTAAATGCTGCTACTGGTGCATGGTGTGCTGCAACAATTGATGTACCCTTACTTTTTTTCTGCCCACGCACCATAGACACTATATGCTGCGTCTTAGCATTATATTTGGCCGAAATGCACACCTGAAATATTATACAAATTGGAAGAAGCATTAAAAAACAATTAAGTAGAAGCTGAAAACTAAAACTTATAATGGATCTTTTAAAACTTTTGGCAAAATATTGATCAATTATTATTTCTCATTAAAGTAAAAAGGAATTTAGGGCTTTGTTTTATATTAAGAGGTAACCTTGTGCATGAAATTTCTTATTATACCCAACACAAAAGGTAACCAGAAGACTAGGCTAATGTCGAAAGTGACGAAGTTTTTATACCCTAGTAAATTTAGCCTCTTGTGCGGAAAACGTAGTCAAAGTTGAGGCAATTTGACAAGATGTTTATATTAGATAATATGTATATAATATATTTAACCAATAAAAGCTTTTCGTACCTCAAGAAATCTTTTTGAACCAACAGTTCCTATGTGATATAGTCAAGCGATTCTAATAAAACTCAACAAACATATTTATATATATATCCAATTGACACATACCAAATTTTGTAAGAATCGCCTAAAAAACGACAAAGTTTTTAATAATAAACTTTCTTAAATGCGCGTTCAACTATATGGTCAAAAGAATCTGATCAAACTTGGTAATGTAATTATAGTAGTAGTACTAAATACTATCTGATCACTGATCACGAATATATATATTTTATATAGTCGAAGACACTTGCAATTATATTGAAAAGAAAAACCTACTAAAGCTACATCATCTATAAGAGTTCAAGATTATTTCTAGGAAACTCTTATCAAGAATATTTGCTGATCAAGAAATCCAGAATAAACCACAAGAGAAAACATGACTTATACTGTTTACATAATAGATAACTTCCTTTATTCAGTCTAAGACTAGGGTATTGTTTATAAAATGCAATTTCAGCACATTTTAAATAGCTTTCAGTATGAAAGATTCTATCAAATGCATAGAAATGAGATCGTTTCAAAGCTTGAGCTTAGGAATTTGCTGGTTTCTATCAAATATTATATACATATATGTATATACATACTTATGTATATATATTCTTAGTTGATTTGCTCAATCAAAAATGATTCATAATATTATGCGGGTCTTGCAATCGTCTCTGTGTTGTCTTTATAGGGTCAGACCCCTGAAATGAATGAGTTGGTTTTGCAATGGAAAGCAAAGGCAATCAAGCTTGAATATTATGGATAGTCAGAGTCAGGGCGAAGCATTCAACAGACACAGACGTGACGATTACAGGAGTTGTGTGTATGGAAAGTGTAATAAACTTTAGACTATGCAGTTGAGTAGTGAAAGCGTTAAATGAATATTATGATTAAAAGGCAAAAGTGCAAAGAAAACTTTGATTTCATTAATTAAAGAGACCACGGAAGTTGCAATTGTATAAAAGTATAATGAAATTTTTTAACTCTTACATATACTTAAAAGTCATAACTACTTTGGAGGTCTATTTTTTGTTTATTTGACCTTAATGCTCCCTCATTGAGTTGAGAGTATAAACAAACAATATAGAACATCAATTTGCTGATGTCGACAAAAATGCAACTTATAAAAAGATTTACAGACGAACTTCTTAAACTCATAGTGCCATAATCCCGCTAAAAAGTTAAAGTTACGTTGACTTTAAGTTGGAGAAGTAAAATTCTGGGCGGTTTTCATTCTACTACTAGGGTAGGTTAGGTTGACTGTATCATAAAGAAGGTAATCTTAGGCCACTCCAAACGTCACAAATTTGCAGTTATCTGATTTAAAACTTGGCATAAACTTATATAAAACTTGTTAGCCCAAATCGTTTAAGACTTGTCGTAAAATAAAACGTGTTTTTTGAACGTTTGTTCATATGAAAAACAAGAGCAGCGCATCCTAACTTCTCTCCAAGGTTCTCCAGCACAACTCCAATCAATAAGAAGCTTTCAAGGCGTGTTCTTAGCACTGATAATAAGGTGGAACATGTCCTTTAAGGTAGATCAGGAATATCTACATATTAGTTCGTTTCATCTAACATTTTTAGCATTTATATTATAAATATTGATGTCAACTACAAGAAAAGGGAGTGAATTGAAAGAAAATTGGCGCCAGTTGGTGTGGGCAATGCAATTGAAACTTAGTAGCAATATTTTATAAGCATTTTAGAGATGCAACAACAGTACACAGGGAGAGTGTCAAAGAGAATGAAACAGAGAGAGAGAGAGAGAGGGAGAGAGAGACAGATTGACAGAGAGAAGAAGGGGAAGTCCGAGGTTTTGATAGCATTTTGTTCACTTTCACCACACAAACACACACACACAAGTTTAAAATCTGCTGACATTTCGATTTTTGTATTACACAAATTTTTCTTTCGTTTCGTTTTTTTGCTCAAATTGCAGCATTCTTTTCATACATGTATATATATTGTATATATATATGTCAGCAAAGCTTTCAAAATTCCAAATCCATCAGCTAAAACTATAGTTAAATGCCATTGTTTACACTTTTTGATGCGAGACCCACGAAGAGATATGGAGACGGAGATGAAGAAGACCGTTGACACGTTGCCCCTTCTGTGTGGCAATGCCCGTGTGTATAAAGACAGTGAGAGAGAGTGGGGGCGACCCCCAAACAACAGAAAGCAGCAGCTGCAGCACACACCGCACGCTTATAGCAGGCAAAACATACTGAAGAGTCAGAAAAACAAATACACAAGCTCCAAAAAGCTCGCAAAAAAAAGCTACCTACATACATACACATAATAAATATAGAGAGAGAGTGAGAGAGCGGCAAGACTTTGCAAGAGAGTAAAAACTGTTTAAAATGTAAGAGAGCAAGAAATATCTTCAAGTGGGTGGGGAGAGCATATTTAAAAGAAGTTTCCAAATGATAAAACAAAAACATTCAAATGGAAAAAAAAAATGAATTGTCGTATGATAATGACCTAGCTATCATTCATTAAATAGATGATTCTACAGAAATCGGCAGTTTTATACATTTTCTAGAATGTGAATGACATTATTTGATCTACCGATAATCTGTTTTCGATTCTTCAAATAACTCTTAGAAATTTGGAAATTAGCACCCAAACTGAACAAAACTGGAAGATTAGCGATTGCTTGCGATTTTATAGTTTGCGGGGAAGGGCATCGGGCAATAATGCTAATTAAAAAATGCAATACAATAGAGTGAAATTCCAAAGTGCCAACGCAGCAAAATTGGGTCAAATCGTCAATTCCTTACCTCCCCATACACATTTTGAAAGGTAAATTCATTGGTGGCAACAAGCATATCTTGGGCAGTAGCATATCCAAGTTGTTGGTACTCCAACTGATGGCCTTCAACATCACTATAGTCACGAAGAATGGCCTTGAATACAACCGGCGGTTTGCGTGATGTTATCAGTGCCTTAATTACGGAGGCGATATATTTAAGCGTCTCCTCTCGCCGTTTATCCATTGTGATCTAGAAAATCCAAATCCAGAGCTAATAGCATAGAAATGGAAAAGAGAAAGAGAGAGCATTATCATGTGTCAGGTGACAGTGGGTGGTGATTCAAGCATTGTGGAATGACCAGAGACCATTCCCATCTAAGCCCCTTACCCCACCGCTGCCCTCTATTAATACACTACTAATCGTATACATTTTACTTTTTTGGCAAACTACAAACACAACAACAACAACAATTAAGAATAGCAACAACAGAAACAATTGAGCAAAACGAAGGAAACGATAACAAGCACATAAAAAAAAAAGAGTGAAAGAATGAACGACAGGGGAAAGGAGGAGGAAAAAGAATTTGATGGTGGTAGCTGCGGCGTCGACGCAGAAGATAGCATTAGTGCAAAACGCGGCAAATTTTGAATGTTTAAATCAATTCAAGACTTGAATGAAGAAAATGTTTTCTTGACAATCTAGAAAATTTTCGTGTCATTCGCCATCTCGCTTCTTCTTTCTCGCCTGTCTTTGTGAGCGACGCCATTTTCCACGCAAAAAGCCCCGTTATATGTTGGAGGCTCCACAGAAATGTTGAAATACAAACTTACATCCGTCGCGATATTCTTTTATTTCGAAAAATAAAATTCACAAATGCTACGAGAGATGTCTTCCGCGGATACTTTTTACAGTAATAATTATTTTTGATCTATTTTTTTCTGATTAAAAGTTTTGCACTAATAATATTATTTTGCTTATTGAAACTTAAGACTTTATGTCGCTCTGCGAGATTTTCTTTAGCTCCGTAGAAACAAAATATTAGATTCAAGCTCCGGTTGTATAATTGTAAAGTAAAATTATAGTGCCGTTCACAAAGTTTTTCACATAAAAATAGTTTAAGGTTGCCATACCAGAAAATAATTGTCGTTTTCAACACTGATTTGTTGGGAATTAGAGGTGGACATCGTATAATATAAATAATTTTTTATTTTTAGCAGTTGTTCTGTATAAAACTTTAGTTTAAGGGTCCAATAAGTAATTGAATTGCAATGAAAATCAAAATTGTGTTAGACTTATCTTTTGAATGCCTTATTTTCTTTATAATTCAAGGCTCTACAACAGGGGTAACAACACAATGGCAACTTTAGCCGTTATTTATTTGAAACGTAAGCCATGCCAACTCAGAGTTGCCTTTTGACGGTTATTTTTTTCAAACTTTCTCATTTTAAAAAATTAAAGGTATTAATTAGATTTATCGGTGTTTTAAAAAATATATTATAGAAAATATATATCAAAAAACAAAAAATATAAACTTTTCAACTAATATACTGTCGCCGTCTGTCTCTGTTTCTTCGCCTCCTTTGAGATTGCTGTTGCTGCCATCTGATTTTTTCTCTTTTCTCTAATGGTAATCTCTCAGGTCTTCGTATTACTGAGGCTAAAACTTTTTGTTTCTTTTTCTTCTTCTTTTTACGCCTTCTCATCTCAGGCCGGATTTTAGGCTGCTTTATTTGATTTAACACCAATTGATGATCGTTTATGGCATACGACTTTGTTTTGGGTTGGCGAATGGCAGTCACTATAACCTCTTCATTTTGACGTGGATCTACTTCCTCAATTTGCACAGGAGGTGGCACTATGGGCTTAACAACAACACTCATAGTTTTAAGATTCGCCATGGAGTTATCCTTGGTGTTGACGTTGCTGCCGGCATCGTCCTCCAAACCCTTTTCAATTTGCATTCCTCTTGGATAGACAGTCTCCAAACGGGCAGCTGCAGATGGAGCCTCTTCATAACGTGCTCTCTTGGCCTTCTTTTGTAGCCATTGATTTTCTCTAGCCGTTAATTGCTGACGTTGCAAGTTGTGTTCCTCTATAACTTTCTTCTCCAATTTGAGTTCTTCATTGCGCGCTTCGTCTATATCTTCCATATATTCCAAAGGACGTACACCGAAGTAGAAACTGCGATGCCGATGATTATAATGATGGCGATTCTGTTGTATTTGCGGTCTTGGTAAGTTTTTGGTACTCGGCTGATCTAATCTTTCACGGGCTTTCTGTGAAGAAGTTGGACTGTCTTGGGGCTTCTTTTGTGACGTACTCCCTCGATCTTTTTCATGACGTTGGCAGCTTTCTGCTGATTTATCTAAAATTTCCATTTCCAAATAGTTGAGAGTCTTAAGGATCAACAATGCATGCTGCTTCATGCCTTTTATGATCTTTAGCAGCTGTTCAGTTGTGGATGATTCTATAAGCGGTTGCTTCTTCTTGCATTTTGGTGATTTTTCGGGTACTTTTTCTGGACATGAAGTGGGTGGCGGCAAGCAAATCTGTGTTGGTTGCATCGGTGGGTTAGTTGTGGCTCGATAGGTTGTAGAACAGGTGGCAGTTGTTCTTACTGGACAAGTTCCTGCTGTAGTTGAACCCTTTGTGGTACATAAATTGGGCCTAGTATTTGTCTTCTTCAATGGAACCTTCGATGCTCTGTTACAACTCATGGCCTTGGCCAATAGATTCATTTTTGCCTCCGTTGGCTCCATAACACTGCCACCCAAAGGATGGAACACTGCATCAGCTCCCTCCGCTTTTTCCCTTTGTAAATTTAACATACGTTCAAATTCCCGATCCGCTGCTGCACTTTGAAAACGTTCCAACTGTCTTTGTCTCTCCTTTTGCTTATCTTCTTCATGGAAACTCTCTTCGAGGTCATCAGTATTTGTGTCATCTTTGGTGTCATTCAACCATTGGCACAGCTTCTCCCTCTCCTTTGTGGCTTGTAACTGATCCGCCGTATTGACTTTCATTCTGTTTTTAAAACTCAACGATTTGATATAATCAAAATTGTTATCCAACTCTGCAAATAAATCCGGCACAACGTTATTGTCAAGTATGGTCTCTTTGTTCAATTGATCGAATAGTCTGCTCGGATCATGGCGATCTATAGGTTTTAACTCCACGGACAAAGGTTCCCATTCGTAAATATCGGGATCACGATCACTGGCATAGTGACGTTTCAAAGGAAATCTTGAGGCTCTTTGTATTTCAGGATGACCGGAAATACCGGTACTATCCTTTAGACTAAGTATTATGACCATTACCATTAGAAGAGTTACGACTATATTTTGTCGATATTGAAATATTGACATTGTTTTCAACAGCACAACATTTTGCTGGTTTGTTATTGAAAACTTAAATAGATGAAATTGAAAAAGAATAACTGTGAAAGGGTTTTAAGGATCGGTTGTACTAGATCAAACTGCAGAGTTTTATTTGAATTTCTTTTACTATATATTATATATATAGTTCTTACGCTATTTTTAAAATTTTTTAAATGTTAGTAGTATTAAATTTTAAATGTTAGTAGTATTTTCAAGCAAGCTATGAATATCGCTAAGGAAATACTGGTAATTGGTACAGTGAATAGTGGTCAAGGTAGCCTCTTTATATTTACACAAAAAGCGCAATTAGAATGAGTATCAAATTTTTAATGTTCCACAAAACATCTGTTTCAATTTAATTTCTCTAATTTTCCTAAGCTTTCATTTAGGTTAACAGGTCATTTAGTTTCTAGTTTCGTAACTTGCATTTTTAAGTGACCCCTAAGGCAATGGTATCTATGTACGTCACTCTCAACTTACAACCAGCTGCAAAAATTTTGTCTATTTTTTTGAAACTAAAAAACAAAACTGATGTAATTAGTATTTGGCCATGGGTCATGTGTCCCATACGCCTTGTCCAACCCAGTTGTTACAGCTGCAATGCAGTTTGAAGGCAAGTCAATGGAAAGCCAATGGAATATATCCTGGAATGGTATATCGGGTGACTCAGTTGCTTTCAATTTTTTTCTTTTTCCTTCCTTCTGCAGTCGAGTTTTCTATACCAAACGTTACACATCATCCTTTGTCGTAAAGCGAAGTGGCAAATTATATCATAGAAAAAGAAAGACAATTTAAACAATTAACGTTAATCCTAATGCGACAAAAACGCAAAAGGCATAAAAACTAATTCAATATTAAAAAAAATATATCTATCTATACCTTGCTCCTTTATAATTGTGTGCCTTAGTGAGAGGAAAACACCAAAGCTAAATCTTTATCGCATTTGTTTGCCATGCCTGTCCTTGCCTTCAATATGCACACCAAAATGATTATATTGATTTTATTTTTCTACAACGGTTCCTACAATTGGAGTAAAAAGCTCTAAAAAGATCTATTACTCCATAAAAACATCCTTCAACGGATAGCCACATCTCCCGGTTGTGTTCGTTTGGTTTTTGATCCACCAAAAAGGATTACCACAACAGTTGCAATCAATATAGAAGGGTGAGTAATCCATCGATTTTGACTTGAAAAAATTGCATCTAAAGGAGAATGAAAGAAAAAAAGGTGACTATAGAGCAGTTTTAGTTGGGATTGGCATATATATAGGACCCATAACAATAGCAACAACAAGTAGACACAACAATGAAAAGTCAATAAAAATGCGCAAATGCAAAAACAATTTGCTACGAGAGAGAGAGAGAGAGAGAAGAGGAAACGTTACTTTACAGTGGCATCCTCTAAAAGTGTTGCCAGCTATTTCTACGGCGTAGAAGAGACAATAAAATTACTTGTCTTTGATTCTCTGTTTGAGATGGAGTAAAAATTGAATTGAAAGTATTAAGGAAATAGAGCAAAAATTGTTTCTGATGAAGTCAGGAATTTTCCTATTTTTTTTTTTTAATTTTTTTTAGTTTTATTTTTTTTTTTACAAGATGCAGCTTTTAAGCCTAAAAAACCATAGACTAGAATTACTTTAAAAGAGTTTTTTTTCGACACCTTTGGATGCATTTGTGTTTAAAAACTTCGTTTCTTAAAGAAAATTCTAAACTGAGTTAATTAAGGGTTAATTACTTGTAAAATCGAACCTATTCCTACACATACCCAGATTTTGGTAACTTTTTCTTTTTAGTATTAGTATTTCTTGGTAATGACGATCGTTTCTTAAAATTTACAAAATACTTACTAGAACAGTTTTTATATAAAAAAAAGAGAACAGTTTACTTCGGAACGCTATTTTTGAAATCAACAACTTAACTGAGTCTTAGGATTTTCTTTACTTCATTTCTTAAACTTAACTACCATACAGAAAATTGAACCAGAATGTCCTTTTTCAATTTAAGGAACTTTAAATTTTATCCAGTAATATTAGTTTTCAATCTTTAGAATGGTCACCAAAACATTTGGTTAGCTAAAAACGGGGAAAGTTTTGCACTTAAAATTTTTAGAAATAAGTAACTATAAAATTTATTAACTTTATGACATTCAAAAGATTAGCAATCCATCTCTGAATATATATTAAAGTATAAATAAAAAAATGTATTCAATTGTGGTACATGACTGTACGGAATTCATTGCACTCTTGGTTGTTTAGCAACCATTTGCTTTGTCTCACTTTGCAGTTCCAAATGAAACATCCAGGGCATGCGCTTTGATCCCACAATGTTTTGATAGTAAAAAGGACAAAGACTCGGAGAAGAAAGCGTACAGAGAGAGAGACACGAGACCAAACATAAATCTTTGTTTACAAAATAGGCTACCAGACGAACGATGAACAAAAAGACACGTGGCGCTAGGCAACAGCAGTATTGGAAGTAATGATAGGGAATGAAGGTAATGCTTCTCTTCTTCTTCTATTAAGGGACTTACAGTATCGCCGGCCGGTTCAGACTAAGACCTCTGAAAACGCCTGATGACGTCAGGATTGTGGGAAGACGGCATTGAACTACTTTCATTTAGTTAGAATCATTTCACCAAGTGACGTCAATTGGTGCTTGGTAATAAGAAAAGCATTGAAAAGGAGAGGCAATTTGGTCATCAGTTTATTTATGGCCTAATCGAATTTCGTGTTTTTTTTTTTATTTGACCTACGAACTTTGGCTTCCGTTTTTTGTTAGCCGTCAATTTGGTTCAAAAGCAAATGCACAATGAATTCATTAATTAATTAATTAAGTGAAATAAAAATTCATTCAGCTGTTTATGCAAAAAAAAATTTAACGCCCTCGAAGTGACGATTTCTCTTTTTTTTTTTTTTTTGAATAACCTTCGTTCGATAGGTTCAAGTTCAAGCGATTAAACATAGTCTATGATCTAGATAGTCTAGATTGTTCTCTAAGTTCCCCGCTAGTTGATTTTCTTAGTTTTTTCTGCTTTTCCATTTGCAAGCCAAAACTTTCAAATTTACTTTGAGCCTGGTCACATTATTTTCTTTACATGTTTACAAGTACAGGCAATTCAAAAAGCATTTATATGATGACCTTGTAAGTTTTTGATGGCCCAGTTGTTGTAAACCTTTATGGCCAAAAAAGAAATTTTTAATTACACCCGTATAAAAGTGTTTGTCTTGTCTAAACAAAATAAGAAATTTTGTTGTTGCATTACAATGCAAATATCATCTCATCTATATGGTTGGGCTAGAATGTATATAAAATCAGCGTACAAGAGAGGGAAATGGATGGGGTAAGGAATTTTCACAATATGTAAACAAGAGCATTAGGCTTTTGGCATTGTTCTATATAGTGCAATGGGGGCCCCGTGAAAATGAGAGATATTCAGTGCCAAAACATAAATAAGGTCCTAAAAATCTATATATATACCAATTTGATTTGATGTATAGTATATAAATGGCGCCCTAGGCCTACATATGACATGCAGTGTTAAAAAAGTGATTGCGAAACATAACTTAATGCGCATTTTCACCCATCTTTATACCCCTTCCTCCCTCTCTCTCTCTCTTCAATAAGTAGTTATAGTAGGAGTGCATAATGGGTATGCATGGTTTGGATTAGATAAGGTGAGGCTGTTGCTATAAACAGACTCTGACCTGTTCGTCGAAACAAATTTTCCACTCCAAATACCAAACAAACGCACACACACACACACGAGACACAGACGGTGCAAGCCATTAACTTTATTTATTAATAAACATAATAAGCCATTTCTCAAGGTTACATGGTATAGATAAACTAGTTCTAAAATCAAATCAAAGTAAACAAACAAATAAGCAAAGGGAATTATTATCATGTTTATTATTATTTATTCTTGTCCGCATGACTTATTTCATCACAAAAAAGGGGAACTTTAACGGTTTTAATCATGGTTTAGAAAAAACAATGGGTTGGGCAACACTGTTTCACAATGCTTGTTGCATTTGGCACTTTTCAAGACTGTTTCTAAGCGTGTTTCAATTCCATATGTTTGTTGTAGTTTGGAAAGCACTGTGATTTGAGCTAGGAATGTGATGATATTGAAATTTTAAAGAAACTGAAAGAAAGTTTAAAAAAATTGAAACAAAAATAGATGCCACATTGTTTTCGATTTGAGAGTAGGTGTTAAAAGATTTTTTCATTTATTTTTAGTTAAAAAATTTCGTTTGTTATATTTTATTTTATATTCTTTATTCAATATAGTTTAGTGGAAAATATATCAAAAATTCTAAAATTTGTCAATTATTAAGAAAGCTAGTTAGTAGTAGGCTTTACTGCTCTACTTAAGGCTGCTTCATTAATGACTCACCAACACTATATAACCGTAACACTAACAGTTATACTTCCAATGTAACGGTTATACTTTCAATGTTCCTAGTCAGTTAAATACTTTTCTATTGTTGCAAAACTCTTCACTATTCTACTTCAAGTTGCTTCAATGACGACTTACCAACACTGTGTACCTATAAATACTTCTATTGTTTTCGTATACTAATTTTAATTAAATTCCAAAACTAATCAAAACATCTTTTTCTTCTATTTTTCACCCTTTTAGCAACCGGAAATAGTAAAACGGAAACAACGGCCAACAGCAGCTGTTTAGCTTCAATCTAATCCTACCCCAAGAACTTAAGCCTACAGCTCCAATTGTTTTCAACAATTTTGTTTACACTTGTGCACCCCCCTCCCTCCTAACACCCCTAGCCCTTGAAAATAACAATAACAACAATCAACGACGAAAAATTAATCGAAATTCAAAACTATAGCAACAGAGTATATGGAATTTTTCATACTTTTTTTTGCGTCATAAATTGAAATATATAAATTTTTTTCTGTTCATTCGTGTGAATCAAAAGCAAAAGCAAAGCAAAGCAAATAATAACAAAAACTGTGCCATCGTATATGAAAAACACAACACAATAAACCCCGTCACCGTCCCTCCCCCCACCCTATATGCGCATTCCACAATACCCGTATATGCCCCATAGGCCATATCAAAGACAATACAATTGAGATCGTGAGTGTATATATAATAGACGACAGCGCACTCAATTCTCAGTCGTAACGCGTCTCTCGTCGCAAACGGAACACGCTAAAGGAATTAGCTGAGAAATCCACAAGGAAAATTTATATTCTCGTATTATTCAAAAATAGCCAAGTGCAAGTGCAATACTATATAGAAGAATATCGAAAAAAAAAAATCTTTAATATAAACGTGTGGGTAATCAAAAAATCCACTTCGATGTCGACTAATTCGCCAATATCATTAAAAAACTCGGACCTGCATTGAACAGGCAAAAAAAAAAAATACCCCAAAGTAAAAAAAAGTTTTCATTAAAAACAACAACAGAAAAAAACTAAACAAACAACAAAACAAGCAAAGTTGTTTAATTTTCTTTTAGTTTTTTTTTCATTTTATTTGCATTTTCTTTTACGACGGAGCGTAAGATAATACGGCAACAGTTTGAGAGCAACTGTTGTAATCAAAATAAAAACAATTTCAAAACATTTTTCATTAAGAAATAAACTATAAAACAAGTGATTTTGGTATAAAAGTTTTTGACGCGAGTTGAAGTTACAAAAAAACAAAATCAAATCAGAAGAACCAACAATTTTTGTTTATCGGGCTTAGGCCATTGTATGGGTAAGTAAAATGGGTTAAAAAAAAAATAATGAAAGTATTTATTAAATTTTTTTTTTGATTTTTGATAGATTGAGGATAATTTTAATATATTTTTTATATATAGTCAAAATTAATTAAAGTGAAAGTTCCCTAAAGGGAGGTTCTCCGATTTGGCTATAATTTTCTAAACTCAAAATTTCTTGTCTAATTTTTTGTGTATTTGTTCTATTTTCTATATAAAGAAAAAACGGAGATTTTAAAGCTCTCCGCTTAGTAAATTATTTTTATAGAGTCAACTTTTTCTTTCTTTTTTTTAATATTTTCAGAGATTCAATTTTCTCTTTTTTTTGTGTGTTTATCAGTTTATATAAAGAAGTTAATGAAGATAATGAAGTTCTCCGTTTAACAAGTGAATCTAATAGATTCGCATTCTTTTTTAAGTTTTTTATAATAATTTCTATAAGATAAATTTTCTATAAATTAAAGTTATCGGCATAATGAATTGATATTACAGATTGAAGTTTCTCGTTCTTGTTTTGTAGAATATTTGTCAGAATTATCATATAATTCTATAAAAGTCTCTATATAATAAAGTTTTTTTGTGGTTCATTATAGCAAAGTTTGACTGTATATAGATAGACTATATAAAAGCATAAGTTCATTGCATTCTGAAAGAGATATTCAGCATTTTCTTTCAAGAGCAACTTTTTAACAAAGAACTAAAATTAAAATGTTCAGCTAAATAAATTTCATAAGAATAAACGTTTTTTTTTTATGGACTAGTTTAAGTTCCAACTTACATTAAAAACAGACTTTTGTTTGAAACTAAAAACTGTGATTATATATTTGATTATGGAACATTTCGAAACAGACTTTTCTTTTGATACGAAAAACTGAGGTTTTGTGGAAACTCTCTAACTTGCCCAAGAAGGCTTTCTAAAGTATTTCTAAAATTGGAATAAACTACTTTAATTTAGTAAAAAATAAATTTAGAGTAAAATAAAGTTAAATTTTTAGTATAAGTCAAAATCTTTTGTATTTTCTAGAAAATTATTCGAAATCGAAATATGGAATTGTGTTTTCAAAAATGTTTTGAGAGTAAGATATAATTCCTCTAGAAAAATAGTTTCGCCACACAAAAACTTTTCCAACTTTTCAAAATATTTTCACAAATACGCTTTTGGAATGAGTCATTTCTAATATAAAAATTGTAATTTTTATTTTTTTCCAAGTATGCAAAAGTTGTAAAAGTGTTTTAAAACAAATGTTCTAAGAAAACCCATTAAAAAATTTAACTAGTAAAACTTGTTTTAGATTTCAAGCAAATGTTTTTTCCATTTTAAAACTATAATTGAAGAAGAGTTATGGATATTAGCACCACATTTCTACCCAATCTATAAATGTCAAAAATGCATTTTATAGGAAGTCGTTAATTATATTTAACAACCGGGTTTTTTTTTGTTTTTGTTTTTGCAATTAGTAATAGGTCTTTCTCTCTTAGTGTTTTATTACCTTTTCAAAATGCCATTTGCGATGAACCACAATAATTAGCATTTCGTTTCGCTTCACTTTTAGGGAGGAAAAAAAAATTGTAAAATTGTAATTTGTGGAACACGTCATAAGTAATTTTAACAATTGTTAGTGAATAACCGAAATTAAACAACTGGTTGGCCATTGCATTTTCCGCTTGTATCTTAGAATTCAATCAGTGTGTGTGTTTTCCACAATAGCTTTTCACATTTTTCACAGGAAAACCTGTTGCCTACACAGCTTCAAATGCAGATTGTTGTTGTCAAGTTTGTAATCATTTGACTTTATCTCTCTTTTTTTTGCTGACTTTTTGTTTTGTTTGTCTGCTGTTGTTATTTTTTTTTCGCTGTCGTCAATTGCCTGACAAATAAACCATCTTATCAAGTTCATAGAAAGTAGAGAGGGAGGGAGATAGCGCATGGGAATGACAGGATGTGGGCGGGTTCAATCTAATATAAGTACTGATTAGACAAACAAGTTCATTGCAGTAAACTAAAATGTACTAAAACTAAAACACTAAGTCGACACGTGTTGCATACATAAGTAGAAAATATCGTTCAATGAGTCCTCTTCACGGTATACAACATGTGCCATGAGTCTGTTATTCAATTGAAGTAGAAAATAGAGAAACCTTGTGGTCTCTTTCAAATTGGAAGGGGACTGATTTTGATTAGAGCATTTGCGTTGTTGTGATTCGCTTTGTTTGTAATATGAATCAGATTTATATATATTTTTTGTTGCTAATTGTTAAAATGATTCACTTAATATATAATTATATATACAAACAACAAAGTCAGTTGCTCATCAAAACAAGGTGAAGCGTAGTTTAAATGAGAAGAAACAGAGTTCTAAGTGAGACGTCACTAGTAAGGAATTCTAAAACTATATAAAAGTATTTATATTTATATAGTTTATTTATGGTATATAGTAAGCTTAATTATATCTACATATATATACAAAGTAAAGTTTAGTAGAAGATTTACTACAAGAAAGAGCGCAAAAAGTTTTAAAACCTATGTGCGCCACTCATAAATATAGTTAAGGTCTCTATCTTCCATTTATACATATGTATATTTTAGATTTATTATACTGTTAGCTTATTCTAATCTACGTAAACTCAAAATAAAGAACAAACAAAAAATACACTGAGGAATGTAAAAAACTTAAAAACCTATGTGCGCCACTCGAAAATATAGCGAAGGTCTCTTTCCTTATATATGTATCTTAGATTTATATTTTATAGTTAGCTAGCTTAGTCTAATCTATGTTAAGTCAAAATAAAGTTTAAGAAAAGAACACAGCGAAGAATGTAAAAAACTTCAAAAACATATGTGCGCCACTCGAAAGTAAAAAACTTCAAAAACCTATGCGCGCCACTCAAAAATATAGCGAAGATCCCTTTCTTTATATGTATATGTATCTTAGGTTTATATTTTGATATTCAGCTAGCTTATTCTAATTTGTTTATATTCAAAGCAAAGTAAAAGAATTTTTATACCGAGAAAACTTCAAATCCTAAGTGCGTCACTCAAAAATATAGTGAAGTTTTTTTCTAACCTCCTTTAAAATATTTCTTACCTCTATTTAAATAGTTTAACTAATACATTTCTCTTACTTTTTCTCATCTATAGATCAGTCTAAACCAACAACGAAATTTGGAGACGAACCGGATCTCCTGTTCAACCGAGCGCAGGGCCGGATAAGTCTGTATAGTCTTGGAGCTGCTGCTGACCAAGCATCAACATTGAATCTAAACGTGAAAGCATCACGACAAGTCGCCAACATTCAACTAGAAGCAACATTCAATGACTGTGAAAGTGGCTATGTGCCGACCGTGGGCCGCTGGGGCTCCGAATGGCCAAGTTGACTCGCCGCAGGCCAAGATCAACAGGATGGAGCAACATCAGCAATTGTTGCTGATGTTGCCGAGGGAGCCGCCGCTGCTAATAAGCAGCTGGCGGAGGGAAAGCATCGAATGGGATTGACTACCATTGAGAGATCCTCAAATGCAACTGATCATCAATTCGAGACGAAGACAAAACCAGGGTTACGCAACACTGGATCAGTCCGGCGTATGCCATCAACATCTAGTGAGGATGATTATTCCAACTATGATGCTGATGAGGAAGATGATGGCCTTTGTTGGTCAACTGACCTGACATCGGTGGATCGAACACAGATGTCGGATCTTTATGCCGACATCAGACAACTCTTGGCCAGACAGCAACTGCCCGAAGAGATCTATAGGGGGCCCTGGATTGTGGGCGATGGTTATGATTTGAATGCCTTTAATCAAATGAACGGTGTTTGGCCTCTGGGTCATCCGATACCCTTGGCCGATTGGTCCAGTTCCGATAAGCCCACACTGAACTTTGAGAATGTCTGGCAATATGAGGAATTGAAAGCCATAGTTGAGACCACATTACAACGGATGCTGGAAGAGACCCACTACAATACGGTTAATCTATTTGTGGACTTTTATCGCACATTCAAGCGCACTCGTCGCTCCGATTTGCGTAGCTTTTTCCAGTTCTATGATATTCCCATCAATCGACGTCATCATATGTGTGCCTCGCTAGCCTTTGAGATTATGGCCAGGCTAATGCAGATGTTCCCAGTTTTGGCACAATATTTGTATTTGGTTTCTTGCGAGGAGCAGGTTATTGATCTCAATGAATATGTCACGCTGGATGAAGAGTATGGCTTAAATTCGGAAGATGCTGGAGTGGAAAAGGAACATGTCATGGTGGCATTACGCATAGCCATTAATGGACGTAGCGGTATAATGTTTCTTGATCCGGGTTATCATGTTAGTCGCGCCGTAACCGTTATGCTTGATCAAAGTTATCCACACACGGGTAAGTGAGACAGATCTAAAAATAATAAAGAAAAGATTAATTTAATATTTTCTTTTCCCCATTTCAGGCTGGTTTACTCAATCCAAGGAACCGCATCTTCAGAGGGATTATTGCTATAACTTTAATCAGCAGAACGACAAATTTGTGGAATGGACGGAACGGGAGATACGTGGCGATGAGGCAAACTATAAGACCTCTTTGGTCTATGTGGCCCATGAGTATATTACGGCTATTGATGTAACTGTACGCCGTAATTTGGTCTACAATTTCCGTTCATTGCTCTCGCGTGATGCCAAAGGTCATGTATATGCCGGCATATACTTTCCCCTGGTGGCCAATGTTCAGGATTCCTATCTAACCATCTTCTATGATGGGGCCAATGAGCAAAGAGTGCGAACTAAACTAATGTTTAGTGCTTTCAAAGTGGGCAAGGGCAAGGTAGGTTCTTATAAAACTTCTTTCTACATATATATATCTACATATATCAGATATTATCTTTTTCCTTTATAGCTTCCCGATTCCATTGTGCAACATCTTAGCAAATTGGCTCCACAGTTGCGCATGCCCTTGTCGGAATTAACGGACCTATGCAAATCTCTGGCCGAAGTGGTTACCGATCAGAACTTTATCAGTCAAGTTCTATCCATAAACGATGATATAGCCAATATGTCTGACGAAAATTGACAGTTAAAGAAGCCTAAGAATGTTGCTGCTTCAAGTGAAGAGAAATCTGAACAGAAAGATCCAAATCCGAATGAAGCAGCTGCAACTTAGAGTTTCAAAATCTCAAAAAAAAAAAAAATACTTTATCCTTTCCACTTTCCCTACAAAAAAAAAAAAAAAAATCCCAAATCCAGTAAAAAATCTTTCATTCATTTAGTGGCACCTTAAAGCACCTTATTACTCTCAAACGAGTTATAAATTTCAATTTAGTAATATCAATATTATATGTATGTACACACACATATATATTAAACAAACACACACCCTCTATATGATTTAGTATAAAAAAAAAAAACTTAACCAGAAAACAAAGAAAAGAAAAAAAAAACCATAAAAGGTATATAACTTGAAATATTTCGAAAACAAAAAAAAAACACGATATAACTATTTAGATTTTCAATTTTTCTGCTTAGCTTCAGCTTATTAGTTTAAAAACTGGTTCCGAGGAATAAAAAAAAAAAGAACAACAACAAACAATTATTATTAATTATACTTGTTAACAGAAACTGATTTTTTATTTAACTTCAAAATGCACTGTATAAGAATTTTATGTTTTTTCAAATAAATGAATGAGCCCAAAGTGAGCAATAATTATAAATGTGTTTTATTTTACTATATGAACAAAGAATCTTTCTCATAAAAATATATTTCTTATCGTTAAGCTAGTTCATTTCTTTGAACTGCTCACGCTGTTATCTCTACTCTGAAAGCTTTCATAACACGAAAAGCTCTTAACTGTTATTATCGACCTATCGGTCAACGGTCACATTAACGTGTTGACTAGTCAAATGTATTTTGTTAGTTTTATTTGTTAAACATTTAATTAAAAGTTTAAACAATTGTCATTTATGGTAAGTTCACTTTCCCGCAATTAACTTGCGGGAAATTCGTGACAAATTATCAATCATTAATGGCAGCAAAGCAGCAGCAGCAGCAGCAGCAGCTGTTTCCCTCTTGCCGGCTTACCAATTGACACCTGTGTGAACAGCAGCTCCAACAGCAACAACAATAACACATCAAAACAACAACAAAATCAAGTTCTATTCGGCGCGCAATTAAAACTAACGTTTTTTTTTTTTTTCTTGTGTTCCCTCCAACGTTTTTTTTTTCCTTTCCAACATTTTGTTCATCATTTTTTTTTTGTTGTTAACTTTTTTGGAATTTAGTTAGTTTGCTTTTGAATTTCTCGTCGTGCGGTTGTGTCTTCTGAAGGGCGCTGCCGATTTTGAGAACCGGTTTTCTTTTTCTTCTTTTGAGGGTTCGTAAATAAATGAAATCGTGATTGAAATTGCAACTGTAAGAAATAATATTATTGTAGTAACTGAAAAAAAGGGTGTCAATTATTAGCATAGTTTTTACTTTTTGTTGCATTTGCTTTTTGGTTTTGATTTTGGAAACGTTTCTTGCGTTGCATTTTAATTATCACTAGCAACAACAACAACAAAAGAAATAGAAAGTTTATAATGAAAAAAAAAAGAAATAATTAATTTAAAAAAAACATTTAGATAGGGTTTGAACAAAGTTCGTTTGCACCGAAGTTTTTGGACACTTTGAGGTTATTTTTAAGGTCTCATGCTGAGTGTTTTCATGATTCGATTTCTTTTAAATTTGGTATTATAGTTAGGAAGTATATGGGGATGCTATTTACAAGATTTCATAAACCTATTGTACAAATAAGATGATTTTTTTCGTTCTTTAGTAAAATCAAAACTGCAGTTTAAGCCATTAGAATTTTGTAAGCTCTTTATTTACCTATATATTGCAGAATTAAGCTTTAAGAGATAGTTTTTTTTATAGATATGTGATCAGGATTGTATAAAAATATCAGTTAAATATCGTAAAAATATTGTTTTATAGCTCTAATAGAAACGTGTTACCAGGATTTTCTAAATGTTATGTTAATAAGAGATCAGAACTATATAAAATATTATTAAATCGTCTTTCTATAGCTGCAAGAGAAACTTTGAGACCAATTTCGATATAACCAAGTTTAAATCAGTGTTTTTTTTTAGAATATAGATTGTTTTAAAGATGAACCATGATCTAATACTTAACTTTTTCAAAAGTAACACACAAATTATAAAGTTTTTTCAATAATCAAACAATTTTTTAATAGATATTTTTATAGATCTCGAGATGGAGTATATTTGCCTATATATAAGGATATTACAAAAGAGAATGGAAATTTTAAAGGATCGTCAAAGTTATTCTGTAAAAGATAATAGAGGTATTCAGTTTCCAAATCGATTCAAAATTTAATGTTTAAAAAATTGTCCGATATACCCAATAGATCACAGATATTTTGTTCTATATTGAAAGAACTTCAACAAACTACCAAACAAAATCAATACACACCTTTCTTTGTAAAGTTTACATATATAAAAATACTGCTAAGCTTTAGTTTTTTTTTTCTTAACTTTTTTTTGTTGACGGAAGTCAAAAGACTTGGCAAACAGCGACCCATTGCCCGTAACCCATTCTCGTACTCATATTCAATCGTATAGTCAGGTCTTCGCACCTGCTGTTGGCTCCAACTCCAAGTATATATCTATGCTACTTCCACTTATTTACCATTCATTCCCGACCTCCCCCTACCAAAGAAAAACAAAAAAAAAAAAAAAACTAAACGATCGTGAGTGAGTTTCTGTGTTTGAGGTTTCTACATATCTCTTCCACTTTGTTGGCCCCGATCATTTCTCGTCGTTGTCTCTTCTCAACTTTCATTCCTTGGTGTTTGCTTGGATTTTTAATTTGCATTTTACGAGTTCAGTCGGTTTTTTCTTTGCCTTTTTTTTGTCGTTTTTTTTTTTAGAAATTGACTGTAGCTCAGTTTTAAGGTTCAGAATCTCTATTTTTTTTTTTTTATGACAATGTAATTGTAACCTCTGAACCAGAAATCATTAAAGTATATAGTACATATAGGTAATTGGCTAAGAGATATATATAAACACTGGCAAAGTGCAGTATTTGGCTTTTACGTAGTAAATAGTAAATTTTAGATGAGTTCCAATTGCTTGGCAAATATTAAACTAAAAACTGAGCTAAGTAAAAGCCAAAGAGAAAAAAAAAATAAACCAAATTTAAGACGAATAGTGAATGAGCTTTAATAGGAGAATCATATGAAAAGATAAAGGCAGAATAAAAAATAGATTAATCACTTAAATAAACAAGTCGTAAAACTGGAAATAAGTAACCGAATCTCCTAACTGTTTTCTAGTTATAAAAACCATTTAAAATTTAAACATTTAGTTCTATTTATCAAATTTTTTATTACACAATTCAGTTTCATTCTACTCTTTTTTTTTTTTGTAGTTTTTTGTCTACATTTGGGTTAAGTCTTAGAGAAGCAAAATTTAAAGACTTTTTTGCTGAGTTTTTTCTTTCTTTAAAGTGATTCACTCAATCTATATACCCACTTTGACCTAATCTCAAAAAATCAGAGAGAGGGAGAATATCATGCTGACTCAGTTCAAGTGTCGCAAAAGTGCACTCGTCTGTCGTTAAGTTGGTAAATGTTGGTAATTGCCCAGCTCATAATATGATGTGGAGACATATATATACATATGTATATACATACATAACTGTATAGGGGAATTTAGTGTTTGAGACAAATCGAAAATTATTTTCTTATCAGTCAGACACAGACCTTTGTTCACATACGTAATACTAATTCTTATCTCTTACTTATATTTCAGAGTTCCAACAATTACTAACAAATAAGAGAGAGAGAGAGAGAGAGAAAGTAACTATGTTGGGGACGATATTATTTCTATTATTTATAGCATTTTTGCTAGCTGGATTTCTTTTCTCAAAGACTACCAAAGAATTTCCCAAATCATGGTTTGAATGGAAAACAGAATTTCGTTATCAATATCTTGGTATTGTTGGACTCATACATGATGCACAATATGCGGCAAGAGATCGTGTGGGTAAGCATTATATATACATATAAACATACATATATCAGTTAAAACTAAGTATTTTTAACTAATTGTTGACAATTGCTATTTTAAGCACTTTATAAGCAACCGGATCGTATTGCTGTCATCACTGGAGGTAATCGTGGCATCGGACTACGAATTGTGGAAAAGCTACTGGCTTGCGATATGACAGTCATAATGGGTAAATAGTTACAGTGTGTGTCCGAGTGTGTGTGTGTGTGTGTGCATGTGCATGTGTGTGTAGATTAACCAATTGAACTTTGTTGTAGGTTTTAAACTTGTTTTATACCTGACTATTAATCAAGTCGGAGGAGGCTATCTAATTAGAAATTCAACTAACATTTTTTAATTGCACGTGCCCTGAATGGTCAATCAGTTTAATAAGGCAAAACGACAACAAAATGTAATGCAAATGTACAAATTTATATATATGTACATACTCGTATATGTATCCATAACATATATTCACAGTCAATTCAGCTTACTAATTTTTCTTGTCCGTTATATTTTAATTGTCTTTGAGAGTTTTGAATTCCGGTGCATTACTTAGAACAGCCTTAAAGTAGGCAACATATATTTGCTAAGCTTGAATTGAGCGTTGAATGAGTCAAAGCTTTCAATTTGAGTGAATTTTGAATTGTTCGTTTAGATATTTACAACAATGAAAATGAATTAGCAAGGCAAAGCTTCTGAATGTTATAATTAAACAGAAATTATAAAAAAAGGAAGAATTTTTTAGCTAAGTTACAGTGTTCACTTTGCTTTTAATACATTTAAGTGTAAGATTCAGTAATCAATGAAAAGTTCCTTAAACCACATAGAGTAAAACGTTCAAATCAACTTTAAAGACTTTAAGTTTCCAACTTTCGATTATAATTTTTAACCCGTGTAAAGCAGAATTAAAAAAAAACCTTTTAAAGACATAGTATCGAAAAACGTTGATTGATTTAGTAGACCAATTTATGGAATTCAAGATTCAATGTTACCTACTACTGATTATATGTATGAAGAGGAAAAAGTGCAGCTAACAAATACTCACTTCAACATAAAAAGAGATTAACAATACCATCTAATATTAGGGAAAAATAATATATACTAATTTGTTTCCTTTTCATTCCTTTAGGCGTTCGTGATCCTCGCAGTGCCGAAGCCGCCGTCTCAAATGTGGTCGATCTCAGTCAAACAAAGGGTAAACTTATATGCGAACAACTTGATGTGGGTGATTTGAAATCGGTTCAGGCCTTTGCTCAACGCATTAAGGATAAATATCAGAAAATTGATTTGTTATTGAATAATGCTGGCATTATGTTTGCACCCTTTAAACTAACCGCCGATGGCTATGAATCACATTTTGCCACCAATTTCTTGGGTCATTTTCTATTAACACATTTGTTGCTGCCACAATTGAGGGCAGGCGGCAAAGCTGGCAGAAATTCGCGTATTGTTAATGTCAGTTCTTGTGTGAATCTTATAGGACGCATCAACTACAAGGATATCAATGGAAAGTAAGTATATATATATAGTATATACAGTTGATTCCAATTATATATTTAAATGCAATTTTCTTTGCAGCAAACACTATTATCCTGGTACTGCTTACAGTCAATCAAAGTTGGCACAAATCCTTTATACACGTCACCTGCAAACCCTACTCGATGCGGAGAAATCTCATGTCCAGGTCAATGTTGTACATCCGGGTATTGTGGATACTGATCTATTTGAACATTCGGCCACCACATCCGTACCCATGTTTAAGAAATTGTTCTTCAAGACACCAGAGAGAGGATCACGTACTGTGGTATTTGCTGCAATTGATCCCTCAATTGAGGGTAAAGGTGGCACCTATTTGAGTAACGGTGGCAAGGGACCCTTCCACAAAGATGCCAAAAAGCCAGAGAAATGTGAACAACTATTTCAATTTGCCTGCGATTTGCTTAAAATCAAACAATATGGTAATGGCGTATATTGATTAAGATCGATATAACCAGCTAACCCAGCTAAAATTCTAATCTCTATAAACTCTGGTGCAACGTACATTTCAATTTTCCGACAAAAAAACAAAATCCACAAATTTTTGTAAATGAATTTTTCTAATGTCTTATATAAAATTGTTTTATATAGAAACTTGTTATATGTTTTATATGAATCGATGCAGGGCAGATGATTTAAAAATGTAGTTTTAAGCCAAGTTACAAATTTTTTTGTCTAAGATTTAATTAACTTGTCCAAGTTTGATCTGCCATCAGCCACCTTTAAAAAAAAAATGCAATTAACAGTGCAGCAAAAATGTTCAAATGCACTCAGCTGATGGCGGCAGCTTGAAAGGCGACAACACTAACAGCAACAACAACAACAACTGCAACATCAACAGCAGCTGTTATATGTCAAATTTACAACAACAAGCAAACAATTTAATTTGTGCGCCTCCTCAAAAAACGATAAAAAAAAGAAGCGTAGAAGAAAAAAAAAAAAAAACAATGAGCGATTAACATTCAACATTTTTGAGGAATTTTAATCGACTTCAAATTTGAAGGGGGGATCGAATCTGAGTCAGAGTAAGAGAGTTGTAGAAGGGGTGTGGGAGGGGGGGGGGTGAAGACAGAGGATGCTGCTCTTACCTAGGTAGGTGGGCAGGCAGGTAGGTAGGTGTATCAGCAACAAAAACAACAACAGCTGTCACTTAACTCAACTGAACTTCAAAGCAAATGCATAACCATATAACCACAATCAATGATGTTCTCTGCGAGGGTAAACTTAAAAGTAAATATATATGTTGAACACAGTACAATACCAATTGTTAACTTAGATATCTCTTTTTACCTTGAAGGATTGAAGAGTTGAACTAAAGACTAAGGAAATATGTCCATCGCTGACAAAAAGTCTAAGATAACAGCAATCCTTGGTTACCTCTACTAACTTCATAGAATTTATTTGTAGAACTTGCAACGGAAGGACTAACAAAACACATCCTTGTTTACTTCTACTAACTTCCTTGGATTTATTTGTAGAGTTTGCAACGGAAGAGCTAATATATTCGGATACAATTCGTAGACTTTCGAATGAATGCTGCAAAGGTCTAGAGGCAAAGTTATCATCGAACTATTAGCCTAAGATGCATCAATTAAAGGAAATTTTGCTTGTAACGTTGAGATGCTGAAGATCTTCAACTTTACCCCTAATAGGACCTAAAAAAGGTCCAACAAGATGCAATGTGTGGCATTACTATTCAGTAAGAACTTCTTAATAAAAAGTCGTTAACTTCCAAATGGTTCCAGTTTTGGCTTTTAGACTAAGAAAATTTGATTAAGACATTGTTTGCCAAAGATTTTTCAGTTACAAAAAGTTTTTTTGTAGATCTATAAAGTCAAACACAATAGGATATAGGTCTATTAAGTAGGATCATTCAGCAAAATGATATCAATGAAGTCTATTAGAAGAGATCTGTCTAAGCTTTCAGGTGAAAGCAGCCTTGCGGAGGACTCTCTGAACAAAGGACCTATAAAATCATAGAAGATAGGAACTTTTGAGTCAAAATTTACCAATATATAGCATCATTGTCTAAAATTAAGTCCTTTAGACTGGAGCCGATTCAATTTTCAGATAACAAAGAGCCAAATATGACCGGTTTAAGGGACTCTTTACTCTACTCTTTGCTTATAAGAGACTCCTAAGTGACTCTCTATAGTGACTTACTATACTCCCAGGGGCGGATCCAGAGTCAAATTTTGGGGGGAGAACTCACTATTCAAAAGTGTCAATGCGTTAAAGTGCTTCATTGAAAAACATTGTATTTTTTATGTTAGAAACCTTTTGGGGGGGAACTCTCCCCCAGTTCTCCCCCCTTGGATCCGCCACTGCTATACTCTTTACTTTCAACCAACTTTGATCCCAAGGACTCCGTTCGCTATTTTGCAATTGGACGCATCCATCTATCTAACATACCAGAAGGTACCTCTATAATAAATAATAATAATAATAATAATATATATATGTATATAGTATAATAAATGGATAAATCATAGAAATAGTTACTCTAGCAAATTTTTAGTTTTCCTAATCAAGTTAGACTCTTTCTTTCCTCTACTTTTCATTCTACTCTCGCACATAACCGATAAAGCCCCATGATAATTCAATGTGTGAAGCTGCCGATTTATCTGGTAAATGTACACAAATGCGACTATATATATATAAATTATATTTTGGTGGGCATTGCCATCAATCAAAATATCACTGAACGTATTCCCAGGCTGTCGTCTGTCAAATGCGCCAAATGAACTCATCTACTAAAAAAAAAAAAGAGATAAAAAAAAGGTTTTCAACAATTTTTGAAACGTGTTGATTAGATCAAATTGAAGACAGTTCTTTAAAAGGAAGTACAGGAAATGGGTGCTATATATTTAAAACAAAGTGGTTTCTATATATCTCTGGGATATCAATCATGTGAATCATCAACGGGTAAATAACTCTTAAAAAAAGTCCTTGAGCAATTGTTTAAAGATGTTTAGGATTCAGATGCCATTTAGTTTTTAATGTTTAAATTTATATGAGCTTTAAAAAAAACACAACAAATTAAATACTAAAATTCATTAAATCTAGGTTGGTGTTGTAATTCTACTTTAACTATCACTTATATTAGTTTGCCTTGATTTATATAGTATACAGTTTTTACATCTTTAGTCTTTAGTACAATTCATTTATACTTATCCATTTATGATCATGTTCAATATCATTTAATTAATACTTGCAACTGAAGTCCAACATTCACATTCTTTAACGGGAGTGAAGATTCTTAGCTCCGGTTGCAGTGGTAGTGGCAGTGGCAGTGGCAGTAGCAATTGCAGTTGCAGTTGCAGATTGCTGCCACAATCCAATTAACCTTTTGACATTTTGCGACAGGCAGTGGCAATCGTAGAGTCGGCAGATACTCTTAATGGCCACGCGTAAATCAACTACAGATGCTCAGTTGTATATTAAAGCGGATGCAGTGATTCCAACTCCAGCTCAAAGAAGCTGTAATTAAAACACTCAACATGTTGTTCTTCCTCCTCTCGCTCTCTCTCTCTCTCTCCACCTGCATGACAGGTTGGAGTGTTCCAACAGCTGGTTTCTAATGTTTAATAATAAACTCATCTGGCACCAAATGTATAATTTTTTTTTTTTTGGTTTTGCTTTTTATGACCATTCTGGTTGACACCTGGGCAAAGGTAAAGGCAAGAACTGTATAACTGTTGCTGACGCCCACAGCAACAATTTGTTGTTGTTGCTGTTGCTGTTGTAGCTTGCTTCATCATTTAATTTCCACACGCTTCTAAAACGCTGCCACTAGTGCAACAATGGTAAAATGTTAATAAAGAGTGGGGAGAGAGGGGGTGGTAGGTGTTAAACTGCCCACACGCGAGCCACTTGCCACTTGCCGCTTGCTGTTGTTGTTGTTGCTGGAAACGTGAGCTCATGCGTCGACATGCTAGACGTGGGCGCCATAAATCACCGCATGATTAATGTAAAACACCAAACTCCAACTCCAACTCCGAATCCGAATCCATCTGCAACTCCATAACAAAAAAAAAAAAGAGAAGAAGATTTAATTGGAGCAGCAAATTGTTGCTAAGAATTTGCCGCCAGTTAACTTAAGTGCAACTAACAAAAAAATTTAAATAAAAATCACATTAACTTAACTCTGTGAATGTATCGGCGAGGTAGGCAAGCGAGGGGAGTGTAAGAGGCTGTATGGTCAAGCAGATGAGCAATAAGATTGTTAGGCAACAAACACTTGGACAATTAATGGTTGTAGTTGTTGCTGTTGCTGCTGTTGCTGCTGCTGCTGCTGCTGTTGTTGCAAGTTGTGTGGGAGCACACAAGAGCAATTTGAAATTGCTTTATGAATATGAAATTATATTAGACGGATTTTGTACCGTTTACGAGACAGTTCATTCAGGGTTAAAAATGGTTTATCTATTGCGGCTAGAAACATTCCAAAACATACAAGCAAAAAAAAAAGGAAACATTCCTTACTTGGCCCTGACTTTAACCTCTTTGGCAAAAAGGTCATTTGCATGGGCGTAGTGGGAATGAGTAAAGGGGGTAAAGGGGGTATTGCCATTTTTCTTGAGAAAACTTACGAATATATACATATGTATATATCTATCATATGACCTAAAACCTTCGCCTTTAATCTAAGCTATACTTGGGTAAAAGCAGCTCATTGAGGTGAACTGGCTCATTCGTTCTTTTTTTCGAAGTGAGCCAACTCACTCATATGGCTCACTGGCTCACTTGCAGATAGCTTATAAGTTCAGTTTGCGATCGCCAGTTGAGCGAACCATAAGAACTAGTGTGCCAAACTGAGCTAGTGAGCCAAACTGAGCTAGTGTGCCATACTGAGCAAGTGAGCCAAACTGAGCCATATCGAATGAACAACCTCAGTGGCTCAGTTCAGTGAGCCATTCATTTTGGCTCACTCACTCATGAGCTACCCAAGTATATATAAGACAACTAGACCATAACACTTCGAAGAGAAGATGAAACAGGATAGATCCATCTTGTATCTATCCATCTGAACAATTCCAAAAGATAATGTACACTATATACACTTTATATTTTTGCCTTTGTATTTAGTAAATAATGTTATCCAACAATACGCTAAGGCATATAGGCACAATATTTAATGATACTAAATGAATCGAGTAATACTTTTACCATAGAATTATCTTATTTTTGATTATTTATTTAGATTTTACTGCACTTTTGTTTAAGCTTTATATACAGAGTCCTTCAAAGTAGAGGTATTCAAACACTATAGATATATGTACATATATGTCACATATTTTAGAAGTAGTTAATCGGTTAAGGTCCATTCTATGTATATAGTTCTTTTCTTTGTAATATTTGACTTGATATCAAAAAGTTTTTTTTATAGAAGTTAGTCAACAAGAATAATGTATCAGTTTTTAAGACTTTACATTCTTATAATAAAAGGGAAGGGATTTCGATTGTAAGAATTAGTAAACATTCATTTTAATACTTTACTTTTTATTATCAATTCTAGAAATCTGGCATCTTAAAAGTTGATATAATAAGCATCTTTAAGATCGATATCTCTCTTAGCAGCGCGCGTTGTTCGTTGTTCTTAGCATACTTAAGGGAACTTTCTTTTGATTAAATCTTTAGAACAAGATGAAAAGTATGCATAGAGAATAGAAAGTTATGAAAATTTCGAATCCAAGATGCAGACATATACATTTTACAAATCGGATACAAATTTTTCATGTTCACCTAACCAAACCTCTGCCTTTATGTTTTCCCTAATTGGTCACCTCTGTCTACACAAAAATGGATTATTGACTCTACCAGAACGTTTTTGGGGATACTTGGGACCAGAATGGAAGTGTTTAGTACACAGTTAATATAATTTTGACATTTTTTATAGGTTGGGCTAAAAGGTAGCTCTGCTCCAGTAGTGACCTACTTATCAACTACTCTCTTCAACTACTCTCCTCAGCAGCTATCATCCTACTGGAGTTGAAGTATACTTTTTTTTTGTAACTCAAATTAAAGTTTTTCAAATACTTTACAAACTCTCAGACAACTTTGATAACTCTTTAAAATAAACTCAATTTATTCCACAATATTTAATGATTTAAATGAAGTAATAAAACCACTTAAAAATAGAAAGAAATGAGAAAGAAGTTCGTTTTCTTTAAAAATAACCTTATGGATTTTGGCTTTCCAAAGGAAATGCCTTACTTACCAATAACAAACTCCACAAGCAGTCACGGATAAGACCAATCTATAAGTACATACTTCTTCTATTTATATATATCCCATTGATAAATTGAAAGTGAAATGAGAGGTTATACCCCTTTTGTGTGTACGCTAGTGTCTATTTGCATAAATTATTATAATTAATGGCTTTTTATAGGCGATTAATCAAACACTTGCCAATTTGCATATTGACGCCTATGCCCCTCCCCCCCTTGTTGCCCGTGGCCCAACAACTAAATGTTTCCACCTCCTTCTTCAGAAAAAAAAAACTCTTTAAGTTCACTTTTAGTTATATTTTTGGAAGCATTTCAAATCAAAGCCCAGAGGCCAGATATGAGATACTCATACAAAGGTAAGAAATTTCGCATTATGTTTTTTTTTTTCTGTTTTTGGCGCTTTTTTTGATGTGGCTAACATGGATGTGGCCTGGCCCAATACTGGCCCATTTAACGCTCCATTATGATGAACAAAGGCCAACCAATATGTATATATATATAGAAACCATAGAAATTTTCTCATCAAGCCCATTGAACGCCAATGTAATTAATCGTAAGTATTTACACAATTTGAAGTATCTTTTTTTTTTTTTTTTGTTGCCACTTAAAGGTGAATGAAGCTGGCGGCGCCTCCGTTTCAATTTGATGATGGGGAAGTTGAAAAGAAAGAAAGGGACAAGACCAATTGTTAGCCATTAATCGAAGGTTGGCTATGAATCCGTGATAAAAACTTGAGCATTGAGGTTGACAGAGAGGTTATTGCATTCTGTGCAGTGGCTTTAACATCAATTACCCTTACCAATTGTTGATATTTTGTTTATTGCATAAACCGAAAAGTAAACAAATTGTCAAAAAAAAAAAAGTAATATAGGTGACCTTGTCAAAAAAAAAAAAGTGTATCAAGTAGCAAGAGGAAATTTCGGGTTTCGACTGCAGTTTGCCATTAGATAAAAGTGAATGTTTATGATACTTGAAATTCCCCCAATCTCCACCAACTTCAGACAACGCGATTACGCAGCATAAAAGATACTTAAGGCAAGAAAAAAAAAGGAGAGCGAAAATGGTGAGAAGATGAAGAAGAAACAGTGTGGCTAGAAAGGCAATCCAAAGCAATCGTCATCGATGACGGATGTCATAAAGATCGGCAGCAACCAGATACCAAGATAGAGTTACAGACAAAGACAAAGACTGAGAAAGAGGGAGAGAAATATTTGAAGCTTGAGGCAAACCTTTTTGGTTTTTTTTTTTGGGGTTGGGCCACCTCCCACCTAAAAAAAGTAATTTACTCAAACTCCAATTGAATGTAATTAGGTAATTTCGAATGTTGATGATGTAATTAACTAACAATTTATAGACAAGTAATTGTTAATTTGTTTATTGTTTTGATTTTTGTCTCTTTGTTAATCTTTAACTAAACTAAATCTTGTTTTTAAGTAGGTCACTGTTTAGCAAATGTGCAAAATTTCGCAAAATTTAAAAGAAAAACAGAAAATGTTGATTTGTTCTTTAATTAGAAATGTAATTAAGTAATTTGTAATCTAAAGTGTAATGTATATAGGTTAACTATCTTATTAATCTGGCTTCTGTATGGAGTTTTTAATAGATTCTTAATGGAGACATTCAATCATAAATATATTTATAACAAAAGAGCATTTCGAAACTGGAAATATAAAAATTTAGGCTTAAGTAATTAAAAGATTGTTTTTTTTTTTCAATTTACAGCCGTTATAATTATACGATTAAATGCAAAAATTGGATGGTGTGTAGGTACAATTAACATTTATATGAGAAAAAAAAACTATTTTTTTATTCTATGCTGATTATTCCTATAGTGACTATACCTTATAGTAGTTCGATCCTACCAAGTCCTAAACTTGAGACTCGTAAACACCTAAAAAGCTTATCTACCAAGTTTCAATCACATTACTCAAAATTAAAGATCCTAAAGTTGCAAATAAACAAACAGATAGACGGACGAACAGACAAACTTGGCTAGATCGCTAGACTATTGATGCTGCTAAAGAATATTTCTGGTTAATGGGTTTGGAAACGCCTCTATGCGTTGCAAATCTCTGAACAATCTTATTTAAACCATCTTTAATAGTATAACATTTATAGTTTTAACCTTTTTGAGATACTTTAACGATATTTCAAATAACAAGTAGCTAAATTTATCTGGCAATAAAAAACTCGATAAACAAATTGAATTTAACTTACCTTGAGTGAACTCATGACCAATTGAACTAAAATGAACTGTCCATGGAGTGTCCATATGTCGATCTTCTTTAGTCACATTCTCCAGTCGCAAATCTTTAAAAGATCTTTTTTTTTTTTTGCCCCATCATTCCATGCCCTCTCCCCCCGCCCCCCTCCTGCTATGTACTCTTAGACAAGTCCACTAATCCAATAAGCAAAACCGTTTCGAATTCGAATGAAATCCCAAAAAAAAAAAACCAAATCACTGCCATTGTTCGATTTGGAGAGGGGACGGTACCAATTAAACTGCTATTTAGTGCCCAAGGTATTAACTGCCAATTCGCTCTAATCTAATTTATGTTCATTGATTTTTCAACGTTTTACAAATTTTTACCATGGCAGGTGGAAAACCGAACATCAGTTGTCGTTGTGAAAGAACGAAGAAACCGCAGACATGTGTTTTTCGCAATAGCCAAAGAAAAAAATGAAAAGACTAAAATTAAAGATATTTTTTTAAGGCGCTCATCATTACGAAAATTCTGCAAACTCAAAGTCGCAAAAGTCGCAAAAATCATATGTCAAACACTTCAAAAAATATGGCAAAAAACAAAATTGAATCTCTGCCCCCGACTTCAGATTGCAGCAGCGGCAGCAGCAGAGCCCGTCATCACATTCGCCTTTGACTGCTTCCTAAGCTTCCTTTTACACTTAGAGAAATATTAGAAAACTAGATGTTATATTCAAAATGTCTTCGAATATATCTCAAAGTTTTTCGAATGATGTCTATTTCAACATCTTCTTCTAAACTCCACCTATCATTCTCCATTTCTGGATAAAGAATTCTAGACTTTCTACACTTGGAGAAATACTGAAAGTAAAGTAGAAGTTTGTGAAATTACTCAGAAAGTGGAAAAGTCCAAGTTTAGGGAGAATTTTAAGTTTCAGTATGATTTTAAGTTCTAGAAGAATTCTTAGTTCTAGAGGAATTTTTAGTTCTAGATGAATCCTTAGTTCGAGAAGAATCCCAAGTTCTAGATGAATCCTTAGCACTAGATGAGTCCATAGTTCTGTAAGAATCCCAAGTTCTAGATGAATCCAAAGTTATAGATGAACCCAAAGTTCTAGATGAATCCTAAGTTCTAGGTGATTTCTCAGCTTTAGATGAGTCCGTAGTTCTGGATGAATCTAAAGTTATAGATGAACCCAAAGTTACAGATGAATCCTAGAAGAATCCCAAGTTCTAGATGAATCCTAACTTCGAGAAGAATCCCAAGTTCTAGAGGAATGAGTCCGTAGTTCTGTAAGATTCCCAAGTTCTGGGTGAATCTAAAGTTATAGATGAACCCAAAGTTACAGATGAATCCTAGAAGAATCCCAAGTTCTAGATGAACCCAAAGTTACAGATGAATCCTAGAAGAATCCCAAGTACTAGATGAATCTTAACTTCGAGAAGAATCCCAAGTTCTAGAGGAATCCTAACTTCAAGAAGAATCCCAAGTTCTAAATGAATCCTTAGTTCTAGATGAATCCCAAGTCTTAGAAGAAACCAAAGTTTTAAAAGATTAACAAGTACTAAAAGAAGTTTTAAAAAGAAAATAAATTTAAAACTAATTCTAAAAAATCTCAAAATAAATCCAAGACTTCGAAAATATCCCAAAGTCTTCTTTCTAAATAGGTAAATCTCAACTTTTATATTTCATATTTTCCACTTACCTTCCCAACTCCATTTTCTCTCAGTGTAGTCAACTTCTTGACTCTACAACTCATAATTAATCTGCTTTGGCGTTATTTTTAGTTGTTGTTGTTGTTGTTTTTGGCTTCTTTGCGTGTTGCAGCAATTTAAAGTGGAGTCTCCTCTAACCAACCTACCACCCACCAACCACTCCCCCCCTTCCCCACCCACTACTATATTTTTGTGATTACTAGTCGAAGATGAAGCTTTTGATAGATACTTTCAAATGGCTGAGATCTCAAATCTCAAAATCTTGGAGTTATTTCGAGATTATATATATGTACATATATATTTTTTTTGGTGGCATACCACTCGAGCACAAGCGTTAGAGGCGCCTCAGCCACAAGATCCAGCATCAGCATAATTTGGGTTAGATTTGGCAGCAACTTGCAGCAGCATTGCTGCACTTATGGCCAAACTTCTTCTCATCTTCTTGTTATTATTTATTTGTTTAAAGTCTATTTATTTATTTTTGTTTTTCTCTTGGTGGGGGGGGAACAGGAGATGGTGTCTTAGAATTGAGAACCTTTTTGTTTTTTCTTTTTTTTTTTTGTAATTTATCTCTCAACTGAGAGCATTCTTGGCTCTGACAGACCAGACATAGACAATGGCTCAACATTGTTTTTGACTTTTGCGTTATTCTAGTAATTGTTGAACTGACGTTTTTCTCACACAGTAGCTAACAAGTTTAGGGTTCTGACTTTAAGTTGAGGCCACAAGGTCGCAGCCAGGCTGAAAATTGAATCAAATTGAATGTCTCTCCACTGTGTTGATTGAGTGCCAGACAAGGCCATCAGAATTGTACCTGATCTTTGCATTGAAATTTAAAATATTGAGAAATTTAGTGAAAAGAATAAGAATAGATAGAGAGAGAGAGAGAGAGAGAGAGAAAGTGTGTCTGATCTGTGAGGTTAAATTGAGATAAGGTTAAGTATTGAATGTGATGGTATTAAGTATAATTAAAGAAAGTAAGCATAAATTTACTTAGGTGGAGTAAAAGGAGTAAAAGTAAGCTTACATTAGGTTAGCTTTCGCATACGATTGATCCTTACCACTAGGGAAAGTTAGGTAAGGTCATTAGGTAAGTAAGATAAAGTTAGGTTAGGTAAAGTTAGGGAATATTTTGACTTTGGATCTAACCTCTTATAATTAGGAAAAGTAAGCTTGTATAAGGTTAGCTTCGGCATAAGGTTGATCGTTACCACTAGGGAAAGTTAGGTTAGGTCACTTGGTAAGTAAGATAAAGTTAGGTAAGGTAAAGTTAACCTTTGTTAACCTTGGTATAATATTGATTTTTAATACTAGGTGAAGTTGGGAAAAGTTAAATAAGGTCACTAGGTAAGTTTGGTAAAGTTAGGTTAGATAAAGTTAAGTAATGTTTTGACGTTGGATCTGATATACGGATACCTCTTAGAAGGAGAAAAAGTAAGCTTACATTAGGTTAGCTTTGGCATACGATTGATCCTTACCACTAGGGAAAGTTAGGTTAGGTCACTAGGTAAGTAAGATAAAGTTAGGTTAGGTAAAGTTAGGTAATATTTTGACTTTGGATTTAATATGCGAATACCTCTTATAAGGAGGAAAAGTAAGCTTGTATAAGGTTAGCTTCGGCATAAAGTTGATCGTTACCACTAGGTAAAGTTAGGTTAGGTCATTAGGTAAGTAAGATAAAGTTAGGTAAGGTAAAGTTAACCTTTGTTAACCTTGGTATAATATTGATTCTTAATACTAGGTGAAGTTGGGAAAAGTTAAATAAGGTCACTAGGTAAGTTTGGTAAAGTTAGATTAGATAAAGTTAAGTTATATTTTGTCGTTGGATCTGATATACGGATACCTCTTAGAAGGAGAAAAAGTAAGCTTATATTAGGTTAGCCTTGGCATAAGGTAGATCGTTACCACTGAGGAAAGTTCGATTAGGTTACTAGGTAAATTAGATAAAGTTAGGTTAGGTAAAGTTAAGTACTGTTTTGACATTGGATCTGATATGCAAACACCACTTAGGTGGAGAAGAAGCTTCCATTAAAGTTGGAAAAAGTTTGATAGGTTACTAGGTTAATTAGACAAAGTTAGGTTATGTTGCTAAGTAAAGTTAGGTAATATTGGATTTGGATCTCGTATGTAGGTTGAGAATAAGTCAGCTTACATAAGGTTAGTCTTGGCATATGATTGATCCTTAACACTAGGTATAGTTAGGAATATTTAGATCAGGTAAAAGTTGTGGGCGGTTTCTCAAAAGGGTTTTCACTGTAACAAGACTTAAACATAATTAAAACAAAGATATACCTATTCTCCAATGAGTTGACAGTAAGTTAAAGATAAGTAATTTAAAAAAACCCAAAAGAAGAAACCAAATGAAACTAAAATTTAGGTACGTTAAAGTACCAATACATAAAGCATTACTTTGCAAACCCACTACAAGTAATTATACATATATTTTGTCTTAGCCATTTTCACTACCTCCCCTCCCTCTATATAATTTGGCTTCTTCGTTGGCAACATCTTCACAAAACCATCTCCCGTAGTAACTGTATATCTAATTGCCATAAACAAAAAAAAAAACCTCACATTCTAAAAAAAAAGAGCAGCAACACAATAGGAAAACAATTTTTGTGCACTACCCACAGATGAATTCAATTGCATTGGACTGAAAGCGAAACAAAAAGACGACATCACGTTATTGTGACTACTACTACTACCCTGAAGACCCATCAAATTGTAACAATTTTTCACCTGTCGTCTGTGTTTTGCACATGATTATTATTACATCAGTTGAAAAATCATAAATTTGCCAGTCGGTGGAATCGTGAGGAGAGCGCAAACTTTTGCTCAATTCAATTTAGTTCATCTCGCCTAAGCTCGGCTCAGCTCAATTCACCAAAAAAAGAGATGCGTTACAACATACAGGGGATAAACGGCAGGCAGATGCCGCATCTGCCACATGGCAACCCACAAAAGATATAAAAATCAAGGAAGAAACGTTCAGCAATGCGTTTCAATTTGATTTATGCCACAATATATAATATAAAATGGAAAAGAAAACAAATCAAAAAAAAAAAAAAAAACAAAAAGTTATCATCAGTTTTTGCTTTACAAAATGTTGTTAAATAAATAAATGATGAGACTTCCCAATCAACCAACAGGAATTCGCATTAAAATCTAATTATAGTGTGCAAAAGTTTTGTGTTTGTATTTTCTTGATGTCACTCTTAATGATTTCTCAAGGTTACTTTTATTGGCAATTTTTCTGGTTCAATAATTTGGTAATTTGAGAAATCACCCAAAGAAAAAAAATGAAATTAGGACCACAACTAATCGCTGCCAAGACCATTTTGTTTGATATTTATTTACCTTTTTTTTAACTGAAATCGAAATTCGATGCCGCCGTTTGACTTTTGAGGCCAAGCAATCAATTTTGTGAAACAATTGCTCCAATAGAGTGAATGGGGAAAGACAGGGGAGGGGGACAAGATGAGTTGGCATGGTGGGGAGGCAATACTTAATACATTTCAAAATTGATTTGCAAAATGAGAGATAGGAAATTCCACTTTGATCTACAATAAAAAAGCAAGTGCAAATTGTATTTCAAATGTTTATGCGGCAAACAAAAGTTGTGATATGAGTGAATAGGAAGTATTCGTTTAGCTTAAAATGACTTTACACAATGATAACAAATAGATAACAGATTAAAAATAAAATATTGATCAACCTCGATTTTAAATTTTAAGAAATGGGAGTTTGTCATTTGCTAATAATATGTTTGCCCAAGTTTTCGTAAAGTTTTTATGCATATATCCTTTATTTGACTATATATTAGAAAACTTATAGAACCGTACAAAAGTAAATGAAATTTTTACAAATATTCAGATTGTGGAATTAAGATCAGTTTTTCTGTTGGTATTTATCATCATATACTATTTTTTCCTTCTTTATAACTGTATTGAAGAGTTTTTCAACTTCTATAGTTTGGGATTCGTTGGAGCTTGCATAAATCTTTAAGGAGATTCCCCCTATCCTATAAAAATCTTCTAGATTAGAAGGGATTCGTCTTAAGCTTTCGTAATTTATCACTTTTAAAGAAATAAAACAAGGTCGACTTTGGATACATTGAAGATTTAAACAAATAATGTAGATCTTTTCAAAATTTATCGTTTTTCAACTACAAAATAATTGTCTAATATTTGTTTTTGTATTCTTTATATTAAATAAAACTTCATTAATAAATTACCTTACCATATTGGCTTTTTAATAGATGATTTTTTTTCACAATAACTAAAGACGCATAAACCTCTTTCGAATGCCTGTAAGCAAATTTTGCCAAACAAAATATGAACGAATGTTGGCAACAGAAAACCATTCAATATACCCGTATTCCCATTTATCGGGTATATTATTAATTATTTAAAACTACAAAGAAGACGACGAAGAAGAAGGAGGATACTCCTTGACATTTGCTACCCATTGCAGGTGATAATGATAGATACTGATCGATCGTCGAAATACACTGAAAACATTTAATTGAAATTTGCATTCGTGATAATGATAGCCTCGACAAAGAAGATGAAGTTGGAGTTAAGAGATGCCAAGTTGCTCCATTACCAGCAGACTGGCGTTAGTTATCCCATCGTATGCAAATGACATGAATTATGCTTTGGGTCGAGGCTCTCAGACAATTTTCCATGGCACATCCTCTACTATTAATGCGCATAACGAGACGTGTTCTATTATGGTAAAAGTTTCAGTTACAGCTATTCACCTGCTCCGCTCCGCTCTCCGACCCACTGACACAATCTTGGTCTTAATGCTGGCTAATTCTTGCACAATCATCGCATTTTGGCCAGAAAAATTGAAAGTGTTTCATACTCTTTTTTTTTTTTTTTTTTTTGTTTCTTAAGATGCGGACATTTAGATAAACGATAAACGATAAACTCTGACTTTATTCAGTTAACATTTATAGTACATAGTTTCACTATATCATATTTTGTTTCGTTTATCGTTATGTTTATTTAATGCTCTTCTTTTTTTTATGATTTTTCTTAGTGTGGTTAATTTGAGGTTTTAATTGTCATTTAAACACCAGAAAAAGTAATCGAGCTGTTTACAGTAGAGCAAGCTTGGCAGTAAATGTGAAAACTAATTTGAAATTATTTACTAAGTACAATTTTGATTTGATGGAAGTGTAATTTATATCTATGCATAAGATCAATTTGTAGAGGTATGTATGTTTATATTTGAATATTCTTTGAATATTCTATATCTTATAGAACCAAATCTTGTTATTTTTATAACTAGGGAAAGTTTTTCTTTATTCTTATAATATTTAGTAATATCTAAATTTTACAATTCAAATTTGAATAATTGTATATTTTTTTTAAGAATTTCTTCCCATTCATCATGAACGTTTTGTAGATATCACATATAAAACAGTTTTAGTAAAAGGGAAATTCCCTATATAATCTAATTTTTTTGTCTGAATATAGTATAGTATATAATTTTGTCTATATATGACAGATTCGGTAGAAAGAAATCCCTTAAAAAATTTGAATTCTGTGCCTGAAAATTCAAGAAAGTTCCAAACAATTGAATATTTTTCGGGATTTTCCTACTGTTTTTTAAATTTTTTTACAAAATGAAAGGGTATTAACAGATATTGCAGGTTTAACAGATAAAGTAATATATAAAGAATAAAGAATAGAAGAAGAAATAAAGAACCTTAATGAAGTCTTAAATATTTCTTTAAAAACTTTACAAAATTTTGAAAAATTTTGAATTTTTTGATAAACTGTTTTTTTCTGTCCTATATCTCTTTGAAAAAGGAATCTAAAGAGATGTTGCAGTAAAATAATGAAATAAAATCTTTGATACTAAATTGATTTTAGTAATAAATTTTTGAAGATTTTTCTAACTCTTCCTACACTTTTTGCCAAAAGTAAAAGGACCTAAGAGATATCCCATATATAGTAGACAAAGACACTTAATGAAGTTTTAATGGTTTTTAAAAATTCAAACAAAATTTAGAATAATACATAGAAAATAGAAAACCTTGTGGTATCTTTCAAATTGGGTGTTCCTGATTTCGATTAGAGCATTTCCTTTGTTGTGATTCGCTTTACCCACCTCATGACATAGTTCATATCATCGTCTGCAATCATTTCCCATATTTAAGTATGCAAATTTTCTCAATATTCCACACCACTGTGCCTAAAGCAAAGTTCAATTCAATTGAAAATTTTTAAACGGCCTATGAGCAGCAATTCAGTCTCATCTTTGTCTAATTTCAATGTCAATGCTCTGAGCTAAGGATGAGGCCGTGCCATAACCTTTTTTTTTTTTTTGGTTTTTGGTTTTTGATTTTTGATATTTGGGGTTTTTTTTTTATTATTATTATTATGATTTGTATGTGCTTTCATGTACATATACAAAGCTCTTTTGAGGCCTGATCTCAATCTTAACAAAAAAAATAAAATAAATCTTGATCTGTAGCCGGCGTCAAGGCGGAAGTTAGATCAAAGTGTTTATCAATATATCAATGACTGACACAAAGTACGGGCAAGTATCGTAATAATTATTTTTAGGGGGGGACATGTGCTGATTTATTTGTGGAATTTGTGATTTGGAGAGCATGTTATATGAATTTGATGTGGGTAGGCCCAGCGCAGAAAGCAAAAACAAACAAATTTTCTATAAAAAACCAAAAAAAAAAAAGCGATCGGATGACCCCCACGCATCAACACGCGGCTCCGATGAGGATGTAGCCAAAAAGTCAAAAGTTGTTCTTACAAGTGGCTCCACACACACACACACACACAGAGTTAGAGTTGAAAATTGTATGGAATTTTTGTTTTTTGCTCCATGTTTGGCAATTTGGCGGATTAGCTCCATACATGTGCAATCCAAAGATCCCATGGCCAAGACAATGGATCCATAACCATTCATTGAACTGCAATATTCATTTTTACCCAAACAAATTGCTGGCACAAAATTAAATTAAGCTTCCTGGCTTAAGCAGAATATTCCACCCATTATGATCATGATGATCATGATCATGATGATGAACAGCCTCTGCGTTTGGCATCAAAGTCCAAGTCCAATTGATTTTTCGGGTAGCCGCACACCTTCTAATGTGGTCACAGGTTGTGCAACAATTTTTCGAACAAAGGCAAATTTTCAATAGCTACCCCAGACGAAATCATTTCAATTTTTGTATGTGTTCCCCAAAACTAGAGATGACAACGTGAATATCAAGGGTTAAACTTTAATTGGAATGTTTTTTCTCCTCAAATTAATTAATAATAAATTTAATAATAAACTATTAAAGTTTACTTTTAAAAGTCTTTACTTGATGTGTGATTAAATAAAGTTATAAAAGGCAAAAGGAAGGGTTTTTATTAAATTTTAAAATATTGATATCGAAGGAACTTATTATTAACAATTGTCTATAAAGTTTATATTATTAAATCATTAACTTAAAAACTTAAAAATTTGTTTAGTTTTTTTATTGCCAAATCAAACATTAAAATTTTAAGTATTTACACAAATTTTTCCAACCAAAAAAAGTTGACAAATTTTAATTATTTTTTTTTATTAAATTTATGTCATATATGTAATTAATAACCAATAAAATGCAAATTGATCTTAAAAATGTTATTAAATTTATTCTTTAGAAAGGATTTTCATTTCGTAGGCTTATACAACCCCAAACATAAAACAAAAAATTATTCCATATTTTTGATGGAGATGAAACACAGATGAACAAATTGAATATTTGCTTTCAACAATCAACATTAAAAAAGATTTACATTTTTTATTACCTAATAAATTTTTGCCTCGTTCCCAACGATCAATCTAAAAAAGACTTCAAATTTTTATTACTAAACAAAACTTTTAATTTTTAACATTCAATTAAAAGAGTTTCCTTTCTAGGTAAAGTAAAAATAAGAAAAATTTTGAAATTTTGTTCATTTTTAGCTTTTGTCAATTTTAAATAATTAGCTGTAAATGAAATGAAAAGTTATATAAAATTACTGCTTTAAAATATATTTCATTGCTTTATGCTTAAGTAAACCTTGGGAAAATTCTTTATTAAGATCAAAGAGGGATCCAATTTACCAAAACGTTTCTCTTGAAACTAGAAATATCGATATATCCATCATATTCTTTGTGAAAATTACACAGAATCTTATTTCAAATCTACGAAAAAGAAAGTTTTCTAAACTCAAAGGATTTATCTAAAGAAGAGTTGGAAACGTAAAAACATTTTGAATATTGTTTACATCAAAATTCATTCTTTAGAAGATTTTTTCAAATTAATACTACCCTAAACCCCTGAGCCTGATTCGATCTATCTAAAATAGTTAAAAACAAACATTTCGGCTTGAAGAAATTAAGCAATTTGCTTTAAACTGTAAAAAAAAAAGAATATAAAATCAGTTCATGGGAATAGTTTTCCTTTTTTTTAAAATTAGTGATGAAGAATCCAAAGAAGAAGCCGAAAATTTCTAATCTCGAATGATCGTTTTTCAAAAGAGTTTAAAATGAGGAACAAATTTTTGAATATTGTTTATTTTTGGATTGGAATTATTAACTAGTCTAATGCAAATTAACCAAAAAAAACTCTTACAAAACTAATTCTTTAAAATATTTGAAAAATTGTTTAAATTTATATTACCCCAAAACCTGAGAGTCTAAGCCAATCTATGTAAACGAATTAAAAAACAAATTTTCGGCTTGAAGTATTTTGCCAATTTGCTTTAAATTATCCAAAAAAAGTGTATAAATTTAATTCATCATAAATTTTTTTTCAGTTTTTTGAACTTGTTAAAAAAAAACTCGATCTAAACTATGCCGAAAATTTCTAATCTTGAACGATCGTTCTTCAGAAAAGTTAAAAAAATTAACAAACTTTGAATAATGTGCTTAGAATTATAAATTAGTTTAATGCAAACTGGCCAAAAATTTTGAAAAACTAAATTCTTTGAAATATGTTTCAGTATCTTCAATTCATACTATTCTAAATCTAACAAAAAATTCCATATTTTTGGTAAAAATCAAACAAATTCTAAAAATTGTTGTCTAATCTCAAAAGATAGAACATAAAAGTTTCTTTAGAATCTTTTTTAATCGTTTCTTGTATTTGTATCTTTGTGTGTGATTTTTAGACTTTAATCAATCGGTTTCAAATTTATAGATCAACTCGTGCGTGAGTGACGTGAGGCACGCCTGCAACCCCCTTTTAAAGCTATGCAATTTTACTTACCTTGGTTCGTCTTGTAATATGGCTTTGGGCAAATATGTTTTTGTTTTGTTTTGTTTTTTTTTTTTATCTTTTTTTGCTGCGCTAGTTTTACAGTATGTTTCTTTTTTATTTTTTTCATTATTTTTCTCTACATGCTTACTTTTTGTTTGGCTGCTGCTGCTTCTGCTGCTTTTGTGCAGTGGGAATTATTTTTATGGGCAGCAGCTTTGGTTATAAATAAATCAAAAGCTCCACAATATGCAATGTTTAGCTCTAACTTCAGTCGGAAAATGAGTCGACTCTCAGTCACATCAATCATATTTTTATATAGTATAGTTTCGTTTCTTTTTTTTTCTATACTTTTTTTGCCTTGAAGAGAAGCTTCCAAGAATGCAATGGAATGAATGGGTCTTACACTAGAAAAATTGTTTATTTTTTTTTTTTTTTTTAGCTTTTATTTTGCCTTTTTGTGTTCAAGTTTAATTGCTGCATACATTTTAATTATTAATGCTGCTGAAGCGCACTCAAAAAGCAACTAATTTGGCAATTTGCAGATGCCTAAGAAAAATCTCTGACTGGGTTTCTGGGTTTTCTGTAATTACTTTATGAAGTGCACTCGGTGAGCTGACTCGATGACTGCGTTTTTATTTTTTCTCTCTATCTAACATTTTATGGCAAAAAAATAAAAACAGAGTAAAGCTGTTTCATCAATGCGGCACACGATGTGCCAGCATAGATAGATAGATATAGATAGGTTGAGATCGAATCCATTCCATCATTCAAAATGTCATAGGTGGTTCACTTATTCAAAAAAGTGAATGAGATTTTACTCTGATTTGCCATGAAACTACAAATATACATAAAAATAAAATTTTATTTCATAAATGTGTAAACAATTTTAATGGCATCCAAATCACTTGTAAATTATGAGAACACATTAAAAAAAACTTTATTAATAATGTTTAAATAATTAAAGTTTGTTATTGCCTCGTTGATCTTAGACCTTTAAATTAAAAATCATTGAACTTATTACCCAACTTTAAAAAGATAAAAAATATACATAAAATTGAAATCTTATTGTGTTTTTTTTAGAAATAAGCATTTTTTAACTTTTAAAATATAAATATTCTTAGTCAACATCCATTGCCAAAACGTTTTAGCCATCTGTCTATGATCTGTTCGTGAATCTGTCTGTTTCTTTGCATCTTTTACATCTTAAATTTTAAGCTATCTGGATAAAACTTGATAGATGAGCTTTTTCAATAATTATGCGTCTTAGGTTAAGGATTTGATCGTATCGGCTTACTATAAGGTGTAGTTATTAACCAAATAATCGTTGTGGAACAAAACTTTTTGTCTGTGGCGCTTAAATACTTTTGTTACCTATACACCAGCCACTATGTTTGAGTTATATCAAATAATTATTAAAATTAAGAATCAATAATATAAATTATTTGTTACTTCAGCCAAAAATACTTAGATATCAGTCTTACAAACATCGCCAAAGATGCGGGCTTGTACTCTAGGTGTGTCTGGTTGAAATGTGTTTTATAATTTTTTAAAAATTTGTTTTGTTAACTTCTTCAATAGTTCAATGGAGTCTGAGATTGACTTTAAAAAACTAAACTATCTATAAATAAATCTCTTTCTAGAGTCATACAGCTGCAGCTTAAAGCAAGATTGAAAAACGTTACCATATGCAACTATTGTCTAAACTAAAGCATAATATAAACCACATATAACTGCAAACAACTTAAAATTTCTGAGTCTATTCTTCAAATCATACTAACTGACACTCTCTTCTAACCAAAACTAAATTCATCAGTTTAAAATGTCAAAGGTTGCCCTCATACACACACACACACACACACACACACATATGCACAAACAATTTTCGACTCATCTCATCCAAGTCATTTGGCTTTTACTCTGATTCTGCCAAAAGGCAATGCGACCTTCATTATGACTGAAAAAAAAACTAAAAACTAAAGAATGCAGCAGTCACTCTACACATCAACAGAAAAATCTAAAGCCAAAAAAGCAAAATACTCTGTGGTACTTTCAAAAAATGCAACATGTTGACTCCCCTTTAGCTGGCAATAGATAGATAGATAGATATATGTATCTAACTTTATACATATATGTATGTATGTAACTAAAGATGTATCTGTATCTTTAAGCTGTTTGCTGCTGCTGTTGTTGGTATATCTGCATTCGCCATGGCGATCATCATAAACATCTTCTAGATTGAAGTGCGCCGCAATTTACAACAAACAGAAATATGCCTTAATTGATTCTACCTCCGGCCATCCCTCTCCCTCTCCGTCTCCGTCTCCGTCTCCCTCTCTCTTTCTCTCTTTACTATAAAGTTGCAACATAAAAATTATTTGTAGCTTAATTTAAATTATACGTTTACGTTCCACTCATCAGTTCAGTTCTAGGTTACAAAACAAATATTCAAAATAGTTACAGATACTCTACACAATACAACAGATTTCAAGGTCTGACCCCCCAAAAACAATAACAACAAAAACAAAACCAAAATCTATATAATAATTTTTTTTATTTTGAAAAACCGAAATCAACATTGTCTTGGCAGATTGGGGAGCATCATCACCTGGGGTATATGATGACTCTTCACTCAATGTAAATTAGCTGAATGCAGGAAATTAAATGATTTTTTAATGTGCTGGAAAAATGATTACATTGGAACAACAACAACAACAACAGCAACAGCACCAGCAACAATAATATTTAAATGAATTTTCAAGTTGCTTTTCAACAGATTGGAGTGGCGTTCCTATTGAATATGAACATGTATGTATGTCTATATATGTGAAGAGAATGCGTTTAAGTTTTATTTAATTATTTTGCTTACAATTCAGTTTTGTAGGTTTTTCCTTAATTTTTTGTGTTATGTTATAATTTTTGCATATTTGCAAAAACATAATTTAAAACTGATTTTTTTTTATGTTTGTAATTACAAATAGTTTTTTTTCTTTTGTTTTTATTTTTACTTTTTTTTTAGGCAAGGTCAAGAAATTACTTGCAAAAATTGTTTTAAATATTTAAGGAAATGTTTAATGGAAATCATTAGGAAAACAATAAATGATGAAGGTAAAACAAAATCAGGTGAATGTTTTATATAGTAATATAACGAAGTTTTTATACTCTTAGAAATATCAAGTTATAGTCAGACAAATGCTAAAATCATATTGGAAAATCTTTGAAAATCTAAACGAATTGTTTATACTATAAGAAATGTGAAGATGTACGATAATTTAGTATACGAATTATATAGTCAGACAACTACATATATGCTGATGCTATGGAATGAAGTAAGATTTATTTATAAGAACTTTGTTGAAGAAAGTTTGTTTCTATGGGATTATATGTATGTAAGGTAAATTCTCTCTCTCCCTTTATCGAGCTTAAATATGGAACTAAGCGTTAATATGAAAGACTTTTGTTAGCATCCTTTCTATCATATTATTTCTATCATATAGATACTTTAAGGAATAGTTAAAAATATTTTGAATTAAGTTTAATTTACTTGAATCTTGTGTTTAAATATTTCGTTTCTATGGGACCTATAAGGTTAATTTCTGCTCTCTAAATTTTAAGTCATTATTTATCGCTAAACAGATTGATAAACAGATTTCAGATCCAGCTTTGGTATACATAAATTCTTTAAATTGATATATTTACGAACAAATATTGTCTATGATAGCTTTGAATATGTATGCATATGTTTATTTGAACATCTGCAGTCCTCGGTAGATGAGTTGTCTAAGTGGCCCAGTCATTTAGTCAACTGAACAACGAGGATCCGGGTTCGAATCCCAGGCTAGTGTATGGATGTAGTTTTTCGTCTAAGCCGAAGGCCTTAGTTGCCAGTGCTTGTAAAATATAGTTAGGTTGATAGTTTATAACTATATCCTACACTTTAATAATAATAATAATAATAATAATATTTGAACATCATTTAATATTTCAAATATCTAAAAAAATGTTAAGTAATAATGCCACATCTTATTTTCTCATTGCTCTAAAGGAAAAACTATTAGGTTAAAAGCTTTGAAATTAAATTTTATATATAAAACACAGATGAAGAATAAAAACTATTTAGAATACTTGATATGAAGGAAAGGGTAGCTGCTTTATGCTGAGATTGATGATGTACAGGAATATTATTATAAACATTATAAACCTCTTCCCTCTCAATATATACAAAATTTTACTCTTAAAAACAAACTTCTAAGCAAAATTCATATACCCTTTGCCTACTTTATCGTAGTCTGCATATAATATTTAAGATCTTGTGTATCAAAATTAAAACCTAGACTTGCCCTATTTTGATACCAATTGAATTATAATTATTTCAATTGTGAATTGTGAAAGTCACCGAGCGGCAGCTCGTGCCAAAATAACAAATAAATATTTGCCCAAATGTCAAAAAAAAATTGAAACAAACTTTGACCAAAAAAGCAACAAGAAATAAAAATCAAAATTTTGTTTACTGATCGTGATAAATGCTACGCCCACTATTTGCATAAATATGGCAATAATAAGTTATATTGAATATTTTCAAGTATTTTCATTCCCTTTGTTTAAATAAATATTACAAAAGCTCCATTTGCTCCACATTTCTTTGGTTTATTTATTATTGTTATAAATGCAATTGTTTGCCATTGTTCAAAATTGATGCAAAATATTTTTGAAGGACTCTTGAGATTGGTTCCACTAAATAAATATTGCCAAAGAGTTTTTGGTACATTTTTTGATAAATTACAAAATTGTATAATAAAATTTTGTATATTTTCAAAAGGTTGTTTTATGTGTTTTTTCCAACATTAAATAAAACATAAAAAATTCAAGTAAATATTAATGAATAACACTATAATATTTTCCTACTAAAATGTAATCAAAGAATTATTTATTTTAATTTTTTAATAAATGGTTTAAATTTTGTTCACAAAGTATTAAGAATACGAGGGATTATCACTTAAAGTCTAAAGTTTTTCCAGTTAATTTTACATTTTTTTCCCTTACTGTTGCTGCATATTTTTTTATGAACAATAATGTTCACATTTTAATTAAACATTACCTCAACTTGAGACAACTAAAAAAAGAAGAAAAAACCCATGTCAACTGGTGAATATTTTTTCTCATATCTTGTATATTAGCTAGCAAATCTCATCTCATTATAATAAACTATAACAAAATACTCCCACGCACTAAAAATCAACTAATTTGTTTTGTTAAACATTACAAAACATTGCAGAAGAGAAGAACTTTTAACAAACAACAACACCAAAACAAAAAAAAACAATAACAAAACAAATCTAATACGATTTGTTTATTTTTTTTTACCTAGGTAAGTTTGTGTCTTTAGTCTTTTGTTTCTTCCACAAGACTGAAAGAGAGAAGAAGAAAAAAAAAAATAGAAGGCAAAAATTGAAGATTTTCACGCATCTTCAGTCGCAGTGGCAACGGCAAATAGTAAAACGGTAACTGCTGCTGCTGCTGCCGCCGTTTGCTGGTTCCGCTCACTTTGCAGTTAGCGTTGGCGTCGCTGCCAACTGCATGACTAATTCCATTACAAATAAGTGTTTTTTTTTTCTTCTTTGCTATTACATGACAACAACAACTGTTTATGGCATTGCATCCCCATCCCAAGGAGCAGAGCAGAGCAGAGCAGAGCAGAGCAAAGCAGCGGCAGAGACAAGCTTTTACTCCCGCTGCTCATTTAGCTTCTTTTTATTGGTTCGTTCGCTCATCTTCAGGGTGCGGTGGGGGATGGCGGTGAGTCTACACGAAGACACAAACGGCAGTGGCCGAGTCGTCGGTGGTTTCATCAAATGTTTGGCGCTTTAATTTAAAGTTAACTAGTTTACTATAACACTAAAAGACTCTCCCCGGGCCCTACCCCCTCCTGTCTCTGTTGCTCTTCTCTCTGAGAGCTAAGCTTTGCATTATTTTGTAATGTTTTTTTGTCTGTTGCTTTTTGCTACTTATTTTTTTTTTTTACGTTGCTGCTGCTCTTCTAAACCGAAAATGTTTTTTGGCGCGCAATTTTCGTGTGAAGTCAACGTCGACGCCTGCGCCGTTAGCTTTTTGCCGACTGCAGCTCATTTTCAAATATAAATACTGGCCTACGAAATTGTTTCAGTATCACAATCCAGTCAACTATCTTCGTAGGAAGTGAACCGCATCTCGAGTTCCGAATCCGTTTTTTCGTGTGTGTTTTTCAAAACTCCCCCCAATTAAGTGACTACATAAAATGAAGGTATAATACAGTTATAAGATCTATATAATATAAATAAGAAAAATATATTGTATATGAACTGTATAAGTGTCAAAGTGATTAAAGGATACGATATGTGTTAAGACAAAAGCAAGACTACAAAGGATATGATCATAATCATAATGATGATCTTATAAGATTTGTGATACATATACACAGAATTCTGAAAATATACCTATAATTATATCTAAATCAAACTTCCATAAGCTTAAATCCAATAAATTTGTGCAGAAATTTCGCTTATAGATTTCAATTTTCAAAAGTTTCCTATACCTAAAACTAAACAGATAGTATTATAGTGTAATACAAAGATAATATATAAAGTGTAATTTAAATATGGTCGGAGAACTAGTATAAAAATAGTATAGAGTATAATTTCATAAATTTTTAATAGTTTTCTAAACTTTATTTTGTTTTTTTCTTATTATTCAAAGTTTAGTCAATCAGGATCAATAGGACCAAGAAATTAGAAATAAAGGAGTACAAAACAAATATTTAAATAGAGTAGAGTAGAATGAGCATAACATTTTCAGAGATTTTTGATAGTTGTTTAACCAATCAGTGAATAGGATCTCCGAATTATTAATGTAAAATAGTGTTCAGTTTTCAAAATTTTTAATAATTTTCAAGAGTTGTAATCAATCAGCTAAAAGCAATTAGTAAAACCGAACAATCTTATAAAAATGTTAATATTAAATCTATCAAATCTTCTAGTATAAATGTTATTAACAAATTGCAACAGAAGTTTCTAAAATGTAGTTTTAAAATCCTCAATTTTTTTAAATTCTTATAGAATCGCTTTAAAATAGTAATCTTAATGTGATATACCATAAACTTCAACAAAATTTCTTAAATTTTTGAATATTTTTATACAGAAATATCATCTTTGTAAAATAACAACCTTAATCTGATATTAATCTGAGATTAAATTTCAACAAAAATTCCTTAATTTCCAAATATTTAAATTTTTAAAATATAACATAAAATATATTATTATATACATAAAATATATTATTTACATTATATATATACCATCGGTCGCTGTGAATTAATCTTCTTAAAATATCAATTTTATATCTTCTGATTTTCTAATACATCACTTCTGTTATATATAATATTAAATACAAGTTCCTTAAAACATAGTTTCCATTTTTCTGCTCTTTGAAACAAAAAAATTTTAATTTAGGAATTTGTAACATTTAAGAAACCAAAGAGTACATGACAAAATTTTGACATATCGCATAAAAAATTAATTTTCTTTATTTAGTAAGAATATATATAGAGAAAAGGCTTCTTTCTAGTGGCTCTCTTTTAGATGATCTTTAAAATGTGATCCTCAAATAAATTTCCTTTTATTTTTAACATTTTCTGTTCCAAATTTTAAAGTCATTCAACAAGTCTCAAATAATATATTTTAAATTATTTATTGATTACTGTTAGCACAATGATTAAGGCAAAAAAAAAAAATATTCATAAATTTATTAGCATGATCATTTTTTTTCTCCTATTTAGTTTTTTCACTCATAATTTTGTTTTTTTTTTTTAATCAATCAATTATTTAAACAGCTCATCAAATTTAATGATGCTACTTTACTACACATTATGAATATTGGCAAAAAAACACACACACAATAAAGTTATATATTAAAATCAAAGTCAAGTTCAGTTGGGTGATTAATCAAAAAAAAAAAAAACAAAAAATCCGCTAGCATAAATATATATAGTAAATCTGCATAATGAATCTTTTTTAATCTCCTAATTCATATTTTATGTTTGCCGATGAAAAGGAACGGCTACTGTAATTTGAATACAAAGATATTTAAGAACTAGAACATGATTTAAGATGAAAGATAGTCAGCCCTCCCCTCCCCACTAAAGATACATTTCAAGTCTTTTTGGTTCTCACACCCCAAAAAAAAAAAAAAAAAAAAATGGCCAACTTGGGTCATTTTGCAATTAAATTAACAATCTTGTACATACAAAACACTTTTGGTCTTTGTTGTTGGTAGCTTTAAGTGGCGGAAAAAGAATCCATGCCCAAGTATGGCTAAAGATGAACAGAGAATGATAAAAACAAAACAAAAAAAAAACTAAGCAAACAAAAGCGAAGTATACAAAATTTTTGGCTATTTCTTCTTCTATGGCCAATGAGGCATGAAAGTCATTGACGGCCCTACAAACTGCATAAATTAAGAAAAAAAAAAAAAAGAGAGAAATCAAAAAGACAATACGGAAATGTTGCAAAAGGAAGTCAATATAAATAGAGAATTCTCCCACAGGTCTCTCCTCTCCCCTTCACTTTAATAAAAATAAAGAAAAAATTGTGACCCAATTATCAAGAAATTTGCATACAAAACGAAGCAAAGCTAAAGTCACATCTTTGATTTTAATTATGAGATTTTCATGCAATTGAAGTTTACATGAAAAAATTTGACATTTTGTTTAAAAAAAAAAAATTTTTCTTTATATAGTAAGAATGTATGGGCTCCTTTCTAGTGGCTGTCTTGTGGAGGATCTTTAAAATGTGATACTTCAACATTTGGACGAAATGCCAATTGATGGATTTTGAAACCATAAAGCCTAAAAAGGATCAATAGGATAATATTATAAGCATTTTTTAAATCATTTTTCCAACTTCCTCACCTGGGCACAAATTTTTGTTTGGCTCGCTTGGGTCTCGCATCGGGATTAACCATAAATAACATATGCGGAAATCCAGTACCAAAATATGCACCATCCAAATTGGCATGTCTTGCCGATTTTGGTACATAAACATCATTACATTTCGGGCAATAGAGGCGTACCATTTCCTCGCCAGGATTGTCACTTAAACCAATTGGTAAAACGGATTGACGTTGACAAAAGACCCTCGGACATGTGCCAAATAAACCCTTATTAAATTTATCCAACATCAGTTCAATGCCACGATTAGTCAATATAAATCTAGCATGTATTAAACCATATAATTTCTCGGCGCAGGCTTCCAATTCCGGTTCAGGTGGCACATCAGAACCAGATCCCGTATTAAGATCAAGTATCACCTCCAGTGCACAACGATAATTATTCACATTTGTATCCAAGAAATTTAAATTGAACTTATCGTGTATATAATCTTCGTCCACCTCGCAAAAGAACTCATTGCCACGCTGTTTGCAAAACCAATGGATCCAAGCGCCCTCCTCCGAATCGGTCATGATCTGATAAAAACTAAGGTCTTAAGCAAAAAGTTTGGTGAAATCAGAAAAAAAAAAAAGAACTAGTTAGGGAGAGAGCTAAAGTAATGATAATTTCAATTATAAATTTTGAACTGAGACTGTTTTTACCAAATATGTTGGAAAGTAGAAACTGTAGCTACTTTGTTTTTCTTTCCAGTGCTTTACATCAATTGCTTTGCTCGTTTGTTTGGCTGCCTGGACTAGTGCGGAACCGCCACTACCACAGAACCAATATCTGCCTCCCAATCAATCGCCGCAGGCGCCATCCAATAACTATTTGCCACCCACACAGACCTATCAATCGCCATCGAACAACTATTTGCCTCCTCAGCGTAATGGCGGTAATGGTGGTGGGGCGCCCAGCAACAGTTATGGAGCTCCTATTGCCCCCCAGAGCCAGTATGGTGCTCCAGCTTTAACTGGTGCCATTTTCAAGGGACAGAATGGTGGCGGTGCTGGCGGTTATGGTGGTGGCCAGAACGATGAAGAGCAATACGGTCCGGCCAAGTACGAATTCAAATACGATGTTCAGGATTACGAATCTGGCAATGATTTCGGTCATATGGAATCCCGTGATGGTGATCTGGCTGTTGGTCGTTACTATGTTCTCTTGCCCGATGGTCGCAAACAGATTGTTGAATACGAGGCCGATCAGAATGGTTATCGTCCAACCATTCGTTACGAACAGGTGGGCAACGGCAATGGCAATGGCAATGGACGCAATGGTAATGGAAATGGCGGTGGCTATGATAGCAATGCGCAACAGGGTAAATTCAATGGTTATTAATAAGATGGTAGCCATTCCGAAAGAGATACCTTCTAGTGTTTTCCCCAGTTTAAGTCGACCATCCATCATAACAACTATTCCATCTGCCAGGATTGCGAGTATTAAACATAATCATCAAATCTAAAGGCGGAACCAGTTCTATCCACTTATCCTTTCTAATTCTTTTCCTACATTTATTTAGTTTGGAACGTTTGCCTAAATTGTATTTGTTATTTTGCCATAGACAAGTGAACGTTCCGTTCTCCTTTTCCTTGCCCCCTCCTGTTCTTTCTTTATGTTCCATGTCTCACTTCATTTTGTGTTAGTCACACACAAAAAAAAAACACACACCCACATACATATGTGACCATTTCATATATACCATTCCCCCCCAATCATATAAATAAGGATTGTATTTAGTTTTTAATAATGAGAAAATGGAAAAAAACAAAAACATATGAGATTCTTTTTTGTGTATATTTAATATTATTAAATGAATAAAGATGCATTTTTGTATAAAACAAAGTCAAAAAATAATTCCAAAATTGTGTTTTCTTCCTTTAAACTTGAATCCAGCTTTTATTTCAAAACTCTTTGTAGTTGTCCTTGATTATTGGAACGATAAACTGGATCAACTAAATCACCCACAGTGGAATATTTCAGTTGTGCTGTAAATTCTTCATTTCCATCGTTCTCATTCTGCTGTGTTGTGCGATAGACAACACGTTGTAGCTTTTTTCCTGGAGAGATTATAAAGTATCGTCCTTCCTTGACATTGTCTGATGCAGGAGTTGAAGTTTCTTCTTCTTCATCGGGATAGATTATGGTAAAACCATCTTGAACATTAGCTTTAGTTGTGGGTACATCAACTTGAGAAGGAGGCCCATAGCTGGAGTTGGGAATATTAAGTGGTTCTACACGTGCACGGGTAATTTCCACACTGGTTACAGTATTAGAAGATCGTCGTGAATTGGGTGATAGATAGTCATTAGGTAGATTAAAGGGTATTTTAGGCTGCCAACCGGATGGAGCATAAGGGGCTCTACCTTCTGTTTGAATCACAAACACTGCCACGGTCACTACGATACACAAAACCACCTTTAAAATCAAAATTTCATTTAAAATATTTTTTATTCTTCATTTAAGTTTTCAAAAATTTACCTTAACAAGCATTTTGGGTGACGTTGCAATTAAAACTGCAATACGAAATGTTTGATTTAGGCATTTTATATCAAAATATGGCATAATATTGATTATTCCGTTCACGCGAACGCACACAATTTGGAACGGCATCTCTTCCATCTCGGTAACCACATAGTCACGTATTATCCAAACGCATATGACATTGACTACAGCGGATGAGCAAACAATTGGCAAAGATACAACTTAATATATAACATAAAGGCATGACTAAATCATAACGATGACATTAATAATTGTGATATTTCCTTAAAAGCATATATTACTTTAAAAATAAGTCTTAATTTTTTAAAAACAGGCGAGGCAAATGTCCATTCCGTTACATTTTCTTTTTAAATTTTTAAACCCCTTCTTCGCGGAACCAGCGTTTTGCCGCGAACCAGTTATTCTCACCCTATTTGGTGTTCCCTACTTTTTTGACTCTGGTCACATTACGTTACAAAGCAAAGGAATGTTAACACGAAAAATGGAAAAACATTAATTTCTTAACTAAAAACAAAAGTATTCAATTTATTTAAAACTTGAGAAAGTTCTTTGCCACTCTATGCAATCGAGATATATCAAATACAAGCGCTTAATCCAGACTGCGCAAAGAAAAACACATAAACAAAACAGCGTGAGTTAACAGGACTGAAACTTGTAAAGGCCCCAACCCCAAATGGGGCTCCAAAAAAAAAAAATAAGGCAAGCTGGAACTAATTGTTTATAACCTCTCTTGCAGGCATGTCGGTAATCCAATGATTATGTGTCATTGGTTAAGGTTTTTGTGTAGAAATCAACAAAAATGTGGCTGCTCAAGGAAATTTTGCAGCAGCAGCAACTGCTGGTGCTTCTATTACTGGCCATGATAGCCATCACATCGTCCACATTTCAAACATCAAGTCAATCAGTAGTTCCTCTTAATACAACTAGCAATGCAGCCAATAAAGTGCCTATAGATGATCCAACCGTTTCTATGCCGCTCCAACAGAGCGTTTTCTACGTTAATCACAATCAACAAAATGTGATGCAGTTGCGCCACCAAATGGAAAGTAAATTGCGTACCATAAGGAATGTAGAGATGCGAGTGGCCAAAATTCAGGTAATTATTACACAATTAGCTATATATGAATGCAGCAATTCCTAATCTTCATTGTCTTTTCGTAGGAAATCTTTGATTCCATACACTTTAGCAGTGTAAATGGCGGAGGATCACCAACTGCCCGACAGTTTAGCTCCAACAGTCAAATCCAACAGGATTTACAATTGTTCAGCCAGCGTCTGGGCGAGAAATTGCAAAAGGCTAGCCATTTGGTAATGGATCTGAGGGATCTCTTCCGTTTCAATTTGACCAAAGTCCTGCAATATAGCTACGATGATCAAGACGATGAAGAAGATCAAGAGGAGGAGGAAGTGGAAAGTGAGTTTGATTTTGAAATGGATGATATACAAATTGCATCTCCAGCCGAGGAGCAACTGCAGCATTTATATTTAAATACCCATATTGAGAACTGTCAGCCGGATTATGCAGAGGATACCTCATCCTCCATCTCTGCATCGACTGCCCCACACTATAACAAGCAGCAAATTGAAATCCTAAACTACTTGAAAGGAGGTAATGATCGGGCCACCTTTCTAAATGAAAATAATGCCCGATCTCTGGCTGTTAATGGTTATATATCAGAGCAACTGAATCAGCTCAAACGTAAACTTATGGATAATGATGAATCTATTGATTCATCTACGAAGCCCAGCAGTGGCCATCGATTCAAACATATCTATTTTCTATCCAATTCCGATGGAGCATCTGGTGGCCTACATTTCCGTCATCTTTATGTCTCGGCCATTAAGCAAAAGTTTGTTTTACTTCTGCTGGATGTGGGCTCGGCCCTGAATCGGGAACTATTTGATCTTACCAAGGGATTACTTCAAGAAATACTCCAATTACTGGATGATAGTGATAAAGTTTCATTGATAACCATCTCCAATGAAGTTGATTTCATGTACTTGGATACATTTCCCTCGGAGGCTGCACATGGTATATATAGGACAACACGCGGTCACAAAGAGGAAATGCTCAATTATATCAATAACCTAAATGTGGCCCGTCCAGGTTCCCTTACCAATCACACACTGGGATTTGAGTATGCCTTTGAAATGCTCCAAAGATTAGAGAAATCCCAAATGATTAATACGGCAGAGCAACCAGTGGAGTTTATCTACATAACACGAGGATTGCTAACCAATCTCTCGGATGCCTTTGCTGTGCTTCGCGTTCTGGCCAAGGGACAGGCAAAATTACAGGCTCCCGTTATAATAAATACCTGTGCCGTGGTATTGGATGAAAAGAGGATAATGTACGAGAAACAGTTCCTTAGCGATGTGGCCTCACAAAACTATACCAAATATGAAATAAATGTTACCCAATGGTGGCCAACTAATGATCAGGATTCAGATAAATTAGCAGGACGTTTCTTTGTTTTGAGTAAACTGCAAGAGGAATCGATGATACCACAAATAAGTTCCAAAATATTTAGCCAACTCTTTCGCGAACGCTTCATAACAGATACCCTGGAAGTGCATCCTCCCGTGGTAGATACGGAGAGTGGTGGTAAGTCCTAGGAAATCCCCAATGAAATCCATTTTCAATTGCTTTCTTTTTCTCTTTTAGATGTCTTGGTATCAATCACCTATTCGGTGGCTCCTTATGGTGTGGTTGGAGTTAATCTCTATCTGGCTGATCTTCTTGAGGATATACTTAATTATGCTAGTGCTGTAGCTCCTTCCTCAAGCCGATTGGCTAGTAGTTATGCCTTTCTTTTAGATCGTGTTACGGGCAATACACTGGCTCATCCGGCCTTTCCACGTCCTCTGATCCAACGGGAGACCTCATATCCGGTTAATATAGCTTACTTGGAGAACGCCACCGATTTTGCCAGCGTCATAAGGCAACGCCTGCTCCATGAAGTCTCTGGTAATGCCACAGTTCAGGTCTATGTGGGCAAACAGCCTATACAGCGTACCTATCACTGGCAAGCTGTGCGAGGGATCTATGTCCTCTGCCTAGTTAGCAATGGCAATGATCCCCTAAGGAATGCCACTTCCAACCAGAGATATAATCTCAAGGACTCGGTTAACAATTATGAGCCAGCATTTTTTGGAGATGGCATGGATCTGTTATACCATCGATTGGATCTCATGCAAAATACCGGGAGCACTTGCCGTTACTTTCGTCAAATGGCCACCATGGGTACGTAATAAAGGAAGATACATTTTGATCCAACAGATTATTCTCATGCCAATCCTTTCCAGATGCTCCCACATTGTTTCTGAGTGCCGCTGCCTTTGAGTCACCATTTCGTTTCCTGCATAATAATCGACCACGAAATCAACTTCCAACTGGGAATACCATTTTGGGATACTTAAAAGGACCTGCTTTCATAGCCAATCCTGGCCTGCGTCCACGCATACGTCATGAGGTGAGTGTTTTGTATCAGGCCATGCTGCAGCTGCGAAGACGTCATCAGGATGCACGTGGATCGTTGCGAGGACATATCATACGCCGCTATATAGCCAGTGTAAGCGGAGTACTCCAACTGTATCCGGGTTGCCTGCTGAGTAGCACCTATGATCCCACACGTAGGCCATGGTTTCGTCAAGCGATGGCTCAGCCGGGAAAGATTGTAAGCACAGCACCATATTTGGATGCGGGAGGAGCTGGTTACATCATTACCTTGGCCCATACCATATTTGAGGGCAAGGCTCATGCGTTGCACTCGGCCCAGCAGGATCGACCTGTTGCCGTGGTGGCCTTGGATGTGCCCTATGCCTTCTATTATCGCTTGATTCTGGACAGCACTCCTTTATGTCAATTGCCCCACATGAAGTGCCTAATCTTTGAGCATGAAGGTTACTTGATAGCCCATCCCAGTATGCTGCAACCGGCGACTCCTTTAAAGAACCTGCGACGTCCCCATGAGCACTTGACCCACAAGGAATCCTATCTAGCCAATGATGTGCTCAATCATGTTCAGTTGGTTAGGAAACTGGGATGTGCCAGCTATCAGAATCGTACACTTCAAAGGTACTATGCCTTCAACACATCCATGGCCACAATCCTGACGAATATGTTACACGGCGAGAGGACAAAATATGCCTTAGCCCTGATCCGTGGTAGCAATCTCTTTGCCGCCGTTATAAATTCTAGCTACGATGTGGGACCCTTCTGTCCATGCAGCACCATTGATCGTGTGTGCCTCAATTGCAAACGTATGGATCAAACGGATTGTGAATGTCCATGCGAATGTCCCATGGATAGTGACTCGGATGATGGTTATGCCAACTATACCCAACAGTTTCCATATTGCTCACCAAGAGGAGAAAATTTTATAGCCTTGCCACCCACGCAGCAATTAATCAGCTCCCTTCCCACTTGTCCAAGTCCAATTGGTGGAGGATGTGAATCATTTGCCACACAGAGGGAATGTCTGGGCATCATGGGATGTGAGTGGTGTCAACAGGATGTAGACGGAAATAGCTTTTCGGCCGCCTTTTGTGCAGCTCAAGCTAGTTGTTTTAATGGTGTTCTGGCCTCACTGACGCCCTATGGAGAACTGGATGAAATGGAATTGCTAACTGCTCATAATCCACAAAGGGAACAGCATGCTTACTCGGCTTTTGGACCATTGGGTGGAGCTATTGTTGTTTTGGTCATGGTAATTGGTTTTGCCATCTATTGCTATCGCCATAATCTGGATAATCAGACGCAAGAGCATTTCTATGTGGATTCAGTACAGGAAGAGAATTATGGCTTACCCTTGTCCCGATTCAATTTCGATGATTGCCAGGGCCATGATGATCCTCCTCTGGCCAGTGGTGGCTATGATCATACAGCTGGCCAAAGGCAACTAATGCACGCTGCTGACATTTCGCCCTATCATGTGTCCAGTGGGAGTAGCTATCGTCGACCGCCCAATGGTGAATCGGATCATGGCTATAGCACCATGACGCCGCACGAGGATAGCTCCGATCAGCAATGCTTCACTTTGGCTGAGCCCCTGCTAATGCATGATAAAAGACATAGTAAATCGGACACCATGTCCATATCCACCTCCATATCGAGTCCAACAAATCGCCAGCAATCCTCCACACAACCGAATATGCATCCCTATTTGAACAATCAACCGACCTCAAAGACGGAACGCTACAAACATAATCAGACCACAGCTACACCATCACCATGTCGTGGTCAGACCATTCTACCATCTCTAACCGCAGTGGATGCTGTAGATGAAAATGCCTCATCGAGGCCGCAATATATCCTAGCACCAGTCACAGTGCATCGGCACATGGAAACCGCCGAATCGTAGTCTAATTAATGCTTAAGTAAGTCCGCTTGTTTGCCAATTATGTTTATGATAAGAAAGAGAGAGATTAGGGATTAAGTTTATTCCCTCCCGCCACCCTCCCTACGACATACAGTTCAACTGACCATCAAATTAAAGGGACTTAATAGATGAATGCTAAAATGCAATAGGAATACGATAAAGTGGAAATTATTAATTAAGAGTCCTTTTTATTACAATTTTGCTCGATTATTTTCGATCATTTTATATCGAAATATTTATAAAGTCCTTTTACATTTTCCATATCGTTTTTCCACAATATATATATATATCTGCATTCTTAGGACCAGTTTTTCTAAGTAATAACCAAAATCGAATCCATTGTATTCTAATATAAAGTATTGAAAAAGAAAAGAATTCCACACTGTAACTATACTATATATATATATATTTAATAACTGTTAAATCATCTACAAAACACCAACTATATCTAAACGAAATGCCAGCCAATCTAGTTTTTAAGTCGTTTTTAACTCTGCCATTATAATTATTACATTTTTTTATGGATTTGTTTTTAGTATGTCGATTTGTATTATTCTACATATGTGTAAACCCTATGGTAATTTATTGTGAAAAGTATTATTATGCAGCTACTTCCGATTTATATATATATATATTTTTAGCAATATTTTTTTATTATTTAATAAGCACAAAAAAATGAAATGTACTTACTATCAAATACTGACAATGCGATACGATACACGATAGATTGCGAATACCGTAATCGGTATACCGTTTACGATTTTTTGTAATAGAACCTAAGTCCAGACAAGTTACTAACTACCGATTTTTAGCATGTAAGCCAGACATTGTATGTTTCCAATAAAAAAAAAACAAAATATTTGCATAAAACTAAACAAAAAAAAGGAATGCAAAAAGAACTCTCTAATTTTAACCTTGTTCCGCATTCGATTGATTCGACGTGTGGTACTTGTCCTCCGATCAGCTGGCAAAATGTTAATGAATTTATTTTTACAGTTTCTCTATAGGCATATTAACAATTTATTCTCAAAAAAAAAAAATCTATATCTACTAATTGTTTTATAAATAAAAATTGTGCAGGGTTGTCAGGTGTTTCCGCAAGTGATATGCTAATAATTAGCCGTTAGACTTTTCGAAATACTCGACATCTCTATATTTTGGATTCTCTTTTGCGCGAGTGGATTGCGTTTTTGAATTGCAGCCATCGTAGTGCATTTGGCTTTCTGGTTTGGCAGACGACGAACGTTGTTTTTGGTATCCTCGATATCCATTAAACAACTCTTTTTCAACACTTTAGCTAATACTTCAGGCCTGCACACATATATATTTGGACATCTCCTCTATCTTCGTCTATATCTAAAGTGAGTGTTTCTCAATTTACACAAACAAATAAATGATTCGCTTTGTTTTCAAAAACATTTGCCAAAAAAAAAAAAAAATAAACTGAAAATATGCAAAGTGTTGATCGATTACGCAATTGTTGGAAAAAAAAAAATGAAAATAAAAGTTATATAAAATAATGTATATAAGAGAAAGTTCAAGGTTTTAAATGTTTTTTTTAGAATTTTGTGAAAGTTATGTAAAAATTTACGAAATTAGAAAAAAAAAACGCAAGTTTGAAGAGTTTAAGCTGACAATTGAAATTTCTATGTGTAACCAAGATTTTTCAATTTGAAACTGTTTTTGGCAATACACATTGAAACGAAAATAAAGTTGAAAACTTGGTTACATCATGACCTTAACCTTAACCATATAGCAATCTCTTCTAGGTCAACATGTTTAAATCTCTATTCGAGGCTGCTCAGAACTCAACGTTCAAGTCGCCGTTCACCAGTGTCAACTGCCAATCAGCCACACCATCTGAGGTAGTTTCTACACCATCCGCTGTCCCTGCCCTTAATGATGTCCATCCACGTCAACATAGCTCCAATCACAATTTTGCTGCCGCTGCAGCTGCTCAGGGTGGTAAGTATCAAACAAATGCATCCATCTATAAGAGCTAAAGGGATTCATCACTCCACTTTTTCTTAGATTCCTGTGAATTTGGCTCCAATCATTACTTCCTGCTGTGCGGTTTGGGCGGCATCATCTCCTGCGGCTCCACACACACAATGGTAGTGCCTTTGGATTTGGTCAAGTGCCGTCTGCAAGTGGATCCAGCCAAATACAAGAGTGTATTCAATGGCTTCCGTGTCAGTATGGCTGAGGAGGGTGTTAAGGGTCTGGCCAAGGGCTGGGCACCCACTTTCATTGGCTACTCCATGCAGGGTCTGTGCAAGTTTGGCCTGTATGAGGTCTTCAAAGTCATGTACGCTGATGCCATTGGCGAGGAGAATGCTTTCCTGTACAGAACTGGTCTTTATCTGGCCTCATCTGCTTCAGCAGAATTCTTTGCTGATATTGCTTTGGCTCCCATGGAGGCGGCTAAGGTTAAGATACAGACAACTCCTGGATTTGCCAACACTTTGCGTGAGGCTTTGCCAAAGATGACCGCACAGGAGGGTATCTCTGCCTTCTACAAGGGTCTTGTGCCATTGTGGATGCGACAGATTCCATATACCATGATGAAGTTTGCCTGCTTCGAGCGTACTCTTGAGCTGTTGTACAAGTATGTTGTGCCTAAGCCACGTGCCGATTGCACCAAGGGCGAGCAGTTGGTGGTGACCTTTGCCGCCGGTTATATTGCTGGTGTCTTCTGTGCCATTGTTTCCCATCCAGCTGATACAGTGGTGTCCAAACTGAACCAAGCCAAGGGTGCTTCAGCTCTTGATGTGGCCAAGCAACTGGGTTGGTCCGGTAAGTAATCTGAAAATAATCTTCTATAGGAAACTTTATTCTGAATTCCACATCTTAACGTTTTAGGACTTTGGGGAGGCCTGGTGCCTAGGATTGTCATGATCGGTACTCTTACCGCAGCTCAGTGGTTCATCTATGATGCCGTTAAGGTCTTCCTGCGCATGCCACGCCCACCACCACCAGAAATGCCCGAATCTCTTAAGAAGAAGTTGGGTGTGACTGGCGATCAAAAGTAAAGAAGGACGACAGAGGGAACTAAAATAGAAGTTAATTGTTTTTAATTGTATCTAGAGGGCCGAATGCAGAATCAGAATGTTTAACGAATTAACCAAACAATTTGAATAGACAAACAACAATAAAGTACAACAAAAATTTAAACAATCTAAATTTTTTGATTAAGTATAGAAATTGGTTTGATTCTCAATTTAAAAATTTGCGCCAAACCACCTAAGCAATTAATCAGCTGATTAGTTTTAGGGATGAGTAATGGTGTGAGCGATATTAATTTTGCACATCTCTATTGCAGCCGCACGCGGTCAACCTGCAATTTTTGTTTTTCTGTGTTTTGTTAGTAAATCAAGATCAAAATGGTAGCTACAAAGGCTAAAAAAGGAAAAACGGTCAAAAAAGGTGCAGAAAATGGCAAGGAGGCATCAGAGAATAAGAAGGAAAGTTGGCAAAAGGTAAAGATCAAGGGACACGTGATATCTAATGATTTTGGTGGATATGAAGGAATGATTGGTCTGGAAGTACTCAAAGAGTATGATCCGACACTTGTCAAGTCCACACTGAAGCCCACGAAAAGCCGCCCAGAAAGAGAGACGAAGAAGACAAAGAGAGGAAAGAAACAAGCTCGAGGAAAAGAAGATTCCAGCGATGATGAAGAAACCGATTCCGAAAGCGATCAAGAAATAGAGGTGTCTGGTAAAAAAGCACGCCTGGCCGAACGACATGCTCAGAGATTGCAAAAGCAACGTGAGAAACGTGAGCAGCGAAAGGAAAAGAGAAAACAGCAAAAGAAAGATAAAGGAAAAGAAATCCCATCAAAAGAGTCCTTGCCAGAGGCCGAATCCGATTCCTCCTCCAATGATGAATATGCTCCCGACCGGTTTGCACTTCTACGTCCACCACCTGATTCAACAGAAGACGAAGAAGAGCCTAATGAAGTGACTCAAACAGCACCAGTTGACATTTCGTTAGAAGATCTGTCTGCCTGGCAGGGTCTGGGTGTGCCTCATCCCATTCTACGTGCTCTGGCAGAGCAAGGCTTCAAAGAGCCCACGCAAATTCAGGCCATGACCTTGCCCGCTGCTATCCATGGCAAAAAGGATATTCTAGGGGCTGCCGAGACAGGCAGCGGCAAGACTCTGGCCTTTGGTATACCCATGCTGGCTGGTATAATGGATCTAAAACAACGTAATGCCAAATCTGGCATACGCAAGGCTCCCAAAGTGAAGGGAGAGAAAAGTCAAGAAGCCCCTGAACCTCCGCGAGATGATGAACACGAGTTAACTCCTCCGCCGGAAGAACTTGATCATGTCTCGGGTGCCAGCGATGAGGAGGACAGTGATTTGGAGAATCATGCACAATGCAGAGAACGACCATTATATGCTTTGGTCTTGACCCCCACCCGAGAGCTGGCTGTCCAGGTGAAAAATCATCTTGTGGCAGCAGCGAAATACACGGGCATTCGTGTGGCAGCCATTTTTGGAGGATTAGCAGTGGCTAAGCAGGAACGTGTACTACGCCAGGGACCGGAAATTGTGGTCGCCACACCAGGACGTCTCTGGGAATTATACTGTCAGGGAAATTACCATTTGAGTAAGCTTAATGATGTCAGTTTCTTGGTAATTGATGAAACCGATCGGATGGTGGAGAAGGGTCATTTCGAGGAGCTGCGTAGTCTCCTAAAGGTCCTCAATGCAGATGAGCAAAAGAAGCAACTGCGTCAAAACTTTGTTTACTCTGCCACTTTGACATTAGTTCATGATTTACCCGATCACATGCAGAGTAAGTTCCAACTGAATGACATAACTAATCCTTTTAGATAATCACATTTGAATCTTGTTTTCTAGAGCGTAATCTGGGCAAGAGACCAAAATTTGTAAAGCAAACTGTGGATCAAAAGATTGAGAGCCTAATCGAAGAGCTGGGCATATCACAGCCCAAGATTGTGGATATAACCAGTAGCCAGCGTGAGTAGTAAAAGCGATTTCCGATCTTTTGCAAATTTAAAGCACAAATTTCTTTATAGAAACCGCTCAAACTTTGACAGAGAGTCGTCTGTTATGCCCCCTGGATCAGAAGGATTATCATCTTTACTATTTTATCCAGCGTCATCCGGGCCGTACAATTGTCTTTTGCAATTCTATTGACTGTGTAAAACGTTTGGCCACACTCTTTGGTCTCTTGGAGTGCAATCCTTTGCCCTTGCATGCCAATATGATCCAAAAGCAACGTCTTAAGAATTTGGAACGCTTTCGTGATAGTCCAATAGGTTTGCTTATTGCCACCGATGTGGCAGCACGTGGTTTAGATATACCCAATGTGGAGCACGTTATTCATTATCAAGTGCCACGAACCAGTGAGAATTATGTCCACAGATCGGGACGAACTGCCAGAGCAAATAAGCATGGCATTACGGTGATGTTCATGGAACCAGGAGAGGTCAAGAGCTATGTAAAGTTATACAAGACGTTGCAGAGAAGTGAGTGTGCTTGACATAATCTCTACAATTGATTTGCTCATTGTTTTCCCTTTCGTTGCAGCCGAGGATCTTCCCTTGTTTCCTATTTCGGAACGTTATCTTGCAGCTGTGCGCGAACGTGTGAATTTAGCCCGGGATTTGGATAAGGAAGAGCTCAAACTAAGACGCACTCAAAGTGAAGTGGGCTGGATGAAAAAGCATGCCGAGGAAATGGACATGATCATCGACGGTTACAACGACGAGTCGTGAGTAAAAAGAGAGATTTCTTTCTCTAAGATTGCTTAGTAAGAATATTTTTCTGTTGCAGGGGAAGCGATCAGGATGAGGATCCTTATGTGATTGAGCGGCGTCGTAATCGCCAACATGTGGAGACTGTGCGAGCTCAACTCAACTCGTTGTTGGCTCAGCCCATCTTTCCCAGAGGCTTCAGCTTCAAATATCCGTCAAATGGCAGTTCCACAGAGTTGAGTCAAACGCAAAGTAAGAGCGCCGTGGAGACCATGAAGGCGGCCATTGAGGATCAGAAGTTGGCCAAACAGCAGCGCAATAAACGTAAAAGAAATGTTTAAGTAGATTGTAGTTAATAAATAGCTGAGACCCTTTGTTTATCCTTTTAACAATTTAAATTTCTGAAAAGCTTTTTAAATTTATTGTATTTAATACAAAATCAAGCATTATTTGTCCCTTAAAAATCAAGTAATCCTACATATAACCATTATTTCAACTGTAAACCATTGGCCTCCGTTGCTCGTGTATGAACTCTTGTTCCACACGTGTATCCTTGGGCACTATATAGAAGAGCAACGATCCACCGGATACAAAGAAACTCTTTTCGTTGATTATCTCTTTTAGAGTCTTTTCCATATCCACTTTATGCACACATCCAACTTTACGATTCTCATAGTAAACATTAACATTGCCCAGACGATAGCTTTGATTCTTATCACAGGGCAAGGGTTCGGCAAATAGCGTCTGGAGGCAGTCCATCATGGTGGCCGTCTCTGGCAACTGTTGTTGGAAATCACTAAAAAGGAATTCAGGATAGGAAAAAGCAGCGGGCCAGATCAGAGTAGAGCCATCTTCATCTAAATGAACAGGATAATCTTCCAGTGGCAGGAATTTTGGACGTAACAAGTCCTCAGTTATGTTTAGCTTTTTGTTCAGGCGTTGATCATCGAATTTAATGCCCCGCTGCTCCACAGCATCTTTGAGCTTCTGAAAACGTGTTAATCGACGCTTGGATTCGGCCGCCTCCTTGCGCTGATTGCGTTCCACTTCCAGCTGAGAACAAAGATTAGATTAGATTGGATTCTAGTGCCAAAATATCAAATCCTACCTTCTTCATTTTGTTTTTATGCAGTAATGCTTTAGCCTCTTTGTGATCAATATCTACTTCGAGCAGCTCCTCACACATCTGCGTGCACACATCGAACTTGTCCAACTCATGTGCACACTGAGCTGCCCTCCAACGAGCCTTTGTATAATCTGGCTTATAAAACAAAGCCTTTTGGGCATCACCCAGCGACGACCGATAGTTCTTAATGAAATAATGAGCAGCGGAACGGTTGTTGTACAACACGGCCAATACATCCTGATTCTCGACCTTGGTCTTAATGCCCTCGGTGAAACTGTAGACGGCCATGCGGAATTTCTTATGCTTCATATAGAAATTGCCATCTTCCTTGTAATTTAAAGCCAACTCCTCCCGTGTGTTCTCCTCGGGATCATATTTCAACTTCTGTAGGCCCTCAAACATGGGATGCACTTCGTCACCAGGCTGTGGGGCTCGTTTCATGAAAAAGGGATGTTTGTCCATTTCCTCCTGCCAGCGATCCTCAGGCCAACCCTCTTCGTAACGCTTCTTCTCCAGGCTATCAATAAAGGCATCCAGCTCTGCATCGAGCTTGGCTGCCAGCTCCAAACGTTCTTCATCCGTCCAATTCTTTTGAGCTGCCAGTTCTTCCATGTTCAAGTCTGTCCAATAAGAAAACAACAAAGAAAGTGCACATGTTGCTTGCCATTAGAGATGACACTTTAGCATTTAGTTTAGCTAGACTTAGAGATTTCCAAGCAGTGCGGAAAAACCGTTGCTGGAGGCAAATTTTCGACACGCGCCCATCTCTAATTTGCGTTCCCGCCTAAAGTTTATTTACTTTGTTCTATTTGTTTACCATGGAAGTGGAAGTGGACGAAAATAATGCCCCCGAGCTGTAAGTGATCCTAAAAAACACTTCACAAGTGATTCTAAATCATTCCAATTTGCTGTCACTAGCTACGTTCGCACGCCGGAGGATGTGAGGAGCATAGTAAAACATGCTAAATTGGATGAGCGCCAGTTAACCCAATTGACCCAAGCTCTTTATTATCCTTCGGCCAACATAGTGGCTGACAATTTGCGCCTCTTGGAGCTGGACTCACATATGCTCGAACAGATTCGTGAGGGTCAAACTCTTCATTTCAAAGGTGGCCTCCATGAGAAGATTGTTCTCTGCACCGATGAACGCACTTATGATGTGAAAGGAGCTGAAATCTCCAACAGCCTGTTGCTTGTGCCGGATTTGAAGTTTGCCGCCGCGACCAGTACCTCACCTTTAAAGAGTCCACGTTCGGGCAATGCTAATGCCTCGCTAGAAAGAAGTCTCAATGATAGCACCGAAGATGAACTGGAAGTCCCAAGGACCTTGGAACAACGCCAAGTTCTGACAGTGTTTCATGAGTACTTTGAGTGTCGTGAGATTAGGCCACGTTATCGCAAGCTGGGCGAACTTTTACAACTGACTCGCTATTCCGGTCCGGAGAATGAGTATTGTATTGAAAAGAAGCTCCTATTCAATTTCCAGCAATTGCTGGACACGGTTCAATGTAGTCGCTTGCAATTCTTGGATGGACTGCGTCAGTATCGTACTCTGGAATTCGATGGCCATTTAAGGGTCTTGGATTATGAGTACGAGTATCGTATTATTAACCTAATGGTCGGTCTGATTAGCGAGAATTCTTGGGCTCTGGATGAGGTGGATCGCAGTGAAACCATTCAAGCTCTAGATGGCATAGCTCCAGAGGCGATTGTTTCTGGCCTCTTCGATATCTATACCCTTCCTAGTGAGCGTTGTCCTGATAAATACTCCTATGATGAATCTATGGTTGCCCGCATTGTGGCCCAAAATATACTTCAACCTGGTCTACGTTTTCGCAATGAGGAATTCATGCGCACCTGGCAAGAGGCTCTGCCTGAGGGTATGTCCTGCCGTTTGGAATATCTCAGTGGCATTGGCATCTATGATAAAGAGGGTGCACAACCTTGTATACGTTCTCTGGCCGAGGAACAACTTCCAACCAATATTAATGATCGTATGCGGATGCTTTTTAAAACGAAACGAAAATGGACTTTGGAGGAAATGGAACCATATATAGAGTAGGCATCTTAATGGGTTACTTTTCTGTATAATGAATTATTTCTTTTTATTTCTTGTAGCTGTTTCACCACGCCTACTTTATCGGTATCCATGCTACTGGCCAAATATGCCCGTTCTCTGACAGAGGAAGGCATACGTTATTACGTGTCCAAGCATTGACAGACAAGGCAAAATAGTTATAAGATTAGTTTAGCTGTGTTTTCTATATGTATACCGTTTCTATTACAAGATTCGTTTGGATTCTCTAACAGATTATATAGAATTGTGACAGAAATGTATAACACAAATAGTCAACTTATCCTTTTTCACATTTTAATAGTGTCGTTAGTACAGGTCAAGGTGATTAGGGACTACAAAAATACATGTATATATAAGTATATAAAAAAATTTGGACAGTCAAAAAGCGTAGGAGAGGGACAGAGAGGGGAAGGACATATAGATTTGGGTTAAGCTATAGCTTCTACTGGCTAAGCTCATACAATATGTGAGATAGGACAGCGCTGGCTTCCACATTGCTCAATGCGACATTGGCCAAATGCGGTTCATAGCGTTTCAAACTCCTCTTGGCTGTGGAGGTATTGCTAACCAGATTCCTTAGAATGAGAGCGGCCGTAAGACGTATACTCTTCGTAACAGGACCCTCATTTTCATCCATCAACTCTTTGGAATTGGCAAAATCGGCTGTGTAACGCTTGATGGCCTGCAAAGCTGAAGTGCCCACAGAGGTACCCGAACCCAAGCCAGTCGATGGAGCTGCTCCGCCAACTCCTGCCGCTGCTGCAGAGGATGGGGCATTGCCATTTGCATTAACATTCCGTACAATGGTTACTGGATGTTGGGTTGGAGCCACATTATGTATTCCGGTGGCCAAACGCCGTTGCATGCTGCTGCGTAAATCATCCGCCGTCAAGTGTCGATCTATCAGATGAGTCATCAGGGAATAACGTTTTCTAGCTATGTTATCGCAAAAACCAGGACCACTGCCCCATTGGCAATAGATTTCAGCTCCGGCATCTAAATGATCGGGACAATGTACATTGCACACATGATGCTGAAGTTCATTGAGAGATTTGAATTTCCTTCGTGGACAATTACGCCAGTCGCAAATGAACAACCAGTTGACATCCACAGGAACAGCTGGCACTGGATTGGGTTGAGGAAGAGGTGCTGGAGGTGCCACAGTCGGTGTTGGAGGTGGTGGTGTTGGCGTCGATGCCGGTGTGGGAACTGGTGTTGGCTGCGGTGAGGCCACAGTTGATGGCAGAGCAACTTGCTCCATTGGTTTGCTTTCATTGGGCAAAGATGTCGATGAGGTTGTAATGACTGCTTCACCAAATGATTGTTGTGTGGACTTCAGAGCTGGCACAGATGTTGGTATCTGTGGCTTCTTCACCTGTGTGATCTGTGGAACAATTGTCTTCGGCTTAACCGCTTCGGACATCTGTGAAATGAAAAAGTTATTCTAATCCTTTGGATTTCTGATTCGTTTCTCTTTACTCACTGTTGGCATGCTAATCTTTTGCTGGATAATCGATGGATGATGTTGCTGTTGTTGTTCTAGTACCGTCCTTATGTGTTGTTGTTGCTGTTGTAGAGCCACACCCACTGTCGCAGGCGGTTGGGTTGTTATTATGGTCTGGGAATTGAGCTGACTCTGCTGCAGGGGAGCCGACGTAGCCGGAGTCTGAGTGATTAACGTTGTCTCCTTAATGCCACCCAATATGATTTGCCTCTTCTCGACGGGAGCATTCGTTCCAATTGTTGCTCCTGTCACCGTTTGGGCTGGCCCCGAGATTATATGTTGCTGGATAATGGACTGATGCTGCTGCAATTGGGGTATGGGCAGAGCCGTGGTCGATGGCTTCGCGGTGGCTATCAAACGCTGCTGATGGGGGGAATTTCCAGGATTCACGGATGCTGGCTGATGCAGTTTAATGGTGGCCGGTATTTGATTCAATTGTGATAGCAATGAAGGGGATATTTGTCCAGCTCCAGCCAAAGTGGCAACCGGACGTTGCGCTGGAGTAATGAATATCTGTTGCTGTGGTCCAGGTGGCCGTTGTTGAGGAACCCCTGGAGCTGTGGTGGTAACTAAGACCTGCTGCCCTTGAGCTGTGGTCATGATCATCTTTTGGGTGCCAGTTACATTAGCTGCGGACGCACTGGCCACCACACCACCCGGCTGCTGGAGTATGATTATGGTTTTCGTCTGTTGCTGGGGTGATTGGGTTACCAGCAGAGTGGGCGTGGGAGGAGTTGACGTAGATGTTGTTGGTTGCGGATGGGCCACCAAATACGTTTGTCCCTGCTGATTGGTGGCCAAAACATATTGCGTCTGTGGCGCCGGTGTGTTTTCCATCGACGATTTGGGTTGCAGGATCACAGGAACTGTTTGTAGACCTTGATCCGTTTTTATGGTAGCCGTGGTGGCCAGTTTAAGCTGCGGCGGTGGGCCTCCGCCAGTGCCCGAAGGGAAAACCAACTGCCTTGGTGTAGAAGGGTTGGATTGGATCTTGGGTAGAAGCAATTGTTGTTGTTGTTGCTGCTGCTGCTGTTGCGGCTGTTGATCTTGACTGGCTGTGGCCAGTGGCGGTACATCATCCAATTCCTCATCTTCTAGAATGGAGGCAGCCAAATCTGCATAGAGATTAGCTGCATTCTTAGACGGCGTAACCTGAGGCTCCGGTTCCTTTATGATTGATGCATCCAAAGCGAGTCGCTTGCTGTGTTCCTCATCTATGGTCATTTTACGTTTTGCTATTATCAATGTCCTCTTGCTGGGATCTTTGGTCAGAACATTTGAACCACTTAAAGGTGCCAAAGGTGGTGGTGCAGAATCCGAGTGGGTTTTCTTCTCCATAGCCATTTGTGGATTGAGTGGCTTAATGGTGGTCTGGCCCACCTTAACAGGTGTATGCTGCATCAGGGGATTGTTGACAAAGGCACTGATAGCCGTCGATGTGACCTTAATCGGCTGTGTGGATGATGATGTCATGGTCGATTGGGTGGTGGCCACCAGAGCCGGCGGTTGTGCTTGATTCTTCTGCTTCTGCTGGCGTTCCGTCACTTTGGTGGCCAACAGACTCTTGATCAGGGATGACGTGGGCGGTGGTGGTAGTGGCGCCGCCTGTGCTGGCATGTCCTCGACTTGTGGTGCCAAGGGCGGCGGAGCTGGTGAAGATTCAACCGACTGGGTTTCCATTTGCGGCTTGGCCGCCAAGGGTACAGGTAGATCCTTCTTTTGAGGCATCATTGGCTGCTTCTGCTGCAGAGTTAAAGGCTGGGCTCTCATTCTAATGCCCACATAATGGGTTCCAGGCAATTCGGAGCCATCCAATTGACGCACTATAACCGGCCCAACTGTCTGGTTGAAGATGAGCCTCACCAGGCGCGGAAATTGCATGTGATTTACCACAGAAAGTTTTCCAGCTTTTTGGCAATGCGATAGATAGATCCTGTACAGTTCTTGTTGGTCCACGCGACATTCGTGACCCAATCCTGCCCGCTCATAGGTGGCACCCAGCCAGGCCAATGCATATTGCTCATCATCATGGGTGAAACTCTGAGGTGCCGATGGAGGTGGAGGCAATGCGGGTGCAGGAGTTGGCACAGTTGCAGCAGCAGCAGCGGAGGCAGCAGCCGCCGCCGCCGCCATTGCTGCAGGTGGTAGCTGAACCTGTGGCAAACTAGGCACTGGTAGTTGCACCTGTGGAAGGCTGGGCACAGGCAAAGCATCTCCTTGGGGCAGGAGGACCTGCGTCTGGGCTGGTGTCGGTGGTGGCAATGCAGCAACAGTTGCAGTCTTTAGGGAATTTACAACGGCAGCAGCATTAGGATTAGCAGCTGATGATGCAACCATATTTTGGGCCACTGTTGGTAACATATTGCCTGGAACTACTTCCACCACTCGCATTAATATACATCCCGCGACGCCATAAGTGCCCGCCTCTACAGTCACCAAGGCAACCAATTGATCTACCAATCCCCGCACCTGCATCAGCAAGGAACAAGGTCGTGCACCCAGGGAACTCAAGGCATAGATGGCCTCCAGGGTGAAGATCAGCAACATGACATCCGTAAGAGATAGCAGCAACATGGCACGCTGATAGAACTCCAATCCCAGACAATTGGTAATGTGACGACTATTCCCTTCCTTAGAGCAAAGCTTGTAGAGTATTTCCAGGCAGCAAATGATCACAGCTCGATCATTGGACTCAATGCCCTCGCAGAGGGTAGCCAATAGATTCCGGGACAATTCATCTGTGGTGGGATCCTGAAGTTCAAAAAGCTGGGCAAGATTGCCAGCTGTCTCCAGAGCCTGAATATGAATGTTGCCTGGCAAAGGAAAAGAAGATTAGAAAGGGAAACAAACGCAGGATCGGATCTACTTACTCCAACGAACATTTGATCCCATCACTAGATACCGCCACAGTGTACGATTGGAGGCCATCAATGGCAGATTCTCTTGATGGAAACTTAAACTGCGCATCAGCTGGACAATCTGCAGAACTCTCTGACCCATACGCTCATCTGTGCCATGACTCCGTCGCAAATTCAAAAAGTCCAGGTTATCAAAGTAATCATCAAAATTGGAATTTTGATGCAGTTGCTCCTCATCCTCTTTGTTAATCAAACCATTGTCCACCCAAGCCTGCTCATCCGTATATAGATCCAGGATTTGTGGCTTATCATTAAGTAAATCTCGCCAGAATTGCTTTTGCGAATGATGACGCACTTGCTCATAGCTGTGCTGGAACAATTTTCTCATAGTATAATCCGCATAAACACCCAAGTGAGCCAGAAGAACATCAAGAAGTTTGGGACACTCAACCAAATCTAGCCTATATCTGCTCTCATTGGCCATCAGAGTGCAGACATTGATGGCAAAATCCTGTTCATTGGGCAGTGGAGAGAGCAGAGATAACAATAGTTTCTCATGGTTGCTGTGCCGATGCAGTTGAGTGGACATCTTATACTGCCGTCGTCTGTCGGCATTTACCATATGCTGTCGCTGATTATAGGACATGGGTACTGCTGGCAAACTGGAACCATAGGATGAACCAAAAATGCTACCAACTCCTCCACTGGCTATGGCTCGAGAGCGAGAACGTGAACTACCGCCACCACCGCTCATTTCCACACTCTCAATGGCAGCTTCTAGAGCCTCCATTTTGTCTGGATCCTCGCCAAAGAAATTAAGTTTTTCATATTTATCCAGATAGCGTCGATAGATATGCTTTATGCCAGCCGTGCCATTAACACACCGCTCTCGGAGCGTCTCCATAGCTGAGTACACCTCATCCCATTCATCTCGCATATTGACCTTGCTAAAGCCACCACGTTCTGTGACCTCTTGGTAAAGTTTATACAGATCAACATGCTTTCCACTGATTTTTGCCGTCTGAGTAATGGGTGTACTAGAGGGAGATGAAGAATTTCACTATAAGGATGACCAATGTGAATCTCAAGCCAACTTACCCGCGCCTCTCGTGAAATTGATGAAGATCACGCCAGAATTCATCTGGGCCTGATGCCTTTCCATCCACTTTATCCGGGGAATATTGCTGCTGCTGCTGTTGTTGCTGTTGCAGTTGATTTCTGGCGCGCAATGGTGTTGTTGTTGCTGCCCCTAGAATTCCCAATCCCTTTGATGCCGGCTGCAGTTGATCTTGGCTGGCCGCCGGCAAAGATTGTAATAACACACGCACACTATCTATGGACGACATATTGTTAATTTGCACAAATTGGCGTTAAAGAAAACACTTAAAACATTGTTTTTAAAATGTTATTAATAAGAAAAAATTTATAACAACGCCACCAGCATTTAGGGATGTGCAATACAGAAAAAATATCGATAGATTTAATGTTACAGACCGGGTATGTATCGATATGAGGCATATCGATTAAAGTTTTTGCTTTGTGTTTTGGAGCGAATACGAATTTATAAGCTAAAGTTGAGCGAATTCAAATTTAGTGTAATCTAACATGGCACTGTTAAGTTAACATAATCATTTTGGAGCAATGTTAAATTGCCCGCCAACAGCGAAATTTTCAAATATCGAGCGAACCTGGATTTTTTGTTGATCATCAGATGAGTAAAAATATGAATTATTTTGATAGTAGATTTTGATGGTATATTTATATATAGAAGTATATTATTAAAAAAGAAGCAAGTTATTTTAACACCTTATAGAAAGGACAAGGGCAGCTAAGAAAGCCTGGGAGGTTCTAGAGAAAACTTAAGAAAAATCTAGAACTAAACCTGGCTCGGAACTCAAGATCATTTAAAGGTAATAAAAAGGAACATTTTATTTTTGTTTGATACAATATATTTGCAGATTATGATTAAACATTAGTTATCGAACTATACTTTACAAAACTTACTAACTAAAATAAATGTTCTTTCAATCTTCCAACCTCATATGGCAGTTTTCACAAAATTCTGATCATCAATGATTCTGTAGCGATGATTGCGATATGTGTCCAACTCGAATATATACTTTTTGCCACAATCCTTCATGACCTTATGAACCACAGGCCGAACATTATCAATGCCAGCAATACGGGTCAGATCATTGTAATATTCAAACTGTCGCTCACCCATTTGATGAGCCTTCTTGCGATTATAGAAGCCACAATCCCAACGCTCACCCGTCTCCTTCTCAAGATCGGCCAACATATCCTCCTTTGGTGGAAATTCCACTTTGCCCGTATAGAATTTCAATGAGAATCTAACTTGCATATCGAATACAGTGGCAGGAATAACATTGAATGGTAAACCAATAAAAGCCATTGTTGGATTATTAATATTGATGCAGTGCTTCCACAATGGCTGTACAAAATTATCAATCACTTGTATGCCCACATCGGTGCTAAGGCACGGAAATGTATATTGATAGCCGGTACAATAAACCACATGATCGAATCTCTCCTCACTGCCATCCTTAAAGATTGCCCCATAGCGTGTAAAACTGGCCACATCTGGTTTCTGTGTTACATTGCCCATAAATCCTGTATTTGGTGTTGTTGCCAAATGATGGCTTAAATATACATGTTTTGCCGCCTTACGTATATGATTGGCAATATCCATGCCACTGGGACCGGCTCCAATAATCAAAACATTTTCATCTGTTATAAAAAAAAGAGACGAAAAAAAGAAAAGACGACATTAATAATTGCACGGACACGGACTTTATCAACGGGCCCGCTAATCACTGGAAAAAAACGTGCAATGCTTTCGCATTATTATTATGTCAGACAAAATAAAAATAACTTTCTGCCCCCGCCCACCCACTTGATATAGTAACTACGGCGGAGTAGTAGAGATAAGGTCCCGGCAATAATTTATAAAAGAAAAACAAAAAACTTAATTTGCAAATCTTTTTGTCTTCTAAGTTATATATATGCTTAATCTTACTATATATCACTTTTATAAAAAACTAAAAGGATCGACCGTGCCGAAGTTTGTATGCCCTTGCAAACTATTATTTGATAATTGCAAATATATAATGTAACAAAATCATTAGAAAGCATTGAGAAAAAAAAGTAATTTAAAAAAGTTTTTTTGTTTCGATGAAAGCTATAGCATATAACCGACCGATTCTGTTGAAACTAAGCAAAAACATTTCTCTATATACTAACTCTACAAATACCAACATTTTATGAAATTCGGTTATAAAACAACCAAGTTATTGCTCTAAGGCTAAATTCCCTACCTATCGTTTCTATGTGAGTTATATGATATAGTCAAACGATTTTGATAAAACTTGGTGGATATGTTAGAAAGTATACTAAACTTATAAACAACAACTTTGGTAATATTCAATTGAAAAACAACAAAAGTATGGAAGTTTTACCCTATTCTCGACCGATCGTTCCTATGGCAGCAATATGATATAGTTATCCTATCCAAATGAATCCGAGCTATAAAATGCCTGCAGAAAAAAGAAGCGTTTATGCAAAATTTCAGCTCTTTAGCCTTAAAGGACTCGGTGAAACTCGTGCAGAACCAGACAGACGAACTGCTCTAAAGTTAATATACCCATATAAGGGTTTAAAAACTATCTGAATCTATCTTTTTTCTAGATACTTATTTCTTACCCTTAAACTTATCCGCTTTGCGATACAAATGACTGTGTGTTTGTTGTCCTTCAAATAGATTCATTCCTTCAATTTCTGGTAGATCTGGTTCCGTATAATGTCCATTGCATACATAAATAAAATCATAGTAAACAGGATCACAGGTATTTGTTATATGATCCCAAACGTAAACCTACAAAAAAGTTGAACAAAAAAAGAAAAATCACAATCTTTAATCATAAAGGAATGTGGAACAAAAACAAACAGTTTGTGCTTGTAAAATTGATTAATAAACAACAACAATGTATTAATAAAAAACAAAAACATTGCGGAAAAATGACAACAACAACTGACGTCAACACTTACCTCCCAATCATCCAAACGGGGTCGCACCCTAATAACCTCGTGTTGTAGCTTAATATGTGGCCTCAACTTGAAATGATCGGCATATGAATGAAGGAAATCCAATACCTGATGTGAAGTTATAAACGATTCATCAATATCATTGGGATACTGATAATCGGGATAACCCATAACCTCCTTGGGTAAGTTGGTACTACAAAAGAAGGAAGAAAAAAATTGATAGTTTATTCATTTCTATTTGCTATCCTCTGAACCTACCGCAATCCTTCGTACATACTGCTGTGTACTTCATCGTATTCATTTTTGGGCATTTCATCGGAGAAGACCCAAGTTCCGCCTATTTCATTTCCGCGTTCATAAGCCACTGCATCTAGTCCAGCCTCTAGAGAATTCTTTAGAGCACATAGTCCCGCGGTGCCAGCTACAAATTTTATTAATTAATAACTGATTGATTTCTATATATGTATATAGAGAAACTATTACCTCCTATAACGCACACACGACGTTTTTCGTGCAACGGAGTCTTATACATATTTGCAATAATATTTTACACACACGAGTTTATAATATAAAGTTTTTATTTATTTATGTATATTTTAGTTTTCTTTTTTATTTTTTCTTTGGTGTAGACACGTCTCTTCGGTTGCGCGTCTTACGACTGACTAAACGAAGGGGCTGGCGCTTCACCAAACATAGACCTATACACAATCTCAGAGAAACAGAGAGAGAGAGATAGAGAGAAACCAGTGGAGGAGGTTGCTCTACATTTCTGCTGATGAGGCTGATTCACTTGTTTAACGTTAAACACTTATCAGTTGATCACTTTTTGTTTTATTTAGATTACATAAAGTATGCCACATGCTTTATCTATATTAAATATATTTTTTATTTCTGTTTAAAGGGTATTGAACAAGTCTATATGGCCAACATGAAACTACAAGCTTACCTAACATCTAAACACTTATCACCTACAACTAGTTGTTGTCACCAAAACGTGTAGCTCAACGTCGTCATCAGCGATCTTTGATTCTATTATTCCATCTTTTTCCAGTATAAACATCTGGTTTCAGTGGTCCTAATCCCATTTTATGGCCTTTCCCATTGACCTATGTATGTTGGTAGTGTGTGACTCTTTTTTAAATGATAAGACCAGAAAATTCCGTCAGCAACCCAATTCAATTCTCATTCCTACTAGACAAGTGTCATTGTGTCATCTCAGTTTATTATTCCATTTCTGGATTATCAGTAAAAAGTTTCATCTGGAAATGACAGATCTCTCTCTATATGTATATATGTATTTATTTCATCAGCTAACTAATCAGCATCCATTACATTCAATTAACCATAATTAAGTATTACATTGTATGTAGAATCAATGCCCATGCAAATTATGAAAGTTCCTTGCGTTTTGGGGGGTGTGTGTTAGTTGGGGGGGAGAAGCCATTAAATTTCCTTGATAATGAAAAAGAGATTGCTGGAAAGGGGGGAGGGGCCGGTTGTTAACCATACAACTATTGAGTTATATATGTATGTAGTTGATATGCTCCTGAAGTATTTACAAATGAAGTACATACAAGTGGTTGCTATTCCGATTAGGATTTGATATGGGACGTTGTTCTAGGGGAAAGTCGTTGTCAAGCAAAGTTTGCTAAAACAAAAAACAATTGACAAATGAATACTATAAATTCCAAGTCAATTAGTACTGAAACTTTAATTAAGAAAGTTTAATCTAAGTGCACAACTCAATTTAGTTGCTTTATCTTTCAGAAAACATAGCCTGGAGACAATGAAGAAATTCAGGAGTAACCAGTACTTTGGTAGAGTAGTCTAGACTTTAGTACTCGAGATCGAAGAAAATTTGCACTTAATGGTGATCAACTCGCACTTTATAGATTAAGATAAAAAGAAGAAAGCTTTGAAGTGCTTAGATGTTGATACGGATTATATACATATATTAAGTAACTAATATTAAACATGAATTTGAGATAACTTAATAAAAAAGAAGGGCTCCCATATTGATACTGATCATACATATATATTAACTAATCAACTAAGTAGCTAAGACCAACTATTAAGTTAATATAACTTTGATTAATTATACATATGTATTTCTCATAAAAACTCTTCTTTGATTATGTCGCGGGTCGCGGCCAGCAAACCGATTGTTAACAATCGGTGACCCGATTTAGTATTTTAAGCTTGATGTATTTTTGCCCATTGGATAGGCGGGCACACTTAAAGTTATGGCGTCGGAAGCCCGTTTCCGGGATCGTTCTTCTTTTCAGCGACGCCAACCGTGACGGACGCACTGCGGGTAATCTTAAGTTAATTAAATTTGTGAAGTTATTTTAAGTTTTGATTTTCAGAATAAAACGTTCGTGTTTTTAGTGTTATTTCTACAAACTGTTAAAGCCAACAGATCGGTTGGTGTTTTGGGAAAGGACAATAAACATATATTAGCTAATCAACTAAGTAGCTAAGACTATCTATTAAGTTAATATATTGAATTGATTTGGTTGTTATTATCGCTATAAATATGTATCGCGGGGGATGCACTAACTACGACGTTACATACAAAGGATTAGGAAAGGAGAGGGGACGGAGGGGTTAGCAGTGTTAGCCCTAATACCCAATCCAATGACTCCTAGGCGTGATTCTTAGTACATTATAGTTTTTATTGAGTAAGAGAGTTCTTAAATGAATTTTTGATAAAGAATTTTTTCCATTAAACTTACATCTATAATAGCTCCGATTAGAGTGAGGCCTCTCACGATGGCAGGATGTCAGTACCAATTCTTTGCTGTACTTCTTGTTTTGGCTTCCTGCACATCGTGGAAGTGCTTCGTCCGGGCGTCTCATTTCCAAAATTATCTTAAGTTCTTTTTTGGCTTTGTTGCTTGTTTCCCCAATGGGTATTGTTTTATATATATGATATTGGTGCGATTTCATATCTTTGTCGAATACTTTGTTTCTTTTTGTTTCCAATAACTGAAATTCATTCCTACAAAATTTGAAATGGCTATTCAAAAACCAGAGTTTTATGAATTTCTTGTGGCATTTATAACATGTGAATTTGTAATCGCCACATAATTCTCTTGCGATGCACACAAACAAGTGATTTATACTATCTGTACGTGATACCTGTTTTCCACATATTAGGCATGCCGGATGTTTTGTACTTTCCATCTTTGGGAAGTACCGCCTTATATTAATATTATTAAATTCGATATTATTTTCTTCCCATTTATGATTTTTTAATAGAAGGAGGAAATCTGTTGGCGTTGTACAAAAAATATCGTGATTCGTGGGGGAAGGCATTGGATTCATCGGACTAAAGGACTCAGACGGACTTGAATAATTGTTTTGCGGGCAAATCTGAATGTTTTGAATTATTTCAACCGGACTGCGTCTAATCGGACGAGACGAACAATGCGGTCTTTCCAAAGATATATCCGGCTGTGGAGGAGTTGGATGGGAAGGGGTTGAAGGATGAGGGGTGGAAAGGTGAGGGGTGGAAAGGAGAGGGGTTGACAGGTGACCATTTGTGTGTTGTTGTTGTTCTTGTTGATGCGCATATGTGGGTTGTTGTTGTTGTTGATGTTGATGTGCATATGTGGGTTGTTGTGCTTGTGGTGGCTGTAATGGGCTATGGGTTGGTTCTTGTTGTTGTTCTTTATGTGCATATGTGGGATGTTTTTGTTGTTGTTGATGTGCATATGTTGGTTGTTGGAATGGGCTACGTGTTGGTTGTTGTTGTTGTGCTTGTGATGGAGGGTGATCTGGTGGCTGTGGTGACTCTCCAGTCATCTTTATTAAATATATAGACTTATAAAATATATAAACTTTTTATAAAAGAAATTCAAAATGTCTTACCCAGGAATGTACATAGCGCATTGTGGCGTTATATGTTTCGCTATATTGCGTGAATAAATTCATTTGTCTCTCGATCTGAAATGATAAAGCAAAAATCAAAATTTAAATTAAGAAATTGTTAAATTTCAAATAATAAATTGTTATACAACCATTTTGTTGAAATCCATCCTCCATTTTAAAAGACGCTGAAGTTTTACGAATTGTGTCGCAAACTTGTCAAAATGGCAGACTTGTCAAAATTCTTTATGTTTCAGGTTCATGGTTCCTAATTAGAATTTTTACATATTTTCACAATTTTGGACCGTCACACAACACTAAAAGTTACTTACTTCTTTATCTTATTAGAATTTGAAGAATACGTTGTTTTTCTTTTTGCATTTTCTTAAAGTGGAAAAGAAAGAAAAACAATTTGTTTTTTCAAATTAATTATTTATTGCTAACATATAATGGATGGCCATTAAGAATTATAAAACATAATTGCTTTAGACCGTTAAATATGTGGTCGTTATTTATATTATATTCTTCAGCCACTCTAATATATTGACCAGCTGTGTTTTTTAAATATTGTCCAATGAGCTCTATGAAGTAATTATTAACATTATGAATTCTTAATGGTGGTCTACCTCTTTGTTTCTTATAATAAAAATTAATAATTCTTTTCAGCATTTGGATAATATTTTTCTTCTCTTCCAAACATTTTGGATTTAATGTGTATGGCAAGGCATATTTGTTAAAGATGTCCTCAACCGTTTTGACATAACTTTCTCCATCGTACTCCTCATTGTACGCCTCGTACAATGTCCTGTCGACGTGCCCGTGTGTCTTCAATGCAATCTGGACAAAATGTAGGTAGTCCCAAACTATTGGGATTTTACCTTCATATTTACTTTTGGCCAGTACATTGACACTGCAATTGTCCATGACATAGGCAATGCAGTTTATATCAATTTTGGCCGTTTTTATGTATTTCTCAATATACTCGATGATTTGCATTACAAGCTGCGAGTCAAAAGGATCGTTCTTCCTCAGCATCTTTCCGTAAGTGGCTGCAATTTGTTTGCCATCCAACGTTTGTGCCTGAGCGACAAGAATTTAATTTTTTATTCTTTCCTCAATCTTGGGCCTCTTTGAGGTTGTTGGGCCATCGTCCTCGGGCAACGGCAACACAGGCGATTTCTATTAAAAAGTGATTTCAAATTTGAAATAAATACTTCTTTATATCAAATATTGGTCACTTACCAAATATGGCAAAAACAATTCGTCTATGCTTATGATGAATGTTTCACCTTTGAAAGCTTTGAGTAGATGTAGTTTGTTAAAGAAATTCAGCTCATTTTGAGAAGCGGCAATTTTTGAAAACTTTTCAATTCCATCTTTAATGCCGTCTAGAGGAATCCTTTTTAGGTTCTGGACAAGGTCGCAGTTAATGTCGAACAATAAAGGAGTATTGCATTCCATTGTGTAATAACTACTATTGGCATTGGCAATTGCTTTAATAAACAATACAATAAGCTCAAAATGTACAATTTGTTTGTATACATAAATTTATTAAAGAAATGGATCACAGCTCTGCATCCTCGATCCTCGTCAGTTGTCTAAGTAGCCCAGTCATTTAGTCAACTGAACAACGAGGATCCGGGTTCGAATCCCAGGCTAGTGCATGGATGTAGTTTTTCGTCTAAGCCGAAGGCCTTAGTTGCCAGTGCTTGTAAAATATAGTTAGGTTGATAGTTTATAACTATATCCTACACTTTAATAATAATAATAATAATAATAGCTCCGATTAGAGTGAGGCATCTCACGATGGCAGGATGTCAGTACCTATTCTCTGCTGTACTTTGTTGTTTTGGCTTCCTGCACATCGTGGAAGTGCTTCGTCTTCGTACTTCATTTCCAAAATGATGTTGAACTGCTTTCGGGCCATGGGGCTTACTTCCCTGATGGGAACTATTTTGAAACTTTCATACAAATGATTTTTAATTGTGTTACCAAATACTTCCTTTCTTAAATCATTTATTTTTTCCAAGAAATCACTTGAACATTGCAATACCGTAAATGGCTATTAAAGAATAAAATTTTTTCAAATTTCCGCTGGCATCGATTGCAATTATACCTGTGTGCACCACACAACTCCTTTGTGATGCACACGAGTAAGTGGTTTACACTGTCTATTCTGAGGAGTTATTTTCCCACAAATGAGGCATGCCGGAAGCTTAGGATTTCCGACCTTTACGAAATACCGCCGTATATTAACACTATTAAAACTAATGCGCAAAAGCATCGGCGTCGCTTTGGTGGAAGTCCCGTTATGCTTGCTTATGCGTCTGGGTCGATGTATGCGTGTGTGTGTGTGGATTTAGAGGTGGGCAAAATGTGTGCGCAAGGTGCTCTATTGAGAACTAGTTCCTAAAAATGTATGCTAGCTAACTATTACGAAATTTCTAAGACATTGCATTGTGACGAAGGGCTTTGAAAAAGTAATTCGTCATAACACATTTAAATTTACCGCTCTCTGTAAGCTTTCGGCCAGTTCGAAATAAGCTTTTCGCTTACAATTTGCGAACTAGTTGTTTATGAACTTGCCAAGAACTGGTTCTCTCTCTCGCATTGAACGATCGACAGCTTTTTGTGGCGAACTTTTTTTTGGAGCCCCGACATCGGCCCCAAAAAACCAGAGCACAGCTGAGTTGAGTTGGCGGCGGCGGCATTAGAACCTTACGAACGGTAACGCAAGACGGAGACGAGAAGAAAAGAAAGAAAAACGAAAAAAAAACGCGTATTTTCCCCCCCTTTTTTTTTTTGTCTCTCCGCCAACAAATATAGATTCGTAGATTTCTCGGTTAAAAGTTCAAAGTGAAAAAAACAATAAACAAGCGAAGGCAAGGGAAAGCAAAGAAGAAAGAGTCTCAAAGTGAAAAATCTCCATTTGGAATCAAGTTTTCATTATTTTTTTATATTGGATTTGTGTTTGTGTGTGTGTGATTTCTGCCCCTGCTCTTTGGTCTCGAAATTTATTGCCGATTTTTTATTTTGTTTCTCATATTTGATTGCAAAATTGAAAGCAGCAGCTCCAAAAAAAGGAAAAAAAAACGCGAGCTAAAAAAGCTGCGAATCGAAGACTGAGACGGAGACTGAGGCAGCGGCGTCTGAGAGTGCAAGGCAGCAGCAGCAGCAACAACAAACTACATTCTAGAATTACAATAACAAAAACAAAGGCAAAATTACACAACTTCCATGTGAAGCAGGAGAAGGAGAGTGAGTGTGAGAGAGAGGTGAACCAGTGACAAGGAAAAGGAGAAGGGGGGAGGAGGAATTAACAATTGTCAAAAGGCGCAGCGAAGCATTGACATTGCCAGTTACATATATACTTACATATATATATGTACATACTTATATATGTATTTAGATGATCACAACGCCCCTACACATGGCACCAACAACCAGTACCAGCCCCACTACAAGTTCCCCCAAGCCACCCAAACTGGGTAAATTCAAATCCTCATCATTGGATCATGAGATTTATACGGCAAATCGTCGTGGCACTATAGCCACAGCGGCCAGTGATTGGAAGGCATTACGTAGTAATCCCACAACATCTGCCAATGGACGTTCCTCCCTCAATCTGGGCATGGGCATGGGTGTGGGCATGGTTGGTGGTTCATCAATGACCCGAGCTGCTTCCACATCGTCATTGGCCAGCAGTACACGCACCATGACCAATTATCAGGAGTACAAAATGGAAATTATTAATCAGGCAAGTGATCGCAGCAATAGGGAGGGGACTCCCCCCAAACAGATAAAAGAACAAAAACAAAAAGCTGTTTAAACAAATTGCTTTAGATATATGTACATATGTATATATATCTATATAGATATTGAACAAATTATAGAAACAGTTGCCGCTCCACAATTTTTGGCCCGAATGAAAAAGAAGACAATAGAAAGTCAAGAAAATTTGGTGGAATTACTTAACAATTTGTTTCTTTTTTTTTTTGTCCCCCTCTTTCTTCATTTAATTGATAAAGTAAATACGATACATGTACAGAACGACAGGAGCGGATTTTGAGGGGAGTTGATAGGGGGGTATAAGTTCAAGGAGGGGCTAAGGAAAGTGACATAAGAAGCGATACATGATTAAACTTAGATCCAATTGAATTTTATTTTATCATTAAGAGCATCGAAAATTTTTAAACCTAAAAGCAATATAGACTATATATAGTCGCTTGATTCGGGTGAAATGATTATCAACAAAAAATCTAATATAATATGTATATGTAAAGACGTACATTTCTAACCAGAAGTGCTATAATTCCCCTAAAAAGTTCGTGTTCAGGAGATTTCGTGTTCGAGAAGTAAAATTTCATGCAGATTTCGCTTTAAAGCCGTTCATTTCAATTCGAGTTAAAGAGAATCCCAGTTAAGGTTAGGGAAGATTGGTTTTAGATATAAATATAGACTTTTATATACGTAAAGTATATAGAATATTTTATATAAAGAATATAGAGTTTCAAATGTGAATAATATATATAGAATTATATTTATATGTATGTATGTATATATGTAGACTCCCATACAATGTTTTAGACTAGAAGAATATTTAAGAAGTACGAAAATTTGAGTATTATACTTGAAGAAGTTTTCTCTATCTAAATACTGATCTTTAGGTGGAAAAGCAACAATCACAACTATTAGGAAACATCTGATACTCAGTATATATGGGAAACATCTGTCAGTATTGATCTTTAGATAAGCATTACATATCAGAGTAACAAGATATCAGACAAAGGATAGTTTATATATGAAAGGAAATCAGAGGTTATACATAAATAGTCCTGAACAAATTTTACTTATTTTTTTTTTCAATTTCTCGAGTATTAACAGCAATTAAAATCGATCAGAACATTCAAACTTCTCACCCTCCCACAAACCTTAATCCATCCCTGTAGACGTATACATTTCGCTGTTTATTTTTAACAAATTCATTTTTTTTTCCTTTTTTTGTTTGTCTTGCTGTTCTGATAAAAAATGTAAAAAGTGCAGTGTTTTTTTTTATTGTAAAATATTTATTTAAGTTCGCTAGAAAAGCACACAAAAACGAAAAAGAAAAAAAAAGCGAGACTGATAAATTTGTTGAGACGGAAGCTTGGCTAGTGGGTATGAAAAATGTCAGGGGAATTGTTATAAATAAAATGACTGATTAAGTAAGCTAACTTGATAGTTAAGCCACGAGTTATGCGTTGGGGCGAAGAGGATGAAAAATTTATAAGAGAATACTCAGGGAGTGGAATACCCTTAATGGGCGTGGAATGTAAGTTAATTGAGCAACCGTTTTATTCGAAGTGAAGGAGATCTTAACTTAGAAGTGATATTTACTTTGCAAGCACTGCAAAACTTGGCACGTTATATTAAAATTAATATTTTAAACAGAACTAATCTTAATTATGGAATTAAGAAAACTATCGGGAAACTGTAGAATCCAACGCCTTAGAATGGGATTTATTTAAACTTAGGAAGTTGTTCAAAACCTAAAACGTAGGAACAAAATTTCAATTTAAAGTAAAATCGAATCTAAATTAAGGAATCAAGGGCTAAAATTTAGCATAGATCAGTTTTGAAACTGTAGAATCGGATCCTTTATAATCGGATGTCCTTTAATTGGATTTCTTTTTAGTCGGAATACATTCAGTTGGTTCTACTTCAGCTGGATCTTTTTCAGTCGAATCTTTTTTAATCAGATCAAATTAAGACGGCTTCCTTTAAATCAAAATACTTTCAGTCGAATTCCTTTAGTTGGATTTCATTTGAATCTCTTTCATTTGGATCCATTACAGTAGGAACCTTTTCAGTCAGATCCCTTTTATCGCATTCCATTCATTTGGATCTATTTTTCTTGGATCGCTTCTAGTGGGATATCTTTCTGCAGAATCCCTTACAGTCGGATCGCTGTCAATTGGATTTTTTTTCGTTTGGATCTCTTTTACTCCGATCTCTTTAAGTGGGATCCCTTTAAGTTTGATTTTTTTTGGAGTCGGATCACTTTCAGTCAGATCCCTCAGATCCCTCGCTTTCCATTCATTTGGATTTCTCTTAGTAGGATCGCTTCTAGTGTGATCACTTTTTGCAAGATCCCATACAGTTGAATCTCTTTTAGTCGAATTTCTTTCAGTCAGATTCCTTTTGGATTCATTTCATGGTAAAAAATTGCAGACTTATCAGAAAAAACATTTTAATCATTCGAAATATATATATATATATATTTATATATGTTTAACAACATTACTTAAGCTTTATTTAAATTTTAAAAGTTTTACAAAGTAGTACAAGATCGAAGAGACTTGTATACCAATCTCCTAAACATTCTAAGAATATTGACTAAACTTTACATCTGTGTACATAGATTTGTATAGTTGCCTTTTTGGTTGGCAAAACAAAAGCAGCTTGTGCACCCCACCCCCCCCCCCCAAGAGAGGATGGTTGGTATTCATAAACAAATTGGTTTTGACCATAACAAAAGCAGCCTTCAGTCCAGCAGACAGAAATAACTTTAACTAAAGGCAGAGACCGAACCGATTCGCAGTACCGACAACCACCAAAAATTGCTAAAAATAAGTACTGGAGAGGAGAGGTACAAAGTGAAGTACATAAAAGTCTTTCAAGTGATGAATTCATCGAACTTAAAGTGAAATTTGTTGTTGTTGTTTTTTTTTATATATAAATAAATTCGGGTTTTTTTCTCGTGTATTGTTATGTTATTGTTTGGGCATTTACCACATCAGGTGGTAATAATTAAGAGGCGCACGGGGTCCATAACAAGATCATATAAACAAATTGATGGATTTATTAGCAATTGGTCTTGGTCTGAGTAGAAACGTTCAATAGAGCACCAGAGACGCAAGGTCAATTATCTAAAGAGATTCGACAATGTCATAAGTCAAGTTGGCGCCCTCCACCCCCCGCCCCGCTTCTTTTCCGTAAGAGAGGCAGCGACAACATCAACAAAATGTTCAGACTTGTTCAATTGTTCAATTTGTTGATTTGTTTATAAGTCGTTGGCGTGACAAACGGCAATTGTGCGAAAATATTTTGTTTATAACAATCCAGAGAGTAAGATACAATAAGCAATTGCATAATCTGTTTTTTTTTTTTTCTTCTTAAGTTATAGTTATTGAAAGTGATTGTAGAGTACGCAAATCCATTTGGAGGGGTGGTAGATGACAACTAAAAAGGGAAATGTATCTTTTTGAATGAAAACTGTTTGGTAAGGTTAGGCTTTTGTCAATTAGTTGAGAAATATATAATGTCAGCTTATATGAAAAGCTGTTAGATAAGGTTAGGTCATTTTATTGAAAGTGGGAAAGATACCAATCTGAAATAAGAACACAAATCCGCTACGTAAGGTTAGGCCTTTGTCAATTGCTTAAGAAATATAACATATCAGCTTATATGAAAATCTGTTAGATAAGTTTAAGCCACTTTATTGACAGATCAGGACACGAAAATTGCTACGTAAGGTTAAGCTTTTCTCAAAAATTTGTTATTTATAACATTTAAAAGATAAATCTCACCGCAAGGTAAGCTTGGGACACCCTATATAACTATATATATTTATGGACATTTGCTAACTATAGGAAAATTTATCTTAAAAATGAAAAGTCTCTAGATAAGGTTAGGCTTTTTACCAATAATTTCCACTATTTACAGACTAAAGTGACTGATGGAATGACTGATGACTGAAGGAACTGACTGAAGCAACTTATTCATTGAAGGAAAGATTTGAATTATACTTGGGTAGCTCATGAGTGAGTGAGCCAAAATGAATGGCTCACTGAACTGAGCCACTGAGCTTGTTCATTCAATATGGCTCAGTTTGCCTCACTAGCTCATTTTAGCAGCTAGTTCTTACGGTTCATTTGGCGTTCTTCTCAATTGGCGATCGCAAAGTGAACTCATAAGCTATTCGCAAGTGAGCCAGTGAGCCATATGAGTGAGTTGGTTCACTTCAAAAAAAAGAACGAGTGAGCCGGTTCACATCAATGAGCTACTTTACCCAAGTATAATTTGAATATAAAGAAAAATTTATTTTTATACCCTGTACCCATAGGGTAAAGGGTATATTAAAGTCGCTAAAATGTATGTAACAGGCAGAAGGAAGCGTTTCCGTTTCCCCATAAAGTATATATATTCTTGATCAGCATCAACAGCCGAATCGATTGAGACATGTCCGTCTGTCCGTCCGTCCGTCCGTATGAACACCTAGATCTCGGAGACTATAAGAGCTAGAGCTACCAAATTTGGTGTGAACATCCGTCTTATGCCGAGGCAGATCAAGTTTGCTTCAAATTTTAGCCACGCCCACTTCCACCCCCGCAAATGAAAAAAAAAAGTTTTAAAATGCATTTACTAGAGCTGTATTATCGAATTCTTATTTGGTAGACATAATTATATAGTCAAACTGCACAAATTTGGTTCAAATCGGATAATAAACATCGGAGTTATAGCCATTTGCATTTTGAACTGAATTGCCAAGGCGACACTAGCTGCAAAGAGTGAGCGAGATAGCATGCGGTAGCTGCTGCTGCATGTTAAAAGGAATTTTGAATTAAGTTGATGCCGATCTTGATTTAATATAACTAGTTGGTCCAGGGTATACTCAATGTCGGCAGTGGCGACTTGCTTGCTTCATTTAATGAACAAACGTTAGATAAGGTTAAGCTTTTGTTCATAGTTTTGGCATATAAGAGGAGAAATTCTATCTATTTGATGAAAGCCTCTTAGATGAAGTTATTGACAGTGGGGAAGAACCGTACTGAAAGAAAAAACTTCCGCTGGATAAGGTTAGGCTTTTCCAAATAGTTTGAATATTATACTGTTATTGACATTTAAAAATTATATATTGTTGGAGGGAATGCTAAACAATACCATAACTACAAATCTCTACTAATATTATTGCCAACTGAAAGATAAATCAATTTTTAAAACGAATATACCCTGAATAAGGTTAGGTTACTCTAAACAATAAGCAATTACAGTTATTAGATACCGTATGGACAACATAACCGTTAAATAAGCTTTGATTACTCTGCATAATCGCATTGAAAACCTAACGATAAATCCACATTTTAGATAAGGTTAGGCCACTGTCAGAAATTTGGCTATCTTAAAGATTTCAAAGTGGAAAAATAAAACAACTTAAAGTACATCTTATCATAGTTAATAGCAACAAAGTCACTTGTTTAAATTCCCAAAAATAGAAGTACAAACAATATTTGTTTGAAGATGCATTTCCTGGTTTAAACACTAACCAAATTCTTTTATTATTATTTTTAACAACCTTGAAAACATGAAAAGTACGTTTTATTTTCGTAGATTTCTTTTTTGGATTAGATAATTGCAAGAGCAAGTGCATGTGGGAAATTGGTGAAATTTTAATAGCTCTTAGATATGCATTTTCTTTTTGCATATTTCCCCCAGACAGCACGTGCTGAGTGCTAAGCAAAAAAATAATTTCTTTTGTTTATGTTTCAACATTATCGATTTGTGTGTGTGCAGTTGCGAAATGAAATTGAACAGGTGTCAATCAGCAGATGATTTTCTAGAATTTAGCTTAGTTTGTGTTCCCGGGAGATTTCCTTTTCGCCGGATACCATTGACGTGTATCGAAACTTTTAATGGAGCAAGATCAAAGCAAAAGACAATTGATTGCAGTTTGATTGAATTTCTGTTTAAATTAATTGCATATTTTTTGATGTACTTACAGGGCAAATGTCTTTGTGGCCAATACATCAGGGCCAGATTAAGACGTGCCGGTGTCCTTAATCGTAAGGTTATACAAAGACTACGAAATATCCTAGAGCCTTCCTCGCATGTGGTCTATGAAGTGTTTCCGGCTCTAAATAGTGTGAGTAGACGAAAATGTTAAATAAAATTTTAAATACAAACTAATATTCCCTTTCATTGGCTTTTTCAGATGGGTGAAGAACTGGAGCGTATGCATCCGCGGGTCTATACAAACATCTCCAGGCAACTGTCACGAGCTCCATTTGGTGAATTGGAGGATAGTGATATGGCACCCATGCTACTCAATCTAGTAGCCAAGGATCTGTTCCGTTCTAGCATAACGTGGGGCAAAATCATTTCCATATTTGCCGTCTGCGGTGGATTTGCCATTGATTGTGTACGCCAGGGACACTACGACTACTTGCAGTGTCTGGTAGATGGTCTAGCCGAGATTATTGAAGATGATTTGGTCTATTGGCTTATAGATAATGGCGGTTGGTTGGGCTTGCAACAGCATATACGGCCTCGGATCGGTGAATTCACATTTCTCGGTTGGCTGACACTATTTGTGACCATTTCGGCAGGAGCTTATATGGTATCGAATGTCTGCAAACGCATTGGCTGTCAGTTGTATTCGTTGTTGTTTTAGTTTTGTGAACGGCATCGTAGATTTTAGATTGCATACTCGTGAATCATTCCTCCAGAGAAATACCAGTTAGTTGATAATGAAAGTTTTGTTTGTTTTTTTCAAATGATTGATATTGATAATTGTTATTTTTGTTTTCCATTTTGTACGTTTTAACATAGTGCCAAGGGCAATAAAGCAAATACATTTTTATAATTAATTACAAATTTATTTTCGGTATGTCGGTCAATAGATCTTTAATGCATTCGAATTTTGGCGCCGATTTTCGGCTGCAAAATTAAAAGAGCAGCGAAACGCAATTCGCTCATGTAAACTATCGATAGAAGCTTCATTAAGCTTATACTATCGATACTCTTTGAAAATCATCGATAGTAATCTGTTATTTGCCAGCTCTAATTTTAATTGAAGGTTGGAATTTTGGAATTTCTAATAATTTATATTTTAGTAAATCATTTAACATTTAAGAGGATTTGTTGTTAAAACCAAATCATTTCCATTTCCAGTATATATGGAAGCGGAGATAATTGAACACATCCAGGAAGATGTCATTGAGGAACCTCTCTGGGAGCTCGTGGAGGAAGAAGAGGTGCCTGGCGCTTTTGACCATGCGGAGCAAGAAATCTCGGAATCAGAGCGATACTTTTGCTACGATTGTCGTAGAATTTTTGAAAATCGCGTGTCCGCCGAGGAGCACATTTGTCCCAATGCCGGTCAAATTGAAATGGATGCAGAAATAGATATAAAGGCTACGGAAGCTGTGGCTCCACGGACGACTGCCAGAGGCATGCAAGCTACCTGCCACATTTGCAATACAATTTTTGGCTCGACCAAAGCTCTTAAGTTTCACATGCGAATGCATGGCAAAGTATTGACTAAAAGTATCCAGGATGCTCTTCCAGCAGGCGCTCATCAGCAATACAATCAGCTGGATCAATTCTTCTGTGAGATTTGTAATAAAAGGTCAGCATGCGAAGCGAGTTCCAGAAAATTGCATACTAAATAGATAACCTAACAAATTTTAGCTTTGATGAGACTCTCTTGACTGTGCACAAGCAGATGCATCAGGAATCCTCTCTGGATCAGCTCATGTGTAGAATTTGTAATCGCAAGTTCGATAATGTTATTAACTATGAGGTGCATTTGAAAATGCATGAAAAGCAGACGGATTCAGCGAGTTCGACTAAAACTACCTCACGCCCTGGGGCAACTAATGGAAAGGATAAATCTGATAAAACTAGTTTTCCCTGTCAATATTGTGAACGCGTCTTCTTTCGTCCATTTGAGAAGGTCAAGCATGAGCGTGTCCATACGGGCGAAAAGCCATATGCCTGTGAAGTTTGTGGAAAGACATTTCGTGTGGCCTATTCCCTGACATTGCATTTGAGGACGCATACCAATATACGACCCTATGTCTGCACGGTTTGTAATAAACGGTGAGTCTTTGTCCGTCTGAATCCCTCAACGATTTTTTATGATTTTCGTATTGTTCCTTTCCAGCTTTAAGTCCCATCAGGTGTATGCCCATCATATACGTACCCATAGTTCGGAGCGTGAATATGCCTGTGATATGTGCTCAAAAACATTTCGGACATCGGTTCAATTAAGTGGCCACAGGAATACTCATACCAAACCGTTTGAATGTACAATTTGTAATCGTCCCTTTTCTTCTTTGTATGCGGTCAAGGCACACATGGCCAATCACAAGAATCAGGATAAACCTACAGAATTAGATTCAAAAACGGGATCTAGTAAAAAGTTAACAAATGGCAAAATCTGGTGTCCAATTTGTGGTGCTGAATATTCAAGACTTTTTGCATTTCGTCACCATATGAAGACGGTGCATGGTCAAGTGGAAGAGGTTAACGAAGAGAAGTCACACCTGGTAACGGACGGCATAGATGATACTGAGGCAGCGGCATTACGGGCAGCTGCCGATGCAGATGCTGCCTATATTGATGCTGTTGAGGTGCCCACTTTAGATGAATGCATAAAGGTAAGCTAACCAAAATCATTAATTGGAATTTTTGTAATCTTAATCCTTTCAAGTTTGATGAGGACAATCTGCAAAACGAGGAGATTATCACCGATTGGCTAACATGAGAGATCAAGATCTATATCAATTTTAGTGAACAAACTTTATTGAGAAAATATAACTGGATGTTAACTATGAAATATATAAATGTATATAGCATTGGGGTACTTTTTTTTTTTTTTAGGTATTGATTGTTAAAACGAGAGATATGAAAGAAAAATTACAACTAAAAACTTTAAAGAACTTAAAATGTAGCCTTTTGGTGTAATTTTTAAGGATTGACTACCGCTTCTTCCTCCTCCTCTTCCTGCTGCTGCTCCTGCTCCTCTTCTACGTCGCTGTGCTCCTCATCACATATCTCTTTTAACACTTCCACCAGATTTTTGGCCTCGTCTAGCTCTTTTCTAGCTATTTGTATTTCCTCTTCCAATCCCTCGATGCGTTCATGTAAATGTCGATTTTCTGTAAGTGAATCCTCAAGAGCCAAACGGCGTTGCTCTGCTAGCAGCTTATAATAGTTCTCACCAGGCTCACACTCACTGGTCAAATCTTCAGCTGTGATGGGACGAGAGGATGGGTCTTCAGTTTGTGTATCGGCATCTTTCGTTTCTGGTGTGTCCACACATTTTCTTTTGCCGTATTTGGGCGTGGCAGTGGCCTTCAAGCGACTCAATTGATCCACGATGGACACACGGTTCTCCTTGTCGATGGCGTTTGCGTTGATATTGATGCCTTGCAGAGGCTTCACTGTTTTGCGTTGTTGCTTCAGATGCTCCTGCTGCTCGGCCTCGCTCTCGACTTGAATGTAGACTCTGGCAGCTCCCGTAGACATTTTCAAGGATGTTGTGATTCGGGTTTTGTGGTATTTAGAAAACGTCCGCTTGTTTACGCATGGACTTTTCCGCTTTTCTTTTTCGCACGAAATTTTCTTATAATGGCCGCCAAAAATGCTTGGGTGCTCGAAAACGTGAGTGTTGGAAAATGAGATAGTATGATATCGATATCAGTTATCATTTTGCTCTTTGTCGCCCCCTAGTAGCTGTTACTTTTATGTCAAATTTGAATTTCTAAGTTGCGAAACACATTAAATTTTTTATAATGTTCGATTTCTGGGTTTTGGAATCATTTTGCTGTTGCTTGGACCTATTTCAGGGATGTATTATTATTGGAGTATCTGGTCTAATCATTGCTGTTGTCGGTTTCGCAGCATCATATCAGGCGGCCGTACGTGATAATGTCGGACTATCAGTGTTTGGTTTTCTGTTTTTCATAATATATATTATAGCAAAGATCATTCTACTTCTGGGGACAATTCACGTGAGCTTCATTAAGAGAATGTTCACCTTATCTTTATATTTATTGTTTTTTTTTTTTGCAGGATCACACCAGGTGCTTATTTGTGGCGCTTGTTCTCAGCGTATTATTCACAATTATAGCCCTGATAGCGCTATTGGTATTCATAATAGTTGGAATAACTGCCTTAGAAGCTATTGTAACACTAATGGCCATTTTAGGTGAGACAAATACTAGATTATTGCATATTTCTATTAAATTTTCCGATGTTTCCTTATTTTAGTGGAAGCCTACTTTTGCTGGGTCATTTATTCCCTTTGGCGTTCTAGTGAAGAGTGCGATGACTGTCCGCAGTGCACAGAGTAATAGAGAAATAATTAAGCAATAACAAAGTTTCAACCAAAACAAAAAGTTTTAAATTTGCTTTTTGCTTTAAACTTTTCAACTACTTTCAAAATTTGGAAAATCTAACAAAAGTACCAACACTGATCGCATTAAATAACGGGAAGTGGGCTCAAATGCTGTAATGTTAGTTAACAGTTTGCTCAATAGTGGAATATCGGGATTTTCGTTTAAATAGAGGGCGCGCTGGAAATTTTAATGGTTTATAAAATCGGGTTTTTTTTCTCTCTGTGTTGTTTTTGCCTTCGTGGTGATCGGTAGTCTTTTTCGGCGGCCGCTCCGCGTAAATGTTTTTGAACAAACTAAAAAATTACGCGCGCGCGTTCTAAGCGCTAAACAAATAGAATTATTAAATATAATTATTTGTCATCGTCGAGCTGATGACAACAACGCGTTCGTGCCGGATTTCTTACGAGTCGCTCCATATCGAGAGTGTGTAGTAGTAGGTGTATTTATGTAGATGTGTGCGTGAATTTGTGTGAGTTAGGCACCCCCAATTAGATATTAGATATAACGGTGCAAAGGTGAAACTGGAAAATCAGCCAAGCATAAGATGCAACCATAAGATACACACTGCAGTGCAATTTGATTGGGAAATATCCGTTTTGGGCTTTATGCAACAAGTGTCTAATCAATTTAATTCAATCAAACAAACAAAATTTGTTCTAAACACAATCTGTTTGTGTTTTGTGTGTTCGAGGAGCCGGTTTAGTCATCAAAAATAAAAACATAATTCCGAGAATTGTGCGCGGCGACCTGACTTTGCCTTCACAAATACCTACACAGATAACAAACGAACACACACATACAGAAGCAACAGCTGTTGCAATGCCGCTTAACTTGAACTGCGTACTTAAAATTTGCTCAAATCGCCGCCACCACCACCGATAAGATATAGAATATATACTATAATAATAAAAAAAAAAGTAAAGTTATTTTTTATTTTTGCCAAGTTAAAGCTAAAAGTGTTTATCTTATCGCCCAGTGTCCATTGATTGGTGCTTTCCGCTGCGGTGAAGTCATTTTGAAAGGCATTTTTTAGTTGCCTTTTTTGTATTTAGTCGGCAAAATATCTATCCATCTATCTATCTATACCTATCTGTGTATCTAATGCTCCGTTCAAGTGCCAAACTAGACATAACCATATCCAGTTCCAGTTCTCCTCCTTTTGCCTGTCTAAATTTAGACAGAATATAAGTAAAGGAAGCAAAAAGGAAAAGAAAAGAATACACATAACCCCAAACAAGGCAATCGGATCGTAAATCACAACTCCTGCAAAGCATCATCTCAACAACAAGAAGAAAAAGAAGAACCAGTAGAATCAAAAGATGGACATAGAATCCGATTCAGACACCTCGGAGCGTTGGGAGGACTTTTTTGGTAAGAGCAAGATCACTGAACTTTATGCCACAGAGATTGATTGACTCGCAAAGAGACAAGGGGAGGAGGGGGAGTAAAAGAAGGTGGTTATACCCATAAATGGTCATATAAAAGATGTTGGCATTTTCCTCTGTTTTTGGTCAGGTCTGCATAACTGTTGCCTCCCCCTCCCCCTCCCCCCACTTTAATGTATTGCGTGTGTAACGGGTTCATTTTGGTATTTTTGCATTTATTTTTTTCGGTTTTCTGCTTTAAGCCAAACAAAAGTCAGTTGTAATGAAATTTAATGATAACACATAATTTCGGTTTTTTGACCCAAATTTATTTCAACAACCAACCAAAGAAAGACAATGTCTGAAAGAAGGTAAAGGTAAAGGCAAGGTGTTGCTGCCTGTGGGCTGTTTGTTTTGCCCCAAAAAAAAAAAAAATTTGCAATTTATGTTTCTTTATATACATACATATGTATGTATATCTCTTGCATTTTGGCCACAATTTTGACCTACTTAACGCATTGATTTGTTTTTGTTAAGGACTTGTGTGTGTGTGTGTGTGTGGCAATCTTTCGCCCCATGGGGCTGGGCAGTGCTGTAAAAGCGATAACTCAACAATTAGTGTGCATTAGTCACAAGTTTTGTTTTTTGCTCATTTTTCTTTATTTTGTTGCGCTTGTGTTGACTTGCTTTATGACCAGGCGATAAGAGAGCTATGACAACTAAGATCCACAAGGCGAATTGTGCACTAAAAGTGTGGAACTGCAATGATAAATTGCCAATAATATGAGTTAAAATTGCAATGAAAGCAAAGTTATATAGTCATACAATGTCAGTTTGTTTTAAATGCACTAAATTAATATATAAAGAGTTGGTTGGGAATTTCACTACTCACTTTAATCCTTTCCATGTAAAAGTTGTATTTAAGAAAGTCATTGGCCTTTGATCCTATAGTTCTTTTAATGCAGTTCTACAATTTCCTGAGTTATTATATGTTTGTATATAGTCTATATACGTGTTAGCTTATGTCAGATAAAAACAGACAAAATATCAACAAAGATGATAACATTTAGTTTGTCTTGTTTCAGACAAGCAGACAGTTGATCACTTTGATCAACTTACAGTGTCAAGATCACAAATATATATAGTTTATATAGTATACTTTTCTTTTTTTCTGAGCTGCAATTTTTTATATAAAATAAGTTAATTATCAGACACAATCGATTATATAAAAAAAAAAAAACAGGGAACTCCCCCAGTTTAAACACTTTGAAATGATAAAAATATATAAAAAGAAAACGAATTACCTGAGAAAATGCCACAAATTATTACTTACCACGTTTTAAACATATTTTTATTAATTTTTTTTTTAACTTAGTTGGCTATATTTCTTCTAGGAAAAACACGTTTCTTCTCTTAATTGGAATGAAAATATTTATTAGGTAACTTTAGGAGTTAAACCATATGCCAGATGGCCATGAATTGATTATTATTTTAAAAAATAGTTTTTGAACTTTGCTCAAAATGAATTTCAATTATTTTGTTATTATAAGTTGTAATAAACATTCCTTTATACATTCCAAATATATATAGTTTAAAAATATTTCATTACTGATTTCCAAAGTATCAAATTCGAAAAATAATTAGATAAAAGACTGATTAAATTTTAATTTGTGAAATTTATTGAAACTCTAAACTAATAAGGTGTGATATTTGAGGATTATTAGTTTACAAATTATAAAAAAATTTTGGGATAACAAGAATCATGTGTTTATATTACAAAATAAAACAAATTTATTGACATAAAATTTATCCGAAATATTTTAAAAAATTTCACTTCCTTTTTGCATAATTATTTAAATATTTTCTGTTGTCTGAAAATAAATACCTTGTAACCTAAATTTGAATAGAAATAGAAAATGTTCCCAAACGTCAAGTATAACTACTTCCAGTTTATAAATAGAATTCAATTTTTAGATATCCGCTGTAAGATGACCGCACATGAGATCGATAGACTAGACATATCAAATGTCAACAGGTCGCCATCATAATGATCTTTCTCGTATTTGGCCTTTTCAATTTCCAACATTCGAAAAGTCAATAGAAATAATTTCGTTCCTCTGGCTATTGACACAAGTGGCAAACGAGCACCAGCCAACCACACACACACACAAAGAGATATAAGTAATATTTATAGATACCAACTGGCAGTCAGCCCATGGGCTGAGGGGCAGGTCAAGTCTTATCTTTCATTCTCATAGTTAACCAAACACAAAGAAGTTACAAACAGTAGAAGAGGAAGAAGTGAAGTGAAGTAGTCAGTCGTCTTGTGGCCGATGCTGAAAGAGTCTAGTTAAACCGCAGTCACCATGGGAGCCTTCATCGACAGAGTTCATTTGATATTGTTGTGCTCTGTATCAATCTTCCTCTCACTTCCTCCTCCCCCTCGTCTGTATCTCTCGGTTTGTTTGTTTGTTTTGTCAGTTTGTGCGATCCCAAGAAACCTTTTTTTTTGTTTTGTTTGTTTGACATTTATTTGTTGCAAAGGAAATTATCAAATTTATATTGAGAGAAGATATTGATAAAGTATTTTTGATAATACCGACGCCCGGAATTTGATTTTTGCTTTCAGTTTTTGCGCCCATTTCCGTTATTAATTGAAAGCAATTGAAAAAGTTCAATTTCATAACCCACAAAGTTCATTGGCCAAACTAATTATTACACTTGGCAACAATTATGGTGTACTTGTTAATTTTTTTTAAATGAAAATGAGAAAGGAGTTAATACAAATATAAAATAACATACAAACAAATGTATATATATATATATATATATGACTACAGTAAAATCTCTAGTAAATATATACCTGAGACATAAATACACAATATTGTATATGTTTATGTTTGTAGGAAACTTCTTTAGTTAAAATTTTTCTTTGCTAGCTGATTCATACAAAGCTGATTTTATGAATATGAAAATGGCTTTATAATACATTCTTTTAATAACAGACTAATTAAAGAATTTATTTAAAAATCGATTGTGTTTTATTATCTAAAAGGTTTTACTATATAACTCATTCGATTTTAAAACTTCTGTGCTGTTTTTATAACAAAAGGCACATATATGTTTTTATTTTTATTTTCGAAAGAAAATACTTTTGAAATATTTTCATTAGAGTGAAATATATATTGTAAAGAATAAAGAATTTTAAGTATTACAAATGAAAATTCTTTAAAATAAAGTTAATATTTAAAATATCTTTTCAGCATTATCCTTAACAGTTTCAGGAAATCATGGAACACTAAAATTTTATTCCTTAAAAATAAAGGCAAATTTTGAAGTTAGCTATAGCTCATGTTATGGGAACTAGAAAAAGTATTCAGGAAATACCAAATAAAGGAAATACCCATATATTTTTTTTTAAATTTTTAATTTACACCGAAAATGTACAATTTCTAAAATATCAAAGTTTAATATTTTAACTAGTCGATATTTTATTTTCATATAATATTTCAACTAGTCAATAAACTATATGCACTCGATATTCGATTTGTATAACTATTAAAATTTCCACAAAATAACATTTAATATTCATCTTAAAAGTTTTAATGGCTTTGTGAAAGTACTTAACAACAAATCCCAAAAAACCAACACTTATTATTGTATATTTAAATTTCATCAAGGCACATTTTAAATATATTTTTATGAATAGTGGGAAAAACCATGTTGGACAGTGTTATTAAATGTTACCTCACCCAAGAGCTTCCTTCTAATTGCAACAGCAGCCGCAGTCAAAGTCTAAAAGATCTGACATCTGTGTGACTTTCAATGTGTATGTGTGCGAGTGTGTAAGTTTGGGTGTGGGCGTTAAGTCAACGTTTTGTAGCTGTCTTGTCTAGGGTTATGATGCTGTCTCCCTAATTGCAAATTTCTTTCAGTGTAGACGCAACGTTGAATCGTTTTCTTGCATTGTGGGCGTTGTCGGGAAGGTCGTAAAAACTTCCAAGTAGAAGGCGAATGCACATAACCAAAAGAAAAGGTTTTTTTGAGAATGAAAAAAAGGAGACTTTAATGAACGCTTTTTTTTTTGCTATTCTATTTGGCAGGAGATTTATAACTTCCTTGGCATTTTGGTTAGACAATTTACGCCTACCCCACAAAATCGGTGAGGTGATGGTTGGAGATGCGGAGGTGTATTTGCAGATGCACTTAAGCCGCTTAGAACTACAGACTGCTTGGAGACGACTAACAGACGAAACGGACTGACTGACTGAGAGAATGACTGAATGACAGGCCTGACTCATGCCTCATTACGTTGCCGCATTGCAGCAGCGGTGATCCGAGCTTTTGTTATCATCCGGTGTCGATGATTTCTAGTGAAAGTTTTGTCGTCATTTCATTCCATTCCATTTCACTGAGCTGGAGATATAAAAATATAAAGAAAAAAAAAGTTTGCTTTTCATATACAAACTGAAGCTGAACATCTTAGTGCTCGGCACGCATGCCTAAACACACACACACACACACACACACACAGACAAACACACACAATGGTGGAGCAGAATCTTTCACGCTACGATTTTACTTGAGTTGTCTCTCCGCTCCCTTTGGCATGACATACTTTCGCTTTCATTGACTGCACTCGATCGTGACATAAGACTTTTGTTAAATTAATGCTAAACGATTATTTATCGACTCAACTTTACATTGCATTGTTATCTTAGAGGTGGCTGTTGGGGTATCCAGAATCTTAAAAGCTTTAAGCTTTTCCTCTACATATCTTTGATTAATACATTTCGGTTGCTTATTTCGAAAGCGTAACATTTGGGGTCAATTTGAGAAATTAGGCCAAGTCAAATGGCAAATGTTTGAAAAATCAGCGGGATCTTAATTAGGTTAAAGGAGATGGGGGTAAAGGGCAATAGCATGGTGTGACTCAAGGTCATCAGAAATCAGTGTTTTATTATGTATTGGGCAGATAAAAATAAAAATATAAATGAAGAAATAAAGTCTTTACTTAATATTGAAGGTCCCTTAAGGTTATTAATTTTTGGTGGCTCAAAGAGCTTAAGTGACGGTTTTTTCAGAGGGTTTATGCCATGTTTTACTGTGGGTTGGGCTTCGATTTAACTCACTAAATTTTAAAACAATTTTTTGCATTTAAAATATGTTTATATTGGTCTATATCATTTGATTTCTTTAACTAGGTTATTAACCTTAAATCAATTTAAAAATATTATATCAAAGAATGCCGCTATCTAGCGGTAGGTAGATACCTTACTGTTGGTATTCCCCTTACCAACTTTTTCATGTTATAATTATAACAAAAACATTCCAGAAATATATCTAAACCACCTTCTTAATAAGCCAATTCTATTTAGGAAAAAAATATTGTTTATATTTCAATGACTCAGAATTGTGTTTTTATTTTCTATTTCCCTTTTTTTTTGCGACTGTTAAAAAAGAGAAAACCAACAAATTAATTACGCTCTTCAATTAAAGCCCAACACAAAATAATAAACAAAAGCGAAAAAAAAAATATAATTGCTTTAAAAGTAAAGAGAAATATTTGTGAAGCAATTGTTTAGCTATTGCCTATACATTTATCTTATTTGCTACAACTAGAACAAGAATTGCTATACAAAAGTAGATAAATATATATATACATCGCATTTAACAGTTCTACGTAAAGGTAATTAAATTTGCTGTACTGATCAATAGAGAGACTTTGTTAGATAAATCATTGTGGATGGAAAACCTCGGGGTATTCGTGCTTCTACTAGGCAACCTTCAAATGTCAGCGACTTGTTATTTCTCTTCTTCTTCTTTTTCTCTATATCTTTTCCATACATGTAAAGTAAAAAAAAAATGCATAAAAAAGCAATTGAAGTGTAAAACAATCAATGTGTATTGTAAGTAATTCAAAAGATAACGACTAAGGGAATACCCTGTTTGACGAAGCATTGTTATGAATGCAAAAACTCTGCTAAAATTTTGGTTTTTACTAACCTATACTACTACTCCCTGGCGCCCTCTAGGAGCCAATTCATGCCTACCTTTGCATAAAGTTTTCTTGGAGTTTCTACTGTTTTTTTTTTCAAAATATCGATTAATTATTCAAGTAATAATCCGAAATAAACCCGACAAAGCCTTAACACTTTAGCAACCATATTAGTTACTTTAGCAGCGATCAGATCGGAACAGATCATATAATAAAGGTATCCCATCTTAATTAAATTTTAGAGGATTCTTTCATAGAAGAAATTTCTTTTCTAGGGATGTAACAATCTAGATTTTTAATACCTAGATCTCAAAGATCACTTAGAAGTAATAATAGACAAGACACTAGATCGTTGATAGATTTACTAGATCGAATCTTCAATACTGACCGGGAGTGTATCTATAAGGGCAGATATATAATATTAGATCAAATCTGAAATCGATGCTATTTCGGAAAATATGAATATTTGTGGAGTAGATTTCTCCATCATTTACTCAGATTTCCTCATCCTTGATACATATGTAAATCATTGCCCCACCCTGTACAGGGTATGTACATAACTTGAACAAAAAACTTCCATTTCAAAATGCAATAACACTTACAATGGCTCATTACAATTGTCTGTCGTGTGTTTTGTTTTTTTTTTGGATACGGATTTGACAGTCAGCTGTCAGATCTCTGTATACAAATCCATATACACATTATATGTCTAGAGTTATATAGCCAAAAAAAAAAAAAATATATACAAAAATTTGTGCAAACACAGCTGTTTAGCAGAAATGCTAAAAAAAAGTTTTTTTTTAAAAAAAAACAACAAAAAAACATAAATAAATAAAAAAATAAAAGCAAATATCTTGTTGAACGGGTTTCGGGTTTTTGTTTTTTATTTTTTATTTCTTTGGTTTCGTCTTGTCATGTTTTTTTTTTTTGTATTTTTCTTCTTTTGCACAAAAGTTCAAGAAAAATTGAGCACAACATAAAACGTGAGAAGCGAGAATTTTTTTTTGAGACGTATTTGAGATTTTGCATACCCTGTAATCAAAGGGCAAATTTTGGGGTGTATTTGGTTGCTAAGTTTTGAAAATTTTACTCTAGTTTCTTAAGAACCTTTGATAATTGAAGAGTTGAGGAACTGGAAACATTTGTATATCTGGTCACACTTATTTTTATCAAGTCGACTACTTTAGCATTTTGGGACCTATTTTAAAGGACTTTCTTAAGTAACCTTCTATCAGAGGTGACTTAAAATATATCCAATCTGACTTTAACATTTTCTAAGCTGCTTTAACAGTAAACTATCCCATTTAAAATCGTATATAAACCCTATCTTAATATGGTTGGGCTAAGGTTGGTTCCTAAGGAAGGTTCTATTTCTATTAACAGGAAAGTTACCTAAACAATAACCTTAGGAATGTTAAGTAATGATACCTCGCCTTCTTTATTAATATACAGGGTATCATAGTGTCGCCAACTTGAAAGAATTGTCTTATATAGAGAATCTAATCGATTATCTCTTAACTGGCTCTACCTGTTTCCAGTGTCTTCTCTTTTTTCTATGTTGTAGTTTATCTTTTTGCCTTCATTCACGCCCATCATTCACGCCCACATGTGTTAACTAAATACTAAATCGACGGAGCAGGCGTAAATTTGCATAATTTTTAAATTAAAAATAGTAAATGTGTTTATGTAATGACATTTCTAACGGTAACAAGTGATGACTTCATAGCCAAACATTCAAGCCAAGGAGCCAGTGTAAGAGAGAGCCTTAAATACATTTGCATTAGTTAGTTGACCAAACTGTGTAGAGAAGTCTGTACCATGGTAATATCATTCAAGTTTTTTCTCTCTCTATCGTATATACATTTCTCTCTCTAACTCACACTAAGCAATCTGCGTGATCAACACACGACGCTAATGTACAGATCATGAGCACTGATTGCGTTTAGTGCATGAAAATTGGAAAAACTTGTTGTCGTCGTCGACGTCTTTGACTTGTTCTGCAGCAGCCTCCATAGTTTGTTCATCATTATGATCAATGGCAATGATCATTATGATGATCGTTTGGTTTGCTTATTAATTTCCTACACACAACTTTTGCCTATGCGGCACATATCATGTCAAATAATTTTTTTTGTGTTACAAAGACTTGCACTTGTTCAGTGCCTTTTAGAAGTTGATGCTGCGATCTGGGACTTGGGGCTGGGTCAGATCTTCATCTTCATTGAGTCGCCGCTCTAATTAATTCCACGTTGGCGCCACAATGAATTGAGGCTCCTGACCTTTGGTCAGTTTTTACAATAAATCCATATTTACATACTTATATATGTATATATATAATTCTTTTTTGTAGTTCAATATTTGTTTAGAGAATTATCAACGTTGTGGACGACTGCGTTTAGTTTGTGGTTGATCATTAAAAAAATGGCAATATAGCGTGACGGAAGTTTAAGAAAATTCAAATTATTTTGATATGAATATGATAAGGTCTTAATATTTCTATTTCTCTCAGTGTATGAAGGGCATGGGCATGGGCATGGGCTTGAACATGGGCTTCACAGTCAGCCTATAACCTTCACCTTCAGTCATTGTTGCTGACTCTTTGTAATTTAAATTAATTTTCTGTAGTTTTTTTTTTTTTGTTTTTGTTATTGTATCTTTTTAACAACATTATTTCAACTAGCTGTCTGAGTGATTTGCCGCTATCCAACCATGGTCTAAGGTTACCCCCTCAAATATTATAACCAGGAACTCAAACTTGAACTTAAATATAATATAATTTTGGTTCTATACCCTTAAAAAAAGAGTTGATTTGTTTGGTTTTGTAAAAATTCATGGAGAAATCAGAAAGAAAAACAATTTGAATATTTTTAAAAATAATTTATTGCTCCTCCAACTCAAAATCAATGGTAAAGTAACTTACTTTAATATGTATTATGGAAGCTAGGTTTGAGCTATAATATTTCTTTTTTTTTTCATATTTCTTACATTAACGATTCATTAACGATCTTTATAACGTTTTCACATAATTCTAACTTTAACTTGAATTGAAATGCTGATATTTTAAAAAAAGTTTAAGTAAGTAAAACTTATTAATTAGGTAAGGTTCGACCATATCTTTAGATCACTTAAAGGAGAAAAAAAGATCGTGAATGATCGTTCATGAAAAAAAAGTGTTCGAATCGAAGAAAGCTTTTATAGAGTCCCACATCTTGGATAGTTATTTTCAATCTATCTATCTTGAATTGGTTCATACGATCCCTTCATCTTTCCGATCGAAATTCTTAACGATCTTCTCTAACTTAAACTTAACTTAATTTCCGATCTTAAACTAAACATGTAATTTTTAGTTAAGTAAAGCTTATACTAGGTTTATATACCTTGAATTGGTTCATACGATCGCTTCATCTTCTTGATCGATCATTCATGATCTTCTCGAACTTAAACTGCACTTAACTTTCAATCTTATGCTTAACTCTTCAAGTCAAGACATTTACTACATCAATTCATTTAAAAGCGTATAAAACATTCGTTATAGTTGATATTTTGAAAAACTTTCTGAATTTTACTTGTAATTTGAGCAGCTTCTCAAGTTCATCGCGTTTTGGCGATTTTATTGAACGATTATGGGTCTGGCTTGTGTTTTTCTTTTTTTTGCTAACAAATTGAAACAGAGATAAAGAGTGAGAGACTGTAAAGACTAAGGAAAAATAGAGAGAGAAAAGTGAAAGACGAAGCAAATCTCGTGATAACACGTAGGCTAGCAAATAAGTTGGCCCCAGTATGCGTGGTCGAGACTAAGATACAGACAAAAACTTCTGGCACGTACAAGCCACTAACCAGCCAACCGAACAATCAACCAACTAACCAACCAACCAGCCAACCACCCACCCACTCGCTATTTTTTCCTACCTTTGCCTAGGCTAGGCAAGCAAGCACTTTTATTTGGTGGCACCACCGCAGCAACAAACCAAGTTTTATGACCTCCTCTGAAAGAGGCAACCAGCAGCAGCAGCAGCTCATCATCATCCGTTCAAGAAGAAGAAGAAGCGACAGCAGAGGAAAAACACTTTTCGGTACACGGTTACGCCTCTTAAGAGTCAGGTGCCTTAACAAAAGCTCAGATTTCTGTAGTTTTTTTTGTACTTCTCTTCAACAGTTTTTTTTTTTTTTTTTTTTTTGTGCCCCTCTACGTTTTTTAATAGCCTGACCAAGGCTTGTTGTTGGTTTGTATTTTTTTTTAACTCTTTTTTTTTTTTTTTTATGGCCAACTTATAAATCTGAGTGCCGGCGGTGTTAGTGTGTGTGGCTTAACCTATTTGGAGACTATGTTGGACAAGTCTCAATAAGTCTTGCTTTGAGTAGGCTTTAATGGGGAGTTTGGAGTTGGGGCTCTGCCAGTCAGTTGTAGCCAAAGTCCGAGTTGGGCAATTCACAATTTTTCCAATCTTAACTGGAAAGACTGAAAAAATAAAAAAATTTACATCTACAATATTGCATATAAGCCAAGTTTGTAAGAGACAAATGGGAATTGTTTTAACACCTAAATGGTAAGACAGTATCATCGATTAGGACTTTCCTTGAAAGAGAAAAAAAGTTCTATATTACAAATAGAAATACTCTTTTTTAGGTTTTATACTCTAAAATACAATTAAAAATAAAGGTAAACTTCGTTTATTGTTTACTTTGGCAAATGAAATACCAAATATTTTCTTTTTTCAATGCATTTAACAGATTCCTTTGGAAAATATAACCAGACAGATTTCCATCTTTCAATCCATTTAAATCTCAAATTTACAATAAGTTATATATTATGATAAATTTCTAGTAGAATAGAGTTTTCGAATAACAATCTTATAATCAAATTTATTGAAAATTTTAGAGAAAATAAAAGTAATTTAAATAAAGAACTAAAATGTATTAAAATAATATCTAAAAAGAAATTTTGTATATTTTCAACAATACAAAATATAAAACCATTATATTCTATTCTATTCTGATTCTTCATCATCCCTTTGATATATATCCTTTAGAGTAACTTTACCCACATTACAACATTTTCCTGTATCATTTAGATCAAGAAATTCCACTTTAGACCAATAATCTCTCGATTGTTGTTGCAATGTTTGTAAATAGTTTTCAAAGTGTTTATAACGTATATCCCTGGTATTGGGACAACCGATTAGATGATGATAATCACATGATTTATCTTTAATCCAATGGCGCTGACTAAAGCCATGGTGTATCTGATCGGCCCCGATACCCTCATCGTACATGGTGGCTGTTATATTGGCAATTGCCTCATTGATCATGCCATCGACTTCGGTTGACTTTAATAGATGCAAAACAAGTTCATGGGTCTCTTCGCGACGAACACAAAGTAAATACCATAAGGGCAGAGATTCAAAACGAATGCATTTAATAAGCAATGGAAGATGAATGCAACGATTCACCCAATCATGGCCCAACCAACGGACAATAATAAAAAGAATCTAAAAAGAAAAGAGAGAAAAAAATACAGAAAATGCAATTTGAATCAAACTTGGACTTACCTCTATTTCTGTATTCACACAAATTGCACTTGAACTGAGCAAAAAATTTATATGTTTTACAGGCATATCGAGGAAATTTTTAGTGGCCACAAAGGTTAAGAGAAATCTTTGGATTCTAGTCAACATAAGATTCCTAAGCACATCCAATGCAGGATTTCCTTCCATTTCTACATAGAGAACACAGGCGGTATCCTCATCGAAACAGCGGGTATCATCAAAGTATTGCCAACAGTGTGCCAATAAGGAATCGATCCTTAAATATGTTGCAGCCACATAAACAGCTACAATGTCCTTGCGTTCCAAGTGAGGATCATCGCTCAGCATCCATTTGTAGATCAACATAAAAGCACGCTGTGAGACGTATTTTTCCCGTAGGGTAACCACCAAAGGCAATTCATCCAGTTCCATAAAGAATTTTGAATATACTTGCAGGACAACTAAATGGCAATTGAAGTACATTTTATTGATTTCAATCTGTACAGTGGTCATCATATGCGTTTCAATCATATAGCGGAGTACAGATGATAGGGAATCCTTGCCCGGTTGTTTCATTTTCAACCAGTTGGGTACATCTTCAAAATTATGTCCAAATTCAAATAAAGAACGATTTGTGCACTTAACCACAAGATCTTCTGGTTTCGGTGGTCGTTTAAAGACACGTTCAAGTTCCAAATCTTCTGGATTGCTGACTAAACGGGTAACAGAACCAATTTCCTTCTTGGTATAAGATGCAGCATCAGGATTGTAATTGGGACTTGTATGTAAAAAATGTTAGAGGGTTTTTTTTGGAAATTTAATGTACAACTCACTTGGTAAAGTGAACACTGCAAGTGAGTTCACGTTGTGGATTCTTCTTGTCCTTACTGGCATTTCGTTTCATTAGTTCGTCCATTTTGTGAAAGATATATTTTGTTTTAAGATGTGAAAGTAAGAGTTGACAATATATTCAAGTCTGAAAAATATGAGTTTTTAAACTTTTTAAAACACAACTGAACGCAGCAATTGTTACAATATAAGAACTGGTTCCATATTTGAAACGCAGTAACAGTACCAGAACAGCCAGTTCCCTATTTGAAACGCAGCAACTGTATTGAAATCAGTTGAAGCAGTTGCTGTTTCAGAACGAGAACATATGTAAAATTCAGCAACTGTAACATGGCTAGACTTGGTTCCATATGTGAAATGCAGTAACAGTACCAGAACAGGAACTGAATCCATTAGTGCAAAGCAGCAACTGCAACGAATCATTAACTAGTTACCTATTTGAAACGCAGCAACTGTATCGAAATCAATACTAGTTCCATATATAAAAAGCAACAATTGTTACAGAAAAGAACTGGTTCCCTACTTGAAACGCAGCAACTGTACAGCTTTTGAAACTAAACAGGATTTGCTATTTCGTTATGTTTCGAATGCTTATTATTTTAAAAAAGGAAATGACTCTTGAAGGACTCAAACTTTGTCTTTATATGAAGATTACGAATCGGAACGGCATAAATTTTATTTATACTTTATATAAGAGGATTCCTTTGTGTTTTTAGACGACCATTGGTTTTAAATATCTTATCAATGCCAATGTTTATCTCTTTGTTCATTTTATTATTTTTAAATTAGGTAATTGTGTAGAATGTTCCCAAAAGTATGCCAGGAACTACTAATTATCTGCTATGCTAGTAAACCCCTCAAATGATTTCATATGATATGGTAATCTAATAACAAAATCAAGTCGACATAATCTTCTCTTATTCCAACTCAAAAATTTTACTTAACCTTGTCTAATTCTAACTCTCAAGTCTTACCTAGTTAATAGTCAACATAATCGCAGAATAAATTACATTAACTTCTGATTTAAATTTAATTACTCACCTTAAATCCACAAAAACTCTTGAATTCATTTCTAATGATAATTAAGAGGAAGTAAGCTAGACAATATAAACTGAATAAATAAAGTTTTCAAATATATTTACTTTATAAATAAAACATGCCGTGTTAACTCGTGTTAACAATTATTAAGTAATTACAATTGAAACAAATGAATATATTACTTACTGTTTACATTTCCATATTTAACCGGAAATATATAGTTACTCTTATCAGATGTTTCAATTGAATGAATTATGCAAATATATACCAAGTTGCTAAAGTTAAAGTTTCTGATAGTTTTGAGATAATTTTAGTTACTTTTCTTTTGAAAAGCTATTTTTTTTACTTAAATTTCCTTCATTTTCAAAAATGTTGCAAGAATTGAGAAACAGTAAACGTAAAGTTATATGACTAGAATTTCCTAGGTTATAAATATTATCCTTGATTTAGGGCTTTCAACATACTTGAAATTCCAGCACAACAACAACAACAACAACAAAACAGGCAATTAAATAAATTATTTAGCTTTTTACGGCACTTGAGCAATGGCAGAGCAAAAGAAGAGGCAAACTCAAAAGTAGTCGAAAGAAAATGAGTCAAAACAATCAACTTTAAATACCATAATGAGAGCCATAAAATGTTCACGGCAGCAACAAATTACAAAAACAAAAAAAAAAAAGTGAGAGAGAGAGAAAAAAAAAAGCCGAACACGTAATGCTCATAAAGTCATTTGTATTTGTTAAACACATGTGAATAAACTTTTGCTGACGGTTTGCCACAAAATTTTTGTTTTGTATTGTTTCACATTGTTGTTTCTTATTGTTATTTTTTAACATTTAATTTAAATTTAAATTTTTCCATCTTCGAACACACACAAATTAGCACACAAAGCACACACACACCCTCACTCCTACCTAAATAAATAGCATCAGAGTTTTTGTGACTTTTTCGGTCTTATCAGGAAAAAAAAGCCTTTGACAGATCTCTGATGGTGGAGACGTGTGGCCCATGCTGAGTGGGTGAAGTGATCCATCCATTCGTCTATCCACCTACTGACCACTAATTAGCGCCAACTAATTGAAAACCTCACGCTTCATGCTTAACAAAACTTCCGACCATTCGTTATGAGTTTCAGTTTCAGTTTTAGAGATTTGGGTACATGGGTAAGAGAGTATAGGGTATCTATGTCAGAAGAGTGAGAGCTTAATTAAGGCAAAGTAAATAAGAAATTGAAAAGCATTTTCCCCCCACAACCAACAATAACAACAAAAGAAAGAAAATTTCATTCATTTGCGCAATCAGTTTGAAATGCAATTGGTCAGGGACGTAGAATAGCATTTTGAATGGGTTAAAGAAGGATTTTCTATGGTTTCGGAAGTCTTTTAATTTGAGAAAGGGAGAAGAGAAAAAAAAAGGTGTAAATTATGGCATAACAAACAGAAATTAGTTTTAAACTATTTAATATATGCTCTAATCTTTAGATTGAAGAGCAGTATAAATAACTTACCTATCTCTCTTCCCTAACTACTCCATAAAGTTGTCTATCCCCTGTAACCACCAACTACTCCCATGATCACTCTTTATTATGTGTTAAATCTTTAAGTATTCACCGGGCATAAGTTTGATGTACTTTTTCTTCTCTTTACTTGATGATTTCTGTTATGCTACAATTACTTATTTCTTTAACATTTTGTCTTGTATTTTTTTTTATTTGTTTATATGCTTTATTATATAAGCCAATTAGCCGACTTTTGGTATTTGCATCGAAATGCATAATTTATGAATGCGTCTCCCATCCCAAAAAGTGTGGCAAAAGTTATAAAAAATCTTTGAATCTTAAAATCAAAAAAAAGAAACTGCAGCAGGCGTAAATGAAGCAATTAAATTCAAAATCAACAAAAATCCCATAAACATTTTTTTTGTGTGTGTGTAAAGAAAAATTTATGTAAATTTTTTAGTTTGAATTTCAGTTTGAATTTTTATTGTGTTGGAATATTAAAAATTAATTTCTTTCTTTTCTGTTTTTTTTTTTTTTGGTATGTGTAACTTTACAGCCATATAAAACGTTTAAAAAAATTATTAAACTATTGAAATGAGTCTAAAAAAAACCGAGTAGATGGCCAAGTTATTCAGGTGGAGGGGTATGGGGGAGAAAAAATTAGATAAGATTGTTTGATTTTAATTAAAAATGGTAAGAAATTCTTGGCGTTTATATAAATGTGAGCAACTATTGGGTAATAGATGAAAGATGGAAGGTCTATATGTATATATATATGTGTATATTAGAAAATAACTGATAGATTAACAACCGAGTAAAAAGAAAATGGAATAGAAAGTACAATAATAAAATTGGCAGCATGCGGAGATAATTTACTGCATTTTAATATACATATACAAAAAAAGTTTGAAATATTCGTTATAACTTGGCCAATTTTAAGTTAATAACTAAAAAAAATAATCTTTCCCCAGTCGTTCCGCTTGCAAAATTTTCACATGATGGCTTTCTTCTACTGATAGAAATTTTGATTCTTTCTTGTGGCCTGCTGTTGTTGTTGTTGTTATTGTGTTCATTACCATTTTGGCAAATTCATGTTTGGCTTAATCTTTCTAAGCCATTTTTATGGCCGGCATTTAATTGCTTTTCTCATGCGTTTCACTTATTTTTGTCTGCCTTCCACTTCTTATACATATATATAAATTTTTTGCTTCTTTCTTTTCTTTTGCAGGTAAGTTACACACTGACCCACTTGGCCAATTATATAGACACTCCAAGAAGCTTCCATCTTTTAAGTGGGTAGAGAGATGGATGGATCGATAGATGGATGACTGAATGGGTAAATATGGGGAAAGATGCTGGCGCCAGTTTTTTTTTTTTTTTTTGTTTTATTTGAACACACAGAGAGATGAAAAGAAAGAAAGAAAGAGTCCCTCAAGCAACACTGCAGGGCTTTGAAAATAAAGTGGGAAATATTTATTGATATGTGACACATTGTATCGATACACTATCTAACTGACTTTCCACTGGCCTGAGTTATGCCCATGCTGGCTGCCTGCCGCCTGCCCACGTTGAAAAGATGAAAATCTGATTAAATTAAAAAAAAAAAATATATCGGAATTTTTGTGATTTCCATAGTTATGGACCCAAAAAAAAAAAAAAAAAAAACACACACAAATGATAAGCTGGCCGGCCAATGACCATGTATGTTAGTTTGTAAATTGAATTCTTTGGCTCTAACCTGTTTTCTAATTGGGTTAAAATGCAATCTCCTTGTCAGATATTGGCTAAACATGGTTTTTACATCTAGTTAAATGGCTTAGTAACATGGTTACAAAACGCAAACATTTCATTTGCCTATTTTTATGGCCTTTCGAAAACGGTTAAACATTTATAGATCTACCATAATATTATTACCAGATTAGGATATTGAAATTTATACTTGAGTATTGGTCATGTTCTTTAAAAAACAATTAGTTATAAACATTAATAGATACAGAATGAGAGAAGGGAAACCAATTTGAATAAAAAGAAGAAAAGAATGAAAAGAAGGTTAAAAATAGATATGGAATCTAAAGAAAATTTAAATTAATTAATTGGTTAATTTTTTAGAGATTTCAGAATATACTTGAGTTCGTATCAAGATGATGTTAACTGGATTATGGTTGGGTTCATTAAGTAAAGTTTTCTATAGTAGCTAGAAGCATCAAATATTGAATATAAATTCTACATAATTACTTCAAACCAAGATTCCTTCTAGGATTAGGAATAATAGTCCATCTAAAACTGATTCTAGGATTATAACTAGGTTATCATTCTCAGATCTATAAAGTAGTAGTATATAGTAGTAGTAAAAGTAGTATATAGTAGTAGTAAGTAGTATTTAGTAGTAGTAAGTAGTATATAAAGTAGTCTCTTGAGTTAATTCCAATCTAAAATACTACTTAGAAATGGAATGCTTTTTAAGTTTGTGAATTTTGATTAAATTATTAAAGTTGTTGATTGATTTCAAAAGTTTACTTATAATCTTCATTTTAAGAGTTTACTCCTTAGAGAAACTTTTTCCTAAACATCTTTTCAAAGTATATAAAAAGAAGAATACAGATTAATTTCATTGATCTAGTAGAAATTTTCTTTTCTCAGATCATTTAACACCAAATGCATGACAAATATAGATAGCAATCTAATTATTCCAAAAATTTCTCTTCTCTTTTCTCGTTCAGTTTGCAACTTTGTTTAGAATGTTGGCAATTTAAATTCCAATCTTTTGATCTTTTTTCTGTTTCTTTCTTTTCTTTAACAACTAAAGTTATCAAATGAGCAACCTGTCAAATGTTGAACAAAAACTCACTTTCTCTTTCTCTTGGCAGCAGCAGCTGGCGCCAATGCCTGTGCCTATGCCATATGATGTGCATCCTGTGCCAAAGTAAATTACAATTTATTTATATGCAAACACCCACACACACACACACAGAGAGAGAGAGAGAGAGATAGAGAGAGAGAGAGAAAATAGTGAGGGAGGGTGAGGGCTAAAACCGATTTGTCTGCAAATCAGTAGGCAATAAGTCAAACGTTGCCGACCAAAAAGTTTACTTCACTTGGTGGTTTTGTATACACTTTAAGAAATGAGGTGTATATGATTCTTGGCACAGTTTTGCAATAAGAAAATGATATAGTATATCTGCAGCATAGATTTTTAATCAATTTTAGGGAAGTGAATCAATTATAGATATCAATTCAAATCAAGAGAACTTTATTAGTTTGACAATCATTGAATAAAGCTAGTTAAAAATGGTTTAATTTCTTCAACTTTTTGCATAATTTATAGTTAATTTTTACCTTCAAAGGTTTATTAATGATAACTAATGATTTATATATTTAAAATTTAAAGGTTCAGCCTTTCAGAGTATTCCAACTTCCATTTGACTTTACCCCGTTTTGGATTTTTTATTTCTATTTTTGCGCTTCCGTTGCTTCAGTCCCTGTGTCGGGAGTTGGGGAATCGGGGAGTTAGTCAGCTAGTCAGTCATCTAGCAGCAGCAGCTATATACATATACTATATAGCGTAAAGCTATATCTGCCTGTCTATCATTTTTGCCTTTCATTTTCGCCGCAGACAATTGCACCGAAGTCGCTTCGAGTCGATTCGATCGTTTGCCCTCTTCAAAACAAAAAATGCCGCTCTTTCATTTTCGTTTGCAATTTCTATTTGTCTGTGTGTGTGTGTTTGCATTTTCATTCATAACTTGGCTCATCCAGACTAAGGGAAGTGAGGGTGCGGGGGATTGTTTAAATTAATACTGAACTCTGTTTAAACAGTTGTTGCTTATGCAATTTTGCTATGATTTGATTTGGTTGCGTTTTGTGGCAATGAGGAAGTCCATTTTCACCATTTTCAAAAACATTTGACTCTCGTTTCTTTTGTGGGTGACTGTGGCAAATGCCCGAGCCTGATTATAGGGATGTTAAATGTGGCCAGCCGCTGGCTATGGCAGATTGCATGCCAACGATAGCCTAAATGTGGCTAAAGCGAAAATATCATAATCCAAATAACTTTCGCCTCCATTTCTTATATTTTTCTTAAGGAAACGAAACAATTTCATTGGCCTATTTGTTAGTGGAGTAGACTTGCAATTTACATAAACATTTATCACATTTTTTTTTTTTTTGGCGAGTTGTGTCATTTTATGGCTAAACGTCCTCGACCTTTTTGGCTTCCATTAAAAAAAAAAAAAATAGAGTTGCCTGCTTTTACGCCTGCGCACATCTTGGGGATCGTCTGTCAGTCTGCTTGTCTGTCAGTCAGTCAGTTAGTGGCAAACAATGGCAGTCTCTTGGTCGTCTGGCGCGTGCAGACGTTGACAGGGGCCTAGCCCCTATTTGCCTGTGCCATTAAACAGCAGTCCAGGTAGGCGTTGCTCCTCCGCCACATCATCTCTTCATTCCACTCCTTATTTTTTTTTTTTTTTGTCTTGTGCTCCTACAGACAAACAATGGCATCTACTAGACTACGCCAAGATAACAAATGTGCAGGTCCACATTTAAAATAATGAGTCTGCTCTACTACTCTAAGGGCCTACAAAGTGGAGGCGACGACTTGTAGTTGTTGTTGCTATTGTTGTTGCTTCTTTTGATTTGTCAAGTTGAAAGTTGAAACTTGGAAAAGGGGATGGCAAGTAAATAAACTTCAGTCCCATGACTGCCATTTGACTTTAGCTGCCGTGTCGACATGTGAGCGAAAGTGATTTCTGCCTAGCGGCTAACTGACTGAATCGTTGAATTGTTGCTTGGTTGACTGGCTGCCCGGCCGACCGTCCGGCTGGCTGACTGGCTGGCAACTAAATCCTGCCAATGAATAATTTAGTCATTTCATGCAACTGCAATGAAACATTTAAGCCGCAGGAGTTATGCCCAGTCTCAGTATCATGACCACCCAGGCGATGGCGTCGGTGGCGGCGCCTTGGCGGCATATTCATCATATGGGTGGAACGCGTCTCACTGTGGCACTCAAGCCACAGTGGTTTAAAATTATGACATATATATCTTTATATGAATGTGACTAACACAGGAAATTTGTATTTTGGAAAATCTTATGACAGGCTCTTAGTCAGTTTTCTGATAAGTTTCATTGAAGAAGGGAAGAAGATCATTGCTGTATTCATCTTTAGTACCAAACAACGTATTATCTTTTATGACTAATTAGGTTTTTATTAGTGACGAAATGAAATATTAACTTATAAAAGTAACGAACTGCTTGGGAATTATAACTTGAATCGAATGAAATATCACAATTGGAAATTAGTGAATTTAGCAAGTTTCTTTAACATTTCTTCTTCAGGCTTCTTGGGATGTAAATTAGAATAAAAAATTGGTCAAAAAGTTAACTTGGACAAAAAAGTAAAGAAAATATTAGATGGGAATTATAACTGGGATAGAAGAGTCTTGTACTAGTTGAGAATCATAACGGAAAAGTTCCTTAAAACACATTTTCAAGTGTCATATTGTTGGTGAATGTTTATTCAGTGACTTTTTTACCCAGAAATTATTGTATATCAAATAAGAACTTATTTTGATAAGATGATTTATTAACTAAATTAAAGCTTATGATTAACTTTAAGTCAAATAAGGGACTCACTGTGATTTCAAAATTACTTTTAATTAAGATTTAATGTATATACAGCTATAAATATCAATCCCAATCAAACAGGAGTGGTTGCCATTTAATGACACTTTGTTTTTGTGCCACTGTGCATGACAAACACTTCATTTTTTGTTTGTTTGTATACGTGTGTGTGTGTGTCTCTGTGCGAATGGCTTGACGAACTTCAGCATCAGGCCATGGGAGGACTTGAATGGAACTGGCTAAAATCAACTCTGTTGTGACCATTATGCTGACCAATTAGTCATTCGGTGCTCGCTTTTGCCATGTCATCTATGACGGCCAGGGATTGGCCAAAATGCAACAGAAAACCGACAAAAAAAAACAACAACGACAATAACAACAACCGTGTAATTTGTTTGTCAATTAAAAGCGCCAGCAACATGAATCGACTTTCGCAACATGTTGCCAATTGTACCAAAAACACAAAACTGAATGAAAGCGAGTCTGGGAGCCAACTGTTTTTGGCTGATATTTTTCAATTTTTTTTTTTTTTTGGGGGGAATTATTCTTGAATTCAATGCGGAAATTGCCAACAGCTGGCAGCGGGCTTCTTTTGTGGTTCTGCCTTGTCAACGCTAATGGTGATATGCAAAAACAACAACCAAAAGAAAAGAAAAGAAAAATAATGAGCCGTAGCAGTGATTTGTTGTTGTTGCTGTTGTTGCTGTTGGCTGGCGGCACTTTCTACCGCCTGTCCAAAAATAAAAAGCCATGTTGGAAGTCCTAAAATGGCAAGGCAACAGCAGCAACATCAGCGACATGTGCGACCGACTTAGCCAAGGCGACATTGGTGACATGCAGCTGGAAACCAAACTCATACTCATACTCAAACTCCAAGTCCAAGTCCCAAGTCAATGTTGGAAGATGGGCAAATAAATCTTATATATATAAATTTTATTTGCCTTTCCCAATTTGGTGATGCGACGACTGGCAGCGGCGTTCAGCAGCAGCAACATTTGTGGGTCATTTGGTCGACTTGTATCAGAAAGAAAATGAAATTGAAATTGAAACTTTGCAACCGTTAGTCGTTGCATATAGAAATATGGTATATATATGTATATATAAGCGTCTGATTTTGATCATTCAATTAAAATATTTTATAGCCAACTAAAAAACCTTGAACATCGAAAGACCGACGACGCCACATAAATTGATTGATCAAAGAGCAGAGAAAGAAACAGACAGAGAGACAGGGAGAGGGGGAGAGAAGAGAGAGAGAGAGAGATAAAATTATAATTTAAAAACAGAAATAAAAATGCAAGTGCCAATGCACATGTGCAACACTTGGCACTTCCTCATGGAGAATGACTTGGAGACAGAGATGCAGCTTCATGGAATTTTGCGCCGTTGCGCATTGGAATGCGAAATTAATGAAAGAAACAAAAAAAAAAAAAATAATAAAACCAGAGAGAGGGATCGGTAGGAAGGTGTATATATAGATGACGATGAGGTGGCCAGGCGGCAACTGCTGACAGTGATTAATGTGGCAGCTGAACAACATCTCAGCAACCAGTAAAGGAGAAGGAGTAGTGGTTGCAGTTGTCATAGTAGTAGGAGGAGGATAAAGAACATCTTTCAGATAAACACTTGAACAACAACAACAAGAACAACAAAAACAAATCACGGTCAAGTTAAGTCAAGTTATTAAAAAAGCGAAAGAACCAAACGAAAGTAGCTTAAATCCACAATGAAATGAAATGGAATGGCATGTTAAAAGGGTTCACAACAAAGTCCATTAAAGTGAATGAGTCAAGAAAGAAAAGGTACTTAAAGACAAAAAATAAAAGTAAAAGCCATGGGAAATATGTCAAGTTAATCGACTTAAAATTATATGTGGAGGGCCCTGCCATATACCAACACCGACTGACTGACTGAGTGATCGTTGGACTAAATGTTCGGGGTGTCGAAAGCTTATGGATTATGGTTAATAATCCGTTTAAGTGAAAAGAATTTAATAATTTTTTTACGATAGAATCTCACACTTAAAATCGAAAAGATATAAAATGATTCAGAATACCTTTTAAGACACCGAAAAAACTATTCTTTGGAATCAAGATCACAGACGTTTTCAATTTATTTTTGGCATTCTTAAATCGAACACTTGACTTTTGTGGGTTAAGTGTAAATGCCACTTGAAGAACATTTTAAAGATTATTCTTCCTTTATATCAGTTTTATGCTTCATATCAATATTTTTATGGACATAATGATAAGTTTCAGAAAAAGGGCAAATGCTTCCACATTTTTTGTGACGCAGAATGGAGACAAGAGAGACTCCACTGGTAAGGAATTTTATTTTTATACTCCTCATAAAAGGAGGGTATATGGCTTTTTATTGGCTAGTTTGTTTGATGAGTAACCTAAATTGTCAGTTTTCTTTTTTGTGTTTTATATTCTATGTATTTTTTTTTTAACTCATTCTTTTACAAAGTTTTGTCTTATTAAATAAAATTGATCGAATATAACTAGATTGTTCAGTTAACACTTAATTAAAGATTTTTTCATTTAATACATTTTGAACCAGTTTGTTAATTAATAAGATGGCATATGATATTGTTATATAGTTTGCATATGATATTCTTATATAGGTTGAATATGATATTCTGAATTCAGTTACTTTAAAATGTAGGTCAAATTTGAAATAATATCTTAATTTCCTGCTTAATATCTTTTGAAAAGCTATAATGATGTAATAGAAGCTTAGGATCAACCGATTTATAGACGTTCAGGTTGTCTAGAAAACTCTTTTTCGGAACCCTTCTTATGATAGTATTTTAGCAATGTATATTTGGTTTATTTAACATTTGTTGGGAATATATCTATAGTTTATTTATCAACTTATTTTGGACACTTTATTATCTTAAGCTCTTCTATTTAGCGACTGCCTGCATCAGCTTTCCGAACCCCCCTGTATCTCTCTGTCGCGCAGTCCCCAAATATTATCTCTCCACTCTGCTCTCTTACGCATTCTCTCCGTTAGGGTAACTATCATTCTTGACAAGTATTTCTTCCTTTTAACATTGTTTATACTCCTTCTAGTAATGGTACTTCTTCCTTCTAACATTATTTCTAATATCATTACTTGTCATTCCTTATATCATCACTTCGAGCTATCAAATTTATTTCTAAAATTAAACCATTCAATAAGTAAGCTAATGAGTAACGTTTAATTCTTATCAGCATTGCTTATCGTGCTTAGGTCATTCTTTCGAAAAGTATAACTAGCAAAAGTCGAAGACCTTTAGGAAAAAAGGTTTATATGAGCCGGTTTTTCCAAGGTCCCTTAAGACTTAGGCAGGGCTAAAAAAAAAAAGAACAATTGTAAAAGTATTTCCAGTGAACTGTTATCTCTTTTATTATTACTTAATGCCAAGCTTAACAGGTGAATTTTGCAAGAGTCCGGAGAAAATTTATAAAATAAAAAACATTTAGTCGTCTTGCATCTCATTTTTCATTTTTGACGCGTTACGCCTTTTGTTTTTAATGCAGAAATATTTGGTAATAAGCATAAATTCATAACATCAATGCAAAAGGGAGGTGTAGGGTGCGGGTTAAAAAGACAAAATGAGTGAGAGACCGAGAAAGTATCGCATTACTTTCGTCTTAAGTTACCTTTTGCTCATTATACAACCAAAAAAAGAAAAAGAAAAGAAAACTGAGAAATGTGTAGTGGCCCTGGCAGACGAGGCAGCCACCTAACACTCATTCACTCGCCACGACTTATAAAAAAAAAATTATATACATATATATGTAGGTCTGCACGGGTACACATGGTTTTCCGCACAAATGGTCAGTGCGCTGTGGCCACTTTATAATTTGTTTCATTAGGCAGCATGAAATCGCCTTTTGTGTGTGTGTGTGTGAGTGTGTGTGTGTAGAGAGTGTTGTGGCTTAAAGGAAGGAGGAAGCCGTTGCCAAGACTCTCTAGCCAAGACTTCAACTTAATAATTTTTCATAATTTGCGTGGGCAGATAGTGAGAGAGTTTGTTTTTTCTTTTTTGGCGACCGACTGACTTCCTTACAGCTGCCAAATATGCCACGCCCACAATCTACAATAAAATGGCGCTACAGTTAATTGGCAAATGCCATTTTTTCAATTAAATTCAAATCGAGATTGCAAATCAAATCGATTCCAAAGCACATTTAACGCTTGTCACATTACTTAGTGTAGAGTACCAAGTTATGCAAGTTTTCAACGCATGCGTGGCCCGTATCATTCAGTTATATTCGTATATATATATATAGTTTCAGTAGCCAAACAACTGCAATTGCAAACTGGCCCAGACATAATTATACTTTTACTTTATGGTTTTCTTTTACATTTGACACAGTTCTTGCCATATGTCTGTGTACGTGGGTGCATTGAGTGCATGTGGAGCAACCCCATAATCATATTAATTGTCATTTGGTTCTGGTTTGTTGGCTAATGGACATGTGTTTGGTCACGAAATGTCATCTTTATGGACCAGCTGCTGTTGCAATGGAAAATTTCGTTCAATATTTCTAACATTTTCCAGTCAAGTGTTAGTTTTCAATTCCATGAGTCACAGGAAACTTGTTTTGCTGAACTCGGCAAAGACTTTGCCCTAGTAAAACCACTGTAAATGAGCTCCTTTATAAGTTATAAGGTTTTTTATCTAAAAATTTTAAACTTTTTTCACGTCAATTTTTAGTTTTTAACTTTAAGTATATTTTAAAGTTTATTTTTATAAAATTGGTTGCAAAACTAGGCTAGGCTTCTTTTGAAAATGTTTTTCTGTGGGAAACCCTAAATGGAAAATGGGTCAAAATTATTAGATTTCATAGAATTCGCAGTCTATGAGAAAAGCCTTTTAACATGTTCTTAAATCTGTGACGGCGGCCACTTAACGCTACCTTCCCCCCTCCCAGTTGGCAATTCTAAAGATAAACTCAACAATGTTTCCTTTCAATTTTTTGTCGTTGTTGTACCTTCTTTTGGTTTTTTTGTAGACAATGAATCTCACTCGTGCTCATGTGTGTGCCTTTGTCAAATTTCAAGCAGCACTCAGCCGCGTGTCTAATTTATTATTATGACCTTTGCATGCATGAGAAGGCACACAGGCTAAGTATTTCTCTTTTTTTTTCAGTTTTTAATTATTTAGCATGCTAAACACCTCAATTAAACAGATTGCGACCAGACATCTAATACATTCGTGTGCGTGTCAAAGTGATATGAAGACTTTTGGGGGTAATTGATATATACGAATATATAAAAACCACCCTAAGACTATATAAAAGTCGAGCGAGCACACCTTAAAGAGGGCCGTGCCGTGTCACACATTTAATGCGGCGCCCAAAAGCAAGCAACAGTTTTTATGCACAGCATCCATCCCCCAAGAACAAAAATTCACCCCCTCTCTCACTCTCTATCCCTGATGCGGTCTGTAGCAGTTGAATAAACTCTAAATGTTCCATATTTAATGAACTTGCGTGATGACAATATGCCGAAATAAAAAAACACTTTCACCAGTTGCACTGGCAGAAAGAGAGAGAGGGAGAGAGGGAGAGAGAAAGGGAAGGGCAAACCTCGGCTTTGCTCCCTGTTTCCTTTCTGTATTAAAATGACGCTGATTACCCCAGTTTGACTTTGTGTGTTTGTCTGTAGGGGAACAACAACCCTTGAGATTGTTCGACAATGCGGCGCCTGTTGGCATCATAATGAATGCATTTATCCAGATGGAGATGGTGCCTCTCGACACAAGTGCAATCCTCTTCTTATACCATCCCTCCCTAGTGAACGGAAAAACAAATGTTGCGTACGCCCACGCGCATGCTCTCAATAACATTTCTCTCTTCTCTCCTTCCTCTCTCTCTCTCTCTCTCTACCACTTGCTTCAGCTGTTTTACCCACTCTCTTTTTATTCACAGTCTGCCTTTCGGTTCGGCTGTTACATTTTGAGCGTGTGTTTTGGGTTTTGTCCACAGTTTTGTGCCTCACGTTGACCGGTAAACATCGACCATATAAAAAGTAAAAAGTGAGAAGAAAAAAAAATGTAAAGTTTATTATTTTCTTTGCCCATTTTTGGTTGAAAAATTTTCACTGTGCCGTGTGTGTGTTTGTTTGTTTGGTATGTGCAACGATGCATTTCAATTTTTAAGTTTTTTTTTTTCTGTTAGTTTTTCGCTTCCGTTGTGCACCAATTGCCATAAACCGCGCCCTCTTATCACCCCAATAGAAAAATGTTTCCAATGTTTGGCAACATTTGTTGCTTGCAGCAAAATGGGAAATGAGGTCAATGCATTTTTCCAATTGCCAACGAGCCAATGATAACAACCAAAAAAAAAAAAAAAAAAAGTGCAGTAAAAACAATCTCATTCATATGAAAGTTCAAAGTTAAGTGACCTCGCATTCCGCATTTCAATTTTCAAAATCATTAATAAAAAATTTTCCACTTGAACGAACAAAAGTTATATACAGTAAAATGAAATGCATTTAAGAGTCTTCTGTCTGTATCTGTATCATTCAACTATAATTGCAGGCCATAAAGAACGGCTATAAGACTGGCTTATCAGACTCAGTCATATAATCAGGCATTTTATATGAAAACGAAACGAACTATTTAACATTATATTGGATTAAACAGCAGCAGCAGCAGTTGGAGAAGCAGCAGCAACATTGTTGCTGAGGTAAGTGGTTTGGGGAGGGTAGTTAGCAACATTGTTGCTCTAGTGGGGAGGGATGTGCAGTTCGAACTTCGAATTATATTTTGTAAGTTCAATGCACTCTGTAAAATTGTAAAATTGTGTCACTACAGTCTATACCCGTTTAATAGACACCACCCGCATATAAATCCTATGAAGAAAATCAATTCTATATAAAATGAAAAATCATAATAAAGTCAAGCGACTCTTTAACATAAAAATCACAAGAAAAAAAAAAAAAACAAATTCAAGTCATAAATGCGGCAGATAAAATGGATTAGCATAACAACGACAACAACAACAAAACAACAAAGACAAGAAATCATTTTAAATTAATAAACAAAAGTCAGCGACTCTCTGGGTTGAGGATTATGTGTGGCAAAGAAGGGATTTGTAAGGGGTTGGGGGGGGGGGGATTGTTGGACCAAAGAAGTAATGCGATATTGAGACCAAGTACAGGGTGCGTCTGCTGCAGCAAAATAACCGCATAAAGAGACACAAAGAGAGGAAGGGAGGGAGGGGGGTAGCTAAAAACCACATGATATCAGCTATAATTTCAGAATTGTGTGTTTGTTTAATAGATCTCCGATTGAGTTATTATGACTGTATAGTTGTACTTGATTGGTTTGTCCTTTTCTTGATCAGATATCTATAACTGTTAATTGATCTATAACTGACACAAGACGACGACAACGATTGGTGTCAATTGTGCATAATTATGATTATTTCATACATTCAATTTGGGTCAACTATTTTGCAAATCAAATTTGTGCCACACAAAACAAATGACAATAAAGAAAACAAAGAGAAGAAGCGAAGAAAAAACAAAAAAAATATAAGATAAGCCATGGGAGAAACGGCATAGAGCAAGTTCAATGGACTGGGTAAATATGCAGTTTTTTTTGTTGTTCTCCAGAGAGACATCTGTGACATCATTTCGACAGCTAAAAAGTAATTTTGAATTTCAATTTAAGCTTTGAAATTGACTCGTTTACGAGGCATCTAAGAAGATATTTTGCAATATCGAAAAGTGATATATATACAAACGTATATTTGAAGTATCTGTGGCAATGAAATATCAGAAAACGATAGGTACTTTGAGCTTTCAAGAATGAAGAAAAAATTCTAAACAACTGAACATTTTTATGAAAATTAACAATTAAGAATTATTTTTGTATATATCTGCTTAAAATTTACTTGTTTTTATATAAGTTATATTCGATTTTTGTAACATTTTATAGAACTGTCAACGATTTATCTAAAAAGAAAGTATATTAGTTATATACAAATGTCTCTTTGACAGTTGATAGTTCTATAAAATAGAACATATACTATTATAGAACTTTGACAATATAGTTAGATTTATCATTAATTTTATAATATCAAGAAAGTATAGTAAACAAATGTAGAGAAAAACATCAAAGGCTTATTTTATACGATTGTTTCTGATAATATTGTATTATAACTTAATTTATAATATATGTCAATCGTTTGAACGTACTATCCTATAGCAGAGTTATACCATATCTTTCTCGTTAGAGTATCATCCATCTAATTGTTGACCTCCTCCTACATAGAGTTTTTTTTTTCACATGAGCATAGTAAATTTAGCAATTTGTTGAAACATTTGTTTCATTTTGTTTTCTGCTTGCCTTGAAGGGGAATTTCCATGCGAACAAGGAAATTTCCAAAGTCATTTTTATGATCTACCTGGAAATAGACAAGAATAAACAGATGTTCAATGATTTTGCTTTGCAGTCATTCAAATTGATATGTACATGAATAGTTTTTGTTTGCCCAAAAAAACAGAGTTATTGAATAGAGACAAACGGTAGTAGCGTAGGCTCCAATTTCAGACGAAATTCTCCGTGTCTGAGTCTGAGGCAACCTCAGCTGCAACCAGAGTTTCAACTGCAACCCACAAGACTCTGGCATAATAATAACCCTGAAAGTTTACTGACTTCCGTTGCAAACCGGCAACAACAACGGCAACAGCAGCAGCACCTTTTGCCTAGCAAAAGAGAATGCCAAACAGCTACCAACTTTTTCCTACTCCCAACAATCCTAGTCATAGTCCCCAGTCTCTTCAGTCCAGGCAAGGGCGATAAACATCTCTGGACACCCATACACCTACAGAATAGCACACGTAGGTGGCGCTAGGAGAAGAGAGAGAGAGAAAAAAAAAAATAAGAATGAGGATGAGGATGAAGGCGTTGGCTGTTGTTCTTCGTTAAGAAGAAAATGTTGTTGTTGTTGCTGCCTGGCTGTGTCGTCTGCAATTTGTTGTTGCTGTTGTCGTAGTCGTTGTTGACTGGCTGGCAAAGTGCAAACTGGCAACTGCAGGTGAGTGTTAACAACCGTTGCTACGGTTTTCAGCTGGCCACGAATGGTGTTAACTTCAACTGAAATGTTGCAATGACATGACAGTTGCAACACCAACATCAGCAAGAAGAACACCAACTGTAGCACCAGCAGCAGCAGCAGCATCTTCTATCTATGAGTCTGTATGTATTTATCTTAATTAGGCAGGTGAAAAACGTATGAATCACTTGTGCCTTGGACCCTACCAAGGCACAAAAGGTAAAGACAAAAACTGAATGGATAGAATGTGTAGATGACTTTAACAAGGGACTTGGGGGGCAAGGGAATTGAAGTGATTTAGTCAAATTACTATTTAATATAGCATCTTTAGGGGGTATTATAAGAGATATTAAGATAACACGATATTTCAATTAGTTTTTGAATTGATTTTTACCTCTTGGTTAATGAAGATGGATATATGTTAAGAAATTCTGACTACTGAAAGTTTTTCGTTTTAATATGATAAAGCTTAATAACCATATAACTTGAGTTTGATTGATCAAGCTTCTCATATATCTGCATAATACAACTCATTTATTTAAATCATCGCATAAATCAATCATTTATAGAACTTGTATACAGATTAATCTATTAGATTAACAGAAGATGATAGTTTATTTGCATTTCAATAGATCTTTAGAGATTTTTAACTCTTTGCTTCTACAGTCAAGTTTATTTCTACAAATTTGTATTGATTATACCTTCTTTTGTCAATTCTTTAAATGTTTATAAATTATAAATTTTTGTTTTTAAAAGAAAAATTGTTGTGCATTTTGAGATATTTGTAAAATGAAAAGTCTTGGCTTAGGTTGGTTTTGGGTTTTTCTTACAACTGCAAAGGGTAAATCATATATTGTGCCATATAGAAAACAATGATGAATTCTATAGAGATTTTTGTAAAAATAGTTTTGTTTTACAAAGAATGAGTTATTTAGCTAAGAGACTTTCTAAGAAGTTAAGAAGTAAAAGATTGAATTACAATTGAAATCAGATGTGAACTTCATTCCCAATTTGGTTAATATAAAATTGTTACTTATAAAGTACAGATTCAAAATCATTAGCTTATTCCTATATCATTTCTTCTCTATTGACTTTTCTATATAATTTTACAACTTTTCAATCATTCTGCTTATAAGGTGTAAAAAAAGTTTCAAATTTTCCCCCCATTATCAACAGCAATTTTACTTTTTTTTTTTTTTTGGTGAAGAAACTAATAGACCAAAAAGCAATTAATTAGAAAACTTGAAGCCATGAAAATTGATTTTGCTTAATCAATACATACACAGAGACACACACTCACACACACACGAAATGAGGCTTTAAAAGTTTTTCGCTGTTGCCAAACGCACCAAAATTAATCAAGCGTTACCAAAAAAAAAAAAAAAAACCAACGATCGAATGAAGTTAGGAGTTTTTTTCTCTGTTTTTTTGGTGTCGTTTCTTTTAGGCACCAAAATGCATATCGCTTGGAATTCCAATACAAAAATTTTTAGCGTCAATGTGTTTTTGTTGTTGTTGTGTTGGCTAGTGATTTTATTTTCTGTTTTGGACATAATTTACGTGATCATGGCGCGTCGATAACAAGAAATTATCGGCGCGGACGCAAACGCAGACGACGATCGAAGACCAATTCGATCGAGCAGTCTCCTCTCCTTCCATGAACGACGCAATGGTCCATAGTCAAAGTTGTCGTTGGTTTTTTTTTTTTTTTTTTTTTTGCTATGGTTTCTAATTGTTGTGCGCGTTTGTGAAATTTATTGCGTTTCGATTTATTTAAAAATTGTTTCTTTTTGGCCACGTAACGTTATGGCCAAGAGAGCTTACAACTTCATTTCGGGGTTGGCGATTTGGTAGCGGCGATAGCGAAATTTATTTTTATGTCTTCGGAAACGCATTTTGTGAAAGGAAAAGCGCTTACAGATGTTAAATAAAAACGAAAAAAAAGAAACAGAGAGAAAAAGAAGGTTTTCATTTACAGTTGTTGGTTGGTTCGTTGGTTGGTTGGGCACATGTTTCCTGTTTGCACATTTCTGCCTGCTGACTGGACTGAAATTGGATGGGCAAAATGCCTGTAAGAACAACAGCGATGAAACAGCTGTGCTTTGTTTGAATTTGATTGCATACAGAGGTTTTCTTTTTCTGGTTTGGGGTTGGGGCACACTGAACCAGGCTCAAGCAGTAGGAATTTATTGGTCTGCCATGGTCTGGTGTGGTGTGGTGTGGTCAGTGGATATATGACTCATTCCCGGTTTTGGAGAGGGGGAGGGTGCGAAAAAAGACTGATAAACATGCATCACTTATAATCATACCTCAGGCGGGGATCGGCAACAAAACAAAAAAAAAAAAAAAAGATACCGTGTGAACCAAAATATGAGTAAAATGATATCTCTCTCTGTCTCATGGGATGAAATAAACATCCGGCGCAAGTAAACGACAGGATAAGTGCCAAAAATCAAAGAGCAATAACCAAAAACAAGAAATCAAAGCAAATTTTGAAAAATGGAGTGGCATAAAATACTTGAAAAATAAACAACTTTGAAGGAAGTTGCCAAAAAAAATAAGAACAATATTTAGGGAAATATGAGAAGCCATGGGTAGAAGGTAGAAGAAAACAATTTCGCGATACTTTATAAACATATATTCTTTATCAGCATCCGTTCTTAGGTATATCGAGATATAAAATGTTATATATCTTGTAATTTACTTCTTTCCTTAGAGAAGTAAAATCAGTTCTAACCTGTAAGTGTATGTACAATAATTAATATAGTAATTCATATATTTTTATCAACATCCTTTAAAGCAAAATCTCTTCTTAATAGTTTAGAATTTAGAACTTACAGTTGAGCTCTTTAATTCTCTTATAGGTACATATTTAATATTCAATTGTGGTACATTTTATAAAACGAATGTTTCAATTGCAAAATAAAATGATTAAAAAATGTATTAAGCCACGAACTTGACCGTTTATATTAGATTTCTTTACTCTTTTTGTTAATTGACATCAATTCAATTTATGCGAATTTTTTGAGGTAGAAGTTGTAGTTAAATTTCTATAAAAGAATAAAATAAGATGTTTAATCTGTAAAATAAACCCGATTGATTTAATAGTTGCTTAAGGAACTTATTTTTAGAGATAAGTGAGAACTTTTTGAAAGAACAAAGTTGTAGGACACGATGCTAACATAGTGAAAAGGCAGCAATACTAACATAATCCAAAGATTCCGATAAATTCACATGAACAATCTTAATTTCTAATCGCTAACGAAAGAGGCAACATGGTGGGCTAAATTTCGGCAAAGAAAGAGACTAAAGAATATAACCTATTATCGAAAATAAAGTATTAAAGTTTTATGGAAGCAATTTGAACTCCATAAACTATTTTTTGACTCTACAAACATTTGAAAGAAAATACAACTAGAAAGTAGAGTATTAGAAATTAAAAATTTTTAATTAACAGATTTTTATTTTTTAGTTACAGTTGCTTAAATCAAAACATTTTATGCATTTAAGGGTAACAAGTGGTCTTAATACTTCGTTTTTTATCTGTTTTCCCTTTCTTCTAGATACAATCGCTGAAGTTCTTTTACTAAAGAGATCCTTTAAGTTCTTTCATTAAAAATGTGTCAAATATTTGAGTAATAAAGTCGCTAAAATGTATGTAACAGGCAGAAGGAAGCGTTTCCGACCCCATAAAGTATATATATTCTTGATCAGCATCAACAGCCGAGTTGATTGAGACATGTCCGTCTGTCCGTCTGTCCGTCCGTCTGTCCGTCTGTCCGTATGAGCCACGCGATCTCAGAGACTATAAGAGCTAGAGCTACCAAATTTGGTGTGAGCATCCGTCTAATGTCAAAGCAGGTCAAGTTTGTTTCAAATTTTAGCCACGCCCACTTCCGCCCCCGCAATTTAAAAAAAACGATAACTAGGGCTGCTTTCAAGATATCGTATTCTTACTTGGTAAACCTAATTATATACCCAAACTGGACCAACTGACCAAATTTTGTCGAAATCGGACAATAAACATCGAAGATATGCCTATATCCGTTTTGTACTAAAATGCCAAGGCGGCATTGGCAGATAAGAAAGAGCGAGATAGCATGTGCTCGCTGCTGCTGCATGTAAAAGGGAACTTTGTTTTGAATTGATTGCGATTTTGAGGTTGTTCGATCATTTGTCTAGTGACTACGCAGCTCAAGAGAGTTTAAAATTTTTGCCACGCCCACTTCCGCCCCCGCAATTCAGAAAAAACTAATTATTAGAGCAGTTTTTGAGGAATCACATTCCTCTTTGGCACACCTAATATTATGGCCAAAGGGCATAATCTGACTAAATTTAGTCGAAATCGGACAATAAATATTGGAGATATACGTTGATGCGTTTTGTACTGAAGCGCTTAGGGCGACATTGGCTGGAAAGAGTGAGCGAGATAGCATGCGTGCTCTGTTGCGGCATGTTAAAGAAAATTATTTATGAAATTAATTGCTATTTCGAGGATGTTTGACTTCATTTAATATAATAACTAGTTGGTACAGGGTATACACAATGTCGGCAGGGACGACTTGCTTGCTTCATTATTAAAACTGTTGTTTAAAAACCGTGTAGAAATAGTTTTGAACTACTGCATTGTAAAGGCGACTCAAAATTTGATTAAAACTTTCTTTACTCTTATAATTGATTTGCCTTTCTACTTTGCTTTGTTTTTTATTTACTTATAAACAATCCTTTAGAAAGATCAATTTTGCTCAGTAAAAGGAAATAAATTCCTAAATCGCTCTCAAACTATAGCAAAGTACATGTATTCATCTGCACTGTACTTGGCATTTGTTACCTACCTATGTATATATATTTGCCTCTATTAGATTTCCCTTTTGGTTCTTTACTCCCTTTTTTTTTTTGCTATAGACAATCCTTCATTATGTAGTTACTTGAAGTTCATAATTTTCGCATCTGCTTTCGACGAATGCAATGCAATGCAATCATTGAAATGCAATTCGAATGTAATCATTTATGTATCTCATGCTTCTGCACAGTCTCTCGCTGTCTCTCTCTCTATCTAAGCGCAATTTTTCATTTTTGTTGCTGTTGTTATTGCCTGTGCATCCTGCAGCAAAAGTAAATATTATAGCTAGGAAGGAGGTGGCTGCTAGAGTCTCAAGACAATCGATTACCAGACTTGAGCGGGGCGCAAACGTAATCAGACAAATTCAATTTACGGCAATTTGCATGCGGCAGCATTGCTATCCGCTCCCCCTCCCTCTACAAACAAGCCCCACACCACACCCTGTGTCGGGCAAGTTGCATGAAAAATGACAATGGCTGAGGAGTTGAAGCTGGAGCCAGAGCTGGAGAGCTGCAGAGGTTGCTGCTGCTGTGGATGCTGTCATTCTAAATGTGACCAAGGCTGGACGGCAAGGCTGTTTGGTTGCACATTTGGCGCCTTATCGCTGCTGTTGCATCTGCCAGGCTAAGTTTCCACCACCTCCAACTCCTTGTGCACCATGAGCAAAACAGCAGCCGCGGTGGATTGTTGCCTTGTTGTTTTTGTTTCTCCTTAGCAGGAAATGAAAAATTGCCAAACATGCCACGCTCTGGCTCTGAGCTCAAGCTCCAGACATGCATGTTGCACATAATTGGCGTTTATGCCACAAGCGACGAAATGCAACCTGCAACAGCACAACAGCAACTAATGTTGCTGATGCGTTGTTGATACGCCCCATTCCGTTTCGTTGTGAAATGTTGTTTTATTTTTATATATTTTTTGTTTTGTTTCGTTTTTTTTTTTTTCGGGGTGTGTCCCCTCCAGCTAAATTGCGGCCACTTTTGGCGCACTCACTTAACCTTTGAACTGGCAAATGTTGTCGCCGTTAGGCCAACTAAACCACCAGCAACACCAACACCACCGCCACCACCACCACCAACCACTAGCAACACCGCTATCTCATCAAGTGGTGCAGCAAACGTAAAACGTGATTAAATTAAATTAACATTTGCTTCCTAAAACCATAGCTTTTTGTTCGTTTGTTGCGGCATGTGAAATTTAGCCATTAGGTGTTGTTGTTGTTGTTGTTGTTGATGTCGTTTCTGTTGCTTATGCACACATTTGACAGCCACGCCCACACACAAGAGCACGACTTTTGTTTTTGTTTTTTATTTGGCGTATTGCAGGTGCAAAACAACTTTTTGGCATTGAGAGTCCAAATTGCCTACTCCTAATAAAAGAAATAAAAGGAAAAAAAACTCAAATTAAGAATACATACAAACAGATGTCCAAAATGAGATCATTAAAAGAAAACAAAATTTTATTTTTAGCAATTTTCCTTTCAAGTTAATTAAGTTGTTTTGAAACGTATTTAAAATGCGGTTTTTTGGTATAACGTAAAGTGAAATTAAAATGATGATTTGGAGGGTTATTTTGAGAACTTTTACGGTAAGACGTTTGGAGTTTTGACTTGAAGAAAGTGAAAAAGTGGAAAAAGTAATCGAAAATATATGGAAAAATGTCCTCAAGATAGTGAATTGTTATAATTTTTATCGAAGATGAAATTTCAATTCGGAAGAAATATAAAGATATATTTTCAAACCTGTAGTTTGCAGTTTTTTGGAGCTTTCGTTTGATTTTGATTTATCATGTTTTGTGTTTCTGGTTACAAATTTGCCAATTTAATACGATTTAATGTATCGAATAGTAATTGAATATTGTTCTCTTATGTTTTCTGTTTATTTAACACTTTGTGCAAAAATGGATTTTAAAAAATGCCTATTACGGTAATTGAATACATATTACAATTCTTTTGACCTTTTGTTGCTGTTTATCCAATTTTGTGTTTTTTCCTGTTAAATGATTTTACATTTTTGGGTTCTATGTTTCATTATTAAAGCTTAGGTGAATTTTCGGTTTTATGCTTTAGAAAATTGTATTTTAAAGTATATTTTATATTGTCGACCATCAGATTTTAAGTACCTCAGTTGACTCTATCGGTTCTGTGCTTTAGAAAATAGTATTTTATAATAAATTTTGTATTTTCGACTAACATATTTTAAATGCCTCCAATGCCAGCTGGTAATTTTTGATTCTACGTAAATTTTATGAGTTTGTAGTCTTCAAATCTCTTGAGTATCAAAAAATATGATACATTAAACTTAAATATGAAAAGAAAAACTTTTATAATTCTAAATATGTATATATCACAGTGATTTGACTATATTTAGAATTAATCATAAAAAAGGGATTTCATCTCAAAAATCGACTATGAATTCTAAGATGAATTGTAACACTTTTAAAACTGTGAAAAATAAATATCACTTCGACTTGAACATTTTTCAAAAGGTTAAAGCCATCTTAAAGACAAAATAAAATTTCATTAAATTGAAAAAAAATTGTTTAAAGAGTCTCCTTTAAATTTTTGATTAATTTTTCTTTAGTGGTTTAACTATATTTAGAATTTTTTATAAAAATAAGTATCTAATGTTGACTATCGATTTTTAATCTTTTCAAGCTTTAACAATCAAATGTCATGGCAATTTTTACATTTCCTAAAAGGTTAAAGATAAAAAAAAAAAAATCCTTAATTTACAACAAAATTTTATAAATTCTCTTGCTTACATTTTCGGCAGGTTTTTCTTTAAATTTGAAAAAAAAAAATCATTTAATTAAACACGATTTTTATTTTGTGATTGGACCAAAGCTAACTAATTGCATAAAATTTACATATTTGCTGAAAATTTGTTTAGAAGGCTAGGCCTTAAAATGGATCCAACAGCAGATGGTTGTTGTTGTTTTTGTTTCTTAGTTAAAGTTGCCGTGTCACACGAAGGCAATTTAATTAAAAAAAAGGCAAAGAGCCCATTTTCATGTACTTGAGACTTAGTTTTGGTGTGCCTTCTTTTTGAGGTCAAATGGAAAATTCCTAGAAGAAGAAACAAAATGCAATGGAATGGTCTTAAATAAAGCTTTGCGGCATGTCAACATGAGCATTAATCCATAAATCAAATGCAAAAAAAAAAAAAAGAAAGAAAGAAAAAAATCTATATAGCCAATGCCTCAATTTGTATTGAGTGTGCTCGATGGTGGAGAGTAGGAGAAGCAGGCAGAGGCCAAAGAATGGGCGAAAGAATGTCGCAATCAAAATTTCAACATCATGTTGCTGAGGGGAAGACTTCTCTACTCTAGTCGAAAGAAAGAAAGAATGCCAGCATGCGCCCACGGAACTATTTATAGTTCTGCAGTCTGCAGATGATCAGAACCTACAAACAAACAAAAAAAAAAAGATAAAGAAAAAGCTAAGAAATCAATGGAGGGAGAGAAATGGAGAAAAGTGCGTTTTCGTTTTTTCTTCCATATGAATTTAGTTTCTAATTGGCGCAAATTATTGAAAGATCTTTTGAATGATTGTGTGTGTCCCATTATAATGATTATGAAACTGTCAGCAATTTGTTTTTTTTTTTTCTTTAGGTTTGGGCCCCTCCTTAACAGATTCTTAAATTAAAGTATTAAATTACCATAAATTAATATTGTCTGCTCAGGCATTTAATTAGAAAGCCAGACAAAGGAAAAGAAATATATAAAATGGGGAAAAATTGTTGTTGAAGATGTCACACTAAACTTGACCCAAAATGAAGTGTAGAGTTTTTGATAGGAAAATTATACACACACACTCCCTTTGCATATGCACAGAAATTTATATATCTGTAGATTCATTGTGCAGTTCCTTCTTTCCTCTGGCTCCCCCACAATCTTCTTCTCCCTTTGCATTCAGTTTAGTCAATTGAATATGATGAATGTGTCGCTGATATTAATTTATATGCCGATCATGGCCAGCCAGTCAGCCAGGCAGTCAGAATGTGTGGCAATGTCAATGGCAATGGCAATGGCAACTGCAACAATTGCCATCATTTCCATTCATTTTGTGTAGCTTTTTTTTTTTGCAAAAAGTTCTGAATTAATCATCTAATTAGTCAGAGAACCTTTTCCTTTCCTCTCATTCCTCTACCACCATGTCAAAGGTAGAATGTTGCTAAAGAAAAGTTGCGCATCATCATGCTGTAGGCAACATTCTGCGCATGTGCAACCAATTATTAATTGCATATGAATTATGCTCGTTGTAGTTGTTGTTGCTGTTGATGTTGCATCGGCATTTGTTGCTGTGGTCACATTCCTGTTGCCGATCTGAGTCAGCAATTTTCAAAAAACCTGGCGCCGTCGCCATCGACGTCTTCAGAGGCGTTAACGGCGTGTGCCTGTCCCTCTTTCTTTCTTTTCCTTCCTCCCTCGATATCTCTCTCTCTCTTTCTTTCCCTGTCTCTTTGTATCCTCCATGTGTGGGTGGAATTTGCCTTTGACTATTAGCCAGCAACATGGCAAAGACCTGAAAGAACGCTTGGCATACCCTCTCTATAATCAAGGGTATATGGCGAATTTAAAGGAATAAGGAAAGAACGGAAAATACTGGGGCGGAAGAATAAAGAAGCAATGGATGGAAAAAAGGAAGAATGTGAAAAGGAGTATAGGATTTATGATCATACAAGCTGGAGAAGAAAGAAGTTAGCAAGAAATGCAGCAAAGGAAAGCCTCGAAAATGAAGCAAAGGGAAGTTTATTGAAGGAAAACGGAGATCAAGAAAAACGGAAGAAAAGGGAAAATTTATGAAAATGGATTGGAAGAGACAAAAAATATAAAAACTACGAAACAAAAGCATGAAGAAGGAAGACGGAAGAAACAGAATAGATACCTGAGAATAATGATAGACAAGAAGAAAGGAAGGATAATAAAATAAAAAAGGAAAGAAAAGCGGAAATAAAATAAAAAAGAAAAAGGATTTACAACATGTTAAAAGAAAAAAGGAGAAAAAAAAATGAAAAAAGAAGATAAAAAACAAGAAAGAAGAAAGGAAAAAAAAAAATATTATACAAAAAAATAACAAAAATTAAAAAAAAAAAAATAAAAGAAAGAAAAAGAATAAAAAAAAGAAAAAGAAGGAATAAAAAAAGAAAAAAAGGAATACATAAGTAAGAAAAATAAAAAAGGATAGAAAAAGGATTTCCAAAAAAAAGTCAAAAAGTCTCAAGGCCTTTTATAGGGTATTCCATTATCGTCTATGCCGGTGTTTTCATTCTGGCCTATCCATTGCAACATTGTCGCGCCCCTTTTTAATAATATTTTTTTTCCTGTTTTTTTTGCATTGCTTATTAAATTACAAAACATCGGCCCACACATAAATAAACTCTCTTTTTCTTTAACGCAGGCATTAGACTTAGTTAGATGGTTATAGGAAATGGCTAGCGTTCCTCTCTCTTTCCTTCCCTCTGGCTCCTTTGGTACACTTCACTGTTTCATGAAAAATTCCTAGCGTTTGGCGTCTATAATTAAGCGTGAAATGTTGCTGGCGTTACGCCGCATTCCAAGTTGAGCCCTTCGGCAATATGTGGAGTCAAGCACAGGAACCCAAGACGCAGACCCAAGATTGAACCATACATAGACAAAGAAGGAAACATTGAGAGTCGGAGAGAGGGAGTGAAGGGATTTAGGAGAAGGCCTAGTCACTTTTATAGAGTCTCCATTGGAGCCTGGACCTTGTGTTTTTGCAGCAGCATTCTCTTATTAATTGCAAGTGTCCGCACTTACTTTGCAACATGTTGCAATTAGAATCTTGAGCTGAGGCCTCTGCATCCAAGTCAAGTCAAGTCAAGACTCGAGTCGAGTCGACTCTATTCGACTCACTCCATTCGACTTGGGCCTTTATTGTTGACGGAAGTCAATTCAAATTAAGTCTGCTCTTGGCCTGTAGAGGTTCAAGTTGAATGGACTTTTACTTAGGAACATGTTGCCAAAGGTTGATGTTGCATACGTAAAATTGATTTCCCATGTTTGGCATACAGTTTCGTTTTATTTTTGGTTTTTGGCCAGTTACGAGCTGTAGTAATTAAAATAAATTGTTTACCCATTGCCCAGAGTCTAACGTCGAACCTGGATGTGAATCTGGTCTTCCAAAGGAGAGTCTAGACTGAAAAGCTGTTGATAGAATTTGCACTCTCTTTGCTCCGTGTGCCTATCTTTCTAGGTGATGTTGCCTTCTGTGTCGCCATCAAATTAAAGCGCTAAATTGTTGCTCGCCTTTTCCTGTCTTTCATCACGCCATCGCCTGGCAACGATCCCGAAGCTAGCTGAAACGCTGGTTTCCACATTCGTTCATCTGCTTCATTAACATAGCCAGAGCCGGGTGAGAGGAGATTGGGAATGGAAACGGGAATGGGTTTGCATTTGCTTCGCTGTTTGGTGGCTGTAAATTACTGATGGACAGCTGCCGCCTGGTTGGTCAGCCTGCCAGCCCATGGCAGTGAAATTTTATGTATGCCCACATACAAGCACTTTGCGCAACTCTGCCATCAATTAAAACAACTGGCCATTATTTGATTGTCTTTGCCCACTGTAGATGACCTGCTTTTTATGGCTTTTCCACTTGCCAATTACAGCAACAACAACAACAACAACAGCAGCAGCATCATCGCTGGTGGTCCAGCTAGACACTTAGACGAGGACTACATTGGCATTCTTCTTTGGAAAAAAAAAAAAACTTTGAACCACTTTGAGAGCTGTGTAGATTCAGCATCAAAGTCAGTGCATTGACCGTTAATTGAAGGCATTCAATAGCATTGACATTGCATCTGGCAAACGAGGGCTAAAATGAAAGTTTAGCTATTTGGCATTTTAAATAAATCTTTGTTTAAGAGATTTGGCCATTGTTTAAAGTTTGCGCAAAACCAATCAATTAAAAGCTCTCGAAGTAACTAAAAGTTATATTTTAATGGTTTTTTGATTTGAAAACTGTTTTTAATGATTGAGATAAGGTTATGATCATTTTCCAAGTTGGAATACTTAAAAATTTATATATTTAGTTATATAAACATCATTTTTTTTATTGGAAAACATTAACAGGGATTGCAAGTGTTTAAAAATTGTAAATATTATAAACATCTTCTTCGTTTTGATTAATATTTTTTAAATTTTTATTTTTAGTTACATAAAAAACTATTTTATTATAAAGTATAAACAGAGACCGCAATAGATAGTTACAAGTTATATTAAAAAAAAATATGTTCACTTAAAAAAAAATTACTATTTTTCATTTTTAACATTTATTTCTTATGAATATGTTAAATTTATTTTTAATGTTCGGTTTTACAAACAACCAAATTTTTTTTTATTTTGTTTCCTTGAATACCAATTATGGAAAAGTGAAAAAAAATTATAGTTAAACAATTTTATTTATGAGAAATATTAAACTTTGGTTTTTATTTTTAATCATTTTTTTTTTAATGATTTTCTAAAGTATATAATTATAATTATTTTTGGTTATTTAGTTTTTTGTTTTCCATTATCTTTGCGGTTCGTAACACTTCGAATTTCCCCACATTAATTTCTAACATTTTTTGATTTTCTGACAACTTTTCAATTAACTCTCGTTGCTTGACTTGCTCATATAGCACACACACACACACACACTCAGACAAACTGACAGAGATTGTAACGCCAGTTAAGGCAATTCAGGCACCACATTCCATTTGGCCAACATATTGTAGATGCGGCCTTGCTAAAATAGGGAGGGTAAATGTATCTTTGATCTATATATGGTAGGACTATTGCCATCCATAGACATATCCTAACCACAAAACTATACTTGAGTGACAGGTATTTACCATTTATTGTCAAAGTTTAAATGCTGATCAATGATCATCACTCGGATCTCTTGTTATTATCCTGCTGTATGACCTGAGACCTTCAACTCTCTGTCAACCGGCTCTTGTTAACAGAGATTTACCCAGACTCTTTGCTAATGCAAATTTAAATGGGGAATATTTATATAGCTCATTAGCAGCAGCAAAAGCAGTTGGTTTCATTACCGTTAACAAGAAGTCAATAATAGTCAGTTGGTTGGCCCGTATCTTAAGTCAACATAAGAGTCATGTTAAAGTAAAGACACCTTTAGACTCTTGGCCTTCAAATGGGCTCTAGACAACTAGAGTTGTATGGGTCGAGTGGACTGACTGATTGTGACTGGGTTACTAGTGTCGCCCACATATAAATCATACTTCATCCAAATATAATTTAATTTTTTTTTGTATGAATATATTATGACTTATGCAATCTTTCTCTCTCCTGCTCCACATTAATCAATCAAATTGCTGTTGTACTGAGAAAGAGAAACAGAAAAAAAGAAAAAAAGTTTACTACTTTGACAGACATTTCCTGTCGCTTTGAATCTCGCTCACGGCTGATGCGTATTTGATATGAGAAAATTGATTTCGAAAGCGAAAAACCTCAAAAACCGCATGAAAATGTTGCCTGTCCGCATAGATTAATGTACACGACATTGGAGGCAATGAGGGAATCGAAGTTGGCGTCCATTTGCATTAATTGTAAGCTTAGAGGCGTGCAGTCTGTCTGTCTGTCTGCCTGCCTGCCTGATAGTGGGCGGAGGTCATTGCTGCAGCCGCTACTTTCCATATTTCCACTTTTTTGTATGTTTGTCTGTGTAACTTCTAATTAAATGCAACTGGTTTTGGGATTGTACAACTTTATCTTATTGCCGGCCAAACGAAAAACAATGGTAAAAACACAATTTCACTCAGCCCTTGAACTGGTCATGGCCATTTGCATCTTGCTGGCCATATTTGGTACCGCCAAAAAGGCCATTGGCCTAGGTCTGGGTCTCGGTCTCGGTCTCGTTCAAAATAGGCAAAAAAAAAACACAAATTAGTTTTGCAAATTTTGTTGTTGTTTTCGTTGTGCCTATTTTTAGACAAAACAAAAATCTTTCACACTTTTATGCCTGTTTGCCATTCATCATAATATATAGTATGTATGTATTTGTATACTATATATAAAGAAACACAGGGATAGAGAAGGATTATGAGAGGGAGAGTTGGACAAGATATTTTTATGGCCAACTGCAGCGTCTCATTCCCTTCTTTTTTTTTGCCATCTAAAATGCCAAAGTCACGCAGTACGTCAAAAAGTCACTCCATTGAAATGCATGAAGCACGGTCCTGAGACCAACAAAAAGAGCGCTCAGAGACAGCAGAGAGAGAGAGAGAGAGAGAGAGAGAGGGAGAGCGGGGAGGGAGAGGTGATGGGGAGAGGTAAAAGTTCTTCTGTTTTTGCATTTTGTGAAGTGTGTTTTGGAGGCTCGAGTGCAAAGTGCAACATCAACTTTACTTTGCCGGTAAAGTGTCGCATGTCAGCCAAAGAGTACAGTGGTTCAAAGGCATGAGAATATTTAGATAAATACATATATATTTATTCTCAACTGCTGCTGTGATTTATGATTCCATTAAAGTTAAAAGAATTCTATTCCATTTGGTAACGTTTTTCTATACTCTTTTTTGCTTAATTAACTTTAATTTGAGAGATAATCTTACCCTCTATATGAAGACTTTATGCAATATAAAAGAATAAGAAGTTAGTTGCGGTTTCTTTCTAAATTAAGACTTAATGCATTCTGACATTTACATTTGGCAATCCAAGTTAGTTATAGTAAACCATAAACAAAGATCCAACCCAATCATGGTAATGCAAAATAAATCACTTAACTTTTAATCTATTTTCAATGACTTTTGTATTGTTGGAACTACAAAAATCTATTTTTGTGTTGAAATTTTATAGTTCTTGTAATTTGATTTACTACCGATTTGAAAGGGCTCCGTTTTACAATAGATGTTTGCATATTCTTTTAGGCTCAACTTAAGTCATTGTTTAGACCACAATAAATACTAAAATTGTATACTAATAGGCAAAGGCTTCCAGCGAATATATGATGTATACATATATGACCCTTGGGCATCATCTTAAGATTTATAGTTAACTATAAAAAACCTTGAATCATTCTACCTATTTTTTTAAACTGTCTTCTGAAGTTTTTTATGTAATCTGTAGAATAAAGGTATGAATATATAGTTCTTTTTTTATTAATAGAAAATTGTTTGCTTTTAACAATTATATTTGCAAAATTAAATTGAGGAATTTTGTTAAGACTTTTTTAATTGAATTTTCTTTGCATTCAATAATTTTCAATAGAAGTTTCTTTTCATTAAATAGTTTTTGTTTAAAAAATTTGATTTTTAAACTTCACTCAGTTAAGAAAATTTAACTTAGTGTCTGTTTTTGACAATTGGTATTCTTAAATTGAATTTATCAACTTGGTTTATAGTAACGAAACTTCAATGTGTTCCTTGTTTTTCCAGTTTTGTCTTTGAAGTTTGATTTTGAAAACATTTTTTTCTTCGTACATGCGAATTAATATATATCAAAGTATTGCCTATATGATTCATATATGTATAAGATAAGTTATATTAAAAGACGTTTCAAATATGTGTTTTTTATTATTCACATAAAAGCCTGTAAATAGTTAGATAAGTCAACGGTTTTTAATTTGAGTCACTTGGTCCATCTAAAAGTAGTTCTATAGTCAGATATAAAAGATAAGGTTTGAGACTATATAAACTACTATTTGATATATAAAACCAATGTAAGAATATCTAGTCAATGTTAAATGTTTTAAAGATAAGCTTTACTTAGACCATATTTCTCATACATAGAAGAACAAAAAAGTTTTCACATTCTTAGAAAAGTTTTTGAGGAATTTTTCAAGTTTCTTTCGATGGTTTTTATAGTAAACAATATCAAATTGTTAAAGTATTATGACCGTAGTTTCCAACTTCATTTTGTTACAAATATAATTGCATAACAGATATAAGTTCCATTTCATGCGATATATCGTTATATCGTTCAATATTTATCCCATCACTAGAATTTCTTTGCTGAGCGCCTCTGCTTGTTTAGACTTCTTCACTTTCAACTGAAAGGGGTTAATTTAGAAGCAGCAGTCAGGCAACGTTTTATGAGATTTTAGCACTTTTTAGCCTTGGCATATTATTGCTTGGTTTGGGCCTAACCAAGAGGCGGTCTGGAGGAGTTTTAATGGTTGTTGTTGTTGCTTTTTGTTTTGGCCCATGGAATTTAGCACGTAGCTACGCATAGAGGAAAACTAATATGCCAAACGTCTGTATGACATTTATGGCTTCGCTTGGCCTGGAACCAGACAGTCGGCTTGGTAACACCACCACCATTACCACTGGTCACTGGACTCTCTCTATATAACCCCCCACTCCCTCCCCCCTCCACCATCACAAGCACCACCGACGCGGCTGCCTGTTCACGTGCAAATATGAACAAGATTTATAACTTTTTGGCGGCGACATTTTCCTAGATTTTTGTTTGCTGTTTTAAAAGGATTTCACTTTTTTTTTTGTTTCGCTGTAAGAGAGGAGAGCATCGCACTAAAAGCAAAAGTTGCCAAGTTGGCGTTGGCCTCACTGACTTCACTCACCCGGGCCAGTGGGTGGGGGAGTAGGAGTTAGTCCATAGTAGAGAAACAGAGACGGAGACAGAGATCGGGAAGCAAGCTGTTTAAGTGCCTGTGATCCATGCGATCTGTTGGGCCCAGGCTAAAAATAAATCCCCAATGCAACAATCCGTGAGGGAGATCACAAGAATTTTATTTCTTATGCTTAAGTCTGGAAGATTCGCTTAATTTCAAAAGAATTTGTAGTCATTCAAACTGGGGGAGAGAATCATCATCGAGATGAGACAATTGCCTGGGAATTGAAAATCCCATCTACATATATTGTTTGATTCTATGTACTCGTAGTATGCATAAAGCACTTTCATTCATTCATTATTATTTTCCCTTGAAAGTATTTGAATCATTGCCAAGTTGTGCAGATTTTTTTTTTTAATTGCTAAACATTTTTATATGTCTCAAATTTAGTCTCGCTTTCAAAAGTGAAAAGTTCGTAGAAATTTAATGGGGTTAATTTGTTGTTTTTGGAATTCGTTTTAAATAGTTGGTGTGCCATGTGTTGCAAGTGTCTCAACGTGCTTTGTTGTTTTTTACTATACTGTGATTCGAAGCATATGAAAATATTGAAAGAATAGTGTAGAGTTTGTAGACTTTTGTTTTTAGGAAAGTTGTTTCAATTGGAATATTTTGTACACCTTAAAAAACCTTTCCTCTAGAGAGACTTTTCTGAACTTTTTCGAGTAGCAAAAGTATTTTAAATGGTTTTGTAGGGTTTGGAGACTATAAAATGGTATGCCAGCTCATTAGATTTTTTAGAATTTGTAGATTTTTAAGTTCTACCGGGTAGTTCGTATCCTGGCCAAATTTTAAACTTGGAATCAAGACGAATCAAGATTCGTAGCTGAAATCTATTTGGTTGAGGATTTGGAGACTATTAGCTACATGGCATCTTATTGATCTTGGAGGTTTTCAAATCGCTTTTGATAGTTCTTGGGGTGTGTTGTATAGATATCTTGAAATATATGCCAAGTTCTTGGCTTTGAAGAGTTTTATAACCTTCCTCCGTCAAAGATTTGGAAGATTTCCAACTAGCTTGGAGTGGTTTGTCTTCAAATATATGGCAACCTTTTAGCTTTGGAGAGTTTTCCAATTTTCAAATTCATTTGTTCAGAGATTCGTGACATCTTATTTGTATTGAAGATTTTCAAATAACTTTTTGGACACCTTACAACCATTAGAACCATTAGAATTAGAAGTTTGGAATCTTCTCCAATATTTTAAACACTTTGTATAGTAGGTGGAAATTTTGTCGAATTTCAAATCAATTCTGGTATTCTGAAAAGCGTTTTGCCAAAGTTGTGTACTATTTGGATTATCACTTTCGAAAAACAGATTTTCAACAGACTCATTTTAGAGATATTTCAAAGGGAGTTCCTAGTTTAGGAAAGCAGTTTTCAAATTTGGAGACTTCTTTTTTTTTTTGTTCCCCTTCCCAATCGATCATTTCGTGTCTCTTTCAAAAAATTGCAAACTGTACTTTTGTCCAAAGAATCTCTCATTTTAGAGTATATCAGTATTCGACTTGTTTTTGTTTTCGGTCTATTATTGCATTTGGCAATAATGTTGTTCGTTCTTGTTCTGTTTCCTCATGTGCGAGGTGTTTTTCTCGGTTTCCGCTATAAAAAAAATTGTTGTAAATTCTACACACACTCGCACACACACACATGTGGTGATTATGCCTACATGTGTAAACCTAATGAAGCGTTTAAAGAAGGCTAGCTGGTTGTTTTGGCTTCCGTTTCAAGTTTTTTTTTTGCCTCACTTTGCAAGTTACCTCACCACCACGCATTATCATATTGTATAAAAAAAACATAATGCTTTTGTGCGATGTGGTGCGTTATCAGTGGGAATGTGTCTTTAAGCGCATTTTAATTTTTTTGTTTTTTGTTTTTGTTGTTGTATATATTAATATGGTCAATTGCAAAATGCGTGCCGCCAGTAAAGTGATGTTAAAAACACGTAAATCGCCGTAAAACGCAACACCAACGTTTACAGGCGGTAAGATAGCCGAGAGAGCTCAACGTTTCCCTAAACACCCAAGTGGCGCCACAAAACCAAATGAAATGCCCGATTAAAATATCAATTGCCAGACATGGCAACAACGATGAAGACACACGATGACAACGTCGACTAAGCGCATTAATTTTATACAGCCATCGCTGCTAGTTGGCCAAGATGTGATGAAGGTAAAAGATGCGGGGAAAGGGTGGGGAACTGAAGTTGGAGTTGTAGGTGAAGTTGTCAACCGATTGGCATCGAGCAACAAGCACTTTCCCTTACCATCCTCGCATAATTCAATGTCACAATTGAACCAACTTGCACTTTGCTGTCAACAAGCAAAATAACCCAAAAATAAAACATACAAAAAGCCGAACTTCGACTTTCAGTTTACCCTTTAAATGGAGGTCAAATTATAAAAACTTGTTAAAAATTGCCTGATAAATCGCTTCCTTCGTCTGAAAACCGACTGTGTGTCGTGTCCCTCATTAGTTCTTACTCTAACTTTAAGCTTGCCCTTTAAAATTTTAATGAAACCTAATTCTAAAGGAGTTCAGTTGTCGGGGATTGCCTTAAAATCTTAGCATTCCTTTCCTTCTTCCTTAAAACCGATGTGCCACGTATCCTTCATTAAGTCTTACTTCAATTTGCAGCTTGTCCTCTAAAATTTGATGAATAGTCAGTAAGTCTGTCGATGATATTTTACTTTAGTTCCCTTTCATCCTCCAATAAGAGCTGAAATGTTGCGTCACTTTGATCAATTGCATCACTCATTTCGATTGCGTCAATCATCGCAATATCGGTACTCTTTCGCCAGTTCGCAATCCGCTTACAAAAGGACAATAGAATGAATTCTAAAATCCTTTAAAAACTGAATGGTAATATATCAAATTTTCGGAGTCTCCCTCTTATATATACATCTTTCTTAAGCTCACGTATACTCTACCATAAAAGTCTTCGAATACCTTTCCAGCAGAGAGGCAGCTGCATCTTCTGACCTTTTCGTCTGGCTATTTTTAGCCACAATCGCGTAATCTTTTTGGCATTATGAAATTGTGTCAGCTAAGCCATAAATTGTCAGCTTTAAGAGTCTCCAGTCTCAGGCCAGATCCAGAGCCAGGTTCCATCACACACACATTCCCTTTCGTCCTTCCCCAAAAGAGCTACTCCAATTTCTTGCATTGTTTTTTCCACAAGTGTGACAAGGCCTATGTTTAGTTGCATATTTTCTGACAGAGATCGCCTGGCCTGATTGCTGGAGACGCACATAAAACTGTCGCTTCAAATTATGCCATAAATCGCTACGACAAACCAAAAACAAATCTTGGCCAGCTGCAGCAGCTGTTGGACATTTAATTAAATGCTCTATGGGAGAGGAGAGATAGAGACAGAGACAGAGAAAGAGAGAGACTGCAGACTCTAGAATGTGGCAAGTAGCAATGGCAAGTGGCAATGATTAAGCCAAACATCATTTCTTCTATAGAACCACAAAAAAGGAAAGAAAAAAGAAAAAAAAAAAAAACCAAGAACCTGTCTCCACAGCCCACGTTTGGCAATTAAGCAAACGTTTTGCCATTTAACTGGGTCAGAACTAACCGACTAACCGACAGCATGGCCAAGAGCTTTGAGGATTGTTTAAGAGAAGAACTTACCATATATCCACCTACCAACCTACACACACTGGCAAAAAGATGATGGGAAAATTAAATGTACAAATCATGTTTACGACTTGTCATCAGTCGCCAAAAAAAAACTCGAAAGAAACGAACCGCGACAGAGAAAGATTGAGAGTCTGGCAGTCTATCAAGTCCATCAGTTGAACAGTGGGCGTGGCACATTCTACTCCCCAGTCCTAGCTAATTGTTGTTTCGTCTTGGTGTGGCATTGCCCAAGCCACATTGACACCATTTGCAATTAGAAGAGAAGAAAAAAAAAAAAAAGCTAAATAAGTGCCCCATTGGCTACTGTATGCAACACCACATTAAGAGCAACAAAGAAGGGGAGAGATCTGGAGGGGATCGGGACTGAGAATGAGGATGCTAAATTCTAAATAGCTTAAAACCTGCTTACCTGACACCAACTGACCACTTTTCCATTACCATTAACCAGTAGCTGTTGCTCTTGCCTCATGTTGCCTAATGTGGGCAGAGGCAATGAACGTAAACTTTTTGCTCTTCTTTTTCTTTTCTTCCTTTTTTTTTATTTTGGCTCACCAAAAGGGAAAAAGTTAATTGCCGCCTTATTTGTTCTTTTTAAAGGTAAGAACGTTTGGGGAATTGAGTAAAATATGAGAAAAGAAACTTGTTTTCAGTATTTTAAAAATCCAGGAGCACTTTGAAGAATACTTTTTAGAACTTTCGAAAATTCTCAAAACTGGAATAACTACCGAAACCTTATAGGAAAAAAAAGGAAGCCTTAAAAAGTGAAAAACAAAACTAAACATTTACTTCATTCGATGAAGAGTTTTATCCGATAATAGTTTGTGTTAAGTTAAATGATTTTAAGATTCTTAAAATAGGAATAAGAATTGAGATCTTCAATAAAGAAGTTTTGGAACTTCACATTTTTTTTCCTAACTAATTTTAAAGTAGTTGGAATTAGTTATCGTTCAAACAAAATTCTTACAAGGATTCAAAGTCATAACTGCTAATATTCTGACTTTTATTATCATTTGAAGTGTATTTTTGTTTAGTTTGCAAATCCTCTTTTCCTGTTATTCTATTATCTAAAATATTAAGAATTTTAAAAACATTTGAAGTATTAGTTTGTTCCTATTTGAAAAATGTAGAGTACTTACTTTTCGAAGGCTCTCAAGTGATCTATTGTAATGTTAAATGAAACTTAAATGTTTAAATTTTTAGATTTCAAATGAAGTTAATCCATTTGAAGTTTAGTCTTAATAAACCTGATGATTAAATTTGACTTAAAATTGAAATATTTTTGATACAATGCAAATAGAAACTGATTTTGAATACTTATCTAGTTTCTGTAAAAGAAATTTCATTGATTTTAATCGTTTTCAGTTCTAAAAAAAGTTTCAAAGAGTTTGAATTGATTGTGGTATTGGTTTTATTAACAATGAAAATATATTATCTAAATAATAAACTAAACTTTTCTATTCATCTGATATTCCAAAACTTGTAAGAGCCCAAAATGAAAATTTTCAAAAAGTACTTAAAAACGTTGCTAACCACTCAGCAAAGTGTCTCTCTTCCTCTCTCTGTCTTTCTCTATGTGATTTGCTTTTAACAATTCTTCAAATTCCTCACATTATCTATATAATTGATTGATCTTCCATGGAAGAAACTATGTGCTGATATATATTTATAGAATCCCTGAATCTACTCAGTTTTTTTTTACAAATTCTGATTTGTGCAATTTGCAAAAACCATTTTTTTCCCCTACCACTTCTTTTTTTGTTGTTGCAGTTTGTTCGCCTTGTTAAAGAGCCATCATTAAAGCTGCCCTCGTGCATATGTAGTATTGACTATTGACTGACACGATCTATAATTTATATATCAACTATAGGCTCACACACAAGCACACACACACACTCAAATACAGTCGTTCGATAATATTATTAAATCCACAGTTTGTGAGCGGTTTTGATTAATTGAACCATTTGTGAGAAATGATGAGCAAGCTTTTGGAATGCCCATGCCAATTGCCGTTGACGTTGACTATACATATGTATGTACAGATATATATATATATATATATAAAAGATATATATCTATATGCTATATGTATGTATGATATGTTAGTTGGTAGTTGCTTGCTCATCGTCCATCGTCCGTCGTCGTCGTCGTCGCCTTGCGGTTTTGCCTTGTTGCGTTGGCATATCAATTCACATGTCAGGCCGCCGGCGGGGCAGCAAGTCCAAGTTGCTTGCAACCTACTTATTTATGCAACAGGCCCAGGCAGCCAAAGAACATGACTTGACTTGACTCGACTCTACTTCTTACCTGACTGATGGCCATGTGGACTCTGACTTCGACTCCAACTACAACTCACAACTCGCAACTTCAGCTGCATCCTGCGGCTAAACAACTCAATACATCAGACAAAGTCTCCAGTCGCATGGCTTGGGCATAATTCATTTTACGCAAGAAAATTATGGCAAATATCATGAAATTATTGTGCTGCAGCCTATCAACATCATTCGCGCCATGATCGTTAGACGCCGCCAGCCCACACACTCCAACAATTGGACACCACCCCCCAACCCCAAAAATCCTACTTAACTACTCTACAAATGACAGTGGTAAAACAAGAAAATATCTCAAGTTTTTTTTTCATAGAAACAAAAAGTCTTAAACATTTGTTATGCTTCTTTTTAGTATTTTTAACAGTTTTTTTTTTTTTTTTTGGGATCTTTAACCACTGTAACTTGACTCTCTAAATTCTGCATTCTCTTAACTGTTTTTGGTTTTTTTTTGTGTTTTTTTTACAGGCAGCACCACAGAGTTGGCACCTTCGCTGCTGGGCATCTACGACACATTGACGAACAGCTTGGCTGGAAGCGTATTGGCTCCAACTGTGACACACGAGTCACAGACGGCACATAGCAGCGGCCAGTCGACGCCCAAACGGAGTAATAGTAACACTAGCACCGCAAGCTCCAGCTCCCACACTAGCTGTACATCCAGCTGCAGTGTCACCAGTGATGAAAAATCATCCAGTTATTCATTGGTAAGTGGCCCGCAAACGAATCTACAAGCTGCAACGCTACCATTGGTCGTAGCCGGGCTACGTGATGAACCAGATGGCGCCCAACTGAGTCGCTTTACATCGGTACAGCGGCATCAGGAGCTGGGCGGCAGTAGCTCTAGTCTTGCCTCAAGCGGTAGCCGTCGTGGCAATAACATACGTGTCCTATCGCCAAATGTGCAAAGGATAATCACGCATGCGGATGCTGTGCCAGTTGATGCTGTTGATCTTGAGGCATTGCAGCAACCGCCAAGAAGTCCCATTCCGGGGCGATATATCAAAAGTCCGCCCGTGGCCAGTGGTACAACCAAATTGAAGCTATCCCATATACCTCTATCGAAAATTACGGGAAAAATCTCTACACAATCGGGTAGTGAATTAGTTTCCACATTCGATTACAACAGTGAGTTTGTGAATGCTGTGGGCTCTTATCCTATTTCGGAAAAGAGTCGCAAATCAGCAGCATCGCCAGTTGATGAGGATAAAACCCCGACGAATAAAGCTGCTCCGGGTACACCCTTTCATTTTGAGGGTCATCCGTTTGCACAACGAAAATTAACCCTGCCGCGTTACGAGTCACAGCAGAGCATCAAATTGATTGAAATGGAGCAACTGGCGTCCACCACAACACAGCTGCAACATGCTCAGCCAGCGACACCGGCCACCCCAGTTAGACCCAAGGAATTTGTGGTGGCCAGTGAACCTCTTAGTCCTGTGGATATAGTGGATACCATTAATTTTGATCTAGTGGCTCAGCACATTGAACAGTTGACTCTGGCCGATTTGGGAGGCGATCATGATGGCTCCAGCATTGAGCTGATTGAGGCTGTTAACAAACCTCTCATTAGCAAGCCATTGGGAAGAAGTTTTTCCACAGCTTGTGCTTCGACTATAGCCAGTTCTCCGCTTTTGACCTATGCCCGCACAAAGAGTCCAACTGCCAAGGCCAACACTTTGGGTGGCGGTGTACCCCTCAAATTGCCAACAGCTGAGCAATTGGCCGAATTAGAGGAGGCCAATAAATTGTCAGCCGAGAGTCTGGATCGCCTGACCGATATCAAACCAAAGTTTGCCGCACGACTCAGTGAGTTGGCGCGCCTTAACAATCGTCCATTATCTTCCTCCTCAATTTGCTCCACCTCATCCAGTTCGAGTTCTGGTTCGGATCAGTTGCTCAATGGCAAACTGGCAACTACCTCGTATCTGGCCAGCATGGAGAGTCTCGCAGAGAGTGAGAATGGTCTGGGTGATCCACATCATCCGCATACAGTGACCATGAGTGTATTAGAGCGTGCCTGTCTAGAAATTGTTGATTCAGAGCGTAGTTTTGTTGAGGATTTGGGTCAAGTTATCAGAGGGTAAGTATATGGCAACTATCATACCTGAAAATCTTTGCTAAGGGATTCTTTAACTTTCTAGTTATCTGCTCGATTGGAAGGAACGTGCTTGTTTGCGCATAGACGAATTGCAAATACTCTTTGCCAACATTGAAGAGATTTACGAATTCAATTCGATGCTCTTGCAACAGCTAATCAATTCAGGAATGGAACCGGGAAAGATAGCCAGATGTTTTATCGATTTACGTGAACGTTTTGATGTGTACACAACCTACTGGTGAGTTCTACTAGAGAGAAGTTCTCTAAGGAATACTGTGTTTCCATTTAATATACAATCAGTTGGATAAGAGTACTGCGACCTTCAAACTAAGGCTTTATCTAGTCTAATTTTCTTTAACACTATTCCTAATACTTGTGGCATTTCATTTCGCGTGAAATCACAGTTTGTGGCCATCTCTAAGTGGCGTGTATGGCTTCATCTCTGATATTGCAACAACAAGACGAACAGCCAAGAACGGTAACAGCACAACAACCAAAATGATCTCGATTGTCAGTTGGCCAGCAGCGTCACACGAACGTTTTGGCTTTTTGCCAGTCCAGGCACGCTATGTTCCATTTAAACGCTGCCTGTCATTGCCAATTTAGAGCCAAACTGCTGTGTGCGCCAAGTTGATGGCTGTAGTTTGATTTGTCGCCCTGCCTGACACAACGACATACATCATCCTCAACATCATTCGCCAAGTTTAACTTTAACTTAAAGTCCAGCTCCAGCTCCCACTCCCACTCTCTTTTGTAACTGATTTTAAATTCAAATTTTCTGCTTGTCCGCCTGATGAAGACCTCAACTTTTGCCATAAATCTTCATGTTTATTGTGTATGTCATATATTTTGTTATTTTTGTTATTTTTTTTGGCTTATTGCAGTACAAGCTACCCGGAAGCCATTTCGCTGTTGACCAAACTGCTTCAGGCAACGCACACAAATGCGTTATTGGCCTCCACGCAGAAGCTGTTGCAACATCGCTTGCCGCTGGGCTCGTATCTGCTTAAGCCAGTGCAGCGCATCTTGAAGTATCATCTGCTGCTCGATGTAAGTACCTTTTTTTTCTTTGCCCTGACAGCGGGCTGTCTCTCAACATTATACTTATGTACGTTTATTTTGTTCGCAGAGCCTGCGTAAGCATTGCGATGTCAAGGAGGTGGCCGAGGCCTATGCCATAATGCGTCAGGTGGCCCACAATATTGACCAGGTGAAGCGTAAACAAGAGCAACAAAGTCGCGTTAAGGAGCTGTCGGGCATATTGGACGGTTGGCTGGGACCAGGTGAGTCCTTTTCTTTATCTTAACCCATTGATTTACTCTTAACTTGTTCTTTTTTTTTATAGAATTAACCGTTTTGGGTGAACTGCGTCAAGAGGGTCTATTGATGGAGACACATAACAAACCACGTTTAGTCCTACTTTTTGCCACCATGCTGATCATAACCAAGCAAAAGGAGGACGGACGTTTACAGTTCAAGACATATATACATGTAAGTTACATGATTATAAATTTTTCTTTTTGAAAGTTTGCACTCACTCCTTACCACCCTTTCTCTCTCTCCCTCTCTCTCTATAGCAAAACAATCTGATGTTGAGCGAACATTTGCCTGGGGAGCCAACCAGCTTCTTTGTCATACCCTTCGATGAGCCTCGCAATCAAATCAAGCTGACAGCCAGAAATCGTGACCAGAAGCGTGTCTGGACGCAGCACATTAAAAGTGTCATGCTGGAGAAGCTTGACATACCCATGCGAGCCAAGGAGCTTGTCTATCAGCTGGGCAACGAGGAAGGTGAGAGCCGTTAGGCCAGGCTTGGGTTATGGAACCAAAAAACAAACTCTACTCTATCTCTCTTTAATGTTGTGTATGTTGTTTTGTGTTGTGTTGAATTGTTGTTGGGCAAAAAAGCACTTGGCGCTCCATACATATGATGAAGTAGTTACAGTTATGCATATGCGGGTACACTGCAAGAAATTAAAAAATCATAGGACTCTAAAAACATAAAAAAAAAATATGAAATTAAACAAAAAAAAAAAAAAAAAAAAAAAAAAAATGCTTTTTCCACCTGAAAATTTCCTTTAGAATTCCCAACAGGGTCTTCATCACCTGCCACTTGATTTCTCTCAGTGCATTTCTTACTTCACACAGCCGGCAAACTGAAGTCTCAAGTGACATAACCAAGTGTTAGTCGTTAGCTTCACCTGGCTAAGATTTGTGAGTTGTTAGTTAAAACTAAAAAAAAAAAAAACTTAACTTTTACCCGAAAAAATCGTGGCAAATCTGTCGACGCCTTTGAGGCAAAATGATTTATATACCTCTGTGTAGTTACATTTCATACATGAAATGTTAAATTTTTAATTGCAAATACATTGTACATTTTATGTGCACAACTGTACCCCGTATCCTTTCTCAGATCAGCATTTGTCATGTGCCCACCAGCAATAATTGTGTTTATGTTAAGTGTTTCTTCCTTTTCCCCTTTCCTTTTTTTTTCTTTCTTTCTTTTTATTGGTGTTTTTTTATGTGTCTTTTTTACTAACTCTCTTCTTCTATCTATTTATAATAGTATTTTAAATATATTTGCTATCTTTTTCTAACTTAATTATCTTAACTCCCATATGTTTACCGTTGTAGTACTACCAGTGACGCATTCTAAAACTAAACACCCCAAAACAAAGAAAAGAAAAAACTTTAATTAGTTTTGTAAGGCGTTCTAAGGCTTAAAAAAAAAAAAAAACACCAGAGACTGAACTAAAGCGCTACAAACTAAAAAAAAAAACAATGCTAAATATAACTTATTTCCAAGTAAAATTATAAAATTGTTAACCAAAAAAAAACAAAAACTTCCTAGTTATTTACGTAGACGTATGTAAATGTAGTCAAAAAATTAAAAAAAATTCTGGGTATACGAGAGCCTAGTAAGTATTCCTTTAATTGGCTTATAACGTTTCCTTTTGTTGGGGTTTATATATGTTGCATGCATTTTTCTAATTGGCATTGTTGAACCCAGACAAAGAATAACCAAACTAACTCCATATATGCCCCCCATTGTCTCTTAACCAAAAAATTCTAACCACTCATTTGCAAGAATTCGAATTACTAATATTGAAGTCATTTGGTTGTTTGATTGATTAATTGATCGTTTTTGATTGATTGATTGCATGCCAGCGCCAAGCTAAAGAACCAGCTCCTGGTTGCTAGAGCTTAGAATGTTTTCCAAAGGTGTTTGTTCCACCCTATTTCTCCCCCCTATCACCCGTTGTCATTTCTTTATATTTCACTTTCACTTTGCAATCACATAGACTGCTTCGTTGCACTTTGTTTTCTTGTTGTTGTACCCAAATTGATGATTTAATCTCTCACAGATCGTACGCCGGATCGTAGCACATGGAAATGGAGTCTTCACTCGAGCAGTAATTCAACACCCACTTATTTGGAACGACGTAATGCTTGTCGTCGCAGTGAGATACGTCAACGGAATTCGAAGTTTAAACGTAAAACGGTTACCAATTCCTCATCCTTTGACAGTTTTAATGAGTCGCTGGAACATGAGGCTCCACCGAAACCATCGAAGCCTCTGTCGCGTAATAACAGTCTGGATGATACCGCGTTGCAGAAATTTGCCGCTGCCATGCGTTATAGAACCAGCAAGCGTTCCGATGAATCACCCGTCAAACAAGAACCAGAAAAGGACGAGAAGGACTCTTGTAAATGCAATCAACAGCAGGGAGAGGAGCAACAGTGTCTGTGCATATTAAGAGATCAGCGTAATGGTCGTACCAAATCCCATTCGCCTGTCTTTAGCTACAAGGCATTGAAGGAACGAAGTAAATCTGTGCCACGGATTGGCGGTTTTGGTTTGGATGAGGAACCCGAACAGGATGAGGATAGTGCCGCCTCATTGCGTGGCAGCAAACCCGATCTCAGTGAACGCAAGGTCAAAGGCAAGGGTTTCTTTGAAGTCAAGCAATACAATCACAAGACCATGCCCAAGAGAATAGCCACACTAAAGAAGCAACGTCATAGCAACAAAAAGGAGAGTTCATCCAAGTTCTATATGGATCTAAGTGAATTTGATAGCACAGTGTTAAAGATAACCGAGTCCAGCGAGGAGTTGCGTGCCGCACCAGAAGTGGAAATGGCCATAGAGGCCACCGAGTCAAGTGAACCTTTGTCCCCTGATCAGAATCAGGATCAGTATTACTGTGCGGAGGAGTCACGTGTACTTACATCTGCTGAAAAGTCGAAACGGGATGCTCAAATAGTTTTGGATCTACTCAAGAATCAAAAGGAATTCGAACGTATCTATAACAAGCAGCAGAAGCGACGTGAAAGTCCCACAAGTCCTAGTCCCAGTCAGGAGAAACCTCCATTGCCACCACCACGTCCACCGTCTCGCTCACCACCTCCCTTAGAAGTGGATGAACAGACTAAGGAAAGGTCCTTTACTGATCCAGCTGAGGAGGAACCCATCTATGAGACATTGTTGCGTAATGTCCATGTGCCATATAAGTTCTCTCCAGTGCTGGGTCGATCCAAGACAGCCCAGCTTATAAAGAAACGAGCCAAGTCATCCATATCACCCAGTCCAAGACCAGAGTCGGATTATGTTACCTTGGTGTACTCCCCCGATGGAGTACTCCAGCGGGTTGGCGAGGATATCGTGCAGCGTGAGAGCTGCAGCTCCAGTTCGACCAGTTCCAGTTCTACCCTTAAACGCGACAGTCAGAGTACGGTCATTAATCTGGCCCTAGATGGAGTGGATTCTTCCTCGTCCACAACATCCCGTACCATACCAAAGAATTTGATGAAACGTCTGTTGAACAGCAGTAATCCGGAAACTGAACGGGATGTCTCTAATTCGGAGACTTCCTTACTCCCAAGGGCACTCAGATCCATTGATAATCTAACAATGGCATTCAATAGATCCAATAGACCACCAGAGAGACGCGTCTCTGATGTCAGTGAGATGTGCCGCCAGAGCATATTGCATCGTCAAGGCAGTCAGGCAGTGGGTGAACGTATGGCTCATGTAGATTATGCAGATCCCAAAACCCTATTCACAATCATGGCCATGGCCAGTTCGGAGAGGGATTCGGTCTTCTCGCTGACATCTTCATCCAGCGATAGCATGTGCGAGCATCATCCCCGCAAGCGTTCGGTGGCCGAGTTGCCCACCAATTTCGAGTACGAGCAGCAAGTTGAGGATAGTTTGGAGAATGATTTCCGAGATTCGGCCATCTACAGTGATGACAACAATGAGAAACGCAGTTTGGGTGACTATGAGCTGAAGCGTCCAAGTAGTCCACCGCCACCGCCACCACAGCGAACACCGCAGGTAGCTCCAAAGCCACAGTTAAGAAAGACACAGGATGAGCCACCTGGACGACCAAGTGGCGTTGTTATCTGTCAGGCGGCCTCGCGCAGTTGGGTTCTCCAACAGATTGAGAATTTCAACAAGTGAAATCCGATTTGCCATACAAATATAATTCCTTTAATACATTTTGTATATAGTACATAATTAAATCAACTACTTTCTGATATGATACTATATGCGGCAATATTAAGTTATTTTTAAGTATATTAATCGACTGTTTTGTATCTATGTAGATGTTAGTTTTAGCTACTTAAAGAGGAAAGTCATTTAATAAATGTTCCACAAATTATAAAAAACTGTGTAGAATACTTGGATGGTGCCTAAAAGTATGTGACATTTTCTCCATCTTTTTAATATTGCACACAAGTTCCGTTACAAAAGTGATATTAAGATGAAGTTGTACTGTGTAAAGTTAGGTCAGGTTAACCAAAGTTAGATTACGTTCGTTATTTTACTTAATTGTGGCTGGAAGTGTTTTATAATTCGTTCCACATAACAAAAGGAAAGACATTCCTGATTATATTTCGTTTTATTCGGCTATAGCATGTATTTGCCCTTGATTTTTCAAGAACTTTTACAATATTATGGAAAAAACAAATGATTTTTGGCTAATCTTAATCACTAACCCTGACGGCGTTGACGCTGTCTTCTCTGCCTATTTGCCTTATTATTCTTCTTGGACGAGTTTGAAGAACTGGAGCCAGAGTCAGAGTTGGATTCAGTTGTTGTTGTATCATCCGAAGATGCTTTTGTTGTGGTTGTCGTTGTTGTTGAGGTTGTTGTGGTAGTTGTAGTAGTTGTTGTCGAATTGTCAGATGTCGATGAAGTGGAATTGTCCGAACTTGTGGTTGTTGAGTTGGTTGTGCTAGCCAAAACAGTATTACTACCATCTTGCCATGTGAGTAGGATTACGGCAACGATGGCAAAGGCCACAATCGAAGTGAAACGCATTTTAATAGTAAGCGAAATTCTGCAGAGCCTAAGAAAATGACCGGGCTTTTATAGCCAAGATTGGGTCTATTGTAGGTATTTACATTTCTCGCAAGTGTTTTTTAAGGTTGAAAGATCTGGATTTATTTGACGTCCCATTCTTGTAGATTATGGAAAATTTTTGACTTAACTATTATGACGTCAGGCCGTAAGATTTGGCAAAACGCCATTTTTAAAAATTAGCTTCTACTATTGCAGCTATTTTTAGATCTAGACGGATTGTCAATATTTATTTAACCTTGTATTTTTGCGGGGGAGTTAAAGATTGAGATTAAGATTAGAAGTTCACACTGACTGAAGGGAAGACGGCTGGAACTTTAATATTTTGTTCGTTTTTTACTAAAAATTACAACTTTTAGTGACTTTTACTTTAGATCAATATTAAATTTAATACCAGTTTTTAGGAAGTCAGACAACTAAAAGCTGAAAAATTTTTCTGCTTGGACTCATCTTAAACAGACATTATCTTTGCATAAGAAGCCCTCAAAAGAACTTCACTTTATTATTAAATAAAATATTGTTAATGTACAGTTGATATACAGATGATCCTATAATCAAAGATCGCTCTAGAAATATTGCCTGAAATTTTTTATATATTTTGAACTTTAACTTTTTCGGCATTTTGATGAGAAAGAAGTAATTAAAAGAAAATGTTGTTGGTGAAAACAAAAAATATAGAGTAGAAGGCCATAATATTTTGGATGGATAGGAAAAGCTAGTGCATAAGAAATAGAAAAGGCAAATAGATTTCATATAATAGAGAACATAAAAACATAGTTTTGCTTAAAGTTTAAAAAACTAAGGATGAAAAAGAAGTCCAAAAAAGGAAAACAGATTTAAAATAATGCTGAAAACAAATAATCAATAAGAAATTCAGAGCAAAAAACAGAACTTTCTAACGGCAATACAAAAAAGAAACATTTAACCTAATGTTTTAAATACTGTAAAGCAGTTTTTTTTAACGGTTAAGCTTTTCTCTTAAGAAACTTTTTTGTTCCATAAAGCAGTTCTCGCATTAAGCAAAAGCTTTAAAGCTAAAAGCTTCTTTGCAACCAGAACTGGTTCCAGCGGCGCCAAGCAACTTGTGTTTGAGTCATTCACAAATCTAGGAAACCTCGCCAATATATTACTATATATTTATGGCCTAAACAACTCAAGTGGTAAACACGTGTTTAATTGTACTTGGTTTTAGCCTGTTTGTTGACATATACTAAAAGGACTTGTTCCCCAAAATGATTTAAGTGACGAACTTGTATAACCAGCTCTTGCATTTTATCACTTTTTGTTTTTCAGGTTCTCCAATACATTTTGATTGTTTATCCCGTTTTTTTTTTTCGTATTGCCGACAAACAAAATTTGGTTCATGTGGGTCAAAGAACAATGCTAATTTGTCTGAATGACAAAACAATTATACGACAATAGCCGGCACATGTATTGATAAATAAATGATTATTATTATTATAAACACAAATAATGCCACTTTGTTTGACTTTTTTTTTTCTTTTTGCAGATTATTTTTTGACTTTAATATTCGTTTACACATTCAGCCCAGACCTTGAAATTCCAGAATGAAAGAAAACAACAATAAAAGTTGTAAAAGTATAAAAATTGATTAATTTTATATGAATTGAAAAATTCCTCACCTCCCCCCCTCAGAACACGTGATGAACGCATTTGATATCAACCTACTGACCGTTTATAGGAAAATACATAAAATTTCTATTGATAGACCGGTTTTTCCCGCTTACTAGGTGAATATTTCAAAAAAATGCACAACGTATTTTGTTTTGTTCTTTCTTTGTAATTAAGTTTCTTGTTTGTTGATTGTTTTTAACTCTAGTTGCTTACATTAATATGCTAATTTATTAATTACGAATAAATATTAATACAATTTTTAACAAAATTATTTTCATCCAATAGCCTCCTCCACTTTTATATATTTTGTTACTCCATGGTTCGTCTGGGATGTATATAGTGGGATCCACCAGTACTATCATCGGAATAGATGGCCGACATAACGATCAATAGACTGGCCGCATATAGAAACCGCACAATATATTTGGTAAATATTTTTGAAGATTTACTTTGATCGGACATTATGTTTGAGTTTTTTTTTTCTTTTGCTCACGATTTGCTCTCGCTTGTTGTTAGAATGCTACTGATTCCCAATCGTATGGGGAACAAAGTTTTTATTGCAATTTCAAGAGATTCTCAGCTTTTGTTTCTCTGTTTCTGTTTGTGTTTGTGTTTTTCCCCACCAGTTAAGAAGAGATAAAGACAGGCCTCTGGCATGTGTATAATGAGTGTGTGTCTTTATGTGTATGTGTGCTTGCGTGAGTGTATGTCAGAGACAGACAGAACGAGAATGAGAACGATCTAGGTATTTCTGAAATGTTGTGCAAATCCCAAATCCACTTAACCGATCCAATCCCCCGCTGTCGTCATCACAGGGTCGATAATACATGAACCAAGATTTAGAATCTTTTACTCAATGACGTCTCAACTGCATTTCCATCATCATCAACATCAAATTATGTTAATATATGAAAATAAATACTCTTTGTTTCTGCGGGTTTTCAAATACTTTCTTAAGCAAATTGTTTGAAATTCTAAGCGTTATATTTTTGTCGATTTGTAGTATATTAATTTGAGCTAAGGTTTGATTTCAAAAACGTGTTTGGAATTTTAATATTTTTGTAGGTTTTTTTTTTTCGGTTTCATACCTATAGAAAAAATCTGTATATATTTCCAAGTTTTTAGATTCCAAATTGTTGAAATTTTTTGTTACCAAGGAACAACTTATCAGGAAATATGATTAAGTTCAAGTTTAGTTCAGTTTTAGTTAAATTGTAAATAGTTTTTATAGTAAATATTGTTTATAGAGGTTAGACAAAGTTCAGATCTACTAAAGTTTAAGTAAGACCAAGTTCAGACCTATTTAAAGTGTTTACTTTTAAAATATGATATTGAATATTAATTTAGTTGAATTAAAAAAAAGAACCTTGACTATTGTTTTATGTATGTATATAAACTTTTAAGTAGTTCATTTTTAGGCAGATCCGCCCAAAGGCGCTGTTATATTAAATCGATATCTTTCGATTTATTGAAATATATTGATCTAAATTTTACTCTTGGAAACAGAAAATTAACCAATAACAAAATCGGTGAGTCTCTGGAATCTATAAATATATATATAAATATATATTTTTTTTTTGATTCTGAATTCGGATGTGTAATTTTTGCGTAAAATTCAATTAGTACAAATTTTTTTAATTCAAGAAAAAGTTCGCCTGTAAGAGGGTTAAATTGTTCTTTTAAATATATCTTGTTTATTATTATAAGATATTAAAACTTTTGCTGAATTATCGACCATTTACAAGTTGAAAGATCTTTGGGTTCTTAAGTCATAACTACAACCATATTTTACTGTGATATTTTATTCCACCTTATTGAGTTTTAAACCTCTTTAACCTTCTCATTACCCATCGTGAGGTCAATGCAATGAGCTTTCTCTTGTTTTTCCCCGATATATAGTATACATATACTATCATATAATATCAATCTTCTTCGAAAATCATATTCATGGGTTTTTACGCTAAAATAAGTGGTTGTTTTTAATTAAAGTTTAAATACTTTCATCCTTTGTAAGACCTTTTACTCTTACTCTTACTCATGCCAAAGACTTTCAAAAAAAGTATCTGAAAAAATTTACAAAAATATATCAAATAATAAGATATACAAAAAATTGAATAGTTTAGCTAAATCGGTAAGTAGCACTATTATTTTGATAAGTCTCATAAATGTTTCTTTTGATTTTAGTTGCATATGAGAAAGGTTTGTAGAAAATTTTAAGATACTAACGAATTCAAATTATTTGCTATGTATTTAAATAAAAATTGGGGAAACTTCTAAAAATCTGTAAGCTTTGAATATTAGAAAACTATATAGAAAAATAGTGAGCATCTTAAATAAATTGTAAGTTAAATATATATATGAAAAAGATATCTGTAATTATTACAATTGTTAATAATTTATGCCAGTAATCTATATATTATATATGTGTGATAATTATATATGTGCTGTATATATAGATATATATTATGCTTAATTCCCCATTTATATGTATAAAGATAAAGGAATCTATTGCCTCATCGGAAAATGTTTTCAAACAATAAAAAAAGTTTTTACAATTTAATTGCCTGATCTATTGTATTCAAACAAATGAGAATATTATGCAAATCAAGTTCTATAAATATAAAAGATGGCAATATATTGGTCTATATAAATATGAAATTCTTATTCATTTGATATTTTTGTTTATAATATTCCAATTTATTTGTTATTTACTAAAGTTAGATATAAATGAAATTTATTTTGTATTATTATTATTATTTTTCCTGTAGGCTCATAGATAAATCTAAAGCAAATGGGGGGACAGCCATATATATGCATGTATATAGAGTTATAAGTATATAATATTCTAATATAAATGTAAAAAATAATATTATATATATTGATATACATATATGTATATATCAATATTATAATCAGTTTAGAAATCAGCAAACTTTTGGCCTATATTCCCAATATATACATATGTATGGCCTTATCAGTAGTCATTCTTCTATAGTTTTTTTTTTATAAATTTACAACAAAATAAATTCTATAAATAATTAAACCACATTTTTTGCCTTATCAGCTTGTAAATTATATAATAAAGTTTACTTTGTTTTCTTTTTTTTTTTTTGGCAATTTATTGGCAAAAATTTCGTTTTCAAACTAAATTATGAAATTACAAGTACCCCAAAGTCATGGTTTTGTGGTATATAGATATATAGATATATATAACTGAAGTCCAAATAAATAATGCGCATTGTGTGCTAATTTTTGGCATCTTGCCTACGTGCAATGCATCTGAAATTAGGCAAAGACTTGCGCATTTTGGAGTCAACCGTAAAAATAAAACTTGGAATTATATATATATATACATATATACGTATATATATGAACACTCTGTGCCTTATACTGATTCTGTTTTTGTTTCTGGCTCTTTCTTTTTGGCAATGTTGTCATATGGCAATAATTACAATACAATTAGTTGTTGAACAAATTGTGAACTAAACGGGACAAAAAGTGCTTTGTAGAAATCTATAAGAAACATATAACAAAAAAAAAAAAACAGTTATTTAGTTTAAATTTGAATAATATTGTTTCAAAATTTACCTCATATAGCTTTGGAATTTGGGTCTGTGGCAGAAATTGTTATAGAAAACAAAAATCTGACAAGAAATGTGCCAAATTTTACTAAAATGTAGATATAATTCTTGTGGCATGTTTGCTTCAGCGTTTCAGGATTCCAACTGAAATGAAAATTTTTGCAGAAAAACTCGCTCAGGTAAAATTTACACACAGCTGCTGCCAAGGATACCTTTGTTTTCCTTTACAAAAGGGCAGATGTTTACCTCAGCAAGGATCATAGTTGAGTGAGAAAACTCAGAAAGAAAATAGGGAAAAGAAGAGAGAGAGAGAATTTCACTCTCTAGCCAATTCACTTTCGATTTTTTAAATTTTAATTTAAATTCTGTACTCAGACTTTTGGTTTTTCTCTTAACTAATACAATTAACTAATTATTTATCTAATTTAAATTTAAATATTCTCAGTCTCCGAACTAATGGCCTCCATCAATTGGGTCAACCTTTGGGCATTGGTCAGTTTCCAAGTGACACACGACATGGATGTAATAAAGAAGCCAATGCCTAAGGAAATTTATAATTTAGTGTATAGAAAACCATTTCAAAATGTTTAGTTCAAAACTTACCCATTAGGAGTATGGCTTCGGATATTTCATCTTGCCAGGCCTTCGATACCATACAAAGTAGAATAAATCCACTGAGCAGGCAAAATGAACCAATTAAAACGGCCAAAGTGATTAAAATGATAATCGGATCGTTTAATGTTCGATACGCAAATAATATTTGACACCAGGAACGTTTATGTGGGGCATTCAAGTGGCTGAAGACGGGAAAAGATATTTGGAAATGAGGTTTAGTAAAGAGGAACGCAATATGAAAATGGTTAATTGCAAAACGAATCTAAAAGATAAGGATAAAGGGGTCTTTGTGGTTGAACTATAGTGCCAAGAAATGTCATTATACTATATACCATTGGCCGACATATATGTATAGTTTAATTTTAATGAGTACCTACAAATCTTATGGACTTACTCGACTTGGGACTCTCATCGATATACATATGTGCATATAAATAGTAAGTTATTGATTTTTTTTTTATTTTTTTGTTTATTAAACAAGATTATCCTCTTCTATTTCGTCTTCAACTTTCTCTTTTTTATCGGAAAAGTAAAGGTTATCTTCTGTTAATAACTCAAATTAGTTTACAAATAAAATATAATCCTAATAATTTTAAAAACTTTAGGATAAACTGTTTCCCTTCATTTTTTTTTGTTTGCATTTAACTTTCCTGATTAATTTCAAAACGAATTTCTAACTAATATCGAAAGTATCCAAAATTTTTAGTTTATAAGTTATAGTACATAAGATGTGATTTAAATTTATCTCTTTAATATAGTAAAATTATTTAAATGAATTTTATTTATAATCATAAATATTTAAAGTTTTAAAATTTGATCTATATTTGTAATAATATATAGTAATACTAAAAAACCCGGCAAACGTTGTTTTGCCATATAAATAATTTACTAGCAATTTCTAGTGTGGCCAAAAAATAGCTTACTTATTGTAAGTATGTATGTATGTTAGAATGTGTATATTGTATGTATGTAAGAATGTGGTAGGGAGTGAGAAAGAAAGGGGATGAAAAATAGATGTTGGCCGATTCTAATAGATACCGGATAAGCACAAAAAATTTTATCAAAATCGGTCAAGCCGTTTCGGAGGAGTATGGCAACGAAATACATAGATAAGGACTATATTTTTTAAATTTCTAACGTTGTAAAAAGTTTAATTTGAGTCAGACAATTAAAGACCTTGATGAACTAGAAGAGATTCGAATATATTTGTAATCAAAATTCACTTTATCACGGTTTTTAAAACATTACAATCATTCTCAAATTATTCTTAAGAACCCGTACAATATAAAATTATTGATTTTTAAACGATAAAACACGAAAAATGTGCTTTGTATTCCGTTTTTGTAGTTTTTGTTACTAAATCGCTGATAATTTACCGATATAAACACAAGCGACCACTCTTAACCTCAACTAATAACGACATTTCACTGTTTATTCACCGTTATTCCAACATACCAGGATTGAGCATAGGTAGGCAAAATAGGAACAGCAGCCGGCGGAATGGGAACACTGAGCGGAACACTGTGCGGAACATTAAGCGGAACACTTCTGCTTTCCATGATGTTGCTTAAGAAACTAAAGTTGCCTTGGCGTTCATTTGGAGGCCAGCTGGTGTATGATACTACATTTCCAAATTTAGAACAGAACCGAGACGCGTGTCTAATTGGAGGATGGTGGAGTTGGAGCAATTGGGGAATGGCTATTAATAGACACAAAGGAAGTGCCTCAAACGGAACTAACCAGATGCAATGCAAGACAATGTAAGTATTTTTAGATTGAAACAGTACAATGATCTCTCTGTGTAGCTCTGCTTTGCTCTTTAAATTTCACTTTCTTTACAAGGATTGAATGTGTAAGGGTGGTGGGGGGAGGGTAGGGATATTGTAATACAATAAATCAACTTCATTAGTTTGTGCTAGCGCAAATCATTAACTTGATGCCTCAAAGTTCACGTTTCGCATGTGCCAAGGTGGGCATCAAGTTGAGACATCGTTGACAACGTTAACACGCACAACTCCTAGCAGTCTTCACGGTAGCTTGAATTCCTCCCCCCTGTTGGGAGGGGGTGGAGAATGTAGTTATAGAAATAATACTGAAAATAATGTCAACTTGCTCTCTGCATTCAAGCGAAACGTAAATTATGCAAAATAACGACGTCAAAGTTTCAATATAATGAAGCTGAACACATCAAGGATATGCCTGAGAGACTAACTTTGCCTCATCTGGAGGAGGATGAAAGATGATGAATATAATTTATATTGAAAGCAACATGAAATAGTCAAACATTAAATGTTACAACTTCGTGTAAGGCCCAAGAGAAAATTTTGTGATACATTTCTCAATTTATAGTCCGTCTCCCCCTCCCTACTCTAGCTCTTTATCTCTTGGTGTCTGTCTCTCTGTCCATAGTCATAAAAATCAGTCAAGCGTAGGTTAAGGAAGCTTTTCCGATATCCTTCAGGCGTTTGCTATAAACAATTATTAACTTTGTTGCAACCGATTTGCACATTATTGCCATATGTGTAAAAGGACCTGTGCCTGTGCGCCTGTCCCTGACAAGGATGCTTCGCTTTACTTTGCACCGATTTCTGCTTTAGCTCTTGCTCCTCCTTCTCTGTTCTCTGTCAAAGGACCTGATGTTGTCGTCGCCTTAGTTACATTGTAAAACGTTTTATTGTCGCTGGCAGCTGGCGACGATTTGTTGTATATCCTCCACCACCAATCCGCCCGCCCCTTCCCCCCCCCATTCACAATCTAGAACTTGTATACACCCTGCGGAGGTGTAAGTGTATGTGCCGGCGGCACGACAAGACTCCTCACTTGACGACAACTGTTATGCTTATCGGATGCTTGGTGAATACGAATTCGGATGCGGATTCGGTCAATGTTGGCACAACTTGAATGCTAAAAGAGCACCCGGTGAAGGAGCAGAGAAGTGAAGGTGGAGGAAGTTACTTTACGGATTTGGAGGTGAGGCAAATTGCTGTTGATTGTCAGGCCCAGGCGTGGCGGCGTAAATAACTGAGAAAACTGGTAGAAGGACTGAGGTGCCAACTGCCTTAAAGCCAGTCGAGAAAAAGTTTGCCAACAACATTAGATATATATATAGAAAGTGTCGAGGAGGGGGCGGGAAAAGAGAAAGGGGGAAGCAAATGGCCAAACTTCAGGGGCGATTAAATTGAGAGTCTGAGGAATGGAGAACTGGCCAGCGAAAAAATCTTATCGCTGGCCAAAAAGAACTCGTTTCGTTTTAGTGCCGCAATCAGCGCTGTTCACTTGCAATCGCAGGGCAAATATTTTTACTTTTACTCCTTTTTCCTCTAACCCTCTCTCTCTCTCTCTCTCTCTCTCTTCTAATAACCTTCTTTACGCTATCTCTCTCGCTCCTTTTTTCCCTCTCCACCGCTTTGCAAAAGTGTGCCAAAGATGCTGCTGACAACGAAATCAAACACAAAAGAAAAGAAGGCAACAGAGGATTATAGGTTGGCAGTTGCAAAGGCAAAGGACATAAGCAAAGGGGGTAAAATGGGGTACGGGGTGGGACAACGATTTTGGAATAGAGATGCAGGGAAGCCGGACTTCACAAAGTTAAAATTAAATTAGCGTTTTTTATGCAAGGCAACCAAGGGTATAGGGTAGGAAAGGGTATATTGGACAGCATACAGGTATAAGGAAAAAAACTTAGAACCGAAAAGGAATCCGTGAAAACGGAACATTTTAGTTTATTTTGTTCAAAATACTCTACTTTTTCCTTAGGGACATTGTAAAACAAAATGTAGAAACAGTTTTGAAAATTTTGGCTCATTAAATTAAAATTTTTTACTTTTGAAAATGATTAAATGACAATGAACTTTAATTATTGCTAAAGGAGTGCCTGCTTACAGCGAAGAAAATATCAGATAAGTCCTTCGAAGAGGTCCACAACTTCAAGAAGCCACAATTAAGACTAGTTTTGATTGATTTTGATATATCTCCATTAGCTATAAAGTCTGTAAAACTTTGCTTCGATCCGGTTTTTGAAATTTTTAACAATGGAAAGGTTGTCAGCTCTTAGAACTTTAAAAGATACATCTCTGAAGTGAAGTAATAAAAGATAAATCTCTGAAGTGATTTAAGGAGAGATTAAGACTTAAAAGAAATCTATATAATATATAAAAATGTATAAAAAACCAATCGAACTTAAGTTTGGTTTAAGTTTGAAACTCTTATATTAGTTTTTTTTTTTAGATCTTGAAAGATTTAAAAACTTTAAATATTTCATAAGAATTTCTTTCAGATATTGAAAGATGTTGGGATTATTGAATAATTAACAAATTTGATATCTTAAAATTCACCTTTCAGATCTATTAAATATGGATATATATTTGAAATGTTGTATCACAAAACTACTCTTTTGCTTATATTTCAATTTCTGTAATGCATGCCTTTTGTCTTCTTAAATCAGCTTCTAAAATAGATAGTATATTCCTAATCACATTTATAGGGTATCCAATCTAACCATCAGTTTGTTTGAAATTGTACTACTCGTATCCTTAGCTCTCTCTTTCTCACTGTCTGTCACTTTTTTCCTACTTAGCTAAATTAAAATTGCAGAGCACCAGCACTTTCTTTCTTATACCCTTCTAGTAAGGACTTTTGACTTTTGATGGAAGGGTTGTAAGGTTTTAGGACTTTAAAAGAGATCTCTAGAGGGAAATTAGTAGATTAAGTCTTCAAAAAAGATATATATAATATGGTTTCATGGAATAAATAATGTTTGTTGCGAAAAATAATAATCGTAATAATCATAATAAGTCAAGATTCATCTAATATATCCTTTATATTGGGAGACAGTAAGTAAAAAGAAAAGAAAAGGTCTAATTTTGATAGTATTTGAAATGTTTGAAACTTGTGAAAGTATTTAAAATAAGTACAAATTCTTTATTAAAACGAACTATAGTGGAATCCTGGTAATTTCTAATACCTTTAATCGAAATTCTCAATAAAAACTTCAATTCGTATCTTAAAAAAACTTTGGGATAAAATCATTCTTGAAATATTGCTTCCAGTTTCAAAGTCGAACTATTTTATTAACAAAAGATTAGTAAATAAAATTTTGATATTTTTTAGCAACATTTATTTGAGTATTTTTAGAATTAACTTAGTTTTGAAATGGATTTGAAGATATATATTGCATGTTTACATTGGTACAAGAACAAACTATCAAGCCTAGAATTTACAGAGACATAATAAAAGCTCATCTTTCCTTTAGAAAAAGGACTCTAAGTTGCCCGTTTAGTTGAATTCTATAGAATGCCTCAGCTTTAATTGTGTTAGGGTATACAAAACTTTGGCTACTTTGTTGACATTAATCTGGGAAACTTTTTGTTTTTTTTTGTTTTCTTGCTCATTTTCTTTACTTTTTTTTTGCCTTTGTTAGCCTCTCGCATTTATGCTTGTTTAAGCAAATGCCGTGTTATCGTCCAGCTCCGTGTTCAGGTCCAGTCGAAAGGATAATGCGCGTAATTGTTGTCCCTGCCTGTCTGTCTGTCTGTCAGCCAGTCAGTCGGTGGGTCCTTCTGACTGTTTGCCTGAATGTCTCAGAAGCAACAACAGCAATTGGCATAAGAAACGCTTACTGATCCGACAGTTTTTTTTTTTCTTCTGCTATTTGCATGAAACGCATTAAAAAGTTACTTGCTCAGCGAGTGTGAAATTCAATCTCGTTTAGTCAGATTAGTAAGGAAATCTTGCTATCTATATATCTGTATATATATATACAGTTATGTAGTTACTAAACCGCTAGCTAATGCAAGTTTTATTTTAGTAATTTCAACTTGACATTAAATCAATTTCAATTGCGACAAATGCACAATCAGCAATCCGCAACAGCTGGCAAATTGTTTGCCCTCCTTTAGTTAACTTTCGCTCTCACACACTCGACACACATCTGGGCTATAACTAGTAGTAGTAGTTGGCCAACAAGAGAGTTTTCCCCCTCCACCCTTCATCTCCACCTCTTTTAGCCGAATGCGTTGATAAAGTCATCGTCATCATATTGAGTGGCAGGACGAGTACCAAAAGGCAAGAGCAAACATTGCAGAGTCGAGTATGCATTATATGAACGAGAGAATGATATGATAGGGATATGGTACGATAGTATATATGTATATATACATATGTATGTACGAGTATGTATGTATGTATATATGGCCAGCATATGTTTAGAGTTTGACTTGCTATTGGCCAAGTGACGGGACTTGTGATATTTCACACACATTCGAGTTGCAATTTTTGTAAATAAAACTATTGATATTTATATTATAGAGTTTATTATATTCCTATACGATGCAAAAGAGTTTAAAATTTATAGATAAAAGACAAAAGCATTAAATAAATTGAATATAAATAACGAACTGTTGCTTTAGACGAGATTAAAAGACCAACTTTGAATCTTTCTTTAGTAAGTTTGTGAGAGCTTTAGATTTTTATTAATGTATTATAATGAAGATTGATTGTTAATGTTCGTATTTTTACCAACCATGCTGTAAGCAGTAGTGTAATAATAATAGATATAATACAAATATACGCTAAGTTCTTTATTAACAATTGGGCACACGATCTTGTCTTTGAGAAGGTACAAAGCGAACTAACTTACTAAGATTACAGTGTTGCAAGATAGGGCAAATTATAGCAAGGATGCCAGATAGTTACTCTACTTTGACAGAAATACATCGTTAATTTCAGTTAACTCGTTTTAGGGTATTATAAAATTGGTCAGATGTTTGTAACGCATAGAAATATACGTTTCCGACCCCATAAAGTATATATATTCTTGATCAGCATCAACAGCCGAGTCTATTAAGACATGTCCGTCTGTCCGTCCGTCCGTCTGTCCGTCTGTCTGTTTAGCCAAGCGTTTTCGAGCTTAAATTTTAAGCTACTTGGTTGAAAAATGAAAAGTTAAGTTCCTTAATCGATCATCCAGACCAAGTTTAAAAATAAGTCGGATCGGATAATTATCACCGGATTTATTAACTAAAACGTCGGCAAAGCCGAAGTTAGCTTCTTTTATATTTTTACTTTCATATTTTATAACTTTAAAATGCTTTTAAGATATTAACATCATTTGTACAAACGAAATCCATGATGATTATGGTACTTTTTGATAATCACAAACATTCTTCAATACTTTTGTAAAGTAAGAGTAAATTAAACCGGAGGCTTCCGAATGAGTACTAAACTGGCTTAGTACGGCTTAGTTTAATCAAATATATCGTAAGCAATGCAGAAATCTATAGAAACAGATTCTTTAGATTCATATTTTAAAGACTAAAATGGGGTGGAAAACAACTACCAAAAATATTTTTTATTTCTTTCCCGTACTTTTGTAAAGATTAAACTTTTGCTTAAGTACCATACTCTTCTTAAAAAATATATGCAAAATTTACTTATTATTTGATATCTTTTTAAAATTGTACAGAAATATATTTAGTTGAGTTCATTGGATAAAATTGTTAGGACGACTAGTGTAGATATTTGCTTACATGGTATATATCTAAAACTCAGAAACGCTTATGATGTTGCACTGTAAATTTTCTTGATTTAGTTTGCTTGCCGATTTTTTGCTACTGCAAACTTTAAGCAGAAGTTTGTTATAACTAAGTTACCATAACCCATAACCAACTGTCCTATCAAGATCAAGAAAATGAATAACAACACTTAAGTTTTAAATTTTCATTTAATTTACTTAGATTTTGAAGACTTTTTGCTGGCACTGGACTTAAAAGTGTCTCAAAAAAGGATATAAAGGCAATCTACATGAAATTTTTTGTATGTTTTTAGTTCTCTCACCAGTTGACTTTTGAGACTTGACATTTTCTGTTTGTTTAATTGGGCACAGAATCTACAAAAAATACACAAAAAAGAATATAATGTCAATCTATCTACATACATTTGAAGATCCTTTGAGTTTTCTCATCAGCTGGCTTTTGGCGTTCAACATTTCTTTTTGTTCAATGTGCACAGGATTCATAAACATCACAAAAAAGGATGTATAGACATTTTATCTTTAAATTTTCAGATGTTTCTAGTTCTCTTACCAGCTAACGTTTCAGGCTTAACATTTTTTTTTTGTTTAATGTACATTATAGTATAATAAGTCCTTAAGATCTTACCTTAAAATACCTTATATTGTAGTAGTGGAACATACAATTGCATTCACTTTAAAATAGCATATAAAAGAAGGCTTAGCCATATAAGTTAACGGATTCCTCGTCCATCTTTTACTTATTTTTGCCACACTTTAATTACTTTCATGCTCTATTAATATATAAGAAATCACACTCGAGTTCATTTAGTTTCTTTTTTTTGCTGTGTGGAAGAATGATTTTTCCATTTCATATTTCATACAAAATTTTGCTCCTTTTTTTCATGATGGAACTTTAAAACGCTTATATGGCCATTAAAAATACCGTTTGTCTAGCTCAATTTAAAGCGCTGGAACAGCATTTCATATTGCCATATGAAATTGCTCTTGCTCTAGCTCCTCCTTGAATCCTTCGTGTGTGTATGTGTGTGTGTGTGTGTGTGTGTGTATGACTAACAAGAAATATCAAAAAATATTGCCATAAAATATACCGCAAGCAATGCAGGAAACCAAGAGACAGAACCCATGAGGATGAAGGCTGCTGTGGCTGTGGCATGTGCTGAGTGACACCGATTGACAAGACACAGACATGAATACCCCCCCTCCCCCCACCCCATACTCTATATAAGCAGGTTGAGACACAGAGCCAAGGTAATGAAAAATATTTCCATATTGCAAATAAAGTCATTTTGCTATCAAGACAGCTCAAACTCTCATCCCTATCTCCCCTTACCAAAAACAAAAAAAAAATCTATTCCTTAACCCTTGTCAAAAAAAAAAAAAAAACAACAAGTAAACGTAAAAACTGAATACTCTGGCCCTTACCTGATGATGCTGTTGCTCTTGCTCTTGCTCCTGCTGCTTCTGTTCCTGTTCCTGTTGCTGCTGTTGTCTTTTGTTTTTGTTTTTGTTTTGGCAGCCATGGCATATTTCAATTTGGTAGCCCAAGCTAAGTAGAAGGCATTCGCCCTGGTCCGTGCCTCAAAAGTTTATGCAAATTCATTTCAAGTTTCGCCAAGACCTCGACGTTGACGTCGACGTCAACATCAACAACATTATCAGGCCAGGGAGGATGTGTCTTGTGCCCGGTTACATTGAGCTCATAATGTTGATAATGCTCAGGATGATAATGAAGTTGTTGTTGTTGATGCCAATCATGATGATGATGATGATGTTGTCCATGAACCAGTGACGGTTTACTAGGTTTTCATATAAGGGTTACGAATCTTTTTATACTCTTTCAGAGGGTATTGGTCAGATGTTTGTAATGCATAGAAATATACGTTTCTCACCCCATAAAGTATATATATTTTTGATAAGCCGAGTTGATCTAGAAATGTCCCTTTGTCCGTCTGTCTGTTTCTTCGCCTCTTTTAGGTCTTAAATTTTAAGCTACTTGGTTGATACTTGGAGGTTAAGTTTCTTAAAGGAGTATGCCTGTTAAGTTGGAAAATTGTTCGATTAGGGTAGTTATTATAGGCGTAAATCAATAAAACGTAAAGCTTAGTTGATCTAGCCATGTTTACCTGCCTGCCTGTATGTTTCTTTACACTTTTTAGACCTTAAATTTTAATTTACGTAGTTGAAACTTGGTAGAAAAGCTTCTTATACGTTTGCGCTGATAAATTGTAAGAATTAATTAGATCGGATAATTATTATGGCTGTAAATCAATAAAACGCGAAAATAACAGTTTGCTTAGGAAAAATTCCAAACACGAAAGAAACGGATTCCACGCGGTAGAATACATAGAATATTTACTCATGTGGTTTTTTTTGTTTGAATAATTTGAATAAATAATAATTTTTGAAAACAATTTATTGTAATCCACATAGATCCATTAATGCTTCTCTATATTAGCAGCGGTTCAAAAGATTGTAAGATTTAGAATTTTGAAAAAATTTAAGCAACAGAAAAACTGAGCATTACTTAAGTCTCCTAATGCTAACTAAGCAATTAAACGAAGGACCTGTTCTTAGTTAGTTGAAGTAAATTGAAGAAAGTATTAAGTTTGAAAGACTTTCTTTGCTTGTAGCTAACAGACATGTTCTATACTTAATATATAAATCATATTATCCTTTTACCAATTAAATATTTAATATATAGATTTAATATTTCATGCCCAAGTAAATTTTATTATTCATATTTCCCTCAACTTCTTGCAATGTTCCCCTTTCCCATATATGCAGCCTTGGACTGAGCCACTGGCCATAATGGACCATAATGATGATAATGATAATGGCGTTTGCTGCATACATTTTGGCACAATGCCAGGGATATAGACATATAGTTCTTGTTGTTGTTGTTGTTCTTGTTGTTAGTGTTGTTGGCCGGGCAAGTGTCGGCATTTGTATTATTACAATTATTACGTTGATGTGCCTAGGTTCACTTTGTGTGGTAATGTTTGCCTACTCCAGTTGCATGTTTGTGGTTTGGAATGTGGTAGTCAAAGTCAGTGCAACTGCTCTCCAGTGTGCCAGTGTGTGTGTGTGTTTGTGTGTGTGTGTGTGTGAGTGGAGTATGTATTGTTGTGCTACATGGCGTATACGCAATTTGCCATATTGGTCAAATATTATGCCAAGTTACGCGCAATTTCGTGGTTGGCGATTTTCATTAGCTTTGACCATTGTGTTACCAATAATCAGCCTTGCCCCTCCACCTCTTTTGTTCACCTGACTACCCCTCACTATCTATACCCCCTTTTCCCCTTCTCATTGGCTCTTCAACTAAAGTCTTAATTAAGTTGTGTGATGGGGCTTTGGGGTCTACATCGGTGGGAAGGGTAAAAGTTTTGCCTGGTTCGGGCTTAAACAATGGCCAGCCACTTGAGACTTGTTTTCTTTGTTGCCTGCACAAACCACCACAACCACCACCCAGTAGCACCCCCCTCTGTGAGCCGCATTACCCTTTCTCTCTTCGCATAACTTGATTAAATTTCACTCCTCATCTTAGCCAGGGCCAAAGAGTTCAGAGCCATAAACCACGCTCGTTTAATTTCAATTCAAAGTCTAAGCACAAGTCACAAGAGCCAATTCAATAAAAAATTAAAAAGAGAAAGAATAAGAGAGAGAGAAAGAGAGTGAGAGAGAGAGGTAAAATTGTTGAAAAGGGATGGAAGCAATCACAGGCAAGCTGCAAATAAACTTGAAGAAAATTAAAAGTGGCAACCAAGAGCAGACGAGGCAAACTCAAAATGGCAGGCCACATGGGCAGAAAGGAAACTGTAAGAGAAGTAGGAGCAAGAAAAGAGAGCTGTAGGGGGGCAACAAGAGGAACAGGAAACGTATCGACTTAATTGAACAAATCGCAGTAAACGAGCCGTAAATTTTTAATATGTTACGGTTTGCGTAAATAAAAGCTGACGCAAAACCTAAATCGAAATCGAGTAAAGAAAGTCAGCAAAAGCAGACTAGGGGAGCGAATGAATAAGAGCATAAGTGAGTGAGTGAGAGAGGTAGAGAATTAATAAATTAAATAGTAGCCAAAAGGTACCTACCAAACAAGCAATTTCATTTAATTAATTAAACTAAAAACAAAAAAACAAAAAGGGAAAGGAAAAACAACTGAGAGCAAGTGAAGGCTGACTTTGACATTTTGACATTAGCCGTAGGATAAGGGACAATATTTTCTTTGCTCAGTCCAGCATAAGTCAATGTGTCTGGGTCTGGGAACAAATTAAAGTTTACCTCACCATCTCTCTCCACTCCCCCCTCCACCGTCTAACCCAAGCTTTTTTTAGCCAGAGGAGCAAAGCAGTAAAGAGATGAACAAGACGAAGGATTCAAGTGTTAATTCAGACAGACTTAAGGATTTTGCATTTCACTGATAGAGAGAGTGAGTGGGGGAAAAGAAGGGTGAAGGGAACTGGTAGGGCAACCCCATTAATCAAGTAATCTAGTGCAAATCTTGCACATATTTGCCTTTAACAAACACACAAAGACAAAAAAGAGACAAAAGTAGTAAGAAAACAGAAAAAAAAACCGAAAAAGCAAACTAACTTTGACCATGACGAAGTTTGTATACCCTTTTTGATACTAGTATATAATTTATCAAAATCATTAGGGTATAAAATTAGACAAATTAATAGAATTATAGTTTTTAATACGTAAAAATTTGTTATAGTCGCTTATTCCTTAGAAAACTATAGCATATAGACAACTGATTCTGTTGAAACTCTATAAATACATTTCTAAGTATATCAAAATTACAACATACAAAATTTCATGAGAATTCCTTTTAAATCATTTAAGTTATTGATCTTAGACTTTGCTCGTGATCGATCATTCCTATTCTAGCTATCGATTTGTCTAAGACTTGCCAGAAATATATGAAGCTAATGAAAACTTAGTTTAGCGTTACTAGTTTCGTAAATAAAAAATATTTCAAACCAAAACAAATTTTTGGAACCTGTTGTTCCTAAGGCATGACCGATTCTTCTAAAATTAGGTAGAGCTCTTAAGATATATATCAAGCTTTTTACTACTAACTTTCGTGATAATTGTATGAAAACCAACAAAGCTATTGAGAAAAACTCCATTTTCGAACTTTCATTTCTATGGGAGCTGTATGATATAGTTAACCAATCCAGTTAGATCCGATATATATATAGCGTATATGGAAATGAGGAATGTTTGCAAAATTTTACCAATACAGCTTTAAAACTAAGGGACCAAATTACGAACAAACAGACAGATATGGCTATATCAACTCAGCTTATTATGCTAATACAGCATATCTTTACTTCCTTCTATGTCCTGCATTCTTGTGTTCCCTATATACATACATAGTGATCGAGAATATATATAGTTCCTGACTAAATTGAATATACCCATATTGCAAGTGTATAAAAACTGGCAAAACGGAAACGGAAATGTAACTAAAAGCATGTAAAAAAAAATTGGTCTTTCTACTATATGCGGGTGCTAAAAATTGTCATTGTAATAGTAATTTATTGCTTGGAAAAACTTTTTCCCCATATATAACTACATATTTGTTGGTGTGTGTGTGTGTTTGGAAAAATCCGCTCGGTTTGACATTTGACATATGCGAGTCGTTTGACATACAAGCAAATTACATGAAACTATTTGTCTTCTCAGCCAAATCACATAAGCTGCCAATGTTGGCCTTACCCCAAATAGAGAGAGAGAGAGAGAAAAGAGCTTAAGTGAGGATGAAAAGTGGCTAGAAAATAGGCTATAAGATTAGCAAATATTTTCACATAGAACACGTGGTCGAATGTGTTTAAAAATTTTTGCTTACCTAAACTAACTCTAAAATGCAATGCAAAACTTCTAATGGGAGAGAGTGTGGGAGGTAGGGTAAGAGCAGCGCTCAAACTTTTCCCATTGTATTGTTGTTGTTTGTGTATAATATTTGGCTGCATTTTGCATTAAGTGAAATGTTTTAATTAAAATTGAAAAAGTTTTCCAATTAAATGGCGGTCCACTACACAATTTTTTTGCCCTGAACCCCCACAGATCCCATCAAAATTATCAATTCAAGAGTATGACAAACCAAAACTAAAAAATGTTGTTGCATGCAGCAAATTGTTGAACTGTTTTACTTTAATTTGCAACACGAATGTTTAATTAATTAGTAACACAAAAAACGGAAAAAAAACTAAACTTAGAGTGGGAAAACTTGTATAAAACTTGATAAGTTAGTCAGCTGCCTGGGCTAATTGCATTTGTCAGCTGGCTAAAGTTTCTTGTAAAAGTGTAACTGAAATGCAGCTAATTAGCTAAAGGGAATGATAACTACATATATATACCTATATATATACCTATATACATATAGTTACGTATATATATATATATACAGTTTCTATATAGAAGTCTATAACCATGGCTAAAGAGTGCGGGCTCTAAAAAGTAGGCAAAGAATTTAAGTTTCATCACTTGAAAAATTGCATCAACATCATTGACATCGGCAATGGGTATTGACATGGATGTAGGTAGTTCTACATCAAAAGGGGTTAGCAGTAAAAGTGAAAGTGGAAAAGGTTTCTAAATTTATTAATTTGAGTAATATTTGAAAATGTTGTTTGATTATCAGGCTTTTCCCGTTTTCGAATCTTTTTAAAAAGGAAATCGTTTGAAAAATCGTTCTCAAATGGCAGTTGATATTCTTTTCGATGCTTACATTTCATTGTCTTTCCTTCACACAAGTTCTTTTAACTATTTTATCATCTGTTCAGACATAAACTATATAATGAAGGGCTGCCGATATTTATAGACAACTTATATTAATATTTTTATCTTAATTGACAGCCCCAAAAACTTTGTTAGAAAACGAAACTTGGATGGTTTTGTTTCAGATTACTAACACAGTCAACTGCTGTGCTGTACTTTCTATTTGTCTTAGAACCATTTTTAAAAATATTAATGGCTGATCCCATCTTAATCACTTAGTAATCAAAAGTAACTAATTAAATAAAATATGTATTAAGACAAGCTTACAAAATAGTTTTTAAAAAATTAACAAAATAAAATGCTCTTCAATTTTTAATCAAATTGATATTTTCAAGACGCATAGCAGGTTAAAAATGTCACAAATCGGTATAATTAAATATATTAAATACATTTTTTTTTTCATATATATGTAAGGTATATAATTTTATATTGTTTATTATATAACTAAAGTTGTGATGTATGTAATGCAGAGTGGAATGTGATATAAAAATAAAGCACTTTAGACAACTTAAATTCGACTTCCGCTGCTGACGACTGAACCGCTTTCCAACTTTTTATGACTCTCTCTGAAACGTCTGGGTTGCCAGAGCTCTACCGTCTTGTCCCTTCAACCCAACGGCAACTCTGACTCAAAACAAGTAGGACCTCGACTGCGTGGCAACTCCTTTGTTTACATATATTTAATAAAACTAAACCTAAACTTTTTAATCAAAAATAATATTCTCCATACGAACGTCACAAATCGGTATAGATAATGCGTTTTCATTTAGTTAGAAGCACTCAAATCCTGTTCCAGGTTTCCTATTATCCGTCTTTAATATTAGGGTTTCATTTAAATGTTAAACGTGATCGTAAAATCAAATGTATCAGTTCTTCATTCAATATAAAATGCCTAAAGTATAATCTCTGTATTCAAATTATAACTATTAATATTTTTAGTAAATATATAAAAATATATTTGTATATATTTGATAAACGTATTTAGGTCAAATATATATAATATATAATTGTAAACAAAGACTCTGCTATAAACAAAAAAATATATATATAAATCATGTGAATCAACAAGTCGAGAATTTCCAGTCGACTTCCGTTCTTATCAATGAATGAAAATAATCTCCATGAGAACATTCAAGAGAGAATATTTTACGCTTCTGAAAGTCTAATGAGAATAGAGTTCATTGACACATCGTGTGACAATTTGCTAAAGTTTTTAAATGCTAAAAGTTCATTTTTTTCATAGTGCGGCCCAAGCAATCAGGCAATGCCAGCAATCGTTGTTGATGTTCTTCCTATACAGTTTCTGGCCTAAAACTAAACATCAATTTCAATTGCTTAGCTATCAGCAATCCATTTCAATCTACTCTTTGTTTAAGCTGAATTTTTTCCATCCACCCCTCATTGGCCACGTCTCTGGTCATTTGGCATGGGAATTGGGATGAAATATGCTCACATTCAGAAGGAAACAGTCTCTCACCTGGTGCACAGATTAAGTTTATGTGGTGGTGTTGCTGCCGTTGATATTGCTGCTGCTGCTGTTGCTGTTGCTGTTGCTCCATGTCATTCATGTGATTAAGAGAGCTCTTCAAAAGGCTGCGCGTTGCGGTCACAGCGCTGCATATTTCATCGTCATTGCAAATTGCTAGAGGAAAAACTGTGTACGCTTTCATTGCAATTAAGCTGCCAGCAGCCTGATAATGAAAAAGAAAAGCCAGCAAAAGAGAACGGAACAGACAGACAGACAGACACACAAACTGAGACTGAATGAATGAAGATATTTTTTGGCTTTAAAAATGATGAAAATTATAAACAAACATATGTATATATATGTATATATAGCAAGTTATATTCAAGTCAAGGATATCTTTCATACTAACTATGTATGTATATATACTTATATCATCATGACCAACTGGCCTACTTAGTTCTTTTTCATGGTTTCAAATTGCTTTTGAAATTAAATTTTCTTGAATGTTGACTGAAATTGTTTGGGCCTGATTGTTTGCCACTTTGCGGTCGTAAAAGGACAAACATTCAAAGTTTTTCCCAAAATAGAAAAACGAGAAAATTTTGAGCACATTTGCTCGCTGGCACTTTGGGATGCAACAACTAAAGTGAGTTAAACTAAACTGAAACTTTTTAATAAGCATTCAAGTCACAGTCAATGTGTTGGCAAAAGTTCCAACTGTCGGCACATTTTCACACTCGACGGCACACACAAAAACACACTCGACACTCTGTTAAACAGGAAGCCATTTAAAATTTACATTTTATAGTGCAAAACTAAAGATCTAAACTTTTTGTCTCTCCTCAAGATTAGGTCAAAGGTAGGGAACTGGAGAAGAGCTAAGCTCTAACTGCATTGCATTTGCAGGAATGGTAAGTAATCATTTTAGATCATCAATCATTTTGTTTCATCACCTTACAAAAAATATGAGTTGAGTCCATCTTTGAAAGAAGCTCAACAATATTTTGGTGAAGAGTAACTGAAAGCTTTTTTTTATGCAAGTAGTTCAGAGTTTTTAGGCAGATACAGTCAACATTTAGAAATCAGTTGCTCAGATAATATGAGATATATGTGCATATATAGAATAGGGATCCTAGGGGAGCTAAGGTTAGTTGGGGATGTTATTTTAATACGGAAAAGTGTTTCTGGGACTTAAAGGCTTTAAATACTACTTTTTGTATCTATTTAAGCTTAGTTTTAAATCACATCCAACAGAAATTAATCTGAAATTGCTTTTCAAATCTGGTTTGAATGAAATGACTTTGAATGAAATCAAATAATTACTAATGGTTTTAAATTATTAAAGTATTTTTATATTTAATCAAGAGACAAGTGTATATTGCCTTAGATGGAATTTGTAAGCTTAATGCAATTGGCCTTAAAAATGATAAAACTTTACATATGTATACAAATTCTTTTAATTCCCAACGTGTTCAGAAAGATTGGGGCCAATTTTTCTTTAAGATTTGACCCAGTTTTACTTAAACTGATAATTAACCAGGGCTTAAAGATTCTTTAGAAATTTCTTTATATAAGTTATTAAATAAAAAGAAAGTAAAAAAAAGAAAGTAAAAATGAAAATCTAGAGCATAAATGATCATGTTTCCCACATATAATGAATTGCTTCTTAAGATTCTCTACTTCTTTTAAGATTTAATTTCTGAAGAGACAGAAACATTACGAACTCTTTACTTTTAACCAAGTTTAACCATGGCTCCAAGTATGTAAGGAGATTTCTCCCTTTAAAATATACATATAATACAACGAAAATAGTTAAGAACCTATCTAAGAAGTCATTTCTAGTCGTATTGCAGTGGGCTTTAGAAATGATCATACTTCTTACTAAAGTACAATGAACAGCTACTTACAATTTCCAATTTGTTTTACCAATATTAGAAGTCGGTAGAACTCTATTCGCTCCAGGTTTGCCTGCTCCCTAATCAGTTTTTAAGTGGATACTCTCAACAATATTCAATTTGTAATGGGCGATCATAGTGGTCAGCGGTTAAGATCTGTCCTAAAAATGGAATCCATTTTATTGTTCTAAAGGAACTACATTTTGTGCAAAGGTAAGCACTTAGAGAGACTTTCCCCTTGCTGCAATTCCCACTTTCCGGTATCCACTTTACTTAAGGAGTGACCCAAAGAATTGCCTCACTTTTGCTTTTAATGAAACTTAACCTTGGCTTCAAGTATATAACATAGACTCAAACTGAAATCTTAAACCAAAAGAGCTCTTGGTTTTGTTTATCTAATGCAGTTGGCTAAGAAAATAATTTGAATTTACAATTATAAAACCTAAAGAAAATATTTCTCCTCCAACCAAACTCCTTTTCTTGAAATTCTGAATGCCTTTCTGAACCAAAAAAAAAGGAGCTAAAAAATCCCTAACAAATCTCCAGTAATTGAAAACTTAACAAAACCCACTGTACCATTTTATAATTTCTTATTTTATTTCATTTTGGTGTTAAATTTGAATTCCATGGACTTGTCGTTTTCCCATCCCCCTGCTCCATTCACTTCAATTTGCCTAGCTCACTTGACCCTGTTACGTAGCTCATTCGCAGTGTTTAATTAGCACATTTTTTTTAATGCGTCAACGAGGAGTTGAGTACTGGCAGGAAGAGAGAGAGAGGGAGTTGGCAGTTGAAAGGTCAGGCAAATATATGCACAGGCCATTTGAATTTGAAGTGGCCAAGTGGTCAAGTGTACTCTGCAATGCAGCAGAGATTCAACTCCAGATCCCGGCCATAAGGTGAGAGGTCACAGTGATATATAGCAGTGCGCTTTGCTCTAGCATTTCAAATCTCCGCTTGTATTTTAAGATTTTGCTGGTCATTTATCAGCCCAAAAAAAAAATAAAGAAAAGGGAAAAGCGTTGAAAGTTTTCCATGTATGCACCTCTTTGCTTTGGCACTTCGTTTTTTTTTTCTCTCTCTCTCTCTCTCCTTGGATTTTTGGTACGTGGCATTTGGGTTTTAACGGGATTTGAACGCATTGCACTTTTCTTGTTTTTTTTGTTGTTTTCTTTTACTCTCTTGTATTTTTGGTGGCAGTGGCAGCAGCGTTGCAGATTTATTGCATTCAACTTTCGTGTGACTTTCACAACAAACTTTTATGTCTTGAAACTTTTCAAGTTTACTTAAGCAACAAAAAGTTTGCCCTTTCCACCAACAACGGGCCTTTTTGTTTTTTTCGCCTTGCTTTTGGGTGCCAAAATTTATTGCCAAAAAATGCTAAGAGAATGGAGGGTAAGACGAATTGGGGGTAGCCTAAAAATGAAGTGCTGGTAATATGTATAAATTATAAGCATTAAATTTGAAACAAAAACTCATACTCATAAGCATGCTAGAAAGTTGTGCGTTTTTAGGCGCCATTAGCAAAAGGCGGCAGAAAGACAAATAGTAAGAGAGACAGAGAGAGAGAGAGAGAGAGAGCGAGACAGACTCACAGACAGAGAGGGGGAGAGTAAGTTAGATCTGCGGTTTGAGCGACTCTCATTTATTTATGACTCTCATGTTAGCAATGTCTGCTTCCGCATCCGGCGGAAGTTAACAAGCGCCATACTCGATTGCCTCGATATCATTGAATGCCATAAATCATTTTAAAAATCCTCTTCTCACTCTCTCTCTTTCTTTCCTCTTTTTATTGAAAAATATTGATTATCAATACACACACATACATTCTCTCATACAAACAAATACCACCATTTTGTGTGTTCGCATTAGAATTATTAAAAAAAAATTTTCTGCTGTGGTTTTCTTCTTTCACTTGGCTGCTCGAGCCCATTTACTAAATTGGAAAAAACAAAAAAAAAAGGAAAAATGAGCAAAAAAAAAAAAGAAATTTGTTGCAGAAAAGTATGAAAAATACAACAACATGAACAACAAAAATAAAAGAAATGAGCAACACACGGGCCACATTTATGCCAAATAAAATCAATAGCAAAAGTAGTACAAACATACACCAACCGGAAAGAGGGAGAAAGATATGCAGATAGGCCTTAGAGAGGGTGAGGGGGATAGGTAGAGAGGCTTACCATACAAACATACATTTTGAAATATTAGCAAGACCCAAATATTTTTATGGCAAAATGTTCTATTTTTCCTTTCGTTCTTTGCACATAGCTCTTCAGTTTTATTTTTTTCTTGTTTCTTTTTGGGTTTTCTCCTCTGGGTGTATGTGTGTGTGTGTGTGCAGTGACATAAAAAGCATTGCATACTTTGTGGCAGGCCATTTAATCAAAAATTATGTGAACGAAACTTTGAAAATCATAGCAAACTTTGCGGAGCAAATAAAATTTTTGCTTTTGCTGGTGACTCTTACTCCTCTTTATGCACAATACATAGATGAAAAAGGTCAAAGGTAAAAGTAAAATTCTTATAAGGTAAAATTTTCTTTTTCCTTTTTTTTTGAAATCAAAGAGATTGCAATCGAATATTTGTTGGTTTTTAGCAACAAGTTGATATGATTTTCAATAAGTGAAAAGAGGAGTATTGCAAAATGTATGAACAAGTGTCCATTCAGTAAGTTGAAGCTTTAGGATTTATTTTTAGCATCAAAGCAAATATTTTTAATTCAAACTCAAACTGTCGCAGTGATAATCGATTATCTATCGACATCAGGTCGTTCACCCTGTTAACAGCTGATCATTAATCTGGTCACTTTAATTTTGCAAAAGCTGCCTCGGCAAACAAAGTTTGTAAATAAAATAAAGAAAATAAGTGTAAATGTGTATAAAGTAAACAAAAAGTTATTAAAAGTGATTAAAGTGATTGTGTGAAGGCAAAGCATCGTTTATTGATCGCCAATTTACAACTGTTTTGTGTTGCCATGTCCAGATGAGCCAACTCTGGCCGCTAACTTTGGCCAGGGCTCCAGGTGTGCATGTGAATTGCCCCTTGTAAAATGAAAATAGAAAGACTATTGGACAGATATTGGGAATATGTAGTCGATTAAAATGTCCCAGAGAGCATATACGACGACAAGGATTGAAAAACTACACCAAAACTACGAAAAACTATATCAACTCTTGAAGAAGGCGTTTGACAACTGATAAGGAGCATAAGGTAAGTATGATTCTTCTCGTTTATACATATGTTTCACACATTTCATTAGAAATTTCATTTCTTTCGTTAGATCCTTAATGTAACTAGTCCGGATGTAAGGAACAAAGTGTGCGTAGCTTTGTTTCTTTGAATTTAAAAGACTGAAACTGAAGATCGGGCTTCCTGTTTATTTGGTGAGTGTAAAACAACTTTGGAAGCACTTCTTAGATAAGGAATTTTCAATATTATAAGCAATATAACACTACAGTGATAACTCTAATGGAGGAATAGCATCAGTGGAGCAATTTTTCATAGCTAAAGAAGATTGTCTGTTCTTAAAAGGACATACATATATTTAGGAATACTTTGTTGTAATTTGAATGTAACTATATTTTGTGTATACCTAGTTTTCAGAATGGTCTTAGGATATATAGATTCTTCCATATTTTTTTGTTGTATTTAAAAATCTCTAATATTCTGCCTTTTGTTCAAAGAATTCCCGGAGCTCATCGTGAGGAGTGCTTGCAAAAAAGTTCTTTAAAGACGTTGAGACGCAGGAGAGCTGTGCGATGGTTCATCCTTTAGCTTTTTCGTAAATCCTCAAGAATTATGTTGGAACTGTAGCAAGGAATCGGCTTATTGTGCTAATTTATAGATACATATCACTTCCGTCTGATTTTTAAGCATTTAGATCTTATGAATTATCTTCACTATCCATTAATTAGGCTTCTAAACCGTTGAGTAGAATAGATTCAATCAATGCAACTAGATTGACATTTACTTTTATTTATACCAACATCTAGAATAATCTCACTATCTATAAACTTTGTCTCTAACTAGTTGATTGGTTTAGATTTGCGTTTGTTATTCATTTATATTTATTCGAAACACTTTTCAAAACATCTGTCGATGATGGCAACAGCAACAATCACAATGGTTGATTGTTACAAAACTCAGTTACAGTTTTATATAAATATTTCAATTTTCTGTTCATTCATTAGGTTTCATCGATATAAATTCAATAACAAACGCCCACACACACACACACACACACACACAAACACCAACAGAGAGGAAAGTCATAAAAAAGTGTTTGATGGGGTAAAAAAAAAAAAAAAAATGGCAACCGGAGCTGTCGATGTAACTGGAAAGCCATTTAAATGCAGGAAATTGAATTTTGAAATGCTCACGTCAAGCATTCTCTATCGCATTCACATACACAATCAACATTCGCACTCGCACATTCACATTCCAATGAATGAGCCTTTTAAGCGCGCGGCGTAACCAGCGATATGAATCTCAGCAAGGAGTCCCCGTGAATCCTTGGTAAAAAGAAAGAAAACTACCTACAGAGAGATGAGTGAACTGTACAGTGGCAATGGCAACAACTTGTTGTATGTTGTTGTCAAGTTTTCCTGCTTCAATTGCCTTTTCAATTAGTTGCCTCACATGCTGTGAAAGGACACACAGGACACGGGGACACATATAGAGGTAGGTATATACTATACCTTTCCCTTAACCATTTTTTTTTTTTTACCATGTTTGCTGTCTGACAACTTCCCGTTTTTGTTGAAACGGAAATTATGGCACGCCCACTTTAATCATACGCCATTTCCTGTGACAGTTTTGGCACCTGACATAAATACCTTTCCCCCTTACCTCTTCCCCTACTCTCTTTCATTATCCCAAATAACCCTTTTCAATGTGTTTTGTTGGGCATTGTGAATAGGTGTTTCGCTTTCACATTATGTAAATGGAAAAGTTTTCGTTTTCTTTTTTTTTTTGTGTGCAAGCAATTTGAACACTTTAACACTGGTGGTCAAAAGTGCACACCTTCTTCGTTTGGTTAGTGCTAATTGCACTTGCCTCTCGAAGAAATTCTTCTCGAAGAGTAGGCGAAAAGTGGGCGGGGAGAGTTTGCTAAGTAGGCACGACAAATTCCGTTGGCCTAGCAACCAGGCAAAATTTATGGTTTCAATTAAAAGTTTCACCATTTCCGTTCATTGCGGCGCCAAACAAGACCAAGCCAAGGAGCAGGAGCAGGAGCAGCAGAAGCAGCAGCAGCACAAGTGGCAGTGGCAGGCAGAGGTAATGAGCTTTGCCACACGCATTTTTCGACCAACGAAAATCAACAAAAGGACTAAACCAAGAAGGGAACGTAGAAGCATGAAAATAAAACGATGATGAAAATCAGAAAAACTTACTTTAGGGAAATGGCAAAAGTTTTCTTTGCATCCGCTTTTTTCGGTAATATAATTATAATTTATGTTCAAATTGGGAAGATTAAAGAACTATGTATATATACATATATATTTTTATTCCTTATTTTTAGTTGCTTCTGCTGCTGCTGTTGTTGTTGTTGTTGTTGGGATGATTTTCTGCGTATATGGTGTCGTCACTAATTGAAATGCAAATATTGATGAGTGTTGAGCAAAGGCAAATGCGCGTTGCTAATTTGCACAATTCTCGTTTTGTCGCCTCGCCTCCGTTTGCTGTTACGCCTCTCCTTCTCCATCCCCTCTTCATTTATACGTTTTGCTGCCGCATAATGCGCCGCAAAGTATGCCAAAGCTTAAACTCGCTTTGCTCGTTGCAAGTCAATGCCACGCCTACAACCCCCTTACACACTGGCATACACACACACATACATAGATACTCCTCCACATTCATTTATAGACCGAGAGGAATCACAGTCAGAGGCAGTGACAGACAAATTTGCCTGGCAGCTAAAGCTGGCTAAATGCTTTCAAAGCAGACTCAGCAGAATTTCAAATTTATTCAAATCAACTCGTTCTGCTTAGTGGGCGTGGCCAGATGTCTGTCTGTCTGTGAGTCTGTGAGACTGTGTGTCTATCTGTGTGCAGAGCAATGAGCAACTACTGAATGAATGATTCAATTAGGCATCAAATATTTACAGCAGACGTTTAAATATTGCGACAGACATTCCATCAATGTGGCTGAATTGGTCTTTATCTTTGCCTCAGAGTCTATTATCCTTGCCAGCTGATGATTTTCTTCAACTTTTACTCTAATTGGCCGCTAAGTGCATTTATTGAATACCAAAGATAACCCTTTTTTTGGTTACACAAGGTCTTAAGGGAACTAGAAGAGATTTCACATTGAGTAATGTGTGGGGAAGATGAAGGGGGGTGTCTACTTGAAACAGAGCAAAGCTAAGTAGGATCTCCTTATTAGACTTATTTGGAGCTTCCTTTTGATTTCATTATTTGTATGCTAAAAGTATCTATAAGATAGAACAGCTAACTAAAATATAGTAGATGTAGAATCGTGCATTTCCTATTCTCTTATCAAGACTCATCATTAACTTAATATTTCTGGTTTGCTTCTGTGTTCATGTTAAATAAGATACCTCATTTATGCTTCGCAAATTCAAATAAAAGTTCCCTTGTCAAAAATCAAAGCAATTCAATTATATTTAAATGAAATTTTCCCCAAAATTTGCTGAAACTTTATTAGTCTCTTTAAAGAAATTGTGTGAAAATACTTGAAAAAGTTTTGCTGACTGGTTTAAATTAAATTGAAACCAAATCAAAAGGACATCTACATTTTGAGTAAATCTAGCGCATTGTGACGAGTGACTAGAAAATTCAATATATACATATATATGTATATAAATAAATAACTTTGCCATTGTTTTCATACTCTTTTCCCTCTTCTCTCTTTGTCTCGCTTGCTCTAGTCCTTTTCAGTCATTGTGTCCTTATTTTGCATGGCAAAATCCCAATACCAATGCCAATTCCAATCCCAGCCAATGTGAAACTGCCAATAGTTTTCTTTCAGATTTATGAGTTTTCCTCTCTAAAGCAAATAGTTTTCCCTAGTCTTCATTCTGCCCCCTCTCCCTCTGGCACCCTGTACTCTCTCTCTGTATGTGTGTGTGTGCGCCATTTCCATAGTTAGATTACAAAAGTTTTTCAATTGAACATTTCTCCCACAATGGTCATGTTTCAGGTACGAATTTCACTATATGTAGTTTTTTGCACATTTAAATAAAATATTAATTTAATAGCCATAAATAAAAAGCTTTTCATATTTTCTATTCTCTACGCTTTTACTCGTTGCTTTTTTTGATTTTTTTTTTGGAAGCTACTTTCCGGCATGTAATTTGATTTTATTTATGCCAAGTTTTTTGGTTCCCGGGTTTCGGTTCTTGGCAAAAGGCAAAGGCAACAGAGACAGGCACAAAACTTACTTGCAACACTCGAAAATATTTTCATAATTTTTATCACGATTGTAATTCTCGCCCCGCGGAAAGTTTTGCATTCAAAAAGTTGTTTGGCAACTTTTCTCCCAAAAAAAAAAAAAAAAAAAAAATAAAAAAGAAAAGAAAAATGAAACTTTTCAATGCTGACAATGAGCTCACAACAGATTTCCGAGTTAATTTCCAGTTGCGTTTTTTGCCTCTCCTCCTCCACTCTGAGTTGGTGCTGTTGCTACTCATTCCACGGTTCTTTTTTGTTGTGCAAAACTTTTGGCGACAATAACAATAACAATTTTGAAGTATATACACATATATAGTACACAGAGCCGACTTACACCCAACACACACATACACACTCATACAAGCATATACATTGCTAATAAGCCTAATTATCTTGGCGCTAATTGAAGGATATTCGAGCAGTTAAAGTTCTCGTTATCGCTTAAGTATTTACTCGCTGTTGTTGTATCCATATTAATGTTAAGACGTACTGAAATGGATTTTCTTAAAGTTCTTCTGATAATTTAAGTAACTTTGTGTAATTTTACATTTGATTCTTGAGTTTCTTGCTTAATTGAAGGATGTTGGATCATGAAAAGTTTGGAATCAATACACAACTTTGTTATGACTTTAGCTAACAAGGCGAAGTTTGGTAAGTTTTCACAGTTCTTACTTAAAGATAGATAATTGAGCGGATAGATAGTAAAGCCGATAGTTTGTTGTCATTATCCTTTAAGCACTTACGCGCTGTAACTATTTAAGCTTATAAAATTCTCGTTACTTTTGTTCGTTGGCTGTTACCTCTACTCGTTCCTCGTTCTTTTATTTGTTTTTTTTTTCGTCATTTCTAAGTAGTTCTGTATACTTTTTTTACTTTAGTTGTCTGATTACTTACTCGTTGTAAATAAGTTAGTACAATGAGTTCTTGATCCTCTTATTATACTCTTTGTCTAATATTTTCGTCAACAAAAGTTCTCGTTCCTTTTTGAACTTTAGGTAATGTGACCTCTTCTCATTGCTTGTTTACGATCTATGTAATCTTCTCGCTTCTCTTTTCGCTCTCGATATCACCTGATCATTCACTCGCTGTCCTCCTTTATTCCTTTGCTCTCTCTGTCTTTCAAGCACCTACTCGCTGTGACTATTCGATCATATGATATTCTCGTTATCTTTTCCCCCTTCTTCCTCCTTTTGTTCTCGTTATCTCCTCATCACTTACTCGCTGTTCCCATTGTTGTACTCTCTAACTTTTAAACACTTTCTTGTTTTGCCTACTTAAATTGTCAATGTCAAATCGGAATGCTGGGGGAGACGTCACGATTTTCTTTTACTAATTGTAGAATATGCGGGCTTGTAAAGTTTTCGTTACCATTCTTATACTTGTTATCACTAAAGTACTTACTCGTTGTTCTTATACATATCAGTGTCAACGTCAAAATGTAATGGAATGGATCTCGATCCTGGTTGACAGCGTGGCAAACAGTGCCATTAATCAACTGCTGTCTTAAGGTGCACCGAATGTTAGAATGTTGCTGCTTTTTACTAAGGAAAATTCCTCGACTCACATGTCACACACACACACACACCAACATATACACATGCAGAGCCACACCCACCTATCTGGACCGCCCACCGTTTGAAGCGACAGTTTTCTTTCAGTTGAAAAAAAAAAACAAAGGGAAAAGGGAGACCGCACAAAAAAAAAAACTTCGCTCCATGTGCTGACAGCGATAAATTCTAATGCCGAGGTCAGCACTACCCCTGGACCACGCCTCCCATTCGAGATGTGTGTGTGTGTGGGGGCGTTGGCTGACCAAAGCATGAAAAATGCTTTACGTTTCCTGTTTTTTGTTTTTTCGTTTCGTTTTCTTTTTTTGCTTTGCTTCGAATTGAAGAAAGGAAGTCAACTGGCATTTGGTTTTGTTTGCAAAAGGAAATATTTTTAGCACGTGTTTGGTCCTTGCCTAGGAGCACAGCCACATTTGTCACTTTAAATGCAATTTGACTTGTGCCCAATGCGCATAAGTTTTCCAAAAACCCCAAAACAAGAAGAAGACCAAAGAAAACGAGTTCGTAAACCTCCACTATCCCCTGCCCACTACTCTCAACACTCTTCTATTCTTGGCAATTTGTCGTGTCTTGTCTTGTTTGGGCATATGGCAAGAGAGAGAGGGGGATAAAGTAAATGCTACTGGTGAAGAAAAGTGTAGCATACTTTGGGGAGCGCTTAGAAAACAGCTCAACAAAATCAATTTTAAAGTGCTTGCCCAGAGCTAAGGCAATATTTATTGTCTGTGTTGAGCCCGACTACCTACCTACCTACCTATCTACCTCCCCCCTTGCAACCCTTTACACACCTATAACCAGTGTCGACTGAGAATTGCGAACAAATCCAAACTGGAACTTTGGAGGCTGCACCTAGGCAATTGAACAGTTTTCAATCTGCATACCAAATCAAGTGAACTTGGCGCCCAATTATACGAAAAATGAAAAAAAAAAACTCTTACACTCGAATGACATCGACCATGGAAATGAAGAAGAAGAAGTTAGGGATATTGCAGATATTGACAATGTTTAGGTGAACAATCAATTTTGTAATTTAAAGGGCTTAAATTTTGGATATATGGACATTGCTTAGGTTGAAACTTACTTGAAATGTAGCTAATGTGGAAAGTTATGGCTTAGCCGTCTTTCTTTTCTTAAGACTCATACCAATAGTTAAGTACAAAACTGCAAAGCACACAAATTCCTTTTGTCAAGAGAGCAATTGTAATATATTATATTTGTTACACTCTTTACTTCAAAATTGGAAATTATAAATCGACTCAATTCATTCTTGGCTTCTGTAGACGAAAAATTAACTTATTGCAACTAATTTTCTGATGCCAAAACTTAGAATGAGAATTTTATTCCGTGTTTGTCTTAGAATTTATGGTTGAAAAGATTAACTAGAATTATATTCTTTAATTCTCATTTTTTTCTTAATTTGCTTTACTTTTTCAATATAATTTTTTATTATATTTCAAGCTAATTTTTAATTGTTTTTTTACACAATTTTTTCTTATGAATTTATGACCATAATCTTTTATTTTTTTGATTTCTTATTTTTAGCTTTGCCTTTTATTGCCAAACAGTTTTCAAACTATTTGCGTTTGCTTTTTAATTTGTGACAATCTTTGGCAAATGCCCAAAAGCCACGCCTCTCAATTGAACAGCTGCAAGTTGGCATCTGCATTGAAGTGTTAAATTTTGGCCAGTTGAAGAAAAGAGAGAAAGACGGAAAAAAAAAATATGAAGTCGGCTAAAAAAATTTGCATAGCCGTTCAACTGCAAAATAATTACATCACAAGCTAGGGCTACCTCTCTACCCCTCTCTCTGTGTCTTCACTCTATTGTGAGGTATTCACACAAAAAAAAAATCCTTTTGTTTAATGTGCAGTGTTTATGGCTTCATTAGGCGTGCCATGTTGTTATGGCTTTGGTGTTCAATGAGCTGGAAATGTCTTCATTATGATTGCATATGGGGGCAAAGGAAAAAAAAAACCTGAACTGAACTGAAGGCCAAGGCGGTGGCAAAGGGAAAATTGTAGCACGAAAATTCGTTTGTTATTATGTTGCTGCCACATCCTTGTTACTGTTGTTGTTGCTGTTGTTACTGCTGCTGTTGCTGTTGTTGTCAGAAGTGCGTACGAGCGTGGTAATTCGCTGCCAGCGTTGCTACAATCTCAGTTTTCCGTTCTCTCACTGAGTCAGATGGGGCGTATGAGTGATGGCAGCATTCATACAAACTGACAGTTTATTTACCCAACGCCATCATTACCAAGGGGGTTTATGAGGAAAACGGGTCTTCTCGTGTGTGTGTGTGTGTGCAAATTATCGCATGGCACAGCAGCAACACAGCAACGCCAACAGCAACACCAAAAGCAACACCAACAGCAACATTCAGTATATGATATGAAAAATTGACTGTGATTTATGCAATTATGTTAACAAAATATTTACTTGGCCGCAATTTATTGGATTAGAGGCAACATAAACAACAACAACAAGAAGAAGAGTTACTCCTGTTTCCTTATTGATAAGCCAAATGACATTAAAATCATATTAACTGACATTTTCGATTAGCAATTATATTACATTAATACATACATATATATGCATTCAGTCAATTCATCCTGAATTCCTCCCATTGAAAACTGATAAATTTCCATGTTCAATAGAATGAAAATGTTTTTTTTTTTTTTTGTTAATTTGACAGTGAACAGGTGTTAATTCAGGTGGAATTTTGTTTTGATTTGGCCAATCTACATTACGGAAATAGTCCTTTAGTCTATGATAAATTTTGCCAACAATATGTTTGTTTTAATAGATATAAATAAATGTTTGCTGACTTTAAGTTAATGGCTATTAAATATAAAATGGTTAAACCTGCAGAGTTCTAAGAGTTTGCCTTTATTTTAACTGTTTTAGGTAAATGTAATATAATTCATATAAACAATATAATTTTTTCATTTTTTATTGCCAAATAGTTAATAAATTTATGTAAATTTTGGTAAAAATTTTTCAATTACTTAGAGTAACAAGAGAAACTTGACTAATTTCTGTGTAGATATTGATCGAACACTAATCTGAATCTAAAAGAATTAAAGAGGCATTTCTAAGAATCGACTAAAATAATATGCTAATAAAAAATATAAAAGACTTTTATCAAATTGCTTTCATATATTCCAATTTTGTTGTCTATATAATCACGACTAGTTTATATTGTAGTGAAATGTATTTCTGGTTTGGAAATCAATTTTTTTGACGTATTATTTAATTTTAAATTGAATAGTTATAATTTTACCTTTATTTTGATAACCTTGGTCAGATGTTGATTATACGCTTCTGACCCCATATAGTATATATATATGTCTATGTTCCTAATCAGCATCAACAGTCAAGTCAATCTAGTCATATCCGACTGTCCATCTGTCTGTTTCTTCGCAGCTTTTAGGCCTTAAATTTAAATCTACGAGATTGAAACTTGATAGTAAAGCTTCTTAAAGGAATATGTTTATCAAGTTTAAGAATTAGACGGATAGGATTACTATAAGATATATTCAATATCGGAATAAAAGGTGCAGAATCAATATTTATAAATAAAGTATAAATAATTTAATATTCCGAAAAGCAAATTTCTAACTTTTATTTAGAAAGTTTGACAATTTATCAACTTTTATTTGACTTCTATATATTGTACCGACTTTGTATATATGTAAAAGTCAAATTTACCTCAGACCCTTGACAAACGCTTCAATAATGCCCTCAATGTAAACTGAACAATATGAAAAATTTTCCAACTTGATTTATAAATAATTCTATTCTTATTTTTAATATGAACTGATGAAGTAAACTTTAAGTGAAAACTCTCTCTCTCTCTCTCTCAAAAACAACTTGGTCATAATGAACCCACCCAAAAAAAGAGAAAAAAAAATAAACTTTGTCATGTTTATGACATGCCATCGTACTGCCACACCGTCTGCACCCTCGCCAACCTCTACCAGCACCCCCCTTTTAGCCAAATCTTGCTCTATTGACGCCACTTCACTTGTCAAACACAGCCGTTGGCAAGTTTTTGATGTGTCGGCCGGGGCCGCAGGACAATCTAATAAACGAGCCAAAAAAAAAAGAGAGAAAAGAATGGAAAGCAAAAAAAGAAAACGAAGCTTCAACTGACCTTTGGGGGGGAAGGCGGGGCACTTGTGGTACCTTTGCCAGGGTCCTTCTGAAATGAATAATAGAATATCATGAGGCAAGAAAAACATGCCAAATGAGTATGAGTTGTTTTTCTCTATAGTATGTATGGGTGTGTGTGTGAGTTGTTAGTGTGTGTGTGTGTGTGCTTTGTGGGCAATTTCCTTGCTATATTGACTGCCTATTGACTCCCTGGGGTGGACAAACAAAGGCAAACAAAGTGGGGAAAAAGTTGACACATACACTTACGAGATTAAAAAAAGAAAAAAAATATATATATGTATATATATATACCCGATGTATTTATATATATTGAGACTTGATGCCAGAATAAATTGAAAACTCACGCTCACCTGGGTCAAGTTTTGTCTAAGAAGAAACAAGAAGCAGCCGCAGCATATTTAATGAGTTCCAAGTTGGTTTCTTAGGATCGAAGATACTGGCTAGTATAGTGTGTTGTGTGTCCCCCTAAAGTTTCTGGCTGACTAGTTTGACAGTTCACTTGAGCAGCTGCTGCCAGTTGGCTGGACTCAAGGAAACACGCAACAAACCAACAAACAAATAAAACAAACAAAACATCAAACACATACTATACAGTTCATAGTTAGGTTTTGTTTAAGCAAGTTTTGATGCTTTGATTTATGGCTAAAGAGAGAAAAGCAATTTAGCAAATTGAAGTTCCCGCTCTATCAATGTCAATTAATTGCCATTTATATGGCCATCAATTATATGTCCAAGTGCAATTAGTGTGAATTATTTCAAGGCCCCAAAAAAGAAAACACACACACACAAAAGAAGCCAACAAATAATTTTTCAGGGATCTAACTGCGCGAGGTCGCACCCACACAGAGACATTATTCAAATGCTAAAACCCAACCAACAATAATAACAAAAAAAAAAGAAAACGTTAAAACAAAAGCCAAAGACAGAAGCCGGCAACGCATAATTGTGCAGCGAACTGTATTAAACAGGGTCATATGCACAATTATAAGAATAATAAACACACAGAACTGACGAGAACAGACCAAGAGAGTGAGTGAATGACAACAATAAGATGAATTATTAAAGAAAACTAAACAAAAGATAAGACGACATGGTAAATACCCTGAAATATAGAGGAGAAAACTTGGAAATGTTGGAGAGAGAGAGAGAAAGAAAGAAAGTTATTAGACGGGAAAATATGTATTTGAAAAATTTGTTATTGGGTCATGTACGAATGGTTAGAAGTATTCTTATTTCTATTATTAATCTGTGAATCTATTATATCATATCATGGCAAATCTTTTTATTTAAAAATCTTGTTTGTTACGATGTTAAAATATGCGATAAAGAAACAACCATTTTAAAAGCAGTAGTAGGGCGAAGCTTCTGAAGTGATGTAGAGTCCAGACTTATTACCCAGAATTAGAATTAATAAGGCGCTGTAGCTTCGTTTAAGCACAGGCCAAGTTAATTTATAAGTAAGACACGGACCGGTTCAAAAGTGTTTGAGGCGTTTTGGAATGTACAATACTAGGTAGGAAAGTGGCCAAGAAAATTCTCAGATGCATAGGAGATACACCGGGTAGGAAAAAACCAACTTCGCAAGATGGAGTTTTCCTTAGAACTTGCTTGTTAATTGTTTATGTGTGCCCGTTCGGGGATAGTGGCAAAAGCCCTCTTCTTACCCCTGCTGGTTGCCCTTTTTGGCCTGAGCACATTTGTTATAAAATGTTATTTTGAACTTACTTAACTGAAATTAGTTTGTAAAGTTGTTACGGATTGCCACTTAAAAGGGTTTTAATTCACGATCTGACAAAATAATTTGGCATGGCAATAAGTCTATCCATCTAATTTGATTGCTGGACCTTCTAAAACTTCACAGAATCAGCACGAAGTATATTAAATAGTGAGTCGAAGGCCCAAGCTGCTAGTGCTCTTGAATCAATCTTTAAGTTTACTATTGTATAATGGATTTAATTCGTAAATAAATTAAATATTTTATAGTATTTCCCATGTATTTTAAGGAAAACATTTAGAGAATGTCCAACCATTAAGTTTTATATATGTATTTATATTTGATTATAGATCGTCTTGAAAGAAATTATAAAATCTTTGAAACACTTTAAAGTTAGCAAGTAATTGCAATAAATTGATAATTTAATAACAATTTACTTATTGTTTCTTCAAACAGGCTATAGCTGGCATCAAAAGACGATCTTTGCCTTGAAATATAGTCTCAACTTTAAAAAGAACTTTAAAGTACCTAACAAAGAAACTTACAACTAAGGTGAAAGGAGAGTAAAGTTTTTCGACCCTAAAGCCAATTGGTAAGTACTTTTCATGTATAACATTATAACTTCTATAAGATTTTGGGCTTATAAAGTAAGTTAGTTTATCAATTTATTTACCCTTTTGTGAAAGAGTAGATAGCCAATCAACTCTTAGTTGCAAGTGTATTTTGAAGAGCATAAAACTGGCATACGCATAGGCCACCAAAAAATATTCTGTTGTTTGTGCGCGCTGTTGGCCTTAAAGAAGAAAAACTTTTTCATGAATTTCCTATGCAGCGGCAACGCGTAGCGGAAGTCGTCAGTGGCAAAGAAGAGCAAAGCAGATGCCCTCCCCTAACCTCCCCTCTTCCCCATCAGCCACCCATCGAATCCAACGGAGATTCGTTCGTTCGTTGTATTCGTCATGGCTGGCTGGAATGAGGATGAGAATGAAAATGAGTACGGTGGGAGGGGGCAATATAATGCGAGAGGGGAAAAGCCTCTCTCTCCCTCACTCTTAAGAGGCACTCGAATGGAAAGCTGAGTTGGTTTATCTTTTGGCATTTCTGTTTCTTTTTTTTTTTTGGCCTTTAAAATGACTGCGTCGGCCACTTCATTTTGAAATCGTGTGAGTTGAGGCGTTTGATGATTTGTTTTACAGATTTGCTAACAAATTGATGGCCAGCGGCATAGCCAGTGATAATTTGCTCAAAGGCGCTGATATATGTCTAACATATCTAATTGCAAATTAGATACAGGCTGCAGGGGCATAAGAAGAAGATGACTGCTACTGGAGGTCGTAGGTCTTTGTGGTTTGAGGGTCACGTGTCGTTGTGGTTGTTGTGTCTATGTTTACAAATCGAACTTGGCTTGGCCTTCTGCGCTACTCCTCCTCCACCTCCTCCCCCATCTTGTCTCTCCGTTGCCAATGGCCAATCGTCGTGGCATAGGACTAATCCCGTAATTACAAATCTACGGCTGACTGCTTGACTGCCTCTCCAAAGGGGAGAGCAAAATAATAAAAAAAAAAAAAAAAGAACCAAAGAAAAATCAATATATACCCCCACCCTCTCAATGCCCCTTGCCGTCTTGCCGTCTGCCCTCTTCTTTTGTGGCCCTCATAATTTTCATAACGTTTTGCCATTTTCCTCCGAGTCGTCGTACATGAAATTTGCCGATAAGAAAAATGCGCATAAGGGCATTGAAATTTATGCTCTGAATTTATACCTTCTGGGTAGTAGTTCCCTCACCTCTCCTCCCGCATCACATTATTTCTTCTTTTGCCTCCATATTTGAGTTACAATATTTTTTTCTCCTTTTTTTTTTTGCCTGCTTCATTTTCCTGTTTCCTTCTCCATGGCCAGGTTTTTATAATTTGCTCGCTTGGTAAATGCATTTTATCGACTTTGGACTCTGGACTCACACTTTGGGTTCTGTGTTTACACAGACTTTGTGTGTGTGTGTGTGTGCGAGATAATGTGATTTCCTGGAATCCCCCATGGGAAATGCTGAGATTCCAATTGCTTCAATTGAGAGAGAGACTGACTACCAAGTTAATTGATCAAGTCGAAGACTTTCAACTTAATTTATGCAAATTCCTCATTCTCAAATTAAATACTTATGTCATTAGCAAACAAAAGTTGGCAAAGGAAAACTTATACTTAACTCTCTCTCTCTTTCTCTATCTCTGTCTCTAAAGGCACCGCAAGTGTAATTTGCAAAATGTACTTAACCACACACACTCACTCAGAGACACACACACACACATGTACCTACACAAAGATGAGCTAAGGATAGGCATGCCCGAGTATATGTGCCTAAGATAAGCTAAAACCACATCAAAGGCATTTTGCCGGACATTCATCCTGGTCACCGTTTCTCCATTTCATAGTCAGATATATAGAGACTTCTCGGCCTTCCACCAACAAACATTGGACTTTAGTTGATGTCCACATAAATCCAGTTTAATTAATTTAACCTGTCATGCCGTTTGATTGCATTTGAATAGATTCACATTTCCTCTATCTACCTACCTACCTACCTACATACCTTTTGCATTCCGTTCACACACACAAATGAAGTTAAAGAGTTACATGAATCCAAAAAGTGGAGATTTTATCCCATTCTGTTCTGCATTTTGATTTTCCGTGCAAGCGAGAGAGAGTTTTTCTTTTTTCTTCTCTTTTTTTTGACAAGTAAAATTGATTTTACTTCGTTCCCGGGCGTGCAACTCTGCGATTGTTTTGGAATTGATATTGAAAGCTGTCAATTTGCATTTGACATCGTTTTCCATTTTTGCCAAAACTGCAGTTTTTCGCCATTTTGCTTTTACTTTTTTTTCTCTGTTTCTCCCCTCCCCCCCAACAACAACAACAATACTTTCTTCCTGGTTTTGTTTTGTGTTTTCTTTTCTTTTTTTTTTTTTTTTTGCTCTTTTTTCTGTGTGATTTTTCAGTTGATTTGCCCGCCATTTCCCATTTGGGCATCATGCAGTGAAGCAGCAGCAATCGTGAGGAAGCGAGATGGATATAGAGGTGGGAGACAGTAGAAAGAGTTAGTGTAGGAGGAATAGGAGAAGGGGAAGTGACGCTAGCTTGCTGCTCGACTTTGATGTGTTTGACATTGTTTTCGTTTTTCGATTTTCGACGACCGATTTTGTGCAAAGAGCACGTTTTGGGTGCAAAACTGTTCAATGGCATTAAAAGACAGAGATAGAGAGGGGGAGAGAGAGACGGGGAGTAGGAAGTACTACTATATACATATCGGTTGGGGAGTCAGCCAGCATTTGCTGCTTGTTGTTTATGTCAACGTCAATGACTTTGTCATGACATGATTCTATTTATCCTCCGACATGAATAAACTTAAAAGGCCTGCGCCTATTAATTAAAACGTTTTAACGGCTTTAGTTGCTTTAGTATATGTATGTACATCTGTACATATGTTTGTTCATATATGTATAAGCAAACATATGTGTTGTGACATATTGTGTGTGTGTGTGTGTGTGCATATCATCTCTACCGCTGTCAGTTTTCTCTGTATGTATGTATCTCTCCTCTCTTTCTGTGACTCTAGGCAGATTGCCACACACATTTTGTATGTATAATCATATTGTTGTATTTTGTTTAATATTATTTTTTAATGACAAATTATGCGTGAGCGAATTATACGCTTGACAAATTATAATAAAGGCTTGTCATTATATATTCCCCATAATGCCATATTGAAAAGCGGCAAAAAAACAAAAAAACGATGGAAAATAGTGAAAAACTCTGCACCAATGAGTGCCATAATTTGGTATCAAATTCAACATAAATTGATATTCCATATACATTTATATTTAAATGAATTCTGCAATTTTGGTAATCATCTTTGTGTTGAATTTTAAATTTTCAGTATTTTGTTTAGAATAAAGTTATAATGGAAAATAAGGTGAATAAAGTAATATGGCTTAAAAATGAGATCAAATTTGATAGAGAAGGAAATGAAAATTAAAGAGATTGTACAATACATTTTATCTATATCTAAAAGAAAAATTATGCTTTTGGAATCATGTATACAAAATCTATATGGAGAGAGAGCTCTTATATTCTGACTAGCGAGTTTCAAAAGGATAATACTGAAAGAAGTAATACATTTAAAAACTTGAAAATGTTCCCCGTACCTATGACTAAATGTACTATCGAGATTACTAGAGCTTGCTTTATAACTCTACCTTTATTTATTGTAACTGGTTTAAATTAAAACTAATTTCGACTAAAAATTAATACTTTTAATGCAATTAAATAAAACTTTCATGGCGAGCCTTTGGTCCTAAGTGAGATTGTCTATGCCTTTCTATTATTTCGTAGCTAAAACTACTTGGGAATTACAACTAAAACAAACAAAAAAGAACTTCAAATTGGGAAAGTCCCGAAAATCTTTAAGCTTTAATTTATAAAATCGTTTAAAGACTTTAACTTCTTTAAAGTCAAAGAAATTCTTCCATCCTTTATAAATAACGCTTAAACTACTTGGGAATCATAACTAAAAGAAACGAAAGTTTTCTTAACGAAAGTTTTACGAAATTGTTAAACCATCTAAGAACTTCAATTAAGGAAAGTCCCAAAAGCTGTAAGCTTTAATTTATAAAATCTTTTAAAGACTTTAACTTCTTCCAAATTAAAGAAATTCCTTCTTCTGAACTACTTGGGAATCACAATTAAAATCACAAACAAAAGAGAAATTGTTTACCCCTCAGAAAACTTCAAAAAAGGGCTCAAGAATCTTTAGGCTTTAATTTAACAAAAAACCTTTTAAAAACTAAACTAAACCAAAACTACTTCAATTGTTAAACAAATTCCTTTTTCCTTCATGTATAATTTTGTTGAATGTTTTTGCATTTATTTCTGTCCTCGTCATGCAACTTGGCTTTAAACTTGGCTTTAACAATGGCTGCTGCTGCCCTACCAAAAAAATTATTCGTCGGCCTACTCATAAATATTTAGAAAGCCAACGAAGGAAGATGAATTAAGGCAAAAAAAAAAAAAACGAAAAGATATATATATACATAAATTGTTAACATGCATGTGCCGTGAAATAATGCGAAATGACGAAAATTAACTGAAACTTTATTAAATATGTATGTCGCCAGGGGGTGGGGGAGGGACAGGACGGTAAAATGAGTCGCTGCTGATGCCGAAGGAAAAATAATGAATGTTGAATGTTTAAACAAAAGACCTCAGTTACTAGACAATGGGGGGTAAGCAAGGGAGAGAGAAAGAGAGAGAGAAAGAGAGGGAGGATGGAGGTTGTGGATGGGAATGGGCTTGGTTACGGGCCGTGGCCGAGTCCCATTCAAAATCTAGGCTACAATTTCGCTTAATGCAATAACCGTGTTACGAGCCACGCCACAAGAAGCAGCAGGAGAACAGGACCAGGAGCGAGAATGTTGACGTGGACGAGGACATGGCGCACATGTAAATGGGGAACACGGCAGAAGGAGCAACAGCAACAGCAACAACAATTCCCCGGAAAGTCAAGACAACGACACGCATAGGCACACGCACACCAACACACACACACACACACACATATACACTCTCACAGATACTCAGTTAGAGTCGAATGCATTGGCCTAAGGATGTTTTCATGTTGCCAACAATGGTGAAGATCTGAAACTGGTTGTGGATGCTGGCTGGCTGGCAACGCAGCAGGATATTTTCTGGATGCCATGCTGGAAACAACTTTGTCATTCACTCATTCATTCATTCATTCTTTCATTCATTTTGCAAAAATTCTCGCCCAATGCCAGGCTATTTTCTTCCTTTTCTTTTTTTTTTGTTTTTGTTGCTGTTTGTCCGCCTGTCCGCCGTCTGGTTTTTGTTGTTCCCATTGTCATATATATTTAGCCTGGTTTTGCATATCAATTGAAAATCGGGTATGCTCAACAGGATATCAAGGAGAAAGAGGGGCCCCCAAAAGGTGAGCTTTCTTAAGGAGAAATTTAAGAAAAAGGTTACTAAAGAAAGTGAAAATTGTTGGTATAATCCACAGTTATCCTTAAAAACTGCCCCTTTTTGCCATAGCAAAGTTTCTTCTGGTTTGAAGATCTTTTTCCTACCTTTTGTACCTAACCAATCAGACAAATTGATGTTAGTCCAGTATATTCTATATCCAAAATATTTTAGGCCAAGAAACAATGGGTTTCTGATCCTAAACAGACTCCGAACCTTAGTTTCAACTTTTAAAGAAAAAAAAACCAAGTTAGTCCAAAGGAACATAAGTTTTCGAAAAATAGTTGAATTCTTAAGAAACAAAAGGTATAGAAGCTTTAAAGTATGTCAAATCTATATCAGCTGATAGGTTTCTGAGTGAATATTCGTATTGTGTTTGGGTATGAGTACACCCATCTAGGATATATGAATATTCGTTCTTGCCTTTGCCATTTAATGTTTGATCTGGTATTTCTCATACCCCCGCGTAGCAATTTTGATGCTTGTTTATTTTTATTTCACTGCATTCCCATTGCCATTCAGCATTCCTCTTACCCTCCTACCCCCTCCCCCCACGCCATTCTGCCACCCATCGATTCACGCTCAACTGGCACAATGATAAATGTGCTTGGCATGCGATGCGTCTCTGTTGTTATTCGCATTTCTAGGCTGACTCTCTGGCTCTGACTCTGACTTATGATATTGTATGAATGTATATGTAGATGTATATATATAGGTACTTTATATATGTATATATATGTGTGTGTGTGTGTATGGCATGAATTATTGTGCGCTTTTGCACAATTTTCAATTTCATAACAAAAGGAGCGACGCAATGTTTGCGCAACATTTGAAAAGCGATTACCCGAAACACGTTCAAAGCATACAAATTAGGCAAACAAAAATAATACGATTCGATTTTAAGGGTTTCCATTCACTGTATTCTAGCCAGGGCTAATTGCAAAAGTTAGCCTCAGATATGTAATTCGGATGGATTTAGAATTGGTTTATGTGACCATAAAAATGCCACAGTTCAAGGTGTATGAGTGGTGTGTGTGTGGCATGTAAATATTTAATGTTTAAATTTAAATTTACAACAACAAAGAGAAAAATGAAGGAATATAATTATATATATACATATATATATATTGTTGTTGTTCTTTTTTTGTTTTTGTTTCTGTTACTGGGTGCTAGCAATCAGCAGGAGGCCCGAATCCTGTTTTGCTGGCTTCTGGCTGACTGCCAATTTAATTCGTTTGCATAAATTTTTTTTTCGGCTACTGTTTTGTTGTTGTTATTGTTGTCGGGTCACAAAACAAAACGCAAGTCCTGCGGCTTCTCTATTCACCAGTATTCTCCTCTTTTTTTTTTATGAGTTTGTATACATATAATTTTTTATTTTATGTCGGTTTTTTTTTTTGTTGTTTTGCTCCTTTTCGGTTATGCAAAATTCGATTTTAATGTGCTGGCAAATAAACATTTGAGTGAGTGAGTAAGTATAAGTAAAGAAATGATGGGGGGGGAGTATTACAATAAATAAACATAATTGCTTATTAAGTTGAAACTCTGCAATCTTTAAGTTGATCAATAATTCAATTCGCCTCTGACCCGAACTTGGCTCCGACAATTGTTGCGGTTGGCTCCATGGAGAGTCATAAATCATCATTTATATTATTAACAAGGGATCAAAACAGACAAGCCAAACTATACACTCACACAAACACACAGAGAGTGAACACTTTCATATGCATGTGAGTGTTTATGTATGTATGAGTATGTGTGTGTGTGTGTTAACCGGAAACCAGAGCGACCGCAAATGACATGGGAGTATGTCCGTATGTCCATCTAAAATGCTCGCTTGTTTGACTACGAGTATGAGTGTTTGTGTGCAAGTGTTAGTATGAGTATATGAGAGTCTGTGAATGCCTTCTTGCAAAAACATCAAACGTTGCCAGGACAAACGAACAGAAACTGTGGAAAGTGTAGCATATTTATGGGCGCAGCGTGAACCAAAAAAAAAACATCAAGGCAAAGGCAAAGGGCAGACGACAAAAAGAAGGAAGCTAGGCAAGCAGGCGGAAACGCGAACAGCATAGTAGAAAAGCAACAGTTAGTACGAAATGTTAGTGTACTAATATTATACTATGCTTTGTGCTATATTAGATACGATATATGCGAATATAATTACTTTAAGTAATATGTAAATATAAATTAACATTAAAAATCGAACTTAAATTTATTTGTCTATGGAAATGAATATACACGATTCCATATACTAGAAAGCAATTTCGAATATGTTTTTCTTAGCAAAAAGTTTGATCTCTGTATAATCTAGCTAAAGTCATACCTTACCCATAAAATCGACCATTTAGTCGAGCCATAATCAGTTCATTTTCATTATCGCATTTGTAACTGAATTCTTTATAAGCTTTTCAGCATTCTGAGAAACGTTATAGTTCTTTCTTTATAAAGCACTGTATCAAATTATTTGTCTTAAATTAATAGAATCTGGAATACATAGTATATCATGATCTGTATAGTTTATCCTCCTCACGCACTGTATAAAATATGCTGTGTTAAATTTGATAGAAAATCTTAAATGCTTTCAAATATTTATCACAGTTTTTCAAGTCAAAATGAAAACTTTTTGCAGTTACTGTTGACTTTTTGGTCAGAGCTCGTATGGAAAACTAATAAAAGCACTGACTGACCGGGCTTGGCAAACTTGAAGTTGGAGTCCTGTTGTGTTATCCATATACACTCTCAAAATCTATGTGTCTGTGTGTTTGTCTGAGTGTGTGTGTGTGCGTATTTGTGTGTTTGTGATGAACTGCCGTGCAATGCGAGGCGAGTGCCGACTCCTGGACTGGCCACCTCCTGTGCTTTTGCATATTTTATAGTTTTGACCTTAATACCTGGGCCAAAATCCAACCCTACCATGAACGTGTGAAGCTGTTTTGTGTCTTAAGCTTAAAAGCAAACACATGGCAGTCGGATTTTCAGTGATAAATATGAGCCTGATGGAAACTTTTAATATCCTGCCAACAGCAGATTCAAATCAATTCATTTGCCAAAGTAATTAATCCATTACATTTTGAGGTCAATTTTAGAAAATCAATCGATGGGCCAAAGAAACAAAAGAGAACAGAGGATTGGGAACTATTTGGGCTGGAATTTATTGTTATCAAGTGGGCAGCAGCAGCAACGGAGAGTAAGAGGAGGAGGAGGCAACATCTTAAGCAAACATGCCACATAAATTCTACAGCTGCTGGCAGTTAGCTAGCTATGTGTTGCATTTGGAATGTATGAAAAGCAGCTGGAAAACATTTTGCCAAACATACTAAATTATGGATATTTTAATTTTCAGCTTATCGCACTCATTAACACTCAACTCTGACTCTGACTAAAAAGATAGAACGAGAGAGAGAGAGAGTGAGAGATAGATAGATAGATAGACTGACTTTTGGCCTGGCCCCAAGGTGTTCTTTAGAATTTTCCACATGATGATGATGATGATGAGCTGCTTTCAGTTTTTCAGCTTTTATCTTTTGCATAAGTTAATAAAGCTTATCTCGCTTGTTTAGACACAAACTAGAGCAGACATTCATTCCTTCTATTCATGCTAACATTTTTGCTTCTCACTCCTTTTATTTACCATCCGCTCTCTGACAGTGTGTCAAGGTATTTCCTGCCCTGCTCTCGTCCTGTTTTGCCCTGCCCGCCGGTCCAGTGGTTTGCCATTTACCTTCGTTTGGACTACCACAAATATTGGCAATTACCAATTTTCGGCTTAAATTGAAAGCCTTACAATTGCAATTCAGGCATTAAATGAAATAATTGAAACAAAGAGCACAAAATGAAGTGGGGCACACAAGAGTTGAAAGCTGATGAGCAGTGGGCGGGCAGGGATGGGCCGCCCGATGGCGACTCTTATGCTGCTTCGGCAAAATTTTTAATTAAAATCCTTCTGCTCTCTCCACTGTGCGTGTTTAATTAATTGTACTTTTAGCTTTTCACAGCAGCGGCAGCCAAAAAGGCAGTCAGTCAGTCAGCCAACAACAACAAAAAGAATTGTTTCAAAAGAAGTTGAGAAAGAAGTAAAAATAAAAAAAAAAAAAACATTGAAAAACACGGAAAAAGTGCAACAGAATTGAAGTAATTTATTCACCTGAAAGGCTACTACATCCTCTGAGTAAGCAAACTTTCAACCGAGATTACATTTCAACTAATTAAAATAAAGCCATAACACTGTAGAAATTATCTATCTATAAGTGCATAAATTAAAACAAAAATGATATTAAAATTTGTGAAACTTTAAGTTAACATTGATTAGAAAACAGTTTAAAGCTATTTTAGGCTTACAAAAGTTAGGAGAAGTTGGAAAGAGATGATTGATTGCGTTCGTTTAACTCTAATTTGGTATAGGCTCTTACAATAAGCAAAAGGTTTATAAAACTTTTGGTAAGATAGGGTATATCTGGTAAGAAAGCACAGAATAACTTAAGAAATAGCCTGACTTAATTTATTAATTAATTTTACACCAAAGTTTGGAAAAGTAGATAGGTTCAGCTTTCTTTAGAATAAAAACACACAGAGAAAACAAAAATTAAATAAACAGAGCGAAATTTAACGAATTGTCTAATTATTTTCAATTGTACAGTCGAACTTCCTTATAATGAACTCGCAGGTAAACAGGAAATAAAAACATAACTATTTAAAAACGAAATTACCATTTAAATACTAAGACAAAGTCTTCAAAATGAACTCATTAAACCATAAACTTCATTATAAAGTAGTTTCCTATAGGGAAGTTCAACTTTACTTACATAATTTTACTTTGTCAGCATGTTATTAGCAAACCCCCTTTAAATTTAGCCTATAAGGGTAAATCTGATTTTATTTTCATTTTAAAAATCAAATTAAACTCTTGAAATTAAAGATTTTTCAACGTATTCAAACAATCTTTAGCCTCTAATTCACTCTACCGTGGATGCAATTAAATCGACTTGTCATTAAATTCCAACTACCCTTCGTCTAAAGGGAGTGAATGTCTGCTCTGTTCACGCATCCAGAAGAGTCCTTCCATTTAACGGCTACTGCAAAAGCTCCTTGATTGAGGGTGGACTTACAACAGCAAGTCAGCAACTCATAAGCCAATGTGAATGCATCCAAGATTAAGTTCCTGGGGGCATACTGCAATCACTGTCAGAGAGAGGTAAAGACTGTATCAATAACAAGGCTCTCCGATAACCCCCAATGAACCAAAATGGAGCCTGAGCTCTCTAATTGTACTGTACATTGAAGTGGTCCACTTATAACTAGCTAAGTCCTCCTCTAGTAAGTCTCTTTAGCGTAGCTTGTACAGTGATACGCTCAGTTTTAATGCACTGTGGGATGAGATACGTTTATATTTGGGATCCTTATAGTGATTAATGTAAAATATGTTGTGCACCAGTGTGGCTACAAGAGACAGATTTTAAAAACGGCAAAAAATTTACCTTAGAAAAAACAACAAAAACTTCTTAACTCTCAAAGGAAACCGTTGTACTTGCTCTCTTGTTCAACTCTCTCTCACACTCTCTTCTGGGTTCATTGTTTTCGTTTGAGGGACAATCGGCACACAAGCCGAGTGCTTGCCGAAGCGATCGCTTACGAATGAAATAAATTAACAAAAACAAAAATTAGATGCGATGATAATTACAGTTCTTTGCTGTGCGTAAGCTGCACATGCAGAAACTAAATGCTTATTTGAATTCGTTAGCTTCTGATCATTGAATGCGCTGCCTTGCTCTGTTGTGGTGCAATTAGTTATCTAGTAATTTCGCGCAGTGTAAAGTCTTATTTGAGAGCATAATAATTGTGATTTCTCTTTGTATTCAACGCTTCTGTAGGCATACAGTGTTTTTGATAACTTTGCAGCTGCTATACTTATCAATGTAATACAAAGGATTCAAATCGAATTGATCAACAATGCAATTGCAGTTTTTATTTAAGTATAAATAGGGTCCTTGTTAGCTTGATCACTTGCCATATTGGTTACAATTTAATTAAGTGAAGAGTAGCATGTGAGTTGTAAAAGACATTCCCATTTGCCAAACAAATGTTGCCAAAGTCTTCAAGTAAACTTGCAGCATTTGATAGTTGCCTCTTGTGTGTCGGCCTTTATTCATTCTAATTTCAATTGTGGCTTAAATTGAGTTTTGTCTACTATACGTAAGTAATTTGTCACCATATTGGACTCTATTACAATCATTTGCACTAACACATACACTATTTGAGTTTCTTTTAGCAAGCAAGTCTGCATACGCCCACTCGTAGAGAAACGCCTTATGTTCATTCTCCTACTTTACGTTGCCCCATATGCCCTTTGGATGCTCCCCAAGTCTCTCTCTCTCACACACACACACACACACGTAAAATGCTAGAAGGCAACACATTTCAACGCAAAAAACAAGTGTAAATCAAATAAAACCTAATAAAATATAAAAAGGGCCAAGGCAGGTTGCCTGCCAGTGGGGTACATATACACACACACACGCACACAAATCGACTCACCCGCATCCTTGGGTACACCTTCTACCCAACCACCCCCAGCGACGACCTCCACACGCATCAGATGTGTCCACACAATACCCCAGACATTTTTCCCGAGAAAGAAAATATATATGCGTGTGTGTGTGTGTGTAAGTGTGTGTATATATGTACTTGTATAGAAGGAAAAAAGGGAAAACGAAACCTAAAACCCAAATGGCAAACGAATTGAAGTCAGCAATTTTATGTTTTATTGCAATTCTTGCCTTTCATTTTTTGTTCCCCTCACTTTTCTTTTCCTTTCTTTTTTTTTTTTTTGCCGTAGCTACGTTTCGTCTATTTCACGGCTGCCTTTTGGTTACCTAGCTGCCGTCTCTTATCATAAGAGTGTGTATACTGCGTGCGTGTGTGTGTGTGTGGGTGGTTAAGGGTAGGTGTGGAAGCGTGGATACCAATACCAGAGTCAATGCAACAATGGCGCGAGTTCCATCAAAAGGAAAAACTTGGCCTGAAGCTTGGTTGCAAAATCGCTTAAATCCAAAAGATTTTGTTTTTGTACCAATGCAGGACCTTTCACTCAGCTCCATTTCTGGTTACGGGCTTCGTTTTTTTGTTCTGGGTAAGGATATGGTCGCGACGTGCGCCCATATGTCATAAATGCCCCCGTTTCGTTGCGCTTCCGGAGGTCTTTGGGTCTTGGAGTTCAGGGTTGTAAAAACGAAATGGAAATGGTAAATTCTCTTATTTTCCTTTCTTACTTTTTTTTTTTGTTTGTGGCAAGTGCGCTGCAATTGTGAGGCATTTATAGATACAGATATGTTTGTATCTGTGAGTGTAAGTGTGCGTGAGTGTGTTTGGGGTAGGTATTCATGCGTGTTTGTTTGGTTGTTTGCCCACGCTTAGCGTAGAAAATTATATGTTATCGAAATGGTATTTTATGCATTTTCATTCGAGTAAATTGTTTTGAAGTGAGCATAAATTATGGAAAATTGTGATACCGACATACATAAATAATGGCTTGGCAATATTAAAGTAATTCAATAAATGTTTAAACCTTTTCATAATTTATATTGCTTTTGCCACACATACATACATACAGAAGTAAATGTAAATGTAAATGTTGTATAGGTTGGCATTACATTACCTCATAAATGTTGAAATATTTGCGGTATTTTATGTGAGCATAATATAAAATGAAAATTATATACATATTATTTGACAGAGAATGCAATTGGCATTTAACCGTATGTATCCCCCCCATTAACCATTAACCAAAAATTGTTAACTGTAATAGAAACCGTATGTGGCTGCGTGTGAGTGTGTGTGTGTGTGAATGATTCAAGTCATTTGACTTGACAAAAGGAATGCAAAATGTATATAAATAAACTTATCTATTTTATGATATATTCATATTACCACACTTAAACGTTACATTTTCACATACTGAAATATCATTTTTGGATATATCTCTTCAATTCTTTTTACTGCTATTTTATGATGAAATCAAATATTATTCCTTTGACAGTTGTTGCACAGCAGTGAAAGGACATTTGTACTGTTGCTCTATGAGTTTTAATATTACGAATCATTGGAAATCAGACAAAAAAAGTGGTTTTTAATATCTGTTTCATATATACCATGTATATACATTGAAATTCAGACATTAGCTTAAACATTTGCTGACTGATTTATAATTTAGATTAGTCGTTATATAAGTTAACACAGCTTGGCGTTCCCCGCAATTATGCCCAGTGGCAAATATACTGAGGAGCAGCGGCAGCGCCGACAGCGGCGACACTTGCGGCAGCAGCAGCAGCATCAGCGTTGGCCGAGGCGCGAGCAACTGATCTTGGCAGAAGAGTTAGAGTCGGCGAAGAGGTCGGAGTGTAATCAGGGAGTATGAAAGTGTTCGTGGGTAAGATTAGTGTATCGTGGACGCGGGTACAAGGCCTGACAGCTGATACAAAGTTAACTTATATAAAACTAAGTAAAGATAATTATACGTCTTTAGATTTTCCGTAATACATATGTGGAAGTAAATAAAGATAATTTTATATCTATGTTTTCATCGTCTTATCATATCGATATCATATACTAATTTCCGTTTCAGTTACTTTAACGGTTCCAAATGTTATTCATTGTCAATGTTTCCTTAGTTTTCCTTGTTTGAGTATTTCCTTAATACTTTTCCGTTTCTTTTTGCTTTGTACCTTCTTTTATAAACACAAAGATACGAAGTTTTGTACTTTGCCAGCTTTGTCTCCTTTTTTCGCTGCATTTAGTTATAATTCCCAACTAGTTTTAGCTTCGAAGTAAAGAAAAGTCATAGCAATTTATAGAATCTTAAGCAAAGTTAGGTATAAGAGAACTTGGCGATTCCTGCGTGCTCATCTTGTGTTACCCTTCCAAAATAGTTTACATCGAGTCAGCTTAAACCGAAGGTTATCGGTTTTGTTATATTATCCTCTATATCATCCTATATACCAATTCCAAATACAGACACAGTAATTCACTTACCATTTATAATCAATATTTTACTTTAATCTAATAATTTCCTTCATATTTAAGCTAAATTTTGCTTTTAGCTTTTTATAATATTTCATTTCATATTCCATTTAGCTTTTTGTGTAGTAAAAATCTCAGTTAACTATATTATATAGATGGCGGATCTGTAAGGCTGCTCACGCCTGGGCCATAAAACTTTGATATCAACTTATGTGCCCTTACATTGGCCATTATAACGCATTAAATATAAACGCTCTTTCATGGAGTTTGGAACATGGTCTTGGTTTACCCCATTCTCAGTCAACTGTCTAATTGCCAACTTACATACACTAATACACAAGCACACACTCTCACACACAAAGGCGAGAATAGCGAACTTTTTGTGGGCCAAGAGGCCATAAATCATTCGAATGCCTGTTTCTGTCTGCCTGCCAGTCTGTCTGTTCTGTTTGTCTGCCTGCAACATCAATGAACATTAAAATAATTGCAATGCGAAACTTGGCCAATGCTTTTTGGTCAGCTTTTCGCACTCTCCATCCCTCTTTCTCACACTGTCTCTCTATTTTTCTCATGTTCATTAATGATAATTAAAAAAGTTTTAACCATAAAAATTTTTGTACAAAGCTTTTGCGTCTCTGAGTTCATTATAGATAATGCCCATCATCATATACAGACCTAATATCTATTGGATATATATACCAATATATATATACATTAGAAAAGTGCAGCAAATTGTATGCAAAGTCAAATTCAATTGGCAACAAATTAGTGTGAATATTCATAGAGCTTGAGGGTTGACTGAAACTTCATAAATATGTATAAGGAACAAGCAGGTGAAGTAGTAAAAGAATATGGGTAAAGAGAGCAAGGGTTCGGGCTGGGGGTGGCCATTTGGTTGCAGCTTGTTGCTCAATTTTCACCTGTGGCAATGAAATGCAATTGATGCTGTGACTCTCTTAGCTTTACCTTTTCATAGCACAAAACTCATATCTCAATGTTACTTTTGCCTAAATGTAGGCAACATAAAATTGATGCCGACATTATTGCTACTGCTTCCGTAGTTGTTGTACTTATTCCCGTTGTTGTTGCACTACCAAAATGTAAACAAACATGCCTCACACACTGGCACACACACACGCAGAAAGCAAGAGAGTGCAAGTGTGTGTGTGTGGCACGACTGGAAAATTTGCCGCTTGCACGTGCTAAATACTGCGCAAACTCACCTAAATTCTTATTCCCAGAGAGTCAAAGTTGAATTTCATTTGATACTTTCCATTCCCCATACCAAAATTGGCATTGAAAAACCTTTGTCCTATTCGCATTGGCAGTCAGTTCGTTCGCGTATCTGCCCCAAATGACATGTGGCAAAACCGCATTGCAAAATTAAAGTATTCTAGCCAAAGTGAAAGTGGCGAAAGTATTTTTTGTGCGTACGTTCATTGAACATTAAAACAATTGAACAATTTTTGAAAAAAAATCCAAACAAAAGGAGAAAATTGAACAAAAGTTTAAAAACGGTTTGTCGTCCTTTTATCCGTGTGCCACATTAAGTGGCAAATTTGTTGCTGCTGCCACGCATAATTAAGTGACTCTCGAGAGCAGTGAAAGTCCTTTTAGCCAAAAATACTTAAATATAAATAAAAAGAAAAAAAAAACACACACACAAAGTTGTTTAAAAGTTTGAAGAGTTTTGTTGTGAAAGTTAAAGCCGACCGCTCGTCGGCTCGTCCGCTCGCCTTTTAAAGTCTTTGTTAAGCTTTGAGTGAGGGGCACAGCTGGAGTAGCTAGCTAGCAACTAGGACTGCATTTTCAGGTAAGTTGCTTCTACTACTACCCAAGGCACTTAACTGTTCTCGACTGGCCACGTTTGCTTTGGCCAAGTTAGCAGCTTGTTTATAGTTGGTTAATTGAAGTCAAGGTTTTGCCTGCCATTGGCAGAGGCGGCCCCCATTCAAAGTACAAGAGATGCAAAACGAAAAAAAAATACATCTCGTCTACTGAGGCATGGGAGTTGCGGTTAGTGGCATTTTGTGGCCAAGTTTTTTTTATTTCGTGAAAAAGTTTAATTGAATATTTCATTTAAAAAAGTTTCGGTATCCATCAAAAGTCAAGGCAGGCAGGGATTAAATTATTTTTTTCCGCATCAGTTCCCTTAAATATTCTAATTTCTATTCATTTGAATCCCAGAGACTTATACTAAATCCTTATTGTAGTGCCACAGCAAATCTTTTGATTACACTTGAACGAAATTGGACTTTCTTTAACTGTTATCAAAATGTTAACTGTAAAAGAAGTTTAAAAATTAACGAAAAATAATGCAAAATGCAGATATTTATATTCCAGTAAAAATTTATTTTACTGAAAAATATTTTATTAATATTTTTTTAAAGTAATCCCTAATACATATAAACGATTTGAGCGAAAATCTTCCTTCTAAATTTTAAATACTTTTAGGATTGGATAAATGCGTTGGGAGTTGTTTATGAAAAGTGATTTTGAGTCATTTTTCTTAAACTCTTTGTATATAACTCATAATTCTTTCTCATACTTCCAATTCGTTTCTGGTTATATGTCTGGCTTCAAAGAACAAAGGTTAAATTTTTTAGAATAGTTTTAGGAATATATTATGTTATTTAAGACTTTTCAATTCAATCCCAAAGTCTTATAAAGAAACTATTTAAGAAGCGCATTGTTGTTGCACTTTTCTTTATTATCATCAGCTTTTACTTTCTGATCTAAGCATTAATTCGAGATTATGAAAACTAGGCTAAATTTCTTATTGTAAAATATTCAAATTTTACTTTTAAAAGGAAGATAACATAGATTCTGAGCAATTGTTTTGTTCTGATTACATTCCGATTCCCTTCAACATAGAATCTTATTGCTAATGGTCGATTAGTCGACACTGTCAACAGTTAGTCTTTTGCATTTGAGATTGTCGGAAATGCAAAAGCAAAAGCTAAAGTCTAATCAGCTCAAAGTCTAAGAAAAGTTTTGCTCTTAAAGACTATAAAAGCCAAAAATTAGTGTTCATTTGTGACCAAAGGAAATGAGTCAAGAATAGGTATAAAAGTCTCTTCATAACTTCTTCTAAATGAAATATAAAACAGCATTATAATTACATTTTAAAATTATATACATAACACTTTGGACTTTAAAATTTTAAGAGCATTGTGTTCAATAAAATATTTTACCCTCATCTCACATATATCAAACATTTTCTTCACTAATTCATTGATTCCTTCTCCTGTTACCCATCTGTAAAAAAAATTGAAATTAGAGGCGTAAACTTAAAAGCATTTCTTTTGTTCGAGTGTATTTTTATGTGTATGTGTGTGTGTGTGTGTTAGTGCTTTTCTTTTGCTTAGTTGAGAAACTTTAATGGTTGTTGCGATTTAGCTACTCAAATTCGATTTACTTTTGATTCGTAGAATTGTATAGCCTACTTTTCAGCTGCTCTATTGCTTCTGCCACAGTCGCTGCCCCTGCTGCCGTTGCTGCTGCTGCTGTTGCTGTTGTTGGCTTAGTTACTTGAGCAAAAAAACAGAAAGCGTAAAAAACAAAGTTTTTAAGTGCCAAAGCAAAAGACGCAGAATTAAATTAAAAATACGAAAAGGGAACTCAACTCATGTGCAAATAAAAGAGAGAGAGAGAGAGAACGATACAGAGGTATAGTGACAGAGAAGGCAACTTGAGCTTCAAATTCAATTTAAGAGGCTCTGCCGTTTTCCCTATCCCTACACCTATACCCCTCGGCCACGCCTCCTCTTTTTGCGCACACACACACACTCGCATACAATAGTTAAGCGGAAATGTACGTCCCTAGGGGCGCTCTGGCAAGCCAAGGAAGTGTGTCAAAGTACATAAAACTGGCAAAGGAATCAATCGAAGCAAAAGAAAAAAAAAACGACAAAAAAAAAGCCAAACAGCCAAGAGGCATAAAAATAGTGGCCAGGGTATTGGAGGCGTCTGTTAAAGGAAATGAAGGGAAGGGGGGTTGGGTGTATAGGTTGCACGTCAAAAAGAAATTGAAATGGAACTCAAGCAAAAACTACTTTGTTTGCGATTAGCACTTGGCCGGATTATGGGGGCGAGTAAGGCGAGAAGGGACACGAGATGGGATAGATGGGGGTGGTGGGTGTAGAATGTGATCGAAGGGACTCCAGTTTGCTGAGAGGAAATGAAATGTGTGTCAATATATTGATTGAATAATGGTCTACATATTGACAAACAACTCAAAAGGCACTCGACTCAAACAAGAGTATGAGAGAGAGAGTGAGAGAGAGAGAGAGAGAGCGGTAGAAGGCCTAAAGGCTAGGACAGGATTCTCGACAGGAAACGGAAATGCCTGGGCCGCCCGCTCATATGTGAATATGCCGCATCGGCAAATGCCAAGTGATAGACATTCACATCGACAACGACATCAAAAGCATTTGAAGTGCGTCATCAATGCAAAGCAGCTGTTGGCATGCCAAGCTGAAGATGAAGAAGATGAAGATGTCGAATGTCGGATGCTGTGATGGATCTAAAGAGAAAGACGAAAAGATATATAGATAGAGAGAGAGAGAGAGAGAGGCAGCTGGAGATGAAGACGTTGCCTAGACCCTAGACAGCATCAGCAGTGTGTAACACGTGTTCCTTTAATTAGATAAAGTTTGTTTGCATTACAAACATACTGGCAGCAATTTGCCTGCCAGCACCCCACCTTCCTCTCATACCCCCCTTCAATGTTGTCAATGGCAACGCTTCTCAACTTTTATTTCTTTTCTTAAAGGCAATTCCCTCATGGGTGGGGGAGAGATTGAAGAACTGGCAAAAATATAAAAAATATTATATAGGACGAGGGGGAGAAAAAAAAAGTTTTCCGCTTTTGCAGTCTGATTGACTGACGCACCACGTCTATGCCAAAACGACAACTGAGGCAGGCAGTCAGTCAGTCAGTCATTCATACACTCAGTCCGTCAGTTTGCCCGTTAGTCAGTCGCTCGTTTGGTCTAGAACGCTGTGAAATATTTATGTAAATAATTTCATTGAATGGCTGCTGCTGCAAAAATTTTTGCTCATTTGCGTGACATTTTTTATTTATTTTTTTCATTCTTCAGACAAAGTTCTCGAAAGCTTTACCAAAAAAAAAAAAAAAAAAATAAAGAAAACAAATTCTCCATCTCCTTCAATTGAAGAACTTTGTGTAAATATTTTTATATTTCTTTACGTTTTTTGGAAATTTTCTTCTCTCTCTGCTTATTTATTTGCTTTTATGATTTACAGCATTAATTTTCCTACTTTTCTACACACACACACTACTCCCCTCCCGCCCCACTTCTTTGGTGGCAAATATTTTCAAAAATATCTTTAATATTTAAGCCAATTTCTATTAAGTGAAATATTTGCAGAATGTCCATTTATATTTGATTATTAATTGATTTCCCTCAATTCGATGGAGAAAAGATATTTGATTTATTTCTAACAATTTAAATCAATAGCTAATATAATTGATTTAACACTTGAAGCAAAATTCTTTTTTTTTTTTTAAGTAAATAAAATCTAAATTTATCAAACTAATTGCAAATGCAAATAAACTTGAAAGAAAACTGAAACTTAATCTATAACAAAATAATAATAACAAAAAGCGAATGCAAAAATATATCTTTTGAGGAGAAACCACTTAAGCAAATTTACATTTCAAATGGAAAAATAATGACAACAATTCCGCTTTATTGATAAATTATTTCCAAAGTGTTTTTCTTTTTTTTGGGCTTAACTAATTGTTCCCTTGTGGAAATGAAATAATGATGAAACATTGTACTTAGGGCATAGAAAACTGTGTACATATGTGGGAAATTTTCATGGTTTTATGTTGAAAAAGTTTTTGTGGGTTTTAATTTTAAGAAGTTTAGAAGAAAACGTGTTATTTTTAATGGAAATCTGTTTTATTTCCTTCTTAAATATAATTTATTTGTGTATATTTGTATATTTTGTATAAAGTTGTTATATTTTATACATTCTAAACCTAATTGAAAAAATCTGTTAATGTTTTGAAGTTATCTTCTGGTAAAAGTTTAAGCTTCTCCTTCTTTAAAATGAAACTCTAAATACTTTTTTGAAGAACATTTTAAAGTTTAAAATATTAAAACTTATGTATTTGTTGCTTGTCTAATCCTATTTGGGGTATGATTAACTTTTGACTTAGTCGTTTAATTAAATATCCACAACGCATAAATATTGTGGGTTGAATTAGCCTTATTTTGAGTGGTTACTCTGTAATAAATTTTCTGTCTCAAAACTGTTGCAATAGACAAGTCTAACTTAGCATCTGTTTCTTGCTATTTTTCCATTTGTCTCTTTGCATCATTTTATTGTTTTAGTTATGGTATTTCAACTTTATTTTGATGTTAATTGCAAATTATTTTGATAAGAAACAGACATACAGACAAGAGTTTTGTAATAGGAGAAATATTACACTTGTTGGATGAGAAATATGTAGTTTCAAAATATATTTCTTACATCGGTTTTTGAGGAAGAGTACCATAAACTCTGACAGTTTATTTACTGCATATCTTTTTAGCCTTCTTTGTTGTGCATTCTTAATAGCTGAAAAGTGAGACAAAAGCTGAGAAATTCGCAACAAAATAATCAATATTATAATTAAGCAATGGCAAAACGAAAAAAATCGTTCAATATAGGAATCTTTAGAAATCTTTCTTCAGAAATTTTAATGATCCCATGCGAAAATATATTAATATTGTTGTACCCTATTACATACATCTACTGCACATCACCAAAAAATTGTTCAAACAGTGGCAAAATGTCTTAGAACTTTTCATAAATCTATCCATTCATATATATATCTAAAAATAAGACAGATTGGAATGTATAGCTCCAATATTTTGTTTACTGTTTTACTACTATTCCCTCTATGGCACATAGTTACCGCTCATATGAGTTAGTTTAAGTAAGATTATTTTAAAGTAAATAACATTTTACTAATTGTAAATGAAAGACAGTCTTGTTTCGATGAAACGTTATCTCTAGGAATTATTGCAAATATTTCAACAGATTGGATTATCGATTGATTTATATTAATAAAAAGATAAATATGTAGACAATGGGTTACATTTCTCTTGAGAGTTTCCATCATCCAAACATCATTCTGTATTTAGCAGCACTTTCTATTTGAATTTCAGTCGCATAGGTCTACGAATTCCCCTAAGAACATAAACATCCTGTAATTACATATTCCAATCAAAAAGTATCTGTATCCAAATATAGATTGTATATAGACTTTCCTCATTTATATTTTCCCTCAAAGTGTTTTTTTTTTTTTGCATTTTCCTGCTTCCTGTTAAAAAAAAAATAATCCATTTTTATGGCCATGTTTTTTCCTTAGAGCTTTCTTTCATATCAGTTGATAATATTCGACTTGAGTTGCTTGAAATCCCTTTTGGCAGGAAGGCACATATTAAATCATATTTTTTCTTATTCCTTTTTTTTTTTGTAATAAATTGACAAAGGAAATGCACACAAAAGGCGTAGTAGTAGAGCCCGCAAAGCCATTTGAGATTTCAAGGTTTTACTTTCTGTTCCTTTTTTTCTTTGCTAGGTTTTATTTCTTTTTTCCATTCATTCATTCATTTTTGCGTTTTCTTTATATCTCGGTCGTTTGTTGTTAATTAAAAGCTCACACAAAAGTAGGTAACATGCATATTACACACACTTATTCACTCACACACACACACACACACACATACACATACAATTGTTGCACATATTAATTTGTGCGCTTGCCATTCAACGAGTTTGCTGCCATTGTGCTAGCTTTGCCACTTGCCTCTCTGTCCCTCTTGTCCCTTCTGCCTTGTACGACTTGGCTTCTCCAGTTGCTTCTCGACATAACAATGAAACTGGCCACCATTGAGAACAAAATGGAGAATGACAACAATGAAGGCCAGCAATGCACATAAACTTGCCAAACAAACACAAGGAAAGTGCGCAATAACAACAACAACAGCGGCAACAACAACAATGAAACACACTAACACAAATCTTTATTTAAGCATAACACAAACAAAGAAAAAAAAGGAGAAGAAGGAATCCCTACGCTTCCCTTACTAGACTAACAGTAAAAAGAAAGAACGAAAAGAAAAGGACCAGCAACAACAACAACAACAGTAAAAGCAACAAAACAAAACAACAAAAAAAGAAGAAAAATTAGAGCAGGCAAACGCCTTAGGATATGCAACACATAAAACTTCCAAACCAAAACCCTTCATGCGGCTTAAAGTCAAATGAATGAGAAGTACCGTGACAGAGGGAGAGTGAGGAGGAGATATAGAAAACATGGAGATGGGTTTTGGGCCAACTTTAGACTGCATCTAGCTAGCTTCAAGTGACGTCTATGACCAGCCATTTCCGTTTCAATGTCTACCCGTTTAGACCGATATTTAAAGTTGGCCTATGTATGTGTGTCTCTCTCTCTATGAGTGTGTGTGTGTGTGTAAGTGTTTTGTGTGGCAAAGTTTTTCTTTTTTTTTTTGTATTTTTTTTTGCTCCTTTGGGGCATAAAAAAGGAGGCTGCCAAAAACTTTGCATTGCAAACTTTTCTGCATATATTTTCCAGAAAAACCGGAAGCTTGTTTTTCCAATGTCTGTTGGCGGTGGCATAGTCCCCCCACCAGCCCATCTTTCCAATCTTTTCAACCATTTGAAACCTTTTAAAGGTTTCCCTCCTCTTGGCCAGTTTAAAGGCAATTTATTGGAATTGGACAAGTAAATGAAGAAGGAAGAGCGATGAAGGCGGGGCATGTACTGTGAAAAGTTTTCTGGGTTATTGTAAGCGTTTAATTTGTCAGCCATTTGCTTAGTTAAAAACTTTACGATTTACAGTTAAATTCTAATTCTCTTATTCTCTTTCTCTGTCTTTTTGCAGGCTTCGTCTTGGCCTTTAGTTTGACGGCATGCTGGCAATTCGAAAATTGTGAGCAATGAAAGTTTTAGCATGTCCATGTCGGAACGCAATACACCCAGTCATGGGCATCGCCAACGACCGCCGGATGTGGAGGAGGCTTTATCCTCCATGTTATGGACACCCTATGAGCGTACACCCATGCCCAGCTCATCGGAGGGGGAGGAAGATGATGATGATGAGCGGCTTAATCGTAAATTGTGTAAATCACAAAGCAGCTATGAGACTTCCACCTTAAATTCACAGTACCATCAACCCCTACATCGTCAGCAGCAACAGCACCATCACCACCAACAACAACAACAACAACATCAGCTCCATCATCATCACCACCAACATCAGTATCCAGCACTTTTGCCCCCCGTGCCTTCTTTTTCCCACTTTAGTTTAAGTGCATTCGATGCAGCAATTGCCGGTATCAATTTGACCAAATCTTCAGTTGAAGTCACTGAAGCAGCTGAACTAGCAAACCATGATGGAACCGGGCCAAGAAGTAATCCAAGGAATCGTTATTCGTATCCCTTATACTATGGCAGTCCGGCACATACATTAACCCAATGGTGTTCCTCGACAGCAACGGCCATCAAGGAGCCACCTTCCTATGAGTCCCTCTACGAGGGCGATGGCAATGTCTTGGTGGATGGCGTTAATACGTCGTCATCATTAGCAGCAGCAGTATCAGTCCTATCTCTAGCCAGTGTGGGCAAGGCTCTCACTCCGGCATCGAGGCCATGTGATAGATCGCAACGATCGCCAACACATACAGCAAATCAACTAACGGCAAATGTTCCCGCTGAGCGTTTGGTGCGCTCCTTTACGGATGATTACATATCGCAGGTGAGTGTAAAGTAGAAAGAGGGACACATACACAGACACATACATAGACACCCACAGGGTTGTATAGAGGAACTCGTAAAATTGTCACCCTGCGCTTCACTGCTTTTAGAGCTACTTAATGCCGGCGCCATCAAATTTGATGTTGTCGCATATTGAAAACGTTTGGTGGGGAAAGGGGCAACGCCAACAACAGTGTTGCCGTTGTCGTTGTCATTGCTTTATCGTCGAACCCCCCCTCCACACACCAAACACTTCTTTGATAACAGCTAATGCCAACACTTAGGCCCTTAAGTGCCGCCTGCATCCCTCACACTCCAATCCCTTATAATGCCGATAAGAGCCATATGTTCTCCCATCCAAGTCAAGGGAGGAACCTAACGAGAGAGGGTGAGAGTGAGATAGATAGAGGGTAAGGGTGAACAACGTTTGTGGCCTTTGTCTTCTATGTATAATTCTGGCACATGCATATTTAAATAACATAATTTGTTTTTGTTGTGTTGCGTCAGCGAAATGGAAAATTGACCGCACAGAAATTAACAAACAAACAAACACAACGCCATACAATAAAAGAGGAGGAGGAAAAGTGGGTTCGGGAAATATTTGTAATTAAAAATTTAAATTATGCGAACATGGCAATAAAAGCAACAATTCATTTAAATGTACAACAATCTAAATTTTAGACGATTTTGTCATGTAAGCAAAATAATCAGAAAGTAAAAATGAGGAGGAATATCAGTAAAGAAGATTTAAGAAACAAAATGAAAAGAAGCAATATTTAACTGTAATAAATTTGGGAACTAATGTATGATTTTTTGCTTTCCATGTATTTGTACTTTAACAATAATTAAGTTGACTTTTTATATTAAGTTTAATTTAACATTTATTAAGAGTGCTCATATTATATTTTTATATAGAACTAGCGGACTTTGTCCCTCTTTATTTTATTTCTCTAGTCGCAAAAGGAAATCAAAATCAAATTAGCTCCACCTGGTGGCGAGTGGCATCAATGGGCATATTATACAAACCTTCCTTGGAACAATAAATATATATACCAATTTTCATAATAATCTGTTCAATAGTTTCCGAGTTCACCGATGACATACAGACAAACATTAATTTTTATATATATAGAAGATAATTACATGATTATCCAATATCGATTTTGTATCTAGATTTTAGTTTGCAAAATGACACTGAACTACAGCTAGTTTTAGTTAAATAAGGGTAGTTTAGGTAACTCTAGCACAAACTGTTATATATCAAACTTCAAGAGTAAATCAAGGTACATAGTTTTATTGATTGAAATAAAATAGTATTGTTTATTTCTTTTGTTCTGTGAATTCCAATCAATATGACAACTTAAGCCAATGGCCAGGTAGCTAGTCCTCAAAGCTTAACATTATGTAATATATTGTAATTAAATACTATTAGTTAATGGTATTATTTAATTAACTGCATATAATATAATAGAAGTTCGATATGTTTAGCTTTGTCACCCTTATTCATTTCATTTAATGGTGTTTTATTGCAATTTTAGGTTCGGTATCATATATGTATATGTAATATGTATAAAAAACTCTTATATAATACCCAATCTAAGATTGTACCAAGATACCACTAATATGAATTTCTTATTAAGTTTACTAAATCTCGTTTAATTTATAAACATCAGAACGATAAAATCTACAGTGAAACCTTCATAAATAAGACTTCTATTGGCAGGTCACCTCACTTAAGTGGACAGAGTTTCTACGACAGCCATTGTATTTTGTACTAAAATACTTCTCTTATGAAGTAACTAATCACTGACGGTGGTGTCCACCCCAGAGATGTTTAGCTGTAGTACCAATACCATCTTCTGGCCATCTTACAGTGTACCAAATTCAACTTTCAGTATTAAAAGCTCTAATACTGGCAGAAAGGCTTCGATATACATACATATGTACACTTCCACTTCCTATGATAATCCAAAAAAAGATATAATCCTATTGGCTTCTATAACTTATTGATTCCAAAGATTAGAGTACTTTTTACTGTTTTTCTTACCAACCATAACATAAGTTCTTCATGGTAAAAAATAAAAACCTTCACCCGCATCATAATTAGAGAAAGTTCATAATCTTTGAAAGGATTTCAATTAAAATGCTTCTGTATAACTCTTGGCTTGGGTTCTTTGTTGATATGAAATTAGAATCTTTATCATGATGTTGCAGCGCTTTCTAATCTTATGTTCGGTGTCAGTTCAACTCCAATTGCGGCGCTTAATGAATAATGACAAATAATTTAAACTAAGAACCCAAATAAATTCATGTATTGTATGGTTCTCGAATCATGACGATGTATTTATGTATGTATGTATGTGTGTATGCGTGTGTGAGTTTTAGAATGAATCAAGTTTTGAAAGGCACCGTTAGTTGAGTTTCGGTTATGATTGCAGCAGCAACAGCAGCAGAAGCAAAACACCCTCAAAACCGACAATCGCAAACACAGTGCACAAGAGTGAACAGCAACAAAATTAGAACAATAAGGCAAAGTGAGATAGACCCAGACCTAGAGTAGACCACATCAGACCCCCAAAGAGCAGCCTAGACCCAGACCCAAGCTCTACTCATACATACATACATATATGAAGCTAACAGTAAATCACATTATATTTCTGTGACGTAATTAATGCAAGTAACATAGCGTAACATAATTAGAACCCGCACCAGCACCCGCACTCGCCTTCAAATGTATATATGTATATCCATCCACATGACATGGCCCACATTATGTAGGAGAAGGAGCACAAAGAAGAGGAATGGGAAAAGGCAAAACTGTATCTATGTATGTCTGTGTATGTGTGTGTGTATGGGCAACAACTTTATCAGTAGAGTGCAGACTCCTCCAACAACAATTACTTGTGACGGTTTTATGTTTATGCGTTGGCTTAATTAATTCAATTAAGCGCACATTTATGTACCCTCCCCTCCTCATATCCCCCTTAACGTTCGTCATTCTATACCCATCCTTACACAGACCGAGAGCATCATCCTATTGGACCTGCTGTCACCTTCTTTTTTATATCTCTCTCTCTGTGTGTTTGTGTCGGTTGGCCTGGCTAATCCCTCAGCAATTAACATTAATTACGGCTTAAAACTTGAATCTTGTCATTTTGGCTAATGCAAAACTTGACTTTCTTTCTTTCATTTACATTTCTCTTTCTCTCTATCTCCTTGTAGAATTGCGCCTCATTCACGCCAGCAATAAACAACAATAATAGCAACAACAACAACAGCCACACATCAACGGAAATCGGGCAAAAACAAAAGCCAACAACGAATGCAAGATCACAACAAAGTAAAGAAAAGGAGAATTGCATTATCAATGAACAGAGAGAAATGGCAGCAGCAGTAGTAATAAACGAGGAAACCAGCCCAGGCCAGCAGCAGGTCAATCAACCTGTTTCCTGTGACTCTCCAACAACAACTACAACTGAGTGTGACCGTAAGAGAGTAAATGAGAGCCAGAGAGCGAGCGACAACAGTGACAGCGGCAGCGGTATCGGCGACAGCGTCGACAGCACGAGCAGCAGCAGCACTCAGTTCGCCGCAGCGATCAGTCTCTCTTCAACGTTCGTCGCGAGCACATCGAGTGCGAGCAATTGGAATAATAATAAAAATTCATTGCCATCGTCTTTGCCGTCGCCGTCGTCGTCGTCGTCGTCGTCAAGTTTGTCGTCGGTGCTGCGGCCCAACAAATGTTTGGCAGAACTCGAACGTTTGTATGCCGAATTTCGCGCGAGTGAAAGTAGATTTGAGCGTGAACTGAGCCACCAAAAAACGGTGGCGTCTAACGATATCGCCATGCGTTTGAATGTGCCAGCTAAAGCAGATGCAGCAACTGCCACAAGCAGTGTGTTTCTCAGCAGCAGCAACAACAACAACAACAACGGCAATGGCAATCAAGTTGTCGAGAGCATTAGCAACATTGCCATTGGCAAGTCCTGCCAACGACAACCGAGTCTCACGATACAAGTGAATAACAGCAACAATACTACTACTAACGGTACTAATAACGGTAATCCACTCGAATCGAGCATTGTGAATAATAATAACGGTGTTTGTGTTGTCAATTGCAATTATACAGCAGTTGCCGCCACCCCCAATACAACAAATAGCATAAGCAGCAACACCACCAACAACAGCAATAACAACAACAGCGTCGTGGAAATAAATAATTCTGTGCCAGTGTTCAGTGCAAGTGTACAAAATAAGCTAAATAATAATATAAATAATAATGCAAATGTTATTGCTGCTACTACAATAAAACCACAGCAACATGTTGCTGACACCAGTGGCAGCAACGATCGTTGCAATAATAATAATAATAATCAAACAAATGATAACAGTGTCAATATAATCAATGTGAATGCCATCGCCCCAACAACAACAATCACTAAAACCAACAACACCACTCCCACGCCAACAATGCGCACCTTCACCTCAACAGAATGCCAAACGGATGATTTGACCAGCAGTAATTGCAACCAGCAGCAGCAGCAGCAGGAGCAAGAACAGCACCAGCAGCAACAACAACAACAACAGCAGCAGCAGCAACAGTTACGTACACGCGAGCAACGACGACGTGAACGTCGAGAACGTCGCCAACAGCAACAGCAACAACAACAGCAGCAACTGCCGCTTCCCCCATTACATCCGCCACGGCGACAGCCACCACAACAGCCGCAATTGCATCCACCACCACATTTGCATCATCCACATCCGCATCCCGCTGCCATGGGATTGGCGCGTGCCTTATTGCCGGACATTTTGCACCCGCACTATCCGCCGCCATATAGCGCCTTGCCGGTGCCCGTGCCCGTGCCAGTTTCTGCTAACCCGCAGTCAATTCAACCACCACCACCGCCGCCACCTCCACAGCTAACACCGGTGATATCAACGGTACCACTGCCAGGACCGGGTCCGACTCCACTCATGAATGACGGACGCTTCACCTTGCCGTTACCCATCATGCGCAGGTGAGTCACAACTACATAAAAACTATAATCTCTCCTTTTGCTACTCCTCCATCACCTTTTGCCATCATCGATCAGTCAAGCTCCAGCTCCTACTCAAGCTCCAGCTTTTAATGCCATAGTCATAGTCATCCATTCATTCACTCCTTGCCCGTTGGTCGTCGTTGTCGTCTCGTGTTTCGACATTTTCTATTACCACACATTGCCTTTTGTGTGTGTGTTGCCTTGTTTCTTCCTGTGTCTGTTTCTGTTTCGTGTTTCGTGTTAGACGGGCCCAGACATTATAATGATGGTAATTTTTATGTCAGTAACAAATTTCTTGCATGATTTGCCTCCTGCCAACCAGGAAAACTAGTTAACTTTTCCCCCTCCCCACCTCCCTCTTCTTTTTTTCTATTCTCTTCTTTTTATTTTTTTGGTGTAAAAATTAATCTCAAACGTTGACAGCTTCCAAGAAATTAAAGTGTTTTTTTTTTCCTTCTATTTTATTTTTGGCTCTTGGAAGGTCAACTCATTATGCTTGGCCTTTTTTTCTCTCTATGCTTTTTTTCGCCGAAATCTTTTGTAGCTTTTCTTACTTTTAGCCTCTATAATTCATTTTTATTATAATGAGTTTGGGTTTATCTGTAATTGCACATCTAGAATCTTTTATACAGCCTGCCACATTGTGTTCTCTCTGTACTCGCTGACTGGCCATTTTTATTACCCATATAGATATAGGGTTTATATATATATTTATTTACTGGTCGACAAACATTTTCCCACGCATTTATTACAATAAATCTATCTATCTATCTATACTCGTATATACCGCCTGACTGACTGACTGACTGACTGAATGGCTGAAAAGCAATGGCAAGATAGCGAGAACCAGTTTTCTTATGACTGCACAGAAATGATTTTGTATCTGTATCTGCTGGATGCGCGCTATCTTTTCTAATGGCCTGCCTAAGCGAATCATTACACTATGCAAATATTTTCAGTTGATCAATATTATTTTTCTTTATTGAATATATAAATGAGAGCAAATACAAGCAAATATATAAAACTTATGAAGTGTTTTTCAAAAGTTTTTATAATTTTAGAATATTAAAATTTTACTAATTGTTGAAAAAGCATTTCTCTGTAAATGGAATTAAGCATTAATTCGAGTAGATATAACTTAGTTTGAGTTGAACATCCCCTAAAGATCCTAAGCATTAGTTTCTTTTCCTAAATCTCAAATCTTGTCAAATATTCTATGGATTACATTATAAATGAACGGTAAAACTATGACAAATTTCGTTTTTTTTTCAGAAGTAGAATATATTTTGTTGTTTTTTATTTTTCTAGAACTCCATTGAAGACATTTTAGTTGATGATTTTATTGCTTAATATACTCTGATCAGTACTGGCATTTCAGAAATTATCTGCATTTGTTTTTCAAATTCTTACTTAATAAAGTAAAAAGTGAATTTCCAAATAAAGTAAAGTGAATTTCCAATCAATATCGATTAATAATTAAAATTCACCTAAAAATGATAAATTTTTGAGACATAACTCATCATCTATAAGAACTTAAAAATATCTTAACTTAGGCCGCAATGTATCAAGTGTGTTTCAGTTTGTAAAAGTAATTCCATTTACCACTTCCGTTTTAAGCAATTATTAACAAATTTAATAAATTTAAATGGATGTCGCGTTTTTGGGCGTTCTGAAATTCTACTAGCTCCCTTATTTCTTCATTTTTTGTTTTTGAAACACAATAACAAAACTTATTAAGTAATTCGAATTGTGTATTTTGTATGTTTCTTCCCTTTAAAATTGGGTGCAAAGGTTATAGTTATTTAAATTAAACACTTTAAATTGAAAACGTGTTGTACAGTGTTAAACGATTGCTCGTTGTTGTTGAGCATTTGACATTTGACTACAACGACAACAACAGCAAGAGCAGCAGCAACATCAACAACATGAACAAAAGCAATTTTTCCAGTCAAGAGCAAATCGTGTTTTAGAATTTTTAATTGTATTTATCTATTGGATGAATTGCAAAACTGTGTCAATTTAAACATTATTTTCTAGCTTGCACAAATTAGTTTTTTTTTTGTAGTTTTCTGATTGTTTAATTCCATCTGAAATTGAAGGCGTTATATTGAATATTTATGAGATATAATCGCTAGCTAGAATGAGTCAAAGAGCAATTGAAATTGTTTCATAAATAATTGACTCGTTTGTGTGTAAATTTTTAACCCTTCGACCCAATCAACCGCAATTTGAACACCTTTAACCGGTCAAATCTTCAGTTTGAAAATTAACATGCTCTTACAACACAATTTTTCAGTTTGTTTTAACTCTGGATTTCTTTTCATTTTCTTGCAAAAAAATAAAAAAAATAAAACAAAAATTTAAATGGGGGAAAAAAAGGTGTTAAAAGCGAAAGTTTTTGTTCGGCGGCTGCTGCTGCTGCTGCTCACCTCCTGAGATGAGTTGAGGGACAGGAGTTTAGGCCAAGTTGTTGTTGCTTGAGCTTGTTGTAAAAAGGGTTTGGTAGACCGTGCATAATCTTTGAGTCATTAAATAACAACAACAAAGAAACACAGAAAATTACAACAGAGGGAAAAAGTATATATACATATACAGCTAGCAATAAAAAAGGAAACGTGATGCCAAACTCACGTTGGCCCCAGCTTCAATGTGGTATAAATCGTTGTAATCATTTTTTTTTTTTTTGTTTTTTTTTTTTAGGATTTTATTGTATTTTGAAGCTCTGGTAATAAAATTGCTTTAACGGACAAACGGACCAGAGATCAGAGCTAGTCGAGTGAGAGAGAGACCAAGACAGACCAAGTTGAAATCTTTTCTTGTCGTATATATTTTTTTTTTTTGTTTTTATTTTTGCGTTCACTTTCACTTTCAGCTGGAGAGTATCTTTCGTTGGAGTATCTTAAGGTTAAGCCAAAAAGAAAGAAAATGAGATAAAGGCAAAAGTGTTTTTTTTTTTTCTTTTGGCTTTTGGGTTGAGATAAATCAAAAACCATTTAGCCAACATCATTAGGTACATGTATTTATTATTAATTATGGCACTTAAGCTAATTGCATGAACGATTTGTGAGGCTGACACTGAAATTTCCTCCTCCCTCTCTAACCTGCTCTCTCTCTCTCTCTCTCTCTCTCTCACTCGCTCTTATGACTCCTTGTGATATCTAAAAACCAGTTCTTTGGCGAGTGCCAAATTAAGAGTCCAAATACCCCAAACAAAAATGAGAAATTTGCATTTATTTTGTTGTGCTTGAAATCGATGATTCAACTTTTAGCGGCAAAGCAACATGCAAATGCAATGTTGAAATAAAAACAGTAAAACAGAGAGAAGACAGAGAGAGAGAGAAAAGAAACAAAAACACAGAGAGCCCAAAAAAAAAGAAGCAAACAGACTCAGAAAAGACCGACAGATCGACAGACATAAAAACCAGATTTCACCCAAAATAAAAAAAAAAGAAAAAACGTATAAACGAAAGAAACAAACCAAGTTTCAAGTTGCAGAACACGCTGCTTGGATCACAGTCTCTGAGTCTCTGAACTCCACTTTTGGTGGCTCTTGATCATTGCTGCTCTTGGCCATAGTCAGTTAGCCTGTTAGCCAGTTTTGTCTGCTTTTAGAAGCTGCAACAACTTGAGTTTTTTTTTTTTTTTTTTTTTTTTTTTTTGGCACGCATCTCTAACAAGTGACACACATTTTTCTTGTACAGTTGTTCTCACATTAGCAAAAAAGCAAAATAGTAGAGAAATGACTTACAATAAGATTGATCGAGAGGGAGAAAGACAGAGTAGATAGTTATCAGCCATCAACCCACACAAGGAAATTATATAGAAATTGAGTGATTTTTATAAATTTTGCTACATGAACGAAAAATTAAAAAAAAAATCAAAACCAAACGGCAGCTACTGAACGACACTAAATGTTGCTGTTGCTGTGGCTGCTGCTGCTGGTGCCCGTAGAACTGACCAAACAACTTTCCAGTTTTATGGTCTTGCAACTGCTAACTGGCAACTGCAATGGCCTGTCTACTACCTCCTTCTCACTCTTTCTCTCCTCTCTCCCCCTCTTGCTCTATGTCTGTTTTTTTTTTTTTTTTTTACTTTTTTGTAACCGACTCCTTCTTCTGCTTCTGACTTTTGCCTTGCTCTTTCACTGATTTGGCGGTGTTGGCTTTATTTATTTTTATAAGAGAATAAACACCACAAAAAACTACATAAAAAAAAATGTTAACTATTAGCCATAAAACGAATAGGAAATACACTTAATATAAATCTAAAATAACATTTAACAAATAATTTATTTGACAATCAAATGGCGTACTGAAAAAAATATAAACGTTTTAACAACATATATAATTAAATTAAATGGGAAATTGTAGGATTGAAAAAGATCTTCAAAGGAGCTGCCATAACATTTTACTAGAAGATGATATAAGATTGATTTTAGTTGGTTTTTTTATTGGAGTTTGGGTAATGTTTGAAACTACTATTTGCCGGGATTAAAATGTCATTTAAATCTTAAAATTTTAATTTATTAGATAATATTTCAACCAGTACATATTCGTAATCTTAAATGGCTTTTGTTTGCCTATAAATAATATTTATTTTGCATAGATCTACATTTTGTGGCTTAAACAAGTACTTTGATATGTTTTAGGTTCTTATACCTTTGAATATGCCATTTGTGGCTAATTTTAAAGAGTTTGGCATTGTTACTATAAAATATGAAAGCTTTTTAGACATTGCAAAAGTTTTTGAATAAAATCTCTTTATTTTGTTGCTTCTTTCGACCTTTTTGGGTTCAGTCCAACCATCTTTTTATACCCTTGCAGAGGGTATTATAAAATTGGTCAGATGTTTGTAACGCATAGAAATATACGTTTCCGACCCCATAAAGTATATATATTCTTGATCAGCATCAATAGCCGAGTCGATTAAGACATGTCCGTCTGTCCGTCTGTCCGTCTGTCCGTCTGTCCGTCTGTCTGTTTCTATCAAGTTTTAGACCATAAATTTTTAAGCTACATAGTTGAAACATGAAAAGTTAAGTTCCTTAATCTATGAAGTATGAAAAGTGTGAAAATGAGTAGGATCGGATAATTATCACCAGAGCTATTAACTAAAACGTGGAGGTACCTCGAGTAAAATAAGCAGTTTTCTTTGGCAGCAAAGAAACAAAAACAAATTCCAAGCAATCACACACACACATACATATGCAAAAATTGGTCACCACGCGGTGTGTAAGAGAGACAGAAACATTTGCGTTGTGTTGTTGTACAGAACGAAATTTAAAGAGCGAGATGCCATGCGTTTGCTATAGTTTTCTCTTCAATTACTTTAAAAATTTTGTTTTTAAATTAAATAATAGCTGCAAGGGTATACAAACTTCGGCAGAGCCAAAGTTAGCTTCTTTGATATTTTAAAGTATTTTCTTTTCAATTGACCTTGAGAGGGCTAAATAGAATGTTTGAGTGAATGTTTTGATTCATCTGAGCAATCAGCGAACTAAATCATTTAACATTTGAGATACTTTTTGATCTTTGAGCTATATCTTTGAATGTTTAAGACACTGCAAACCAATTCATTTAGCATATGCGTTGCCTTTTGAAGTGTTAATTGCATCAGCAATTAGTCTAATGCAATCGTCAAGAACCTGTTACTAAGTAAAGTTAGGCAAAAGTTGCTCAAAACAATCTGATACTAATTGATAAGAATACTTTATGCATCTTTTTAATACTAAAACAAGTACTAAGATAGCATTAGCTTCTATATAATACTATACATATATTCCTCCTATATGTATTAGGTGATATCAAATAGTTCCTGAAACTAATTTCAAGTTTTATTTAGATGCCAAGAAAAAGGATTATTGAAATATTTCACCAAGTAATGATAATTTTAAACTAATTTAGAATGTCTTTTCAAGAAATTTCATAATCATTTTATATAAAATTATGAAGGTCCATTTATATCGTTCTATATAAAATAGTCTTACTTAAGATACATACAAAAGATATATAGTTTTTACCTGACCAAAAACAAAAGTACAATATCTCAAATACAATGAAATTTGTCACTTTCTTTCGCTTTTTTTGTTATGGAATTGTTAGGGTATAGGGAAAAACTTGTTCTGTGAGTGGAAAAGCAAACGAGATGAAACGAAGCGCAACGACAACGACGATGAGAGAACTTACCAAAAGTCAATAAAGCCAATAAAGCAAAAAGTCGCCGCTGTCCAAAGACCCAGACCCAAAGTCATAGCCATAGCAATAGCCGTAGCTGTAGCCATAGCCATACACAAGACCAACCAAATTGCGGTTGTCTGGTGTGTTGTATGTTTGTATAGAAAATGCATTCGGGCCAAGTTGAAATGAGCCGGCAAATGCAGCAGCAGCAGCAGCAGCAACAGCAACTGAGAAGAGACAGCCACAAATAGACAGGCCAAAGTCACAAACAAGTTGAGAGACAGCAGCAGCAATATTAAGATAGAAAGAGATGGATAGAACTAAATGGGAGAGAAGGGAGAATCATAGATGGCCAAAGGGTCTACGTTTCCGCTTAGATCTCTCTCTCTCGGGCTGCTGGCAAATCCAATCTCTTTTGACTCTTTTGGCTTATTAAATTGTCACCCCAAATGTGAATTCGATTTGTGTCTCTTTGGGGGATTTCATATTTATGTGATTGTGACATAGAAACCCCAAAAAAAAAAAAGAAAAAAAAACATGAACACAAACACATTCACACACAAGTAAAGTAAAATTAATGATTATCTCACAATTAGTTTGGTATAGTTTTTTGGCCAACTCTTAAAAACTTGTTTCTAGTCTCCCATTTTAATTGTGTCATTGCAATTAAGTTTTACGTTAATTGTAGTTAAAATTTGTTTTTTTTTTTTTGAATAACCTTTTTACGAAAACTGCCATAACTGGCCTTGAGCTCTTGGCTGGCCCTCTCCACTCGGTCTGGGACTCCATGCGACTCTTTCTCTTTAGCATTTTGTTCATTTTCCGTTTTGTGTTTTGTGTTGTTTGCTTTTGGCCATTACAGTTCAATGCCATTTTTGGTTTTTAGCCAGAACAAAAGCCAATGTGAATTTCATATTCTCTGATTCACAAAAGCTTAAGCTGAATGAGAATTTGAAAATACAACAATACAACAACAATGGCTCGGTCAAATTCCTCTCTCCTCCTTCCTTCCACTTCTTTCCCAGACTCTCCTACTTGGTAGTAGCACCCTTCCCTTCCCCCTTCCCTCTCTCTCTCACTCTCTTAAGAGCAGATGAGCATAATGTTTAAATGAGCATATACATAAATAAATAAATACATGGTAATAAACAAAATGCCGATGCCGCTGTTAGCCACTCCCCACTTTGATTCTTTTGCAGTTAAAATGCATATGCATATATACTTGGCATTTATATTATTATAGGATAGAAAAAGGTATATAAGTACAGATTTTTCTATTAATTTTACCCCCCTCAAAGTAATGTCTATAATCAGGCTAATTTATTAAGGCAAGTCGAGAGAAGAGATTAAGATCTTGTTTTACCCTAAAAAGGAAACGTCTTTTGGTTGCCTTTTGAATTTATTAACGATTGGAAAAAATTATAGTTGTTAAGAAGAGAGATTTCTTTTTCATATTCTCTAGCTCAAATTTATCAAAGATATTTTAAACCTTATTTATTAGTTTTTCAAATTAGTTGTTAAAACTAAAACTAACAATATTTTAACTAATTGCTGGGGGGATAGAGTGCCTTTAACTCGCCCGTTTAATAAATGGTTTTAATCATTTTTTAAGAAAGTTTCGAATTTAGTTTTGGTTTTCTTCCTACACAAACTGGCCTCATAACAAATCGCATGACTTTCTAAGCAAAAAGAGTGAATATATAGTTATAGTGAATTATAGTTTCAAATACATTAGAATTCTATTATCTGGATTCTAATTATTGGGTCTCCGTTTACTTAATAGAAATATTAAAACAAAATTCTTATTTTCAATATAGGTAATATGCTAAAAATATTGTTTTTAAAGTATATAAAGTCTTATATTTATTTAAAGTAGTCAGATCGACTTTTTTCTGATAACTTTGGGTAATTGGAATTATATTTTCGAAGTTAACTAATTTTTAAAGGTAAATGATGGAATATATCATCAAAATCAAAAATATATATATGTATGTATGTGTATGAAATATAACTTGATGATAAAGAGAAAATAGTTTAACTAAAAAGTAAGTAACTTCCATATCAGAAATCGGTTCCAATCATATTTAGATTTCAACTACAATATATGTTAATGTATAATTTACTATAAATAAAGCGTTAATAAATATATAACAAAGTATAAATAATACAAAATAAATACACAGCCAAATTTCAAAGTAAAAAGTGCCCCCGCATTGAATATAGTTTTGATTGGACAATGTGAAAGTATATAACTTAGAATTGCTTATACTAAATTATAAAACTGAATTAGTTTTTGGATGACTAATGACAGGTTTTGTGAATTAAGTTCTTCGACTAAACATTGCAGTCGAATCCAACTACTAGATAAATTGTAAAAATTTTATAAATACCATAGTTTATCTAATTAATTGTCCAATTTGATCACCTCGAAATAAAGTAGTAATATTTCTCCCATATTGATAAAATAAGTTGCCGAAATAAGTTTACAAATTTTTTGACAGGAAACTAAAAAACATAATACACAAAATTCAACAAACTTCCGGCAGATAGCAATGAATTGTCTATACTCATTATTTTTTTACAATTTTTTAGTTTATTGTGTAAGTTTTATATAAACTTTTAAAAGTGTTTTTTATTTTTTATGTAGTTGTTTTAAATATTTTTATTTAGCTGGATAAATGGCAAGTCGATGACTTTGACTAGACTTAAATTATTTTTTCTTTTTTTTTTTTCTTCTCATATCTGCATTTTTTATTATTTTTGTATTTTGATTTCCATTTTGTTGCTGATTGTTTTTTTTCTCTTCTTTTTCTCTCTGATTTTTTCTGCGGCTCTTGCGGTTTTTAAACAAAAGTCCATAATTTATGTTATGGCTAAGCGTCGGAGACTGTTTTGTTGTTATTGTTGTTGTTGCTATATATTTTTTATTGTTTAACCCTCTCTTTCCATTTTTTTAAAGTTTACCTCTTTTTTTTGCTTTTGTTAAATGAACTCGAAACGTGAATAGGGCGTGTGGCATTGGGCAGGGAGTGGATAAGCTTTGTGGCATGCTTCCATCTCCCTCTCTCTCTCTCTCTCTCTCTTCAAGTCTGTTTCTTTCTCTTTTTAAGTTCGATGACTTTGCCATTTGATTTTCAATTCCATTTAATCACAATAAACAATTTTTGTCCTAAGATCAAAAATTTGTATTTCATTTTCTTTAATTTAGCTTAACTTACCAGACTACTTGACCCGCATTCTTCTTGGCTTGGATATGAATAGTTGTAGGTATCTACATATCTACATGTGTGTGTGTGTATCTGTGTGTGTTATATTTTGCGGAGGCGTTGACGCATTTCTCTACAATTTCAAATTAAGTTGCTGATTTGTTAAACAAAAACAAATAATGAATGTGGTGGGGGAAGTGACTTGTAGATACCCTGTATTATAATGAGGAATACTTGAATAATTGAGAAGCTTGGACTTCTATTTGTGTTATAACAAAGATTTACAATAGGAAATGCTACTTATCTTAACCCTTTAGTTCTTAAATTGTTGAGTTGAGTTGGTCCCAAACATGAAGTTTCTTTTGAAAAAAGTTCTGGTTTGGTTTACTAGTCTTGGCCTAATAATCAGATGAGTGCCTTGAAGTTAGTTCGCTTAGAGGCGGTATGAGAAATCTTACATAAAGAAATTCCTAATTGAAAGTTCTGAAAAAGAGAAGTGCTAATGCATTTAAGGCAATTTAAGATTATTTTCGTTTTGCATTCAAGACGATAGCCAGGCATATATCAATATCAATCACATTTTGCCCCTCAAAGATTTATTATAACTTATATTTTCGATAAGAGAAATACGAGAAGATTCCTGACAAAGATTTCAAATGCACAGAATCTATACGAAAAGACAAACTAAGCAACTCTATATACGATTTTGAGATTATTTCCAGCATTTAGGGCCTCCATAAACTAAATGTTTCTTTTGGCTTTGCCTTTATTGACAGTGACCTAAATTTTTCCGATATTAATACACCCCTTTTAACTCATATATACAGGGTATAAATAAATAGGAGGAAATAGTTGAATAACATTCCACCAATTGCAGCTGCTGTCGCTGCGTGTGTAGCACAAAACAAAAACACAAACTCTCTAATTAAAAGTTGAAGATTGCATTTTTAATGCACATTAATCAGTTAGTCAGATTTTTTTTTTTTTTTTTTGGCTTCTCTCTGCTGTTGCCAACAGTTTCATAATGAAATGGATTTTTAGATAATTACGGTTTTTAATTTTTTTGATTGTTGTTTCTTTAGAAATGAGGTAATATTTGGCGAACCAGTTTCAGTTTCCTTTTGTGGCTGTTTTTAAGATTTTGGGTGAAAGTTTTCTGTGTGTGTGGTGTATTGTTGTTGTTGTTATATGTTGTTATTTATTTATTTGGTTAGTAGGTGGGTATTATTTATATATATATATATAGATATATATATAAAGATAAATAGAGATATATATGTATAATTTGAATATGATAAATGAGTGAAAACTGTGCTGTTTTGTCTCTCTTTGTCTGATTTAGTATTCAATTTGATATGCAACTAACTAACTATTTATTCAGGCGTAAGTTGATTTCATCCCCCCCCCCCATGGCAGCACTTCTCGGCAATTGAATTTTATATTCCCTCTGCCAATTTTGTTGTTACATTTGCCCATTTGATGTTTAACTTCAATTAACGTTTAACAAACGTTTAAATATTTAAAAACCAAAATGAAATGAGACTGAGAATAATTTGAGATGAGAGAAAGAGAGACACGACTTCAATCCAAGAGGAGACACCAAAAAGCGCATTTTAATGCCAACATTTTTAGCTTAAACATTGTAACATTTACCAAAAAAAAAAAAAAATAGCACAAAGAAAACAAGAGAAAAACCAATTGCCAGACAAGTGCAGTATCTCCTATCCAAAGAGAGAGGGGGAGAGCGAGGTGGAGAGAGGGATATACCGGACCAAATAGGGTAAGGTTCGAGTTCAGTTCAGTTCCTGCCTGGGCCCCCTCGTTTGCTGCTGCTTTTGCCACTGTGTCAACTGTCAACCACAAAATGCGCGAAAAACAAAAAAAAAAAAAAAAAATATCCGAGCAGCCAAAAAATCAACCAAACAAACAAGAGTATGAGAGAGACAGAATCAAGTGGAAGAGGGGAGTAGTGCGATGTGGCAGAGGGTTATAGTTAGTGGTGTGGCAGAGGGGGAAGAACTGAACTTTTGTGTCTCGCACTGATTTCAATTTAAAGTGCAATGAGTTTTGCAGTTTGTTGTTGTTGCTAAAGCTTATTTGTTAGTTGTCTGCCAAGCTGCTTGACATACACACAGAGATCGAGAGGGAGAGAGAGATAGAGATACTCTACCGCACACCATACACACACACCCACGGTTAGCAGCTACATTTACACAGTTTTATTTGTAATATTGTTTTACTTGGGTATTTCCCTCGAGGCTGACGAGGGGGAGGGACAACTTTAAAGCCAAAAAAAAAAAAAGGAAAAAAAAACCTGCGCAACGCTTTCCGTTTGGTAAATTAATTAAAACATTTAACAAATGTGTGCGTGTGGTACACATCCTTTTGCCAGTACGCGGGCCAGCATCCTTGTTGGTTGGTTGTGTTTTACTTTCCTTTTTTTTCGCCTTGGTGTATCTTTAGCACTTGAGCAAATAAAATGCATAATTTATGTATGTTTCGTTTTTTTTTTTTGTCGTATACTTGTTCTTGTTTTTGTTTCACATAAAATTTTCGAGTTCTCATGTACATTTCTCATAATTACTAAAACAAATAAAGGCAACAGTGGAGCAATACATATCTCTACCCACTGATGTTGGCTTTTACCATTTGTCACACGCTGCGTATGCGTAATCTCTTAAAGAGGTTTCATTTTGCAAATAGTATATATGTATGTATATACGTATATAAAGTTTTGCTGTCAATGACAACTACAAATGAGTCGAAAGGGTTGCCAGGGCTTACTTTAAGAAGTAACGGGGGAGTCGGATGGGGGCGGTAGTTGAAGGGGTTTTATTTTTTGCCTTATAATTAGAGAGCACGCGGCACTTTCATAAGCTCCCGACTAATGGAAAAGCTGAAGCTAGAGACGAAAAAAAAAAATATATATATATGAGAAACGTTTCCCTGGTAACCGCACAAGACAAAGGCGGTAATTTGACGCAGCTGGGAAACAACACAAACAACAAGCAAAAGTTGACGGCAAAAAACTAAAAGTCAAAACAAATAATTTGCTATAATAACTAAGAGCGTAGCCAAACAGCTGGAAAACAAAAGAAAAGAAGAAAAAAACAAGAGAGGATGAGCGATACAGAAACAGAAAGAAAGATACCCAAAGATGTCTTATGTCAAGTTGAAAGATGACAAACTTTTCGATACCCTACAAAAGGTGGAATGTTTGGGACTTGATTTAGTGAGAGTTTGATAGTTGGTGCTGAGTTTGTCAAGACTAATATAAAGATTGGTTATAAGTTCAGTAAAGAAAACCATAAAAGTACTGAAATATTAAACTTACTAATTAAGTCTTTTAAAATAGAGTTATAAGTTGAATTTTACTAATTTTGAGAGTTTTCTTTTGATAATTACATATATCGTCTTTAGGGTTAATTATGTTTTCATAATGGCATGATTGATTAGAGAAGTCCTTAGGTATACTGAAAGAAATGTTTGGTTATTGGTATAATAGTTAATTTAGATATTATGGATGTATATATATAGATGCGTCCAGTATTCTTATATAATTTCTTTATAATTTTTATATTTTATATATTTTCTTCATAATATTTTGACTTTGTAATCTCCTTTGCTGTCGTAAATTTAAACTGGTTTTACAACTAATTTATTATTATTACCTTATAATTGGGTTTAAATGTAGAATAATTTAAAAAATTATTGCTATTGTATCTATAAATATTGATGAACGAATTAATAATTGTTATTCATCTATAAACGTATTTAAAATAAGTATGTATAAAGATAGATTAATTACAACTTATTTTTAATCAACTTCTTTAAAATCGGTTTGCTTGATTCTGGGATTCCGACCGGTTCCATTCGACAAAGAACATTCGATAATTGTAGATATCAAAATAAAGTGTGAGTGTAAGTCTTTTACGACTTCAATGACTTTATGAGGCATTAACTTCTGATAAGAGCATCTTTCTATATATATCAGATAAGAATCAATATTGTATTCTTCTGTCTATATAAACCGAATCAAAATTCAATGAGGAATGAACTGAACTTCTTCCTGCTTTATTACCTTACAAATACTCTCTCCTAAACCCAACAATTAGAGGGTATAGCTAAAAAAAATAAGGAAAACAACAACAAGCCAAAAACAAAAAAAAAACTAATAGACAAGTGGAAGTGAAACAAAGCAACACTCACAGCTCACAGCTAACAGCTAGCTAGCAGCTCTCATCTCTTCTTTAGCCGCAAAAGCCAAAAGACATAGAGAAAACTTTCTCCTTCTTGGTGAAGATCTCTTGCCGAGCTAAACGCTCATCCTATACCAGTGTGAGTGTGAGTGTGTGTGTGTGTGTGTGTGTGTGTATGTGTGTGTGTGTGTGTGTGTGTGTTTATACTTTGCAAGTTAAAGAGCCCAAGATGAGGCTTAGCCCTTTCTCTCTCTCCCCCCTTCGGTCTCTTTGTGTGCGTTTATCCCCCCTCCTTTTTGCAATTCGCAACTTACCCCGTTGCCGTCATCAAGTTAGCAACCCCAAGCCGCAGAGCTATTAAACGCACACTTGCGTAGAGTTTTCACACGCAGACACGCCGCTTAAGTCGCTACCACCTATCCCCTTGTAACCTCCCCTTCTTCAGCCTTCTGCTGTCTTTAGAGGCAAAGGCAAACCTCATCGTTGCATACAATTTTTGCATTTTACAATGCAAGTTTTGCAAATCTCGCACAGCTGCGGTTAGTTTGAGATGATGACGACGACGTCGAGGAGCTAAAGCAGAGATGGCAACAGCATCCATCGTCTTCCCATTCCATACCCTCATTTTCCATTTTCAATCTTCATCTAGCCTTGGATATTTTTTTTCTCTCTCTTCTTCTTTTTGATATACCCTATAACCAAAGACATTATTACTTAAAAAAGTTCTAAGACTAGGACATCGGGATTGTTGTTATTCTTTGTTGAGAAACTTTTTCCGCGTGGAAAGCCTCTTGAAAAAATGCAGTTGACAACTTATCTTAAATACTTGATGTTATTTCTATTTGTTTTGAAAACCTAAAGGTGAAACGAAGTTTAAGTGTTTCTTAAAACGAGTTAGATTTACTATAGCTTTAACCTTAATTTAATTGTCTTGTTTGTGGAACATTCTGTTGATGTATAGTTGAGATTTTAGCAGGACTATTATGAGATCTATTTGTGTACTCTAAGGATCTAAATGAGACTGATTTGTATAAGCTATATAAGGAGTCCTTGTTTCAATATAGTAGATCGAAAGGGAAAAAAGACAACGAAGTGCAAGTCTTTCTTGGTCGAAAGTTATGACCGAATAGTTTTTTGAAAGAACAGAAAAAGAAGACAAGGTCGTCATGAGTAAATCTTTCATGATCAGGAGGTTTGAGCTATATAATGCTATATATATATAGATTTGAGAAGTTCTGTAATCTTGTGCTTGAAAGCACACCAAATTTTCGAATGATTCCGTTGTATAATAGAATCCCATACAATCTGAAATTTGAAACCTATAACTGACATAATCTGTTATACAGAGTATATCTGTATTAGATATACTTTGACATTTACATATATGATAAATATATTATTATAACTCAGGAGGCAAAAGGATTTCACTTTTTCTATAAGCCATTTTTCAATATTGGCACAAGATCGAGTTGACTAAGAGTATTCTCTTGACGGTTTGTCGAGTTTGGAAATTTAATCTTCATTTTTTTTTTGCCTCATTCTTTTGCTTTTCTCTTACAACTTTTTTGTAGTTGCTGTTGTTATTTTATATATATAATTTTTTTTTGCCAACTTCATTGGCGTCTGTCAGTTAACCACAACAACAGCAGCGGCGGCAGCAGCAGCAACATCAGTAGTTGTAGTGGCAGCAGCAACATGAGGCAAGTCAACGTCAACTTTTCGATTTCCAGTCAAATCGCCCGCATGCTCATAATTTCATTTCATTTCATTTGGTTTGGTTTCGTTTCGTTTCGCTTATCGACAAACTGCAATCAGCATATAATTTTTACCCAGGCAACACATAAAATAACATGTGGCCAGCTGTGGGCAATGGACAAAACAGACTCTACAGAGAGAATGACCAGTGACACCCTCATAGTATATATACATACATATATATCTATCTGTATCTGACTATGGCCCTGACCATAGTTCATTTAGTGCTAAAAACCATAGCAACGATAGCGATAAGGAGTAGCAAAAGCAATCCTCTCCTCCCCTTTCCACAGATGTAAATGGAACTCACATTGTCATTGTGTCATGTGGCAAAAAGAAAAGAAAAAAGAAGATAAACCAGAGGGGAAAAATAAAGGATATATATACAAATGTATGAAAAAAAGGAAGAGGAGGAGACAAAAAAAACTGTAAGCGAAAAGAAGGCCCAGGAAATTATGCGTAATGAAGTAAGCACTTTCAGAATGGGTGCGAGACTGGTCTTATCACTGTATCTGTGTGAGAGTGTGTTTTTCTGTGTGTGTGTGTGTGTGTGTTGATAGCTGGAAATTGCTTGTTGCTGTGGCTGGACCTCGCCAGGGCTCTTTTTGGTTAGCCGGGTAGTTTTTATTCGCTTCGTTTCCGCGTCAATTTCCTTTAATGCGCTGTGGCGTGATGTCCCTTAACATATACACGCCAACACACACACATGCTTATATCTAGAGATACTTGTATGTGTGTGTGTGTAAGTGGTGTGTGCGTGTGTATGTATGGTTGGGTGTAACTCTCAATCAGTTTTGCGCTTTATGCGCATTTTTATGGCTTTTGCTTGTGTTGTGTCTTGTTGTTTGTGCTTGTTGCTCTGGCACTGGCCCTGGCACTGTATTTTATCTGCGTAATTGAGTTCGTTTGCACATTAGCAACAGAAACAACAGATACAACGACAACAACAGCAACAAACAACAACAACAATTTTGAATTGTAGGGTTGTTGTTTTCATATGAGAAACACGACAGCGTGTCACTCCAGCTTGGACTAGAAATTATGGCTTGTTATGAAGCAAACAACGCAAATTAGATTTGTGCCATGTGCCACAAAGGCCTAAACAATAAAACATTGACAATTTATATGTGTATATGCCAAAAATCTCGGACCTTGAATATAATACTATCCATTCACTAGCATTTTTCAAAAATCAAATCCCTTTATTGACTTGTATTTCGATAAACTTTAATTGCCAAATGATAAATCACTTTGTTAAGCACGTGCTGAAAACTTAATTGTAATGCATCTTGAAGTCAAATCGAAATTGTTTTCGTTTTCGTTTTTTTTTTTTTAATGGCACCCACAATAAAAATGGTAAAGAAATCTGAAACTTTATAGATAACTATAAAAAGTAAAAGTTAAAGCTGCAAGCTACTAGATAAATGTAACTGGAATTTTTCTGCAGAAAAAGATAAAGATTCACTTGTAGATACATACATATGTATGTATGTCTCCCATATCGGAATTTGCACATATTTAAAGATATTTAACATATGTATACCTGGCGGGGAAAATATCAGTCCTGGTTTTTAATACTTTAGAAAAAGAAATTCTGGAAGTAAAATACTTTTATTTGTAATATTTTTCTTGTTTTAAAATGTTTCATAACCAAGCATTGAACTCTTAAAAACATTTCTGTCATTATTCAGTTTGTACTTTTTCTTAAAAATGTTTTTAAATGGCTCAGAAATAATCTTGCTGGAAAGTGGCTATTAACTATTTGGTTTCCAAAATATATCGAAATAATGGTAGATATATGGATATAGGAGCAAAACGGTTAAGAAACTGAAATCATTTCGTTAAGGGGTTAAAGGGGTTGTAAGAATTTTGAAAAAATCAAAATTTTTTTTGCATTTTCCCAAAGTAAGATATTTTAAAAATATTGTCTAAAAATTTGAAGTCCATCCGATCAATCTTTTTCGAGATATACCTGCTTTTGTAAGCAGCCTGTCCACTATGCGCAAGGTACTTCTGGAACTTTAAAGTCGTTTTTCTCGAAACTATGTTTTCTGAACCGGTGACCACTCTAGCTCGAAAACTGCTTAACCGATTCCAATGAAATTTTGAGAGCTTTTGAAGAGCATTCAAATCCCGCTCCGGATCGAAGGATTTTCGTTTTTAACAAAATTTCTATTTTTTATGAACAATTAAAGATAGTTTTTTTCTCGAAAATTCAAAAAATAATTTCAAAACGTCGCAGTTTTGTTATTTTTGAAAAAAAAAAAATTAATAGCTTCGATCCGGCCCGAGATTATTCAATTCTAAAACTACTTCTTTTTGTCCGTTGGATTGGACCAATCGTGGTCACCGCAAATCTCAAAAAAGGATTTTTTGAGAAGGGGTCAAACCAAACAGCCATAACTTTGAAAATTTTGAATTTTTTTTTTTTCTTTTTTAAATATGTGAAATTAAGTTTAAACATCTAATATTAATAATGCATTATTACTTTTTTGAAAAAAGAATTTTTACTACAAATTTTTTTTGAAAATGGTCAATTTTTTACGTCTCTGACTACCCCTAACCCCTTAAATATCAGTCTCTTAATTTGAATCTTTAAAATTAATCAATAGATTTAGAATAATTGAACAAAAACAATTGATATCAGAAAGTTGATCCATTTGCAGTTCTTCACAGAATCAATTGAATAAATTAGAAACCTGTGATTTAACTTAAAATATTATTAAAATATTTATGTTTTTGTTAAAAGGATTAGTTATTTAGTTGCTAAAATCTTTGATAAACGATTTCAGCAACATAAAGAGACATTCATATAATGAAAATCGTAAACAAAATCAATTTTTAGTGCTTTTATATAACATAAAAAATTGATTCCATTCTCTATCTATTAGAGATGTTAAAAGGTAGATCCATTTAGTAATCGGTTCCAATTCTATTTATAAGTTTTTTTTTTTCACTATTAAGATCTTTTTTTTCTTCTGTTATATATTTATATTCTCATTCTGCTGGCTATTCTATTTCCATTATTCTTTTGGTTTATTTTTCCTAGCTTAATTCTTTTATTTTCTAATTTAATTCTTCTGTTGGTTCTATTTTCTTACTATTCTTCTTTAGTTCCTTTTGATTATTCTACCTTTTGATTTGATTTTTATTTTTAGCGCTTTTTCTGATTTAAATTTTTTTAGTAGTTCTTTTTTTTTTAAGTCTTTTCATTTTGATTCAATTCTTGGCACTTTTTTTTATAGTTTTTGCTGAATAATCTCATTAATTTTGCTTTGTTTGAGTATGGAGAACAAGTTTCTTGTCCATATCATTCGATGATCAAATCTATGCTATTAAAATTTCATTACCAACAATTACAAACTTAACTTAACAACTTCCGTTAACGAATTAAAAAAAAAAAACAACTTAACGACTTCTCATTGTGGAAATTATTGTTAAATTTCTGGGGGGTTCAGTATCAAATTGGAAAGATATTTTTGAATTGCAGATCTCTTAGTGAATCATAATTTATAAACGATTTTAGACCAAAATAAAAAACCAAATTAATATTTTGTTATTTTCAGATCTTTAAGAATATTTCTCTCTCCAAATGTAGATAGAAACTTTAATTTTCTCTCTAAAATAAAATTTTATACAATTCTCACTTTTTGTTTATTAAAAATTTCCCCACAAAATTCACTTATATAATATAATTGTCTTTCTATCAGAATATATGTACACACAATCAACTTGTTCTCTATGCATGGCCTATCTGCCCTCTGCCCCGCCCACTTTTTTGACCCATTATAAAGCACAATTCATGTGCATCGGCATCAAAATCATCCATTCATCTAATTTTAATGCATATCATTATAGGAAATTGTATTTAAATTATATTTCGCCTTTGTTTTTCTCATTTCAGGTATGTGTCCAGTTTTTGCCCCCTTACATATACATATGTATATCTAGGTATATAATCGGAATCATTATAGAAATGAGAGCCCACCCCATCGGTCAGGTATTTATTTTGCCATATCATTATGGAAAAGCTTTTGTATGTGTGTGTGTGTGTGTGTGTGTGTGTCATCAGATGCTGTAAGAGAGATAGATAGAGAGAACCTAAAAACAATTTCCAAACTAAAGTGGCAATTCTCCTATTCTTGGCTTAAACTAATTGCCTTTGCTATTGGCAAGACTTTTGCACAATAAATAAGAAATATGAGCAAATGGCAATGTGAGAATTGCGTGCTAAAACTACTTAAAGATAATACCGATTTCGGTAATTTATAGTGGCGCAAAACGTTCCAGCGAATGGCAAAAGTAAGAAAGAAAAAAACTTGAAAGAAATAGGAAGAGAGAGAGAGAGAAAGAGAGGAGAAAAGGAAATAACGAGTAAAAGAAACTTTAGCTGAATCACGACTTTGGTACAATTTGACTTCTCCTTTACCTTACCTAACCTTTTTTTTCTTCTTCTTTCTTTCATTTAATATTATTTCTCTTTCTTTTTTTTTTTTTTTGGCCAAATGAAACCAAGTCAGCCACAGCAGCATTTCAATCAGTAACGTGCCACGGGCAAGGTGTTAGAGAGAACCAGAAGTTCGGAAAAAAAAAAAAAAGTTGCACTGAAAATTAGCCACATTTATGAGCATGACCAACAAGCATTTGAAAAACGGAGTTGCAGATGGATATTATACTAGAAAGGGGAGTCAGGGGGGGGGGAACAGAAACGAAGCGAAACGTGTGAACGTGAACGGGTAATCGATGAGCATTGGGCACACATTGGGTTACTGTCAGAGTTGGTCGATCCCCATCCCAATTGGAAGACCCAAAATGGGAAATGCTACGTGCACAAGGTCAAGTTGTTTATGGCCAGCACTTGATATTTGATATCATCGTCCGCCCGTTTAAAAGCCAATGGTTTGGCTGGTTTCAGCTTGTTTCTATACGAGTACGAGTGTTGCTTTTTTTTTTTTTTTTTATTTTATTATTTCGTGCCGAGTTATGAATATGTATGAATATTGCTGATGAAGTGCCTGCATATACAAAAGTGCATGGCTTTGTTTCGTTTCTTTTTTTACTTTTTTTTTTTCAATTTATGTATTTGATATTGAATGGGACACGAGTATCAAACACTTGAATATTGTTGCCAATGTTCGCTTAGCTTAGCAGAATTGACTTTTTGGCCATTGCCTGCCACTCACAATCAGACAACATGCACTGTGAGAAAAAGGGGGGTTCAAAAAGGAAGCTTGTTAAGAAGAATGGAAGAAGTGGAAGTCTGTTTTGATAAGTTTTAATAAATAGCTCCTATGCAATGTGTCTAGTCAAATTTAAGGTAAACTCTTCACAATTACAATTGATATAAGTAGAAGAATTTGCATACAATTTTGTAAAGGAAAAAATGAAGTTACTTTGTAGTTACTTAGACTCTCATTGTCCTTTAAAATCTGTGTTCAAAAATAGGATTCATTCAGTTCTAAAGACTACGAAACTAAGCAGTACAAAAACTTAGAGAGTAACTAAGCTTTGGAAACTTAAGGGTATAACAACTTAGGTAGTAACTTAGTTCGATCAACTTACAACTTTTCCTCAAGGTGTTTTCATGTGTTTCGTTTCCATGTACTCTTACTCTTCAGAGATGCTTAAAAACTTTTAAAATGTTCATTGGAAATCTTATAATAAATGTTTGAATTGCTTTCCAAACGTTAAGAATACTTTTTGTTAAAGACTTGGATGAATATGTTTTAAAGTTGCTTCCAAGTGAAAGCATTCGATTTCATACAAAAGTTACTCAACAAATATATAATTATATCTAAATTAGTATAGGAAAAAGCAAATAATGAAAGATATGTTATATATTATATATAGTATAGTTTTTATTAGTATATAGCCGCCGATTTTGATATTCATTAGAAACTAAGAAGTAAAATAAAATGAAGCAAGCAAGTCAACTAATTACATTAAATAAAGTCGAACACCTTCGAGATATCCATCAATTTCATACAAAATTCAGTTTAACATGCAACAACAGCGAACGCATGCTATCTCGCTCCCTCCACCCTTTTACCCTATGGGTATAAATTAACGAAAATATAATATTATTCAAATGTTTCTAGCAATCAATTTCCTTTTACGTAGTTTATCGTGAAATTCAGTGAGTTGAGATGTTTAGTAAGTTGTTTGTAGTATTTTCATCACGAGGCTGCCAACCTAAAGTATATTTCAAAAATGAAATTTTCTTTAAAAATGTAGAATACATAAAAATCATCATTTGCTATTGAATTAAGATTCTCATAGAATATTTTACTCTTAACCAAATCAGTTTATGGAAAGCAAATGGTCTTTTATGTCCTGTCAGTTCAATAGTTGCCTCAAAATATTAACGTGGTTTTCAAAAAGGTTTGGAAAACACATTCTAAAATATGCACCCTGTAACATTACACACCCTATGTTTACATATATATTACGAATCCAATTAGATCAGCAAAAATATTCCATTTAATAGCCAAAGAATTGCATAACATTCCGTTTAGAGCCATTCTCAGTTTATTAGCCTCTTTCAGTTAATGTTTTTTTCTAATTTGCCCAGTCTTGGGCGTCACTTTCAGTCATTTGATCTTTGAAAAAGCAATAAAAATCGAATTAAAGAGTCAATGGGAATTCATGATATAAAAGACTATCAAAACGAGAGTTTTATTACATTTTTTTTTGCTATATAGACAATAGAAACTGATCACCTGATTTTGTTTCAAGTTCAAGTTAAATGTGTTGTCTCATATATTTATCATATCATGTGTCTATATATATATATATCAATTGTTGAATATTTGATCGATTTGACAGTTATTTTGATACGTTTCTTTTCTAGTTTGTCATAGTTTGTTTTTTTTTTTTCATTTGTTTGATTCTCGAAAGCAAAAGTTGTTGTAGCCCAACTGCTGCCACCCGCTTCGCTTTCTCACCTGTCTCTGTGGGCTTTTGTTTCGCGTTTTCGCCATCACTTTCCATTTTAGACATTTGCAAATTTGCATTTTGTCTGTTATTGAATATGTATGACATATATAAAAAAGCAGACACTATAGCAACAACAATGTACACACACGTTTGTCCCACGTATTTCATTTAATTTGCTGCTTCTGCTTTTGCTTTTCTGTTTTTTTTTTGCCCTGTTGAGTTGTATTTCATTTCATTTCAATCGGCTTTTGCTTTTTTCATTTCATTTTGGTCGCAACTTTCGTTTCCACAAACAAAAAGGAATTTGCATATGGAGAATGGTTTTGGTGTTTTGGGGTTTTGGGGGAAAACTATGGCAACAACCGCATGTGGCCACCACCCTTAATCCGTCATCTTCAATCCGTCTCCCTACACTTGACTCCACTTCACTCCCTTCGCATGCATCCACAGAGGCATTAAATTAAAGTGATCGGAGGCGAAAGAACAAAACAAAAAAACAGAGATTGAATATAAACTAAGCGCCACAAAATTGAAAGTAAAGCTGCAAATGAATTGTGCACAGGACGTGACTTAAATACAGGACATTCCCTTTTCCAGGTGGACGTGCCCAAAAGCGAGAGAGAGAGAGAGAGAGCAAACGACAAAAGTCCTTTTTTTGGCCAAATGTTTAATAGAAAAATTATGCACTGATTTGTATTTGTCTTAATCTTTTTTGCTGTGTCATTTTCATGCCTGGCCGCTTATGCAAATCGCCGCAAAAGTAAAGTAAAAGAAAAGAAATGTAGAAGATGAAACCAAGAAATGGAAATAAATTGTTAAAAAAAAGAGAAAAGGAAGAAAAGTGTATTCTCCTGTACCATCTTTCCGTACACAAGTTCCTTCACAGTTTGGCTGCTGCTGCTGCCACTTGAACTTTTGCGTGGGACAGGCTATCGATGGCAGCAATTTCCGGCTGGAGACAAGCAAAACGAAAAAAAAAAAAAAATTATACGACAAACGGTTCCTTTACATGGCAGAACGCCTCTGTGCCGTGTCCTCTCCGTCCCCACCACCCCTACACATGCCCTACTTTACATTCTTCTGCTCTCCAAGAAGTGTATCCTGGCATCGTAAAAACAAACGCCAAATCTGAATCCAAATCCGTCGCATCAAATTGGCAATGGCCGAAAAAAACCAAAAAAAAAATATCCAAAAAATGTAAGAGATAAGATTAGAGTCGGGACATTAAGATACCCTGTAAAAGAATGTAATTGTTAGGACAACATTCGATAATGATAAGAATACGCTACTAGTACTTTTAATGATGGCTTGACATCTCCCTTACTCATCTTGGCAGATAGACTCTCTAGCGCCATCTAGCGCAAGCATGGTTAAGCGAAAGAGTTCTTTTGAACAGTAGTTTTTTGTAGATCTTTCTGTATTTGGCGATATACAACAAGATGATGGAAAAAGATGAACAGTGCCCAAGATTTGAACAGAATTGGAAGATGAATAGGGACATTTTTTAAAACCGAAAAGATTTGAAAGATGAAATGTAGCATTTTTCGATATTGAACAGGTTTTAACGTTGAACAGTGCCTTTAAAAAGTCAACAACAAGTTACAATGGAGTGACGCATCAAAGAAAATGATTTTACATGACAGTTTCCAGTAAATTCTTCGACTTAGATTTCACTCCTGTCTGCTTGCAAAGTTACCTAATTCCTTCTGTAAAAGAGATCCTTAACTAAATAGGACTGGAATGACGCACAAAAGTTCAAAATCTACCAATTTTGCTTACTTAATCTCTTAGATCTTTTTTCTAACTTCTTCAAATCAAAGTGTAACTTTACCTTTCTTCTACTAATATATTCCACTAATGCAGATGGAGCTTATATACATACATACTTACTTGACCTTTTTGCCACTTGTTACATGCATTTCAAAAACTTGTATATACCCTTCCCCAACTTACATTACAGGGTACTCTAAAAAATAAGAAAAAAAAAAACAAACTCAATTTGAAGCCACTGGGCGACACTCGAAAAGCAAGTCGAAGACGTAGACGATTTTCCGCTTCTGCTTTTCTTTCTCTTTTTTTTCTTTCTTGTGCTTCCTTTTTCGTTTTGTTCCTTTTTTCGCATAACATTTGCAGTTAAACATAAAGCGGAAGGCAAAGTAAGACAGAGAGGTTGGAGGTCAAAAGCACTTTAGAACAATGAAAAGCCAGAACCGAATTGCAAACTTTATGCTGTAATACCCTTACCAGCAATAGCTCCTTCCCCTTCTACAGCCATTACACTTCTACCACCATGTCTAAGGCATTCGATTTGTCAACGATTTCAAATGGGTTGCATTTTCTTTTATTTTTTTTTTTTTGTGTTTTTATTGGATTTGGCTGTGGAATTTCATTTTATTGGCCATTTTGGGTGACCTTCGCGTTAGCGTCTGGGTTCTCTCGGGCAAGTCTAGGGGAAAAATTCTTCTCTGTTCGAATTCCGCAATAAATTGCGCGCTCTTGCCATGGTAAAGTTTTTGCATAATTTGAATTGTTTGCACTTATTGGTTTTGTACAAGTATTTCTCTCTCTGTGTGTGTGTGTGTTTGAGTTTCAATTTCTTGTAAATTCAATCCAATAATTGGCAAACTGTGTGACTATTCAAACAGAGAGAACGGTAAAATGGAATTGCACTCGAAACCTCTTCAACAAACCACAATATTGTAGCAAAAATGGGTTAATGGTCTGATGCATTTAGCCTGCAATTAAAATGGCTAAAATCATAAAGATGAAAACGAGAAAGAAAAGAAGCAAAACGAGAGAAGGGGAGAAAAATAGGTCTTTTCCTTTGCAATTAATTTTAACGCAGCCATCATCCTGTCATTAAGTCTTACTTATAGCCACAAACCCAACTACCGCCACCCCCCCCCCTCTGGGGGGAATAAACTTTCACCCATTTTACACAGGTTTGAAGTACTTCATTTAATTCTCTTTGACTTTACGCACTTTGTGTATTTTTCACACTTTTGCCCCATCAAGCTGTGGCCGCAGGGTCATCAGGTGTCATAATCAAATACATGCAACATTCATGAGTTCCACGGTAATTAAATAATTACATACATACCAAATATTAACGTTGTACATAAGTGAGTCATCATCATCATCATCATCATCATCCCCCCCTCTGGAATGGGTGAAAATTTGCAATTTGTATTGAAATGTTGAAATAATTGCAAGAGTTTTGTTGCATTTTCTCAATTTACTTACGAAATCTTAATGTTTGAATTAAAATTTTGTTTAAACTTTACGTTTCTTGAATATTTTTTAGTGTAATGGGTTCATTTTTTCATTTGAATTAAGTTAAATTTTCAAAGCGATTGTCAAGAACTTTGTTAATTGTAACTATGGTATATATAGAAATATCTGTATTAAATTTAAAAAGAATCCTTCGACTATTTGCTATAGCTCCAATAGCAACATCTGTTACTATATAAACTGTTCCATTGCAACAATTTCTTTTTCATTCCATTTCTCCTGTAATTTCTTCAAACATTTGTTGGCACATGTTTATAGAAATTTTTTATTGAAAAGAGATTTAATGAATCGAAAATGTTTTCTGTAATTAAAATGAATATTTGAAGAATAATTCTGGTCAAGCGTAAATATTGAAATGAAACAATTTGTTTTTATTTGAGTTTCTTTCTAATCTTTAGCCTAGAAAAGATTTCAATAGAAAAACTCAAACAAGTTCCAAATGCATTTCTGTTTTACAGTCGTAACAATCTAAACAAAACTTTCTGTTTGTTGTAATTTAAAAAAAAATATTTCCGAATATTTAAATTGTATGTATAATTGTGTTCCAAAGCATACTTCAAATAGATCTTCTAGATCATGACTCCGATCACAAATCATATAAATTGTATCACAAATTGCCTATAAGCTAGCTTCAAGGTGCTCTCATTCGCTACAGAGTATTTAAAATTCTCCTCCTTTTAATGAATCAAATGTTTCATTTCAATTAACATTGACCTACAAAACGTGAAGATATCATCGCTTTGTAATTGACAAAATTGTTAATGATGCTTGAAGAATTTTATCGAATAATCAGAGAGAACGAGATGATTGGAAACAAAAATTATCATTTTGTTGCTTAACGGTTGTCACAGTGTGAGTAGTTCAATTGCCTTTGTCTCTTCAATCAGCGATTGACTCATCGCACTGCAAGTTCAATGAATCACAAAAGATATATATCGAACTCGGAGAATGAGACACTCTTTATGACAACCGATTCAAATTAATATTAACAACAAAAGCAACAATATATCAGAAATGTTTTAAGCTGTCAAGTTGCTTCTCATTTTTTTTTTTTTTTGTACTTTGGTTTAGGATGTCAGCTCAAGTTTCCGACTCCTCATGTCAGCTATTTTTTATGATATTCTAATTAATGTCAGAGGCATTTATATATATATTTTATTTTTACTATCGCTTTGGTGTTGAAATGCGGGCATTTTGGTAGAACTTTTTGAAGATTATAAAAAAGAGAACTAGAAAAAAACTAATTTCGAGCCATGCCGCGAATTGTATACCCTTGCCAAGTGGCTTTTAATATTGATATAAGTATATTCTATTAGAATCATAAGGAAGCATATATAACTTGTCAAACCTAAGCTGAATGGCCGTGGCCAAACACTTTTCTTAATCCGATTGTTCCTATGGGAACTATAGCAAATAGACAACCGATTCTATTGAAACTCAATACAGATGTTTCTATATATACTATATTTACAAATACCAAATTTCGTAGTAGTTCCTGTGTTCTTAACCGATTGTTTCTGTATAATATAGTCAACCGATTCTAATAAAACTTGGTAGATATGAATATGTTAAGAAGTATATTAAACTTACCGCGAAGTATTTGTATTTCTATTCGATATAAGATGAGTCGAAATTCGGTTAAAGAACAGTTAAGTTATTGATGTTAAACACTCGACAATAGGGATCGACAGATTGTACATATAGCTTTACTATATAGTCATCCGATCAGTAGAACTCCGAAGTTTACAAAGCTTGCTGTAAACAGAAACTTTTTAGCCTAAATTTATGCTCGTTAAGCTCCAACGGTCTTGAAGAAGACTGCTGTGATTCAAACAGATGGACGAACGGGCGGACAGATGGTTAAGACTGCATCAATTCAAATCTTGGTGCTGATCAAGAACATATGTATATATGTACTTTATATAGTTTCATCTATGCATTGCTAACTTTTGATCAAAACTAATATACCCTTTTGTACAAGAGTATAAATTTATAGAAATATAAAATAGCTGTGCCGAGTGTTGCTGCTGCTGCTGGCTGCAGCTTTTAAAGTTAACACAGGCATAAATAAGTATTTTTATTTGACTCCCCACCCCACCCCTCCCATTCTCATTTCACTTTTTGTCTTTCTCCCTTGTGGTGGTCGCTTACTCTTTCAACAAATAAAAACCATTTGGTGCTAAATTAAATCACTTGAAGATGCCACCGCATTATATTAAAAGCGCATAGAATTCGAGTGAAATCACTGTGGGATATAGAGAGAGAGAGAGAGAGAGAGAGAGAGAGAGAGAGAGGGAGTGAGAGGTGAAGAGGGAGTAGGGGCAGAAATAAAAATAAAAACAAAAGCAGCGACAATAGCAGCAACAGTAACAACAACAACAACAACAAATTGAAATGACCTAGATTATGGGGGCCCAAGCGTTGATGTTGCTAGCGGCATGATTATTGTTATTGTTGCCCATCATAGAGAAACGACAACGACGACAACTGCATGAATGAGCCACCAACAACAGCAACAGCCACAGCAATGGCAGCAGCAGCAACAACAACAACATCATGATGAGCTAACGAGCAATTTAAGAATTTAATTTATATACACAGATATATGACAATTTCAGTGTCTGTCTCTCTGTGTGTGCGTCTGTGCTTGCAACAGCAATATGGCAACGGCAAACGGCAGCAACATAGCAAGCAAAAAGCAGCAGCATCAGCAACATCAGCTTTTGGAGCCTAATGACGCAGCCACTTAAGCGTGTGCGCCCAGTGTTTGTATGTATGTGTGTGTGTGTGTGTGTGTGTGAGCGCGCCACATTGGCTGCGGTTCTTTCTGCGTCTCTGCAGCAGAAGTAACAGCAACAGCAGCAGCAGCATAAAAGTTGTTGCTGCTGTCGCGTCGGCAACATGTAAAAGTAATTGCCAACCCGGATGCCGACTGACTCGCTGCGTATGTGTGTGTGTGTATGCAGCACTATACTCTATGCCACATGAAAGCCAGAAATTAGAAACGGATCTGAAATTAGAAATGCCTCAAACAAGCCAACGCAATAGTGGCCTCCAGTTGCTGTTGCTGCTTTCGTCGTCGTCATGATGTTTGGCACTTGTTCCCTGTGTTCCATGGAGTGTGTTCTCTTCTGGCACTGCCTGTAACTGAAAGTATGTGTGTGTGTGGGTGATGTTTTATATAAAAGCATAAGAAATGCCCCAACCATTTTGCCTTGAAGGCAGCAGCAGCAGTCACCATGTCTGCTGCAGTTGGCCACACTTGGCATGCTGCCCTATATAACTAGAATCACCCATTTAACGGCAAGAGGAAGTGAAGTGGGCGGGGTTGGTGAGTGTAAAAGGCACTGCCTGCAAAAACCTGAAATCTGGGCTAAATGGAAGGATGCGTGGGCGTCAATTGTTGCCAACTCTTGCATTTTATGCATTCAAAAATTGGCAATAAACGTTTTGGCAAACTTTGTCTGCCCGCCCCACTATATGTATATTTGCACACTGAAAGAAATCAACAATTAAAGATACATACATAAAATTAATGGCAATTAAAATGCATTTAATATAGACTAAGTTTAGTTCAAGATACTAAAATCGTTTATATGGTGTGTTAACATATGTTTATGATTAGAAACATCGAATTGAAACTTTAAGTTATGAAACAATGATTGCAGGATTCAGTTCTTTATGTAAGGGGTTACATGTTTCTGAAAGAAAGTTTTTTTCTTATTGTTGGCATTTATATGGATCAATTCCATATATAAATAGGGGAATATAGATTTATAGGTCCTTTATTGAAAATTTTCTTACTGTTTGATTAAATCATTCAAGGAACTTCTGAAATGCTTTTTTCTTTGTATTCCAACTATACATCTTACTTTAACTGTACAAATGTAGAACTGGATTGGGTAGACATATATCTTATTCCAACAAGTAGCTAAGGTCCCAAAAATGTGTATTATAAACTTTCTTTTAAGTATATTTTCAAGAAGAAAAAGAAGTTCTTTAACTTTATTATAAAATTTTATCTTGAACTCTCTAAAACCAACTTAGGACTTTAGTTCTTTTAGTTAGCTAGCTGATTAGAGGTCATTTCTGATTTTCCTATAACCATATATCTATATAATATATAGTATATAAAGTACTTTTAAGTATATTTTCAAGAAGAAAAAGAAGTTCTTTAACTTTATTATAAAATTTTATCTTGAACTCTCTAAAACCAACTTAGGACTTTAGTTCTTTTAGTTAGCTAGCTGATTAGAGGTCATTTCTGATTTTCCTATAACCATATATCTATATAATATATAGTATATAAAGTAGAGATTGCGAATATGTAATGAAGAGAAATGAGTAGAAATTTGCCATTATGTAAGTGCTGCTTTCCAAAACTTTGTAATATTGATAAAGTGAAATGAATTTAGGAAATATGTTTTATCTTAAATAACTATAATTTCTGTTATTAAAATTAATGACTGGTAATACAATTTAACGACATGGAAAGGAATTAAAGATGATGGAAATTTTCTATATATTTCTCAAAAACATGTTTCATATACAGGCAAATACACAAATGATTCCAAATTTGCCTGTGTATGATACAGAAATATAAAGAAAATTCCCTACATCCTTAACCTTAATATATGTATATTATCAGAATTATGCCCTTCTTGATTGAAGAAATTTTAGAGAAATAAATTTTATATTATAAAAAATGCGAAAATGTATTATAGATTACAGATTTGACCTCTTTACCCAATTGGGTTGCAGATGTTTGGTTTAATTATTTGGAATATTATTATAATTAAAACTGTTTGCTTATAGATTAATCCAAAGCGACAGGGGGGGAGATAGTCATGGCTACCAGGGAATATATAGGTAACATTATTATCAACAAAAACGAAGCGAAAAGAACTCTAAGATCATCGTCTAAGAGTCTTTATAACCTATATACAATAACTGTACAATATCATTAATCAATCATGCCAATCAGTGTCGAGTTATTCGTTTCGGTTTCTCCTTAGATAAAATAGATTTTTATTAAGTTTTAAGCTGTGTTGTTCATTTTTAATTGTTCTTGGATTCGTTACGCTTGAGTATAAGATTTAAGTTTTTATTTATCTTTCCATTTTCTTACTGTGTAGAATGGACATGGAGCAACGTTAGTGCAAAAGTTTGCCATACTCGTATAATCTTTTACACTCGCATTAAAAGCTCACTTTGAACACGGGGAATCGGGAAGGGGGGTCGGAGAAGAAATGTAGGAATCAGCGTCACCATCACCTTCTGACATGCTCTCCACTTCAGTGCATACTCCACTCCTATACAACTACATCCCGCCCCGCCTTTTACACTCCCCTCCTTTCCTCTCCTCTCATTTTAACTGACAACTCAACTTTATATTGTCTAAAGTCGCAAGCTTGTGTTACGCCCACTAGTCCCTGTCTCTGTCTCTGACTTTGGCTCTGACTCTGTTTCTGACTCTTTAATATACTTTTAGATACTTTTTAAGCAAAGTGAGCAAAAGAGATATATACATACATAAAGATAGACAGAGATAGACAGCAATTTAAGCTTAACTAGAGTTCAACATTTTGGCTTCAGTCAAGCGTCAAAGCGTTTTCCAGTTGCCCAAGTTTTAGATACAAACCCAAAAAAAAAAATAGACTAAACAAAAAAGCAAGCAAAGAGAGCCCGTCGTCTTCAGGTTGTGGTTAGTAGGTCAGAAGTACGAGTATCAGCGGATCTTCTTTCTATATAGTTGTACATAGTAGTTGTATGCAGAGGTGTGTGTGTGTTTGTGTGTGAGATTGTTACTTTTACTCCAACACACAACAAACATATAACGTGACTTTGTCTCTTTTACTGGGATATTTTATAGTTGTCTGTCAGTTTGTTGTTGTTGTTGTTTTTGTTTTTTTCTCCATTTCTTTTCTTTCTTTCTTTCTTTCTTTCTCTCCGTTGTATTTGCTTTCATTTTTATATGCGATTTTAATGTTGGGTGAATGTCATGTTCTGTCTTTATTTCAACTGCCACTGGTTTTCATTTTTATTAAAGATATATTTATAAACAAACATTTTGTGTGTGTGTGTGTGTGTGTGTGAAAAGGGGGAATAAGACATGTTTAAGCATTTATTATTCTTTTCCCCTCTTTCTCTCCTTTTATCTCCGTGTCTTTTAAATTCTTTCAAGTCTTAAAAGTCAACCATTGACACCTGATTTCATTCATCTTACTACTTATAATCTCTAGAATTTGTGTTAAATTACAAAATTACATCTATTGTTGTAATTATTAAACAACGACAACAACAACAAAAAACAAGTTCCCATTCTCCCCCAAACTAATCTGCAATCAAAAACAACGAAACAACAACAAAAAAAAACCAAAAATTAGCAGTAAAGGATTGAAACAAAAAAAAAAAGTATATAAAACAGAAAACCCATTACAAATCAGAACTGCGGCAAAGTTGAAAAGCTCTAACTCTGTAATTATGCCTTCATTTGAGTAGACCAAAAGAGAGGAGGTAGGCTAGGGGAGGGGAGAGTGGTAGTAGGGTAAGGGGGATATTTGTGCCTAGCTGTTTTTTGTTTTTGAAGAGGCAGGAGGAGGGAAGGTGGCTTTGATTGAAAGTTGAAAATGGGTTTGCGCCCACTTAGTTTCCACTTCGTTTGGGCCTCTCTCTACGCGGCTAATGCCAAATTTACCAGCTGGGGCAATTTTCTAACAAAAATAAACAGAAAACGCTTTGTCAGTGAGCTAAATAAAAAAAAAATTACACACATTTTGTTGATAAAGTCGACGATGTAGATACCCTTTGCCAAATATTAGCAAATTATACTTGGAAGATAGCAAATTTAGAGAGTCTTTCCCAACCATTTCGGCCATTGAATAATAGGAATAATAAGAAGGACTATCAAAATTTACTAAATACTAATGTCCATAAATAAACCTCTGGATAAATGCGAAGCCAAGTAAACCTCTTTAAGTTCTAAAACTATATACAATATTTTAGTCATTATAAAACTTTCCCCTAGTATTAGGGTCTGTTTTCGATGAGAGAAAGAATTGTATACATAGCTTCTAAAGCATTCAGTCATTGGTTCAATAAGTTTTTAATTTTATAATTTAAGTTTCTTAATGAGTTATGCCACAGACCCTTAACAATTTTAAGTTTGGCTTTCATTCCAAATGAACTTAGTTAAGTTTCATTAAATGTTTGTTGAGTGGCTAAAAACTACTGATTGGGATTATGGAATTATGCTAGTTTTTGCTCATGTTACCCATTTTTCCCATCAAAATGACTCGCCTCAATAGATGTAAAAAACTTGTTCTAATTTGTATAAATTTATAAAAATTTCGTAGTTTAAGTTTGTTGAACTATATTATATAATAAAGCTACAATGATCAATGACAGGTAGGATACACTAAGGGTGAACTCTAAGGTTGCAAGCTTTGTTCCTTTTATCCCTTTAGCTGTAATTCTCAACCAGTTCTAGCTTTAGAGTAGTGAAATAGCATTGCCATGCAAAGAGGCAATAGGAATGTTTGCTTATGAGAGAACTAAGCAACTGCCGAAATAGCTATAGAACAGATAATCTTCTCACTTTTTGTGATGTTTCTAAATCCTAAGCTAGTCATCACTTAGCATATAATTTGCATATATATATTATATTATTTTATACAAACAATCAACCACAAGTAGCAGGTCAACAGTAAATATCATTTCACTTGTATTCCATTGTTTATTACCTATATAAAGAACTGAATAATATGTTAAAATAAGCTCATTTCACTTAAAAGTAAATCTTATTTTCATATTCTATCTATGCAAACAAAATATAAAGCAAAGTCAACCCATTTAGATTCCGACATTAATTGATCACTTGTCTATCAGTTGAGATTTTCCCTAACTTTTTGGCATCCTGAATACCCCTCCTTCTCTCTTCAACTACAGGGTATGCCGAAAAAAAGCCCCAAAACTCAATCCATTCTATTGTGAAAAATCATTATTTAATTTGCCGTGTTTTCTATGCTCTTTATTCTCTTATTGTTAATGGTCTTTGGGGTCTTTGTTGTTGCTGTTGTTAGACTGTTCGGTTATTGCTGGGTTATTGTTGAGGGTTGTCTGAAAAAAACTTGCTTTTTCTGAAGTAAATGTGCCAATGTTATTAACTTTTCGGCTAATTATTTCAATTTGCTTTGGCCTGCAATGCCTCAGTTTCTTTTGGTCTCAACAAAACTGCAATTACATAAGCCCCCCCAAAATAAGAAAATGTATCTTAAAAATGTATAAATCCATCAAATTTGTTTGGTTTGATTATCTTGGGATTAAGTTTAAGAACAAATAAATTTAAATAGCTCTCGGCCACTAGAGGATAGTCATTAAATTTTGATTAGACGCCACTCGCTATGTATATGAACTAATTGCTGCTGTGGGGGGCGGTGGTGGCGGCGATTTTTAGTGGGAGGTAGGGCAATATGGGGGGGGGGAAGCAAGTAAAATTTATGTCTCAGTTTTATGACCATATAAAAATGTGTTGCTGTTGTTGTTGCTGCTGCTGCTGGTGGTGGCAGTTGATGTTGCTACTGTTAGTTGCCACTGCGGAAATGTGTTGCTGATAGAAACTAAAGAGAAAAAGATAAAAAAAACAAACAAAAAATATTAAAGAAAACCAAGAAACAATCTTTTGGCCCAAGTGTTTTTATAGTAATAAAGTTAACGCTCTTTCACTTCTTTTTGTTGCAAATTGCTTAATCAATTGTAAATTGTTCACTCGTATGTAAATGTCAATGTGACAGCTGGCGGCAATGTGGCAACAACGGCAACGGCAAACGGAAGTGAGCCGCCATTTAAAATGAAAAAACCCCAACGAAAAATGAAAGTTTATATTAAGTGCAATAACTGCAACAACAACAACAGCAACAGTGAAAAAAAAATTATTAAAATGAAAATCAGAAAGAAAAAAAACTGTGTCAATGTTGGTAATTACAAATTGCAATTAATAAATGAAAACTTAATGCAATTTACCAAGCAGTTTGTTGTTTTACTTAACACACTGAATTGAATAATTGACCAAGTGATGGATTGACTGACTGACTGACCATCTTACTAATTAACTAAGTGAGTAACTAACTAACTAAGTAGCAGCTGCCAAGTGTTGTTTTCGTTTTTTAATATGCTAACTAATAACTTATAAGCCTTAAGTTTTTGCCCCTGAACTAGATTTGTTGAACCAAAATATATATATATATGGACACTTTACCTTGAATTGAAGCTTAAACACTTGTTTAGTTAGTCGGTGTGTTTAACTTTGTTAGTTGCTTATACTAACTAAAGTGCGACATTAACAGCTATTTTTCATATTTTTACTAGACAAGTTTCACTAGCAATTATAAAGCATCTAAGCAAATGAATGCCTTCATTTCAGGTATACACACAAACACACATCAAATGATGCATTGCATACACACACAGACACACACACCTACATATTCATTGAGTGTATGTGTATGCGTGCGTGGGTGTTTTCTCACTAATTCGAAATGTTTATGCATGGCTTCAATTTCAATTGACGCCGCATTTCATTTCATCTCCATCCCCTTTCATGCTGCACACTCACTTACATTTCTTTCTCTTTTCATGTGTGTGTGTGTGTGCCTAATTTGTTAATCAATCATTTTTACATATTGTGGCCAGCACGTAACATTTGATCTTTTCTAGATTTTCTCTATTTGCCTTTTGTCTTGGGTCATTGCCGCCCTCCATGGGGAGGCACTCAATGGATGATGGGAAATGTACTTAAAGTTTCTTTCCTAGCATGGGGTCTCTATCTATCTCTATCTCTCATTCTCTGTACAATGCATTACATGAGGGGGGGGGGGCATGTTGATTAGGTAGAAAATTTCAAGACGCCAAATGGTTTAATGCCTTTTTTTTAGTATAAACATATTAAAGTGTTTGTTTCCTGCAAGTTTAATGCAAATTGCATTTTCTGTGTTTCTGCCAAGCAATAAACTTTTAATTTTTCAGAATTGAAACTGAAAACTTTTTTTTCTAATGTTTTCCTTAAGCAATAATTTCGTACAAAATTTGTATCAATCATTTGCTTGTTTATACTTGAACTCGTTAAATATTTATAGTATTTTATGGTTTAACAATTTAAATTCTTACTTATAAAAGAAGATGCCAAGATTCGAAAGGTAGTTTTATCAAAAAAACCAATACTTGATGCATACGTTTATACTATATAGTATACTTGGGTAAAAGCAGCTCACTGAGGTGAACCGGCTCATTCGTTCTTTTTTTCGAAGTGAGCCAACTCACTCATATGGCTCACTGGCTCACTGGCTCACTTGTAGATAGCTTATAAGTTCACTTTGTGATCGCCAGTTGAGCGAACCATAAAAACTAGTGTGCCAAACTGAGCTAGTGTGCCAAACTGAACTAGAGAGCCAAACTGAACTAGAGAGCCAAAATGAGCTAGTGAGCCAAACTGAACTAGAGAGCCAAAATGAGCTAGAGAGCCAAAATGAGCTAGTGAGCCAAACTGAACTAGAGAGCCAAAATGAGCTAGTGAGCCAAACTGAGCCATATTGAATGACCAAGCTCAGTGGCTCAGTTCAGTGAGCCATTCATTTTGGCTCACTCACTCATGAGCTACCCAAGTATACTATATAGCAATATCTATCGTACCTTATCATATCCATTCAATGTGTGTGAACTTGGCAACATATTATGTTTATTTGCTTCATTGCTAAATTGAATGTTAACAACTTATTGTAAAATTTATTTCTGCTAAATAAATACTTTTTACTTATTTTAAGTATGTAAAAGCAAGGCCTTTGTTACTGCTTCAATAAATATTATTTTCTAATATTATCAATGACTATTGCCAACTGTGTTTAAGCATAATATTTGCTGTCTATATCATCATCAAGTAAGCCTTTCATCTCTTAGCCACCATATGCATAGGTTTCTTCTATTGTAATAACAAATGGCATGACATTTTCATTTCCTTCTATAGATAGCTAATATATATACATATATAATCCATTGTATGCCTGATACATTTCTATCTGTGAACTTCCTCTTGTCTACATACAAATGCAACTCATATAGATGTACATCTATCTGTAAGGCAACTATGGGAATCAAATTTATATATATATATATATATTGAGAGAACTTATTGTAATACAATTTCATATGCTTCCCATACACAGAGGAGAGTTTGGTTTCTCGTATATATACATATATATTTTATATTGTTATAAAACTCATCATTAAGCTGGGCTCACCTTTTCGGGGCATTTTCTGCGTTCTCATTTCCGTGTCTCTACAACTGTCTCTGTATTGGTGTGTGTGTGTGTGTGTTTGTGTGTATTTTTTGGCATATGAACGATGATGAGCTAAAAAGATCTTATTTATCATGACATGACAACTGATGAAACATTAATGCTTTGGGCCCAATGTTGACAGATTTTAACCGTAGGGGAAAGGAACCAACACCCTTTCGCTGAGACTCTCGCTCTCTCTCACTCACTCTATCTATCTCTTATTCAGTCACACGATTTGTATATATTTTTAATGGCATGTCATAAAAAAAAAAAGAAGAAATCCTTGAAAATCCTCTTTTGCGCAACGCCCCAAAACATCAAATTATTAAACATAAATTTCCGGCCTTTTGCACAGTTTGGTTGGTCTTTTATGCACGTAATTTTCCAACAATTTATCATTTTATTCCGGCTGCCCCCTGCCCCCTCTGTCACTCTCTCTCTCTCTCTCTCTCTCTCTCTGCCTCTCTGCTTAAATTGCTTCGATGACACAAAAGACAACAGCAAAGATAGAGAGCGAGGGAGAGAGAGACAACTGCCTGACTGCCTATAAATATTTTCCGTTTCCCCTCTGTCTAATTGTTAGGAAGGGAGAGGGAGGATGCCCTTTACCCTTCTCTCTTTTGCCAAAACTAGCCAAAAAAAAAGAAAAGGGGTTTGCCTTCTTTTCTAAGGAAGTGTCCTAATGAATTTACGCACACACACAGAGAGAGCAAGACACACACACGTAGTCTTTGTCTCGTCCTTGTAGACTCTCAGTCTGCGTGACATAAATTGTCCTTTTGCTCTGCGACAAATATTTTATGTCGTCTGGTTGTCGGCATCTTTCCTTTTTCATTTGCCTTTGCCTTTCCCTTGCCTGCTTTTATTGTGCGCAAATTTTTGGTCTTTTTTCTTTTTTTTTCTTGGCACATAAATCATTAAATTACAACAATTGCACACGAGCCAACGAAACGAGCTGCTTGCCACTTGCTGCGCTTTTGTTAGCCAGGCTAACCGAGAGACAAAGTCTGGGCAGAAGGCTAGCAATTTGCACAATGAAACAAAACATGTGGCAAAATGTGGGCAAGGACATTTGCCCAGTTTTAGGTTATTTCCCACCTGCGCAAGCAAAAAAAAAAAAAATGGTATTTCCTCCATTTCAACGCATCGTCTAAACATTGTTTGTATATATTTATCTCTTTACAGATCTCCCTCGGAGCGTTCTGGTAAGGGATGTTGTGGCCAATGGTTTGCTGGTCCACCGTTGCGTGCCCTCATTGCCGTTGTGGCCTTGGGCGGTGTGGCCTGTGCATTGGGCGGCGCTGCTTTAGGGGCCACCGGTTTGGCTGGACCAACGAATTCCCATCTAACAGCCGCCCTGCTAATGATTGGTAAGTACAACCAAAAAAGAAATGATCAACCATCATGGGTAATGATTACGCAATCTCTACAAGAGAGAAGAGATAGGGAAAAGAAAGAAAACACACAAATGTCATTAAAAATGGCAATGATGTTTGCACAATTTGTTGTCATTGTTGTTGGAAGGAAAAGAAGAAGAAAAAAAAAACAGTCACTCTTAACTGACTTTTTGTATCTGTTGTGTTTGCTTACAATTGTTACAATTATGTAGAAATGGCATTCGAGGTCTTTTTTTCTTTTCGTTTTTTGGGGTTTTCCACCTCTACCCAAACTATACAACTGTCGGCAAACGGGCACAGATACTAAGAGATAGATAGAGGAGGGGTGTGAGGGAGAGAGCGAAAAGTAACTGCCTGACCCAGTTCGAAGAACAAACAAATTTGTAACCAGACAAGAAAAGTCTGTCAATATTGACAGAGCATTTAGTTCCGGCTATGATTTTTTCCCTCTCTCTCTCTCTATTTTTATCTCTAGGGAATGCTGTCAGATGATCAACAGGCAGTCAGAGAAAGAGGCAGAGAGAGTGAGAGAGAGAGAGAGAGATGGAGAAAAAGAGTTTTCCCATATTTAAACTTTAAATTGTGCAATTCGTTTCTTTTTTTGTTTTTTTAAATGTTAAAATTTGTCTTTACTTTAAAGACCATTGAACTTTAGTCTATTAAATTGTTGCTTCATTAAAAGTTTACATCATTTGAAGTAATTTGAATTATATAATATAAATTATATAATGTTCTCGGTAGGAGATGTCATTAGTTACGCTGTGTTTTATATATACACAAATTCCACTATTACATGACTGATTTAAGGCAAATGAGACAATGAGACAAGGTTAACAAGATAGAAAGGAACGATTTCCTGATTTGGCCATAATAAGGAAAAGCTAGGTAAACAATTGTGTTTAACATTTTTTGGTTTCTTTTTGAAATAAAAAACTTTTCTAAATAAGCATTTAAAGCTTTATGAAGTCCAAATTTTTAAGGTCTTAAGTTTGAATATTCTGAAACGAAACCCTTTAAAGTTAATCTCCGTTTAATAGTCTCTGTAATCCAACACAATCTCTTATTGAAAAAACAAAATTACAAGCAAGTACTAAAAAGTCTAATAAAACTTTTCATTATAGTTCAGTTTTGAAAAGCCATTGAAAAACAATGTTTAATAAAGTTTTAACATTTTGCATTTACTATCCTGAGGAAATGTCGTCATAAAGTCAGTGACAGTGAGTCAAAAGAAAGAACTCCCATTTGGAGTACGTGCTAAGTACCCCTAAAAAAAAAAAAAAAAGTTCAATTCACATTCACTTTTACAGCTTTCATTTTTTCGTTGTAAAATGTAAATTTAGTGCTTTAAAGTTCAATTTATTAGAAGTAGATAAAAATATGGAAAATGCAGTAAGAAAACATTTGCTGGCAGTGTATTTAATACAGATCTGTTATGTGGGTATTAAGGAATCATAGAAACAAAGGCAAGAACATTATTAAAGAAGTAAAGCTGAACAAAAACTGAATTTAAAGAACAATGTAAGAGTATTAAAGAGCTTATCATACAATGTTTTAAGTTAAAGTGCATCTTAACTCTGCTTTAATCAAAAGTAGTAACTATATTGAAGAGCTAATATAATAGAAAGTGCAACTTAATTTGCACGTTAAGTAAATGAACTAAGTTGAGTTGTAGTTGAGTTTATAGAAAGTGCAACTTAACAGCTTACTAATTGAACTTAAATCTGATGTGTTGATTCTATAGAAAGTGTTATTTCACAACAAAATGTGCTTTACCTCCCCAGAAGGAGGGGAGTAAAAGTAAGGTAAAGTGTCTTGGAAAAACAAAGTAAAAGAAAATTTTAGCAACTTTTCAGTGGATGTTAAAAAAAAGTGAGTTAGTAGGTTGAACAAGTTGTAATTGAAGAGGGATCTCTAGTTGGCGCTACAACACCTAATAAAACGCCTGTTTTACAGTGCTTCTTAACAGTTTTCCAACATGGAAGATCAATTTCAATACTTCTAAACAATTTTTGAGAATGAAAGAGCAGTTTATGTTTAACTTTGATACTAAATGTTTGGTATAAAACATCAGTAATAGCAAATATACTTAATTTTGTACTGTAATTTATATTAAATTGCTTCAAAGGCAACTTTTAGGATTTCTAGATAGAAATAGACGATATATATACAGGGTTACAAAGACCTATTATACTTACAACTAACGTATTCATAAGGGACATTCTCTTCCTTAAACCTTTAGTTAAATCAACTTAAAGATGAAGAGCAAGATATATACTTATATATAAGAAAAAGACATTCTACAGTTACTGCAAATCAAATTGTATAAATCCGTTTGCTGTGTTGCACTTCGGGCTTAAACTAGGGAAATTTGAACCAATTACAGATTTGTTAAACAGTTTTCGTTTGTTCAATGTGTTTTAGTAGAAGAAGTCTCTTCGATAACTTCCTAGAAACACTTTCTTGGTTAGTATAAACTATTAAATGACTAACTAACCTTAGTTAAAGATACCAAATCTAGGCGGCTGTGGGAAATTTCGTATTTCTTGTCTTCTTTAAATAGCTTGTGAATGCTTTTTGATTGACCTTAAGAAAGTTCATCAGAAAGAAGAATTATTCACAGACAGAAAATTTTCACAGACTTTTCACACACACACAATTTTGTCAATGACATTTTATTTATTTTTAAACTAGCAAAAAAAAAAAAAAAATTCTGCAACTAAAGCATTATATATACTATATATATATATATATCTTTTCATTCATAAACTACATCCAACAGAAACGAAATTGCTAGACTAAAAGTGAATTCAGTTTTTCACATGCTCCAAAATGAGTCATATACTTATATTTCCCTAACAGTCAGCAGAAAAGTTCAATCTAGAGATGCCCCCCTCACTCTCTACCCTTTATGTGTAGCTGCATGCACGTAGCAGGAGGGGGGGGTGGGGAGAGTAAAGGGTTTGTATTATGTATGCCAAGTCTAATCAATTGTCGGGGCGTTTAGTTCAAGCACTCGAAGCGTGACATTGCGCCATTTTCGGTGGCAATTACCAAAAAAAAAATATAACAACAACTACAGAAAAAAAACTTACTTAGTGTAACAACATTTTACATAATTTAATGGCAATCAAGGCAAGCAGCCAAAATTGGTTGTACGAGACGACTCGACGACTATATACATACATACATACATATATGTATGTGGCATTATAATAGAAATGATGACTTGTCGGAGGTCTCTCGCACAAATTGTTAGTGCGCAAATTGTATACTGAAAACTGAGAAATGAAAATGAAATTGTCTTTCATTTCTTGGGCCTACAAAAATCTGCACTGCTCTCCATTGTTACCAGATGATGATGATGATGATGCCAATGATGGTGACACGCTCCAATGCCACTCCTACAATTTTACTTTAGTTTTTCCCAGTAAAAAAAAAAGTGAAAGTCTTTGCCTGACTGGGATGATTAGACTTGTCTCTAAGTGAGTTGGTAATTGCCAGACACGCCCACTTCAGGCCAACTTTTGACGGCTAATTAAATTTGCCATTGTTCAGACAAAGAGAGAGAGAGATTTTTTGCTAACCACATTAATTGAAGGGGGGAGGGGGCAATTTTCTGTTACTGAATGCAAACTCTGGCATTAAATCTTTCTTTTTTTTTCTCTTTTTCGCAGGAGTTGGCGTGGTTTTGGTCACAGTAAGTGGAGCTGCCTGGCGTATGACAGCACCTGGTGGACAAAGTTGCCTTGGTTTGGGCACCAGTGTCGATCTGGGTCGTTGCGGACGACGACCCTGTAGTCGTGGTGGTGGAGCACCACATGGTTTACTTTATCCAGAATTTCAACATCGTCCACCGCCGCCATCATATCAGGCCAGCATGCAGGAATATCGACTAAGGTAAGTTTGGATATGGTCTATGGAACGCGATAATAATGCAACCCCCTAAACACACACACACACACACGCGCACAGGATATACTCAGTATCTCTCTCTCTTTGGCCCTGCCACAGTTTTGCGGTTGAGGTTGTCCTGGCTGGTCACATTGCTCGCATGTCCTTGCGCAATTAATTGCATTATGTATAATTATGCATTGGCAAAAGCATTTTCCTGTTTGCGTCCGCTACCCTTTTTTTTTTTTTTGGCATTAACCATAACAAACTTACTATATGCACTTTCTCCTTTCCCCTTTACAGACTTTTGCTTTTGGACCGCGATCGTCAGAATGGCGTGGTGCGTGGCAATTCGCCACCGCCCACTTATCGATCTCATGCCGGCAGCCTGCTGAGGTAAGTACTTCCGTTTCCGTTTCTCGATTCCCTCTCTCTCACTCTACTTGTGAGTTATTTGCAAAGTTTGGCGCCTGCTAACCACAAAATGTTTACAGCCAACAACCGACCATACCCCCTCCCTTCTCCCCTGACCAGCTCTATACCCGTTTAAAGCCACTTTTTTGGGGGTTGCTGCAGCATCAGCAAAAGGCGTTTTTTGGGTGCTGGCATCGACGTCGGCGGTTTGGCTTTGTGCGGTTTTTGGGGGTGTCAACATTGACACATTGCTTTGCTGTGTGGGGTTGGTCCACCCTCCCTCCCTACCTACCTCCCTCCCTCATACATTTTTGTTTTGAAAAAAGAAAAAGGAAATTTGTTACTCACTGCGGCAAAAAGAAGAAAATAAAACTTTCAGCAAGTTGTCAATTTGTGTGTGTTTTACTCTCACACTACTGCAAAATATACTTTCCAATCGATTTCAAACATAAATTTATCTTAATGCCCTAAAAATCTATTTAATAAAATCTAAAAAAAAACATAAAGAAAACAGAGGAGAGGAAGGGGGAAAAAGCCTTGGCTTAGTAATTTGCAAGACAATTTAAGGGAACACCAGCAACTTGCCCATGAAAAACAGAGATAAGTTCCAGGGGGGGGGGGGGGGGGGGGATAAGTTCTAATTAGAAAAGTTGATTCTTTTATGGCCTATAGAGAGAGAAGAAGTCTAGGGATGAACTAAATTATATATGTACATACACATATACAGGGGGGCGGGTGACCCGCATCTAGTCATTTTATTACTCAAATAACTATGATCACCGTAATGACTGGAAAAAGGCCTCGCCACAATCGAAGAAAAAACCACCCTCGGGTTTGGCTTTTAGCTGAAATTTTCATTTGCTTAGCCAAATGTTGTGACTCCGCAGTTTTAATTTTTGTGTGTTTTCGTGAAAGAAGGGAAGAACTTTAATGGAATGGTTTTTAAATTTTAAAGAATATTTTATTGTAAATTGTTTTATTTTTAGTTTTTTTTAAGGAATTGAATCGAAATTGGCAATTTATGCTTTGCTTTAAGGCTTCATTACATTTTCAGTTATACGACATCTCTCTAACATTCATTAAACAAATCCTTGTTTCTCTACTCTCTCTAAGTTTGACTGACTTTGATAGTGCATAGATAGTTTAAACAAATCCTTTTTGCTCCACTCTCTCTAAGTTTGAATGTTCAATGTTCTATATAGTTTAAACAGTTTAAGCCCCTATTTAAGTAGTAAGAAAGATATTTTAGAATTACGAAGTCAGTATTATTTAATAATTAATTTAAACTTTATCATATTAACAAATAAAATCTAAGAATCAATTTTAAATTATACGAAAAACCGGGTTACAAACCCAAAAATTTAATTTACCTATTTTATATCCCTTTTTATACCCTGTACCCATAGGGTAAAAGGGTATACTAAAGTCGCTAAAATGTATGTAACAGGCAGAAATATACATTTCTGACCCCATAAAGTATATATATTCTTGATCAGCATCACTAGCCGAGTCGATTGAGCCATGTCCGTCTGTCCGTCCGTCCGTCCGTCCATCCGTATGAACACCTATATCTCGGAGACTATAAGAGCTAGAGCCACCAAATTTGGTGTGAACATGCGTCTAATGCATACACAGATCAAGTTTGTTTCAAATTTTTGCCACGCCCACTTCCGTCCTCGCAAATCGGGAAAGCGAATAACTAGAGCTGTACTAAAGATATCGTATTCTTACTTGGCACACCTAATTATATACCAAAATCGGACAAAAAACATCGGAGATATGGCTATATCCGTTTTGCACTGAAATCCCAAGGCGGCATTGGCAGACAAGAAAGAGCGAGATAGCATGCGTTCGCTGTAGCTGTGCATGTAAAGGAAAATTTTGTATGAAATTGTTGACTACTTCGAAGGTTTTTTTTTATGTTGGTACGAGGTATACTCAACGTCGGCAGGGACGACTTGCTTGCTTCATTTTTGTATCTAATGAAAATTCTACAAGACTACAATCACAAAAAATGATGAATTAGTGTGTTGATCACTATAACTTTGAGATAATCTTTGAAATTAAACAACATACAATTAGCAAACTAAACAGCAGAAGGTCAAGAAGACTTGTAAAATCTGGACTCAATTCTTAAAATTTGCTTAATGAGATTTCCCTCCCATGAAATTCCATTTCAAATACAGTAGAACTTCACTAACTCGAATTTTCTCTAAGTAGAACGAAAATACACAGCAGTAGGGCGAAATGTACATAAAAATTGTCCACCTATCCCCTAAACCCAACTTTGTTTTAAGTAAGTTCGAGTGTTTATCAATTTATGACTATATTAAACATAGTTCAAAACTGATTTGATTAACTTTTAACCAAAAGAGTTCCATTCTTATCTTACTCCTACTTCTTCTAGTCCTTTTTTAAGTACTGCAGATAATTATGAACATATTTTTTCTTAATTTTCCTAGAACTAAGTAAAAGGAGAACTTTTAAACATTATAAATTCCCTTTTTGCCTGTTTTCTACTAAAAATGCATTTGACAAATAAGTTTGCCACTAATGACACTCACACACACACACAGACATAAATTTTGTATAATGTGTAATGGAAATGAAAAACCAACGAAAAACCTAACAACAGCAACAAGGACATAAAAGCACTGTCACTGCTTTTCCTTTTTCTTTTCATTTTGCTTCTTTTTTTTTTTTTTTTGTTGGGTTTACCCCGTAGCCACATACTTACTTATGTGCAGTTAGTTGAGAAGAGGAAGTGGAAAGAGAGTAAAGGGGAAGTATGTCAAAAAGTAAAACTTATGCAAAGTGTGCGGCAAGAAATCACAGCATACTTTTAGGCAGTGCTCAGAATTTTCCCCCATTTACGGTGGCATATTCAAATGATGTAAGCAGAAATAACAAAGATTCTGTGAAATTTTGCAAAATATTTACACACACGCGCGCACATTTTACCAGGCAGTCAGGCAGCCAGCCAGCCTGCCTGCATAACAAGCAGGAGCAGCAGGACCTTGCCAAGAAGCAAAGAGCAACAAATACGTGAGAGGCTGCTGCTGTTAGCCAAGTCAATTAAACAAACAAAGCGACAGTGGCCCAAGAGTGAGTGGCTGGCTGCGAAAATTGCCTGTTATGGCACAGAATAGATAACATAGGCCCGAGTCCTTGGACAGGATGTCCCACAATAGACACATTGTCCTTTCCCTATGCCTATGCCTATGCCTATGCTGGTAAAGATTACTTATTTTCCTGTTTCCTTTTTGCTATGCATTGAGTCTTTGTCGGAACAATTAAATGCAATTTTACATACTTCAAATTGCTTTATACAATTTTCGTAAAATTTGAAATTTTCAAAAATCCCCCGTCCTTGTCCCCCCGGCCTGGCCACGCCCACTGTTATAAATGTACAGATGGGCGTATGAGTGTTGACTTTTGTGGATTGTGGGGCGAGTGAAGTGTGAATTGTCTGTGATTTGAATGACGCCCAGGCCAGAAGCTAAACTGACTGACAGAAAGGACACACACACATGGACAGCAAGGACAAAAAGGTTTGCAAAAGAGGATAAACAGAAGATAGGGAGAGGGAAAGGGAGATGGAGGTGTGGCAGACATGGCAACAATAGCCAAAAGCAGCTTTTGTCATTTAAATTGACAACGAACGGGGAGGGGGGGCAAGGCTTTTTTGCACTGTTGCAAATAATTGAACACTTTTACGTAAATTAGAACTCTTCGTTTGGGTTAATCAATTTGCCAGCTTCTTTCTGGCCATTTCTCACAGTGTACAACATGGACTGGACATGGCGTTATGCAAATTGAAAGCTTCTCTCCATATGCATAAGCAGCAGACATCTTTCTTATGGCCAAACAATACCTAAAATTGACTTTGTCTCACTGTAAATAATTTATACATTTCCTCCCTTGTATTTTTTTGCAGAGCTCCACTTACCACTCTACGCTCGGGCATGGGTAATGGCGGGACAGGAGGAGGCGGCGGCGGCGGTGGCACTATTAGCTCCAGCATGGGCGGCTCCGAGTACAGTCTACCGCCCAGTTATCGTTCACGGAATGCCACGCCCAATGCCAACACAATGTGCAGTGAGCGTAATATTGAGACAGCGCCATCGGGTCGTCTGTTGGCCAACGAGGATGTCCATATGCCATCAGAGCCAACTATGGCCGAGCAATTACAGCAACAGTCATCGAACACATTGCTAACATCGGCCATTGTGGAAATTGAGTCGAGTAATCGCGGTCAGGAAAGGGATACATTAACACCAGCAACATCTATGGCAGCAACAACAAAATCGAAAGGTAAAAGCAAGAGCAAGGACCTGGTTACCATTGTGACCATATCCCAGGCAGACTCCTCCACCAACAGCAACAACAACAACAACAACAGCAGCAGCCAAATGCAGTCAACCGGATTAACGCAGACGCACACACCTGGCCAGGCCAGTGCACTCGATCAGATCGATATATTGGCGCACCTGTAACTCAACTAACTTAACTTGAATTTTTCTTTCTATAATATTTTTCTTCTTTTTTGTTTTTTTTTTTTTCTTTTTGTTTAATTAAAACTCATCGTTAACCCAAAGGTATTTATTGATACAAAACAAAACAAAACAGAAAAAACGATAACTAAGTAAAACTGAAATGGATATATATCTGCTCCTAATATATAAATTGTCAGATGATTAGCTAATAAGATGTTTGTTGTACTTGAATGTGTTGAATTTATTTTTGATAGACCCTAAGCTGTCGCTTAGCGTAGTTAAGACAAATTCTAGATAACTATCAAAACCTTAATTTTAAAAATAAAAAAACAACAAAAAAAATATAAGAAAAAGTATTAAAATATTCCAAAAAGAAAGAATACGCAAAAAAAAAAAAAGAAATTGAAACACAGGATTCAATGTAAGATCCACTCTCCCAAAAACAAAAAGATAAAAAATTGAATGTAGAACTAAACTATTGAAAAAGAAAAAGAAAACTGAACTGTAAATAACAAAAAAAAAACAAATTCGAATGCATTTCTAGCTTGTTTTAAGTGTAGAAATCCAAATATTCATCTTTATATATGCAAGAATATATATATATATATAGAGAGAGAGTGCATATATATGTATCTACTGGATATATGTATCCCATGCATAATACAAATATCCATGTAAATTCGCAACGGAACGCTACGGTGACAAATTATTTTGCGCGCATCTTTGGTATGGGAATGAAAGTTATATCAATCTGAAAATTGTAATAATGCATTTCGATATCCGAATGCGTTTCAAAGCAAATTAAAAACAAACAAAAAAAACAAAACAAAAAATAGTTAAACATATATATGTAATTACGAAGAAATTGCGAATGTGTGTTATCATTATGCATAAGTACAATACCATTAAAATAATAATAATAATATTAATAATAAATAGTAATACTAACTGCAAAACTCCTTGCTGGAGTGCATAAGATAAACTAAAGGAATGAAAAAGAAAATAAAACAAAACACAAAAAAAAAATCGTTGAAAAATGCCACAAAAAATTGACGATAAATTTTTTTTTTAACGGCTTCTCGTAAGTATATTTCGGCAGGATGAAGTCGGAACCCTGCAGGACATACATTCTAGGAATCAGTTAAACCGAAACAATCGATTTGCATTCAAAGTATTTCGAAATCGCATGGAAAATATTTCTGCTATTTTAGTAAGGGGGTCAGTCGTCAAAATTGGCCAAAAACCAGAAAAGTCCTTATAACTCCGCCATTTGAAGAAAGATTTGAGTGTCCTTAGGCCAGATTGAAGTCCTTGTCAATTAGCGTCGATTGAGATTATCATATCCTTGAGAATCCTTCAAACAGCTGAGAAAAAAGGACTTTTTTCTGTAGAGAAGATCGCTTATAACTCGAGTATCCTTTAAAGGATCTGGACGAAATCGATGTTAACCGAACCTAAATAAAATGTTCTATCTCCTGTGTAAAGGACATTTCGATAGTCCTACGCATAGCCGAGATATCAAGGATTTTGTGTTTTCCACCAATTTCATGGGCAAAATAGGAAAGCCCTATTTTCTATTGCCTACTTTGTGGGGCTAAAGTTCAGTTTTCAAAAGCGAAATTTGGACCAAAATGATGGCGAAAATACCAGGCGAACAGAAATGCGAAGTAAGTTGAAAAAATATTTTATTTTCTATTTCAAAATAAAGGCAAAGTATCAGGCGAACAGAAACGAGTAGTAGGTCGAAAAATAAAAACCAAAATTTTTAATTTTATTTTCAAAATCAACAATCGAACAAAATTAAGGCAAAGTACCAGGCGAACAGAAATGCGTAGTAGGTGGAAAATACTAAAATTATTTTTCACTTTTGTAGCATACTTTCTGGGGCCAGCTGGCATCGAGTTTTCAAAATCGACATTTTGAACAAAATGAAGGCAAAATACCAGGCGAACAGAAATGCATAGTAGGTCGAAAACCAAATGAAATAAATTTTGCATTGCCTACTTTTGGGGGACTGCAATTTCGATTTTGCACGTTTTCATTGCTCGCTTTTAGGGTCAAAATAATTTGAATTGCCAAATAAAAAATGCATTTTAATATCATTTATTCGCTTGTTTTTATGCAAAATTTAACGAAAAATTTTATATAATCGTAATTAAAATAATAAAAATGAGTAGCAGGAGTTCTGGATTGATGTTTTAATAACTCCTTATCGTGTAAATGATTTTCGTTGATCCTTTTTCCTAGCATTCCATGAAGATTTGCTGCAATGGTAATGACTGTATACTGGGGACCTTTGCAGGTGGTTGAATTGTCTTGTCACGCTGTTAAACAAATTAATCTGGGGATATAGAAAGAATAATGTTAATATGTGATATTTTAAACCAAATAAGGACTTAAGGACAGGACAATAAGAACAACTTTTAATAATATTTAAAATATTAATATGTCCTTAATATATCCTTAAGTCCCTAGATTTTAAATATTTCTGTTTTACAGCTCAAAGATGGTGTATTTTATGGTGTTTTCCATGAATCAGAAAAAAGGGTTTTGTATGAATCAGGAATATATATACATATATATATTTAAAATGTTTTGTTCTCTGCCTTGCAAAATAAATAGAATTCCTGACAAGGGTACACAAAAAAAAAAAAAAATGGGCAACACGCAGGAGAACACGGAAATGAGGAGACGAAATGGAGCTGGCAAGCACATATCCTGCTTAATCTAGCGTAAATTTTATGCCTGTGTCGGGACGGTCTACATGACCGAGCGAACGTGGTGGGGCTTTTTTGTAAGTGGGTCCCAACGATTAACACCACAAGAAAAAATGTGAAACCAGCACACAAATTGACACCTTATTCCATTGGCCGACAACAAATAAATGGCAAAAAAGAAAGAAAGAAAAACCAAGAATAACGAACAACAAAATGAAACAACAAAAATTGGTTGAGCATGAAATTGCGGCCAAAATGCGTACATGCATTGCCATGTATAATATGTGTATGTGTGGGAAGAAATGCGGTTTCCGGGACAACAAACCAAGATTATTACATACTTTAAGGGGACAATGGAAAGAACAGAAGATTTAGAGAGTAAGGTCGAAAAATTATGAAGCTTTTACTAAATTTTTCAATTACTTTCATTTCGTCTATTGAGCAATTTGTGATATTTCATCTTGTGCATTGGAAAATGAGTTAGAAAACTTACCAGGAACTTTCTTTATCTTAGCCCAGTGTATATATGAGTATTTAGTTATTATCCTATTAGTTGTAGAACCACTTAGTTAAACAGTTTAAGTTTTGGCATGCTGAAGACTTTCCTGCAGCAGAGATCCTTTCCATTGCTCGACTGCCCAGGTGACGTATGATGCACTTCAATATGATTTTACAGAATTAATATAGAATATTCATATAAACCGAATCAATCTGCATCTGTAATAGTATTAAAAACTTAATTAATTTTAAAATTTGTTTTCACATTCAACTTTGTACATACTTTTCATACCAAAATCTAATAATTTATGGACAAGTTTATAAACTTCTAAAGTTGCTCTTCCATTTGCTTTAAGGTTTTTAATTACATGAAATAAATTACAATTGTTTATTTAAACACTTTAATTAAACGCGAAAAAGATATTGAAATTTGTTTATTTATCTCTTCGTGTGGTAAATTTTTAATATAATCGATTTCTAAACGTTTCTCAATGTCAGTTTTTTAAATGTACAACATAAAATATTACAAATAGTTTTAAAAGTTCTCTCTCTCCGATCTCTGATGGGATTGGTAACAAATTATACTTATTCGATCCCATTTTGCGCTTTCTTGAGTTAGTTTTTTTTTTTTGAAAATTGATTTCACTTTATTTTGTGTTTTTTTTTTTGGGGGGGGGGGTATTTTGGATCAACAGAAATTGTTGTCTTGAACTAGGCAAATTTACTATATGAATTACGATGCTTTTGAATAAATAAAATAATAATAATAATAATAGTAATAATAATAATTAAATATGAATACATTTTAAGCATTTATGTGGGAAGAGGCAATTGTAATTTGTTGTTGTTTTTTGTGTGTGCATGTGATTTCAGTTTCATATTTCGATTTCGTTTCTTTTTTTTTTTCTTTCTTTCTTTTTTTTTTTTTTTTTTTGCTTTTCTTTGCAATATTCCGTTTTTAAAATTAGGATAACATTTTGTGAAATAATAATTAATAATTAAAATCATTAAGTAATTGCAATAATAATTAAATATTTAGTTGCTTTTGCTTTCTGTTGATTTCATTGATTGATTGATTGATTGATTGATTGGTTGGTAGATTAGTGTGCGTGATCCCTGAAGTCGAACATGGTCGGATGTGTTGTGTGTTTGGGGTGGGGTGGAGGGGGTTTAGTTTTCTCCGAGGTGGGGTGGAGTGGGGTAACTTAACGCGCATGGTTCTTGCAGAAGGGACGTCCACCCTTGTTGTAGAAGCTTTGACCCTCCAAATTCTGTTTACAGAACTGCAGAATAGAAAAATAAAATGAAATTTGGTTTTCAAGGACTCTTAAGAAGGACTCACAGTGCAATTGAAGCATTGGCTATGATAGTTGTGGTTCAAGGCTTCCACCCATCTATCACCGGCCTCAACGGGAAAACCGCAAGCAAAGCACTTGGTGGTAAAGAGCTCATTCCAATCGGCCTCACAGTAGGCATTGCCATCCTCTAGGAAGAATGGTCTATTGCCAAAGATCTTGCCACATTGGCCGCAAGTGAAGCATTCCGGATGGAAGTGCTTGCCAATGGCATTCAGGCAATCGCCCTGAAAGAAAAACAAACTATATAGTAAAACCCTTTACTGAAAGGATATTCTGGGAGGACCTACCTTAATCTTGCCCGCACATTTGCTGCAAGTGGGGGCCAGATACTTTTCGAAACAATATTCGCAATAGAGATCGCCCTTTTCCTCAACAAAACCGATATCCTGCAAAGGACGACGGCAGTTGCCGTTCACGCAAATGAAATGATCCGGGCACCAGATGCGACCCAAGGCCGTAATGAAGGGTCCCCTGCAGGTAGAGTTAAGCAATTGATTAGACATTGGATAAAATTTTCCCTTCCATTCCACATTAGAAACATTTTGAGCGGGTTTTTTTTTTGGCTGGCTACTTACGATGTGATCTCTTTATTGCACTGACAGCAGATGGGACGCTTACCCTCTTTGAGCAACTGACTTACTGCCTTCTCATTATCCTCCGACATGATGGGTTGACTCTCACCCTGGGGGCCCAGAGCCTTGACACTGACACTAAAGTTTGGTTTATTGCCGGTTGACTCTTTAGTGGGTTCTATATAGGATCGTCGATCGGCAGCATGAGTGGCTCCTGGTGTACGTCTCAGATTATTCCTAAATGCCACTGGCTCTGGTGTGGCCTTGCCATTATCACATATATCGAGAATCTTGCTCATGGGATGCTGTGTTGGCAGTTCCGCCGTTAGTGTCTGTTCCACCGGCTGCCTTAGCACCTGAGGTTGTGCCTTCTGCTGGCCTCTTATTTCAGTTGAGTCCACCTTTTGACTGGGCACAGCCACCACAGAATGCAAAGCCACTGGTTGAGTGGGATCAATATTCTTGAAATCATCCAGATCTAAACGTTTACGCACAACCATTGGACTCTTGGAAAGATTGGAGCTGCTATTGCTACGTAGACTTAGAGTGCTGCCGGCATGGGAGAGTGGACCATTGACACCTCCATTATTGGCCAGGCGTGCCTCCAACATATTATTGATAATCTTGCCCGCCTCCTGCATAAAGGCATTGGTCTTCTCACCCATGTTGATTTTGCCAATGGATTCAGTCAACAGAGCAGTGGCATCTCCATCCACCGAGGTGGACTCGCTGGCTGCTGGTAAGTCAGTTGCTGGTTGAGAGGATCGAGGAAGCGTGAGCATGGCATTTGGGTTAGTGGGTTTAGCAGCAACTGCAAACAAATAGAACACGCAAGGCAAAAAAAAAAACAAGTGGTTAGGTTAGGATTAGCTTAACGCATGCAAAATTAGTTAAGAATGAAGTTAATCTTAATCTTATATACTAAATTTTAATTCGGATAAAAGGATAAGAAACAACAACAGAAACATCCAAAACAAACGACAGGTAATCTCTTCACCTGATCTGCACATTGCAGCTATTGCACAATGGGATGCGCACACCGGGTCCAGCCGCCTTGTTGAGTATACCGCGTCCTCGTTTGGGTGCCGAGGTGGCACCAAAGGCTCCATTCTTACCACCTCCTACAGAAGTTGTATCGCTTACATTAGTATTCAAATTCAGATCGCTTAGATTTGGCGGAAAACTAGCTGGAGCTGCACTTGGAGCTGGCGGCGCAGCAGTAGCAGCAGCTGATGCAGCAGCAATTATTGATTTGGTTACTGGCGCTGACGCCGGAGCTGGAGCTGTGATGGAAGCGATGGATGGACGATTGCCCAGATTAGGTTTGTTATAATTAATGCCATTATTACTGGCTGGACCAGAGATGCTGCTGCTCCTAAAAGCGGAGCACGCCTGATTATTAGTTGTGGTAGTAATAGCAGAAGCTTTGGTTAGAGTCGATGATCCTGCCGATCTTGATTGAGCTGATGCTGATGACGATGACGTGGCGGATGTGGCTATGGCAGATGTTGATGTTAGCGATGATGTGTTTGCCGAGAAGGCGCTCTGATTGCGCACCGATGTGGATGTCGACTGGAAGGCCGACTTTTGTTGTTGCTGCTGTTGCTGTAACTGTTGTTGCTGTAGAAAACCGGGTGGTGGTCCCAACAACTTGTTAGTATTTGGTCCCACTGGAGCATATCCAGGCACTGTGGACTCCAAGGTTGCCGGTTTCAAGGGAAATTTACTATCAAATGTTGGGGAACGCAACTGGGGAAAGTTACTCTCGCCCAGAGCGGAGGCACGAGCGCTAATTGATTGGGATTGACTGGTTAGACTAGTTATCTCCTGTTCCAATCCGGAGAGGCGACGTGCCTGATTGGCCACAAATCCGGTTTTGCCATAGGATGAGCGACGCTCAGTTGATTCCGATTGACCTTGGCTCTGAGATTGGGCTACTACTGATTGCGATTGGGATCCTGTGCGTATCTCAATTGTCTTGGCACTCTGTGTCCTCTCAAACTCTTCGGTCACCTTGCGTCTTCTTTCGATCTGTGTATTGCCTACTTGGGTTTTGGTTTGACTTTGGAGCTGTGACTGTTGTTGCTGCTGGAACTGGGAGGATTGCTCCCGCTGCTGGACATTGAGATTGCCAATCTTACGCTCTGTGAGAGTCACTGGCTGTTGGGTGTAGCTCTGACTGCCTGATTGCGAACTCTGCTCCGAGTGGGCCAATAGTTGTCCCTGGTAGCTCTGCCCGGTTGTAATGGAACCCGTTTGTAGACGTGGACCTCCAACCGGGAGCAGAGATGAATCTGGCTCCTTCATGCGTGGCGCTCTTATGGCTGACAACGGGTTTGGTGGTGGTCCTGGTGCCGGTGAACGAGAGCGATTTGGGAGAGGCGATGCCGCCAATTGATTATAGTCCCGGGCATGTGTGGCAGAGCACTCTTCAAAGCAAAGCTTCTCGGGCGTCTGATAGAAGGGTATTATCGGAGCCGGCTTGTTGATAAGCGATGGTGTAAAGGGTCTGGTCGGCGTCTGTGATTGATCCGGGCGATCGTATTCATCTAGCGATTGAAAAGCCATTGTTACTGGACCCGAACGATCCTCCACTATGATGGGCACCGACAGCTTTGGTATGGGTTTTGACACCGCAGCCGTTGAGCCCGTTCCCGTACCCGTACCCGCTACCGCTCCTGATACTGCACTGACAGAAACCTGAGTTTGTGCTACGGGTCTATGTACAATGGGTTCAGCGGAAGTGCTGGTGTTGGTGTTGTTGGCTTCGGCTTTGGGTGTGTCTACGAAAGCCAGTGGCACATTCTCGCGCAACTCCTGTGGTTCCGGTGTGCGTATGGGACTCTGGGTGGGCAGCACTGTCCAATTGCGCTGATATTTGGGTATGGTATCCGCTTTGTGAAGGCCGGACTGTACGGTTTTGCCCTTGAGATGGCTAAGCGGGGATGGTGGTGGAAAGAGAACCTCCGAATGCTCTAGTTCTTCGGCCGTCTCCTCGATAAGCTCTGCAGTATTTACAGCCGACAAGTGGGTAGTAGAGGTACAGGCTGAATGGGAGGATCTCCCAGTGGTCTGGGCTAAGTAAGCTGAGGTGGAATTGGTGGACTGTTGGACTGTGGAAGAGGAGTTAAAGGTAGCAGACGCTTTGGTTTCGGAAGACAACGAAGTGGAAGCTGCGCTAGCGATCTCACTAGCTCGTCTTGAGTTTATTTCTGTGAGTGTCTGTTGGTTCTGCTGCTGTATCTCTTGAGTTCGCTGCAGTTCCTCTTCCTTCTTTTGGAAGTAGTCGAGCCGCTTCTGGTTACGCTCTTGGGCCTTGCAGTATTTCTGATATTCCAGATCGGTTTGTTCGCGGGATAGGGAGGCAATGGAGGCACGCGGTGTATTTGCAGTGGTAGTGGCTGTGGAAGCAGAGGAGGTTAGCGGTTCACGAGACGGCTGGAATGCTTGCATGGCCGCAAATGCCGAGGATTTGCGTCGCTGCTGTGGCTCTGTGACATAGTATTCCACAGATTGTGGTGGTTCCGGCCGTATGCCCAGTTCCTCTTCATGATCGAGCACCTGAAATTCATGCTTTTTCAATTCCTGTTGTCTTTGCTCTTCGTCAACACGTTGGGTGGCATTCTCGGGATTGAGTGGCGTATAACCGCGATCGGGAGCAGTGCACAGAGCATCACACATGCTAAGATGCTCTTTGGGTGTTGGCAAATCAATCAGGTGGATGGGTACATCACGATCAAAGTGACCTTCGAACGGACGTTCGGGTGCCGTTGTCAAGGCACTGACAAATGGTGACTTTGGACGATAATCCTCACGCATGTAGGGTTTCATATCAATGGGGGGCGGCATATAGGGCTCTGTCTCTTCTGGTAGGGGTATGCCTTGATCGGCGGGTGGCGCAAAGCGCAGTTGAAACTCGGGTGCCGTGACCATGGCCTGACTTAGGCGACTGCCACGTGGTGGTGACTCCCGCAGGGGTAATGGGGGTGCTTCAACAACAGGTTCTGGAACTGGAACGGGTGCTAGTGGAGGAGCCTGAGCTTCTTCAGCGGCAGCAGCCCTTTCCTCAAAATCATCATCGCATGGCCTGGGAAAGGGACATTCGACTAAATGAAAGGGCACCTCTGGCGCTGTTGTCAGCACACGAATCATAGGATTTATCCACTCTTTGGGACTTGGATTGGGTATCCTAGATGGTGGTATTTGGCGCACTGGGGCAATTTCAAATTTGATTTCAGGCGTCGGCTGGAACATGCGCTCACTTTCAAGAATCTGACACCTGTGCTCAATGATCAGGCCCTCACGATCCTCTTCAGCAGCTAAAAGCGTTTGTTCCGCCTCAGCCGAGGATTCAGGTATGGTCTCCAGCTCAGTGGCTAGCTTGGGTAACTCCTTAATCTCAGGTTCATCGTTAAAAACCACATGACGAGCATTATTGGGAGCAGGAGCAGGAACTGGAGTAGGTACAGGACTAGGTGTCACCTCCCTTACCAAATCAATCAGTTTATAAGTGCTCAAGGGAGCCGACAATGAATCCACACATTCCTGGGCACTTCGCCTGCCCGAGGCATACTCCTGCACATCTTGCATACTCCCGTAATCCAATTGATAATCAAATTCAGATCCAGATTGCTCTTGCATTTGATAGGCCTGCACTTGGGCAGCATACATGCGCTGATACTCTTCCGATGTCGTGGTTGTTGTGGTCGAAGTGGACGTATAGCTATCCGAACTTGATTCCTGCTCGGCAACCTGAGCCACTCTTAAATTCTGATTGGTTAGCTGTGGTGCTGAATAGCTTTGCCAGTGTGGCACTTGACCCTGTGCCTGAGGCTGTGCCTGCGACTGCGACTGCCCTTGCGGCTGTGGATCGAGGCGCTCTGTGGCACTGCCCGGTGGCAATGGTGGTACTTCTTGTACAGGATTCGCCACCACCATATGTTGAGTTTCCGGTGGTGGTATATATAGTGGTGCTGCCGTTGGTGCCGCATGACTATCATCCTGCGGCGGTGGCCAGGTAAAGCTCGAACCACGCAACGAACGACGACTGGCAGCCAAGGCCACCTCAATATCCTCCTCGTAGCATTCCTCAGCATATTGCGGCTGCAAGCCTTCCTCTTCCGTTTCTATGATAGTTCACAAGGGACAGTTTCGCAGGGGTTTTCGGTTTTGCAGGGGTGTACGGGGTTAGTTTGAATATTTGGGTCAATAAGAAGAGCAGAAAGAAATAAAAGACAAGCGATTGTTAGTCGTTGGCTAAAAAGGCAAAGCGCGCAGCGATGGCAGCGAAACAGAACTCGGTTGGCTGGTGGTTTACAGTGGTTTTTGATTGGTAACGATGGCGGCAGAATTAACGCAGGCGAAGGCAAGTGGGTCAAAACTACAACTACCAAAAAAAAAAATCAACTACTTGGCAAGAACAAAGAAAATTGTTGACCACTACAACAAAAGTCTTACGGTCGCTGGAGAAAAACACAAAATTGAAGAGTTTTCTTATATGACTAGAAGTATTTAAGTGTGTGTATGTGAATTAGTTTATGTGTATGTGTTAACTTAAAGATGTTCAATGGTCAAGTTCAAGGCACAACAGCAAGGACATTAGGCATAGCTCTATGAAAGGCCTATCCTAAAGGTTTCCATGACCTTCTACCTCATATTAAAGCTTTACCCAATACTCTCCTGATATTCACTTAGTTTTCTTCTTTGACTTTAGTTCAAACACTTTTAAATAGTTTCCCAAGTTTCTTTAGTGGTTTTCTTGTCCTTTTCCACAAGTTTGTTCACTCTTCTTCTTACTATTTCCAAGATATAATACACAACTATCTCAATTTATGCCTACAATTTGTTGACATTTCACGAATATCACTTGCCATATTTCTCTGTATGACAAAAAAATTAAACGTTATATGCATATAGACATTGGTATGTGTGTGTGATGTATGTGTGTGTACTGTGTGTGTGTGGTGTATGTGTGTAAATTGCACACCATTTTATGCGCAACGTTGAGGTAAATAAATTTTTTATTTCTTATTTTCCGAGCCATTTTCATGGCGCAACGATAAACAAACGTGCGCCCCTCTCTCTCTCTCTCTCTCTCTCTCTCTCTCTCTGTGAATGCGTGTGTGTGTGTGTGTGTGTTGGGTGTGTGTGTATGTGCTAGGCACGCATATTTACTTTCATTTTTTATGGTTGCCACGTAGCTTGTTGGGCTTGTGTGTGTTGTCTTGTCGACAGGTAGTCATTGGATTTTATTATGCATAATTTCGTATTGGCTGTAATTTTTGCAAAAATTGAAAATGGCAGAAACACACGACGAGAAAAAAAAAGACAAAAACAAAAAAGAAAAAGGAGGAAAAAAAAACGTAAAGAAAATAAAATTATTGCGGCAAATATTTTGTCATATCAAAAATTTGTTGGCAACAGACGACAAAAACAGAGACAGAGACAGATGAAGGAAACAAAAGAAAGAAAGAAAGAGTAAAAAGAAAAAAAAAACGGGGGGAAAACAGAAACAGAAAGTTCTGCAATAATAAAAGGCCGCCAGGGCCTCTTTTTGTGCAATAGACAAAAGTTTTATTCTTTAAATTTTTATTATTTGTGGGTGGGGGGGGGGGGGGGGTATAAAATTGTTTATATTGAAGACATGCAAAGTTGTGCAAAAGAAACAAAATTCTTAGAATTATTTCTGGTATTTTTTTTTTTTGGTTTTTGAGACAGTTCAATTAGTATATAGAACATGTATCTGTTGTATATAGCGCAGTTAGGCATAAAGCATTTAGCATTATAATATACGATATATATATATATAGAAGATATATTTGAAAACATTCAACAGAGTACCAAAAGGCCTCACATTTATTTCATATACGAATAGATAGATATAAATGTGTATATATAGGTGTATATATAGTTATATGTATATAATAGATTTTGTGTTAAAGAAATTGTAAAATTTGTTTAAATGTTTTGTTTTTGTTTCTTTGTTGTTGTTGTTGGGAGGAGAATTCACCAGGTTTTTGGCCAAAAAAAACAAAAAAACCAACAACTTTGCACGCCTTTTGTTTTGTTTCGTTTTTCTTTGTATTTGTTTTTCTAATACGAATAGGGATAACCGTAACCTAAAAGAAGTAAAAGAATCAAGAAAATTGTTGTAGATAAAGGTAGATATAGGTAGGTATATGGTTATCGATATAGAAGAGATATGGGTTTACTATATATGTATATAAATATATGGTTAATTTTTAAGTTTTTTTGATAGTAAATATATCAGGTTTAAGCCTCTATAAGAGGAAAATCTTAAAGAAAATCTTATTAAGATTATATAAGAATTTTTCATTATGAAAAAAGGGGAAAATCTGATACTAGAAGTAGAATCAATACATCAGATATACATATATATCAGTTATTTATATATATATAGAGTTTTAGTTCAACTTAAAAACAAGGCAAGTAGAAAAAATTTCAAAATTGTTTTTCAATATATAGAAAAATTAGTACCTTAAAGCACTAAGAAAGCTTTAGATTATGTATACTTTAGTAAGTAAATTTCATGTATTAAACAAAGATTCATAGATAAAAATCTAACAAAGAAGAAATTTAATGTTTTGGAAGATCCTGTAAACTAAGATAACATTATAATGAAATCTGAATAAAAACATAACTTTGACCGTTGCTAAATCTAAGCTCAACCTCGCTTGAGAATATAATATCTTCCGTCATATTTTTTCCCCTTTATTTCATAATTTGCCCACTGTTTGATAAAAGATATTGATTGCATATGGATTTGTTTAGGATTTGTTTTTAACGAAATTATTTTCGATTCATACATATGAAGAATACAATAATACTAGTAAACACATGGAAATCTATTTACATTAATGTACATACACATCTATCTATCTATAGATGGTATATAAAGCAAAGACCTAAGACAATAGACCCATTAGACAATGGAATAGTTTTTGGTTAGCAAACCGAAAACAAAACTGAAGAGGCAAAATGCATACAATAAATCTTTGACTGCCCTTGGATACTTGGCTGAGACTGACGAATGTGAGGCATTTGATGTATGGCCTCCTGGCACGCTTCGATATGTGAGTTGGTGTGTGTGTGTGTGTGTGTGTGAATAGAGAGGGGGGGACGAGGTGTAGAGTGGCAACCGAGTGGAATAAGTAGAAGGCGGATGTGCGGATGCTTGTTGCCCGTTTGGTATAATAATGGTTGGTAATTTATCTGCTTTCGTTTACATTTCTCTTTGGCCCACATCCCAGCATTTCTTTAACTACACACCTCCAAAACACCCATTCCAGTTCCAATTCCATTCCATCCACCTTCATCACATATCTGGCGGCCGGCCTCTGCCGTCGTCTCTCTATTGCTCTCTCCACCCACTAATCTCATTCACATTGTATTTGGTTGTGTGCGTGTTTCGTGTTGGCATGTGTGGAACACAAACATTTGTTTGCCAGCCAAACACAGGCGTTAGATTTCTGCTTCTGCTTCTTCTTGTTCTATATCTTTTGCTTGTTCTCTGCGGCTGCTGCTGCTGCCGCCGCTACCTCTCTCTGTTGTTGTTGTTTTTGTTCATGTGGGGTGGGAGGAGGAACTTTGGCAAGCAGGCAGCAAATTGGAAGTGGATTTGTTTTTAGGATTCCTCGTTTCATTCCCATTCCCATTCCCATTTTTTTTGTTTTTCTCTCTTTTTTTTCTTTTTCTTTTTTTTGTTGTTCTTGTTGTTTTTGTGTAACCGAAACCCCGTAATGATTGTTGCGGTTGTGCGTGATTTTTGCTTTGATTAGGAGATTGACGATTGATTTCTTCCTCTCTGCCGTAGATGAAGATTTATAATGAAAAGGTTTTGTTATATCGCCTTTTGGGTTCAACTTTCGATAATTGCATTTTTAATTGCTATTGTTGTTGTTGTTGTTGTATCTTTGGGTTGCCGCCATATTTGCTGTTAATTCATTTCCGTTATGACACAGCCTCGCGACACAACATTGTAACGGTAATTGATAAACAAATATACAGACAAGACGGACAGAGACAACAAGAACAGGCATGAGATATGGAGTTTGTATGTATTGTATTGTATGTACATATATATTCCACCGATCTGTATGCACATATGAAACGAAAGCACAAAAATGTGGCGAAATTGGTTTGGAGTGTCCTGGAAATTATAGTACTTGGCGAAATATTCGCTCTATACAATGGGACACAGTGGGGGAGAGAAGTCAATGCACAGTTGCATAAATAACAACGTAAAGTAAACAATATTTCAAGTTGTTAAAGTAAAATATCAAGTAAAATTATTAAGTGAGATTCTAAAGCTAGAAGAGTATCGTCAGTTTTACTTTAAATGGAATTATTATGCAACAGTTGCTTTAAAGAAATAGTCCTATTACCATAGAATTTAGAGTTTCAAAGTTTTCCAATCAAATAGAATCTTGTAATAGTTCATTTTTTGATTTACCAGCATCAAAACTCTATTATCATTTCATTTCTTTGTTTTAACTTTGCTTTAAGACTATGCAAAGTTCTTCTATTTGCATTCACATGTCTCATTTCGTGTATGCAAACTTCTTTCACTCACTGTTTGCTTATTTGCCATGCATTTAAAAGTTGTGCTCTGCATACGTTGTCGTTTGGTGTTCAGCCACCGCAGAGATTGCAATTGCCGCGTTGCAAGAGTCGTTGCATCCGCACTGAGAACATTTTATATCATTTATTTCTGGGTGTGTGTGTGTGCATGTGTATGGGAGTGTGCGGGTATGAATTGTTTCGTTACGTTGCGTTGCGATTGCATGCGTTACGTATACGCCATGTATCGTTTGGTTTTAATTCTTTTGCTTTTTTTTTCACTCGTTGGGTTGCTTTTTTTTTGGTTTGCCTTCGACATTCAATGTGCCGGAAGTGGATGGCAATCGAATTGGCATTGAAAATGCTGATATTCCCTAGCAGGCATACATATCTCCTCCCTCTTCACACACATACACAGACGCACAGATCCTTCCCTGCCATCTTTCATCTTCTTTAACCCTCCCCTCCCGGCCAGTTACATGCATTGAGAATGTGTCTGTTTTTGATTTCCCTTCAGCTCTATCAATGTGATTAACCATTTGGAATATTTCTTTTGACTTCAAATTGTTGAAAATTGTTCTCTTTACTTATGGTTATGACATGGTCTTAAGGCGGCAAGTCCTTTATATATTATAGTTTTAGTTGAAGTATTGAAGCTTATATGGTCTTCTCTTCAGTGTTTTTCTTTAGCTTCCTTAAAGTTTGTGAATGTTTGAAGGAATGAATCGGACGACCTTTGAGATGATAATATAATTGCAGTAGATGTTCTTTCGTTCCTCGAATTCTTAAGGGATAATGAAAAGTAATGAAGGAAACTTCTACTACCAGAATTCCAATAACAATTTGAGAAGGTTTAAAACATCATATGGGAAATTGATTCTCAGAAAATATTATTTGCAAAATCAGTTTCCCAGATTTCATTTTCAATTCACGCCTAATTTACGAAGTGTCTATAACTTTACAAAGGTTTTTCAACATTTGACATACATATAAGAAGATGATTCAAAATGCTAATGAAACTGCTAAAGAAATATTAAAAAAAAAAAATATAATATAACTAATTATTCAAAAATATTTACTTCAACAATATACAACCCAAATTAATATTTAATTCCTATCGAAAAACTTTATTTAAAGTTGTTTAAAACTGTCCTACAAACTCATTCAAAATTCTCAAAATAGAAAGTGAAAGTAAAGTATCAAAAAAGTTAAAAAAAAAAAAAAACAAACATCCTCATTTAGCTACACCAGTTTATCCTTTTTAAGTTGTCCTAAGCCTTGACTTGACCCTTTTTTTTTTGGTTGTTGTTGTTGTTTATCGTAATTTGTTTTCTTTTTTTGTTTTTCGTTTAGAAGCAACAACAAAAATTGGTAATCGAACTCAACAAAGCGAAAACTATGCGCAATCGGAAAAATAAACTTTTCGCATTTGCTTTGTTTTACCTCGATTGTAAATGTTATTATTGTTGTTGTTATAGCTGCTGTTGTTGTTGTTGTAATTGTAGGATTGAGACTGAGTGTTATAATTGGGTAGAGTTGCATATTTATTATTCTGGCTGATTCCACTTGGATACGAGTTTCTATATTGTTGCTTCTGCTGTTGTTGTTGTTGGTAATGATGTTGGTGTTGTTGTTGTTGTTGTTGCTGATACCTTACATTACGACCTACACAACATAGTGGATATATAGTATATCGGGTATATAGGGAGATATTTTTCAACAGATTGCCAAAAGCTGCCAAATTATTCTCATTTCTGAGTTTTTTTTTTGTTAAAATTTTTGTTTTGCAATATTTTTTCAATGTTTTCTTTGTTGTTGTTGTTGTTGTTAGTTTTGTTTAGCGCAAATTTGTTTTCTGGTTTTCGTTTTGGGGTTAAATTAAAGCCATAAAATTTATTTCATTTTGAAACAAAAAAAAATAAATAAAAATTCAAAAACTTGTTCATTTACAAAAACAGGAATAAATAAATATTTGTTTGGGTAAATTGTTTCTTTTTTTTTTTTGTTATAATACTATATAGAAAATCAAATTCATTAACTATAGATCATAGATCATTATCTTCTTAGCTATGCCTAAACTCATTCTAACAAACAAAATATTTATTGCAATTGTAAATTTGTTCATTTATCACGCTCTTTTCTTGTTTTTTTGTTATTTCATTATCGCATTTTAAAACTAAACCCATTCACCTTCTGATAGATAATCATCATCATCATCATCATCAGCCTTACCTTGTTGACCCACATTCGATCTGGGCAAAGTGGCATAAGGATTGCCAGCTGGTATCGGTGCCGGACGTGGGGATTGCTGCTGCTGCTGCGGTGGATAGGATACCGGAGATTTTGGTGCAGCAGCTCCATATGGGCGAGCATAGCCCTGATTGACCTTTTTTTTTGTTGGTTGTGTGGGGAAAAGGAGGAAAAAAATTCATCGAAAATTGGTTCATATGAAAAAGTTTTAAGATAAATAATTGTTTGGGTATTGAAATTATATATATATATATATATATATATATATATATGTATGTTGATATCCTTGCAGTGTTTGGTTGGAATTGCAGGTGGAAGATAAGTGGTCTTTGACCTTATAGTAATGTGTAGAGGAAGACTTAGTTGGCGTCATATCAATGTACAAGTATATACAAGTATCAAGGATATGGTATTCAGCGGTTTCCAATTGACTATGCATATAAGATTTGTAAGGATGTGCACTCCTAATGGTATCCTTTTGTTCTGTAATCTTTCCCCTAACCTAACTGCAAGGACACAAAATCTTCGATAAACCGAAGTCATCTTACTATATACAAATTTTCTCTTTCTTGTTTTTCTTTTTTTTAGTAAAATTCTTTACAACATTTGAAACATTTAACAAAAATCAAATAGATTAGCAACAACAATTGCATAATGAGCTGAGCTGAGCTGCGCTTTGTTTTCTTTGATAGCTTCATTACTTACTTTGTAGTTGGGCGCTCCTGGAGCACTTCCCTTGCCAGGTGCCTGCACACTGCGTATCACGTTGCCAGTCAAGGTGACATATTCGAATGGCTGATCGCCGGATGCAGGTCCTGCCAGGGGAGGTCCTGAAGGAGCGCTGTTGTTGTTGTTGTTGCTGTTGTTGATTTGACCATAAATTGATGATTGCTCATCCAAAATCATATTGGTTGACATATTGTCAATAGAATTGTTGTTGTTATTATTGCTGTTGCTTGTGTTGTTGTTATCAGCTGCAACCTGATGTGAATTAAATTTCAATTGATTAGCAAGTGTTGCCGTCAAAGCGGCCACATGAGGCTGTTGGTTTGCTGTTGCAGTTGCAGCAAATGGTTTGGCTGTGTTGTTGTTGTTGTTGCTGTTGCTGTTGGTATTGGTATTGGTGTTGTTATTGTGTCTGAGTTGTGTCTGTGTTGAATTGGAATTGAGCTTATTGGAATACTCTTTCAGCAATTGATTGTACGCATTCTGATTCTTATTTTGCGTATTCATATCGTTCTCATTCTGCTGCCTCAGTGGCTGCCTTTGCGGTTGCTGATGTTGTTGCTCTTGTGTCGAGGTCTGTGGGGGTGGTGGTGGTGGCGGTGGTGTTGGTGGCATTGTATAATTATCACTCTGTCCCTGGCCAATCTCCAAAGATGCTGACGAGCCAGATGTTTGACGTGAATGCAGGGGCGAAATGCAGTTGGTGGAGCCAAATTGTTCCAATGATAAGGTGGATGCACTCTGTTGGCTCTGACCAGTTGCACTTACACTCCCACTGCCGCCAACTCCCGATGACGATGACGACGATGAGGATGTGGATGATGCTGATGAGCCGCTTGAAATTGATGAGAGGCTGCTGTGGGTTCGTGTGTGAGGCGGTAGATTGTTGTTGGGCAAGGGTTGCGGCTGCTCCAATGACTCTTCAGTTTCGTATTGCAGCAATTGGGTGGGTGAGGGTGGCGGTGGCAATGGCAATTCAGTATCAAGCTAATGTGTTAATGCGATTGCATGTTAAAGGAGCAGCAGGAACATTAAAATAGGACAACAAGTTAATAAAGTTAGTTCATTAAGAAAACAAAAACGGAAAAAGGGAAAGAAAGAATGTCTGGGCAATGTAAGCAATCAACTTTAGGACTGATTTGTATCTAAAAATAGCTATTAGGTCAAGGTCACTAAATATAACGAAAGATAATTCCCCCTAGAAACAGTTTTCGAAATTATATCATTGCATTTGTATTCCAAGAAGTTTTCCTTATACTTATGTAATAATCTAAAGGGGAAAGAATATTCAATTGAATTGCTTTGCACTTCACCACTCAAAAACTGTTTCACTTAATCGATGAATAACTAAATTACTATTTTTTTTAACAATTATTTCCGTCACTTTTCTATTTGTTCGTTTCGATTTCGATTATCTAGTTTAATATAAATATATTTCAATTATCACAGTGTCCGCCTGCCGTTTTGTAGAGTGCCGCGGACACCAGTCGAAGACGCAAACTGAACGCAAAATGTCTATGAAAATTGCCAACGATTGCAGCTGAAATGTTTTTTATAGCCCTCAAGTAGAAAAATTGCAAAAATAAAATGCAAAAAAAAAAAATGCAAAAAAAACAAGAACGAAAAATAACCTAAAACATCGAAATAAAAATAAAAAGTAGCGCTTGGCATATATTTAGCTTTTTAGCAGCCATTTGCACATTTTCGCGAAATGCGCTGGCTGAAGCAACAAGCAAAGATAATGCCCCAAAACCAGATGATGTGGCTAAGGAATACTATTCACCGTTAACTGAATTCAATGAATTGCATTTGATTCTCTATAAGCTATATATAAATACATTTATATACTATATAGACACATTGGTGACAATTTGCCAATGTAGCAGAAATCGATTTGACAAACTCGTGATTTATCTGTGCCAATTTTTATTGTCTCAATGGGCGGCATTTGGCCTGAGAGGGGGTGTGGCTATTGTTTGGTTGTTGTAGAATAGTTTTTAATAATCAACCCCCAACAAAACAACAACAACAAAAAAAAAAGATAAAAATAGTTGACTTTTAGTTACATTTTTAGTTTGCTAAATCATTCAGTAAATAAATTAGAATAAAGAAAAGACTTTGCTTAAGTTTCAACTTGCAAGAAATGTTAACTTTTAAGAAGGTTCAAGCTGAATATTTTACTCATTAAATGTAATAAAAATATATCTTTAAATCTTGTTTTTAGTTAGCTGATTTTTTATATATCATATATGTTTATATATAGATATAATTCAACCAAAGTGTTTATAATGAAAGCTTTATTCAGGAAAACTTTGAATATTGCTGAGAAGTTGTACTCAAAAAAACTTCGAATATTAATGAAAAAATTTCTCATCAATTGGATAAAATTTAAACAGAAGTTCCTATATTTGAGTTTCTTTGAGACTTTTCTTTTTTCTCTTTTTTTTCTACTTGCTTGTTTATTAAATTTTTACATTCAGTAAAATAGAGAAGATTTTTCTTAAGAATGTCTAAAAAATAGTTTTACTGATTCAATCTGCATAAAGTTTGAAAACTTTTGTTGTTGACCGATTTCAAAAATAAATACAGACAAATATTCATTCTAAAATAAATCTTCAAAATGTATTAAAAATTTGTATTTGTGAACTTCTTTTTGTACTATATAGATTGTTTATTATTTATATATCTGTATATTTACATTCATTCTTTAATATATTTTTTTATTTTATAGTATACTTGGATAAAAGCAGCTCATTGAGGTGAACTGGCTCATTCCTTCTTTTTTTTTGAAGTGAGCCAACTCACTCATATGGCTCACTGGCTCACTTGTAGATAGCTTACAAGTTCACTTTGCGATCGCCAGTTGAGCGAACCATAAGAACTAGTGTGCCAAACTGAACTAGTGAGCCAAACTGAGCTAGTGAGCCAAACTGAACTAGTGAGCCAAACTGAGCCATATTGAATGACCAAGCTCAGTGGCTCAGTTCAGTGAGTTATTCATTTTGGCTCACTCACTCATGAGCTACCCAAGTATATTTTATAGTCAATTTAAAGCATTGCAAAATTGGTTTGAAACTTGTTTGTTGAAAATTTCTGAATAGTCCTGCAATAAATAAGCAGAAGTTCTTCTTTTTAGTTCAAATCACTTTTCGATTGCCAAACAATTTTTAAAAAACTACAACTTTTTCTTTCTTCCTTATAAAGACCTAACAGGTTGAAACTTTCAGAGAAAAGCATACATTTTAGTGACTTACATATCTCCTTTTACCATATGGGTATAAAAATATTTAATGTTGCCTTTTGCAAATCACACAAGAGCTACTATAGCCCAGTAAAACAACTAAATTAACACAAATGTAACAAATATGGCCAACAAAAACTGGGCATATATATGTATATACAGTGCTGATCAAAAGTAACGCCCTGAACGTTATACAGTAGTGTCCGGTTATAACGACGCTCAAGGGATCGACGTTTTACGTCGTTATATCCGGAAGACGTACTATCCGGAAGGAGAAAAAAGATTTTTTTTTTGTTTGTTTTTTTATATTTTTAATCAAAACAATTTAAATTAAATTAAATTTTCTGAATTTTTGATTATTACGACATATTTTTTCTTGGATCGTCGTAATAACCGGTTGAACAGTGAAAAATATCGTCGCTATAAGCGGTTCGTCGTTATTAGCGGTTCGTCGTCGACGTACTAACCGGAGGTTCTTTCATATAAGTTTGTATGGGGACCAACCAAGACATCGAACTTTCGTCGCTTTAACCGGACGCTATAAGCGGAGTCGTTATAACCGGATTCTACTGTATTAAAATATATTCAAAGAGTTCCAAAACTTGAACAAAAGAGAAATGTTGGGCTAAATTTAACTATAATTTCTTTGCTCATTTCCAAATGATAAACTAAATGCTTGAATGTCATATACCGTAAATATAACTGACCAATTGTTCATATTCTAAGAAAGAGAAACATTTTACTTTGAATTTAATACATTTTTCCGAGGGAATCATTTATCTACATATAACCGGGTTAACACTTCATAAAGCAACTCTCATATTTCTGTGACCTTTTTGTTTTATTGTGGAAAATAAACACCTTTTCATTCGTATCAAGTTTTTAATTTAGTTTCACATGAATTTTCACATTTGAAGAGGAGGGCAAACAGCCGTAAGTTGATCACATTTGCCAAGACACTAAGAACAATAATTGCATGCAACATAAGCAACAAAACATATTAACAAACACACACACACGCACACACACAGAGAAACACACTCAAACAATTTGTACACAAATGCATAAACTTTTCCATTTTCATTTTATCGTTTTGGCCAAAATACAAAGAAAAAAAAGAAGAAAAGGAACGGAGAAAGATAGAAACAGAGAGAAGGGTAAACAAAAGCTTCTCTTCGAAAATTGCTCGAGTTGTTTTTTTTTTTCAAAACTTTTTCTCATTTTTTTTTTTTTTTGTTCATGCAATTTTTACCTTGAAAACTTTTTGCATTATATTGCATTTTCTTTCTTTATTTTATTTTTTTTTTTTTGGGCAGGTTCTTTATGTGTTTTATATATCTTATTGCTGTTGTTAATGTTTTTGTTTTATTTCTGAGATGATTTTTTTTTCTTTTTTAACATTTTAGCATATGTCTGATGCAAAGGCAAAAAGAATTGCAGAATTTATGCAAACATTTTTGCTAGCAATATGATAAAATTGATTGTGAAAACAACTGACATAGGGACAGAGAGAGACAGGGAGATAGAGAGAGAGATAAAGAGAGCGAGCAGTACATGGCCAGAGGACAGGTGAGAAGTATAGAGGCAAGGGCAGGGGGACAGTGACTGGTACAAGGTTTCCTAGGGGTTTTGGCCAGGTGCTACCTCAGATGCATTTCTTTGGTTTTTCATTTCATTTTCTTTGGCCCAAGCATTTGCATTGTCTGAGTGACTGAGTGTGTGTGGGACTGTGTGTGTGTGTGTGTGTGTGTAGTTGTGTCTGTATTTGTTTGTTTGACAGTATTGTTTTTAGCACGCCAACGTCACAAAAACACAGAAAACGGAAAGACAAAAATAAGTTAACAAGTTGGCTTTTACTTACAGGAGCCGAAACAGGAGCTGGTGTGGGCGTTGAATTGCCATTGGCATAGCCATTGCCATATCCATGAGAGTTCAAGGCCGATGAAATTGTGCTGGCACTCAGCTTGGTGTTTCTATATATAAAAGATATGGAAGTAATATATATATAAAGTATTAGTAAGAAGAAGATGATGTTGTTGCTGTTGTTGTTGTCTGATTTAATTGGCTGTCACAAGCATTTCACCTAATTGCCCCAATGGAAGAATTTCAACCAATTGCTCCCCCGATACATATGTCTGTTCTGTTCTGCTCTGTTCTGTTTTGGTCTACTCTGTTTAAGCCATGGTTTATTTGATTCTATTCGGCTTTTTGGTTCTGTTCTGTTTCGAAGCCTTTTAATTAAGTTGAGTTTTGTATGCGATTTTGTTGGCCAACGACGACAAATTCAAATAAAATGCCCCCAAAAACCTTAAACAAATGCCAATGCAAATTGCACTCAAATAAATTGAATGATGACTAAATTTTATACCCTAAATGAAGAGAGAGTTTATATGACTACTAATTGAAAATGAATCTATTTGTGATGCAAAATGAGTGCTTAGTTGTGTGAAAAGTATTTGTAATTATTTGTTGAACTAAAATTACTTAATAAAACATAATTGATATTGTTAAGAGCAACTGAAGTTAAAATTTGCTTTAACGAAATAAAAACTATTTAGTAAACTGGTTTTAGTTTTTGTTGACTTTAATGTTTCATTGGAAATTTTTATATGTTTTTGATGTTTTCTAACATATAAAATTATCATTAATTTTCGATAGCTTTAGGTGAGATAAAGAATTTTCTATATACATAGAATAGAAGTATTGGGTATGCTGAAAATATTCTTAAAGTTGAACAAAACCCACAAAAATGTTTAATAACATGAAAAAATATAAGTTTTTCTTGATATTTTGAGAATTTCACAAATTGTTGCTAAGAATTTCTCACGGCTCGAGGTCAAGTTAGAAAATTGTTGCTTAAACTTCATAAAAGTATAATATTTGTCTAGTTTTAAGTCTCCATGGCAAAGGGAAAAATAGTTAGAACCAGTTCTATGTTACGCGAAAGAAGTTTTTTTTTGTCATTATTTTTGCATTATAATTATACTTGGGTAGCTCATGAGTGAGTGAGCTAAAATGAATGGCTCACTGAACTGAGCCACTGAGCTTGTTCATTCAATATGGCTCAGTTTGGCTCACTAGCTCAGTTTGGCTCACTAGTTCAGTTTGGCACACTAGTTCTAATGGTTCGCTCAACTGGCGATCGCAAAGTGAACTTGTAAGCTATCTACAAGTGAGCCAGTGAGCCATATAAGTGAGTTGGCTCACTTCGAAAAAAAGAACGAATGAGCCAGTTCACCTCAATGAGCTGCTTTTACCCAAGTATAATTATAATAAAGATATAGTTTTCTTTTCCAATGTTTTTTAATATGTATTCAATCATTTCTAAATGTTTTCACATTAAACTCGTAAGGTAAGAATGCAGCACAAACTAGAGGCAAATGTCTTAAGAATTTATTAAGTAATAATATGAAAGAAATCTCAAAGAATCATTCCTCAAATACCCATTAAAATGGTATTTCAGATTACTAAGAAAAAAGTTTGTCTTTAGCATTTTTCTCAATATTTTCCAAGTAATTAAAATTTAATCCACCTAAATCCTAAGTCTAGGACATTAACCAAAACGAATGGAAGATTATTTATGAGTCAAAAACCAAGATTAATAAACATTTCATAAGATTCTAAATAAAAAAAGAGTCATCTTTGGTTTTGTTAAAGTTGTTAAGAATTTATACCCACAAAACTTTTTTCACCTGGGCAACGCTCAACGATCACTTGCTTTCCCTGCGTTAACCAGTTGGGAATTACAAGAGACCTGTGACGAAAAAACTACCCTAAATCATATATTAGTCTAGCTAGTAACTAAAGATCGGTGCTGGAACTACAGATCTACTCCTATTTCTTATTATTCCTACTCACATCATAATCTCTAATGGAAAGTGTATTTAATTTACGTTATTGACAAATATTTTCTATTTTCACAGTTAGTCGGAACGGTGCACACAAAGTAGGTTCCCCTGTCGCTACATATGTAGCGATTTTATTTAATAAAAACGAATATGTTATTTTTTTTTTGTTTTTTCTGTCGTGTTTCTGGCTGTCAACGGCAATCAGTGTCGCGTCCATTTGGTCATGACCACCGAGAGACCCCTATCCTTCCTTGCCCCCCCTAAAGTCTGTCTATATGTACAAACTATTGGCCAAACGATTTGTATTTGTGCATTTATTTATTCCCTGTCGGTTTGACCAAATTGCCTATGGAACCGAAAAACAACAAAAAAAAAGAAGAGGAATATACGGAAAAGAGAAAAACAAAAAAGCAAAAGTAAAGAGGAAAAGCAAAAATATTATTCGTATTTTCTCTATGACTTACGGCTTAATGGGCACTGGAACATAACCCTCGGTGCCGGGTGGCGGATGGTTTTGGGCAGCCAATTTGGCATGGATGTCACAGTAGAGCTTATTGTTGAAATTGTAGTAGCCCTGGTTCTTCAACGAGGTGCCGCAGGTGGCACACTTGAAGCACTCAACGTGCAGATTCTTGTCCTTGATGCGCACGAAAACACCGCTGTAAGAGTAGAAGGGGATGTAGATGAAAGGTGGATGGACGGACGGTTGGATGGATGGATGAATGGATGGAGTGGTATACTTGATTAATACGAGTTGATAAATTTATTAAATATTTAATCTGTAGTATTATGCATTTGTGTCTGAACATTACAGTTGCCACAGTTGTTGCGTATTGTTAGTTAAAGCCCACAAAAAAATATATAAAACGAATTAAATGAAAAAAACTTCGACTATGCCGTAGTTATGATACCCTAGCAAATGGGTGGAACTTCTTTATATAAAGTATAGCTCAACGATTTCCGTACATTTAAAGAATTCTCTTGAAAGTATTCTTCAGTTACAGAAAATCAGTTTTGAGGGCTTTAAAAGAATTGCAATCTTGGGCCTTTCAAGAGCTTAATCGAAGGATCTATTTCGTTCTCACAACTTTTAACAATATTTTCAAAGTTATAAAGGAAAATCCTTTTGGTCTTTATAGAATTTTATGATTTTAGGTTGAATTAAATTCAAATTTGCCATTACTTTTGGTAGATATATAGATAGTAGATAGATATTTGCGCACAAACAAGTTAAAGATCTACAAATAGACGAAAGTGGCCACATTTCTAATATCTATATAGATTAGGTGAGAAAAAGAAATCTATCCATAGTTTTTTTGACACACTGTCTTCTAAGCATTCTCGAAATTTTAAAGGTATCCCAAAATACTTTGCTGAATTTAATGTATATACTTTTAGATATAGGTAAAGCTTTAGTTTAGTTTATCGGTAATAAATAAAAACTTATTCGTTATAATATACAATCTTAATATGCAAATCAAATCAGTTTCTTCTATTCATTTAAGTAAACATTTCATAAAATTACTTGATTTGAAAGGTTTTCTTTTCTATATAAAAAGCAATCAATCAATCATCATATCCTTAAATATTTTCAGACAGACAGATATTATAGAATATTTGATTGAATGCGAAAGTCCAAAGCGAAAAGTTTTGAGTATGGTTATCCCATCAAATTCTATTCATATCTATACATTTATTTAACCATATCTATATATTCATTCATTCACATCTTTATAGAACAATTTCTTTGATTTCCTTTTAAAACAATTTCCACTTCCCATCGAGTAGCCCATTCACAGCCCCCTCACAATACTCTACACTCTCTACATGATCCATTAGAATGGAAAATGCCCTCCGGCTTTCTTTTCTAAGCTTAATTTTTTTTTCTATTACAAACATTTAACTAAAATCAATTGACCACATTTGCTTAAGGGTATATAAAATAGTGAAAATGTAAAAGCTTCAATGAATTATCGAATTAAGCCCTATTCGTGCCGATGTCGCTGCTTTCGGCGTCATTTGTTGTTGTTGTTGTTGCTGCTGTTGTTGTTGTTGCCAATTAAATTGGTATACAAATTAATACAAATGATGATTCCCCTGCGTAACCAGGTCTGGTCTATTGGATTGGATCAGGTGTTGTGTTGTTGGCTTCCAACTGCATAAATTTGAACAATTGACTTCGATGCCATGAAATAAAAGCAAATTAAAATGCACACGCACACGCACACACACACACACACGTACACAAAGAGAGTCTGAGAGAGCGAGACAAAGGCAGACGCATGAATTATCATTGAAGGCGGGGGTGGGTGGTGGTAAAGGAAGAGTGGGTATGGTTTAACAAATCCTTACACAATGCCCACGCCGCACAACTGACATGCCGGATGTCCGCTGGCAGTCAATGGACGCACTGCACCACCATCGCCTGCCAATGCAGCAGCCGCTGCCTCCATATCCGCCTTATATTCGGGACTCTGCAATGTTGGGCAAATCGGCATAACAATGATGCGTGGATCAGGCTGCTCCTGCTCCTGCTGCTGCTGCTGCAATCCAGTGGTTATATTGTCCTGCGGCTCTGGTTTGGCAACTGGCAGACTTGGCCTATGCGTAGCAGCGGGAGCCAATGTATTTGACTGCAAATTGGTATCAATACGTTCATCCTGCCGTTGCTGCCTTTGAATCTGAGACGGCGGCAGGGGCAATGGTGTGCGTCGCTCATTACCTCCAATGGCATGACTTTGTGTCCAATAAAAATTCGCCGGACTGTGCGGCTCTACAGCATCAAAGGAATGAATTTTTTTTTTTTTTTTGGTTGGTCTTTGTTTGAATCAGATTAAGAATTTTCATGGCGCCAACTACTAGTCCCTGGCTAAGTAACATTACCCTACCCCTTTCCCTTTTCCCTTTTTGTAATCAGTTTTACGCATTAGATTAGTTAGTTACGGTTTTTGGTTTTGGCTGGTTAGTCAATGCATTAAAGTCAAAGTTCATACACAAATGACACAAATAACACTATGCAACAAAGATATACATAAGTTTGGATTAAGCGTCATATAAAAGTGTTTAATAGAAAGAGAATTTGAGATCTCCTTGAAGTAAATATATAATCCAATTATCTCATGTCCTGTCTTTAAGGCTTTAAAATTTTTTTAAGGAAGTTTCTTAGATTTCTAGGCCAAAGATGGGACTGCAAGAAGCATCTCAAGGTATACTTCAAATTTTACCAAAATATGACTAAATTTGAGATGTACTGAGGATTCGATCTTGAGTTAACTTTTCTCTATGCATTTAACAACTTTATTCCAGAACTTGCTATCACTTTTTTTATATATTCTGTAGTATAAAGAAGATATATTCTATATACAGTTCTATGATTCATAAAGTTTATAAAATTTTGTAAACTTTTCTTTAGATATTTACAATTTTATAAACTTTACTTTGGATATTATCAAAGTTTATTCTTTTGACATATTTTCGTTAAAAGATGGTTTTGTTATTACTTTTCAATTAGTTCTTTCGATTTTAAGAGTATCTTAATAACTGTTTCTCTAAGATTGCTTCTTCTTCTTTAAAAGATATATAAAGTACATAAAAATCCCAAAACTTTCTAGAACAAGAACTGTGTTTTGTGAGACATCAATTATTCCAGATTTACCAGCTAACTTTCAATATTTCACATCAAAAATAAACACTTTAGTTTCGCTTTTCCTTTTAATATCACTTAACAGATCAAAAACCGTGTTGCATAGTGTTATTACTGTTCCTTTTTTTTGGGTTTGTGAGTAACAAATTCAATTTGACACTTACGTAATGAGACGTTCGCATTCGGTGCAAATGTTCTGACCAGTTGGTAATCCGCCGGTGCTTGGAGGCTTTGGTGTATTAATTGGAGCGCTAACATGGCGAGTGGCCGATGATTGTTGTTGTTGATAGTGTTGTTGTTGTTGTTGTTGCTGATGCTGATGTTGGTGTTGGTGTTGTTGTTGCTGATGGTATTGTTGTTGTGGTGATGGTTGTTGTTGTTGATATTGTTGTTGTTGTTGTTGGGGTGCATCATGTTCATAGTTACCAAATGCTATTAAGGTATTTGTTTGCATTTGTTTTGTATTTGTGTGCGGAATCGTGTATATAGTTACATATATATACATTGAAATTCACATGAAAAAAGAGTTTTGAAATACAAAATATGAGTTAGACATAGAAAATAGATATAGCCAGGCATATATGTACGATAGGTATGCATATATATATATCATTCCATTGAAACTAATTGTGATGAATGAATAATAGTGATTGAAAATCTGAGAGACAGATAGAGATAGAGAGAGAGCTCTGATTTGCATGCTAAAAATGTTTTTGTATTTAAAGATAATCATTTTACTGAACTGAAAACTGAGTATTAAATTGGGTAAATCTGAATTCTGTATATGATTTATTTAGCTGACTTTAACTGTTACTATTTTTGTATTTTGTTCCTAAGCCTTGAGGATGGTCTAGTATTATGGGTTATATAGAATTCTCAATCAAAGTTATATAAAATTGAATCACAGAAAATGATCCAATGCAGACGTCAGATAGAAAATCCAAAAAGTTTGTTCTATTCTTTAGTTTGAATTGTAAATTATAAAAAAATATTCGAAATCTGATCCATTCTATTCTTACTAATATATATATTTTAACTAGACTTTTCTCATCAAATCAAGTTTTTTTATTTATATTCTCGAATTATATTATTTTCATCAACATTAACATAAACTTTGAAGTAATCTTTTTTCTTGCACTGTATCAGATATCAAGTATTAAGTAATTGAATCTTATTTGTCACTAATCTATAATTTCAAAATTTAATTTTAACTCCTTTACACTTTGTTTGCATTTAACTTTAACCAAAAAAAAACATAAATCAAATTATCAGACTAATACAATAATACTTTACTTTATGCTTTAGCAATTTATTTATGCCATCTTTTATTTATAAATTAAATTATTTTCCATTAAAATATATAAAACACAAAGACAAAGAGAGAGAGAGAGAGAGAGAGAGTGGGGAAAAATGATTTTCTTCATTGGTTTTATGTTTGGATTTAGAAATTGGTTTTGACATAAAGAAAACGAAAGTCCATTTCTTTGTGTTTGTCTGCATAAATGAACATGAGGAACAAATAAAAAATAAAGAAATAAATACACAAAGAAAAACATAAATAAATTAAATACACAAAAATTAAATTGACAAAATTACTACATGTGGGCGCGGGATGTAAAAAGATGTAAAAGCTGTTTTCAAGGTCTCTGCAGAGTGTTTTTAAAAAACAAAAAACAATCTATCCTTTTTTTAGCATACATAGAACTTGGCATTATGCCACTCCCCCCCCCCGCCCCTTTCCCACTGCTAACCACTCGTACTAATCACCCAAATTATCGCTGACAAAGGGATTGGCGCCATCATTTAATATCATTAGCATACGAGCCAATTCAAAATTGGCCATATAATTACCTGGAGTGGACTGGCCAGTCTCCTCTTCGCGCAGGAACTTCAACACCTCGGAACGATCGGCCTGGTATTCCTTTTCGTTTTTCTTGAAATTGACCCTGCAACAAGGAAGAGAGAGAGAGAGAGAGTGGGAGATGAGATATGATGTTAACATACTTTATACCGTTGCATAGTTTCGAGCTTCGCCATCGTTCAGCTTAAAAGTATGCTGTGAAAAATGATAGGGGGATAAAAGCAGCAGCAGCAACATTGTTACGCATACGCCACGTTAGCCATGGCACAGCAACAAAACAAAAGTGAAAGAATGAAAATACACAAACAGAAGAAAAAATAGGGAAGAAAAAAAATGAAAATAAAAATCCCCCAAAGAAATTAAGTGCAAAAGCAAAAAACAAGTCCCACGCGTGCGTTTCCAAGTCCAGTCTTAGATGGGCAGGCGGCGGCATTTGCTATCATTTGTGGAATTGCACTCACCGTGAGACGGCCACAAAAAAAAAAAAAGAAAAGAAACAGGGAGAACTGGCAGTAGAAAGGAAAAAAAAACCATAAAAACCCATGGGGCAGAGGGTTGAGGTGTACTCTGTTAACTATGACAATTGTTGTATACCCTTTTCGCAAGAACATTAATTTAGATTATTGAAAGTCATTTTATCAAGTATTTAAAATCTAAGAAAGAATAAACTAAAATAACAAAAATCCTTTAACTAACTTTACTTTTATATAAACTAATTTTACTCTGAGACTTTGTGATTGTTGAACCTATTAACTTATCGCATGTTTCTTGTAACTTTCCGTTTCAATTTGCTAAACTACAAAATATGTTTTTCAGGTGAAAGCTAAATCCAATCTCAATCGGAGTAAACATATCTATATACAACTTATCTATATGTACCTTATAACCACGCAACTTTTCTAAAGTATTTTCCCTTTTTTTTTTCTGTTTTGTTATCGTTTCACCAACACTATGACAGAATTATATAACCCTCTGCTGTGCCTCGGTAAAAGCCCCTCAAGTTAGGCAACGAAGCAAAACACACAATTTTAAAGTAAAACTTTTGTGGTATTTTGTTGTTATATTATGTTTGCTGTTGCGTTGTTGCTATTGCTATGGCTGTTATTGTTATCACGCCTGTCTAGGCCCGGGCCCGGGCCCGGGCCCGGTCCGCCTTTTTGGACCCGACACTTACCCAAGCACACCGCCAGCCAAAACCTCCGCCTGAGCGGAAAGTGTTTCCGCAATGGATTCATCGCTGTAAATGCCAACCGGGGTGTTGTATTGTTTATTGACAATGCTCTTCACGCCATCGCCGCCGCCATTGGCCTGAAATTCAAGGATAAGAAAAGATAAAACAAGTTGCAGATGAACATTTTACGTTGAATGAAATTCGATAGCAGTACACAAGGTAGCAAAATTTTAAATTTTTTCTCAAAATGATGAATCGGTGATGATTGTGGTAAATATTTTTTGAATTTACAATTAGAATTGCAGTTTTAAGGGGAAGCACCTTAAACAATATACTTTGTTGACTTAGTTGTCACAAAAAACGAATACGACTTAAGAATCAACGGAATTTTAACTTTTCCTACAACTTAAACAAAATATAGATAATTCCCAATTCCAAACAAACTTTGCTGAATAGTGTGATTCATTGCCATAAAAAATGATCCGTGCCAAAAAAAAAATTATTTGCTTAGATGTTACCATTTATGCCACTCATCTATCTCTCTCACTCTCTTATTCTGTGTCTGTCTCTTTCTCGAATGGATCTAAATCAATTTTGAAACGAAGTTTCTTATCGCGCGGTAGGGGCTAAACCGAAAAAATTAAGACTAAAAAGTGTAACGACACTTTTACCGTTACCAACTGTTTTGTCTTTTTCTTTCGTATTGAACAGTGTACGAGTATGTAGACAGAGAGATACGCACAAGCAGTGATCGCGAGCTCGAGTTTATGGGCAGAGGGACGCACAAGCAAATGCGGGAGGGGAAAAAGGTAGCGAGCTCGAGTTTGTGGGTAGAGGGACGCACAAGTAAATGCTGGAGGGGAAAGTAAATACGAGACGCACAAGCAAAGATTCTGAGATTGAGAAAGGGTCATAAATATGCGAGGCAGGGGTAAGAAGAAAAAAGGTCGCTCAAAAATGTGTGTCCGTCAGTTAAAAGTGCAACCCGCATTTACTTGTGCGTCTCGCTGCCCACCAACTCGCACATATGTACATATGTATATGTATTTCCTCTGCTCGGATTCGCGATCCCGACCCTTTTTCCCTGCCCGGATGCTTGTAGAAGTAATAGCCGTAAACCTGAGTAGGTGTATATAGAGCCCGATTGCGGGCAACAACAATCAAACGGGTTTTACTAGACTCGGTTCCTTAAAACTGCTGCCAAGATATGTCAAAAATTCCTTAACCGATTTTGATCAAATTTTTTAAAATATGTATCTTTATTATATAAAAACCTATCTGAACTAAAATAATTGTAATCGCTTTGTTGTTTTTTTTTTTAGCTAAATAGTCTCTCAAAATGGGTCGAAAAAGTGACTTTTTTCAAGTCTGTAAAAAATTAATTTTTTGGAATTTTTAATTTTTTATAGTTCATTGTATGGGGTGAAGCCTTATAATTCACTTGAGCTACTTTTTTAAATGGTTTCCTGTTGGGCGGAGTATTTCGAAATATGTACATACATATGTATATTGTTTTCAAAAAAATATACAAAAAAATTGTTTAAGTATTAATAAAATAAATTTTTTTTCAAAATTGCATGAAAAAAGCAGCTCTCACCCCCTTAATCGAAAGAAACTTCGTTTCATCTGGGTGTCCCATGACACCTCTCTTCTTTTTATTTTGTGTTTCGTTATTGTTATTGCTATTATTATTGTTGTTGTTGTTGCTGTTGCTGGGGCTATTATTATACAAATTCATAACAATAAAATATATACGAAAATATATGCATATCACACACATACACACACGCACACCAGACACAGACATTGACATTACTATGCATGGCACAGATGTGAGATATATATATATATGAGTGTGAGTATGGGTAGGTATTTTGTGTGGGTGTGCGTGTGTGTGTGTCTCTATGTGTATATAAGACCTTTTGCACATTAATTCTTGCCAGGCAAATAATCCTCGCACTCATATTCATTACTCATTCTGACACTTTTCAAAACTACAAACAGACATCGTATAAATGCAAATGTTGTCAAACTCTAGACCTCCCACCTCCCCGCACCTACTAAAATGAAATGAATGAAAAGCAAAACCCTTACACACACAAACACACACCCATACACACACACACATAAAGTAAAGTCTGTGCTTCTACATGGAGAGAAAACTAAAAGGGAAATGTGTCAGGAGCTGACTAACTATCAGCATCATTGGTCATCAGCAACTTTCAGAATTTTCAGCTCTGCCCCCCCCCCCCCCCCTAGAAACCAAGCAGTTTATGAATATTATAAATGACCGTCTATAGCAGCCCCCACTTTGGCTGTTCTCTGGTTTCTCCAATTCCCTTTCATTTTATCCAGGGCCCCCCAAATGTATGCTATGTCTTTTGTTGTAATTCTGTGTGTACGGGGTGATTACAAATTAGTTAACTTACAAATGGACGCGCCGAGTTGTTGTAGCCACAGCCAATGTGTTGGCTATCCTGTTGTTGGTGAGCCAGAGAAGTCTTCGTCACTGTCTGCAAATATGGTGAATTGGGTTGCGGCACATTGCCAGTGGGTGTCACATGTGGGCGCCAGGTGGAGCCACCTCTGTTAAAGAGTAAGAGAGAGATACACAATGAGTAAACAAAGGCGACAAGGATTTGGGTCCAGTAACCGGAAGAGGTTACTTTAGTAACCACTCCACTTCATTAGAGACAAAACCCACTTACCGCTGCACTGTGATGACAAAGTTATTGCCCGACCGCACCACAATGTCCTGGGCATCCTTGTGCCGGAAATTGAAGACATCAACGTCGTTGATCTTGATGACCGCATCGCCGGGCAGAAGGCCAGCCTGTTCGGACAAGCTGCCAGCATTGACCTGCAACGAACCAACAAAAAAAAAAATATATAAAAATAAGAAAAATGAGAAAAATGTGCAAAAACGTTTTGCCCACCCCCACCTTCCTACCGACCAATCAGTTTAGTTTTCTATAAATTCAACGACCAAATTGTCGCTGCCAATTCAATTTTCATTCATTTTTGTTCAACTCTAAATGAATTTATTATATTTTGGCCGTGCAAAAATTATGAGGCATAGGCACCAATTTTGTTGCCTGGTTTTTGTGGCCTTTTAAGCGGTTTTTGCTGCTCTACATATAGAATTTCATATAAGTAGACTCTCCTCTCTTTCTCTATTTCTCCCTCCCTCTCTCCCTCTGTTTTTATATATTTTCAATATTTTTCAGCCGCTTGCTTTTCCTGCATGTGTGTGTGTATTGGGGGGGACTTTTGGCAAGGGAAAGTCATAAATTTTCAACCGATTAAAATCGTAAAAGTTATGGCCATAAAACTCGTATATATTTAAGCAAACACAAATATTTTTTTCTTCCGTGGCATGAAAATGTCGCAGTTTTTCGAAAATGGATATATAAATTGGAATTATTTTGAATTGAATGTATAGAGGGATCAATTGCCAAAGAGGTAGACAAAAATCTAAATGGTTTTCTAAGTTTTGATAAATTTATAAATTCAATTATTAAATTTTATTTTATATTAGATGTAATAAAATTCAAAATTGTTCTTAGCCTAAAAATGTTTTAAAAATTTAAAAAAAATCGTATATTACTTCAAATAATTGGATTTAAATAAGAAATTAAGATGATGTCACCTCAATCGGCGATCGATTGGAACTAATTCTAATTTCCTCTCTGGCAGAATATGCAAAAAGAGAGTACGCTTCAATAAAGAGAACGAGAGAGAGCAATTCACCGTTTTAACCTGTGAGGCAAAACTAAAATTAAGCAGAGAGAGGATTCCATTTATTTGAGTTCCCATAACGGAACTTGGACATTGTTTAGGCTGCCATCTAAAAGTGAAACAATTAACAGTGGGACTACTATAAGACAATTTATTAAAAAACGAATGAACAACTTTTTCTGTATTTAGTTACTTTCCAAAAGAATAGTATTATTATGTTAATTATTTATCTAAATATAGAGAGAGACTAGCCTGCAAATGCTTAACTTAAACGTAAATGATTCATAAACACACAATTATCCTTTTTAGCTAATAGACAAGCTAAAAATAAGATAAATAACATATAATTTTCCCCCAAGTATATAACCAATTTGTGTTTCGATTGTTCAAACAAAAACCATAACCAAGTTATATATTCGGTTATGGTTTTTGAATAAACAACTAAAATTGATTAACAATCAAAGTAATATTTAAACAGACTTTTGCCGTCCAATTTCCAATTTAATCTTTTAGCCTAAAGCGAAAATTTGTAATCTTAAGTAATAGGAGAATCATTTCCGAATTAAAGATGTTAACTTTAAAATTAATTTCATTTCAGTTTAAAGAGCCGTTTGGCGGTCTCATCAGGCAAACTAATCATCAGACATACACACTAGCACAGAAACCCAAACCCAAACACACACACACACACACACACACACATACTCATCAAAAGTGGAAAGCCTAGAAACTCAAAATTGTTGCTATTCCACTACACGCTGGTCCTGTTGCTTGTGGCTAGGCCCAGACTTGACTTAGGACACCAGAGATGGAACACGGGAAAAGTGGGACAAGGGACATGGAACTTGAGAGAGAACTTGTGGGGCTCAGGTGTGCCCAAAATTATACGCGCCATGCACGTATCCACTTTGGCAAATTGTCTGTTTATCAGGCTCTGTCGAGACTCGATTCTGGGCACACGGTCGACTCTGGGTCGCTCTTGTATATATATTTACACAAAACGGCGAGAATCGTGCAAAAAAACATACACACACACACACATACATACGTACATAAATATTACATTGGCGTGCTCGACTGAGACACCTAAATTTTCCCAAAATTTACAAGAAAAAAAAAACCACCCGAAATATAAGATATGTGGGCATCAAGGTGGGAGGAGGAGTGGAGGAGACTCGAACCAAATCGAAGGCTCATGCTGTTGACATGTTCATTTTCTTGTCTGCCATGTTTGGAAATTGAAAATTGCTTCTTGGCCAAGGTGTTTGCCAGACACAAGCCACCAAATCAAAGTGAATGCGGCCGGCGAAATATTTTTGTTTTTATTGATTTTCCCCCTCTCCCCACCTTCCATTGGAAAAATGCATGCTACATACTATAAGAGTGGCGGAGGAATGGAGGAGGGGGAGGGGAGGCTTTTGGCACTGGAAACATTGACATTTGGACAGTTTTATGAGGTAGAAGCGATCAAGTCCAACGTTTGTCCCTGGGTCTGACGCCGGCTCCGGCAACGGTTATCTGTCCTGTCTGTCTTTTGGTCTGTGTGTGCGCTTGTTAGACATTTGTCAGCTTTATAACGTTTTGTGGCTGGCCGCCAATTGACAGCGCATTTGTTACCTTTTTGTTCTTGTCCTTCTAGCCAACATGAATTATGAGTTATGAGTGCTGTGCTGTGTTGTATGGCTTTTTATTGAAACTAACAAAGGAACCTTTGTTCAAATAAACAGTCCAAGGACAAATTAAAGTGCCCCAAAGAGCGTTTTATAGAGGACAATTGCTTAATATTGTTGTGCAATGGCAAATTAATATTACTCAATGAAGTGTCAAGCATTATTCTTATATACTGATTTGCACAGCTCTCTACACTATTTACACAAAAACAACAATTGAAGTTCCTCATTCACAGTTAAATGTCTTTGTTTTTGCTCTTCCCATTGTTACGTATCAGTAGACGCTTACCGTTATGCTACTTGCAGAAATTATACCGCAATGTTTCTGAATTAGCAGAACGCAAATCGAAACCAAATCTGGAACATTTATTCCTTCTAAATCACTTCTTTTTTAAACGATTGCGATAAAGATACGACAAAAATAATTGCACTTTAGTTAACTGATCGTTATTTAAATAAATAAAATATTTTCCAAACATATTATTTATTTAATTTATTACCGCATGCGCATACGTCTAATTAGCTCAGCGAACTCTTAATTACTGTTCTATTTCATCATTTTACTCTTTCTGCATGTATCGTGGATCTTATGATGTGAAAAGGTGGGATCCACTTAACTGCGTACCTTTGATGGAGAGTAGTAGAGAGAGAGAGAGTGGGAGTACGAGAGCGTGGAAGTACGAGAGAGTGGTGGTAACACGATTGCGGGTAGGTAGTGCAATATCTGTGGTGTGTAAGAGTGTGACAGGATCCACTAATTCTGTGTGGGATATAACACTACCTACATGTGTTCTTAGATGCTTTGCTACTCAAAAAACCGTAAATGAAAGTCTCGCAATAACAATCTGCTATAAAGTAGTCTAAACCCTTCTGTTGTTGTTGTTGTTCTTGCTTTAATTGACATACAAATTGGTAAAAATTATATGTAAAGGCTTATGTTATTAAATGTATATATTTCTTTAAATACAATAGTTTTAGTTTCACTAAAGTAGTTATTTAAGAGCAAGAGAAATGACAATAGCAATTTCCCAAAACAAATTCCATTTCCATTGTTCATGCCACTATCAACTCCATTATCAATTCATTCACTTTTGCCAACACTAAGAATATTCAAAAGCAGAGTTAAAATCTATTACATTTCATATTATTCAAGTATTCTTTTTCTACTTTTCCAAAAAGATGGCCTTAATTTTCACAGCTTTTAATAAAATTTAAAGACCATGTATAAACACATTTATGATAAAAAATTCTCGTAAATGTATTACATTACAGGGATTCTTTATTTTCTTCTCCTCTAGGCAAGCTTTCGCTTTTTGATGGCAACCACCCACAACCCACAATCCACAACCAACTGGGGAGCAGAGAGCAGGGCATTAAATGTGGCCTCTAAGCACATGAGTAGAACAACTAAATAGTAGTCGTAATAGTAGTAGTAGTAGAAATGGAACATCAGGCAAATGATGATTTATATTACACTGGCCAGTAGTGTGTGTTAGGGAGATCCCACAGCACTAACCCGCACCCGCATCCGCACCCTCTCCTCTCTCTCTTTCTCTCTCTATAGCCTGGCTTAGTTCTCACATACCGGGCATATTCATATCTTTTGGAGAGGCGAAAAAAGAAAATGTTGTAAAAATATCTTCCATCTGCATTATTTCTGCATGTATTTAGTCATGCAATTTTCCATCTCTATTTCTGACTTTACTGCTAGTAGTTTTCTTGGCTAGGTTTTTCCTTCTAGTGAAGAGCTCTTGAAATTATATGCGTTATGACAAATAACTGGAGCCTATGTATGTTGGCCAAGTGGCTTTGGTGTTGGCAGCTTGACAAACAATTTCTCTTAGATAGAGAGAGAGAGAGAAGAATTTAGCTTGCATTTTACATTTTGCATTTTGCAGTTGAACAAAAGGTCCTAGATGCATGAAAAATAGAAAAGCAAATTAAATTTTCTATCCTCCAAACAAGGAGGAGATGTCTATATAATCAAGTCAACTAAGCGCTGCTCAAATTCATTCAAGTGCATTAAAATTGAATTTTCAGTTTAGGCCCAAAAACTCGTCTCAAGTGAAAATCTATATCTCTCTCTGTGTGTGTGTGTGTGTGTGTGTGTGTGTGTGTGTGTGTGTAGACAAAAACCTTAACAAGTGCCCATAAACTCTTACACTAAACCAAAAAAAAAAAAAAGAAAGAGACAGAATGTTACAAATAGAGTGAGATAGAATAAGAAGAAAGATGAACGCACACATTGTATGGAAAATATTTATGTTGATAAATCAAGTTTGCTTTTTGTGGATTAGGTGTATCTCAAATAAATTGAATTTGTGGCGTAAATTAAACCCAAACAAAAGGACAAGGCATACACGAAAGGCTGGCTAAAAAGCGAGAAGAAATAGAGTGCCTGAGGGCCATTAAAGAAGACTTGCCAAGTTTTTGTTTGCAAGTAAGTTATGAAGTTGTTTAATTGAAAATAAATCAGTTTAAAGCCTTAACCAAAAAATCCAACAAAATACAAATCACAGTTACACTCTCCCTCTTGCTCTCTCTCTCTCTCTCCCACCCTTTTAAGCCTCAGTCTATGTGGAGTTTTGGCCATAAAAATAGAATCGGATACTCGTAAGTAGAACAAACCCAAAGCAAAGGAAGATGAAAATGAAATATATACACAAAAAAAAAAAGAAAAAAAGAAAATATTGCGGAAATGCAGCGCAAATACAATGAATCTCAATGTAAGTATATATGAATATGCATGCTGTAAGCAAGGGGTGAGTGAGGGAAGGGAGACGGCCCATCACTCATACGCCCCCTTGGTATGTCTGTCGGACTGACTATGACTTCAACTCCAAACTGTAAATCAACCCGAATCAGTGGAAAGCCGCTGCGGTTTTTCTGGCACACACACACACACACACACAGAGACAAACCAAACAACACTTGACCAGCGTTCGCGCCAAATGGAAAACTGCAAAAACGTTGGAGGAAAAACCCAAATAACAACAACAACAAAAACAACAAAGGAAAAATGAGTGAACGCGACTCGTTAGAAATGAATGAAAGAAATGAGTGGAAATGTGAAACTACAGCAAAAAACAACAAAAAAAATTTATCTGCAAGCAATTGAAACTTAAAATGCATTCTCATAGATAGAAAATGGCTAACAAGTTGAAAAGATATTATCCATTGTATTTTAACTTGAATCAACTTGGAAAATATCTTTTAGTTTTTTGTTTTAGGGATTGATAATTGTTATTGAATGGGAGTTAGAGTAAGAGGAGATGTCTGCTTTAACATTTAGTAACTAACTATGAGTTTAGTTTATCATAATTAGAAAAAAACACACATCTAAAATGATCTAGATCCTAATTAAGCGAACTTTTACCCTCTACAGTTCGCTTAATTAGAATATAAACTAAAATAAAGTGCAATTTTTGTTAAATAAACAAATATAAGTTTAGATATGTTGATATATATGTACTCTGGTTCTTGTATGTATAGTTATTTATATACAAGTTAACTATGTATCATCTGCCAGGCCTTGTACCCGCGGACACGATACACTAATCTTACCCACTACACTTTCATACTCCCTGTTTACACTCCGACCTCCTCGCCGACTCTAACTCTTCTACCAAGATCAGTTGCTCGCGCCTCGGCCAACGCTGATGCTGCTGTTGCTGCCGCAACTGTCGCCGCTGTCGGTGCTGCCGCTGCTCCTCAATATATTTGCTGCTGGGCAAACTTACATATAACCAGGATCTTCTTCCCGAAGCATCATAATCGAAACCATATAAGGAAATTTCCCAATTTTAGGATAATCTTTATCCAAAGGCAGCAAATAAACCTAATTGAGTCCTCTTAGGACTTCTACGACTATAAATTTGTTGAGCTTTTAAGATTTTTCCTTAATTTTACATATTGTTCATATACAAATCAGTAAATTTTCATTATATACTGATATATGATCTAGCTAGATTCCGTTTTTAACTTAACTTTACTTTACTTTCAATGAATAAGAAACAATGTATAATAATATAAATTTTAATTGCTGTGAGGCAATAAGGAAATCTGCATCAAATACTAATCTATTTAGTTAGATTCCAAGTAAAAGTCAACTGACTTTCACCTAACATCAACTTCTAGCACATCTAAAGTAAACCATGAACAATATAGTAAAAATCGCTAATATAGTATGATTATCAATGCTAATGGCCCTGGCTAAGGGCTAAGGAAAAACGGAAAAAACTATTGGCTATTGAATACAATTGAAATTAAGCTGGAGACTAGAACGAAACTCTAATTGAAATCTATGAGATTGTTCCAAACATTAATTTTAAGCAAGTGAAAACAATAGAAATTCAATTGTGTATATAATACAGTAAAATCTCTATAACGGAGATTTCCCTTCAACAGACTTAAGCGAAACTTTTCTTATATATGTTTTGCTAATTTGGATTCAGATCTAAATTTAAGTTTTAGTTTAATTTAAAAGAAATTTATATATAAATATTATATAATTTATAGCTACTTGCACAATTTTTTTTATTAAATAAAAAACAAGAGTTTAAATTTTGATAACAAAAATGTTAAAAATTTACCACTTCCACCTGTTCTTTACCAACTTTAAAGCCAGAAAAATAGTGAAAATTTAATTCAAATTAACTATACATATATTTAAATTTTAATTTATATTCCAAAGTGTTTTGCAATCAATAACTTTCGGTTAGTCAAAATGAAGCATAAATTTGATTAATAATAAAAATATTTCATCAAACATTTTCATATCAAAGTTAATACTAATAAAAACAACTCCTTCCCCTAGACTTAACTTTGTCACAACGTTACTTAAAAGATTTGTTTCTATTGCTTTTTGTTTAATTCAAGGATTTATAATAAATGTTTACGAGTCCTGCCAGTTCAATCAATAATCGGAGCAGGCGAATAAAAAAATGTCAGCAAATCACTTGCTAATGGTTTTTACTTTTGGCTTTGACCGTTTTTAGGGCTGACCAGACACAGAAACATTATTTATTTACTGAGGACCCACTGGCTGGGGGGGGGGGGTGGTGGTGAAATGGAAGGTAGTTGCTGCCGCCGAACTGTCGGCAACATTTATAAATTATGATTGCAATCAACGTGCACAAAAGCGCGTATGGCGGAGCAGCAGCAGCAGTTACTTTCATTTCTCTCTCGCTCACACAGAGACTCCCTTACTCTCTTTATCTGGGTCTCTTTTCTCTTTTTGGTAAAATGACAGATGCATACACACACACACACATAGCCACACAGACTGCAATAAACATGGCAATTTATATAAATGTTGCATATTCATAACAAGTAATGGAAAAACTTTTGTACAATGAAATTATTGTGGCCCACCACCGCCACCCCCCTCATCTCCTCTAACAACTCCAGAGTACACCAATGCTGGATGGGCTAATGAATGGTGTAGACAAGAGCGGGACGAGTTTGTAACATTCGTTCCACTTTCCAACAAAGAGCCAGAGACAGGAGACATGGAGTGAACGAGAAGAGAAGGAGACCCAGAGGCATCTAATGCGCTGCGTGGGTGCTGCTGCCGTTGCTCAGTTTGGCTGATCATTTATCTTTTAAGCCTGGTCAGCACTTGTGTGGCTTACTCACATGTGGACTTGGGCAACACCTTAAAAAATTATGAAAAATGACAAGCAGAGACAGCCTCAAGGGTGTTGCCTTTATTCAGAAACTTGTATTTGTAACCACTGAGACATCAACTGGTTTTTCAGAATTCTCCTTTTCTCAACAACATATTCCGCAAACAATGTGGTGGGAATTATCCTTACCAATTTGAAAATTCATTTTTAGTTTTTAGTTAGAAAGCTTTAATTGTGAGTAAAAGTAATCGCCTTCGTACTTGTCTTTCTAATTTAAATTTCATAAATTATTGAATTAGGTATATTCGTTTTTATAAAATCTTCTATTAACGAAGATATTTTTGTACTTTTAGTTTACATAATATCAATTTTATTCTGTTGTAAGCGTAATTTCTTGTGACCCAATGTAACGTCTTCAGAAGGTTCTTTACACTAACATTTTTTAAAGAGTAAAAAAGAAATAAAGAGAGTCTAAACTTCCAACGAAATTTTTAATTGTTTTACTAAACGCTTTGTTGGTACTTGTTTCAATACATAAAGACAGATTGTGATAGGAATAAAAACATGTGAAATGGTACTTTATATTAAATATAAACAATTATCATATTTATAAAAATTTCAACAGTTTATAGTAAAATAATTATCTCAATTATAAGAGACATTAATTTGTTATCCACAAAATATTTGCCGTTGCGAATTTCGCAAGAACTTGGAGCGAGAGAACAAAGCATAAGCATAATTAATTACCGTTACTTGCACGCGTTGTAGGTGGAAGATATTATGAAATTCTTGGAGAGAAAATTGATAATGGGAACGGAACTAATAAAAGTGACCAATTGTAAGAGCAGGCTTAAATCTGTAGGTCTAGCGAGAGCAGCACAGTTAAGCGTGCAATAATAGAGAAGCAAGACTTGATTAGAACTTTTTAATAGTGGAACCCAAAAAAGTGCACACCGAGCTACTAAATTGCAGCTTTAAGAATCTAACCAATTAACAATAATTGTATAAATAAATAAATTTCCTTTTAACTTCTCTTCAAAGTTTAATCCAATGCAAGATTACACTCCTAAATTCACTTGAATCCTTAATTGAAATGATAAGAATCTTAAAGATTTTACGCTTGATTAAGATTATTTTGAGTATGTGTGCGTGTGTGTTTGTTTAAATTGCTTTTGGAAATTACATTAAGAGACATATAAATAATAGAAATTAAATGAAAACACTCTCTAGTTGGGATATGTAAGCCTCATTAAAGTTACCTTATACAACGTGCCAAAAACTAAACGTAACCCTTTCAGTTTGTCGTTGAAAATTGAGTTGAAATTACTTGCACGTTGCTATTCGACACAAAATTTCAATAAATGTCACATGTCTCTTAGTCGTGGCATGCAAAATTTTGTTGATTAAAATAAAGACAAGACACCAAAAACAGACTTGACTCCAACATATGAGACGAATTCAGAAAATGTGAGACGAGACAAGACAAGACAAGTCAGGACAGGACAAGATGAAACGAGCAGAGATGAGAGGAGACAATTCTGTGCTGTCTGCATTCTGATGGTGACTGGTTGGCACCTGACTTTACCTTTTCTTTTGATTCAACGAAAAAAGGGTTCATTAGGCAAGCGGCTGTATGATACAGGATATGGGTTAATAAGACACATACACTCCCCCTCTTCCTATCCCCCATTCCCCTCCACACACACACAGAGTGAGATGATGATGCCTCTGCGTCAAGGTGAATGTGTTCTCTAACATCTTGTGACTGTGCCTTTTGAATGTCATTAGCGCTTGGTGGTGTTAGTTTGCCCCCTAAGGGATGCAGAATGTAGAATGAAAGGGTATGATGATGGGGGGAGCAGGTTGGATGCCGTTGTAAATATTGCTCCAAGTGTAAAACCCCAAAACGAGGCGAAAGGGGACAGACAACTGCCGCAACGCAAACAAGATTAATTAAGGAATGTAAATTTTGTGAAATTACGCGCCATTGTTTGACTCTGTCCTGCTCGCAGGTCTCATCCTGCCTCTCACTCTTTCTATCTATCTCTTTCACCTTCTGGTTCTCTCTCACTGCTTCTGCTTCTCTCTGTGTGTGTGTGTGTGTGTGTATGTGTGTTTTGAAAGGGTGTTGAGATTTTTTCCATTAACAACATCATCAATGGGCCGCGGCAAGCACAAGGTCGAAAGGTGTCTCTGTTGTCCCTACTAACTCTGCCTCGCTGACTCTATCCTTCTCTTTTTCTCTTCATTTTGCACTCTGCTCTCTTCTGGTATACTTGTTTGTTTTAGAAATTTGGCGGATTCCGTCCGACTGAGGCTAGAGCTTAGCCCAAGCTTTTCAATTTCATTTTCAGTTTTGAAGCTTTCCAAAGGGTTTTGCCCCAACATTTTTAATTAGTGTCGTCGCCTGTGGTTCGTCCTTAGCCCTAACCCTATAATACGTATATACTACACCTTCCTTTAACACCCTTGCCATGACCCTTGTGCCCTTTCACCCTTGGTGTTTTGTGTATTGTGTGTCAAAAACATGCATAAATAATAATATTTTCACCGAAAAATTGTGAAAATTTCTAATGAAGCCTGCAGAAAATGTCAAGACACAGCGGGTTTTTCTTCCTTTATTTTTCGGTTAGACCTTATCCATTAACTAGAGCCAACGTTAAAATGTGATGTGTGTGTGTTTTTCCAGCTCGCACTGTTATTTGGGAAATTTGTTTACATTCGGTGTTTAAAGTAAAATGTGGGAAAAACAACAACTACAACTACCAATAAAAAAAAACCCAACTGAACGTGTCGAAATGTGGAACAACAACGAACAAAATATCTGCATCTAAATCTCATTCAACTTTTTTTTTTTTTTTGGTGTTTGGATAGACAGAGAATTTAGGTCAGCATTTTAAATAAACTTCAGACGATTCAGGAAATATCTATAATGTCTGGGCTTGGGTGGTGTGTGTATAAAATTTGCTGAAATGCATTTTTTGTTTGATGTTTCAATTGTCAGTTGCATATGCTGTGGGGATATATGATTCTTTTATGGCATAATTAAAGCAACAAAGACAAAATAAAGAGAGTGGTAGGCATACAACTAAAGAGTAGAGGTATGCAGGCAGAACACAAATAAGAGTAAGAGAAGAGCGAGTCTACCTCTTGTCGAGTGGAGAGAGAAGTCATCATTCTTTTTATATAATAATCCATCAATCAGCAGACTGTTGTGTAAACGAAATTCTGACAGCCATGAAATCGTGTTAAACGTAATCTTGGTCTCAACCAAAATCACGCTCTTTCCCCCCTTTACACCCCTCTCTTTCACTGTCTGCTTTTATACTGCCCTTTTTCAGACAATGTTGCCCTTACTAGCAGGGGCGCAGCTCTCTTTAAGTTTTGGAATGAAACATTACTCTTAAATTAAGAGTCTTAATATAAAAATTACCTTTGCTTAATTTGGGAATATTTCAATACTTAGTTTCTAAATTTTCTTCTTAAACTAGGTAACATATCATTTATTAAGATAGCTTCCCTTTTAGCTACGCCCCTGTTTGATGTTCCTGTTCTTATCTGTGCGGCATGAATGATGGCACTCAAATTACATTAAATGGAATTTCAATTGAGGCCCCTCTTCTTCCTCCACAACCTTCGTCCGTTGGTGCGTCGTCTTCCTCTTCTTCTTTAGCTGACAATGACAAGACAATGGCGAAACCGAAACCGAAATCGAAATCGAAACTGTAAATGGCATTTACATGTTGGCTGTCATAAGGCGACAGCAGCAGAAACAGCAACAACATCACCAGTAAAAACGAAGGGAAACAATTTAATGAATCAGCCACATCATGAGCCATCATCATGGCCAACATGATATGATGGGCTCCCTTAACCAGTGCCCCACTGCACCAAAACTAGAGGACTGCAGCTGCACAATCAGACAACAAATGCAATTAGGATTTCGGCGATGCTTTCATATTTGCGAATTCTAAGCATGCAGCAATATAAACGGCCTTTTTTTCTTCTTTTTAACTTGTCCCATGGGGAGTCCGCTCGAAGGCTTGTTGGATGGGGGGCCACCAACGGAAAATGAAACTGAAACTGCTGCAATTGTACTTATATTGGATACGGATTTAGATGGATGCTGCCGTTCTTCTTCTCTTGGGAGTTGACATGAAAAGACACCGAAATGATGACAACGATAATGATGATGAGAATGAGAGAACGAGAAGGAGGCCGATTGATGACAATGCAAAGGCAAAAGCGAAAAATGATCAATAATGTGCATGGACTTTCAGACAAATGGAGACTTCTGTGACCTGTTAAGCAATTGATGAAATGATGAGGCAAGGAACTTGGCACTAAGGTGAAAGAAAGGTGGTTTAAAATATGAAATTTTAAATTTTGTAGGTTTTTTGTAAAGATATTTGACCTGACTTCGAAGTTCGACCTTATTTTCCTTTTATAAAAGCATAGTGAGAACATTAATTGGATGAAAACAAAAGGATTAGTCTGTTTAAGCATTCGTAATCGAAATCATCTACTATGAATACTTAAAGAGAGCAGAAAAATTCTCTATTAAACTTTGTTTTAAAAACCAAAACTTGAATATGCAACTATATATATATATAATATATCCCATTTCATTCGTATATATCCTTTCTAATTATTAATGTTCCTTGATTTCACATTTCCCTCACTGTTTCAATACATCAAACATCTTGCAACTATTCAGAAACAAATTCATCTCAGTTACCATTTCATTCCATTTCCATTTTTGCACTGCTCCCACTTCTGTCTAATGCCCTGAAGTAAAATCCTTAAAAGCTTCTAAATCTAAACACTTGATTAATTTAGCGTTGCCGGATCATTTAGTAAAAAGATGTAATTTAATTTTATTGACAGATTGTTTACTGTTTGCTTTGACTTGCATCTATTAAATTTCCATTCATTTAGTTTACTCATCGTGCGATGCGAGGGGTGGAGAAAGCAGTCGGTGGGGAGTCCGTTTGGAGGCTCTCAATTAAATGTTTAACTTTAAGAAAATGTAATTTCAATTAGCGCCACAACTTTCAGCCATTAGTGTTTTCTGTTGTGTTGTTGAGATTTGTGCTGTGCCAATTGCAAAATACAAAATGAAGAACAGAAATCGGATGCGGACGGACACCCCCTGCGTGGTTGCTTCCCATCCTTACCTCCCTCTCTCTGTCTCTCTCTCGCTCGCTCAAAACATTACGTGATTAAGGTTGCCATTACGGCCGAGAGGGGAGCAAAAATAGAAAACTAGAGCATGGCACGCAGACAGTAGATGAAAGGGGAAAGGGAAATACAGCAAACCGAGTGGGGGGGGGGGGCAAAAAACACAAATGATGGGTAGTGAGCAGCGGGGGTAGGAGCATGAAAAGGGGATTTGAGAGCGACCGCAATTGCGCTGCTGCTTGGGGTTTTTGTGAAAAATAAAATAAAAATAAAAAAAAACACACACAACAACAACAAGAACGGCAAATAGAAATAAATAAATCAGCGACACGGCGAACGAGCAAGAGATGAAGAAGAAGAAAATAAAATGAAGAAGAAGAAGAAGCAACAAATGAAGAGGGAGGGAGCCGCGGGAATAGAAGGAACAGCGAGAGAGAAGAGAGAGAAAAAAGCAGAAAACACTTCGCCAGCCGCACAAAACAATTAAAATGAAAAACCGTAAGCACTCTAATTCCACGGCCAAACGTGGGATGTGGAACGTGGCGTCTGTTCCTGTCTCGCCTCGTTTCACCTCGCCATGCCACACCTCGCCTTAATTCTCAAGGATGCGCATAGAACATGGACGTTGCAATTAAGTGGCATTTAAAAGACAAGAGTTGCCCCTTATTTGACGCATATAGCAAGGTGTTGCTTATGAAAGCAGATGGGAAATGGATCCTAGTAGGAATTATGGAATTGAAATGGAGTTATCCATAGATTTTAAGGAAGAATTACTTTAATATCAGCCATAGATCTCAAAAGATCAAGGCTAATATTTGCTATAAGTATAATAAGACTTTGTATTAAATTAATATTGAAATGGGTAAATCAAAGGACTTTTAAGTGCTATTCAGGACGGTTGTTGTTCCTTCCCCTGGATTCTTGATTCTTCATATATGTATGATCCTTATATTACAAACTTAGATCCATCCAGGGATCAAATATAGATAAGCAAAAGAATCAATTGTGATTCTATTGAGATTTAAGAAAGATTAAATAGATCGGATTTGGATCAAGAGAGATCCTTGAGAGATGATTTCTCTAACATTTTGACCATTGACCTCTCCTTTCCTACTCCTTAAGAGGCTGAAAGGACTTTTCAAATCAAAACATCTTTTCCAAATAGACAAATCCAACTAGATTTAAGTTTCTATATAACTTAATTCCATATTAAAACATCAAATCAAATATTCCTTCCCCCTCCTAGACAACTGCGCCACTGTGCCAGGATACGAAGGAGTCATAGAATGGAGAAACCTGAGATTGGGGTGGGGAGGGAAGCAGTTGGAAATTTGTATGCGCTACCCGCACGAGCTCACGAAATGGTTTGAAAACAAATTTGCCGATCTAATTAAAAGCTAAATTGTGAGCATTAAACGGTGTCCTTCTGCCGGGAGATACCGCCGTTCACCACCCCCCCTAACCCTATGTCATTCCCTACACTCTTTTGGAGTCGTCGTCGCTGGGAAAATTAGGTGAGCTACAAAACGGAAAACATTGAAAAGCATTTAAGAGTCCTGATCCTGGGAACTGCAGCACTCTTCTACTCTTAACTCAGCCTTTCAACAAGTTGGCAACCAATGCAATTTACGTAGCAGCAGGTCCTATGCGCAAGGACATGGCCATTAACTGGGGCAAAAAAAAAGTATGCCAAGCCCAGGCTTGACCACAGCATCGGCTAGCATCAATGGAAATGGATGTGGCTGACGATGTCGAGGCGGATGTGGATGTGGATGTGGATGCGGATGCGGATGGTTGGCAAATTGTAAATTAATTGATGAAAGCAACGTTTAGAAGGAGATAGAGAGTGCGAGAGAGAGAGAGAGAGAGAAGGGTAGAAGGTAGAGAGCGACCAAGTGAATGCTGGCCACAATGTTTGAACTGCATTTGGCATGTCGACTGCAATGCAAGAAGGAAGGACACGAAAAGGAGCTGAAGCAAGAAGATGGCCAAGAGCTCTGACAAATTGCTGGTAGCAAGATTAATGCCTGTGCATTATCTTTCCTCATTTGTCGATTGTCAATGCAACTGGGCCGCGTCTCGTCCACAACATAGCTCAAGGGCGTGGCTGTATCTACCTTTTACCTGCTTCTGATTTTACCACTCTCCACCTTTCCCTTTTCCTCTTGTCCCCATTTATTCTCATTTTTTTTTGTTCCTCTGTTGTTCTCCATTTCCAATCGCTTGTCTTTCGCATTGCACTCTGATTTCCACATTTTTTTTCTCTCTTGCCCATCTATCGTTGACATTTTTCAATTTGATGATGATGCGCGCACTTCAAGGCAACAATGTAGAGACTCTTGTCGTCCTTTATCCTTCTCTTTTTTTCCCTCCCTCCCTTGCCTTTTTTTCTCATTTATATATATGTATGTTTTTTCGGTTCGGTTTGGTTTTGTTTTGTTTAATGGCCACTGACATGAGCAAGGTAATTTCATTTTTATATTAATGACAGCTCACACTGGGCATCAGTGTCTCTCCTGCTCTTCCTCTATCCCTCTCTCTCTCTCTGTCCCTCTTTCTCTTGTCTCTTGCCAGACGTTAATCATTTAAGAGCCTTAAATGTGCAAAAGGAGGGAGGGAGGGGGGGGGGGGGAGGGCAGATGGGGGTGCAGACAGCAAAAAGCATTTGTTTTGGGTCAATATGTTGAAGCGAGAAAAACTCACCAAATGGAAATGACATAAAAAATAATACAACAACAACAGCAACAGCAAAATATATATAAAAAGTGCCTACAAAAATCGAAAATAGAAAGATATCTTATAGACAGCTCATACACTAAGAGAAATTATCGTAAAACTCTTGATTTTCTTTTCGTTTATAGCTTTATGGAGCACTCTAGTTTAATGTTTAAGAAGGACTTTAAAGGAAAATGTCTTTGAAAGGACTCCAGTTAAGCTTGTTTTGAATCTGTAGTAGATTTTTCCTAAGGAATTCTGTAAGAAATCGATAATAAACTTTATAAGCCACTCTGATTGAATCTTTACTTGTGAAGTGACTTTTCTGAGTTCTTATCCAGGGTAAACAGATATGAATATTTTGAATTAAAACTCATCTGTCTTGGATAGACACCTCTCTTGTGCAACAAATCAAAACCTTAAGCAGTTCGTTATGGATCTGTGGGCCATTCTTGGTCCTTGTAAAAGATTCTCTAGACATGTTTTTGCTACTATATCGTATCCTTAAAGATTGTGTTATGTATCTATTGGTTGGTCTTTACCCTTGCAAAAGATTTTCTAGGCACGTTTTCTCTGTTATATCATATTATAGTGTAAGTTGTTATAGACACGTTCATTGATAATATCACGTAAGGAGTTTTTTTTTGTTTGGCCAAAGAATCTTTTGAAAATCTTCGCAGGAACTTCTTTGTGGGAATTCTTGGTAAAGAATCGCTCACTTAAAATAATCCGCATACCAGCTGCCCTATTTGAGGATTAGAAGCGAAATTACAGATGAAGGATAAGATTTATCAAACAACTTTGAGCAATAGACAGTATTTTGGACCATTATCAATCAATCTGATATAGAGATATAATATATATACTTCAAATCTCATTTAATAAATGTCAAGAAAGACTTTTAAAAGAAATCAATCTAATATAGATATAACATATGTCTCTTGGACAATATCATCTGCCTCAGAAAATATCAATTAATAAATGTCAAAGAAGGGTAATGAAAAGAATGCTCTAATAGAATGGACCTTTGACATCTTTTTTTATGAGCTATTACAGTTTATGATGACGAAGCAAAAAGTATTCTCCTTTGAAGTAAGAGTTACTCTAGCCACTCTCCAATTTCATGTCAGACTTCAACTATTCCCATTTCATCACAAGTTTTTCTTTACATACATACGTTTTGTAAATCAGTTAAGTACATCTACATTTGCTCCACACAATTTGCTTAAACAAACCATAAATGCTCTTTCTACATATATGCCCTTTTGTTTCCAGATCTTTTCATAAGTTAAATCCCCATAATCACTATATAGAATCCTAGACGAATTTGTAGCCCAGTCCAATGCCAAATTGTTAGGAATCAACGGCCACCACCTCCGCACAGTTGGCCATTTCGAATACCACCAATTAGTACATAACTGCACCTAAAAATCGTAGTTCCACTACCCCCAAAAAAACATGAGAGAGAGAAAAAAAAAGAGGGAAAACAATATGCTTTTGCTCTCTCCCTTTGGCTGTAACAACAGAAATCTAAATCCTCACAGCAGGAGCAGGTAAAACAGAGAGGAAAAAATTTGGCAACAGGAAAAAAAACGAAGGAAATTCAACCAAAATATTTCGACTGTTGCTCCAACTTTGCAGACAGAACAATGCTCGGAACTGGACTGAACTGGACGGGACGGGGTCTGGTCATGTGTAGATGGAATTTTTAGGTCCAAATCCTGTTGGGTCATAAAAAGTGCTTATTACATTATCACCTCAAGCGTGGCTGAGCCGAAACGCCCACACACACACACACACACAGACGCAGACGCACACGAGATTGACTTGCTTTGCCCTCTGCCATAGACTCAATTTACCTCCCTCTCTGTGTGTGTGTGTGTGCGGGGGAGGGGTGTCGATGTGTGTGTGTGTGTGTGTGTGAGGCATCTGAGGCTTTATTATGGCACTGGCAGCTGCGTTTTTCAATTTTCGCTTCTTTTTTTAGGCCTTTGGGTCCCACACCTGAGCCTTGAGCCGATTTGGTTTGTGCCATGTTGCTGCCGCTGCTGCTGCTGCTGTGTGTAGTCACTTATTGGCAAAAATGCGAAAAATGTGTAAATTTTTTGCTTTCTCCCTTTTTTTCTCTCTCTCTCTCTCTGTCTCCTTTCTTCCATGATGATGATGATCCGCTTTAGGGGCTGAGAGGTATTGAGAGAGAGGTTCGAGTTCATTCAATTTGGATTAAGTCGTTCGTGTTGATTAACAAAATTGACTTTTTTTTTCTATTTCGTTTATATATTTTTTTCTTTCTCGCGCAGCTGTTAACAATTTAGAAGTTGATGGCAAAGACAATTTAACAAAATATTCAATCAATTTGAAATGCATACCGAATGTAATAAATCATGAGATCTCAATAACATTGAGCAAAAGAGGAGGTTAAGAGGAGGGGGGGAAATGCGTCATAACAATAAAAATGTTTTTGGTTCAACGTTTGGCTAAATAAAGCATATAAACAAGACAAGGCAAACTGACAAACAGGCAGACAAACAGACAGATGGGGAAGTCGGAGACAAACAGGGCCATAATATATCATGGCCCAAAGGCGCTTGACGACACCAGCTAGAGAAGAACAAGCAGCAGCAGGATGACAATGTCTCGTATCCAAGACAAGGACCAGCTCAGCTCTGGCATAATGACTGTCAAGGGGGCTATGCCTGGACTAGGACTTAACGGAGAATCAATGACATATCGTTAGAAGAAAATAATACGTTTGCCCGCTGGGCCTTCAATTCAGGTTTTTTTTTGTTTTTGCCAGGGGCAAAAAGTCATAAAACAAAAATGTGAAAATAAAATAATGATAATGATTATAATGCCAAGCATATGCATTAACCATAAACACTCGAATGGATATGATACAGTGAGAGAAATAGGAGGAAAAATGTGTATCATTGGCTAATTATTCCGATTCTAGATATATCATATAGTAATCCGTTCCGACCAATTCTTAAACTTGATAAACATACACCTTTAAGAAACTTAACTAACAAGTTTCAACTTCTTAGCTTAAGATTTAAGGTCCAAAAGCTGCGAAGAAACAGACAGACAAACATGTCTAGATCGACTGGACTCGGCTGTTGATGCTGACAAAGATTATACATACATATATACTTTATGGCGTTGGGAACACATATGTATATTCCATTTAATATATTATTATATTCTCTCCAACTAAAACCTCTTTCTTCCTTCTTTCCATATCTCTATAAACCCATATAGAACCTCAATCGAAAACAAGATTTATAACCAAAACATTTTACCAAAAGAGAGAGAGCTATAAAAACCTCAACACACATTTGGTATAGTCTTTAGCATATCTATTAAATACCAAGCTGAGATTATCCATCTGGCTAATTGCGTAACAAACTAATTTAGGGTTTATATTTTTGTTTTTTTTTTTTCTTTTGTTTCGATCTTAAGCCTTTGGCAAATGAAGAAAAAGTAAAAGGACAAAGCTAAGGCAAACATATGGGGGAAAAAAAAACAAACACAGCTGTTTCGGTTTAACTGCCCTAACCAATAAAGTTGCTACAGGACACGCACTAAGGCACTAAAAGCTCTCAGTGGCTCAAAGCAGGATATACACACGCACACAATAACAGCAACACACACACTAAGCATACACACAGGAGCTTGGCCACAATGTAAGTTGGGCTCATAATTTATTTCGATTACGCCGCAGCACGCAATTTGCGCGCGAGAATATCCTTTTAGCACAGCACACACACACACAGAGGGAGGGAGATAGAGATAGCAAGAAGAAGCGACATCCTGAGGGAACTGAAGCAAGGGAAAGGACAACCAGACCGAGATAAGTGTGCGCACAATTTCCGTTTCCGCTTAGTTTACCGTTGCTACTGATGCTGCGAAAATCCACTAAGCAACAATTAAATCAGAGTGAAGAGTGAAGAACCAAACCAACTAAACTTGACTTAAAGAGCAAACCAGCTTCAGCATTAGAGTTAAAAACGTTGATAATGATGCGGACAATCAAGTAGACCATTCAGTAGCGGATTTACATAGAAGAGAGGTGCGATTTACTTAGTTTAGATGTCTTACTTTATCTATTAGGGTTGCTAATTACTTGACACTTTGCTTACATTATTGCTGCATTGCCATTTTATAACTCGACACCTTGTATTACTTAATTAGTTCAGTTATAATATTCATTTCAAGTGGTTTTTGTGGCTTCTGTGGTTGCGTTTTTCATTCTCAAAAGTGTGGTTTGGGGTTAAGTGAAATATAAAACTGTTTTGTTGTACTGATTTCTAAGATAAATTTTATATTACAAAATATTTTAGAACATTACTAGTTAACCTTAAATGTAAATCTAAATATTTTCTATATTTCTCTTGACCATATGCAAGGTTTATAAGAAAACTGTATTAATATAAATGTAAAAAGAAGGTTGCAACGAGATGGCGCTTAAGGGTTCGTTTGGAAGAAAGAATGAGCGAGATGGCTTGCATTAGCTTTGCCCAAGTTTTAGCTTTCATCTTAAAGAGTTCAATTCTCCTTCATTCTTGCTTGATATTGCATAGTTGTTCTAGATTCCAGAAGTACACCTAAACAAATTTTGTTACATTTTCCTAATATTTATTACACCGATCGTAGGTGTATCTACACATATATTATATACTTTTGTGTAAACTTCCTAATATATTTATTATAGCAATCAAAAGTAGGTGTTTCTACTATAAGATATAGTTTCTTGATAATTTTCTCCGTAAACGAAACATAAGATAATAATAATTCAATATTTCTCTTCGAAATTCTATTCCTAAAGTTTACTTTAAATGTTCATAATTTGCCTTTAAAATTCCATTCCAGATGTCTACTTTAAAGATCCAATACATATACATATATACTTATACTTATTCACAATATTTCTCTGTACATTTTTCAATCCCAAACTTTAAATATTTCGCATTTCTCTTTAAAATTCCTTTCCAAAACATTTCTTTATATTTCCTTGGCCTCATTTTATTACAATACCTTCTACCCTCTAACTTCTTGATCCCTCACTGACCATGGATGATGTTGTCGATGTTGTTGTTGTTGTTCAATGATGATTCATACTCGTAAAACTTCAAGAATCAATTTGAAGCAATCAGGCAGTTCGAAGTGCAGGTAGCTGCTCAACTCCATGCATTGCATTATCAGACCTGATTAGGGTCAAGGGTCAAAGGGATGAGGGAATGGAATGTGAGGGGGTATATATCGCTTTAAGACATTTACAGAAAACGTTTGCACATCTCTCTCTCTCTCTCTCCCTCTCTTTATCCTCCAATATTCTCCTTATTTTTTTTGGGTTTCTCCACAATTTCTGCTTAGAACTTATAAATATTTATGGCACACATAATGCAACTATAGAGCAGCCAACATTGGCCCGTTGAGCTTGGCTTGGCCAATAATTTTTTTGCTTCTTTTTTTCAGTTTTTACTTAAAAGCAGCGTGGAGCTGCTATCAGAGTCCTTTTCCATGTCTCTGTATTGGTGTTTGTGTGTGTGTGTGTATTTTGGGTGCAGCGAAGCAAGCATTTTTTCTCCACTGAAGGATTTATGTGCGCTGACATGCAACTTAAAAAGCAAGGACAACAAATGCGCTGCACAAGGATAACAACAATTGAGAAAAATATGCTGGAAGCTAGGATTAGGCCAAAACGAAAAAGGAGAAGACTTGCTAAAGGAAAAGGAATGCTGTAGAGTGGAAACGAGAATGAAAAAGGAAAAGAAAAAAAAAATTTATGTGACTTTTGCATGTGCCTGGGACTTTGGCTAGACATTAGTACAATTTCCGGCCCAGGCCACAAAATATTCAATAATGTATTAAAGAGAGTGAAAGAGATATCAGTCGGCACACTCGCACACACACACACACACACTAGTACGAAATCGACAACTCAACTGAAGCGTGGCAAGCTGGATAAATCTAAATAAGACGTGCTCGAGGAGACCAAGAACGATTCTTCGCCTTGTGCAATGAAGTGCAAGTGAACTCAACCAACTTTTATACCTGGCCATGGCATAAAACAAAACGGAAACGGCAACGGAAACCCAGCCACGTTTTTACCTTCCACCGCATTCCCATTCCCCTCTCGCTCTCTCTCTCTACTGTTTCCACCTCATCTCTTCTTTATCTGTATTCTCTCTGAGAGACTGTTCAATAAATTTCAACACTCTTAAATTGGCAATGCAATCGGCCAGATGAAAGGAGGGAAAGGAGAATGAGTAGGAGGCGGAGGCGGAGGTACAAATGGAAGGGGTAAAAGAAGCATTTAAAAGCGACGACTCCCCAGCAAATTGATAATCAATCAAATGCTGACTCAATGTCCATTGCACTGACTACTTAATTACTGTCTGGTTATCCTTATCCCATTTTTTTATAATATCCTTCCACCAAAAAAGGGGTATATGGATTTATGATCCAAAAAGAGGAGTATATATAACTGAATAAACATACAAAATATGAGAATATATATATACATATGTTCATATATAAATATACTCCTGATAAGCAAAAAAAGTGAGTTGATAATTGCTTACTCAGACTATCAATTCTTGAATTTGAAATTTTTCTTCTCTTTTACTTATCTGGATACGAAGCGAAATAGCATTATTAATATTTTGGAAAAAAAAACTATAGAATGTTTACTTTGAAAATGTAAAATTTTACAACATTTCAATCATTAGGGTCACATTCTTATATCTAATATAAAAGACTCTCAATATTATATCTTTACTATAGAAAACTAACGATTCTCTAGCTCAGATTGTTCTCATAAAGGAGAAGAATTTGAAAATATCCAACAAACTTATAGAAATGTTTCAAGTGTTGGCATAATATAAGAATTTGTAGTACAATATAATACATGATAAAATTAAATAACATTTTTATATATGTACTTTTAAATAAGAAGATCAGTTTTATATATTTAAATTAGGAACTTTTTTGAAGACTCTTTCTGTTCAATTTGATTGATTACAGTATACAAATTTTATATTTAAAAACAATTTTTATGGATTTGAAATAAAGTTTTTAAAAATTATATTTGATTTCACAAATTCTAATAATTCGTTTTCTATGCCCAGAGGTTATATATTTATATATATTAGGTTTAGGAGCGAAGTATAGGAAAATTTAATTTAATACTGAAGTATTGTTCTTTATAATCAATTTCAATTTTAGTTAGAGCCTTCATATTTAAATATACAAATTTATTTTAAGAATAAGAATCATTTAAAGAATAAAATATACAAAATATTTATGTTTTTTAAAATCTTTATATACAGTTTCCATAAATATTATACTATATAATATACACTACATATATACATATACATACATATGTAGCAATATTAGGAATAAAGAAATAAAGTATTCTGAAATTAAACTTGATTTTTTAAATATTTATGTTTCTTAAATTCTTCATGTTTAATTTAATAAATAATAAATGGTTTAGATTTTGATGTATTTAAAACAATTTCAACGAATTGATGTAAAGTATACCAAAATTTGCTTTGATGTTACAAATATTAACGAATATTTCAAGTCCTCATAATAAATTTCGATTACATTAACTTAAATATTTATAAAAGTCAAACAATTTCAAAGTTTAAAAATACAAAAAAAATTATAACTTTTATTTTAACTCATTAAATTACGCTCAATGTATGCATTTATCAAACGCATTTTCCTCTTGCATAGAGCATACAAAATTCGCCTTGATTGAATTCTTTGCAACACTCTGGCAATTTCCTTCTTTCTTCGTTTTTTTATTCTCATTATTTATCTTTATATATATATATTTATCAATTATGCAGTCTGAAGGACAAAGATGAATCACAGGAAGTCATTGAATGTGCAATGTGCGTCCGTTTCATGCTGTTTATTAATTTAATTAACGCCAAGATGATAAGTCAGTCAAAGAGAAATACCATTTCCTTACACTCTCTCTCTCTCCCTCACTCTTTTTTTCTGTATTGTATTTTTCAACACTTGAACTAGCTTATTAAGCCATCGTTCTATCTATAAGGGCTTTTGGGCCACTTTGCCATTTTAGATCTGCCATAAGTACAATTTTGTGGTCAATATCAAAGCACTGCAATTCCACTTGCCATTTGCCCCAACCCTTTCCCTCTTGCTACCCCTTAAAAAACCGCAACACAAATTTCAACAACTATGTAAATTTTCCATTGCAAATGCAATTTTCATGTTTGTATGTGCGAAAGAGAGAGTGGGAGAGTGGATAACCTGCATGAGTGAGATGGCTATCTATTGAAAATTGATTGTATAAGAGAAGGGAATTTCTGTTTCTATGCAATTAATAAAATGTCCCAACTAAATTGAGAACCAACCGCAACACTTGAAGATGTCTTGACATTGCCTTTAGTGACGTCATCATTTTGCGGTTTCATTGACAGCTACTACATCCCACTTCCCCCTCCTGTCTATCTCTCTCTCTGTAGTTGTGGACATGTGGCGCTTGTTGCGGTTAAGAAAAGTGCAAGTTCAATCAACAGTCGGGGCAATCAAAAATTTTGTGTCCAAGTAACCACACACACAATAGACAAAGACAAAAGACAAGAAAGAGAGGGAGGAAGAGAGAGTGAGATAGAGACATTGCCTTTGAACGCATATTCAATTACACACACACACACACACAAAATTTGCTTGCATAATTCGGTATAAAAGGCATTTTTGGGGGCGTGGCTGCCATCATAAATCAGAAAAGAGCTCCAACGAGTCGCGTCCATGTAGACAAAAGAAAACAGCGTGAAATACGGTAAATGAAGTAAAATGGTATTAACATGGCTAATACCCATTAAAAGTTAACTGAAGAAGAATTTTAAAAATTGAAATATTCAAACAAAATTAACAGTTTTAGGAAAATAATATAATTTAGTTTTTAATAAACTATTAGAAGAAATAAACAAAAGTTCTATTGGAAAAGTATTTTATGTCAATTTTAATAAAAACATGGGAATTAATTGAGTAACTTTAGTTAGAGATCTTCATGCACATATTCTTAATTTGCTTAGTTTCATAGACTATCCAAAGAATTAAATATCAAAAAAGCCAAATGGGGCAAGTATATATAGATTAACTTTGTATCATCCGTCAGGCCTTGTACCCGCGGCCAGGATACACTAATCTTACCCACTAACACTTTCATACTCCCTGATTACACTCCGACCTCTTCGCCGATTCTAACTCTTCTGCCAAGATCAGTTGCTCGCGCCTCGGCCAACGCTGATGCTGCTGTTGCTGCCGCAACTGTCGCCGCTGTCGGCGCTGCCGCTGCTCCTCAATATATTTGCCACTGGGCATAATTGAGGCGCAAAGCGGTGTTAACTTTATTACTTGATTTCATTTTTCTATGTCACAGCTTTTTTATTCCCTTTCTACATAACCAAAAACAAAAAATTACACATAATAAATTTGAAAGTATTTGTTACTAAAAATGACTCTCTATCTAGTCTATTACAAATTTCTATCATTTTAAAAACTATTTTAACAATTTTTAAGAGGTTTTCAACCACTTTTACTCCATCACCACTTGATATTGTTTCTAGACAATTTTTGATGGAAATCTTTAATAAGTGAAGGATGTATAAAATTAGCCATATAAACTAAATAATATTGATATTTGGTGACATCTTATATACATACATAAAGTGGAACTTCCCTATATTGAACTTGTACATATGTATGCAATGAAGTTATCCAAATAAATCCGTTAAAATTGTATTTTTTTTTTCTATTTCTAATTAATTTCTACTTAATTTATATGGATAAGAAGAAGTTTTTTTCTAATTCTGCACGAATTTATTTTGGTAAAAGTTCAACAATAATTTTATATCATTCAAATTTACTCTATTTCCAAAATATTTTGTTTATTCCAGAGGTGGCCAAACAGTCAATCGCGACTATTAGTCAAGAAGTATATAATTGGTAGATCCCACAGGGTGTCGTCTGTGAACAGTAGATCTTGGATCTAATCAAGTTGGCCATCCCTGGTTTATTCCATAACCTCTGAACATACCTTAATACCTTCTTACTCCTATACTCAGAAAACTCTATTCTATTTGCTTAAAGTTTCCAAAAATTATCAGTTTTTTAGTTGATCAAAGTTTTTTCCTTCTTTCGACTCCACTAATACACTCTCTTTCCTTTAATGGGTACCAAAAAAAACAAAAAAAAAGTAAAACAAAAAATGCACACACACAGAAAAAGCTTGTTGAAAATTATGAATTTTCCATAGTTTGAGCCAAAGACAAACACCGACACAGAAACACAAGCAGAGACTGAGACTGAGGCAGTGGCAAGGGCCAGTGGCAGAGGCAGAAAAGGCAGACGCAGCCAGACAGGAGTCAAATAATTAATGGCCAAAACGGGGCAGAGTAAACAAACAAAACACCACAAAAGAAAAAACAACCAGAAAAAAAAAACCGAAGAAAAAAAACATGCAAAACAGATTTGCATGAACAAAACGCAGAGTCAGTGTTGAATTGGCTTTGGTTGTGTGTGAATGAGTGTGTGTGTATGTGATGTGTGTGTGTGTGTGTGTGCAGCTCGTCGGTTGCCTTGGATGCCGTCATTTGGCTTGTTAGTCCCTTTGCCCTGTTGACTTAAAGGTTGGCTAATAGTCGACTGCATCCCTTTTTTTTTTACTTCGTGTTTGGTTCGCTTCGGTTTCTTTTTCGTTTCTGTTTTTTTTTTTTTATTATTATTATTTTTTGGTTGTTTTTGTTGTAAACCGAATTTACGCTTTTAGTATTACTTATTTGCTGCCATTATTTGTGGCGCGTTGAGCTGGGCTTTCACTTTTATTTGGTTTTGGCTTTGGCTTTGGCCTTTGTACAATGTTTGCCTCTGTGTGAGTGCAGAGTCAGCAGAAAGCTTTTAGCCCACACATACTATATAGGGACACAAGGACACATGGACACATGGACACACGGACACAGAGCAAAGGACAACAAAAACAAGTTAAGGACTTCATTTTGGTGTTCGACGTGTGGTCGTCGTCGACTGACTACAGACATGGACGATAATAAGAACGAACTCCTACCGACAGACCGACCGACCGACTGAGAGAGAGAAATCATAAATTAATCCGATTTAAGCAGCAGCTGAGTAGCTTATTTTTATACAGTCAAAAGGAGAGCCAAGAAGATCCCTCTGCTATCCTGAACAGTTCATCAGCGAATAACAGACAACAGCCTTTGTTTGTCTGCGCTTACTTTGAGGTACTCTTACGGGGAAAAGTATTAAATAGAAGGGTACATTTATATTAGCAATCAGCAAAAGGAATTGGTTTTCATATAGCTTAAATGTTAATATTGATGAAAGTTGATTGAAAAACTATTTTTTATGTATTGGTCAGATATTTCCAAATCCAAACCCATTAAATTTTATAGCTACTAATGAAACTTGCTGTACTAAGAAATTATTTAAAGAGTAATGCCAAAAAAAAACAACAAAGAAATTAAAGGATTGAAAGAACTAAAGAAATATATTAAAAATATTGTACATATTCTTAAAATAATTTCAAAACTTTTTGTATGTTATCTCAATGTTTTCCTGGAGCACTCTATTCAAACAAACTTCTAATTCTAAATCTAAGAAATAAGTCAAGATGATCTTAGAATTTCAGCAACAAAATTTTTAGAAAATAAATAACAAATAATGTTGGATTTTCGAAATCAAAACGAATATAAAATTTTGATTTTCTCTTTGTCAAAACTAGTTTAATTAGTTTAAAATATATTGAAAAATTGTACAACTTTAAGAGTATGTAAATTTCAGTAGTAAAACAACATTTAAAAACAAATCTTTAAGAACAAATGAATTGCTTATAAACGAAATTGAAATGTTAACATGATTTGGATCCCGCTACTATAGTGACGATGATAATGAGGACATTTCGTTGTCGTTGTTGTTGTTGTCTAGGTAGGACTTAAGTGGCAACGTTTAGAGTTCATTTCAGTTTGTAGATTGCTTTTTGGTCCAACTATGAATGTAACCTGGCAACGCATCAGCTCATTACGTGTGGTGCAAAAGTTTTTTTCCTGGCATCCGTCTCCTATTTGCCCCCGTGGCAAACAGTTGGCGCCTTTGGAGCTGCGGCTTAAGTGCATCATTCTAAATTCAATTGAGCTTGAAGTGTTCAAAAAGCAAGAGTTGTTTCCTAGCATGGGATGTATTTCATGGTTTTCTGCCTCAGGTGAAATGCGTTTCACTTGATGTTCATCAGCAGGGTAAAAGTGTGAAATAAAGTTAAATTTTGCACGCACACACAGAAAAGTTGACAGACAGACAGACAGAGAGACAAACTGACACATAGACTGACACTCATATATTGTTTAAAGTCGGTTTAGAAAACTGATTTGTGGTTGTATAATGCCACGCTTCAGGCATATATACATACATACATATATTCAATTCAATAATTTAGAAAAAAAGGAAAGCCCATTCGTTTGCCTAATTTTTGTAATAAATTTATATTTGAATTTTATTTAATTTTATACCATAAATTTTTGTATAATTTTTTTATTTTATATTTTAGACCTTTTTTGTCATAGTTTTAGTTTGTCTATTGTTTTATGCGCTAATTGGCTGGCATTGGGAGCACATTTTGTATACTTAATTGATTTAAAGTGCAATTTGATTTTCATTAAATTTCCCAATTGAACTTTTTCACACTATTCAAATATTTTTAGGATGGTGTAAGGGGGGAGGGGGGTTCACCAAAGCATAAATCAAATACAAAAGCAGCTGTTTAAATAGAAATTGCGCATTTTGTTGACCACGCCCCAGCCAACCTCCCTCAACCTCCAAACTCATTTGTAATGCCAAAGCAAATAAAATGCTTTTTGGAAAATTGTCAACGGGAAAGAGAAAGAGGGAGTGAAAGAGAAATACATTTTCTGTGGCTTAATAAAATATTTACACACACAACCAAAAAGAAAGGAAAAAGGGCAAAAAAATATACCATAATAATAGAAAATTCTCTAAATAGCCAAATACACTTCGATTGCTAACAAAAACAATTACAAATGGCCAACAAAATGTTAGACCAAGCTAAAAAGCACCATATAAACAGTCTTGACATTAGCCTTTATCTTTCTCCCTACTACTCTCTCACACTCTCTCACTCTTTGTCTGATTAGACACATTCATGAGAGCTTATCAAAACTGACTGACTGACTGACGGGCTTACTGACTAACCTGACTCATACTCAGTTTCTACTAAATGGAAATTGAAAACAGAGAAACACACAAAACCATTTCAGTCAGCATTTTGGTTAGAGTAAAGTATGGGAAGGGGGGAACAGATAGAATATGCCTGATATTGTGGCCTTTGGATTGGTCAATATATATATAAATTTTCGACCTGGGGTCTGAGTGTGCGTGATTCATAAACTGCGTCACTCGAAATTTATTGAACAATGTATTCAATTACATATGGAAATAATCAATTATTATAAATAGAAATTGTATGAAATCGAATGAAAATACACTTATAGAATGATATGACAGAGTTAAAGTCTGTCTATTAGAATAATAAGTGATCACTGTGTGACAATTGTTCAACCATGAAATAGGAAAATACATCAAACTGAAAGCAGTTGAGTAACTCCAACAGCTGTGCAAAGTTACTTACAGTAAAACAAAAAAAATATCTAAAACAATTCCAACTAATAATCCTTCTCCACTTTGCTAGCGTTTCTTGTTACCTAATTTGTTATGATCTCATCTGAAGAAGATAAGCAATGGCAAGAAGAACCTTGAAATGCTTTACCTAGAATATAATTATCAGTTTGAATTGGGTTTTCTATGTCTTTGATGCTTTTGACCCTGAAAATTCTCTGTAATTCAATATCTTAGTAAACAAGTTTTCTTCTTTTGACATTTGTTTATTGTTATCTAATATTTTGAGAAATTTAATTATTTTTGCTAGATGAGTAAAAGTTCTTGGGCAAAGGTTAGTTTACGTATACGGGTAGATTATTTTGGTATTTCTTGATAAAAGAAGACAATTAGAAAGAGTTTTTCAAAAGAAGACGATGCAAAAAGCAAACATGCTGAAAAATTTAACTTTTTTATATAAAATGAGAATATATATGATATATATACTATCACAGGCTGTCAAACGAACTGGTTTATAATGGACAGAAACCTTTGAGATGTGGATTGGTAAAGACTTAAGATATTAGAAGGCTTACAAATTGGCTTTATAAACGCAATTTAGGCCGGTGAGTAAGGCATAACCAAAAATTTTTCGAACATCTTGCCAAATATTGAAAGCAATTGAAACAACCATATTAGTTTTATTTAGTTCTTTGAATGAAAACTAGCTCATTTGACCAAAAAGTTAGCGAAAAGTTAAGCTTTTTTACCTTTTTCGTAAATAATAAAAGTTTTATATGGCAATGTTGAAGATTCCAGATATTGGTTGTACTTTCTGAGAAGTGTCTAAATGATCTTAATATTGATTCTTTATTTGAGTTATTATCGATGGACCAGAGGAAGTTTGAGGGAATTGGAAATCTTGGCAAAAAAAAACTAAAACTGGAAAAAGTGTTAATGAAAAGGAATATTTTTTCGGAATATGATTTTGGAATACAAAAACTTTGACCAATTTTTAAGAATTTTTTATAATTAATATAAATATGATAAACAAGAACTTTTTTATTCGACTATTGAAGAGAGGCAAATGCAATATTATGAAGCAACAAACTGATATACTTTAAATTTTAAAAATATATGTTTTTAAGAAGTTTTTAAATTCAAAAAAATAGATTGAAACCATCCCAAAAACTGTCTTTACCTTTACTCCTTTCTACTAAAACTAAAAGTAGGAAAAATATCGGTCTAAAAAAAGCTTATAAATATTAAATATTTATAAAATCTTTATTTATTTTAAATAAATTATATTTTAATTTAAATAAATTTTTAATCTTTAGCTAAAAATCTACCTAGAGAACCCCCTACAAACTAATTGGCAACATTTTTCTCATAGAAATAAACAATTCGATGACTCTCAATGGGATTACAAATGGATTACAATTTCTTAGAGTTAAAAAAAATCTCCTTTGTTGATTTATTTTAATTTAATAAAAAAAATGAAGCAAGCAAGTCGTCCCTGCCGACATTGAGTATACCCTGTACCAACTAGTTATATTAAATAAAATAAAATATCCTCGAAATCGTCATCAATTTCATGCAAAATTCTCTTTAACATGCAGCAACAGCAAACGCATGCTGTCTCGCTCACTCTTGCCAGCCAATGTCGCCTTGGCAATTCAGTGCAAAACTCATATAGGTATATCTCCGATATTTATTGTCCGATTTCGACCAAATTTGGTGAGCTGGTCCAATTTGGGCATATAATTAGGTGTGCGAATACGATATCTTTAATACAGCTCTAGTAATACGTTTTCGCGATTTGCGGGGGCGGAAGTGGGCGTGGCAAAAATTTGAAACAAACTTGACCTGTGTATGCATTAGACGCATGTTCACACCAAATTTGGTGGCTCTAGCTCTTATAGTCTCCGAGATCTAGGTGTTCATACGGACGGACGGACAGACGGACAGACGGACGGACAGACAGACATGTCTCAATCAACTCGGCTGGTGATGCTGATCAAGAATATATATACTTTATGGGGTCGCAAATGCTTCCTTCTGCCTGTTACATACATTTTAGCGACTTTAATATACCCTTTTACCCTATGGGTACAGGGTATAAAAATATGCAATTAAAATTTATTATATATTAAAAACAATGCAAAGATTTTTTCTTTGAAATATGCTTTTATAAAATTTCTCCTTTTAAATTTTAATCCGATTATAATCTTTGACTTAATCATCATACGAAAATCAATTGAATATTCTCTTTTAGTTTATATTTTTACATGTGCAAGTAAAAACATTAAATATAATATATAAAAGGACTTGTAGTTGTTGTTGCTGTTGTTGCTTTTGCTGTTTTTATGATGGACATTAACCACTCAATATTGACATTTATGAAAGCCGCACTAAACTACAAACCACATGGACAACTAAAATGAAATCTATGAATAAAAATATCTAAATGATATCTATATGAAATATATATATATTTATATATATATATCTGTTTGTCTGTAGGTATTTCTAAAAGTTTATATGATGAAAAGGCATTTATAAAATTGTCGACAAAAAAAAAAAAAAACTTTTCTAAAATGATTTAGCAGAAAATTTGTTGCTAGCACATTTTCGCCTGATATGTAAAAGTTGTTTCAAATAATTTATAAATGTTTAACAATTTGTTGGATTTGCTCTGATGTCTATATATATATATATGTAGATATATGTATCAGTGTGTGAGCGAAAGAAAACTTGTTGGAAAATCGTTTTTCTCTGTTTTTTTTTTTTGTTGTTGTTTATTCTGTTTAAGTAACGTGCGCAAAAACCGCGCGAAAAATCCATTTATAAATTTTTATATAACAAAAAAGAAATTTTATTTTTAACAAAATGTTGAAAATTTGCTGTTTTTTTTTTTCTTTGTACATAAACTTTTGCACATAGTCGTAAATAAATTAACTGTTGGCCAAAAGCGTGTATACATACAAATATATAATATATAACTTTTTCCCCATTTTCAAAATCTGATTCAATCTGTTGGAATCATCACTTACCTTTTGCACTAGCAACGGTTGGGCAAAGTCCACACCGCCCTGTAGACGAAAGCCCCAGGGTTGGGCATCGAAACGTGACAATTTAATTTGCAACAATTGTGGTTGGGCCATTTTCTATTTTATTGCACGGGACTGGAAAAGCTGCAAGAAGAAGAAGATAGATAATACTATTAGAACACATGTCGTATACTTGATATCACGTACTCTCAGGTGGCTAACTAATTAATGAAATCAAAATCAAACAAAGAGCAAGACATAGTTGCTCTCCTTCCTCTTTACTCTACTTTTTTCGAGGAAGGGGAATAGGGGGGGGAGGTAGTTTGGACCACTAATAAAGACATTATTCAGGCATGTCCATGCTAATCCTGCACCAAAACCAAACCACACCAAACTAGACACTGCACATGCAGCTCACACCTCTCCCACACACTCACTCCTATTCGTCCCCCCTTTTTTTTTGGTGTCCTAGTCCCAGTCGTATCTCTATCCGTGTGTGCCTTGATCTCTGCGGCAGCTGCGACTGCCTGTGCATTTTCGCATGCAAAAAGCTCTGTCGAGTGCCAAACTGCCAACATATTTGGCTGTCTGGCTGGCTAACTGCAGTTACACGCAGGCAAAAGCAACGTTAACACTGCCTCAGCTCAACAAAAGGATACAAAAAACAAGAAAATAAACTAAGAGAATACCCTTTGATGCGCAAAAATGTGAAAAATAATCTAAGAAATGTTTCTTTACCTTTAAAGTTTATCATTAATCAAGCTAAAATACGAATATGAAAGGTTCTCGTCTGGAAAATCAAATCTTAAATTAGTATTATCTTTTTTTTAGTACAAAGATCATAAAAGAAGGCCAATACTTTATATACAAATAAGGAGCATGAGTGTAGGACATGAGATCATTTCAACTTTACTTCAGATCGCAGAACGAAAGCAAAAACTGTACAAAAATCTTAAAAATTAGTGTTACCATAATTCAAGAAACTAAGATCGGCAAAACGTTAGAATCCATATAAAAATACAGTGAATGTGGCTAATATTATACTTAAGGGCATATTCTTTGCCAGATTGCGTCAATTTAAAGGTTGATCACTTTAACTTAAAAATTTCAAAATTATAAATACATAATAGAAGAGTATTTGTGAAGAGTGTTACCATGTTTCAGGAAATGAAATATTATCAAAAAGAAAGCAAATGTATCTCAAAATCACTTCAGACTGAGTACCTCTTCTTATTACTTAAGTTTATATTAATTTTAAGTTTATAAAACTTAAGAAAATTTAGAAAACAAATCATAGAAAAGTATACGAAAATTAGTGTTACCATACATTGATAATCAAAGATCATCAAGTTACATGCGTTTACCTCAAGTTTGTATCAACTCGAAGGTATTCACTGAATTTCATAGATGAAAAGATATAGAAAAATAAGTGTTACCATTTCTCAGAGACAAACATAATCAAAAATAGGAAAAATTGCTAAAATAAATGACTGTGTCTTAGATAGACTGTGTCTTATACAGACTGTGTCTTAGATAGAAAATTAGTCTTAAGTCTATCATAAATCTTTTAACTTGGTATCTCTGCTTTCTTTCACTCAAAAATCTTTAGAAGAAGCATTTAATAAATCAGAGAAAATTATACAAAATTAGTATAACCATATTTTCTTTTAACAAAATTATTTCATAACAAGTGAAATTGTTAAATTAAGAGTCCCTTAACGAAGCCTAAAATGGTCAAACTCTTAGTAACTGCTTAGGCGAATCTATCCTTGTAACAATTTACTTCTCTTACAGGATATCAACATAAAACGAGTTAAACTTTGTTAGATATCGCCTTTTTTTCACACACACACATACACACTCGTACAAAGAGTGTGAAAGATATAGGAATGGTGAGTGTTACACCCACTTTTTAGCCCTAGCCACAGTGTGTGCTGTAAGTAAGCGCACATGGGTCTCTCTCTCTCTCTCTGCTCTTTTGGATCTGTTGTAAGTGTGGCTTACATGGGTACTTTCTATATACATATATATTCCTATTTTTTCATCCTACTATTCCTTCTTTTTTTCTTCTCTTGTTGTTGCTGGTTATAGTCGTCATAGCTTTGTAATTTGTACAACGCTATGTGCGTGTCTTTGTGTGTGTACCGGTGTGTATGTATGTATGTGTGCGAGTCGTGTCTGTTGATTTAGTTTGCTGCATAACAATTTTTGCTGAGTGTTGTGTTTTTTATTAGCAAAGACACATTCACTAGCTGTGCTCGTACCATGGAAGACACTCAAAGTGGAAGTAACTACATTAAGCTATTAAAACGACAGCAGCTGGCAGGAAAACTCCTTCAGCTACAGGCATCAGGACACGGCAACACACTCACACACTTGCACACTTATACATGAATAAGAAGACAGAGAGAGAGAGAGAGAGAGAGACAGAGACATTTTAGCACACACAGCAGTTTAATTAACGTTAAGTGCGGGTGGTAATGGCTCGAGCCGTAGCTCTGAAACTGAAGCTCGATCCTTTTCTAGCCTGGCTCTTGCTCTTGGTCTTTGGCTTCGGTTTGGGCCAACTGCTGGGCCGTAACACGTTGACGGCGTCGGCATTTGCATGTAAATACTTTGTACGCCATGAAGTTGGCCCATTAGACACCAGGCACAAAAAACGTATGTACTCTATATGCCTCCGGACTCCGAAGTAGGTGTAGAAGTCGTAGGAGGAGCCAGAGACAGAGACAGAGCCAAAGCATGCACATGCACAGAAATAATTTAATTAAAATATTAAATAAATGCGAAAAGCCAAAAAGAGCTTACACTACTGGAGAAATACAAACAATAACAGGCAGGCAGGCAACAGCAGTAAAAAATAAAATGAAGCAACAAAGTGATATGGAAAAGGTTTTCAAGTTGTCTAATTACTAGCCACATAAAGAGAGAAAGAGATGGAGAGAGAGACAGAGATAAAGAGTTACAGATCTCAAGTGGTATGGACTAAGAAATGTCAAATAAAATGGTAATTCATCATACAACGAGATTGAATTTCCGACATTCGACTTGTCATAGAAGGTTATAAAACCAGGAGTGAAATGAGGGTAAGAAACGCCATAAAGGGGCTATGGAATATGATGAGAATATATCTAAAATTAGCTTGAAGTTTGTTATTGATGATATCAAACCTATAGTGTGGAAATTTCAGAGTTCTATGTATGACTAACTGCTCTTGTAAGTGCATTAGATAAATAGATACTACATAGATAGAAAGTTAGGACATTTATGTTGATTATATACAAATATAGTATAGTATTCCGAAATTTGACTACCAGATCTAATAAATGCTTTAAGATACTAATATAGAATATATATATTTAAGATTCTTATATTGATTATATTCACAACTTTAGTATTTAGTAATTCGACTAACAGCTTTTGTAAATACTTCAAAAATGGAATAAAGATAGATATATTGTTGAGTATATATATTATTATTATTATTATTAAAGTGTAGGATATAGTTATAAACTATCAACCTAACTATATTTTACAAGCACTGGCAACTAAGGCCTTTGGCTTAGACGAAAAACTACATCCATACACTAGCCTGGGATTCGAACCCGGATCCTCGTTGTTCAGTTGACTAAATGACTGGGCCACTTAGACAACTCATCTACCGATGACTGCTGAGTAAATATATATATTGATTCATATATATGTATTAATGTAACATTTCAAAATTTGACTGCCAGATCTTGTAAAAGCTTTAAAATTTGAATTTTAATAGATCTACATACATATATGCTATAGTCAGGTTATTTTAAATGATTGTATGTACTATATCTTTAAGAAGTTAAATAGTCTAAAATTTAAATAAATCCATGAATGATCTTGTGAATAGTTTGAAATTTAACAAAATTCTTAATAAAAATTGAGAAAACTCTTTAAAATCTTGTATATAGTTTTAAATCTAACTGAATTCATAATAAAAATTGAGAAAAATCCTTAAGGTCATAATAGATAATTTGAAATCTATTTAAATTCTAAGTAAATATAGAAAAATATCTTCGAGATCCTATAGATAGTTTAAAATCCTACTGAATTCCCAATAAAAATAGAGAAATACCTTTGAAATCTTGTAGATAGCTTAAAATGTAAATAAATTCCGAATAATATAAATATGTATATTCAAGATCCGATAAAAAGTTAAAAAACCAAACGAATTGTAGGTAAAACTACAGATAAATATACTTGGTTTTAAGTTGAATAAAGTAGGCATACAGAATATAATATGGTAGACTCAATATAAATCGGAAAAATTTCCAAAATCTATTTCAGACGTTGAAAACTTTTCTTAATCTAGATAAAAATACAGTGAGTGTAGATTATATTCTACCTAAGGGCATATTCTTTGACAGATTGCTTCTACTTAAAGGTCTCCTCCAAAATCTATTTCAAACATTGAAAACTTTTCTCAATCCATTGAATTGTTAAACAGATTTTCACTTGACTATCTTCTATATAGATTTCCCTGGCATAAAATAAACTGTCTAATAATATATTTTTACTCTAGGATACTTTAACAGTATGACCTGATTTTATGCATCATTTAATTTCAATTTAGTATCCAGGTAGATTTCCCATCATCTACATGAGTATCTATCTATGAGTATTCATTGCAATAAAATTGAACTCCATTAGTTAGGCTATAGAGAGAGAGAGAGAGAGAGAGGGAAGAAAATACCTTTTACTCTTTGGAGTAGCGTGCCAAATTGACCAAGCAAAGAAATGAGGAAAAAAAGATAAAAATACTTTACAGTTGCCGTGGCATGACATCATCTCAGAGAGTATCAGCGAGCCATCGACAGCATCAAATTTGGACCATTTACTCTGTTCTCTCCCCCGCTCACACACTCTCTCTCTCTCTCTCTGTCTTTAGCCCTTTTGTTCGAGGTCTTTTAACTGCTAATGATTATGTGTGTGTGTGTGTCTCTGTAAACGAATTTGATGCTACTTTAGTTCCATTTTTGCCCCAAAATTGCTCTCGCAAATCGGCTTAAAGAAATTATATTCACAGTACCAAAAAAAACATATTGGAAAATTTGTTGCATGCAAATTGATTTATTGCCACGAAATGCTCTGGCACTGGCACAAGCACATCATGACGAATGTCGTTATAAATAAATTGCAATTTGCCAATCGTATGAATGTCTACACTATATATGTATGTATATGTGAAACTGATTAGCGATAGCTTTTTGTTTTTGTTTTCTGTTTGTTTTTTTGTTTTGGTTGTATCAGGAAACGAAAATGTCGTGCTCAATGCATGTCCACTTTGGCATAAGCTGACATTTGATTATTAGTCACATATGTAAGTCTGATTCCAAAATGCCAAAAACGGGGACAAGTTTATTATAAATGAACTAGAAATATCCAGCCAGGGCTGGATTGTTACGACTGCTAAAAAGGGGCGCCTAATGAAGTAGTAAGAAAGGAGGGAAAACTTTGAGAATCGTTAAAAGTGGTAACTAAATGTTGAAATGTTGTTAAATCTATACAAATTATTCATTAAATCATTATTAAATCTAAAGAAATTAATACATTTCGAGATTAAAATATTTTATATAAAAAGCTAATATATTATACAAATTTCTTGTAGAATTTATATCAAAAAAAGAACAGAATTCTTAAAGAATTTATTTTCATATTTACAAATTTAAAACTCTAAAAATCAATATCTAAAGATTTAAATTTTTACAATATTTTTTTCCCCCTCTTTTCACCCCTTCCATTTTTCTCCCTTTAGCACTTAATTATATGCTGCTTATATAGATAATGATAGGAGGAAGGAAAAAAAAAAACGTTAATTAACATTAAATTTAATTTGCATTTGAGTTAGTGTAACTTCATTTCACTTGGCTCCAATGAGCCAACTAATTAAAAATTGAATTATTTATAGAACCTAAACAAACATCAACTACTTGGCGACTGTTCATTTTGTTGTTGTTGTTGTTGTTGGAGCATTTCAACACATTAATAAAACTGCATATGCAACAGCTCATTAAAAAGGCACTCGAGCAAGGGCAGAAAAGAGAGAAGAGAAAAAAGAAGAAGAAGAAAAAACTTCAACTCAATTCCAGCACCAAGTTGGAGAGTCCAAGAGTATTCGAAGTCTTCTGCATCCAAGCCAAGCAACCAACCAACCAACAAACCAACCAACTCTCTCGCCATGATGTCAAGTGGGCAAACCTTAAGAAGCAAAAAAAAAAAAAAAACTACTTGAGAGATGTTGTTGTTGTTGCTATTATTATTATTATTATTGTTGCTGTTGTTGTTGTTGTTGCATTTTGTTGTTGTTTTCGTTGTTGCTGCTGTTGGCTCTTTTTTTTTCTTTTTCTTTTTTTGGGCCAAACAAAAGTGAAGCGACATTCACCCACTAACAAATGCAGAGCCAAGAGGAAATTAGGGGGCAAAGCAAAAAAAAAATAGCAGCCTGACGAGCAATAACAAGGCAACAACAGCAAACACACAAACACACACTAATACTTATTTATACATATGTGCAGCCATTACACACATAGACATATGTCATTATATATATGCATGTGTGTCTGTATGTATGTATATTCGGATGGTTTTTTCTTAAAGTCTTTAGACGTTGCAATTTACTCTAATTTCTAATATTGCTCGTAGAAAAGTTTAAGAATTTGCTTTGTGGTTTATGATGTATAATAAATGAAGTTACAATAATTTAAAAATAATCTAAATTTTTAATAGATGGATAGATAGATATATATTGATATAGATAGGTAGATAAATCAGTTCCTTAAACAGAAATATGAGAAATATTTTCTTAAGAATTCTATATAAAAATTCTATTCTATTCTATATTCAAAAGTATTTATATACATACAATGTCTGCCGTGGCGTGTAAAATCGTTTTGGAAAAGGCGTTTTCACAAATGAAAAACCTGTTCGGAAGTTTCAAGTGGCGTTATCAATAGGATAATGCCCCAATTTATAACGCCCGGGTTGTTAAAGCGTGGATCTAGTTCCAAAATGTCAATTTGCACGAGTGGCCGCCATATTCACCTGTTGAGAATGCTTGGATTTGGCTTTCTAGGAAAGTTTATGGATCAGGTAGGCAATACGACACAAAGGAGTCGCTAATAGAGGCCATTAAAGCTGAATTACCAAAAATGCCTATACGACTCTTTGCCCAATCGAATGTACGAGGTATTAGTAAGCAAAGGCGGGTCCACCCACTATTAAAACGTTATGAATATTGTAAGCTTATTCTAAAAAAATGAAAACTTAATTTTGTTTATCGCATTTTCTATTAATTAAACTGTAATGCCAAGTGTTCTTATTCAAGTGACCGAAAATAAACATCGTTTTTTTGTACTTCATTCATAATTATTTTTTTCTTAATTAAACAAATCGATAAATTGGCAACTTTATGTATGTATTCTCATGGGAAATCATTAAACTTTGATTATAAATTAAAACCAAGTTAAGACTATAAAGAGTTTTGACGTGCCAGAACGAATAAAAACAAATTTGGGGTGTTCTTATTCAAGTGGCTGGCAGTGTATGTTTCTCAAGATAGAAAATTCAAAAAATCATATAAAGTTTTGAAAAATGGATTACTAAGATCTCAAATCAGAAATTTAAGCTTTCTAATACTTAATAAAAAATATCTCAGGAAACGATATTTAAAAAACGAAATAAAAGAATCATCAATAGAAAAGTCAGCCAGTATCAAATTGGAAAAATTGCATAAGTTATATTTTTTGGTGATCTTAAAAACATCTGACATAATCAGTTTGGATATTAGAAAAGGTGAAAGAAAGTCTAGTCTAGAGTTATAGTTTTCTAAAATAATGATCTACCTAAGTTTTTGTAGCCCTCATCTCATTTCTTCTAATGGATTTCTAGATTCTGTAAAATTTAAATTTTCGGATCTTTTGCTATTATGAAAAACTTGTTATAAAGATATGACATTGATAGATTAGATCTAGAAATATCTAGTCCGGGATCGTACCCAAATAATATATTAAACATCTCAATTCTTCTCATCTACTTTAAAAATATATACTAATTAAATTTAATGTTCCAAACTTTGTGCTAATATAAAGTATTATTTTTAAAGATCTGACATAATTAGCTACATTATAGAATTGCTTTGCCCGATATTGTAATTCCATGAGGAAAAAGAGTCTTAATAAACCACATCTAGGTTATTATAACAATTTTATCTCTTTCTTAAATCTTATTTTTTTCCTTATACTAAAACATAAATTAAAAAAAAAAACTACTTAAAACTAAAGCAATAAACTCAGGAAGAGATCTAATTTATTAAAGATCAGATGACATCACATACTGAAATATTTACACTCGAATTTCCTTCAAATAAATGATCTATTAATAATTTGACCTAGTTTTAGAAAACATTAACTTTATCTGAAACAATTTTAGTAAATGGTGCAAACAATCAATTGAATTATTGATACAATTATTCACTATCATTTTTGTTTCATCAATTTTACCCCGAGTGATCATAAGTTTACAATAATTGTTTTCTATTTTCCACCAAAAAGTAAACCAGTCTAAATAAATATATACTTACATACAAACATTTCAACATGTGTTTGTAGATGTGTGTAAGTATGTTTGTATGTATGTGTGGCAAAGTGCTTTTGGCTCTGGATCTGGCTCTAGCTTGGTCTCTGACTGTGGCTCTAGATTTGACTCCCTTGGGGGCAGCGCCAAGTAGCGAACGCGTTGATTTCGCATTTATGCAAATTTCACGTACACTTCAAACTGCTGCTGCGTTTTTTTTTACTCCCCCCACCCCTCCACTCTCCTCACCACTCTTCCCTTTGACTCTTTTTCTGTGCTTCTTCGTCTGCTTGCTGCTTTTTTTTTCTCTCAACGCGCTTAGCCAAAAACTCAACTTTGAAGCCTGGTTATGTGACGTGACGTCATGTTTGTGTGTGTGTGTGTGTGTCAGTATGTGTGTGTGTGTGTGCACTCGTGCTTGTGGTGGCCGTCAGGATATGGCACTTTCATCCCACTCCACTAGCAACCCCCCTGTAACTTCCCTCTTCAGTCTGTCTAATGCAATGCGCGTGCTAAATGGGCGTAACTCAACGGCTCGACGAGTTTTTAGTAAAGTTTTCTTCTTTCTGTTTTTTTTTTTTCTATTTTCAACTGCCTGCAACTGTCAGTGCATCAAAACACTTGAGAGAAGCAGAAAAAGAAAAAGTTTTTTGCGTTCCCACTGCGTATACGTAATATTTTTTTTTTTTAAATATTTTTACTCGTCGACTCGGCGCAAACAAACAACAACAGCAAAAGTGACAAAAGTTGTCATTGTTGTTGCTGTTTGTAATTTTTTTTTTTTTTTTTTGCCCCTCTCTCTCTCTCTCACTTTGTTCAAGTGCTCTGTCAACGTCGTCAAAGTGAAAGAAATGACATTGAATGTGGCAATTTAGCAAAATGACAAACACATGGAAAATGTCAAAGACATCGAAAAACTATATAGCATATGCATAGAGTAATCGTAGATTGAGCATAGCCATTAAATTTGTAGGGTAAGTTCATTACCACACCCACACGCACACACACATACACACAGATACACATACACACAATGTAATCCATTTTAACAAAATTGCAAAATTTATTTCTATAAATATTTTGTTTTACATATATGAAAAAAATGATTTCCTCAATTGAAAATTTTTCCCAAATATTTGCCAGGCTTCATTGAAAAAAAAAAAAAAATGGAAAAATTTTGGCATATAATTTAAAATATGCAAATTGACTTTGGCTTTTGGCCCCTTTCCCCCTTGGGCAACTTTGGTTTATATACACAATTTGTTGATTGCATATATACAAAGGGTATATATATGTATATTTATATAGATATATAACTTTATAGAAGCGGCATTATAATTATTATCATATATTTTAATCAATGTATGATTAAGTTGTTGCTTTTTATGCTAAAGTTCACTTAATTTGCTTAAACTAAATTGGAAAATTTTCATCAATTTATTTTTTTCGATATTATCAACAATTGTTACAAACATTTATATATTTTTTATTATGTGGACAACTAAACTGTGTCAGATTCAATAAACTAAATTGTTATGAGACAAATATTGCTTGTTTACCAAAACTTTTTTAAATTATCTTTCAATTTATGGCATACAAAAATGATTCATAAAAATAAATGATTTGTTTCTTCGAACTTTTGCTAATACTACGTGGGAATGGTGTTAACTCATAGTTACTCGATTCTTATAAAATTTGTCTTAATTTGATCGGTTTCTTGTTTTATTGGTTTCTCTTCTGCAAATTAATATTAATCATCATAACTTGATAAACTCTTCCATGAACTATTTTTGTCTTTTTCAATGTTGCCTTTGTAGGTCTGAGGTCAATTTCATCTCTAACATTCCAATTCTCTATTCCAATTCTTAACTTTTAGTTGATTTTCACTTTAACAAATTTAGATGCACTGCCTGCCGATCGAATCGTTTTGAATTGAAATGGGAAATTGGTTTAAAATTAGTTTTAGGCTTAAGTTTAACCTTTGTAATACAAAACTACCAAATACAGATATTAAAACAAAAGAAAATCTAAACCACGAAGCTACTTAATGTACATTTTAAAATAAAACAAAAACCTACGGAAAATAAGTGCATTTTCAATATTAGGCAGAACTAAATTTTATAACAAGAACTTTAAATCTTTTATGCATTTTGATTTGTACAGTTTTTATACTTTACATTATTTATATATGTACAAAGTACCTCAAATTAAAAAAGCGAAATACTGTTCTATAAGAACAGAAAAATGGTCAGAAAGACAGATAAATAGACGTATAGATATATAGATAATCAGATAGACATATAGATAGACAGATAGATAGACATATAGATAGATAGATTTATAGTAAAATAGACGTGTAGATAGATAGATAGATAGTCTTATAGATAGATAGATAGATACATAGATAGTCTTATAGATAGATAGATAGTCATATAGAAAGATAGATAGATAGTTAGATAGACATATAGAAAGATAGATTTATAGTAAGATAGACGTGTAGATAGATAGATAGATAGATACATAGATAGTCTTATAGATAGATAGATAGATAGACGTATAGATAGATAGATAAACTTATAGAAAGATAGATTTATAGTTAGATAGACATGTAGATAGATAGATAGATACATAGATAGTCATATAGATGGATAGTCATATAAAAAGATAGATAGATAGATAGATAGTTAGATAGACATATAGATAAGTAGCTTAATAGATACATGGACAGATATATATTATATAGATGGATAGTTAATTAGAAGATAATTAGCTACAACGCCTCAGCTAAATTTAGTTTAAAATCCTTAAATCAATCGAACCAGAGGCAAAAGAAAAGGACATTTAAACATGGAGGAAAAGAAAAATATAATTTTAAAGTAAAAATAATTAGCTACATCATCTCCTCTAAATTCTGCAGATGACAAATAAGCATTACTTAGTCAGAAAAGTTCTCTAACCTATATGGCAACCAATCAGATGAATTTCAATAAAATCAACAAAACTCATTAACACCTGAAAAATTGTAGACCCAGTCACACCTAAATAGATATTGTATGAGCTGTTTGTTGGCATTATATCTTTATCTATATACATACATATCAGCTCAATTTTAGTAGCTACGACTAATATATTAGTCTATGATTAACCAAACAAAAAGCTTTGACTTAAATAATCAAAGATAAGATGCGATAAGATAAGACAAAAGAGATTCTGGTATAACAAAGAAATGGACTAAATATGTAAGTTAATAACAAATCTCTATATATAAATGTGAAATCAGATAGTCCAGTTACTGCATTAAGTACTATATGTATATATAAGTTTGTTCATTATATTAAACAATAACTGGAGACTATATTATATAAGCCATAACGATTCTAATTTATGTCTAAAATAGAAATTTGATATGAAAGAGAAGAAATGATATGGATTAATCTTTGCATTGCCTTTGCATTTGATCTTTTTCTGAATACAACTTCTATATAATATAGTAAGAAACATATATCCCTTATATAGTCCCATTCCAGATGAGTTATTCTCTTGTTTTTCCAACATCTGCTTATTCATTTGATGTATGAGAAATTGTATTATATAAAAAGTATCGCACAAAGTCAACTCGGCCATTTAACGTATTTTGCAATACTTTTTGCCTTAGCTCATTTAAAGAATCCATTAAATATTTTCTTTGTTTTTTTTTTTTTTTCTGTTCGCTTTTCGCATGAGCTGAGCAAACAAAAACAAGATATATATGAATGTATATATATGTATATAGTATAGATATATCGTATAATATGGTCACTGGCATCAGCAAAAGTAAATATTGATAAACAACAAAAGGAATTGTTTAATACAGCTGCCTAAAACTGAAATTGAGCAAAAAAAAGAAGCGATGAAATATAGATATTTATATATATATTCCTATATTGGGTGAACTATTTTTTATTCCCTTTTGAAGTGAGTTGCATTTGTTGTTGTATTAAACAATAACTCATTATTTGCCATCAGGGAAAAAGAACACACAAAAAAAAAAGAGTGCAGAACGCAAAATGTAATTAAATATAATATAAAACAATCAAAAAACCAAATCCCATAAATTAAACTTTGTCCAGAGAATATAACAAAAAAAAAAAAAAAATCTGCGATTTTAAATCTGTCAGTAGAGAATGCGGGGGGAAGGGGTTAAAATGGCATAGTTAATGTCATATTAGTTGTTTGATCTAATAAAGCGTAATTATCAGAGCATTTATTTAATTAGCCGCACAAAAGTACACACACATATCGACTATATATATATATATAGTACATTTTGTATATATAATGGTAATTTAATATGCTTAACCAAAACTCAAATTTAAAACTCAATAAAAAGTAGACAAGCTGTTAAAAAATAACATTTATATACACACACGGAATAAAGTAAGTGTAAACGGAACAGTGGGTTGATTTACATTATACTTGGGTAGCTCATGAGTGAGTGAGCCAAAATGAATGGCTCACTGAACTGAGCCACTGAGCTTGTTCATTCAATATGGCTCAGTTTGGCTCACTAGCTCATTTTGGCACACTAGTTCTTATGATTCGCTCAACTGGCGATCGCAAAGTGAACTTATAAGCTATCTACAAGTGAGCCATATGAGTGAGTTGGCTCACTTCGAAAAAAAGAACGAATAAGCCAGTTCACCTCAATGAGCTGCTGTCACCCAAGTATAATTTACATGTAAGCAAATCAATATAAAATTGCTTCAGTTTATTAAGTAACTAATTGTGTTTGGCATTGTAAATGAAATCTTTAAGAAAAGAATGATTGAAAAGATGTATACTAAGAGATATATATCTTATACTATATTACATAAGATCATTTCTAAAAAATATTATAGTAAAACATGATTCAAAAGATGTGTACTGAATGATATTTTCCATATTATATATTATCTAAGCTCGTTTTTGAAAACATTATTAAACTTTTGTTTAATAAAATTCGAATTATATTTTTAGAAGATACTTCAAAAAATTAACTTTACTTTTTAAAAAACTATTCTTCTGTATAAAATCTCTTAGAAAGTCAATTGTTTATCATTTCTCTATGATATTATTATTAGAAACTATTTCCCAAAAGAAAACTACCAACTTTTAAATGCATTTTTAATTTCTATAACTATAATTCTCCACTTTTCTTCTACTCTCAACCACTGTAAGTAAATCTCATTTATGCAGTAAAGTTTTTTTTTTTTATACCCGAGATTATCTTTTGCCCGTTGGATTTGGAGAGAGAATTGCGAGTTTCAATTGAATTAATTGAAAACTATTTTTAATTACCTTTTCTGGGCAATGCGATTAAGCCGAAATGCAATTGCCATGGCTAATTGGTAAAAGCTTAACTAACTAGTCCCTAGTTAATGTCGAAACAAAATGACAGCCAGCCCATTCAGCTGATGGGATAACAAAGATAAAGTCAATTCAAGGGACAGGACTAGCGATTGGAAGGGAATCGTTGACACCAGGACAGCAGCAGACAGGACAGACACAAGACAAGTGAGACAGTAGACATTTTAGGAGGCAATCAATGGGTGAAAAGAAAAGAGCCTTCTGGTTAATGGTTCGCCATAACTCTCAATCAAATGTAGGAAATATTTTTTTGGCTGCTACTTTACTTCACTTCAACTTCCACTTTACTTTCGTTCACTTGTTGATTCTCCAATTCTTTTCGCTGACATTTTACAAAGTGCCGGCAATTAGGTTGACAAAATGCTCAAAAAAAAAAAAAAAAAAAAAAAGCCGACACACAGTGGGACAAGTTTTAAAGAAAACTTAAATGAATTAGAAAAGGAGTTGGTTATTTTTAAAATGCAAATTCGATTTCAAACTATTAACTATTCAAACTATTTCGAGTGCAAAATGCAAACAGAATTCTTTCTTAATAAATAAAATAATAATAATAAAGGCTTAATATATATTAGTTTAAAAGTTTTGAATGAATTTAATAATTTAAAAAATATTATTGATTTAATATTAGAGTTAGTGATTTAAGTTTAAAGTTTCCTAATATTTGCTTCATATTGTAGTAAGTCATATAAATAGACCTTATAACAATGGATTCTAGAATAGAAAACCAAAATAATTTCATCGACTTTCCGCTTTCTTTAAGTATTTTTTCTCCGTATGTCAATGGATCTTATTATAGAGTGTGATTTACGATCTATATGATATTAAACAAGAGTATTTTACATGTTCTTCCACTTTTCCAAAATACTTTGATAAACCTCTACGTGACAGCTTACAACTTCCATCCATTAACTCCATTTCAGAATCGTGTTCGTTTGACCTATATATCCTATAAAGAGTTGCCATCTAATCCTCAACTTGATATATTAACTTACAGTGGCAAATAGTTGATATATATCATTATTAATTTTTATAGTTCAAAGAAATTTCAGTAACAAAATGATGATATGACTTATGTATGCATATCCTCAGTATATTTTGATAATCCGTAGTTAATTCAGTGATAATAGTTGGTATATTTTATCAATAACTTTTGTAATTTAAAGAATATTCAGATATCGAAATTTAATTTCATAATTTGGTTTCCATTTCTTCAAGTTATTTACAGTTGAGAAACCTTTGAGGATAAATTCTTATACATAAATCCCCATTTTCTTTCAAATTTCAAACTTTACTTCCCAGATTCACCCTACTGTACCACTTGTCAAGCAAATTTTGTTGTCTCCCTGCACCTCTCTCTCTATCTCATCTCTGTCTGACAATTTTTCCCCCGCATTTTTCCTAGAGTCATTTTAAAAACTTTCGTTTCAGCAATTTGTCGAGAGTCTTTTCGTTTTTGTGTATATTTTTTGTAAATGTTTTCACTGACAGAAGACAATCGAAAACTATTTTCCAATTCTTATGTCAAGTGCGGCTGTTCTTTATGTCATTTGAAATCGGAGCTGTTTGCTGCAAAATGCATTTCGTAAACTATAACAGAAAATAATTAATGACTTTCTCTCTGGGATCATTTAATGGTAATTATTCACAAACAGAAATAAATATTTAAGATATTTTTTTATATTTGCAGCTGGCATATTTGTTTCACTTTCGTTTGACAAGTCGCCTACGCTGAACATATTTCTATATGCTCCTTCTATATCTTAGATTTACATATATCTTTTGCTTTGCAAGTCGTGTGCAAATTTTAAGAAAAAGTTCTTTAGAAGCGACCTTACGCCTCTCCTCCCTCCCTCATTTTAAATATGTTTAAATAGATTTGTTTTCAACAAATTTTTCCTTGGCAAGGGTAAGTTAAGTAAAAAAATTTTGTTCATTGACTAAAAATTTGATATTTTCATTGACTTTGGCATTGACGTCTGCAGAGCCAAACGACTTTTGACGATTGAAATAGATTTTTGATCTTTTTTTCTTTGAAATGCTGTTAAGATAAATATTTATCGTACATTTTATTTTTTTTTTTTTTCGCGCGCTCGAAGGAAGGTCGACAAGAGTTAAAGGAGAAAATGTAACTTGAAGAAGGTCACAAAAAAAAGAAAAAATACAGTTGAGAGAGAATTTTAAAAGAAATTTGATAAAAATACATCAATTTATTTTTTCTTTCTTTTATTTTTTCTATTTTGCACTTTTGTTGCGGAAAAGACAAACCACTTGAATCAATCTCAAAAGTGTTGATGGATTGGGGGGGGGGGGGGAGGGAACGTGATGGGGAATTTTTGTGGCTTCTTTTTGAAGGCGATGAAAAGTAAAGTAATAGATAATATAAATCATAAGTCGACTTGGGAACACCCCGTAACAGATTTGAAATTTTGTAAGTCATACATGAGGCCAGCATTTCTTAGGTCACTTCCTCCAAATCTCTATGAGTCAGTTAAGTAAACAAAAATTGAGTAATCTTGAATCGTTTTAAAGTACTGACACAATGTATTTGCCCAACTTCCGTAATCTTTTAAGTCATTCCAGAGACCACAAAATGTAGAAAGTTAAAATTAAACTTCCACAAAAGCGAAAGAATGTTGCGAATTCAGGGCGATTTTAGAAATTATAATATATAAAACTTCTCTATTCTATTTACTTGTTTATGTTATACTTTATACATATTATTATATTTATTTTATTTACTTTATATTACACTTTATATACTCTCTCTATTCTTCTTACATGCTTTGATTAATATTAGTTTCAAGGGAAACTTATGAAGCCTATGAAATATTTCGTCAGCTATCAACATTGAACATTCTATTCAACATTTTATTTTAAATGGCCTTCCTTACGAACAAATATAATGAAAATTACAGTGAATGTCACTGAAAATCGTACACTTGAACAATTTTCATCACCAAGCAAAAAAAAGCATGTTCCAAAAATCAGAAAAATTTAAGAAAATCAGTATTGGTTCGTTAACATATTATCTTAATAATAAAATAAAAAACGAGCCAAACTTCATTGAAAAATTTAGGAAAAAAAAACATTTGATGTACAAAGTCCAAAAATGTATCGGTCACTCAAAATCGTACAGCAGCATTTTTTTAAAATAATATTAAAACTAATGCTAGCATTATATATTTTTGTGTTTTGTTGGACTGCCCTTTGCATTTGTAAAAGCCTCAATCCTTTTTGGCATTGAGTCTACCAACTTTTCACTCCTTTTGACACTGATTTTGTCCCACTCCTTAGAAGGAGCCTTCTTGAAGTCATCCTTTTTTGGAACCTTAAAGTTTCCAATTTTTTGTTCAAGAATAAGCCAAAGATGTTTGATGACATTCATATCGGAAGACTAGGTGAAAGTTTCCATTACTTTTGGACAGTTGCATAGCTCCCATGTATTGGAGTTTAAGACGGCGTGTGTGGGACCATTATCTAAATACTGCTTAAAAGTGCTTCGAATTCATAATTTCTCGGAACTTGGTATTAAATTTGACGTAAGGATGTTTATATATCCAATCTGGATCAATATTTCGTCAATAAAAATTAAATTACTGATTTTTATAGCTGACATACATCCCTAGGCCATAACCGACCTACCACCGCGTTTGACAGTTGCACGTAATTTGGCCATATCTACTTGTGTATTCGGTTTTTTTTATAGAATCTGCTTGTTAACAGATGCAAAAATGTTGAACTTCGATTCATTCTAGAAAACATCGTATTTCCTAACTCCTTCAGCTTAGATTGGAACTCCCGAGCAAACTGCAGTAGTCTCTGCCGTTACGATCATATTGGTATGGCTTGTTGCAAGCGATAATCGTTAGTATGAAGCAACCTTTTAATTGCGGATTCACTAACATTCTTTTTCTAATAAATTTTTTGGATCCTTGCTTATTTTTGGGGCTGACTTGTATAGATTTAGTTTAATTTGTCATATTATCCACAACCACCAGTGACTGTCAGCTTTGTATTTGCCGGAATTCTGACTTTATTAAAGACAGTATTTTCATATTTGTGTCTTTTAATGATGTAATGGATAGTGCTTTGATGTCTGTTAAGCATTCCTGTTATTTCGTTAGAAGATTTTCCCTTGTCATAATGGAAAATTACGTATACGTTCCTTAGGAGATACTTGCTTCATTTTCTTCAAATATTAACCCTAAAACTGAATAAAACTACCGAAAAACCATAAAAAAAAACTTCTAGTATAATTTTGGAAAAGTTCATTAACAAATTTTTCGTTCATCAATGGATATTTTAAGAAATGATCAGCTGTACGATTTTCGGTGACGCATCATTTTTCGTACAACAAAGAGTATTTTCAAATTTTCGGAAAAAGTAACCCATTTTTCGCACTTTTTTTTACATTTAATAAAAGTAATCTATACTATTATTATGTAAAACTATAATTTGCATGCATCCAATTGTTAGTTTAGCAATGAGCTAACAAAATGCAAGAAATAAGTTGCTGTACGATTTTCAGTGACATTCACTGTATATATAGAATTCTATAAATTATTAAGAAAATGCTTAAGATATATATTAAATATATCATTTTATAAGAGAAACATGAATATTTGGTTTAAGACCTTCGTAGAATCTTTAATTAGAAGAGGCTTCGGAACTAAATTTTAGGTCTCTGGCTTTGAAAGTCTCCAAAACTACTAAAAACTTAAAAATATGTACAAAGAACAGTCAAACTGCCCTATAATGTATTGGCACAGGAATCCTTTTTATACAGAAATTGTTATATATGTATGTATGTATACTTATGAATATGACAATCAGTCGAAGTTCCCCAAAGTTCGGAGTGTTATAATATCTGTAAAAAGTTCGAGTTCAAGATTGAGAAGTTAATTTGTAGGCAGATTTCGCTCTACTGCAGTAAAGTTTTGTTCGAATTAGAAAGAATTCGAGTTCGAAAATTGGAATCATAAAAAGATCTTTTATCCGAAAACGCTAGCAATAGTTTATTCCTCTAGCTTAAAAGGTATCCTAAATTACTTTAAAACTAAAAAATGTTAAAGATTCATCATTAAAAATAAACTTTACTATCTTTTTTAATTGCTTTTATCATCAACTAACTTCATTTCAACATCTATATACCCGTTTGCTCTATAATTACAGGGTATACAAATTGTTTGCCAGTCACGTTTGTGGTGCAAAACCAAACAGGCTGGTCAGCATTAAGACAGAAGCAGCACCAGCAGCAGCAACAGCGGAAGAAGATGAAGCAAAAGTAGCAAAAGAAGGGGGGTAGACAAGACAAAGTTTATTTTTTTATCTGCACTTCTTTTATTTTTTTCTGTGGGCGGTTTTTTTATTTAAACTTTATTTTTTTTGGTTGTTTGTTGCTGATTTTTTTGTTGTTTGTACTTATTTTTAAACGCATTGTTGGGTTATGTAATTGCAAGAGAGAGAGAGAGACGTGATGTGGTGATGACTTTTTAGTCAAATTGGTTTCTCCTGGTATTGTGTAAGGTGAGAAGGAGGAGTAGTGAGGAGCAATCGAATGTGTGAGCGAGCGAGCGAGCAAATAAATGAATGAATGAATAAGCGAGGGAGATTGGATGAAATTGGGATTGGAGTGGAGTTGAGTCGAGTGTTGCGAAAGTGAAAACAATTTAAGGTCGTGGATATATAATAAGCACACAGATGTGGGTTGGGGTATGGCCCACCATAAAAAAAGAGTTACATACATACATACATACATACATGCATATTTATCTATGTGTGTATGTATTCTTGTTAATTGTTGTCTTTGGTCTTGTTACGCTTGTGAATGACATACGAACCCTGAGAAAAGAACATAGTGAAACACTGAAATGCGAAATATTTTTGCTTGCCATTGCAAATGGGGTGAGAGCGGAACGCTCAAATAGAGAGTGTTAGTGTGGGAGAGACGTGAAAAGCCGGGTGTGAGGGGGCGACTGAGGCAATCTACCATGACAGTTCATGAAGGTTAAATTCTTGTGAAATGATTTTACATTTTTTTTCGTTTCGTTTCGTTTGTGTTTTTTTTTCGCTCTTTTCGCTGCAGAGAACATTTGCATTTTGCATTTAGCACTAATTAAAATGAGAGCGCGGACAGCCCATCTTTTTTTTTTTTTGCTCTTTAAATTTTATCTAACCATAGCCATAAAATATTGTCACGCACTGTGTGTGTGTGAGAGAGAGAGAAAGAGAGGCAGAGCTGCATCATGTGGGAAATGCGGCACTACTAGAAAATTCTTCTTTAAATTTATGACTCCACTTTGTCTAGGCACTCTTTTCTTCTATTTATTGCAAAAATAAATTGGTATCTGAGAGGAGCGGAAACTCTAAAACAGACTGACATCACTCTTGGACCTATCAGTCATGCTGATAATGAATTGGCCCCCTGATAAAAATAAACACATTCTCAGATCTAATAATATAAAGCAACTCATTCATTTATTCATCCACTTGAACTGTTTGACTGAGTGTCTATAAAAACGGAAGGCAATTTGGGGAAATTATCAATACGATGGCTTTATTTTTATTTATTGACAAACTATAAAAATGCACTGAGCGTATAAGGAGGAATAAGAGAAAGAGAAGCGACAAAGTTATAAGGAGGACTAATAATACGAAATTAGTGAAACTGAAACGGCCTCTGTTTACCGTTCTACGGTTTAGCTAAAGCATTCTGCTATAATTCCCAACTAGTTTAAGAAAGGTTGTAACGACTTCTGCTTGCTTAAGTATGGATATTATCGGAATGGAATAGATGACATTTATTATAATAGGAGACATATAGACTACGTTAATGAAATATGATCTATGCTGGATAAATTAAATGCCGTTTAGTTCCAAAAATTAGCTTTTCAATATATATATAATGGAAAATATGTTACAAAAATCAACTAAATAGAAGTTTTTAAGATTTAAAATTAGTTTTTGAATACAAATTATACACCATTATATAAAATATCATACAAAAATCAACCGAACAAAATTTTTAAGTTTCGAAACATATTTTAAAATTAAAATAATGAACCGAAGACATACAAAAATTAACAAAATAGATGTTCTTAAGTTTCAAAATCAATTTTTAAAGATGTTTTAGGTAAAATATTATCCAAAATTAAACGAAATAAATGTTCTAAAAATTTTAAAATTCCAATGATGGTTCACTATGAAAAAGATCATACAAAAAATAACCTAAATAGAAGTTCTAAACTTTCAAAACTAACATTTAAATATAATAAATCACCTACTGATGTAATTTGAAACACAATAAAGTTTTATTTTCAAATTTCATTTTAAAATATTATATTTAACAAAGTTCCCCCATTTTTCTCTCAGTGTATGTAATTAAATTGAGTATTTTACACCTTGACGATATCGTATTAGACAGATTAAACGTTTTTTTTTTTTTTTTCTTATGACAAAATCATTTAGAAAACAGCGATAAAGAAAGCTAACCTTATTGATGAAAGTTGAAATGATTGATGACATAAGGAGAACTTTAGACAAGTTCATTAAACCCAAATGGAACCAAACACAAGATATATGAAGAGAAAGAGTATTAACGAAAAGAAGAAAAACAAATTCAAATTGACGTAAGAACTGATTTTGCTGGCCAAAATAATAAATATACAAATTTTTTAAGAAATTTTCATTAATATTTTTTGGCACTTTTTTTTCCTTTTTGGAGGCGGTCAGCTATTACATCATATGATGATGATGATGATGATGATGCTGGTGGTCTCTTCTATCTGCTTGGAAATGGAAAACGCATTACGTATTAGAGTGATAGAGAGGTAAATAGAGACAGAGAGAGTGAGAGAAATAAACTGTCTAAACTGAAAAACGTCTGAAAATAGATCCAAGCAAAAGAAGCAAAAGCGCAATTGCCAACACACAAACAAACAAACCAAAGAAGAAAAAAAAGAGTACAGTTGCCAAGTGAAAAGATACATCTCATATGGCACGACCTAGAGATACATTATTATATCTGATTTCTATATAGAATTGTTAGGCTTTCTATTTTATTTTATTTTATTTTGTTGTATATTTTTGTTTTAAAGACAAAAATTATGGCGCCTCGAGAATACAATGCATGGCACAGGCACAGCTTTCGCAACTTTCGAAAATGTATCTGCCAGATACAGATACAGATACTCATCTCATCTCAGTAGATATATATTCTAGATACATGAAATAATTTCGGAAACAAATCTGCGCTGCTTTCGATATATATCGACTAAAAATAAACTCACCTTGAAAAGTTTCTAAAAATTCTTGAATATATAGCAAAAAAAAAAAATTTGTATTTTTTTGCTCTCGTTCTGTGTTTGTTGTTGTTGTTGTTGTCGGTTATCCAGAAAATATTTTTTTTGTTACACTGAAATTTTTTCTTTTGCTAGTCGTTGTTTGACCTTCACAATTTATGCACAATTAATTTTTCTTTTTTTTTTTTGTTATTAAAGATATAATAATTTTATCAAAACACAAAAAACACTTTGATTCGATTGTTGTTGTTGTTGTTGTACAAGGGATAAAGGGGGCTAAAAAAAGACAAAGAAAGAGAGATAGAGAAAGAGTGAGATTGAGAGCAAGAGAAATTTTTTCAGTTTCAATTCAAATTATTAAAATTTTTATTTCAATTTAAGCACAAAAAATTTATTAAAAATTTCTTCTTTGGTTATTGTTGTTGTTGTTTTTTCTTTCTTTTATTGTATTGTATAACAAGTTGTTGTTGCTATTGCTTTTGGTTGTTGTTATTGTTAATGCTGATTGACTGATTTTTCATATAGAAAATATTTTTGCATATGATAGATAGATACACACTTTATTATTCAATTGGCTGATTTACTCGTTAATTAATATATTGATTTATATATATATATATAAATCTGTATATATATATATATTTGTATATAATGTCAGAGTTTTGGGCCAATTCTTGGGCGACGTTAACTAAGCGACGATTTTCTCTCAACTAAAGCGAACAAAAAAAACCGAAAACCGAAACGAAAAATTTTTATGTGAATTTTTCTTCTTTTTGCTCTTTTTTTTGTATTTTATTTTATCTATTTTTTTTTGTCTATTTTGTTCGAATAGGAAAGAATCTTTTCAACCACATTGACGTTGCCGCTAACGCTGACGTTGCTGCTGGCGTTGACGTCGCTGCTGCTGCTTGTTTTGGCCTGGCTATTATATAGTACAGACAGACATCGGCGGTTTGTTCTCGTTCTCAAAAAGCTACAAAAAAAACTACAACAGACAGACAACTGCGGCTGCCAATGTCTATCTGTCTGCTAATGTAGATACAGATATATGCCTACATATATATATATATAGATATATATATCGTATCGTATAGTATCGTATATATACATATATATTTGCTAATTGTTTGTATTTTGTTTTCAGTTGCAGTTGGCTTTCTATTTGAATTTAATGTTTAGCATGATCTTAGGGCAGGTTTTTCTTTTTCAAAAAGTGATCTGTTTTCGAAATAGTTTACCCTTTCCTCTATTCGATTTGCTAGAGATCTCTGTTTTCTTTCAATAACAAAATATGTTTGGAGGTGGCAGTTGTGGGTGGAAATGGAAATTACATTTTTCATAAAAATTTCTTAGGTGAGCGGATATAAAAGAAGAAAAAAACAATTGGCTAAAAATTCAATTTGGTTTGTGGGTTGTTCACAAGAAAAATTTTAAATGAGTTTGGGTTAGAAATATATGTAATAAGAAATCTAAATTTAAAATTTCAATCATAGAGTAATGATATAAGACTAAACTCTAACTGCTTCCTTTTTATTGAAATTTTGTAATCTCTCTATAAAATTTGTAATCTTTTTACTTCTTTCAAATGTAATATTGAAATCCAAGAGTGAGAATAAGAGTTTTAACTCTAATTTGTTTTATTTTTTAAAACTTTTTGAGCCTTAGCTCTTATTTGTCTAATTTTTTTAGACAATTTTGAGTTTTAACACTAATGTCTTCAAATTTTGAAAGCTTTTACTTGTCCTTTCATTCGTACAAAAGTTATAGTCAATATTTTCTAATAAAAATTTATTATCATGGAATAAAAAGAAGATTTTCTATCAATTTCTCAAAGTTTTTAAACCTTTTTCATGTTTAACTCTTAACTTTAATGTTAATTGTTGCTTTTTGAATCTTCTTTCTCCTTACACTCATACAAAAGGTATATTCAATATTATCCTTTCAAAATTTATTATTATAGAATGAGAAGAAGAAACTAAACTCTTATTTTTTTAATCTTTTAAACCTTTTTCATGTTAAACTTTTAATTTTAATATACTAATACTAATACTTCCAATTTTGTTTAAAACTTTTTGAACCCTATTTGACTTAACACTCAAACAAAAGTTATTATCCTATCAAAATTTAAATGTAAATAAATATTTATTTTCCTTAACTTTTTAGAACATTTTAAAATTTCCATCTTTAATTTCTCTAATTTTTTAAACCTTTTTAAAACCCAATTATTCCTCTCATTCATTCTCATTGTAGCCAACATTTTCTTATCAAAATTTTGGCCATATCATTGAAGTTCATTATAAGTCATAATTGGGCAAAAATTTTGATAAGCCTTATTGGCATATATCAAAAAGTTATTGTACTCATAATCATTTTTTATAACCGATTCTTCCTATAGGAGCTATATGATAAGGACATTTAAGTGCATCAATTAAGACATTTAATTAAAATATCATAAAATCAATCACTCAATGAAAAAAGAATAAAGATCTTTTGTTTACAGAAATTTATTTTTGGGTTTCTTTTTATGTATATATATTGATCAGGAATGTATATGTAAAACTTCATTACAGTGCAAGCTTATCATAAAAATTTATATACCTTTTGTAAATGGTGTGAAATTTGTATCGAAAGCTATATGATCCATATTTAAATTTCATTCACGTGGTATAAGCAAAAGTGTTAATATAGCCAATATTGTATATGTAAGAAAGAGAGCAAATATATGAGAGAATATGAGAGAAAGAGCAAAAGATATAGCGAATGATATATAAACAATGATAACAAAAGTCTTTTGTGCTTTAAATATAAAGTTAAATTCTCTTAAGTATTCAAAAGGCAACTTTTTGATCAACGAGATAAAATTTTATATTTAAACTGTATTATACATATTGATCATTATTTTATTTAATTTGTTGTTGAATTTTATTTTAAGAAAGTTCAACTATATCATATAGAAGAGTATCTATTTGGTCTGATACTACAAATTCATAAATTTTGACCTATATTTTAAACCGAACCTTAATCTTTCTGTTTGCTGTAGCTCTCTTTATGCAAACTTTTTCTACAGTTTCCTGTACAGTTTCTTATCGGTTGTAAGTTGCTAAAGCTTTTATGCATCATTAAGTTTTATTAAATTTTACTCAATAAAGCATATTTATATTCTTTAAATTAAATGAATAATATGTATAAACTATTACTCTAAAAGCAGACATGTCTGAAGCCTGAGCGAGTCCTTGAAATTTTTTAACTGTTTTGCACTAGAAAAAAAAATTTATTATTTTAGGGTTTGGAAATTCAAAAGCTATTGATTTGATTCATACTAAATGAAATGTAAAAGAACAATTCATAAAAATTGTTGTAGATCATTCCTTTTCTAGTGCAAATTTAGAATTAAACAGAAATTCTTAGTAAACTGAAGTTCAGGATTAGTCAGGGATCTTTGGAAGACTCTGATGGAGATTCTGTATTGGAGTTCAGGAATAATTGGGGAACTTTGAAAGACTTTGATGATCTTCAGAATTTGTCGGAGAACCTTAAACAGTGTTCCGTAAGCAATGTTCAGGGTTTGTCATATAATACTTAGATTTCGATGAAACATCTTAAATAAATGTATAATTTACTATAAATGTATAAACAATGGGTCAAATGATCTAAATTTCAAGACTTATTACTATATAACAATATTTCAACTAAAATATGTATTTCTTTTGGTGATCTTGAGATTTCCACTAAAATTTCAGAAATTTTTGGGTACCAACTAATGTCTAATCCAAGAGAAAACAATTGTTTATATCTAAAATATTTCACCTAAAACATATTTCTATTCAAATCCTTTTGATATTTACTATAAACTGAAGTAACATCAATATTTTTAAGTATATAGTATACAAATAGTAGTAAATATATAGTAGAAAATAAATAGATAAAAAAACATAGAATTTTTCAACTATAAATATTAATATTTCTCCATTTCTATATTCTGTACCCATCTATATATATGAATATATTTATTTAACTATGACAAATCCAAACAGATGTATCAACACTAATGGGGGGGGGGGGGGAAAAAACTAAATCGTATATAAGCCATTTGGCAATACTGCTAATATTTTTACGACACCGCCGATTCACCATCTATATATGCAAATCATTTGTGTGTATATAATAATTCCATTAAATATTTACCAAGCGGCAATAAGTGCTTTTGGCTGAGTGTTGAAATTGCATTCTCTTGTCTCTAGAGAACTTCATGGTCAGATCTTTGCCGTGCCTCATTTAAAGTTTTTGTAATTAAAAATTAGAGAAAAAAAATATGACTGAAAGCAATTAATTCTTAGACACTATATAGTGAAGAAACATTTTCGATACATATCAAAAGAAAAAACAGAACGAGAGTGAGAGAGAAAATGAAATCAAATTCTATATGAAAATTTATAGATTTTATATTTTGCGTTCATATATTTATATAATTTGCATGTAAAATTGTTGCCAGGCCAACAAAAATAATTGAGAGATTGAGAAAGAGCAAAAAAATAATGAACTAGAAGGATGATACCCTAGCCAAGTGCCTTTTTGAGAATTTTGTATATTATAGCAGAATCATTGGGAAGTTTATACAACTAGTCAAGCAAGCTTTGTCAAATTGTTCCTATAGGAGCTATATCTAATAGTCGATCGATTCTGTTGAAACTTAATACAGATATTTCTATATATACTAAACTTACAAATACTAAATTTCATAACAATCGAATAAAGGATAACCAAGTTCTTGGTTTAAAACTATATTCTATAAAAGATCATGGCACATATGGACCTACGGCAGCTATGTGATATAGACAACCGATTCTAAGAAAACTTGGTGGTTATGTTAAGAATTAGATTAAAGTCATAAATACTTAATTTTGAGAGATTTAATTGAAAAACAATTAAGTTATGAATGTTCAACACGATTTTCGATTGATTGTTCCTATGGCAGCTATATGTTAAAGTCATTTGATCGGAATGATTCCAAGACATACTATGCCTGTAGCAAAAAGAGGCCTATATACAAAATTTCAGCTCTTTATCTTAAAGGGGTCAAGGAGAATATAGCATAGATTCAAACAGATGGACAGAAGGATAGAGTTTTATCACCTCAGCTCAATGAACTAATCAAGAATATCCATATACGTTATGTATGCCTCCTTCTATGCTTTGCAAACTTCTAAACAAAACGATTATACCCTCCTTGCAAGAGTATATAAAAACCAGGGAGAAAATTGTATAAATTTCTTCTTTTTCTTTCGGCAATACAGAAAATATATAGAAAAAATATTTTTTTTTTTTTTTTGCCAATTTATATATGAAAATATACACACAAATACAAACTGATAGCATATAAAAACCTATAGCAAAAGAAATCCAATGAGACAGACAGAGAGTGAGAGGGGGGTAGACTGTGAGTAAGGGAGGGTTGAGGGTATGGGTATTGGTAGAGAATTGTAATATGAACAACAACTAATAAACTCATATACAATATATTTTTGCGATTTTTCGGTATCGGCAATTTTAATTAAATCATGTTTTCCAATGTTGTTGCTGCTGCGTAATTCAATCAAATCACAATGAACAATAACAATAATAACAACAACTACAAAAAAATTTGTTAACAAATAAAGTAACACACACACACACACAGAGAGAGAGTAGTGATGTATACAAAGTTAAAGCAAAAGGCAAAAGGGAATTCGGCTATCAAAATCAACTGAGATAAGCATATAATTAAAGTTAAACACCGTTATTTAATTGCCAACGACAACAGTTAAGAAAAAAAAAAAACAACAACAATAATAATAATAATAATTTTGCGGTTTTTCTTTCAACACTTTTGCTTTTTGAAGTTAGGTAACTTTTTTTTTTAGGGGAAGCTTTGAGAGTTGAGTGAGTGAGTCAACAACTGCCGCAGCCTCCGCCTTGGCTCAATGAATCGAACGAACGATCGGAATCGAATCGATTGACCAATGGTCAAATATATGAATCATGGAATATTTTAAAGGCCTCAAGGCAATCCCTTTGGCAAATAATAAAAACCGGCTTTTATTGTTTTAAATAAATTTTGGTACACAAACACACACGCACACACTCACACACAGATCTCTAGAATGAAACACTTACACACCGACAGAAGAAAGACTCGACTCGCTTTGATTCAGTTTCGTTTTATCTTCTTTTTTTTTGTTGTTGCGAAAAATAAGAACAACCGTTTTTTTTTTGCTTTTGTTTTTGTTTGTTGCTTCGCGCGCTCGATCCGTTGCGTTGCGTTCGACCGTATGAACTGAAATGAAATGAAACGAAATGAAATGAAGGCGAAGGCAAAGATCGCTGTTGAAGTCAGTGCCAAGCGTAGCAGCGACAGCGGCAGAGGCAGAGACTCACACACACACACACAGAGACAGAGACGAGAGAGAGAGAGAGAGAGAGCAACACCCACTCGCCGAGGGACAGCAATCAACAGGTAAAAAAAACAAAAATAAAGGTGTGCAAGATATAAAATGTATCTATGAATTCATACATTTGCCGCTGATAAGATAAAACCCCAAACACAAACAACAACAGCAAATTATTGTTTCATTCCATAATCCTTTAGATTTAACACAATTAAAACTCTAATTGATCATAGGTGAGAAGGATCTTCTCTCTGAGATCCTTTAGACAATTTGATGCTAACAAAATTTTTGCTTTCATTTTTGCAAGAGAAAACGGACGAGAGAGAGAGAGAGAGAGAGATGTATAATATTCTATATTTAGGTTGTGGCATGCCACATCACAGGCCAAAACTGGTTACTCCAGTTGCCTGATAATCTGGGTGACGGCTATAACCCAAACAACAATAACAACAACAACAACAACAACTAAACTCCAATTCTGGGCTGTGCCAAAATGTAACTCTGGGCTGATTTTCCTTTTTAGCGCCAAAAATACAACAACAACAACAACAACCAAATAAAATGAAAACTTCTAGCAAATAAATGGGAAACAAACGACTTTGTAGATACTCTATATTAGGATAAGAGGGTGAAAGTTAATGGAGATATATGAAGGAAATCTTACAGACGTAACAAATTAATATGTTGGAAAGCTTTTTTAAGGATCTTATCTTCAGATATGACATAGCGTTGCCTTAGTTTATTTTCTTAATATTTCTTATTTCAAAAGCAATAAGTTCTTCATTTTATTTTTTTTATGGTTACAGTGTAATGTAGAAAATTATAAATTAAAAATTTTTTCACGTTTAACATTGATTTTAATTTTTTTTTTATGTAATTAAAAACAAAGAAATTCAATAGTGGCATATATATTTTGACATTGTTATGTTAATCTACAAAATTTAATATTATGATAAAAAAAGGCAATTTAAATTTTAAACTAATGGAAATTGTAGCCTCCTTTGGCATTTCTGACCATTTGGAGACGTTTCGGGACGGAATCCACCAAGGTTTGGAGATGTTTTAATGGAATCCTTTCCCACGCCTTTGTGCGATCCTTCAGCGATCGTTTCAATCCTTGTCCTTGTCAGATCGCCGGCTCTATTTCGCTTTATTAGCGACCAAACATTTTCTATGATATTCAAATCTGGACTTTGGGGTGGCCAATCCAGTGTTTTCACCCCAACTTCTCTTAAAAATGTTGTTATCATTCTCGCCTTGTGGCAAGGAGCGTTGTCCTGCTGCAGAATGAACGCTTCGCCGATCAATCTGTCACCAGATGGGACGATTTCGCGTTTAAGGTTCTTAAATATTGACCCTGGTTCATAGAACCCTCAATAGGAATCAAGTCGCCTACACCATTGTATGAGACGGATCCCCAGAACATCACTTTCCCACCCCCATGGCTAACTTTTTGGCACACAGGCGCGTTTTTTTTGAAGAACCAATGAAAATTGCTTTTTTTTATCAAATAATATTTGACATTTTAAGGATATTGTTCGTAATATTTTATTAAAAAAAACTGTTATGATTTAAACCTATGACAGCAACTTTAAAAGAGAGTCGCAGAAACAAGTGTTTTCCGATGGACTTTAGAGCTTAGGTTTATTTAGTGTAAAACCTCCCCCATTGAACTTTGTTCCGCCATATTTTATTTCCCTAGACGCAACAGGAAATAAAAATCAAATTAGCGCCACCTGGTGACTAGTGGCGTTAAATAGCAAATCTTGTCTGTGAAAAAATACGTATGTATATGTATACAACAATTTTCATAATAATAATCGGTCCAGTAGTTTTAAGTTCATTGATGACATACAGACAAACATTCATTTTATAGATATTTATAAAAACAATATTCATTATTTTTACTATTTTTATACCATTTGGAAATAAAAATTTCTAATACAAATATATTAATAAATTTATTATTTGACAAGAACTCCTATTCTAATCAATTTTGAGATTCCATGGAGCAATCATATAGAAGTACTATCCTGTTGATTCAGTCAAATATGTAACTATTTAAGTTTACCGTGAAACCTCCATATACATATGTATGTAGATTTCAGGCACAAATCAAACCGGCATACTTATTCAATTTTACAAATATAGCTAGATTAATGAACTATTCTGATAAATGTTAAATCCAACTTTCTGTTTGTGAACTTTTATATAATAGAGTTTCCTAAATATTTAATTATGTTAAAAGATCCAATTTTCTCGTTCTATATATGTATGTATCAGAACTTCTTTATCATATTTTTATACGATAAAGTTTCATTTTATTAAATTATTGAAGAAAATGTCAAAAATGTCAAGCACTTTTAAATCATAATTTTATGCAATTTTTAACTACGTTTTGACCTAATACTCGTATAACGTATTAAAAATAGTTTCCTACTTCTGGTCTTTTTAACCTTTTATTTGAAATATATTTCATATATACATATATGTATGTACATATATGTATGTATGTTTTGGTATTTGAAATTGCGGTTTGAAAAATAATGGACCTGACAAACTAAAAATTGAAATATATTGGCACTTACTTGGCAACTATTTTAAAAGTGAATTTTGAAGATATATTTATGTGATTATGTAACTTTTTGGAGGTTTCTGTTGTATTTCTTATAGCAGATCGATGGTATACCCTTATATATGTACAAAATGATTTTCAAAAGCAGCTGGAAAATTAAGGACAATAACTAAAAAGACGATACTAAAAGTAAATCATCTAAATTTGATAAGAAATATAAAGAAAAACAGGCAAGAGTTATTATAGAGACAAATAAAAGCATAGTGTACTAGATTTGTGACCGCCACTGTAGACAGTTAAGGTTAATTCTACATGGGGACAGGATAGCTTAATCCTCGACCAGGTTCACCAGGATCTAAATCACAACCTTTTGTAAAGAAAAGTAAAAGAAAAATACACAAATCTCTATGGAAATTGCTCTCATTCAACATTCAGCAAAATGAATGTTGCTGATCAGGAATATATATATATATATAGATACACTCCAAATATATATTCCCTTTCTATCTGTTACATACAGTTAGACAATCTTAATATACCCTTTAGCCCTGTGTGGGTATATTTGTGTATGCGAAAAAGAAAACACTCGAGAAACTGCGCAAATGGAAACCGGTTCAGTGTGACGCCCTTTTTGCAATGATATTGACCAACAGGCAGCACATTTTTTTCTCTCTGTTTTGGCAAAAGTTTTTTTTTTTTTTTTTGTTATAACCAAGTTTTCTCCTTCTTCTCACACAACCATTCACAACAGAGTCAAGTATTTTTTTTTCGTTTTTTTTTTTTTAACCATCTCCTGGCTAATGGCAACAAAAGCAGCCGTAAATCATTTAAACCAAAAGGTTCCGCCATAAACATCATCGGGAATGATGATAGCTATTTCAATTATGAGAGAATGGCACAGAAGGGAAAACATTAAAATAATAATTGATTTAGCTTTTGGGGGAAATGAATTAAAAATCTTATTAGATAATCTTATATTAGACTTAATAAAAAATGTATTTAAAGCCTTGCTATCTCTAGAGAACATGGCTCTTTTCTTTCTTTAAGCTGAAGACTTGAGCAACTTTTCAAGTAATGAATGTGAGAAAACATTTTAAAATTTAGCGCCCTTTTAATTTAAACGTTACTAGGTCTTACGTTACTGTTAACCCTTACGTCATGTTAAGTTAACAGCTGTTAAAAATCACTGTTACATAACATTGCTCGCAAATGATGCTGCTGAATTTAACAGTCCGCCCAGCTGATAGGGTAACCATATTTGAAACTAAGAAAGCGCCAAAATTCAAACGGTAAAAAATTACAAAATAAAAAAAATTCTTTGGGAATTTAAAATTTTCTGTTTTGTCGATAGATGTAATTTCGTAGCTTCTGATAACCTTAGCAAGTTTGTGCCTGAAATTTTTTCATTATTATTTGTTTATTGTTTTTTTTTTTCATATTTTATGTAGAACTATGTATTTCAATGAAATTGTTAAGTTGATATGAAAAGTTGACTTGCGAACGGTGCGAAATTGTATCAATTGGTTTAATTATTATTTTCTTTAAAAAAAATTAGCTGTAATACATTAAAATTAACAATATTACAACTAATTATGTATTATGGGAGCGAATCCATTTTGTTTAATTTTTGTTTTTGCCACTACAACTTTTAAATTAAATATAGTCAGAACTACATTTTTGGTTAAAACATTACGACTTTTTGACCTCTCCTTGTCTAATGACAGACTAGACTTTGCAGAAATAGTTTTAAATACATTGCTAAGAAAGATACTAACTAAACCATGTATAAAGAGATCAGGTGTATGGTTTATTTTAGAATTAAGGTAAAGGTCTGCCAGATAAACTCTTTAAATTATGTTTCATGTAAATTAAACAGTATTCATATATAGAACCTCAATTTAATTGAATTTAATCCATTACGAATTAATTAAATGTTTTTTAGTTAGTTCTAATCGGAACTGAACTTCTCCTAAATTTTAGCTCAAATGATTGTGTAGAGTGAATTAGTAAGAGATATTTAAATTCCGATTTTTTATACTTCATTCATATATGTAACTATTTTTGAAGAATGAAAACTCTTATTCATTTGAAATAAAGGTATTCTAATATATTCTTTATAATTATACCCTGTAGGGTAAAAGGGTATATTAAAGTCGCCAAAATGTATATAAGAGGCAGAAGTATACATTTCCAAACCCCATAAAGTATATGTATTCTTGATCAGCCTCACCAGCCGAGACGTTTGAGACATGTCCGCCTGTCCGTCTGTCCTTATGAACATCGAAATCTTGGAAACTATTAACAGCTAGAGCTACTAAATTTGATTTGTAAATCAGTCTTGTGTAGACTAAGATCAGGTTTGTTTCAAATTAAGAAAAAACGAATAACTAGAGCCATATTGAAGGCATCGAATTGATTTTTGGCACATCTAATAATATAGCTAAGGACGACTTGCTTGCTTCATTTACATTATCTTTCTTACCACTTTGTTAATGTTGTTTAAATCTCTTTAATGTTCTTCAAATGTTTTTTAAATCTTCCTAAATTTGGGATTTATTGAATGATAGATGTAGTTGAAGCTTCCCTATTACCAAAACTCCAGATCTACTTTATCCAGTTAGTTTAAATATGTCATTAGTAGCAAGATTTTAAATTTCATTATATAATTTGCATATTTTCTTGTTGTTTTTAGCAGTTCAGCGATTTTTTATAAGTAAATACTTACTTTCTGAGATACTTTTTCTTTCTGTGAAAAATGTTGAGGGTCAATACCTAAGCTAGGACTTAAATCTGACTTGGAATCAATACTACGTTTTTCACTTACTTAACCAAAACCATTTCAGAAAATTATTAAACGGACAGTTTTTGAATCCCGCGCAGCATTTAAGGATATTTTTTTTTATTTTTAGATCTTCCCATTTAAGGATCTTTCTCTTCCGAATATTGAACAATTTTCTTGACTTTGAGATTTCTGCTACCCCTATCATTGTTCCCATCATTGACCCAACTTTTTATGAAACTTTTAACGACATGTCTGATGACAACAATCATAATGGACCGTTATTTTTCTTTGGGGCAACTAATAAATATATACTTACATATACATACTCATATATGGGTTGAAGCCCACAAGAAAGGAAGAAGAAGAAAGGAAACATTGCAGGGATGAGCACGTGCCCATCATCCATTCAACCAACCATCCATCCATCCATCCATTCATTCAACAAACACATCATGATAACAGGCGCAAACAATTTGACAATTTAATGTGGCAACAATCAACCTGCAACCTCAAAAGAACAACAACAAAAAGAACAAGAACTTACCGCCGCAGGTTTCGCTGACAACATTAGCCACAGCCAACCACCAAATGGGCGCGAGGGAGCGAGAGTCTATAATTATAATTCCATTACCATTACCCAAGTAACTCGTAAAGAAACCCAAAAAAAAAAAAAAACAAAAGTAAAAGGTGCAGAAAACTCAACTCACCTGAATTGAGCAGGAAGATCCTGATGCAACTTAAAGGACACTTGTCTTGACTGTGGCATAATTGCCAAATGCGCGAGACGAGACGAGACAAGACGAACCATTGAGTGGCTAATGATGACCTGAGAAGGATGTTTTTTATGCGGGCTTTGCTAGAGAGCAGGTGAATCAGTTGATGGTTTTGGCCCGAATGCGGAAGTATGCTTATATTTCTGCCATTGACTTTGACGGAATGCCTATGCATAGTTTCCTCTCGTTCCGCCTTCAATTAGGATGTGTTTGTGGTTCCGTTTTGGGGGGCAGCTGCTGCTCCTATTCGAAACTAACTGGGATTTTTAACGAGTAACCAACATACACACTCACACACCGGGTGGTATCTATGGGTCAATGAGTTGCATTCACGATAAGAATGTCATAAGATACAAATCAGAAGAAAAAAAGAGAGTCCAATTAACTTAAACGAAGGAGTTGAGTGATTCAATGCTTACAGCATCTAAGGCTCATTTGCATTGATCCATTGAGGCATTCATCACACTAACATCGGGCGGGGAATGCACCACAGGTGATGGGTAAATGTGATGCCGTTCCAAAGATACGCCCCCTTCCCTTTTACCTATTCCCTGCTAAAACCTCTTAACGATGAAAGAGAGAAAAAAAAAAACGTGTCGTGTTTTGGCTCCTGTAAGTTGTTAAATTCAATTTTATTACCCTAAACTGGTGAGGGAGAGATAATGAAGATGAACATGATGATGATGATGATGATGATGATGGGTTAAATCAGGCTTAGCTGAGGGTCATTGCCTTAACAATTTCCGACATTTGGTTTTTGCAAAATCAATGGTTCACACAGCTCTATTTGACTTTGACTCAATTTCCGCTCTCAAAGACCAATAATCAAACAATAAAACTAATTATGTAAATGTCACAGACACACACATTTCGGGGAGTGCTACTGTCCGATCAAAACTCCGATTGCTAAAGAAATAAAGAAAAAAAAAAAAAAAAACTAAAAGGATGGAATAATTATGGACATGCCGAAGTTTATATACCCTTGCAAGAGTATCTTAAGAGACTTGCATCATTAAGAAGCTTCTACAGATGGTCGTACAATTTACTAAGATTGTTCCTATAGGAACTATAGCATATAGTCGATCGATTCTGTTGAAACTTAAGACAGATATTTCTATATATACATAAGTCACAAGTACTAAATTTCGCGAGAATCCCTTTGAAAACAACCAAGTTATGGCTTAAAATATCATATAGCTCATATGACAGCTATATGATATAGTCAAACGATTATGATAAAACTTGGTGAATATGTTAAAAAGTATATGAAACCTATAAAAATCTAATTTTGTGATATTCAATTAAAAAACAACATACTTATGGATGTTAAACCCTATTCTGGACCGATCGTTTCTATGGCAGCTATATGATATAGTCATCGGATCGCCATAATTCCATATAATACTATACCTGCAGTAAAAGTAAGTCTATATGCAAAATTTTAGCTCTTTAGCTTGAAAGGATCATGGAGAAGTTAGCATTGATACAAACAGATAAATGGTCAAACGAACAATTTAGGCTATACCAAGTCAGTTCTTCGTGCTGATATAGCATATATAACTCTATATAGCCGCAGATGCTTTCTTCTATGTGTTGCACACTTCGGAACAAAACTAATATACCCCCTATGCAAGGGTACAGAAACATTTTCAACATTTTATTAGTTCACATTGAGAACATAACTGCTTGTGGTTCAACTCTAACCAGGGCCAATTAACCCCCTTCCTTCCTTTATTTTTATTTTTTTTTTTTTTTTGACGGTTTAAAGAACCGAAAACCAAAGAACCGAAAACAACAGAGAAAGACCGAGAGAGAGAGAGAGAGAGAGAGAGAGAGAGGGGGGGAGAAAACTGAAAACAGAGAAATCAATCTCGTAATGCCTTGACAAGTTGTCGGTTAAACTCTAAGGCTAACCTTTGTATAGACCTCGGCCCTCTCTGTCTCTGTGTTGGTTGCATTTAAGTGCACCTTTTGGTTAATTTCAACCATAAAAAATTGCCTCATTTTAACAAGGCATATAAAGATGAAAAAAAAAAAAAGAAAAGAGAATTGAAAGGCCGAAAATGTCAAGCCATTTGGCTTTTTGCCATAGTTTTAAGAGAGTTTTACACAGAGAAACTGATGGAAAAAAAAAAACTGAGAAATCTTAAGGCCATGGCTTAGAAAGCGGAAGCTGCTTTTGCCCCAATTATTATTTTAATACTATAAACCATATTTTAGTATTGTATAAGTACGTAAACTCTTTGGCTTAATTGAATGTCAAAACAATCCTCAATCTTCTTCAATCGAGCAAATACGCATCCAGAATGTCAAACATTTGGCTCGGCTAATCGCGTAAAACATAACACCATTACCGCCATAAAATAAATTTTCTGCCATAATATCTGTCGCAATGTGCCTTGAGTAAGGGCAATATCGAAAGATGCCAAAAGATGAACAAGGACGTAGTCCTTAATTAGTCTAAAGGGGCTTAAAGTGTTCCCCATTCTTCTGATTGTTAATGATTAGAGTTAAAAATTAAACTAAAAGACCACCAAATAGTTTTTACTATACACAGATATAGCTCCGACTTCTCTAGAATATATATTTATAAACTCTTTAGAAAATACTCTATACTATAGAGTATACTGTATCTATAGAGTCTATAGATTGATGTCAAAGAATTTTGAAGTTTAATATTTAAACTTAAAGTACTGGAGATTTCTTATAGAAAGTGGGTTTAAAGAACTTCAGAAGGAACAGCTTTATTATTATTGCATAAAAGTAATAAATAAATTAATAGATTGTTGTAAAGGATAATTGCTGGAAATGTTTACACGGTCTGCTAATTCCTCGAAAGCCCAATCTTTACATTAATCATTCTTTTTGGGTTGATGTTAACAAACTACAACAATTTTAACATATCTAAGTACTATATATACTGTATTTAAGCTCTATACAGTGGAAACACTTTTTTCCGCTCAAGAGAGGTACTCATCCAACGGAGGATAATTTCAATACAAAACGAAATTCTAATCAATATATCCTTTATGGGAGTATTTTCACGATATAACAAGAAAGTTTCTAGAACTCTTTAGACATTGATCTTTCTATTACAAAGAAAGGCTATTAGATCGCCTAATAATTAGACTGTCCTAATTTACTTAACTAAAAGTCAATCTATCTATACCTTGTAGACTAACCCGAAATTATGTCCGTTTAACTTTAACACGCTGCACTCCTTACTATTCTTTGCATGAACCCTTTCGAGTTCTCGGTTCCAACTACAAATGCCTCTATTCTGTAATCGGATTAGAGTTCTCTATACCTATTCTAAAAACTTGTATTTTAAGTTATCTATCTTGTAGTTAGTCTTAGTTGTCGTCCGTTGTCCACGCGACTTCGTTTTTGCATGCTGTTCGCGCGTAACTGGGTTTGTCCTGGTTTCGCTTGGACCACTTGAAAAAAAAATATCAAAGAAGCTAACTTCGTTTGTATACCCGGTAATAATTATCCGATCCGACTAATTTTCATACTTTACCTACTTCATCGATTAAGGAACTTAATTTTTCATATTTCAATCATGTAGCTTCAAATTTAAGGTCTACAACTTGATAGAAACAGACAGACGGATAGACGGACATGTCTCAATCGACTCAGCTGTTGATGCTGATCAAGAATATATATACTTTATGGGGTCGGAAACGTATATTTCTATGCGTTACAAACATCTAACCAATTTTATAATACCCTCTGCAAGGGTATAAAAACCGTTCAGAAATCATTGCGACTTCTTTCCACAGAGTTTGGAATATATCATTTGCACTTTATTAATCAATAACAAAAAACAGAATAAAATTCAATTTAATGACTCTATAGCAAAGTTTCTTCCAAGAGTAGACATTCATCCTAGGAAGGTAAATCCAACTCTAATTTCTTAGAGATTTCGAAAGTGTGTAAATATTTCAACTCATTGAAAGAAACTCTATTGAATGACTTTAAAAAGAATCAAGGATTAACATACAACTTCATTATATTAAACATTTCATTCCAAATGAAAGACTTTTTGCAGGATAAATGCAGTCTCCGCTTGGCTTAAGCTCCTTCCTAGACTTTGTCCTAGACTACGTCCCTGAACACATTCGACAACTTGTGCAACAATGTCAACAACAACAACAACAAAGACGACGACATCTTGTGGTCAATTCCAATTCCAATGCTGAACAGGATTTTGATTTATGCCAAAAACGCAAAACACAACGCGCCGCGAGAGCAAAGACAAAAACAACCAAAAACACAAATCAAACGCAAACAGCGCGACGAAACATTGCAACAATCCATTCCAGAGCTTGGTCCAGGAGCTGCTAGCCAGGCCAACAAACAAAAAACCAAATATATAAGAAAAAAGGCCAAACGAGCGCGAAATCCAAATGCTCAAGAGCGTTTTTTTTTTTGCTTGCTTGTACTGTTGGCCAACTGTCACCAAATGGCCACAAAAACGCCCCAATACGTTTTGCGATCAAACGAACGAAACGATGGCTCGCTGGACTGGACTGGACACGGACTGGGATGGGACTGGGACTGGGATGGGACTTGAATCTCTGCTCATTGATATTTCGAGCGCGAGCGTATAAAAATATTCCTGTTGGCCATGTGGATGTGGGTTTTTGGTTTTGTGGCCTGAAAGTGTCGCCCCCGAGGCTTGGGAGCAGACAGCAGTAGTAGTAGTAGATTGAAGATCACCACTAACCAAAAGGTTGTCGTTGGAATCGATCTCATACGATCATCAACGATCGATGTATAAAGTTTTTTTTTTTTTTTTTGCTCACAAACCCAATGCCTGTCAGTCATCTTGGTCTTCTTCTGCTGCATCACATTCCGTTCCAAGAGCCAAGTTGATGCCTTGGTGCATGCATCCTCAACGCCTTTTAGCATTGTTTATGAAGTGGAATCAGTTTGGCAAAGATCTGCTCCTACAACACGTGATACAATTATGGCAGATACTTTTTGCTAATTTTCAAGCATTTTCCAAAAACCTTTCCTTTCCTTTACTTTACTTTTTTTTTTTGTTGTTCTGTTCGGGATGAGCTGAATTAATTTAAGTGTAAAACGAAAATTGTTGCGGCAATTATTTTTAGCCCTCTGATTTATTGTTGGCATATTCAGAGTACACTGGGAAAGTATAAACTTGACTTCACACCACATCAACACCTTAAAAAGAGAGAGAAGGAGAGAGAGAGAGGGGGGGAGAGGGGGGAAGAGAGGGAGCTCCCTAGTGGCACTTAACTGATTATGAATTCCACTCACAATATTCGCCGCAATGCCATTCTCGCCTTCGATCGTTCGTTCATTCGTTGGCCATTGTCACTCTCTGCGGGCGATCGATAGTTATGGTCGTGTCAGACATCCTGTAATTTTGCACTTGGCATTGTTGTAGTTGTTGGTTTCTGCAACTTGTTGACACTTCATTGAGGCGCAAGTTAATTATAAGACTTGGTCTTTTGACCACCCCGAAACCCTTCATTCATTTTGGTTGTTGTTACTTGACAAATACTCAGAGTTTTTTATTTATTTAAATAATAATAATAATCTAAAGATTAACATTTGTTTGGGAATACACTACAATTACTATTATATATGTACAACTAGAACCACTGGAACCACTGGAACCACTTAGTTAACCACTTCCACACTGCATTCATCTTCCTCCTCGTCGTCGTCGTCATCTTCCGCTTCCTCATTTTCACGTTTATCTTCAACAATTTCCACTTGCTGTTGTTGTTGCTGTTGTTGTTGTTGTGCCTCGGAGCCATCATTACTGCCTCTACTCTCACAGGAACTGGAACTTATGCATTCCAAATTATCCGATTTGACCTCTAGCAAACTGACCTGTGACTCACAACTTAGGCGCAAACGTTTCTCTGGCTTCTTGAGCAACTCTTCTATGGAATAAGGATTACGTTTGCGACTTAAGGATAATGCAGCTGGTGAAGATTTGCCAGAATCACAATCACTTAAAGCATCACCAGTAGCACCGGGTGTAGTCAAATCAATGGAACTTTCCGATTTGGTAAAGCCACCCAGGCCACTACCTACTCCTCCTGCTCCTCCCATTCCACTGCCAATTGTTGAGGTGGCTGCCACAGCTGCCGCTGCTGCTGCTGCTGCCATATTGTGTGGCAAATAGCCACTGCCATAGGATAAGAATTGACCACTAGCACCAGCACCACCACCACCAGCACCTCCACCACCGCCACCGCCACTGGCAGCTGCCTGGGCCTGCATATGAGCCTGGGTGTAATATAGAAGAGAAGGATTCCATAGCCAATGCTTGTGCAGGGCAGAATAGCTGAGATCTAGGCCACCCAATTGACTGGATACGGCATTGGCCAAACCATGATTCGTTGGCATTTTGGGGGCAGGTTTAATGGGCAACAAATCGCCCATTAGAGATGAAGGTGGTCTACTGCCTCCAGCTGTGGTAACCGGTGACATTGAATTGACTTTCGAGCTACAATACAATTGTTGAGCTGAGGCAAATCCTGTTGGATCTCCTCTACCAGTGCCGCCGCCACCTCCACTCAATGATGGAGCTCTGCCCTCTACAGCGGCAGCGGCAGCTGCTGCTGCTGCGGCTGCTGCGGCGGCATTCTGTTGACTTGAGGTCATCTCATCTGTCCAGAGGCCACTATTCCGTAAGATGCGATTAATGGAACTGATGGAGGGCACCGAACTGGGATCACAGACACGTTGTTGTTGCAGTTGTTCACGTATCTCCCAGGCAAACATTCCGCTATTCTCCTCCTTCAAACGTATGATCTTCTTAACAACAGTGGGCGTGGCCACTTGCTAAAAGTTAGAGAGAGAGGGAGAGAGCGAGAGAGAAAGAGTTGAGTTTGAGTTTGAGATACGTTTAAAAATATTTTTCTTCTAACCAAATTAAACCGGTTTGACAATTTATTTTGATTTTGCTTAACCCATAAAATTTACAACATTTAAAAATTTAATTTTTGCTATGGTTTTTTATATGTATATATCTATTGGTCTCTGTTAAATTGTCAATTAATTAACAATAATATCCGTTTTATTTTTGACTATTAATAATTATAGTAAAATAATTGAACTCGTGATCTGGTGTAATTACAATCAGCGCACTTACATTCTTTTATATCGAATAAATCTTTCGATTGTCAAACTAAAAAAAAACATTTAAATACATAAATAAATGATTACTGGAACCGTTTTGAAGATGATTTTATATCTCATTTTAATGTAAAACTTATGTTAAAATGAAATTGATAATATTTAAACAATATCTAAATATCCAGATCTAGAAATCTCACAAAACAAACGGCTATATAGCAATTGTCCTTTAGTATTAATCGGCTACGGCTTTGATCTGTCTTTATTTGACAATCCATGAAAATTCTATTTTTATTCCCCGTACCCATAGGGTAAAGTATATAACAGTCAGATGGTAGCATTTCCGACCCCATAAAGTATATACAATATGTTCTTGATCAGCATTACCAGCCGAATCGATTGAGATATGTCCGTCCGTATGGACACCTAGATCTTGAAAACTATAAAAGCTAAAGTTACCAAATTTGGTGTGAACATCCGTCTAAAGCATAGGTAGATTATGTTTATTTCTAAAATTCGCCACGCCCACTCCCGTCTTCATATTTTAGAAAAAACGAAATACTAAAGCTAATATAAGGGTTGAATTCATTTTTAAACTTCAGATATTAAGGAAACTGAACAAAGTTTGTAATATTCAGATCTTTTGCTTAAAGACGTTAGAGAAGTTGGTTACTAATATAAGAGTTAGGGTTTAAGAATTTTTTAGTTGGAGATTCTCTTTGATTTGGTTTTCAATAACTTTTTCAAAATAAAGATCTACTATGAAAAACTTGAAGTGAAAGAAACAAGTGATTTAGTTATAAAAAGCCCAAGTACTCTGAAATATTTTGGTCTATATCATATTATAATTCATTTAAACGAAAAGTTGAAACAGAAGAGATTTACAAGAAGAATTCGATCTCCAAAACTTAAAAAGAAATAAGTTAAAAGTAAAGTAAAAATGAAGCAAGCAAGTCGTCCTTGCCGACGTTGGATATATCCTGTACCAAGCAGAGATATTTAATGTAGTCAAAAACTCTCAAAATCGCCACCTCGCAGCAGCGAGCGCATTCTGTCTCGCTTACTCGCTCAATGTCGCCCTTGCCGTTACAGTATAAAACAGATATGGGTATATCTCCGATGTTTATTGTCCGATTTGGACTAGATTTGGTCACCAGGTGCAGTTTGGCTATATTATTAGATGTGCCAAATAACAATTCGATGCCTTTAATATTGCTCTAGTTATTCGTTTTTTCTTAATTAAGGCGGCAAAAGTAGGCGTGGCTTAAATTTTAAACAAACTTGATCTGCCTACACACTAGATGGATCTACAAACCGAATTTGGTCGCTCTAGCTCTTATAGTCTTATACAGACGGATGGACGGACGGACGGACAGACAGACGGATATGTCTCAAACGACTCGGCTAGTGATGCTGTTCAAGAATACATATATATATACTTTATGGGGTCAGAAATGTATATTTCTACCTGTTACATACATTTTGGCGACTTTAATATACCCTTTTACCCTATGGATACAGGGTATAAAAAATGTTATTAAGCTGGTAAACTTCGATTTTCGTAAAACTGCGCAAAATGATTTTTTTATATATTCTTAAGATGCGGAATATTGTGTGCTTTTAATGAAAAATCTACCATAAAATTTTGGCACATCCGCTAAATATTAAACGAAATTTTAACTATTATAACTTTTTCAAGTTTGCTATGAAATATTTTATCAATCAAATATATACATAGTTATTCTTTATAAGTGAAATTTGTATCATTAATAGCAAGTTACAAAATTTGTTTTTCAAATATAACTATAACGATTCCCATTTGTAACAAAATTTAAGACCAAACACTCAAAGTGGTAAAACCAAAGTATCCTTTTTGTTTACGATGTCTTTTTTTCGTAAAAGGTTCCCTTAAATAGTCATTAAAATTACATTTAAGGGAGCGGAACTTCATTAGATAGGTAGATAAAAAACAGATAAAAAAGTGTTTTTAGTAAAGTATTAAAAAACCTTTCAAAATACTGTTTAGGGTTGTAAAAATTGATACCTTTAAATACTGAATACTTTAATTACAAGCATCAATAACATAATTTTAACTACTTTTTTACTTTATTTTTTTTCAATTCTTTTGCCTCTTTCTACACTAGATCATTTACATATTAAACTTTACAATTACGAGCATCTACGAAACAATTTTACAACATTTTTTAAATAATTTTCTTGAAATGGAAATTTTCTAAGGATTCATTTTGCTTTTTCTACACAAGATCATTTACATACTAAACATTGCATTTTAGTAAGGAGCATCTATGACAACATTTTCTTTAAATTTTCTAAGGATTCATTTATCTCTTTCTCCACTAGATCACTTTTAGCCACGATTTATTCCCCTATTTTAGCCACGATTAATTGCCGTGAAATTCAATTGTGCTAAAACACACAGAGAGAGAGGTCAAACAATTGCTTATAAAAAATGTTGCAGCAAATGCTAAACATGACATGCAATGGCCCAGACTAGAACACGCCCCCTTTATTTTGGCTGTCATGTTGAGAGATTTGCATCAACTGCAAACTCCCCCCCCCCCCCCTCTCCCTTGATCCTTACATGTTTTGCCATAGCTCGTGGTCATATATGTTAATTTTGGGCCAGTGGCGCCCCAAAAAAAAAAAAAAGAGTCTCTTGGTCTCACGTGTGACGCGGCAATTCATTAAAAATTCATAAAATTCATAAATATGTTGCCACCGAAAGAAAAGGAAGAAGGAAAGGAAAGGGGAGCGGAGGGGGTGGTGGTGGTGGCGGTGGTGCACACTTATAACGCTGATCTTATCGAAAAACTACACGCGCTTGCTTTTTGTATGACCGGGACAGAAGTAAAACAGGCAAAGGAAGTAACTCAACTAAAGGTAAAGGTAAATTCTAAAAGGTAAAGGTAAATAAGTAGTCAAATCCTATACCCCCTCCTCCTCCTCCTTCTTCTGCTCCTTCTCCCTAAGGGGGTAAAGACTTCTTTATTGACCCAATGTAGGTGTTAAATGCGCGTTTTGTTCTGAACGAGTGCAGGCAGTTTTATTGAATTGTAGTTGCGTGGTGGGGAGGGGGTGGAGGTGGAGGGTTGCAACTATTGTTAATTAGACATTGGCGTCAAAAGCCGTCGGTAAATAAAGCACCTGAACAAAATTTGTTATACTACACAGACAACCCTTAACACCCATCGCCCACCCTTCCCTCACTATTGATGCGTACACTTGCACCGTGATTCGAGTTTGCTTATCACTTGGCCTACTATCAAATGATGTGTGATATTGTCGTCATTTCTGCTTTGCCCTGGCGTGAAGTTGGCCTAAACCTAAACCTGAAAAAAAAAACTAAACTCCCTAGCTACACGGTAGCGAGCCTCAAATTCAACTGATTGAGCGTGCGAACCAAACAGCTGACTTTTTTTTTTTTTGTCCCTGGAAGCGAAAGCGTGCTACTTGCCTGGTAAATGAGATTGATTTGTTGCGCTCTGACTGTGGTGACGCCCACAACAAACCGCCCACTCCCTAGAGAGACCCTCAATCAGCTATAAAAAAAAAAAAAAACAACAAAAAGTTGTCACTGTCACCGGAGACCCATCCCTATAAAACAACATGTAAACTAGCTGCTGGTTTACATTTGCTGCTTATCTGGCATTTGTGATACTTTATGGATTTACTGCTTTGCGTTTGATTTTTATATATAATCGTTTGTTGATTTCATGCCCACATGGCCACATGTGGTTTCCCGTCATCCATCCCCCGACCCCCTCTCTTTACTTCTGCTTGAACTTACCTTGGTTTTGCTACCGCCAATAGAACCAGGACGTATCGAACCAGTCTCATAGAAACGTGTAAGTATTTTCGAAACGCAGCCTAAGGAAATATTACAAATATTTTTAAGTTCTCTCTTTTCATTCTTAAGAGATTTTTTGAACTTACCATGAGAGACCAATAGCTGACGGGATATATCACAGGGTCGTACACCACAGAGGGCAAGATCAACAATACGACGACGCACACAATCCGGCAAAGGACGTCCATTTACAAAGACGCCACCCAATTGATTGACACCAGCTTGACCTGTTAAGGGTTGATTATAAGTTGGGAAACGATTTGAATAATGAATAATAATAATAGAAATATATTTCATATTTGTACAATAGCTTCTTGAAAACGAACCCAATTTTTATATGTCATTTACTTTAAATTCAAAAATCTAATCCTAACTTAACTTGGTTCAAGATTTGGTACTTCTGATTTGAAAATACAGAACTTACATATGTATATGTATAATGGATTAAGGATTAAGGAACTTTTATATATAGGAACTTCGGTCTTCGGTCAGTAGGAGATACTGATCTGAAGTTCCTTTCTTTTTGAAAAGTTATCAATTGAGAAAATCATAATTTATGACCTAACCAAATTTATTTTAGTTTCTTTTGAAATTACTTAAAAAGTGAACCATCATTTAAGAACTTTAATGTATTGATTTACCCCCTACATATTGATTTACCTAGTAACATCTACATATGTACATATTTATATTCATATTCATATCAAATGTATATTCTAATATATAGTATAGTATATTCTAATATTCCGTCAGAATCGGAATCTACGAAGAATTCTTTAAAACTTTAACCATGAAACTATAACTCTAAAACTGATTCCTAACCTCCGCTGAAAACTGAAACTTTTTTAAGAAATTGAGGTATAGATTTGAAATTTGAAACGTGTATTTGGACCTACTTTAGAAATTTGAACAACTTCTTAGAATTCTTCGTAGATTCCGACTAGGATAGAGTTGCTAATTCTTATCTATTTACGGACAGTAAAACCTCTCTTGAACAGACATCATCGATGCCCATATTTGTCCACTTAAGGGATGAGACCGTCCATGAAAGGAGAATTCTTATACAAACTCCATTAAGGAAGCCGTAAACGGTCCGCTTAAGAGAGGTTTTCATTAAGAAGATTTTACGGATTATATATATGTATATTCGATCTATTAAAAGCCTGAAAATTTTTTACGTTCCGATTTAACTAACTATCTACTTGTCCTTAATAACATATCTTAAATAGACCTAAAACTCTTTCGCTCTATTTTGTTTCCTAGTGTAAATTCCTCACTAAATTCTCATTTTATAAATTGCAAACACAAAAATTACTTTATAATCTATAATAAAGCATAGTGTTAGTTCCTACAGTTTAACAATCGCAATGAGTATCTCAAAAAATAGACAAGATTTATAAACTTAACAAGAATACATATATATGTATGTATATCTGTTTTGTCAAGTGTCTGGGCATGTTGATTTGGTTTTATCTTGAACCCGTGCCAAGCATCATTATGGAGGCCCATCAACATACGCTCATAAACGGCTGGTCCAGTGAATATACATAACTCAACTGTTTAAGTAATAACCGTGTCCCCACCCCCCCTTACCACTCCCACTTCTACCTCTTCCCTCTTAACCAAAAAAAAAAAACCGCTCCCTAAGTCAATTTTTTTTTTGCAATTAATGAAGTGCGAATTTTATGATGGCTGCCATGTCGGTTGCTCCATTTGAATGTATTCTTCTTGTTGTAGTTGCGGTTGTTGTTGGCGCCCCCCTTTTTTTTTCTTTTCTTTTTGTAGGTCTCTCTTAAGATTTATCTTTCAATCAGGTTCAGTTCATTAGCTATTATATATAGTATATATATATATATCTTATTGTAGTTGTAGGGCCAACTCACTTACCTGTATGTGGCATGTTGAAATCGAAGCCAACCGACAAAAATGTTTTATTTTTCTTGTTGTTGTTGTTGTTGTTTTTGGTCAACAATTCAATCCACAATAACAACAACAACAACAATAACAACGAACAAAATTCAAGTAATTTGGTTAATAGTTAATCGTTGAATTTTAATCAAATTTCAAGCAAGAACGCCATAAAAAACGAAGAGAAGAGAGAGAGAGAGAGAGAGGAGAGAACTTCAAATCTCTTGCTGATGGATAGAATGGAGATGGATGCTGGATGCTGGATGCTTCTGCTTGGTATGGAGCTGCTGTTGCTGCTGCTGGTGCTGCTGGTTGATGATGACGTTGACTCTATGGTTTGATTTTACGGCTTCCACGAAATCGGCACCGGGCCAGGCCTTTGGCCAAAAGAAACAGTGAAAAACTAGTAAGGAAAATACATAAAAACTTAATTATTTTATAAAACTACCAAGATACTCGACTCGACTCGACTCTCTTTTTTTTTTATTTTAATGTGCGGTGGTTTATGTGCTCAATGGCCATGTCCGAAAAGAAAGAACTCTGAGTGACCAGTGCCCAAATAGCCAGTAAAGAGAGGGATGGGGGGGGACGCCACAGTATCTCAAATTAGCTGCTTATCGGCCACATTCTAAGCGCAGCGTGAACTGGTGGCCCATTAACCATTGCATGTTCTTCAGGTAGAAGGGCAGATATATACATATATATATATATGTATAGGGGCTTAAAGGATATGCAAATGTTTAACAATTAAAATGAATTTTGGCCAATTGCTCATATAACCAAAAATAATATGCAAATGCTTAAGCCAGGACGGTTTCCGTTTCCTGTCATTAGAATGAATGGGGGCGGCAGGATTCTGGCCTGTCGCCAGCCTGTCAAAGGCATGAAAATGCCCCACCAAAAAAAAAAACCTTCAAAGAACCGTATAAATCAAAAGTGTAACTACCCAACACACACACACACACCCCCGCACACACACCCTCACACCCCCCACACACTCTTTGTCATGGCCATATTATTATGGAATTCACATTAGATTTAATTGCAGAGTCCCTTTTTTTTTGTTTTTAGCTTTTTTGGATACTTTTCAGCTCGTAAAAAATATGTGGAAAGCCGCACACACGCAGACTTTACATTCCACAAAAACAACTCGAAATTAAGTTGTTGCCACTCACCTAAAAAAACAAAAACAAAAAAGCGCTGAAACTGAAACGGGAAACTCGTGCTAGCCGTTAAGGCCATAAAGTTTCGTCAGGTTGGCCTAAGGCCAAACAGCAAAAGAGAGAAAAAAAAAAACAACCAAAAATTTTTTGACCAACGATAAGGATTCATTTCCCCAAAAAAAAACTGGTAGAAAGTGACGAAGAAATTGCTATTTTGTGCCAAATTAAAAAAGGGTTAACACAATTAGCTTAGCTAGCGTGTTTCTTAGCCATATTCATTCTGCCTCTTCAATTGAGGCTAATGAGCAAACTTAAGCATATTTATTGCACTTGTTTTGAAATTTAAATTTCAGTTTTGTTTTCTTTTGATCCCATCGATAGTTAATTCTCAATTAGCTCTCTGCACCTGTCAAGCGTAACATTCACATAAAGTCTCATAGAAATTAGTTAAACATATCAATAATTTAAATTCGTGCGATTACTGAAAAGTGGAACCGACAGGTTGGCCGAGCTTCTGTTTTCCATTTTTGAACTGAAACCCAAAAAAAAACTTGAGAGAAGAAGAAGGCATCAAAAATGGAAACAAAAGTCATGGGCGTAACTGTGGATCCCCTTGATTTGCTTAAGAGCAATGGAAAATGGCTTGGGGAAACTCTACAAACTGTGAATTTGACAAGACACTAATGTCGGCATCAAAATCTTATATATAAAGAGTTGCGATTTCTTTTTGCATGTAAGATTTAAAACCGAAATTTCATGGGATTGCACTTTATATATAACATTTTGTACGGAAATTGCAAGAGTTTTCACTTTATATATAAGATTTTGATTCCACATTGCAAGGGAATAAGATTTGCTACACCTGAAAGCTTTAACAAGGGATTACCAGTTCAATTCAAAAGCTTTTCTTATAATCGGGGCATAACATAATATTGAAAATTCTAGTTTATTTTCATAATATCATACCAATTTTAAGTTTACTTAACATTTTTTCTAGTGTAAGCTATGGTTCTACTCTATATATAGCATCATTCTTATATCATCATCAAGAATATATCCCATACAGCCATGACCATCTCATTCGTTATATCAATTTTTAATCAGGTTTCAATAAAAACTGGGCTTTACTTTATCACTTTTCTCAACTTTAGATTTCATCTTTATGTATCCTTTCATAAAGTTTTTCATTAAGTTAGTGTAAGACTAGTTTATTGAATCCTTTGTATAGATATTGTTTATTGAATCCTATGTATAGATAATACATAAAGATAAACTTTTGATAATTGCATCACATAAAGGCGACCTTTTTTTAACAAGTTAAGACTAGTTTCCTAAAGTTCTTTAGAAATCCATAGTTCTTAGAAGACATTCATACATAAATAGTGCATATATCGATAACAGTGCTATCAAAGTAGATGAGCTTAGGAAACCGATTTCTTCATATAGAGTATCATACTCTTAAGATATTGCTATGAAACAATGGAGGAAAGTTCTCTCATATTTACATAAAACTTTTGTTAAAACGTTATTCAAAATATTTTTATAAAGGCCTCAAACAACAATTGGAATGACTCTTTTGAAATAAATTTGTAAACGTTTAAAGAGTCTGGAACACCGAATCGGGAAGCATATATAGCATTTAAGAAATAATCAAAGAAAATAGATCTCCTTTTAAAGTAATTTTTTGCAACAAAATAAAGGTAAAAACATTTGAAAAGATTCTTTTGGAACAAACTTGACTAGGTACATATTTCTCTGTTAATATCGGATCGCTAGATGATAGTTCCCAGTGTTCTATATAAAATTGATGTTCAAATTCAATATTCGAAATGTGGACAATTATTGGATCGAAATACTATAGTTTCAGAGTAACCACATACCATACATTTCACTAAAAATCATTTTCAAAACTGCACTTGTTTCGTATAAGATCAGAAACTAATATTTGAATAACCTTTTTGGAAACAACAACTCTATTCTTAAGACAATCCTCTCAAGATATTCTTGGTCCAATATTTTATTTTTATATTACTATTTTAGAAAATATGAACTTTGAATCAGTTCAATATGAAACTTATTTTATATATAAGAATTAATGGATTGCTATGTCATCACTTCATAGCTCATTCTAGTAATTTCAACTATTTTTAACAAAACTCAATCTTGAATTTCTTTCTGCCCCCCCAATTAGAAGATCCTGCTGCCTACGCCTATGTCTCATAGTCAAGTTATAGCTGTTGGCTCCCCTCTGATTCTGTTAATTAAAATAAAAAAAAAAATTATAATAAAACGTACGCTTCCACCATTTGAATATGATTAGACATTTGATGATGGTCTTTTTGGTGCAGCTTCTGCCGCTCCCGTTCCAAAAACGAACACAGAGAAAAAAAAAAAAAAAAATCAATATTCCACTATAAGTAGCCGGAGTCGCCACGCTTAAATAAAGTTGTTTGGCGGCTTGTTTTCCTATCGAAAGAAAGCTTTATACCAAATAGAAAAAAAAAATAATCAATGAGCTATATAATATTTTGGAATTAATTAGCATATGATCTTACGAATTCGTTTCGTTTCGTGGGAAAAACTTCAATGAGTTATCATTAGACTTTTTTTTTTTTGCAAAAAAAACTTCATCTATTGTTTGCTTTTTTGTCGTTGACAAAAGATTGAAAAATAATAAATGAACTTTGGCAAATTAAATCAATATCCGACACAAAAATATAAAAAAAGAGTTTCATTCATAATGAACGATCGTTCAGATCGTTCCGTTTCGTTCCGTTAGATTGTCGTTCATTAAGAAATAAGCCGACAATCGTCTAACCATAGTTCGAACCGATGTGTTGAACAAGATAAGCAAATATCATTATTATAAAGTCTTTTTTAAATAATGCCGCTACCTGATTGAGATGACTAAAGAAAAGAGACAGAAGAGTCTGTTGGTCAAAGCAAATTATGCGCAAACAAATTGATTAGGCACATTTACGATTATAATGTTTGATTTTTTAGATGAGCAGGTTGTATAGAGATGGACAGGGAAAACTCAATTTAGTCATTGAACACATAAAACCATTTTTCAATTTTTAACTATTTTGTACTTACCTTTGAAATTTTCTCTCTTTCTTTCTATCTTATTTTCCTTTTTTAATAATATTCCCAAAATGTATTTCATTAACGTTCTAAGCACTTCACTTTGTATCACTTAATTTTACTTTAAATTTGCCTTAATAACTTGATTTAATCATTTATCCTTTTTAATTGCGTATACGCCGCGTTAGTTTTTCCCCAGCGGCGGCGTTTAATTTCAGTTTCGGTTTTCTTTTTTTTTTTTTTTTTTGGTTATCGCGTCGCGTCGCACCTTGTCACTGGACACCGTCAAAATTTCGACTAATGCATGCGAAACGCTCTGGCAACGCACAACGCATCGATCACCTTTCGTTGTCGTCGGTTTTTTTTTTTTTTGCCGTTGCCGTGGACCATCAAGCAGCAGCAGCGTTGCTTACTGTTGCCTGCTACTGTTCCTCCAAACAAGAAAAAAAAACCCACCCAACAAACCTACACACACACAAACACACACAGTTACTTACGCACACACACACACACACTGAGAAATCTTTCACGGGCGGACGAAACGTTTTTCTGGTGTAACCGGTTTTCGGTTTTCACGGCAGCCCAAAAACCCAACCTGGCCAAACACTAACAGCAACAGCAACAGCAACAAATACAACATGAACCCAGCCCCCATAACCATCCCGGGACCAATGAGCATTTACCTCAAAAAGCGCATGCGTTGCTCTGTCACACCGAATCATCTCTGATTGGCTGGCCAAAGGCAACGCAAAGAAGGAAAGCGAGAGATACACGGGCTCGGGGCCACCAGGGGGCATAGTAGGGCAATTTATACAGTTGGTCGGATCGGGGTACAGTGGTTTCATTTGATGTTATTGAATAACATTGTTATTTATTATTGTCATATATATGTTTAATAGATATCTAAGAATAAAGAAACTACAGGAAGGTAGCTGGGAGTAATGCCAGGAGAAATTGGATGAAAAGCAACAGTTACCAAAGGAGTTTTGAAATGTTTAAGGATACCATTTGACACAAACGGGATTTGGGATCACTTTCTAAGAACTTTTTCTATAAATATTGCTAAATACCTAAGTGAGTAAGAGAAAAGAGAAACATGGAAATATCATTAGATCTATGATGTCAGAAATCTTCAAAGCTCGAATAACCGAAATAAGATTCTCAAAATATTAATTATTATATGAAAATTACATAAAATACTTTTGCATATACCGTCACAGTAAAAGTGAAACCTTTAGAGCCTGAATTAAAGGATTAAAATCATCTATAAGATCCTCGAAACTTTTAGATCCTAAATAACAGAAATTAAATTCAAAGCACAAACAATTTTTTTGCAAAAAAGTTAGAAAATATATCTTTAAAATGTAAATGAATGGAATGAAGATTATCTATAAGATATTAAAAACACTTTTAAACCTGAATAACCGAAATAAAATCCATCCATAAAATCGTCGCTTAAATAACTTTCGCAATGGCAACCTTTAGAGCCCCAACGGAACAAGATCTAAAAAGCTCATACATGTAAAAGTGCGCATCACCCACTGTATTATCTATCTAAAAGATCTTTAGTAACTTGAAATCCTGAATAACCGAAATTAAAATCAAAACTACAGATAATATTCTTCAAAATTATAAATCCAAATATTAATTTGGAAGGAAAAAAAAAACCTTTAAGGTCTGAATAAATATAATGAAAATCTATAAAAATGATCTATAAGACATTAAGAAGCTCATAAACCTGAATAACCGAAATAAAATCCATAAATTACAAACATTCTCATCGCTTTAATAACTTTCGTATAGGCAAAAGCAACTTTTATCTAAAATCATCAGTATGTGTATCTATTCAGAAATTTCAATTCATATACAACCGAAACAAAATCCTTCTACTACGAGTAATGTCTTGGTTAAAAAAACTTTCTTAAGTAAAAAATTTAACCCTTAGAACCTTAGATTAAAGTTACTTAAGTTACTTACAAAGTAAGCTACTAAGTAAGAATATGATAACGGTCGTATTCAGAGGGAAAGTTTGGGAGTCCAGAATTCGCAAAATTAGGAAAAGTTATCCTTCAACATACCCAATAATTTGTTTTAGAGTATGTGGATTGCTCATCTAATAGACAATTTTTTACCGTGATCGGAAATACATACAAATAGATAATAATTTGGGATTTACTGAAACAGATCTTCCCCGAAAATATTTCCTAGATCTGAATTTAAATGTGTTTAAAGGAAATAACAACTATAAACTAAGCGTTAACACATATTGCCAAATTAGAAAGAATTCCCAACTCTATCGTCAGAGATTATACTAAAGATCTTAGATCTTAAAAATGAGTATCTATTACCATATATATCATATTTGAACTGTCTTTAAAGACAAATTGTTCCATCAAAACAAAAGTTCGTAACGAATATAATTCCAAAAATTTATGATTTTTACACCAATTGGAAAATTCAATTTTCAGAAACTGCAAAATCTAGAAGAAAAGCAAGGTAATATATAATATATAAGTAGTCCAACTTTTTCATCATCTTTGTAACCACTGTAACTGAAGACTTCACTGGCATATACATATATATGTATATATATATACATATATTTGATGCTTTTTAGGGGTTGACTGAATATTCCTATGATGATGGCATGTAGCCGACTGAGTATTTCCTTTTTTTTTTGCCCTTCTTTTGCCTTGGCGTTGCGTTGCGTTGCGGCAGCGTAGCCGTAGCCGTGGCCGTTGCCGTTGCAGCCACGTTCCGGCCAATCGGCTGGGCCAGAGTTCGACTTCAACAAATACACACACACACACATATACATATATATATATATAGATATACACACTCTTACATAGTGAGAGAGACTCACATTGTGACACTGGGGCGAAACAGCCACAGCTACGGTTTCTCATCCTGTTGCCCTGCCCCTCCTACCATACTACATTTCTAACGTTCATCCCACGCAGAGTGGGAAAATTGGCGTGGGCTGTGGGTGGCGTTAAGTAACGCTCTTACTGTGTGTGTGTGTGTGTGTGTGGTATAAGCGTTAATTGAATTTGACAATTGTCAATTGAAAATGAATTCCACTGACGATGTCTGACGCTGAAAGATAAAAAACTGTCATAAACGAATAAGAAGAGTAGAAAAGTAAATGAAGTGCGAGGGGAAAGGTAAAGTCTATATTGATCCCTGGACAGTTGAAAATTACAAACAGTTTCGTTCTCAATACCAAATGGCATGACTAGAAAATCGATTAATCGACTTGAATATAAAGTTTTCTTTTAGAGACTGGGATTTAGCGTTGCGTTGTTGTTGGTAACCTGCGAAAACCCCATTCCTTAGTCTGCGTGGCATATGCAAATCCACTTTTTAGCCACAAAACTTAGGCCAGTTAGCCAGTACAGGACAGGAAACACTTTAACCTCTCGGCTCCCCATATCATCCACTTCTTTGGAACTTCTTCTGTTGGCCAGAGATAAAACCTCTGTCAGGGCCCTCTTTACACAATGATGGTGTGGCTCGTGCTTAACACCAGTCATCATTTTGTACAGATAGTAGAAGGGGGCGGAAGGTGGAAGCGAGTGCTTATAACAGCTGCCTCTCTGACTTTTCTCATGCAACCAAGCGCAGCATAATAAGATCAAGCCAGCCATCCGTGCGTGTGGCATCAACGCCCAGCACACCCAACAATGCCCACACACACACATACACAGAGTCACAGGGAGAGGGCACGAGACCCGTAGTCTCGTTTTCTTGTCCTTTTTAGCAAGGACCACCCAACGCCCAATGTTATGTAGCTTGTTTCCTCTCTCACTGACAAGGCGATTATGTGACCGACCAAAAGGCTTTTCAAGTGTCGGCAATTACCCAACCTCCCGTCCGTCCGGAACACGCCCCAATTAAAGCAAATCTGTGTGGGAAGTGTCGGAAAAAAACGTAAACGAATGAACAAAACGAATATATGAATGTATATGAATATCAAAAGAGCAACAGAACTGAGGGGTTGCACCTCGCAAACAAAAAAAAAGGACCAAAACCGGAAGGAGAAAATCGGCTTAACTTCTTCCAATTGACTTGATTATTCCATATGCCAGTGATTCTTATCACACGAATTACCAATGCTTAAATTGTAATTGAAATTAAAATGCACTTTGTTTCATAATTCTCTATATTGTGGTATGGAATATATTTAATAAGTTAAAGTACTTTGATAGGGGAGAACCGTGTAAAAGTTTAGTTAAAGTTGTTAAGTAAACTGTTTCAACTATGTGTAAAACTAGGTAAAAGTTTACTACTGTAAAACTAGAAAAAAGTTAAGCGAAATCAAAGGAGAAATACTTCGTTTAAACTACTATAAAACTAGGAAAAAGTTTAGCAAAATCTATTAAAACTATTATAAAATTTGGTAGTATGTGGCACATTCATAAATATTTTATTCCAATTTAAAACATTTTTGAAATTTTTTCGTAGCTTTTAATGGCTTCACATCTATCTGGCAGTCCCTCAGCTACATTTTTTGCTTGTGATTCATTCTATTGTTTTTCTATCTTTCTTCAAACCATTTAAAGTCAGTTCTTTTTTCATTCATTTCTTTTCAAATACAGACAAGTAATAGGTTTATAATCGACCATAGAGGAATCGGAATTCTTATATAATAAAAGGAAAATTAAAACAAAAAAAAAAGTGTCTTTATGAGGGCAAGATGTAGGTCTAGAAAGGTTCACGTCTTGCCCAACTTCTTGGCAGAATGCATTAACTTATCTCCAAATCAATTAGAAGAAAGTCCTAATGTAAGATCCTAGGGCAAGTCTTAACCTATGAGTCTGAGGAAAGTCTTAATCTAGGAGCCTAAATCAGTGGACACAAAGGAGAATCCATTCCTGACAGATCAATGACTAGGCACAGGACTGAGTTTCGGAGCATTTCCCCTTAATCTATTAGCTAGGGACACCTTCAAGAGATTCTTTGGAGTCCGCTTAATACAGATAGATCTCTGATTGTTTAGGTATTTAAAAATTGAACTTTTATTCTAGTATATATAAATATTGCTTATTTTTTAAACATTTACATTTTATATTAAAATAATATTCAATATTCTTGTTAGTGCAATTGAATAAGGTCTGATTAGAATATTTCGTATTATTTCGTATACTTTACAATAAGATAATTCAGTGTTCCATTGATTGCTTCGATTTATTTATATACATAAATTATGTTAATATAAAAGATGGCTCCTTTTTGAATCGTGAAAATAGAATGAAAATATGGCTTATAAAGATCAAGCCAGCAGCTTTTGCTGGTGAAACCAAGCTCTCTTTACCTTTCAACATACTGTCAATAATGCCAACCCCACACTGAAAGCCTTAATGTGTGAAAACAGATCGTTTCCACATGACTATTTACACCATGTATGTATATTCTTGATCAGGACGACGAGCTGAGTTGATATAGCCATGTCCGTCTGTTCGTCTGTCTGTCTGTCTGGATCAACAGCTTATCCTCCGAGACCCTTTGCACCCAGGCTTCTTTTTGCTGCAGGCATTGTATATCTCGGAATCATCTCGATCGGATGACTATATCATATAGCTGCCATAGGAACAATCGGTCAAGAATAGAATTAAACTTCAATAACTTTGTTGTTTTTCAATCAATTGTTACGAAATTTGGTGCTCATAAGTTTAATACACCTTCAAACAAATCCACCAAGTTTTATCAGAATCGGCTGACTATATCATATGGCTACCATAGGAACGATCGGTCAAAAATATAGTCTTAGAGCAATAACTTGGCTGCTTTGAAATCGATTGTCACGAAATTTGGTATTTGGAAGTTTAGTTTATATAGAAATGTCTGTGCTGAGTTTCAGCCAAATCGCTCAACTATATGCTATAGCTCCCATAGGAACAATCAGACCAAAAATTTTTCACCTTTTTATCTCAACCCACAAACATTTGATATAGGGTTTGACTTGTTTTATATGCTTTCTAATGATTTTGTCGAATTATAAATATCTAATTGTCAAATAATAGTTTGCAAGGGTATACGAACTTCGGCACGGCCGAATTTATCCCATCATTCTAGTTTTATTTATACAAAAGCTTTAAAAGAGTTTACAATATGATTATATAGTCTCCAAGATCTAGGTCTTCATACGGACAGACGGACATAGCTCAATCGACTCGGCAGTTGTTGCTGATCAAAAGATATATATATACCTTATGGGGTCGTAAACGCTTCCTTCTATTTGTTACATACATTTTAGCGACTTTAGTGTATCATTTTAGTCTATGGGTAAAGTAAAATCTTTGCTTAAACTTTGGCTTAAAGAGTCCATCAGACTAACCCCCAATTATGATTAACGAGCTTAACTACTTCAACAATAAATTTTCTTATTGTTAAACAATGAAATTTTATTTCAAAAAAACCAAAAACCTAATTGCAACTTAATTATTGAGTTGATTTAGAAACAAATAAAATCAGAAGCTAAAAAAACAAATTTAAAAAAACGAAATTAAAACACAATTTTAAGTGCTCTTTTTAGCCATTAAGTTTATATATTTAGGAATCTTTTTTCTCTTGTTTTGTTTAACATTTCTTTCAGTGTAGAGCAACCAAATATTCTGACACCCACCACACATCAATTTATTCTTTCTATTTTGTTTTTTTTTTTGGTTTACCTTTAACAAATTAGTTTAATTTTTAGTTTTTCGTAGAGTGCTAACCTCGGGCTCTGCATTCCTTTAGATCCTTTTCGATGCGTGCCTTCGTACCATTAGAAGATGCCAAGTTAAAAAAAAAAGTTTTTGGTTTTTTTGCGGTGCTTTTGGGGCTCGTGCCTGGAGGACAGATATCGTCTGCAAAGGAATGTCTGAAACGGCAACGGTGCGGTCAGTTTTTTAGATTTCATGGTCCATTAATGAGCAAAAACAAAAAAAAAGAATCCTCATCGGCTACTGGGCATTGGGGAATTTTTTTCGCTGGCCTGGGAAGAAAATTAAACTGATGATGTGGGTGCTCTGTAGATGGAAGCCTGAAATTAACTTGGCTAGAAGTTTTTTTTTGTTTTCTGTTAGCTTATTTTTTTTTTGTTTTCTCTGTTTCTGGCAATTTTATTGGCAGCAGACAAAAATATAATTTCTAATTGCAGGGGCGGTCTAATTGAGGGTTTCTCCTTTGGGCTTGCGTTTGCAATCAGCAGATGCAAGCAAAGGATACCAAAGGACCAAAATTTCCTTCTCTCCTTCTTGGATATTTTTGTTCTTTTTGTTGTACGGGCCAAATTGGCGCAGGTTACGCATCATGATGTTCGGTTGATGGATGCAGGTTGCAGGTTGCATCCATCGAGTAACAGCAACTGCACCTTGCGTCAGGAGCGGGAGGGACACGCGTCAGGCAATCACAAGAAACAGAGAGAGAGAGAGAGAGAGAGAGGGAGAGAGAAAAAAAGGACAATCGGGCAATTTTGTAAACAGTTTGCCGACAAATACACAAAGAAAAGATAAGATAGAGAAGAGCACCTAGAAATTGTAGGCGGCAGGCACGCGATTTTCTAAACTGCCATAAAACGACACACACAGACAGACAGACAGACAGACGGATAGTCAGACAGACAGACAGACAGACGCATGTCATAGCCAATTAATAAAAACGCAATTTCCACAAATCGAATTTTATGTGTCCAAAAGGACCAAGTGGTATTTGTTCACCTGCCCACTGAATGGGTCCAATCTAAGATAAGCAAAGTAAAAACTAAAAACAAAAAAAAAAAAATGACAATTACTATAAGGACTTGGAAATTGTAACATTTTCTCACATTAAAGGACGAGACGGAGGACCTCTCACTCTCTCTCTCTCCCTCGCTTCACTGAACCCTGACATTAACAAAATGGCGTTTGGAAGGACTTCTTCAGTTTACACACAGAGAGAGGGTGAGGGTTGAGGTCCCGCAAAGTTTGCGTGTGTAAAAAGAACGTTTCTTTTGCGATAAATTAAATGTCTGACATAATTATGGTTAAATTGAAAAAAGACAACAACAGCAACAACAACAACATAACACATATTTATACACGAAAGAAGCAAAGAAAGGAAAGGAAACAAAAAAAAAAAAAAAAAGGAAGAAAGGTCCTTTGAAAAGAAGAGACAAAAGAAACTCGAGGGGAAGGCTCATAAAACTGCAAATTATTTGATCAAACACTATAAACATGACAAAGAGGATAAGCAAGATAGTGGCAGAGAGGGAGAGGGGGAAGGGGAAATATAGAGATTGTCCTGCTGACAGCTTAATAATACAGTTAACAGTTATATATAGAGATATTCTTATATATATAGCCCGATTAAGTTTTCATATTGGATGCCCCAAATAGAACCGCAAAAGTGGGTAGATCAAATACTATAAACTTGATAATGTGATGGGGGGTGGAGGTGGGGTATATACGGAGATTGTCCTGCTATAGTAAACATAGTAAGCAAACCATTATATATGTATCCTTCTATATAGCCCGATTAAGCTTTCATACAGGGTGCCCCAATTAGAAGCAAGACAAAAGGAAATAAGCAAGATAGAGGGATAAGTTTAAGGGGGAGGCTATAGATTTAGGAGGCTAAAGATTTTCTCGCTACAGTTAATATATAGTTAAACGTTATAGATATAGAATTACTCTCTATTTAGATCGATTACACTTTCATACAGGGTGATCCTAGTATAAACATGATAAAAAAGACAAGCAAGATAGAGGGACAGAAAGAGATATATGGAGGGAGGTATATAGAGATTGTCCTGCTATAATTAACTTCGAGCTAGCCTTTATATATATAGATAACTCTCCATATAGCCCGATAAAGCTTTCATACAGGGTGTCGCAAAAGTGCGGATGAGCAAGAAAAAGGCATTAAAAAGGTAAAAGGGGGCTATATAACGATGGTCTGCTCGAACTAACAGTTCCAAATATGAAAACCCTTCAACATAGACCGCTTAAACTTTCATACAGGGTGTCTCAACTCTAAGAATGACACTGAAGATGAGATATATAGAAGAGAAAGTATGGGAAAAAATGGTGTCCTACTACAGTTAACTTACACTTTATCGTTATAAATATAGAAAACCCTCTATATAGACCCATTATGCTTTTATACAGGGTGCCCTTATAGTTACTATAATCAAAGTAAAGAGAATAAGGAAGACAGATGGAGATGGAGATATAGATTTTGTTCTTCTGACAGCTTAATAATAGAGTTAACCGTTATCCGAGAAGATAACCCTTTATATGGCCCGACTAGCCTTCTATACAGGGTGTCTCAACTAACTAGTACCGCAAAAGTAATTTGGTCTTTTTTTTTTTTGTGTGCAAAATCTTTTGCTATGTGTAATTGCATTTTTATGGCTCGCAACGCCTCTGGATGTATCATAGAATTCAAATCAATTATACGCTTGTCCATAGAGTCAAGTTATTCCTTTCGTCCAGAGCCAAATGTGTTAAAATAATCGTAAAAAAACACTTTTTTCTCTCTTCACCATATTTTCCTTCTTTTTTTTTTTTTTTTGCCCAACAGTCGTAAATGGTAAAATGCAAAAAGCGGCCCGGCTATGCCATTGGCATTCCCTCTGGTTGAGTTTTGGCTTTGGCTTTAACTAAATGCAATATTTAACGATCGCACCGCAACCGGTGAGTAGGAGATGCTAAGACGTTTGAGGTGAAATCACCAAGCCAGTTCGCCTCCCCAGTTCGATGGCCTTCTGTAAATCTTTTTTTTCTCTCCCCTTCTTTTTTGATTCCTTACTTTTTTTTTTTGACAGAGCTGAAGCCAAAAGTCAAATACAGTAGCTCAACTAATTGAAAAATTAAAAGGCCTGCAGCAACTGGGCGGCCTATTTCTACGCCCTAGCGGATTCAGGCATAAATCTTTTGGCATTCCTAGCAGACCAGGCAAGGAAAAATAGTACTAAAAGGATGGTCCAAGCCTGAACATGCCGCATTTTGTATACTCTAGCAAACTGTCAATTTGAAGATTATATATAATTTAGAAGAATTATTAGAAAGTGTATTTAGCTTGTCAAATCTAAATTTGAAAAAGAAATGTTTTTATACAAAAGTTTGTTGATTGTTCTAATAGTTCCTATGATAACTATAGCATATAGTCCACCATTTCTATTGAAACTTGGTGGACATATCTCTTTATATAGCAATCTTCGAAGTACCAAATTTCATAAAAATTGCTTTCAAACTAACCAAGTTATAGATCTAAAACTTATTGATTATATCCATGGGAGCTATTTAATATAGTCAACCGATATGGATTAAATTTAAAAGAACTATTAAGAAGTATAAAAAAGTACTTAAAACTAAGTTTCGTTCTACCAGCTTGAAAATTAAAGTTAAAACCAAATATCGCACCAAATTTATCTATAGAAGCTATATGATATAGTCAACCGATTTTAATAAAACTTTGTGCATAAGCTAAGAAGTATATAAAACTTATTAAAACCAAATTTCGTGATATTCGTTTAATAAACAACAACGTTATTGATATTAAATACTATTTTAGACCGATAGTTCCTATGGAAGCTATATGATATAGCGATCTAATCAACATGATTCCGAGTTATACAACACCTAAAGTAAAAAGAAATCTCTAAGCAAAAATTCATCTCGGTAGCTTTAAGGGCCTCGGAGAAGTTAGCATTGATTCAAACAGATAGAGGGACCCACAGCAAGAAGGCTATTTCAACTCGGCTTATAGTACTGATCTAGAACATATGTACTTTATACCAAAACAAACTTCTTACCAAAATAAATATACCCATTTTGTAAGAGTATAATACTAATACGAAATGTGTAAAATCAAGAAGGAGCATAGTTAAACGTTCGGCATGCATAACGAAGTGCAAATGCCCTTAACATCAGCTGTTACTAAGTGACAACCCAATTAACAATACTATATAAAGTAAAATGTTTTAAAATTATTCAAATTTGTTTCAATTATTAACAATTGAAGGACACTTTCCATAGAAGTTTATAACCCTGTAACCCAGTGACCCTTAAAAATACTTACTTATATACCTAATAGTACTCTCAATTTTTAGTTGTTAACTGAGACAATATAAAAAGCTATCCAATTTATTTTACTCTAACGTTTAACTAAAGCTAAAGGTACTTGTTTTTTTTTTTGTTGGTACTTGGGAAAACGCCCTAATGTGCCATTCTTTGCACCTTTTCAGACACGTTAAGAATCATGATTATGCTCCAAAACAGACTTACCTCTCTCTCTATCTCTCTGTCTCTCTCTCTTTCTCTGTAACCAAGATAATCGCCCAGGTCCATGTAGCTTAAATACAGGTTCAGGTTCTTTTTGTTGAATTTTTAATACCACCGAAAATCACTTCTGGTTTTTTTTTTTTTTTTTGGCTCAAAGCACTGATCGTCATCAATCCATCCAACCATCGAACGGCTCACTGACACACGTCAGAGTAAGACCAAGACCATGATCATGAGCATAAGCCTGAGTTCAGGTCCGCGTCCAGAGAAGCAGCTGCAATGAATGTAATTGCCTGTTGTCCCCTAGCCACCATCTTCAACTTACTCCTCCTTGCCGGTTTGCACTTAGTTCAAGGTGTGCAATCAGTTTGGGGCGATCTGTTCAAATTTGTTCCTTAATTTTTAACTTTTTTTTTCAAGAAGGGGTTAGCTTAAGAAAGAGGGATATGTATGTATATATGTTTTAAAATTATAACTACATTAAGTCCACATACTAATTGCATCAGCACTTTGGGGCGATTTAACAATGTCATCATATAGATCGAAAGGGATGGCAAGGGTTAGTCATACTCCAACGCTTCCGGTTGACCGGTTGACTTCGGAATGAAGTCATAAATTAATCATTTAATAGACTCACTCGCTTTATGCTCATTGTTGTGCCACAACACATAACAATGAAGAGATGAAAAAGTGAAAATTTATTAACTGGCAACACATATAATCAAATTCATATCAAAAGAATGGCATCAAGCTGTGAACAAAAGGATGACATGCCGTATATTGATCTGGTATAGAACTAGAACCAGGATCGTGCCACCCCGATGCGGTTTACGGTTTAACGCTTCGTTTATCCCCCTCCCCCTTCCCCCCTCCCCTCTCTCTCTCTTTTATAGTAAACGGCACAGATTGTTCTTGTTGGCAGGCACATATGGTATACAGTGAAGTGTATGAAACTTACAAAGTAAGAAAGGGGATTTCGGTTGCAGTATTCTATACGAAATTTGTATAGAAAAGTGCTAGAAAAGGGTTCAAAGAAAGGCCTTTTTCTTATATGTTAGAGTTTCGTTTTTGTTTAAGGATTTTTTTCAGGAAAGAAAAGGGTTTTAGTTGTATTAGTATTCTCATTGCTTTAGGGACTTCTTTAGATTTTGTATTAAGAACTTCTTTAGCTAGAAGTTGTACTTTAGGAGCTTCAAGGACTTTTTTAGATAAAAGTAGTGATCTAAATAATCTAAAGCAATTTCAGTGCATGAAAAAGTTCCTTTTTATATAGGTAATTTTTGAAGTTTTTTTAGAACTTCTTTAGAAAGCACTATTCTCCCTGTTTAAGATCTTCTTTAAATGAAAGTGATCTATGTAAGTTAAATCGTTTTCAGTGCATGAAAAAGTTCCTTGTTTAAAGAGATAACTTTTGAAATATCTTAGGAACGTCCTTAGAAAGCACTATTCTTCCTGTTTTAAGATCTTCTTAAAAAGAAAGTCTTCTCTTAATGGCTTCTAGAGATAAAAGTTGTGGCATTGCCCTTAAGACTCTTGCGTAGAGTTCTAGGTGAGTCAACCATTTCTTTAGTTGTGCCTTACAAACTTTTTTTTATCAAACTACTGTTGTTAATGTCATAAGGACTACCTTAAAAAACACTCGTCTTGCTATTATTTTAAGGTCTTCCTTAGATAAACTTAGTTTATCTAACGTCCTAAGGACTTTCTTAAATAAAAATGGTCTTTTAACGTATGGAAAACATTGACTTTGTGATCAAAACATTATCTAATAGAAACAGTTTTTTTAGTGGATTAAGGACATCTTTACTTAAAAGGATTTCTAGACTGATTAAAGTAGTGTTTCAAGTGTCTTAAGGACTTTCTTATATAAGATTAACGTTCTTGGTGTCTCTAAGTCTTCGGTCATCGAACATTGACGTAACGATCAGGACTTCTTCTAATAAGAGCAATGTTTATATACAGCTAAGGACTTTTTCAGGTAAGAAGACTAAAGAACTTTTTTATTTGTATAGGAAAAGTGTTCCTAATCTCCAAGTGATAGGCATCGACGTTATAAGGACTTTGTCTTATGAATTATATTATATAAAAAGGACTTTTAGAATGTTACGTACTTCGTCATGTGGGAAAACTATGCAAAGGATGTCCCATGAAAGTTTAAACTTGTTGTAAAACAATCTAAAGCAAACAAGAACTAATCAAAGAACAAAAAGGACATCGCCTAAACACTCTCCAACATCCATTTCAGATTCTTTGTGGGAATGCTAGAACCCCTCACCACCCTTGTAGATACGCCACTGCACTGGCAAACCGCAAAAACCTACTTGAACATCCCCCGGGGCACTCTGTTTGTCATTCCCCTCCTACCTTGAATTGTGGTTACTTTGAATTAACACAAAAATTTCAATTGTCATATCCTTGTTGGCATAGCAAACGTTACGTATCATTAACTCTCAGTCGATCTGTTGACATTTCCATTGACTCGTCCTCGAAAGAGGGCCCAAAACGAACTATTTTTTTTTTTTTTTTTGACGGCAGGTGTCGAGATTATATAAACCCCGGCGGAAACTTAAATGTTCACACATTTGCAGCTCATCAATTTTGCGTTTATCCTGTCGGTGGCATCATCATCATCATCATCATCATCATCTTTCAGTTCATTCAACTTGATGTCTGAACGGGTCCATGTTAGCGCCGTGTTGTTGACTTAATCGCAACCAATTTGTTGGCCCCTGTGCTTGTGCTTAAACGCTTGTCGCCCCAAATAATGGAGCTGGGCTCCCCAACTACATACATACATACCCCCACCTCTAACCCACCTGGCCACCGCATTATTAAGCCATAAAATTGAAAACTTATTATAATTACATAAACATACGCCTCAACGCCTCTGGGCAACGCGCAAAAACCAAAACCGAAAACCCAAAAGCAAAAGCAAACTTCAACGATTTTCAGGGCGCACGCATCGCATCTGGGTGCATCCTTTTTCCAGCCTCGTTACATTTTAATGACCAGAGCAAAATGTGCAGCAGCCAGATAATAATTTTTGTTGTTTTTTTTTGCCTTGTTGTATATGTATTTTTTGGGGGCCGAAAGTGAACCTTAACTTGGTTGGTGGCTCTTGTTGCCTGTGGCGGCATAATGAATGACCATAACTTTGGGCTACTCTGAAACTTTTGGTCCATGTTGTTGGGCATTGGACTCGTTGCATCCATCATCTGTATTATCATCATCATCATCATCATCAGCAGCATTACCATTACGAAATTACCGAAATATTCTCATTTAACTTAATGGCCAACATCAATAAATACCAAGATAATTTCGATACGCTTTGTTTCCTTTTTTTTATTTTTTAAATCTCAGTCGAAACTGAGAAAGTTTTATATACATTTTAAGAAATTTAAAATAAATTGCATAATAAGTTTAAAAAAGAATGGTCAAAATTTTCAATTTATTTTGGAATTTTTGTAAAATTTCTTTTAAAGCCTTGATTATTGTTAAAAATACTTCTTAGTTAACAAGAATCTTAGCTTGTAATCTAAATATAGCAAATGGAATGAATTTTAGTTAAAAAAGAATCTGCAAACGTATTTTAAAATATTTAAAAAATTTAAGTGAAAATTTAAGTTTTTAGAGTCTATTATAATACCAATTCTAAGCAATAATTTGCAGTAAATTAAAAATTGTACTGAGTTAAAATAAAATCTGCAAAAGTTCTAGAAAATATTTTAAAAATGAAGCAAGCAAGTCGTCCCTGCCGACATTGAGTATACCCTGTACCAACTAGTTATATTAAATAAAATAAAATATCCTCGAAATCGTCATCAATTTCATGCAAAATTCTCTTTAACATGCAGCAACAGCAAACGCATGCTGTCTCGCTCACTCTTGCCAGCCAATGTCGCCTTGGCAATGCAGTGCAAAACTTATATAGCTATATCTTCGATTTTTATTGTCCGATTTCGACAAAATTTGGTCAGCTGGTCTAGTTTGGGTATATAATTAGGTGTGCCAAGTAAGAATATGATATCTTTAATACAGCTCTAGTAATACGTTTTCCCGATTTGCGGGGGCGGAAGTGGGCGTGGCAAAAATTTGAAACAAACTTGACCTGTGTATGCATTAGACGCATGTTCACACCAAATTTGGTGGCTCTAGCTCTTATAGTCTCAGAGATCTAGGTGTTCATACGGACGGACGGACAGACGGACAGACGGACGGACAGACAGACATGTCTCAATCAACTCGGCTGGTGATGCTGATCAAGAATATATATACTTTATGGGGTCGCAAATGCTTCCTTCTGCCTGTTACATACATTTTAGCGACTTTAATATACCCTTTTACCCTATGGGTACAGGGTATAATTAAAGAAGTGGCTTACTAAGGGGTATGATCTGACAACGATCTATTTTACAAACAACAAATTGGAATATCCTACACTCTTCAAAAAGATACACAGATAGATCAACAATTTGACATATCCTTACTAATGTGTTAAATCTCTCTGAAAATATCTAAAAACTCCGTGGCCGAGCCATCTTTGCATTCATCTGCAAACCAAAAGTTCTTATTTAAATTGTTGTTAGATAGATATAAGATATAGTCCCACGATTTTGATGAAATTTCCACATATTGATTAACCTGTAAACTTACTTATAATTTATAATATTACTAAAAAGGATTTATAATATTGATGTTCTATATAACTTTAAATATATTACTACTTTATCTCTCTTTAATTTCTTGAAATATTCAAATATAATTTGAAATCTAAATAACTATCACTAAGTCACTTGAACCAAACTTAATACTGCTATTACATATGTAAAACTTTAAGAACTTTAAACCTTATAAAATATATTACTACTTTATCTCTCTTTAATCTCTTTAACTATTTATCAGTGGGGAAAAATATGTTAGTTAAACTTGATTTGTCCTATAAAAGTTTGAAATATTTTGACAAAATTTGGTCCTTTGTTTAGTAAAAGAACTTAGAAATTTTGAATTTCACTTAAATATATAATAAAAAGAACTATTTGCAGCTATCAAAAAATAGTTAAATTATAAAACTCTTTATGGATATTAAATATTTAATAAAGTTTTCCTTTCAAATTTAGACCGAATGCCACACACAAATACAAGGTGGTTCCATCCTGAAAGGAGAGAAAAGGAGAGGGATTGGGATTTTCTTTCTGTCATATAGACAGAGTCTAAGACGAAAGAAGAGACAAAGGAAACATATATATATTTCCAATAAAAATATATATACTAATATATATATATAATAATAATATATATAATATATACTAATCATTTATATGAATAATATAAGTTTTTTTTCAATAGCTTAAAAAAAAAGGATATTTATAAGACCTATCCTTCCTTTGGAAACTATACTATATAGTCTACCGATCTTTGAAAAACTTGGGAAAAATATTTTACTATATATGTAACTCTTAAATTGTAAATTTTGTAAAAATCTTTTAGAAAACTGACAAGTTTTTTAGACAAAACTGCTCTGTTGTTTCTACTACTAAAGTAAAATGACTTACAAACTGTCTTATATGCAATATTCTTATAAGATCTTTCAAACAAAAGCTCTATATAATCTGTAAAGTCAACGTTATAATGAAATTGATCTTAAATCTGTTCGAAAACTTATTAAAAAGATCAAAGACTTACGACAAAAAAATAAGTTGTAATAAGTATATTGTATATGTAATAACTTATTCCAATTGATTAACTCAATATATTATTCATATCAATTATTGTCGGCAATCACTTAGAACGTTAAATACATGAATAATTCGTTACGCTTACTTGCTATTGCAAAAGGTTGAATCATCCTATATATGAGAGATATAGGTATATATGTACTATATATGCAAGTTTATATTATATAACTTAGTATTTTAAGATTGCCTTCTGTTTTGAAATTAAAATTTATGTCACACCCAACGAGATCTTTCTGAACTTTTATTTAAACAGATGACATTAAACAGCAATCTTTATGATTTTTCAACAAAATTTAATTGTCAAGTCAGAGAGTGATTTGATTTTGGCTATTTCTAGGAACAGATTTGCGGTTCAATCAACAGCACCTGCTGAGGCTACTTAAGGGGAAAGGAGAAGCTAAGCAAACAGGCAATTCAGATGGACTACCTTCGATTTTACTGAAGTGATCTAAAGATGTTTCCAATTGAGAAACAAAATTCTATTACAATTTTTACAAATTATATAGTTACTTCATTGCATACTAAGAGAAATGGTTTCAAAATTTCCTTTATATATGTACATATATATATAAAATAAATGGGTTTCAACCTTGACCAACCTTAACCAAATTTCACTTTGTTCCAGCTAAAAGTATTTAGAGATGATTTCACTTTAATTTTTGTTAAAATACTTTGCCAAAAGTCAAAATTTTAATTCTTTTGACTTACAAATCTTGGTATAGATAGTCTTAATGCAGATCAAGATTCAACATATATACTTTATATTTGAGAAAGATTACATTTTGTCTTTATAGAACTATTTCAAGGGTCACGTTCTCTTATTCGATTCTAGCTTTTACCTTGCCCTTTTACTACTTCAATGCTAAAACTAGTTGGGAATTACAACTAAATAGAGGTTAATAAAGTTATAAAGCTATAAACTTGATAAAGTCGAAGATGCTTCCTATAACTTTAGATAAGCAAAGATGCTTCCTTTTATAACTCGCAAACTTTGGACCAAAAAGAAATACAGTAGATGCCGGCTATGACAATTTACCACTTATAACGAAGAAAGATTTGGTTGGTTTTCATTTAAACTTGTATAAATGAACAATCGGTTATCGGCATCTACTGTATACACTTTTATTTTACAATTCTCTTCAACTTACAACTGAGAAGGTGTGAAAAATTTATGACATACTGTATGCTCTGTTGTCTATATCTTATATGTACCTTGACTGATTAGCTTATTATGTTCTTTGTTAAGGTTTTCCAATTAGTTTAACTCAAAAGATAAGAAGGAACCATAAACGCATTTAGCAAATTAAAAAGATTTCATTTTTATTACTATTAAGAAAAAGGTTTTTTTTTTTGCCTAATGTCATATTTTGAGATATATATATGTATATATATATATATGACATGAATTTGATAACTAAGATAATTGCAGAAATTTGTTCAATTTTTAACAAATTTATATTATTGTTGTTGTTTATCACAGTACTAAGCACACGTGTACAGTATCTTTTTGGCCTCACTGTTCCTCTCGCTTAACAAAGACTTCCTGCATCTCGACTTCGGCGGGTCTTTTGCCCCGTCTTCCACTACGAAACTGTTCCTCAATCTCGAGTAGAGTACGCCGCCTTGTCTCTGGCAATGTCCAGTAGATGAACAACATGGCCAGAAATGACATTAAGCCAAAGAAGATGAAACAATTGCTCATGCCAATGTTGGCCTTTAAATCCGGATACGTTTTGATGCACAAAAAGGCAAAGAACATGCCAACAGCAACTGTTAATCCCGAGGCTGGACCACGCACCTTCTGCGGAAATAGTTCCGAAATCATAAAGAAGGGAAGAGTATAGAGACCCAAAGTGCTAAGTATAATGAAGCCAACAATCGATATCACTGGCAGATAGGGAACATTGTGTAAAAAGTCACTCCATCCATGACCAGCCAGAAGGAACATGCAAATGCACATGCCCACTGTGGAGATGATGCCGGCGCGACGCCTGCCCCAAAGTTCCAAGACATAGCCCATGGGACAGGTGGCCAGGACACGGGCAGCACCAATTAAAACGGCACACATAAATGGATCAATGGTTACACCAGCTTCCGTAGAGATTTGCACAGCATAAACAATGACCACAAAGATTCCGGTTAGTTGTTGAAAGGCAAATAGACCCATTAGGATGAGTAGAGGCTTATGAACCTCTGGCAGGCGTAGGCACTTGAAAAATGAAGGTTTCTTCTCACCAACACGCAATTGCAGGGATTTTTGTAGAATATTATATTCCTCGAGAACCTGAGGATGTGTTATGTGAGCTAAAAATAGAAAGGATAAGAATAAGAGAGAGGCATCTAAGGGGTGTCCTTCACTTACTTGACTTATCCAAACCTCTAAAATAGTTCAAGGACTTTTTAGCCTCTGCCACATACTTCTTGGACAGCAGCCAGCTGGGTGTCTCTGGCAAGGGAAGAACACAGAGTAAGGCCACTATTTGATAGCCACAACAGATCATGGCAATCAAACGATAATCATTCCTTATAAAGTAACCAATGGTATAAAGGATAGTAATGCCAACTGCCACGGAAATGGATGTACCCAAAATAAGGCTACCCCTAATCTTGGGTAAACTAATCTCAGCTGCATAGACACCAGTTGGAGCACTAGCCAAACCCATGCCAATGCCTGAAAAGGAAGAGAGAGATCAATGATCAGTGATTGCTCTTGGTAAGGATTCACATCCATTCGCTCACCTGTTATAAAACGTGATACCATCAATTGCCAATAAAAGTGTTCTGGATTCGTTTGACTAGCCGTGGCCAACAGAGTCCAAGCTGTTATGGCCAATATATTTAAGACATATAAAGTTCTTTTACGTCCCACACTGTCCAGCAGGAAACCGGACAATAGACCACCCAAAGGACACGACAAAGTGTTAATGGAAGCAAACCACGATGCCTGCTGTCCCGTCAGATGCACCGATTCCTTTTCACTCGTCAATTGATTCATGGTTACAGTGGGTATGGCCAATGCCATGCCCGTTGATAATACACCAATATTGGCCAATATAACCATTATGGCCTGACGACGCACGGCCCGAGGCTGTTCCCCCAATGGTATGGTCGTAAAGGGTTTATTAAGTCCCGAGACAATTTGCGGTTTCCTTGAATTGCCATTATCGAGTTGCTGGTAATGATGTTGCTGATGATCTTCCGTATCCGTTGCATCACCCATATTGGGACAGATTGTAATTCTTATCTAGTCTGAAAGTAATGAGGAATTTTTGTTTTGTTTTTATTACGAGTAATTAAATACTGTGAAATATTTGCTCTTTTATTCTCTTGATTGTTTTTTGTCTGTTTGTGTGTATGCAGAACATGATTTGCACTTGGACTGTATATAGAGACATATATACTTATTGCTTGACATCTTAGTCATGGGATGAATTATATATGAATCATAATGCTGATTAAATCAGCCTTTACCATTTGTCTATGCCACAGTTTTTCTTCTCTATTAATGATAAGAAGTTCTTTTGAGCGAGTGGAAAGTAAATAATAACAAATGTTTGATAAAAGTGATATAAAAAGTGAACTGAAAGTGATATAAAATTGATCCAAAAGAAGTTTTAACTAGTTTAATAAAGATAACATCTAGGGGTTCTTATAATAAGAGTCCTATCTAAAAGATACTAAAATTTCTTTATTTTTATTAATTTTCTTGTTCCAATTTTCTTTAAGAGCAAAAGAGTTGAGTTAACGCCTAAAATTTATTGATAGTTCCTGTGCGCTTTAACTTCTAACTTTACTAAGTATTCAGAACATTTTGAATTGATAGAAGTTGATGTTTTTTAAATGTTATTGTCATTCTTGTTATCATTATTTTTATGAATTTTTTAACAATTTTTTTTTTTAAACCAATATAAATAGTTAAGTTAACGCCTAAAATATGTTATTCAAAAGTTACTATTTTCCAATTTTCACTTATTTTTAAAAACATTTACATTTTGAATGGATAAATAATATTATAGTAATAGTAGTAATAGTATATGATTTTCAAGGATTTTTGAACATTTGTGCTAAATGTTTTACATATCAATTTACTCAAGCTGTAAGTCTTTGTATTTTTATAAGTTTTTAAACTATTTTTGAAGAATCCGTGAAATATATAACAGGGTATTGACCATTTACCAATCAATGACAAAAGAGTTTCTAGGGAATTTTCCCTTTTGAGTGCCGACAATTATGGTACCAATCTCTACGATGAGAGGATATTTTTGACTAAATTGAACACAAGGATTACTATATGATATATTGACATATGTCTGATAAGTAAAATTTTAAAAATTATGTGCAATTTTGGGTTTTACAGTATGAGTTCGAGAGCAAGTAAAATGTCTTATAAATTTAACCTGAAAATAGCTGGTAACCCTTACTTCTGAGGATTTTTATGCCCCCTTTTTGTTCTCTGGGTTGTAAAATATGAATAACTACAGTAGTTCATCCTCATAGAGAACTCGGTTATAAAATGTGAATAACTACAGTAGTTACATTTATGTTACTATAACTACATGAATAACTATGAATAACTACAGTAGAACTGTGGAAAGAAGTGACATGGGCATAAATAAACTCCTCTATATAGAAACTTTATTAAGCAAACTTTTTTATATAGAAATTTAAAGACATTATATAGATCAGATATACTGTATAAAAACTTTATTATAAAGTTATACATGCGAAAAGAAGAATAAGAAAACTTTGTCTTTAAAATTAGCTCATTCATTAGGTAGAAGTTCACCAATGGAAGTTCTACTGTGCAATGCCAATTCATTATAGGTAAGTTTGACTGTATTTTGTATGATTTTTTGTCGTTTACAGCCCCAGTTTTAGTTGAATGAATATTTTATTATTATTATATGTAAGTACACAAGTACGTTTATTCAACAAGCTAATTTAAAATTCCATCATTACCTTAACATGATGATGAACCCAACTATGAATCATATCTAGCATAACAAGCTATCAGCCCATGGGTAAAGAGTATGTACTATAACCCACATTCTCACCCGGCACAGATCGCAATTAGCTGAGAGGAAACATCTTCATCATACTAAAAGCAAATCTAAAAATGAGATACCGAACCTGAACTCTAGCAGAAGAGACAACTTTAGTTGTTGTTTTTGCAAAAGTGATTTATATTTAGACAGTTAACTATTTAGTGTAGTGCTAATAAATTATCAAAATATAAACTTAAACATGACAACTTAGTTAACGAAAACCAAAGGAAAAACCAACAAACAAGTTCATTTTGAAAGCTAAACAAAAGTTAATTTAAAATGAATAAAAAGGTTTACTTGATATAGATATATGTATATATATATACATATATGATTCCTATGTATATAGATACCTATGTATATGGACTTAATACTTATCATATCAACCACATTTAATAAATCTTAACATTTTGTCAGCAGTTTCAATTCTCACATGGAAATTTACCACTGTTAATCAAAGCAAAAGCAATTTATTTTTTGTTGTTATTAGATAACTAAAGTACTTATTATTATTAACTATTTCTTGTGGCAGCAACAATAATAACAATAACATTTGCTCAAGGTGAACTCTAAAGCAGATTAAAAAATAAATTATTCACAGAAAAAAAGTTAAGCTAATGAGCCGCAAATCATATAAAATATCAAAATGTTATCTAACTTTAAGCAGAACATCGAAACGAATATGATGATTCGAAATTGTTTTCAAAACTGGTTTTCCTATAATAAATTCATAAAAAAAATGACTCAAAAAGAAAACTACTCAAATTACACTCAAATTGAGGAAAATGAATTGAATTTTAATTTTGTTTTTTTTTATGTTTTTAATTGAAACTGAACCGAACAATTTCTTTGTTCAATTCATTCCAATTAATTTCACTTGAATTTTAATAAATTCGCTTGTGTTCTTAATTATTATTATCTTATTGGTGAAAAAAACACAATGAATACTCACTAGGAAAACAATTATTTGTCCCAAAAAATATGGTTAATAAAAAAAACAAGTTTTTTTGTTCTGATTCCGGCACATACAAACAAAACAGTCGAAAACGTTTAACAAACTCACTCAAAAACAAACACTCAAGACAGGTGACTGACTGTGGCTGGCGCAGGCGTAAAGGCTTAGTGTTTTTTTTTTTTTTTTTTTTTGTAAATTTGTATTTTGGCCAACACGAGGAAAACAAGAAATCGGCCAAGCGGCAACAGTGGCGCGTGCTAATCCGTCGTCAACGAGCAGCCACAATGAACTGACTTTGCCCAGTTGCCACGTTAAATGTGTCCCAAACTAAACGGATTTAAGTATAAGAAGAGGCAATCGAGAGAACACTCACACACACACACACTTACACACACTCATACACACTTGTGTATAGATGTAGGCGATAAAGCCCCTGGGGCAACGTCATCTTCCAATAGATTTTGTTTTTTATTTATATGTCATGATCGTTTTGATCACAGCTAATCAATAGTTTTTAATATATACAAAAAAGGAAGCGAAGGCCAATGCCTGCAGGCCGATCAAAGAAGAGCAATTGTCAGAGTTATATATATGTATATATGTATATATATAGTTACTTTAGTTGACTTTACGCAATTGCGGCTTATCACTGAATAAGAACAGAAAATAAAACAAAGGCGCAACAACGACCCTCGACAGCCCTAGGCCAATTATATGCTCGTAAATATTAAATAGACTTTGAAAATACACGGTATATACTTGTTATCTCTCTCTCTCTTTCTCTCTTTTAAGTTAGTCGTACAATATGTTTTGTGTTTAACATTTTCAACAGTTATCACTTTTGCTTACATACAGAGATTTTTGTTAAAGTTCATCATTTAAAGCGGGAAATGAAATTAAAATAAACATTGGCTATCTTATCGAATGAAAATTTATATATACATGTATCTCTGCGACTGCTCTGTAGTTAATCAAATTTGCTAAAATGCCTGTCCCACGCTGTCAATTAGTTGGCCATTAATGCTCGATTAGATAAGAATTACGGAAAAAAAAACAAATGCGCAAACTCAAATTCAAGGCAATTGAAAAACCGTTAAGCCGTTAATTTAAACTCAAATGGAGCTGCCAGTTCAACTCGAAATGATCGCTGTTCAGAATGAGTTGATTCACAATGAGCTATCGATTGTTCTTATCGATATTTTAATGTACTCATAAACAACAAACAGCAAAAGGCGAAATATTGCGCTTGATTTAAGAAATAAAGGAGTTGATTATATACTTAGTTATTTAGACGAATTTATTTCCAAAATATGTAATTAGAGAACAATATTATAATATGGGCAATAAGGTCTACACAAATTTATAAGGACTTAGTTTCCAAATCATAATGACTTTGTTCTCATAAACATGAAACACACTTAAATACTTAAATGGGCCAAAAGCATTTTTTCTTTATATATCTGTTAATTAGTACAATCGCGCTCCGGAAAAATGAAAATGAAATTGTCTATTGCCGTGGCAACTTGGCTGTAGTAATAGCAATGATCTCCGGAGGGTAGCTAAGTTGGTAATTTTTCAAATGTACCGCCAATAATATAGGCATCGAGTAATGAATATAGGGAAATTCAATAGTATCATCAAATTAGCCACAATCTGTAAATCCATGTTACAGCGATAGTGTGCAACTTAAATTAAAAGTTTTACAATAGTTTCTTCAATTAAGCATTAATTAATATGCTTTTAAAGCAATGTTGCACCAAAATCGCTTTAATTAAAATAAAAATATGAAAAACCTTTAACAGCCGTTTAACAGCAATCGTCAAAACGCGACGTCGCTATCTTGACAGCTTTAAAAAAGTGGGATTTTCGTTCATCAGTGTTGTTGTTATTTTCTACTAAAGCGGTTGTGTCGTCGCTCGGTGTTTAATTTTGCTTTAAAAAATTATCAAAATTTTGAAAAATTTATAATTATAAATTAATATATAAATAATTCATATAAAGCAACAAAGTCAAACAAAAATCGAGAGCACTTCGGAAAAACGTTCAGTGGTAATTGTTAAAATGTGTTGAAGCCAAATCAAAGCAAGAATTTAAAAACCCAAGCGAAAGAAAAAAAAAACGAAAAGTTTAAACAAAAGTGTAGCAAACAATTGCCGAGACGTAGCAACAACAACAAAAAAGAACAAGTGTAAAGCAGAATAGTAAATAGAATATAGTAAAAAAAACGAACGAATTGAAAAAACAAATAGAAAATAGAAAATTTATTGAAATTGAGCACGTGTGTGTGTGTGCATGTGTGAGTATTGCATCCAAATCGAAATTTCATTGTGTGAGTGAGTGAGCGAGCGAGCGAGAAAGCGAGTGCAACATTGTGATCGTGTGGCAAGAAGTAGCAACGTAACCCCAACCATGTCCCCCCCTTCTCTTACTCTTTCATTTACTCACTCTACACACCCGTTCACCATTCTTTTTTTTTTTTTTTGTTGTGTTATTTTGTTGTTGGGGACTTTGGTTGTGTTTGTGGTGTGTTTTGTAAGTTTGAAATTGGAATCTTCTTTCATTTCGACATGTATGCTTGCATGTGTGTGTATGTGTTTGTATGTGGCACACAGCATAATTAAGATAAGGCGAGCAAATGAGAGAGGGTTACTACGTGTCATATGAAGAAGCTCTCTCTCTCTCTCTCTCTCTTGCTCTCTGAGGATCCCATTGCGTGCCCTGCTGTTGCGCACACTCAAAGACAATTGCCCATTTCACTTTGGCCTGGTACCGTTTAATTGATATTTACCACTCTCGTTTTGGGTCAAACAGCTGACTGAGTGACTGAATATATGTATATGTATGTAGATACATATATATATTTGGGGCGCCTATGATTAAGCCTTGCTTGTAAAGGTATTCCCCATAAGACCAAATCAGTATTAAAACACAGTCAGCATATTCATTCGATTTCTGCTGAATTCTCAATATCCCACTTACTCATTTGTGTGTGCGTGTGTGTGAGTTTAGTATATGTAAGTATGTGTTTGTGCTTCATTCTATATTCTTATATGTGTGTGTGTGTGTTTGTTTTATAAAAATGATTTCAACAACGTTTCTTCTCTCTCCTCTTCTCCAATTTCCAGGGCGTTCTCATTCTTGCGTATATGCAAATAATAAACAATAAAAATAAGAAGAAGAAGCAGCAGTAGCAAATTCCCGCTATCTCTTTATCCAATTTTTTTTTTTGTTGTTTTCTTCTTTTCTCTTTTTATTACATTTGCCCTTGCACACAGTAAATGTGGGGAGGGGGGGTAACGTGGTTCAGTTTTTTCTTTTGCAATTCTAGAAAGTAAGCAGATTATTATGTCTGACATTTACTACGACTTTACAATCAATTAGTTTTAGTGACCTAAAACGTATTTTCGATGGTTTATAATGGAAATTATTATCTAAATGTGTATAGTGACTGGAAAAAGTATTGGCTTACAGTTCGCATTTAGTATTTCTAAATACTTTTAAAGCTTCATTTTAACTATCTAAATTTAAGCATCTAAATCTACATACATACACCTGCTCCAAGCTATCATCAAACTTTTAAAGCCAATAAAAGACAATGCAAATTAAGCAATTCATACAATTGAAATACATACAGTAAGCCCTCGCAGAAAGCAACAGTCGATACTCACAATTCCAACCTTTAAGAATTTCGAATTGGAAATGCAGGGTAAAATCTCACAGTTCTCAAAGAAATAAATTAAACAAAAACAAAACAAATTATTCTGGAAATCTTTTGTTTATATTAAAATGTTGAAAAGGGGCCATTAATCAGTAATATGATTATAGGAAAATTTTAGACTCAGTTTTCGCACCAACCATAATATTCGCTATTTGTTCAATTTAAATTGATTGTGCGGGGGAGTACTGTAATGCAAATACCTACATATGTATCTATATGTATATCAAAACAATTGCTTCTAAGAATCAATTTTAGGGTAATTAATTATATAGCTTTTAGCTGAAATACAAACAAACTTCCCTAACTCGAAGAGCCATAATCCTGCTAAACAATTTGAGTTGTGTCGAGTTAGGGAAGTTCGACTGTGGCCATCCCTGGTATAGTGGTTCAGATGTGAGGGTTCAAAAAGTAGATAACGTTCTGTAAACGAACTGAAAAAGAAACTTAAAACGCAAATAATCGAAAAGAACTTAAGCGATCCTTTTGAAAGTCAAGAAACTTATTAAATATATTCATTTAATTGTCCATTGTCTTTTAAAAACTGTAGTTTTAACCTATTTCTACTTCTTTTTCAACTCAATTTTAATTAAAAGTATTTCCTAAAATAAATATTCTATGTATAGTGTATACTCTTGTTAAACATCCTATTCATAATAATGTGTTTTTTATCTATAATCTTTTTAATGATTCATTAGATTCAGTTGACTTTATCGTATAACAGGCTGCTTACTCCTACAGTTTCGGACAAAACTCTTCGTACTTCATACAAAACTAATGATGCAGTTTTTTCTTAAATCTAAATATAAAGAAAAAATGTAAAAGAGTCATAAAACTTTAACAAGTTATTTACGATAAACAAAAAAAATGTACATACGATAAATAACTTCTACAGAAATAATTGATATTCCAATAGTAAGTAAATTCGTATTCGTTAAACTAACTAATTTAGAGAAAAATTCTGCAGTTAACTAGTTTTTACAAAAGATTATAAAATTACCCAAGCAATAGATCATTTAATAATAAAAGAGAAGAGAGTCAGTCAGTCCGAGTTTTTCTCTTTTGGTTAGGGCCTTTTGTTTCGCAATTAACCCGCTGCATTACTCTGAAATATTGAACTTAATTAAATGAAATGCAAGTTGCAAGTTGCTTTGAATTGTTGTTGCTGTTCCTGTTGTTGTTTTCGCCACTTTTGCTGTTACACCATTTAAAAAAGAAAAGAAAGAAACTATAGGTATATAAAAATGCTGCTATTTGGATAAATGGAAGTGGAAATTGCCTAAAAACATATGCCGCATTTCGCTTTTGCTGTTTTCTTTTTTGCATTATTAGTGAGTTTTAAACAATAATGGCCATATATATATATATACACACGGTGAGAGCTCGTAATAAACGCCGCGAGGGTCGTTTTACTAGTTGGAAAGTTTACAAATCTTTGACTCTAGCTCCTTAAGTTGTATAATTGATTAAGACTTTAGAATTATGCGTCAGAAATGTGCTCTATGACAGTATATAATCACGTGAAATCACGTTTTGTTGGGAGCCGAGATTAGCGAAGCAAAACTAATACCATTAAGATTCACAATCAGACCAATCTACCATATAGAGTGGAAATTTGTGTTTGGCATTCTTTACCAAGTCTAGTACAAAGTTTTTACCCTCTCTTGGTATCTTTTGCATCTTCTATTTTAGTCTTGGCAACAATATTTGCACAGCAGGAAGTGACCCTCAACAATGATCACCTGAGATAAAAAAAAGTCTATGTTAAAACTCTTTGTTCGCTTATCTTTTTTTTTTTTTTTGTCTAAGCAAATAAATGTATCTTGGTCTGAACTTTGGATAATTTTTCTGCATTATCTTTAACGGAATCAGCCAGACAGAGAGAGAGACAGATTTTACTAGATTTAATGTTAGGATATTTCATTTAATTAACTTAAATTTCTTTTAAAAATTTCGAAATTATCTACTTGCAGCATCAGCAGCAGATAACTTTCAATCAACTTTAACAGCGTCTCTTTTATTATCTACATTGCTCTTTCAACCACTTCGCCCACCTTCAAACAGCATCTCAACAACAAAGCAACAGCAACTAAGTGATCTAGCGCTCTCTCTATCGCTCTAGCAGTTTTAGTTGTAGGTGCACGTGCGTGTGTGTATGTGTGTGTGCGTATGCCGTTTGTATTAACATTACCATTAACATTATTATAAGCATTAACGTTAACTAGTTTGATTTAATGTTTGGTGAATGTCAATTCACAACTTTAATTTTCAATCTCATTATAATTGCAATGATTTTTTTTTTTTTTTTTGTATAAGTTTTCAGGGTCAATCAACGAGTTGCCAATTGCATTTTTTCGTATTATACTAATTGTTTTGTTTACTTTTACCGTTTTGCCAGGCCACCACCACTCTCTCTCTTAGCTAACACTCCCTCGCTCTCTCTCTCTCTCGCTGACTCTTTGACATTTTATGCGAAATAGCGAAATTTAACAGCACTCCCTCTCTGTCTCTCTATGTGATTCGTTGTCGATCAATGCCTTTTTTTCGCTAAATAATTTGACCTCTCGAAGTCAACTAATTCAACAACTGAGACCAGATGCTTATTCTATTAGCTAAAAAAAAAAAAAAGTTAAAAGTGCGATAGACATACAACTTTTGCGGCCTGCCGGAATGCTGTTGCATATCAGTCAGAGTCCGTCAACAGGTTCGCTTTATTTTCTCATTGTATTCAACCTTTTTTATTTATTTTTTTTTTTCTTCTGTGTGTATGTATAACCAGCGCGACAAGACCAAGTTAAGATTTTGGTAGAAGGTCACGGTTATAGTATGCAAAATAATAAACCACAACCATAAAATAAAGCAACAAGCCAAAGACAAGACAAGACCAAAGAAAACCAGACTCAGTCACACACAAAGTCAGAGCCAGAGACGAAATTTAGTTGTAGGTTTTTTTAGTTTAGTTGGTTTCTTTAGTTTTAGACATTTAGACTTACAAAGTTTTTTCTTTTTTTTTTAATCGAGGTAACATGTCAGCGACCATTTTTGTTTTGTTGCCTAGCCCATGCACAAGCTATAAGCCACTCCCTTTGCAACAAATCATTTATATAAATAATAATAATCAAAATAAGCAACATATTAACGGAAGTACATTCACCTGATCAGTTGAATGAACATGAGCTACGCTGAAATGTTTCTTGCTCTTTTTTTTCCTCCATACCCTATAACCGAATAGACTAAGAAAAATTAGGGTATATTGATTTTGATATACATTTATTTAAATTTATAAATGTGGAATTTAGAATGTAGTCGAATATCATTAGGCAAGTCGATCTGATCTATTTCTCTTGTCGGAACATTTTGATCTTAAACTCTGAAAGAGTAACCAAATTAGGTAGGTTGTGAGCTTTGTTTTCACATGTAGGCAGATCTTAGTGGTTAAGTTTTGTTACGCCCCCTTAAATATGTTGAATACCAATTGTTGTATGTAAAACATTATATTTAAGCAATCCTTTCTCTTAGACAATATCTGTCACTTTAATAAACACTTCTCATGTATCAACACACCAATTTACGTTAAAAAAAACCTTGAGGTATATCCAAAAAAGGTTCTTTTTTAAGAAGATTTCAATGAAACACTGTTAAAAAGCTAAGTTTCTAAAATCATTGTATAGTAGATTTTACGATATTGTAAAAGGTTGGAAATGTTCTATAATGCTGTTGATGTGGAAACAGGAAGTCCTTCAACGCTAGGCATTCTAAAAAATATAGATTTCCAGAAAAGGTTAGCGTAAGAAGTTAGTGTTATGCTTGTTATGACGCTGTTAGATGACGCTAGGCTAACAAAAAGAAGTCCTGGAACGGGGCATCTGTGAGAAAGAGCTTTCGACGATAGATTAAGGTAAAATAGCAGGGAACTGTAGTTTTGCCATGCTTTCAGATGTCGCTAGGCTGTTGATGGGAATGAAAGAAGTTCTGTGACTCTAGGCATTGCAAAACATATAGATTTCCAGAAAAGATTAGGTTAAAAAGTACCAGGAAATTATTGATATGCTTGTTACCATGCTGTTAGAGGACGCTAGGCTACCAAAATGAAGCCCTAGGACGCTAGGCGTCCGTGAGAGAGAGTTTTCGGCGATAGATTAAGGTAAAAAGTAGCAGAAAATAATTGTAAACGTTATGTACCCCGCTGTTAGAAGACGTTAGATAGGCAATCCTTAAAAAGAGTTTTCCACTTATGAAATTCGGCCGTTGTATACACATTTACGAGGTACTTTGCAATCGTCACCATGGATTATGGTTTGAACTTTAAAGCTTTTAGACAGCTTACAAATAAACAGGGAAATGTGGCTAGAATTGCTTTAGACGACACTAGACTACGAAAAGGAATTCCGGTGACGCTAGGTATTCCCTAGGGTGAGTTTTCACAGGAATGCAATTCTCAAATATGTTTCTATACGAGGTATTTTGAAATCGATACGATGAATAAACACTGAAAACTCATTCCTAGTCTTTTTTTTTACAATCATATTTATTATTATAAATACATATGTATATACATATATATTTTTTTCCATCCATTTGCTTTTGTTGCTGTCACAAACATGGACAGCTGTTTTGTTTGCCAACGGGAACGCATTCACGTGCAAATAATAATCTCAAAAAAAAAATAAGAAAAACAGAAAAAAATAATAATAAAGCAAGAAAAAAATAGAGAAAAAAATGTTGAAAGCACGCGCTTGTTTGCATTTGATTGCACTTTGCATATAAACGCAAACTGATGGACTAGATCCCCCCAGTACTGACCTAAGACAGTGAGAAAAACACCTGATGAATTACAATTTGTATTCATGCCAGCAAGCGAGTAAATTAAATTAGGCGGAAAATTGACAAATTGAGAAGAAAATCTAGAAATGGACACTATAAATGATTTCAATTAGTTGATAGCCCTAGCTGGAGGAGCTTAAGTGGAATGGCGCCTAGGAAAAATTTGAGAAATTTTTTAGATTTGAAAAGGAAGAAACAGTTAGCTAGTTAGTTAGTTTAATTTTTTATAGGAAAACTCGGCAACATTGTCACTTAATTTCATTCCCTATTGACTTACTAAGCTTGGCTAACTCGACCTAAAAAAAAAAATAAATAAGTTTCCTGATTCTACAGCTTTTGATGAATATCAAAAATGTTAACGGAATTAGCAGGCTGATGTGAATGATAATGATGAATGTTTGTGTACATATATTGAGTCATTCTACTTTAATTTATTGTTGTTTCACTAGGAAAAATAATTAATTTATTATACAAGTTTTTTTTTTATTAATTGTTAAAACAGTGTTAACATAAACTAATAATAATAAAAAATTATAACGGAAACATTTAAATTCCCTAATTCTAGTTGCCCGCTAACCAATACTGTTAAAGGAGCAACTGCTGCCATCTGGCAGCACTGTCTAGTAAGGACCTTGCGCTAGCCAACACTGTGAAAACAGCTGCGTGAAGGGCGCGCAGAGAGAACGGCAATGCAAAAATAAAAAGTCAAGTATGAGTAATAAGGATCAAACAGGAGCTGCAATTGGAGATGAAGTTGATGTTGAAGGAGCAGTAGCAGCAGCAGCATCAACAGCAGGATTAGTGGGCACTAGTGGCCGGGAATTTAAACGCAATTCAAGTGCCTATGGCAGCCTGCCGCCCATGGCAACAAGAGCGGCAAACATTAACCGAAATAAAGAGACAGCCGAATGTTTTGGCCTCTCGCATAGTTTGTCCAGCGAATCGATAAAACAAGCCTGCGACTATTACGACGATGAGCTAAGCGATGAGGATTTAATTGAGATTCAGCAGACACCGCAAAGTTTCCATCAGCAGCATCAGCAGCAGCAGCAACATCCATTGAAACCCATAATCTTTAAGATGAATCAAATGGAAACGGAGAATGATGATCGGAAGGCGTTTTGTGGTAGTCAAGAGATGTCCAAGCCACCACCATTAAGCACTCCCATCAAACAAATGGTCACAGAAGGTGATGAAGTGGATGAAGAGGTAGCCCTGAGTGTTCTCAATGAGTTGGATGCTATACTCGATGGTCATGATGTCAAACAACATAATGATTCCACATCATCATCGGATAACTCTTGTGTGGAGGACTATCTCATGGATTTGGATAACTATTTGGAGCAAATGGATAATGCTTTCAATCGAGAGGATTCTCTGGTTCAATTGGGTGTGGGTCCAAGCTTAAAACGAGAGCCCAGAACTCGAACATTGCCATTAAGTCGAAAACGAAAGCATCTCCAACAAACGAAATCAGCAGAAGATGGGCAAGTAGAGCATCATGAACCGGGAAACTTTCAGATCGGTCAACCGATGAGAAAGACTTTCAGTTGTGGATTAACGCCAGTCATTAAAGGTATGTCAATTGATCTATGATCTTTAAAGAGCCAGTATTAATCTTTTCTATTATTCCAGCGTCCACATCCAATGCTTCCTTGGACAGTAGAAACATTGGGAATAATGGAGTAGATGTCTGGCGAAGGCAATCAATGCGTCGCGCCATAGAGCAACATGATTTAGAGGATACCAAAGTCACAGTGGAGAATGTGGATGATTTACCCACTTTGCTGGTGGATTTGCCACCACCACGACGTTGTTTCTCCACACCAGAGCAATTCCCCACAGAGAATCTGCCACAGCAGCTACAACAGCAGCCTGGCTCCCAGATGCTGACCGATGAGCACATTTTCGATAATCTTTTGCAGAATGAGCAGCGGACGGCAGCACGTGCTTCCAGCGAGGAACGACCACGTCAATATGGACGCCGTTTGGAGGGACATCCCACGCCAGTGCGCGGCATAGCCATTACCAGTCGTCCACAGAGTGCACCAACTCGCGTTCAATTTAGTTCCAGCGAAGCGCCAACGCAGCACATAATGTCCACATGCTCGGAACTAAGCTCAGTGCGTTCCTCTCGTATGCCCAGTCCTCTATCTCTGGTCTCGGATAGTCCCAGCAGCAGCAGCAGTAGTAGTAGTAGTAGCAGCAATAGTTCCACCCACCAGGATCATGATCGTGTGGAGCTGCAAGCACCACAAACCACAACAATGTGCAGCAGTGACAGTTTAACGCCGCTGGAGCCACTGCCCTTGCCCCAACAGCTGGAGAAGAGAGGATTTAATAGTCAATGGCCACATGCTGGCAGTCGTACTCTGGCCCTGATGGGTTGTACTCTGGGTGTCTTCAATCTGTGTCGATTTGCCGTCCTAACCATTAATTTTGGTGGAAACTTTCTGCTTCAATTCCTTTTGCTATCTATCATATTTGGGATACCATTATTCTGGCTACAAATGTGCCTTGGATCCAAAATACGTGCGGGACCCGTCTCTATGTGGAAGATTAGTCCAATTTGTTGTGGCGTGGGCATTGCTCTGGTCATGGTTCAATGTTTTCTGGCTATTTATTCAACTGTATCGATTGCATGGATTCTGGTCTATTTACGTGATGTCTTTCCGACGCCAACTCGAAGTGGTTATCGCTGGCAGGAATTGGCTTTTCCGTATCGTTATGATGCAGCCAATGCAACTGGGAATCTTACCCAAACAGTGGCTGAATATTTCAATATTGTTGTGCTGCAGCGTCTACACTTGGCCAAGCATTCCGATGCTGGTGGTGTTCGTTTCCATGTGAATGATCGGGTAAGTTAAAGCAATGATGTGGAATAGATGACACAATTCAACAATTTCTCTTCCCTCCAGCAGCTGGCCTTCTATTTGGCATTAATATGGGCAGCAGTATTTATAATACTCTGCAAAGGACTGAAATCTCTTGGCAAATTTGCCTATCTCATAAATACCTTGCCCCTGGTGGCACTTATGGTGGTCACCATCAAGTTTGCCTATGTAGTGGATCCTACGAAATTATCAGTAAGACTAGAAATTATTACAAACAAATGATTAGTATGTTTAATTAATTGAATTTCCTCTTAATTTCTAGAACATCTTTTCGCAAAGTGATTTCGATGACTTTCTGGTGAATGCGAATAGCTGGACAGCTGCCACACAGGAGACATTTCTAACCTGGGGTCTCTTGGGTGCTTCGGTTATAGCCATTACGAGCAGGAGTCATGCCAATGTCAGTAAAACGACTCTGCGACGCGATGCCATACTTCTGGTAGTGGTCACCCTGTGGGGTCTTAGTTTGATGGCCTTATTAGCTTTATGCTGTGCCCAAATCCTGTGGCAACATGGCTATGTCTATGTTCCCGGTTCATATGGTAATTAATAACTAATTCCTAATAAATTTACAAAATACTTTATACCTTTATTTTCTGTTACAGAAAATGCGAATTGCTATACATCTGTATATTCACTGCAGGCTCATCCCAATCCCCAATTGTTGTCCTATCCGCCCTCATTGATGCCTCACTACTCGTCGTTTATGGGGGAAACATATCGCAGGAATCGCACCATGTTGCATATTGAAAGTGGATTTCAGGCTTTGCGTTTCATTACGGAACTATTTCCGGCTGTGCTTTCCCTGGCCAGTGATAGCATCTCTTGGATTTGGGCCGCTGTGGCATTTAGTCTCTTTGCCGGTTTCGGTCTGGCTCAGCTGTGTGTGATGTGGAAACCCATATCGAGTGCCCTGGGCAACTCGACCAGTTCAGTTCTACTGAGCTGTGTCACAGGACTCCTGCTTAGTATACCCTTTGCCACGGAAATGGGTATACAGATTCTATATTATGTGGACTTTTTGTTGGGTGGTTCCTGGTTTATACCCATCATTTGGACAGCTCAAATTTTTGGGGTATTCCTTATACGGGGAAGACCTTATAATGGTGATGATTTGGTCAACGATTTGAGAATGTGTGGTTCCATGTCGGCTTTCTTGGCCCTCTCTTGGAATGTATTATTGCCTATTGGATTGATTACATTGTCGGTGATTGATTATAAGGCATCGTTGTCCAATCAGTTTTACTATTGGCGTGGTAAATCATATTTTAGCTATTGGTCAAGAAAAATGGGCAGCCTCATACAAATTGGCATTGTTCTGGTTATACCCGTAACGGCTATTATACAGATATATAGATATCTGACCAATGGACCAGCAGATATACTAGAGGTAAAATGTGGCTGAAGAATGAGAAATAATTAAAGCAGTTGTAATGTATATATTTATTGATTTCAGCGCATTCAATTACTGTATCGTCCGCCGGAGGAGGGTGAAGAGCCACGACGTCCAACGGCTCGACAGAGTTCAGCCGAGAGTCGACGCAATGCTAACGGGCAGCAGCAAGAGCAGAGTCAACTTGAAGCTCAAAATGATGCCCCACCCAAATATACGCCTCCGCCCTCGTATACGACAGCCACTGGAGCACGCTTAGCCAAGTTATTGCGTCAGAGTATACGGCGCAGTGTGAGAAGGTAAGAAATATAGTCCACTCATGGTTTTATAATCATACAATAACAATTTTTTTTATTATGCTTCTTTTTTTAGAGTTCTTGGTGACTCCTCTAGTCGCACGCGTCCCATACTCGCTCTAGATGCTGAATCACAATCGCCAGCTAATGCTCCGCCCGATTATCTGACTATACTTACCAATCCAGCTGGCGAGGCGGGAAACCATTCAAATTCACAGCAATCATCACCAGCTGCTAGTAGCAGTAGTCCAGAGTCTATTGAAATTGGCCAACGACCAGCTGGCTATGCACAACGCTCACAATCTTTGGGCAGAAAGCTACAGAGACCAGTCAGCCAGTCGGCTAGGGCCACACTAGAGCGACGTCCGTATACAGCAGAGGATGTGGTGACCATTTTGCGTTCTTCTGCACGTCATCGACAGCCGCCCCGACAAGCGGGTTTGGGTGGAGTTAGTGGTGCCACCACATTGCCGCGTCCGCCTCCAGTTGCTGCTGCCGGTGCCATGTCGACGCATCTGGAGGATGCATCGTTTCGTTCAATCGAGAATTTAGTGCTGAATGCCGAGCCACCGGATCGGACGCCTGGAGTGGATGTGGAGAATAATACATCTGTGATTTAATTGACTAATAATCGTACATAATCTAAACATAAACAAGAAAAAAAAAAAATAACTCTTATGCGAACCAACATATCTTTGCTTGCTTTTTATGTAGACTTGATTAGCTTGTAGTTATATACAAATATGAGAAACTATTTTGTAGTTATATGAATTATAGTAATTAAACGAATTAGTATTGTATTTCACGCATATACTATCGAAGAAGTGCTCTGACTAAAAATCAATTTTCTGCATATAATTTATGATGATTCACAACCGGTCTACGAGTTATAAGCCCTCATCCCCCTTAATGATCAGGATCTGTACTTAACTACTACCCCCTCTCTATTTCTCTCTCTCTGCACATATATTATGATTATATGGAGGGATCGCAGATGCCCTTTAAAAATCCAACGAACAATGGGTAGGTCTACGTGCCCAGCACTTAACCGATGCGTATTTACGTATTGCAACCTTAACTTAAGCCGATTAATAAACGTGACCAGTCAAAAAAAAAAAGAAGGAAAACGAAGTCGCAGAAAAAAAAACCAAACTACTCCAATCAAACGGAACCATCGTCGTCCACAAAAGGTGTCTTAACGAGCCAGACAGGAAGCAGAGAGAGAGAGAGTGGGGAAAATCTGAGCATATTGTTATAAATTCCCATTTAAAGTTCAAGTGAAATTTGTTCGCCTAGGTTTTTTCCATTGTGACATGCATTGCAAAAATAAAATACAAAAAAGGAAAAGTTAAGCCGCTCAATATTCAAAAAGGCACGTTCTAGGCGCGCAAGCCATTTTGAATATATGGCAACTCGTTTAAATACACAATAACTAGAGATGGGAATCGTGAATTCGCTCAACTTTGTGATCGAATTCGCTCAACTATTCTGACTTCGCTCAACTTTTGCGATTCGCTCAATAATTTTGAATTCGCCCAACTTTAGCGTTTGAATTCGCCACAAAATTTGAACTCAGTTTTCTGTTAACCGTTGAACGAGCACGAACTGCGCGGAGTTTTTCTCATTGTTTATTTGTGAATTTCGTCGCGTTTCCGATACAAAAAAAAAAAAAACTCACACATACAATTTTCAATTGGGAAAACTTTTGCTAAAGAAGGAAAAACTTTGCAAGTGTGTGAGTGCATATAATTAAGAGAAGAGAACGCGCGCGCGTTTTCAAAGCAATTTAACTAAGCACTCTAACTAAGTTTGTAACAACAACAACAAAAACAACTGCAACAGCAAAAAAAGAAGTTTTTTTCGCAGCCGCCGCCGACAGTCCGGACAGTGCTCAAAACAAGATTTCCACTTGAAATTCCTGAATTTGGTTTCGTCAAAACGACAAAACGCCACACAGAAATAAGCAAAGAAAAAAAAGGTAAAAGAGCAATACAAATAAAATACGAAGGAAAATTGTTAAGTTTACAAGTGTTGCCAGTGTTGTGAGAGTGCAAAAATTTGTTGGCCAAAAAAAAAAAAAAGAAAACACCGGAAGCCAAAGAGTAACGGGACCAGGAAGAAGAACAGGACATTTTTGTATCTTTGGATTAGCTGTTGTAGTGGCAATCAAATTGCAAGCTGAATTGGGCCTTGATTAAGAACGGTAAGTTAACCAAAATCAACAACATCAACAACAACAAAAGGGAGTACCTAAAAAAAAAAAAAGAAGAAAAGTTGCTTGTGGCAATTTGTAGTAGTTTTTCCTGCGTTTTGTATTAGCATTTTTATGTCCCACTCGCCCGATGACTAAAGTTGACAAACAAAGCTCGTACACAAACACACACACACACGCACAGTGAGGCATGTACACACACGTACACGGAGAGGCAAATCCTTACACACACACACTGACGCGAAATACACAAAGGATTTCATTACATTTTCTCTGGGTGGGACGCATAACTTTTACACCACCCCTATCTCTCTCTCTCTTCCTGTCTTTCTCTTTCTTATTCATTCGTTCACTCTCATTGTTGTGCTGCTCTCTCGCTCAAGCGCCGAATGCTGTGCTACTGAAATTTTTGGTGCCCCATGATTGTAGGTGTGTGAGTGTGCTTGTGTATTTGTGTCTGTGCGTGCAGGACCTTATAATGGCAAAGGCTCGTGGTGGGAGCCCCAAACATAAAGATGCCATTTTGGTGGTCAGTCTATGCAAAATTAAGCAATAAGAAGTAAAAATTGTTGAAAGTTCTTTGCTATTTATATAGGACAGAAATTGCTATTAGATATAGTAAATATAGGATAATGAAGTTTCCATATTTGAGAAGGACTTTATATCTTATGAAAAATGTATTTCTGATGTAGAAAAACCGATTCTTTATTAATGTTTATGATAAAAACGTTTTGAGTCTCGACGGTGAATCCTAGAGATTCATTATAAAATCCATAAAACTGGAAAGGGTATATAGAAAGGATATATAGCATACGAATGATGTCTTATTTTTCAGATTTAGAAATAATTATTTACAGAAATAACCAATTTCCGGGGATATAGTATATAGAATGAAGTAGTTTCAAGTAAAGTATCAAAAGAACTAGCATAGAGTCTTCTAAATATAGGGAAAACTCTAACTCTATTTCCATATAAACGTATTTAAATAATAAAAATATTAAAATTAAATATCAAAATTAAAAATAAATCAATATTTGGTTAAGAATTTAAATTCTTTAAATCATATTTTTACCAAAAAATGCTTATAAGTTAAACAAAAATTGATGATAAATCTCTCAGAAAGTCCTTAACTATAATTTTTGATTTTCAATATAACTAAAGCGTAAATTATGCACTAAATCAAAACAATATAAAACCGATTAGTTGTGTATTCTCATTTCTAAATATTGGATTGGATTAATATTAAAAAATAATTGTCAATACATAACTTTTAGCCAAAAAAGGACACGCAAATATAAATTCTAAACACAAAGTCCTTTCAGTCAGCAAACGAAAATAACTAGTTAGATTTTGGCAATCGATTCAATAATTATAGAATTTTGGCAATTGTTTATCTCAACAGGGCCCCGCCCAACTTAAACCGCCCCTGCATATATAAGTGTGTGTGTGTGTTTGTGTGTTATGTGTTTTTATTTATTTTGATGGCGTATTTTGCTATTCCGCTTTGTCAGTGAAGTGCGTAGAGTTCCCTCTCTTGTTTCCGCTCTCGTCCTGCTTGCTCTTACTCTATGCCGCATTAAAATGAATTCGCAATAAATATTGCCCATGTCAAATAAAAGGGCGATGAGCCAGTCAGGACAAAACAGGACACAGTACAGCAGAGCAGAGCAGAGCAAAACTAAAGGAAAGCAACGCAGCGCAACACAACACAGGACGAGACAATCAGACGCAATAGTCAGCCTTTTTCTCTAATCTCAGGGGACACTAATGTTTTACGACAATTTCTATGCGACTCTTCTAGCACTCTTTCACTCTATACCCAGCTCTGTCTATCCTCTATCTCTCTCTGTTGCTTGAACGAAAACTTAATGCACACATCAATGGCAAATTAGATATATACTTCAATAGCAAATGTACTAATAACAATCATTGAGTGTTTCCCTGGATGAGTGTGTGTGTGTAGGTTTGTGTGCGTGTGTGTGTGCTTCTGTTGATTTTGGGCTGTTATTTCCAATACATTTGAAGCCTACTTTGGCCCTAGCCGCCCCTCACTTATCTTTTACCATATATACGAAATGTTCTCATGTCTTATTTGTCCCTTCATTCCTAGCAAATGGAAATCGTTTTGTTTTGTCAAGTGACAAATTTTCATTGCCTTTTCCCCCACTCCTTTCTCCCCATACCTACTCAATGAGTACTACTAATCGCTTACTTAAAACAAGAAAGAGCATAAAAAAAGAGAGAATGGAAGAGGGAAAAGACAGAGACCCAAAATAAGACACAAGCAAGACATAAGACAAGTGTGTAAATAAACAAAAAAAAAAAAAAATCAACTACGATGGATAATTATATAGGGAACGACTTGGTTATATCTTCTAAGAGACAAGTGTCAGCATTTCTGTGTATACAAAATGACATTGAAGGACATCTATTTAGACTAAAAATTATCATATTTGATTAAATCTTACAAAACATCAAAGATTTGAATATAATAAATTATTTCTTTTCATTCAAATAGTTATATTTTACTATTCTGTAAGACGTTTTAGTAGGGTAGATTAAAGAAAGTGTTTAGCTGCTTAAGCTCTTATCCGTAAACTTTTTACTAAACTTTTCCTAGAATAGCAAAGCACAATAAAAAATATGCTAAATTTACCTCTTATTCAACTTTAAGGAATATTTTCTTATTTGAAACGAACTGATTTTTCAACAGATTCAATAAGAAACGCCACTAAATAGCATACTCCATATGCCACTGCCTTAACTAGTTGAGAATTACATCCAGAGACTACGAAAAAAATGGATAAACTCTATACTTGACTTACTATGCCCACGTTCCTTTTATTTATCGTCACTATTTACAGAGCAATTTCTCCTTTTTATCTTATAGATCTCATATCTGAATCTCTTCGAAAAGTATTTAAGAAAATCGAAAGAGTTATAGTAAATCTTAAAACAGTTGAAGAGATTCAATATTAAGAAAATTGAAAGAGTTTATATAAGTATTACAAGTTTTCTAGCAACATTTTTTTTGAGATCAGGTAAAATTTAGCCAAGAATTCAAAATTAATCTCTTTATTTCTTAAAATTTTTAAGCCTTAGATTGACTTTTTTATTAAAATTTAAAGCCAAGAGGAAGGGAAATATATTATTGTAAGCTTCGTATAATAGATCAAACTATAAGCAATATCAAAGTCTTATGTTTTCTTTCTTTTCTAACTTCCTTTTCTAACTAATCCAATTTTTCGAGTATACCCCAATTAGATTTCATTACTTCAATGGGTACTCTATATAGTACTTAGTCACTATGGTTCCTGTTTTCGATTTGATGGCGTCGGCATATTCCCCTCTTAGTTTGCTTTAATTTTCCAAACGACCAACTTTTTTTGTTATCGCCTTTGCTTATTCTGCTGGTTGGGTCCGGTCTGTGCTCCTCTAATCTTTTCCTGCTGCTGCTGCTACTGTCCAATGATTTACGTCTTTATTTTGCTTCACAGTCAAGAAAATGAAAAAAATATATTTAGTGCAATCGATTAGATTGATTTTTGTTTAAACAAAACTGCACACGGCAGCAACAAACTGATTGGGGGCGAGAAAAGGGCCATCGTTGAAATAACAAAATGAAATGAACCAAGTCAAGAAAGTATCAAGTTAACGCACACATACATAAGCAATCACAATGTATATGTAGGTAAATAAACATGGCATTTTCAAACGCATCGTTTGCTTTTCCAACGCGCTGTTAATTGCGTAGAGAGCGGGTCAAAACATCGACACACAATTCCCCATCGATTCCCATCGGATGCCTGGTAATTAGTTGTGAATTGGATTTGGATCACATAAAAGTGTTGATTACACACACTCACGATGATGACGATAATGATGATGGCCAAGCTAATGACGATTATGTCGATAATGATGATGATTTAGTTGGTGGTTTTTTTGGGGGGTTTCTGTTTTTCTTTTTTTTTTTATTTTGATAAAGTAACTGCAAAGTGCTGCTTGATTTCTTCGTCTTGCCATTGTGGGTGGTATTTGGATTTAGTCGTGCGTAGTAAAAGTCTTGATAATATGTCTTGGCAGGTGTAAAAAGTTGGTCAAGCACCAATTTGTGTTTAATTCATTGGTGCAAATGGTTTCTAGAATGATGGAATGAAAGAGTTATGTATAGGTAAGCGATTGTATGAGTTACGTAAACTGTTTTCTTTTAAGCATGAAAAGCATTTAAAGAACTTAAAGAGCAATCTTTTATGTAGAAGTTGCATAGCTACAAAAGGTTAAAATGCTAGAAAAATATAGACATATATAACTACATTATAATATAACTGTCCTAGAATATCTACCCAGTGAAGTTATGTCTTATTCTTGGACTTTCTTTAACATAAGATCAATCTCTTATAGGCTTACCTTGGTTTTCCCCTACAATAAGACTCTTGGACTTCCTGTGATGCAATTTGAAGTTTCTACAGGTTTTACCTTATGGTAGTCCTTTCTATAACTATTCTTGGACTTACTTTACCTAAACTCCTTTTATCACAGATTTGAATTAATTTCACCGAATTTCACATACTTTTTCTTCTCTTCTTAGACTTCCCTTAACGTAATCGGAAAGTTTCAAAGGAAAAACTTTCTGGAACTTGACTTTAAAATATTTTTTAGCTTTCTTAAGAAAGGAAAATAGAAATTTACGTTGAAATTTTTTAGAATTGTTTAATCATTCAATGTCTATAATGATTACAGGTTATTTAGAACCACTGTAAGACGCTAAAATTCAAATAAGACCTTAAAGCAGACACTTTATTGCCTTCAATTTCGTCTTTTAAAACATCTTTAGTACTTCCCAGCCATTTGACTAAATGCTAGCGCAATCGTTAAACGTTCCGGTTGCATTCACTGCTGTCCTTAATTTAATCGTTTTCCACCTCCACCTCTACCTCCTTACCCCAGATATTCCCATGGTGGAACAGACCATCGTTTTGTCAATTACAAATTGCTAAATTTTCTGCCTTTAAACAGAAAGATTCTTATGCAAGTCATCATCGTCTTGGGCCTTCTTTTTCTTTTGCTGCTTCTGCTGCTTCTCAACTATACACCAAATGCAGTTAAAAAACATCAAAGTCATTTCATGTCTTCATAAATTGTTGCGCTACTTAGCCCAAACCTTGTGAAGAGGCAACCATGTCCGGCCTCCTCCAACCCCGTACCTTCAAATTCACCCTCACTTTGGAAGTTTTCCCTTCTGCGCTTGGCTTTGGCTTTGGCCAGGGCCTTTCTTTCTATCTGACTAAGTGAAATGACCAGCCATTTTGTAAGGAAAAGATGCCTAGTGAGAGTATGAAAGATATAAACAGAAAGAGAGAGAGAGAGAGAGGGAGAGAGAGGGAGAGAAGGTTAATGTCTTATCGACATGCCGCAATCTATGTATTTAATTGACTCGACTGCAATTATAGTGTATACACTATATATACTATATATATCTATATATATATATATATAGGTATTGTTGTAGTTATTGTAGCTGTGTAGTGTCTTCTTCCTGCAGATAAAACGTCGCGTCGTAAATACTACAAAAAAATAAAAAGAAGGAAAAAATAAAACTTGCCTATAATGATTTCGCATAAATCGTGACTACTCGCCAAAATGAAAGGCGAGAATTTATACTAACAGCATACGAGGCACGTTGTTGTTGTAGTTTTTGCTGTTGCGGCTACAAGTTACAATGTAGTCGGAGTGAGGCGGTGTGTGGAGTAACGCGGAGTGTCTCGGTGTCAGAGGCTAGCCTCCGTCTCTGCCGCAGCAGCAGCAACAGCATTCAATATTCGACGTTCGTCTCTCGACACCGCGAGAAGTTGGTCTCTTTGGTCAAAAAAAAAAAAAAAAAGATGAAGAAAAAAAGTTAAAGCAAAGTAAAGCCAGGCCAAGCCAAAGTCAAGCCCATGCCCCAAACCTGTAACCAGTCACATACACATACCCATCCATTCACAGCATTATCCTAGAGATGGGCACGTGACTTAATCATCTCGGTACGCTCGCTCTCGGAAACGAATTGATATTTATTATTTATTTATTTGGATTAGTGTTGCAGTAAATTCTTATTTACAGGTGGTTGCCTTCCAAGTGAAAGATATGAAAAACATTTACATTTCTTATTGGATTATGTGTGCAACTAAAAGTTGTTACTAAAGTGAAGCGAAAAAACTTGTGTTAACAGGCGCTATATAGTGTTGATATTTATATGGTTATGAAGCGATGGGTGTGAGTCAAATTGTTCAGATTTATGGTATTACGGAAACCCCAATCTATAGAGAGCAAATTTGAAATGTTACATGGAAAATGGGAAATTAGTTATGTTTTAAATGTAACTCAACACATTTATAGGCAATTAACTTTTCTTGAAATGAATTATATTTCGAGTAGGAGAAATCTTAATTTTAGATTCTTCAAGCCTTTAATCAAGATCTGTGGAAAATCTGAAAGATGAGTTTAGCTTTCGTGTCACATTAATTACAATAATCCATTTCATTTGTTTTAATTTAACTTGAAGTGCAAGAAATTTTGGTTTTAAATATGTCAAAAATCATCTCAAATTTTGTAGTTCTAGGATTAAGATCTGTAAAATGAACTTGGTTTTGGACTGAAACTAAAGTAATGAAAACTTTTTCATATTAGTTTCTGAGTTGTAAAGATAGTTCAATAAGCATAGGGTGGTTCTGTGTTTAGATACTCTCTCTCTCTCTCTCTCTCTCATTTCCGATTTACCATATCTATAATAAGTATTTGTACTGAAATATACAAAGCTGCGATTTAAAGGTTCAAAGCTTTTTAGGGTTATTGGAGACTTTGATAAAATAAATTGTTTAGACTCTGTTACATCAAAATGAAGTCCTGTTGGAAAGTGGTATTTGGTTAGATACTTTTTCTTGCTTCTCTATAAAAAAAATGTTTTCTATAAGTAACTGTGGTAGAAGGGATCTAAAACTATTACAGAGAGTACAACGTTTCATTCAATTTAAGGACCTTATGAGACCAAGAGATACTCAGGTCTAAATTTTATTCTAACCTTTTTTCTGATATGTCCTTGATCTGAGCAGAGTTTAGTTCCTTTTTTGAAAAAAACGTTCTTGATTCTGATTTCTGGAATTTATCTTAGTCCTAACTTGACAAATGAGATCTTCTTGCTTCTAATTTAACATTCGAGAAACGAATCAAGAGATATTTGTGCTCGAAAAGATTAAGAATAGTATCTTAAAGATATAGAGCTCTTCATATAGTTCGATTTTCCAAAAGGCTTACCAACTTGTCTTATAATGGTTAAAAAACTACAATTACCTAAAATACAAGCACAAATGTTATAGTTTTTCCTTTTCCTTCACAAAATTTATCATAACTGCACAAGCATTTTCAGATTTTTTATAAAATAATCAACCCAATTAGTAAGTGGAACTATTCCCATTCATATTCTTGGTTAATTCCTTCTCTGACTCACGTCCCCATAACCAATTGGAGGAGAAGCTGTAAAAACATTTAGCTCTGCTTCGTTGGCTCGTTGTTGGTTAGGGATCTCATCTCTCTTTTATTTTTCATTTTTTTTTTTTTTGCGCGCGCGTTTTTTGGGACGGACATTGTCTTGTTGGCCATTGCCAAATCGTTAGCACTTGGCATGGAGCACCAGCCGAAAGCCAGAGACGGAGATGGAGACAGAGACAGAGCCACATCATCATCCGCATCATTATCATCATCATGATTGTCAGTTTGCCTGTTGAAAATCTCTCAAGACGTTGCCGTCTTGGGGCTTAGACTTTCAAGTGTGTAATGAAATAAAAATATGTATTTAAACTTTATTTGATTGTCGTTGATTTCGGTGACAGCGTTACGGGTCTTTGCTTTTTCTTTCCCATTTTCCCCCTTCTCTGTCTCTCTCTCCGTCTCTTGGTAGCACTTGGTTGCTTTTGCCTAATGAAAAATAAAATGTAATAAACCAATTTAGTGTTTCTTTCTTCCCTCACTTTTGTCCATTTGCATTCTTCCGGCATGGTATTGCCCACGCCCCTTATTACCACTACTACTCCACCTCCCTCTTATTTTATCTTACTATTCAGTGGACTTGTCTATAAATTTGGTAGCTAACCAAGCATTGAGTTGCTGATGAGTCCCGTTCGCTGCCCATCATTAGGCCTGACAAAAGTTCTTCCAACTCATTTGTAAAAGTTGAAATAACAAAAAAAAAAAAAAAAAAAAACGAAACAGAAAAGAAAAATCTTCCCATAATTAACGGCTATTCCGGGGGAGGGAGCTGTAGGTATGGGATTTGGATGGAACTTGGAATTTCTATGCCTCGCTGCACACAAATGACGATGGGGGGGGGGGGGGGAGAGGGAGAAGTCGAGACGAGACAAGAAGGCATCTCTTCAGACAGAGCCATTGCAATTGGTTTGCCTGCCGGCTCTATTGTTATAGTTGTCATTCATTCTGTTGTTGGTTACTGTTTATGTTGTTGTAGTTTCTCTTGTTGTTGCTGTTGTTGTGTGTAGGTGACCGACCATCACATCATCCGTACCCATACCCCTGGTTTGAATTATTAAAAATAAGACTCTGACAAACAGAGAACCACCGACGAACGGAATGGCCAGTTACAAGAGAATTGCCCAGATTCAGAACTCACCCATTTGATATATTGCAAGCATCCGGTAGTTGTAGACGTGATGCTGCCATAAAAGAATACTTACACCCTTACATCTGATGAGGTTAGTTTAATATATCAAAGGGTTTGGATAAAGGACTATTTGGGGAGGATAGTTGATAGGAGTAATATCCAAATAGGAGGCATACAATGTAAGAAACTCAAAGGTTTTATGGAAGTTAAGAGGCTTATCAAATAAAGAAACTAATATGTTTCAAAAAATATTAAAAAAAGTATAAAAACTAGTTTGTCTTAAACAAAATATTGTTTAAAAATCTATTCTACACTATTTTATTTTCAAGAAGTTGCGTTTTTTGACTGAGGAACAGCTTAAAAAAACAGGGTGAAGCTTGTATGATTTGGTAGTTTCTGACCTTATACTAAAGGAATTTTGTTGTAGATAAGTTTAAATTTTAATCTCTGTACTTTAGAGTAGCCCCATATTCTAAGTAGATTAACAATAATTTAGAACTCATGAAAAAGGGATAATGCAATATAAGTAAAATTCAGTTAAAGAACTCTAAGAATTGCAAAGATTTTGTAAGTAATTCGGCACTTCTAGAAGTAAAACGAATTGAGAAGAATAAAGTTAGATTAGATGAGAAAGATCGTTGAAAAGATCGTCATAGGATCAGATATGTGAAGATATTTATGATAGATTTTATATATATTCGTTTATAGAAAATTGGAAGTGGTATGACGTTCCGGGTAAAGAAAAGGAATGAGAACACATTCTCAAAATTTTCATTTCATCCTCAAAGTTTTCTTTTCAAAAAGTCATGGAATTTATATGGTATTATATATACAGAACATTACAAAATATATCCAAACTATTGCTAGAGTATCATTGTTAGAATGTCGTATAGAACTTTCCAAAACAAATCCAAGTAAATTATTTTTTAGAGTATTATAAACTTCGTTTTTTAACTCAATGTTATACATTTTTCTTTTATTTCATTTCTCAAAGACTTTTTTGTCATTGTTGCTGTTGTTGTTGGTTTTGTTGTCACATTGTCGCCATAGCCGTCGTCTGTCTCCCTCTTTGCCTTGCTCCCCCGCCTATAACGCCTTTCATCTCATCTGATTTCATCTCATTTTGAAGCCTACACACAGACACAGACAGACAGAAAACTGTCCCCCCAAAAAATATATAGTATATGTATATGTATGTATGTATAAAAGGCGCAGTCTTGTTGTCAGTGTTGTATTTAGTTTTTGTTCGTATTTCTTTTGGCCAAATATTTAAGCTACAAACAGTTAACGAACAACCACAACAAACATTAAGACGAGAGAGCCCCCCAAACTTTAACTTTAACCCCCACGAGAAAGTGTGGAAAGCATATCTATCTGGCCAATAGAAAACCAGCCTTATTGTGTGTTTGTTGCAGCGTTTTAATTAAATATTTTCAATTTTATAGGCTTGTTTGCATTTGCATTTTAATTCGGTTGGCGGCCCACAAAATGTTTCTATTTATTTTGTGTTGTTTGATTTTCCGGACCCAAAAACTCCAAGTCCAAGACCAAATCTAACATAAGTAGCAAAAGCATAGATAGAAGAGAGGATAGGCGGGCGGCATAGACCGTGAGACACTGACACCTGGTGGTCTGCTTTAGTCCATAGTCTCTGAATTTTAAGTAACCATTTCCATTTTCATTTCCATTTTTCAAATTTTCCCCTCCTCCATTTGCATCTTGGTCTTGGTTCATTAGTTAGGATTACTGGACAATTATGTCGCATTTTCGAGCCGCTAATAGTTGTTTATTTATACAATTAGAAATTGAAAGCTCACATAAATTATATCAAACATGTATCTGCATATATATATATACATACATATATATAAATCTATATCTTTTGTAGAGAAAGAAGATGTAGCTTTTGTTGGACAGTGAAAGTTCTGCTTCTTAATATTACCATGATGGGAATGATATTGATGATAAAAGTATTGATTTGGGGGGGTTTAGAATTTTTTTTTTTGGGTTTTTGAATCTGTTTGTTATATATGAATGGGTATTAAGCTACATACAGTTTTTTCTTTTATAATAAATATAAATTGATTTCAATTGTATAAGAATTTCAAATGATTTTCAAATTGTTTGGAAAGAATGTACAAAAATCTGAAAAGAAGTGGGATTTGGTCAAGAAAACCAAATTGAGAATAACAATTTGTTAAATTTTTGTGGTAAAACAATTTGTAAACAAGTTCTTAAAGAGTTACTTAAAAGAGAATTTGATTTTGTTTTTTGAAATAATTAACATTTGTCAGTTTTAAAAGAAGTAACGATGAGTTCGCTACAGTATGGAAAGTATGTAGGTGATTCCCTAATACTGCTATTAATTTTGAAATATTTTTAAAATATTTTTGAAAATACATAATACAAAATAGGGCTTTATAATGCACAAAAATGATTACAAAATTTAAAGAATAGGTAAAATAGGAAGTAAAAAAAAAAGTTTTCTTTCTTTCTCAAAGTTTTAAAGTTTTTCAGAGCCATTAGTTTTATTATTATATTTTATTTTAAGCAAGAATTTATCAAATTAAATTATAAAATTTTTTCTTGGCTTCTCAAACCCTTTCATTCTAATAGTTAATTACAGAAATTAATAAAATAAAAATAATTCATACTTTCCTTATCAATTTGCACACATTTTCGAACAATTTTTCCACATTTTTTCATTATTTTTTGCTTCAATTTTCCCATTAAATTTGATATTTTGTTTATATCTAATCATTAGTTTACATGGCTTATCATATAAATATATATTTAGGAACGGGGGAAAAAAAAACTTTCCCAAGCAATAAGAACTTTAATAATGCCCCCAATAAACACACACCGGAAACGTGGGTAATCACTATTACTATCTCTCTCACACTTGTGTCTGCATCTCTGTTGCACTTTATGGACTTTATCATAACCCCAAATCAATTATTTATGTCTATGAGCGTTTTAGTAGAACAAACAAAACGAAAAAGCTTCAAGCTTATCAGTGTCTCAATGGAAAAACTCTTTGATAATGTTACGGCGAGAAGAAAATGCATAGCGAAACGAGCAATATTTTTCCCCTTTCGTTTTTCACTTACTTTTCTTTCAATTCCGTTATATGTATGAATGCTTTTTTTTGGGTGAGACATCAACAGTTGAATGATCTCAATAATGGTGGTGGTTTTTATTTTTCCCTGTTTGTTATACCACGGTGCCACGGTACTCCCAGTGCAATAAAAGTCCAAAGCAAATAGGTCGTAGGTTATACACACACACACACTAATGCTGATATATACCGTTGTGTGTGTGTATCTACACATGTGTGACCATGGGCAAATAAATAGTTGAATGAATTCATTTCCGCTTCGCTTTGCAATGCTTATTAAAAATTGTTGGCCCAGGATTCTTGTTAAATGTGTCTCATTAGTTGCAACCAAAATGCCAAGCGGATGACAATTGTAAGGAGGGGCGTGGTTGCAGCCCCTATATATGAATGTATGCATGTATATAAATATATAAATTTTGAAGTGCGTGCCACGAATTGTCGTTTAAATTAAATTAAAGCCAGTTGACTAGACCTGGAAAATGGATATTGCAACCGCATGCAGCAGCAGCAGCAGCAGTCGTAGCATCATCATCAACCGTAACCACCCCTGGCTTAAGGTTGGGTTAAGCAGCAACCCCATCTCCCCCTCTACCTCTCTCTCTTTCACTCAATGTCTGCCTGTCAGGGAGAAACAATCTGTTTGCTGCCTGTCAGAAGACAAACATCATTTCATTGCGTAGAAAAAGGGCAGGAGTCACAGGCTTCAGCTGCAGCAGCAGCAGCAGCAAGTAGAAGAAAACTCATAAAAATCCACAACGATTTGTTTTTGCCTTAATGGTGTGAGTGAGTAGACCGTTATGTGGTGGGCTTAACCACAGTGGTTTCTATAATACTACAGCAGCAGCAGCGGCAGCAACAACAAATAAATCGTTATATAATTTTTTTAATTAATTTATGAGCCTTGGCTTATTAAAATGAATTGGCATCGCCTGATGAGAAAACTAAATCCATAAATGATAAAAAGAATTTTAAAGAATATTTTCAATTTTAATACGAAAAAAAAGTTTCTCATCAATTTACAGCTTCTTCATTGTCATCGTTAAATTTCCCCTTAAATTGTCTTTGATCGAAAGTAGTTTTTGCATTTTAATAGCATCTCAAAAATACATAAAGAAAAACTTCTTGCAAAATGTGTTACACGATTTTATGGATGCATTGATCAAGTTTATGTCTGTTTGTGGTTATAAAAAACATTGACCATAATCCCCAACTAGTCTGCATCAACTTTATGACAATGTCCTTAATATCATCTATGAGATCAATATATCTGCAACAACTTTCTGACAATGTCCTTAACATCATCTATGGGATCAATATATCAGATAGTCTTTCCATCAATGATTGATTGCATATGAAATAAGTGTCGTCGTCCCTACAGTAAAATTTCTTTAGAACATGATTTACAAAGAATGTTTTATACAAGTTTGCAAAAGTTTCACATTTACCAATAGCCACTGTACCAAAAGTTTATGGACAAGCCTATTCTTTTGTGGCTTTTTTCATTGTCGTTCATTTTGCAATCGCAACACCTTAGTCCGACAGCGCAACACCACGATAAAGCTAGGCCATCCCAAGCTAAATCCAAATCCAACACCGATGCCGCCATCAACTTCCTGTGCTTCCATGGGCATTTTTAATGCTTTTAATTTTTGCTGCGCCGTTGAGTAAAAGCCCAAAAAAAAAAAAAAGGTTTTATTTTTTTGGGGGTAAGAAGTTCGTGTTGTCGTCTGCTCTGTGTTTAGGGGTGGCAAATGAAATGTCTACTACTATGTAGATGTACGTATATAGTATATATATGTATATATAGATGTATGTGTGTGAGATTGAGGGTGTTTGTGTGTGCATCTTTTTGGAATACACCGAAAAATGTGCAAAAAATGGGCGTTGCTTGACGCTATAGATCTAATGGCATTGTTTCCGAGTTGTTCCCACTGCTTCTGCTGTTGCTGCTGCTGCTGCTGTTTTAATGCATGTTGGCAAATGTTGAAATGATGTACTTGCTTTTGTGCTGCCCCCCTCCCATCCACCGTCTCAACCCCCTCCCACTTACCATATGTTCCACCACCCTGCGGTGTTTCTCTTAATATGCAGCTGTTAATGGCGCAAAAATTAAAACATTAAGGCGTCATCGCCATCATCGTCGTCGTCGTCGTCGTCAACTCTCGACTTTGATTGAAAATGGGTTTACTTACTTTTTTTTTTTTTTTGGTATGTCGGCAAACCATTACCCCACACCACCCCAGCCCACCCCACCCTAACCGCCCCATACATTTGCTTTATTGCTGAGTAATATGAAAAGTGCACCTTGCATGATGAGATTTGGCTGGTCAGATAAACTACTGGAATACTGGACAATATAAGTACATGTAGTGGTGGGAGGAGGAGGAAGGGCTACTTATAATTATATGGCATACCTTTTTTGTTTTTCGTTTTATTATATTGTTGTTGTTTTCTTTCTTCTTTCGTTTTCGTTTATTGGGTTATTGTCGAAAGGGTTTTTTGTTTTTGGTTTTTTTTTTATGGGTCAGGTTAATTGTGAGCATGAGAAAATATGGTAATTGAAGTAGGTCCAAGTTCAACAGTAATTGCAGTCATGACAGGCAAAACATCTATTGTGTTTTGTTGTTGCTTTGGTGAAAGTTCAGTTACCTTTGCGACATCATCAGATAATACTATACTATAAATGTATATGGTTAGATCTATTATTATTGTTATGGGTGCGGCCTTTTTATTAAACTCTATGACAAGCTAAAAAGCAAAGCACGGCACAGATACTAAAAAAAAGTGTTGGAATTATGAGCTTATGTAAAAATAAAATATAACTTTGTTAGAGTTATTGAAGCATGAAGTAGTTTAATTAGAAATATGAAAGATTTCAACAGATATTATGGTATATATATATTCATACTTTAGTTTCCATGTAACGTTTAAGATTACTTAAAAGCTTTTGCATTTCCCTCACTTAAATTTGTTAATTCCTTTCCTTAGTTATAGTATGCCAAAATTGATACATCTGCTGCTGATATTCACAGTAACTTTAGGTTTAGTTTATATTTTAATGTTGACTTTTCATTATTCCAAGTTGAGCTACCCAGATATCCGTTTATCTGGATTTAAAGTGAGTTTTTTTAAAAAGAAAAGTTCCATTAAGAGAAATTTTAAAGAAAAGTTCCATTAATAGAAATTTTAAAGAAAAGTTCCATTAATAGAAATTTTGATATAAAATCTTTTATTTCACAAATTACTTTAAAATTGATGCCTGATTTCTAAGTGAATTCTGATTTTGAAGTGTATTCTGATTATTTCCGGTTTTCCGATTAACCACATTTTCGGCTATCCGGTTTACCGATTATCCGGATTAATTCTGCTTACAATTTATCCAATTAAAGGAGTTTCTACTATATACATATATCATTAATCTTTTCTTGAATCAGTTTATAAATATTATTTTCAATATTTTATACCAAATAATTAACAATTTTTATCAAAATAATAGATTAAAATTGAAGAATTCGATTATAATTAAAATATTTTTGTAACTTTTAGTATTCAGGAATATATATTTCTTCAAATTTTTCCTTGTTTTCATTCAATTTATTATCCTCCGTTTGGGAAATTTAGTCCAACAAAAGTTTCTAGTTCTTAATTAAAGCATTTTAAGAATATTTCAGTTTTCTAAATTGCATAAGATTAAAAATTGTAAAGCCTTTGCTTCTCTCCCTATTTGAATAGTTGTATGCCACATACAAGTTGCTATTCATGCAACTAGGCTTTCATACGACAGGTATACACAATCATAATACTTCACCTCATGTTCATGCTCATCTGCGTTCCCCTTTCTCTCTCCCTTTCCCCTCTTGCTCTCCACTTTCAATTTCGTTGGCAATTTCCTTTTCTTTTGTATGTGAATTCTGTAAATTTTATCAAACATCCTGCATTTTCTTTACTCTCTCTCTCTCTCTGTTCTCCCTCATTCATCCTTTTATTCACTCAATTCCACAAAACATTCTTTGCTATTCTTTACAATTCCCTTGTTGAACATAATTTCCAAGAAGCGCACCCTCTACCTTTAAGTATCCCCCTTTCCCCCCCCAATCCACCTACTCTTCTTGGGCCCACCGCAGACAACAACAATAATAACAAGCAACAGTAACAACACGAACAGCAACAACAACAACATTAAAAGCATAGACAAAGGCAAGCTACTTACATGCCGCAAGACTTGCTTGTTTCCCTCCCCCCCCCCCCACTACCCCTCCCTTGGGATGTAAGATGAAGGGGGTGGGGGGTTTGAGACATCTTATCTTATCGCGCAGGTGCACGCCACACGGCGACAAGTCTGACAGTCGCGTCCACAGAAACCAACTAGAAAAAAAAAAGAATAACTGCCGCAACCCAAACCCCTCTCACTCCCCTCCTTATTAACCTGCTGCCCATGCGCACTATAGTACAGTACGCGACATGCATGGCAAGTCAAAGAATTTATGACACCGTCCACCAGCTGGCCAAAAAAAAAAACAAAAAAACAGAAAGAACTATGAAATTCTTGTTTACAACACCTTGTCCGAGTTCCAGTTGGAGTTGGTGTGGGTGTTGCTGTTGTTGTACGTATTTATATAGAAGTCGGGCAATGAAGTCCCGACAAAGGCGGCTCATGCAAATCACTTGAAATAAAAAATGAAAATGAAATTGCTCTCGCATTTCCATTATTAATGCATGCAGGGAGAAATGTTAGGGGAGGGGTAGTTGGGTGGCCAAAACATCAAAAGCTTCCAGTCTAATGAGTAAAATGCATTCTTTGACCCCTGGCCCCTGGCCTCTTGGCCCCATTGGACTCTCTCTCTCTCTCTCTCTAGTCCATTCTAACATCTGTGCCAAAGCCCAACAGACGAAGGGAAATTGCTTTCAACAGTCGAAGAATTTATCAACATATTTCAACATCTTTCATACGGTAGGGGAAATGTGTTTTTGATGATGGCCCAAAAGGAAAAAAAAGGCAGCTAATTAAATGGCTTATAATTTTCATGATTTACACTTGTGAGTTGTTTTATTTCTCTTCTTCTACATCATCTCTCATTCCTATTTGCTATTTGGTTGCTTGTTGTTGTTTTATTTTTGGTCGAAAGGCTCATAAAATTAAAGGCCCTAAAAAAACCTCATGCATATGTAGGACCTAGAGATGGCAGCGTGAATAATCGTAACAATTTTTGTTGTAAATTGAAATAGAAGCATAAGTAAATGTTCTTTTTAAAGTGTTTTAGAAGATAAATTTGTATGCCCAATCCACTTGAGTGGGGTCAAGTTGTGTTTTGAAGAAAATTTAGTAAGAATGAGGTCAAGATTTCAAGACTTTTGTATAGTTTTTTAAGAAATTTAAAATATTGTTAAAAACCAAAGACTATTTTCGATTGCAGTAATGTAATTTCTCGATTTTGAAGAGGTTCATAATATAGTTAAGAAAATAAAAGACGCTTTTTAAACGTTTCAAAGACAAATATTCCTATCTTTTTGTTTGTTTGGCATCAAAACTATATTGTATTAGTTATTGAAACTGTTCAGGATTATATAAATGTACTTTTTGGGTATCTTTGTCTATGACCAGTTCAATGGATCCTTTGCAAAGCTATAAAATATTATTTTCGTTTTGTTACTTTTGTTTCCATAAAATGCTTTGACATTATCTTAAATGATTGAAGAAAAAATATTTTGTTTAGAGGTATAAAGTTATATAATTTTTACAGTATGAAAATCATTTTACTAGAACAAATCTTAAAGAATACATTTGGATTACTAGTAATACCGGAAAATTTAATGGACGATAGTACCCAATCTGTTTTGTTATTAAAACTTTGCATGAGATACGTTTTCAAAGGTCTTAACCGAAAATAAACTAAACCAAAATTGAAAATTTTAAAGTTTATATTAAAATGTACTCCAAAAAATAAAGATAGAAGCCAAAATATTAAGTATGATTACCCAATTTGAAAGTTATATATTAGATAAGCCTATTCTATATCAATATTGGACTACTTTTGTTTATAGGATAACACAAAATGTATTAGATCTTAAAAGTTTGAGAACACATAACACACTTTAACAGAATTTTCAAACTATCAGCAGATCAGGTAATCCATATATAACATCCATTCTCACACTTAATGCTGAAAATTATGAGACTCTGCAACAAAACAAAAGTTAACTGAATCAAAAAAGGTGGCATACGATTTTCAACTCTTCTGAGAGTTTATCCAACTTTATGACTTAATAAACTCAGTGTCAGTTGTTGTGTGTCATCGTGTTACTAATTACATTTTCATCACACACACACACACTCACGTCCATCTCCAAGCAGGGGAAAACTTTAAAGCTTTTCATTTCTGGCGTTTTTTGTTGATTATGCAAAGGCAATACGAACATGCATATATATGCATATATATATATAGCCCTATGGAGGCGCACATTTGGTTTTATGCTATCCGGTGCACAGAATATAATTCAATCAACGCCAAGTGCCACGCCCCCATTTGCAACAACTCACCTAGTCAGTTGAGTAGTGAATATTTCCTTAGTTTTTTTTTTTTCTTGTTTTTTGGTGTATTTTTGACTTGCATGCCGCACGTCAACACAAGAAGAAGCACACGAGCAGAAGGAAGATGAGGAACGTTCCTCAAGATAGTATATATCGTCGTATATATGAAAAATATGGCATATGAGTAGTTGTACAAGAGAGGAAGAGAGAATACCACCAGATGATGACGATGTGTGTGTGTGTTTGTGTGTGTGCTCCTCTTTGGTTTGGCCTGGTCTGGTCTGGCCCGGCATGGCCTTCCTCCTGGTTTGCCTTTACTAAGACTGTCAGCTCACGGCGCGCGCAGCAGCATAAATCAACTTATTTCATTGGAATTTATGTTTTGTTGTTGTGGCGTCGCGTCGCCCAGAACTGACGCCACATTCAACCGATCCCCCACCTCCCCCTTTGGAATCCACCATCATACACTAAACCAAATGGCAACCAAGTGAAGTAGTTTCATTTTTTATACCCTGTACACACAATGGGTAAATAGGTACATTAAAGTCATCCAAATATTTACAACAGAGCTACAGGTATACAATGGTTTGGAATTGCCATTGGCCAGCATATAAAATGTATATTGGAACAGTATGACCATGTCTATATGTTTATTTATTGCTACGCCTGTGAGGGCAGGCACTAAGAAGAGCCATGAAAATCGGTGTCCAGAGAGTCCTTAAAGATAGGACTAGATTGATAGGTTGGCCTTATACATACTAGTTTAAGCATTTTGGGGAATATATCATAATAAATCATCTTAATGAGATTTTGGCAAAGGATTTTCAAGTTTAATGGATAAAATTTTCATAAGAATCATTTAGTGAAAGTGTAGATCGATGAGATCAGCGGAATAAACATCTAGAAAAGACGGTTTAGGTTTAGAAATCCTTAGATTTACGATCGAGAAACTTAATGTTTCATAAATTTAAATTATTGGAAACACTCTTTGAGTACGTAGATCAAAGAGATCAGCAAGATATATTCATATTTAGAAAATCAATAAACTTACTTCTTCTTTAAACAAAAACCTAAATTTTCATTATTGCTTGGATTCAGTTTTACGATAACTTGGATTTTGTTTTGAGATTTAGCTTTGGAATAGCTTAAATTTAGTTTTCAGACTAGCAACTTCTTCTTCCTTCTAGTATAAGCTTTTTCATTTATTGTAGGGTATCTCTGTAGCCGGTCCTTTCATTTCATAACATGTGAAATTCTTTTCCTTTTGGTTGCCGCTTGCCTATATTACTTCATTTTTATAGTTGTTGGTGTTGTTGCCGCCTGGTTGTGTGTGCAATTGCTTCATTTGCGGCAATGTCTTGGGATGAGGAGGAGCAGCAGCAGCAGCAGCACTAGCAGAAGCAGAAGGGGGAGGTGCCAGGAGGAGCAGGCGTGTTAAAATGTACACTTTGGCATTTAAATCATTCCGGGAAGTTGGTTCGTTCGTTATATTTATCTGTTGCCATTATATATACATATATACACACACCTTCACTCCTCTCATCACAGATTGAGCCTGTTGTAGGAGCCTGCAGTACTTTCCCTCCATCATCTTTTGCTTTTCTTCTCCTTTTTTTTTTTTTTTTTGCATCAGGGAACTGAACTCAATCAGCAGGCACATGAAATAAGCAAATTGAAAAGCTAAGCAGTTTTCTTTCTGTTCTTTTCTTTTTTTTTTTTTGCTTTTCCTTTGCCTTTAGACTGGGATTCGGAGAATCTTTTGTGCCAGCAATGAGAAGGTGTTGCTAGATTGGGCACTAAAAATGCCACATAAACTGTAGCAAATAATTAGTGAAAGAAAACAGGTTAACCAGAAAACTAAAACCTTCTTCTTTCTTTCATTCATTCTCTCATTCATTTCTTGCTTTATTTGGTTAGACTTAATTATGGCCTAAATGGGTTTAGTGTAAATGAGTTTTTTTTTCTTTTCTAGAGTGAGAATTTGATTTAATTGCCCTAAGGGGAAATAAATTGAATTTAATGTCTAAGTAAATTTTCATTAAATTTATTATTTAACGATTTTATTTAACCTTCTTTAACTCTTCTTTTATTTTTAGGTAAGCAACTTAATCAGTGACAGCATAAAAATCAAACAAACGGCAAGGAAATGAAGGTAAAAATGGTTGAAGGAATTCCTAAAAGCTTTATTTTTTTACTATCGAAACTAATTGACATTAAGATTGGCAGTAAATTTTATTTATTAGCCTCAAGTTTTCTGTTGTGGTTTGCATTTTCCCTCTTTCCATTTACCTATTGACATTCGTTTGTAAATAAATCATCTCTTTTATTTGCAATTTGTATCCATTTCTCACATGTAAATGTGAAAAATTGAGCAATTCTACAGAAATCAGGTGTGAAAAATCTTAAACAATTATAAACAACAGTTAAACCATACACAGACTTTATTTACCTTGGTTAGCATGGAGAAATCATTAAAGTTCATAATTGAGCCATATTTTCTTTAGCCAATTTAGAAAGCATTTAGCCTGCTTTTTGCTGCTGCCATGCTTTCCAATATTTGCTACAAATTGTGGCAATACATTGAAAGAAAAAAGAAGCCAGCTAAAATGAATCTAGTTTAGAATAATTAAATTTAATCACTGTATGATAGATATAGGAATGGATTTATGGTATAAACAGAGCCAAATAAATCGTTCGAAATGAAAATTATAAAATATTTACTATATTCAGAATGGGGATTACGACCTGTGAGTCATATTCTTCCAATCAAATTTTGGTCGACCTGAAATATATATATTTGTGAATCTGTAGTAAACATTTCTTTTTAAATAGTTTTTTGTAGTGAAAACATTTGTAGAGAAAACATTTTGCTTTATATCTGTAATAAATAGGATAGGAAGAAAGAAATTTGTGATTGAAGAAAAGAAGCGGGCTGAAGAAAGATCTGATTGAGGGAAAGAAGAATTATAAAGAAGTATCTGATGAAAGGGACAGAGAAGGATAAAGAATTTTCTGATGGAAGGAAAGAAAAAGAATGTAGAGATATGTAATGGAAGGAACAGAGATGCATAAAGAAATAACTGTCGAAAGAAACGGAAAAAGCTAAAGATATATCTGAAACTAGAAAGATAATGAAATATCTGATGAAAGTAACGGAGAGGGATAAACAAATTTTTGATGGAAGGAAAGTAGAAGGTTATAGAGATATGTATGTAATAGAAGGAATAGAGAGGCACAAAGAAATATCTTAAAAAAAAAGAAAAAACCGAGAGCGCAAAAGAAATATCTGATGAAAGGAATCTGAGGCTAAGAAAGTTGAAGGATAAAGAAATATCCAGTGGAAGGAACATGGAGGGAGGGATAATGAAATATCTGTGGAAAAGAACGGAAAAGCTAATGGAAGAAAAGTAAAATGACAAAAAAATATTTAATGGAAGGAAAAAAGAAAGACAAATAAATATCTGATGCAAAAAAAATATGAGGATAAATAAATAACTAATGGAAGGAACTGAAAGGGAGGGATAAAGAAATATCTATCGAAAAGAAAGAAAAGGACTAAAGATGTATCTGATGGAAGGAAAGTAAAAGGATAAAGCTGTATCTAATAGAAGGAAAATAGAAGCATGAAGAAAATCTAATAAAAAGAAAGAAGTGGGATAAACAAATATCTAAATAGGAAAAATATATTTCTATTTGAATTTATTATTGCTAAAAACAAAGTTTTTTTTTTTTTAGTTATTTAATTCAATTTCATTTCATTTATATTTGTTTTACATTTTCCATTTCATGTGGAACATTTGATAATTTAGCTTAATTTTCGACACTTTTCGATATAACAAATTGAAATTCACTAGCAAAATTAATTAATTGTTTACTCCAAAACATTCATTTGCCTCTAATAGTAAAATAAATAGTGCAACGAAATGAAACATTTTCCCTTTTAATTATGTTAGAGCATTTAAAAGAGATATATATTTTGTATTTTCACATATATGAAAATTGTTTTGTATTAAAATGCTGTGAATAATTTAGTTGTGCTTCTGATTAATAGTTGAAAAAGTTTTTGTTTGAGTTTGTTGTTGTTGCTGTTGCTGTACCTTCCTCTCTCCATCTCTCTCCTCAATTAACTTTTACATTTCACAATTAGCCCCAAATGCCAACTTTGGTTAATGATGATGCATGGCAACCACAGTTGGTGGTGTTAGTGGTGCTTGGAGGTGATTGTGTGTAGTGGTGTTGGTTAGTTAACACCACCAACAGCACCACCATTGAGCAAATATGCTAAATACATGCTTTTGATGTTTCCCTCGCCCACATTTAAGACTATAGACCACTTAAGAAAACAGGCAAGAAGCAACAGGCAATTAGAGGCCATTTTCATTAGGTTTTTTGGTCATTTAACATTTTTATTTTTACTCTCTTTGCATCTTCACACCTGCCCACAGACTGACGGCAAATACAAGTACAAATACTCGTTCTGTTTTTTTTTTTTTTTTTTTTTGCAAACATTTAAATAAATTGCAAAAAAAAAGAAAGAAAAAAAATCTTGTCACTTGTTGCCAATTAAGACTTTTTTTTGCCAGCCCCTCCAGTCCTAAGCAGACGATGTCAGATCATACATCAAATGGAACTCTGACTCTGTCTACCTCCTCTCTCTCCTCTTGCTTCAATCTTCAACTCAAATCTTTTACTCTTCAGTTCAGTTCAATGTACGCAAATGCTTCAATTAGCGCCAACGTCGACATTCTGTTTATTTGCAGATTTCATGCTCTATCTCTTTCTCTTGTAGATCGTTTGGGCATATGTGATATAAAGCAGAGATCCCAAAAAAAGAAAAAAAATACGCAAAAAAAAATCATTTTCTCAACTCTTTAATGGCATTGCTACTGGTTGGTTGGTCTGGACTGCATTTAATTACTTTGTTTATGGCCCCCAGCAGCAACAATAAAACTTCAATTTATGTTCTTCCTATGTACCCCACCCACCACGATTCACCCATTCAGCCATCCATTCATTTTGCTTGCCCCTAGTTCCCCCCTCTTCCACTCCACTGTTGCAGGTTTCTGGTGAGTTGTTATTGTTGTTAAATTCCAATGCACAAAATTGACAGGCCACCCCATTTTCACATTTTCCATTTCCATTCCTCAGTCCAGCTTTAGCTTTTGTTATGTAAACAACGCCAACTTTACTTCTTCTACTTCTCCCTCTATATATATATATATATTTCTGACGCTGCAATCTTCACTACCTACCGACCTCCCGCTCTTTAACCCGCTCCACTCTAAGGCAATCCTAGCTAAAGGAGAAACTTTTTTCTCTGAATGCTTTGCAATTTCCGCTCTTCTACCAAAAAAAAAAAAAGGAGAAAGAGAAAACAAAAGTAAAAAAAAAATACAATAAAAAAAAAAACAAAAGTTAAAAACAATTCCATGACTGGCTGCTGCCCACTCTTGCGTAATATTTTAATAAATTTTTGTCGCCAGGCAAAAAGTCCTTTTGTCCGCGCCTGCGTTCTAATTAGAAAAGTGCGTCGAACCTGCCTTGCCGCCATCCTTTGCCATAGTGAATTTAGGATCGGGTTAAAGCATTTTTCCACTTGATATTTGCTGTCGCAACACAACAACAACAACATCACCACCAACATCAATTTCCATGTCAAAGCAGATTTTCTAACTGATTTCATGTCCAATTTTTAGTTTTCAATCTCGGTAAGAAAATGGAGAAACAACAAAAAAAAAAAAAACACTCTTGTCCTGGTTGTCGATGTTGGTCGCTGTGTTGTTGTTGCTGCTGCTGGTGCTGGTGTTGGTGGCGTCGGCGTCCAGTGATGTGGTAATAAACACCCCCTTGTGCAGTCTAATGGACCGTAATTAACTCGTACGCTAGCTGAGGCAGCAACGTCAACAGCAACGTCAACAGCAACGGCGACAGCGACAGCAACAGCGACAGCGACGTCATCATCCATTTGTAGGCGACAGCAGCAACAGCAGCTGCGGCGGCTACGTCAACGGCATCGTTGTACAAGCGATGAATAATAATTTTTCGCTAAAGCGGTTCACACACACATACATACACTTACATATACTAAAGCATGACAGGATCCGCACATGGCACAGTGGTTGCAATTGCCTCATTTAATGGCCCAATAACTATAAGTTAGTCAATGAAATTTACATGACATTTACATATGCTGATGGCAAAATGTCTACTCTCATTATTCGATTTTTCGTACATCATAGAAGAAAAAAACGATAAATAATCAAAATAAATTGGGCACATGGCTAAAATTGCATCATTAGATATATTAGATATGTCATAAAGATGTTTATTTATTGAGGGGGGAGTGTTATATGATAAGATTCCCATTAAAGAAATATTTGGCAAGGAAATATTAAGAAAAAAGTTATTATGTTTTATTATTAGGTTATTTGCTTTGTAGTTGGGATTATAATGCTGTGATTTTCTAACACTTACTTACATTAGAATGATGCAATATTATATAAAAGATGATTCCGTTTAATGGATATCAAAGCAATAGAGTGGGATAAACTGGGATTGTTTTTTGAAGGCGTTTTCTAAGTTTTGAATTCTGAAGTTTAGTGAGATAATGAATGATATTACTCTAAGTGAACTTTGCCATACTTTATTCTCAAAATGAAAAGGCTGCAATATTTTATATATTTTAAGATCACGTGATCCTTTTACCTAATAGTGCAAAATCTTCCTAGTTTTAAACTTAACAATCCTTTCAACTCAAAGTTCAATAGTGCCTTGGTTTCGCTATGTTTTTACCCACTACTCATCATTTAGAACCCCAAAAAACTTAAAGAAATACTTTTGTCAACTCAATTTCAATTTCTCTCTCAATTTTCTTATTTTTAAAATCATCTAAAAAGTTGATTAGTTTGAATGTTTGACTAGCTTATGTTGAAAGGATTATCAGTCAATAATACAAAGCAAGTCCCTTTGTCAGCAACCCTTTTTCCCTTATTGGGCACAGAGTTCCAATTTAATATATTTATAACCCATTCGTGGCCTACACTTTCTTAATTGAAAGTTTTCTTACTACGATTTTTTATTTGGCCGATTATATCAAAATATTGTTCATGTAATTAATTTTCGTGGAATTTTTTTGTCTCTTGTATAGTTTTTTATTTATTTTTTTTAACAACTTTCTCATTGAACTCTAAACCATGGTATTTTTTGGCTTGTGTCGTTCCTGCTCTCACTATTGTTATTGCTGTTGTGGCCGTTATATTTGTTGTTGCTGCCTCCTGTTTTGCTCCTCTGTTGCTGTTGTTTGCGTGACGGATATTGCCTTGTCACTTGCATGTACGAGAAATGTTAAAACGTAGTGCGGCTTGGGTTTCATCGGGTTTTGCCATTTATTTTTTTTTTCTTCTCTTTCTCTTTCCTTTTTTTTTTTTTTTGCCTATATTGTTCACCAGAAAAACCGCCGGGCAGCAACCAACAACCGCGGTGTAACCACAACGCGGCAATCAACGCACCGAGAGTTACCAAACACAACGGGCAACAGCAATAGCGACACCAGCAACAGCAATAGCAGCAGCAGCACCAACAGCGGCAAAAAACATCACCAACAGCAACATCAGTTGGCTAAATTGTTGTACCGTTCGAAAGTTGTGCTAAAATTTAATTAATTTTGCAATTTGCCTAGCTCGAACTGATGTTGCTGTTGCTGTTGCTGCTGCTGCTGCCCGATTGTCAATTGCAGGCTTGTCGAACATTTTTCCTATCTTTCTGCTTGGCTCTGCCGAAAAATTATGATGATTACCATCATCATCCTCATCCAACACATTCCCCGCCAAACTAAGCATTGGGCGTAGCCAAATGTAAGGCGATTTAGCTTGGGCTATTATAAATACAAATTTAATGAGCGCAACATATGCAACGGGCAACGGGGCAACACACACGGTGTATGCGACGATGTTGCTGCCACCAACAGCAAAAGCAGCAACAGCAACAACAGCAGCAGCAGCAGCGATTACTGCAGTTTAATGCGATTACATGGCAGCAGCACATTTGTCATTAGAAGGGGATGCACGAGCCCAGGCATAGGCAGCAAAGTGTGGTTGTACACTGAGAGAAACGGGTTATTAAAAGAATTAAAAATATTCAATATTGTGGATAGATTGATTTTATTTTAAAGGAAGTGTAAAGTTAAATAAGACAAAGTTCTAGTTGATATATATCATTCCTTTTAGATAAGTTCTGATTTTGTAGATATCATAAATTGATATCACATTATATTTAATATAGTAGACCAAGGTTCATAGTAGTCACAAGTACCTAGAATTCGATTCTTTGAAGTTGTATTTAGATCTTCTAATATGATTAACTCAATTGTTATAAGATAAACGTTTTCTTCAAAAATCTTTCATAACAAATTAGTAGATAAACCTTTTCCTATAGAATACCAAAACTTTTTCTAAAAGTTAGAAAATCAAACTGTAAACTTTTAAGATAAATAAAATGAATAGACTGAAACAAAATGATTTAAGTTGATCTAGGTAAAGAAAGATTCCTTAAAAAAGTATTATGAAGAATATATTTTCCTTTAAATTTATTACATTTTTTAAGTGTTTTCATGCTAGTTTTAGTTTTAAAAGTTATTTTTAATAATATTTGGTATTTGTATGATTTTTAATAGGTTCCAAAGTTTGCCCTATTTCTTCTAATGTAAATCTTGATGGTCCATAATTATTCACAATTTTTTGCAATTTATTGTAAATTGCATTATTATGCTAGCTTTTATTTTAATTATTGAAATTTTTGCCATTCATTATCGACTTTATATCCAATTAAGTGCTTTTAATTAAAATTATTTTATCCCTCATTTTTCCAAGTGCAAAATCTGGCCCTATATGTGAGTGTGTGGTGTGTGTATGTGTGTGTGTGTGTGTATGGCAACTTAAACAAATCAAGTCAAATTACTGCAATGCTAAAGAAGAGGAATCTGTAGCACAACAAACCGACAAACTATGTTCTGTCGTATTGTCCATTTGTCGGCAGGCGGCAGTCGGCTGGCGGTTAGTGACTGGCGACTGGTGACTAGTGACCATCGTCGTCGTCGTCGTCGTACCAGCCACAATGGCGCATCCGTAAGATACATTTTGCTGCAGCCTCGCCAATTGCATGGCCATCGTGCATAACTTCAACTTGATTGTTGTTCTCGCTCTCTAGCCAGGCATGCGGGCCATTGCAGCAGCAGCAGCAGAACTAACCGAGCAACGGCAGCAGCAACACCAACGGCAGCAACGGCAGCAACGGCAGCAGCATCTGTAGTTGCAGTAGCTGCTTCAGCCGCCGTTGCTCATTAAGTGCCACTCTACGACAGTTGTCGCTAATGCCGTTTCACTGTATTGGTCTGGCCTGCACTGGTTTGGGGCATGGCCCTGGAGGGGTCGTCGTCATGGTTCGCGATGGGGTTATACACAGATACATGCAGGAAGGGAGAGGGAAAGGGACCAGAGTCAACGTAAATTTGCAAATATTTGCTGAAATCAGACAACGAGGCAAAAACCCCGGGGCCAGTAAGTAGGGAAGGGATGACAACTGCGGCAATTGCATGTGTAGCATTTTAGCTTACAGTTGGAGTTGAAGTTGGAGTCAGTCCCAGAGTTGGCATTCCTGGAATAGCAGCTGAGTTTGTTTTTCGGACTTGCTGCATAGTTAGTGGAAATATATTAGTGGGGGAGGGGGAAGTGAGGAAGAAATACTGAAAAAGGGGTTGCTGCTGCAAACTTAAATAAGTGTTAGCTGAATGAGTGAATACTTTCCCACAATGAGAAGAAGCACTGCAAATAGATTTAACACTAGATGGTGGAACATAAGCACCGAACGAGAGAGAGAGAGAGACGTTAAACAAGCTTAACAAAGGAAGAAGATGGAGTAGAGTAGAGTGGAGTGGACTACAGAATGAGAATGTCTTCAAATGGCGAAGTAGTTACCAACTAAAAGTACTCAACTTTTCTGAAATTGTAAATTATAATTATGTTAAAAGTCATGAGAAAAAGCAAAAAAAGAAAACATCAATAAGTTGTGAAACAAATAACAAATTAATCTTATGCAGTTGAATAATCTTTTAATGGAAACGTTCATGAAACTTTTGCTTTGAATTTAAAAAAAAAAGATTTTTCCCGGCTATTTTAGTTTTGGTTTAATGTTCAAAATGCAACTGAAACGAATTTGGTTTTGGTTGAAATTTCCCATTATTATGACTCTGTGAAAATTGGAACGAATTTCAATACCGGTTATATTAGGGTTTGGCATTTGTTTTAGTTTATTTTGTAATGTGTCATAATGGGAGAGCTTAAACATAAACCGTTTAAGGTGTTTTTTGACTGGAAATTCTGTATAGAAATACAGTGGAAGTTCAACTATTTGAATCCATTAAAAAGAGACTTGGACTGGTTAGTGTGAATATGTACAACATTCGAATTGATATTGAATAATTTGTCGGTTTTTAGTTTACACTTAGAAAATGTTAACAATAGTTTTTGGTTTTCTGGTAATTTTAATAGCTGAAATGAAGATCAGCGCTTGTCTTTTATGGATTCTTTGGTATATTATCTACTAGATCATGTTGTCATATCCTATTATGTATCATCATAGCATGAAATCATATACATATCATCAAATGAAATCACATCATGTACGTGGGTCGTATATGCTATATTTTATTTTAAATCTTTTACAAAATCGATTTCCAAAGGTGATTCTCTTTCATTTACTTTAACTTGCAATTGAATCTTAAAAAAACTTAGAAAATTCGTAGAAGAACGCCTTTTCGAACCCCGAAACTACATATGTATGAGCTCATAAAATTTTTCAAAAAGTAATATTAACTTAGAACAAATCTGGATAATTGGACTTCAGATGATTACCGTCCAAATAATTATACTTTTACTGTATTTGACATACTGATTTATGTCTTTTCAACATCCAATGATGCCCAAATTGGGGCCATTAAAACTTTTTAACTATGATCTTTTACCATATCAGATATTCCTCAAGTTTTAATAAGTCAACTGAAACTTTTACCTAGCGGGTCCCTCTCTGAAAAGTGATTTAAGGTATCTATAAACATGTTTTCAGAGATTGAGGCGTTACCCTACATCATGTCATCTTACACTTTAAGTTGCCGAGCATAGGCACTCCCCTAGTACTTTGTTCTATGCTTAATACCGAATCGCCTGAAGCGCCCACTTGTCCGCACCTGTGTGTGTGTGTGTGTGTGCAAGGGCCACCACGAAGGGTTTCGTTCCCCTCTCTTGCCTAGGAATCATATATACAATGTGCATTTAATAACCGTTCATTGTCTTACCTGACCCACTTGTTACAGTCTTTCCTCTCTCTATGAGTCACAATTGTAAGAATATTCCATGTAATTTTGTATTTTAAACGCAACAAAACCATAATTTAAACGTCTCCGTCTTACGGTACGTTTTGTGCGTGCAGTTTATCAATAAAAAAAATAAAAAAAAAAATGAAACACTGTAAAGAAATTACATGCACCAGGAACTCTGAAAACTGGCAACTGGCGGCAACCTGCGGTGTTGTTAAAAATTATTATTAAGCATTTGCCATGGACTGGCAGTTGGAACAAAGGGCAAAGCTTTTAAATATTTAATAAGTACACAAAAACCGAAAAAAAAAAACATACACAGAGACCGGGCGGAAGGTGCAAGGCTACAGAGTGAGAGCAAGAGAGGAGCACAGAGAGGGAATTCATTCGTTTGCCTGTTGTTGAGTCATGTCAATTGGGCTCTCCAGAGTATCCCCGCTGTGGCAGTGGAAGTGGAATCAATACCAGGCCTCTATATATATGTATATATGTATATGGACTGCCTGCAGTGCCAAAGTGAAGTACTTGTAAGGATACACACACACACACACTAACGGTGACAATAAATGAGTAAAAATGACTTTCAACGAAACGAAAATGAAACGACGAAACGACGACAGCAAAAATCTGTCATCAACACGCTACAAAAAAAAAAAAAAAAGAGAGAGAGAGAGTGGAAGAGAGGAGGGGGTGGAGGTGGAAACCAGAAAAACCAAACGTAGAACGCACTCAACTGTGGGACTATTGTGAGGAGCCATGAAATTTGATACGATGCGTGTGTTGTGCTGTGTGTGCGTCAAGGAAGGTGCTCGAGTCCGGAATGGTAAAGAAGATGGTCCTACGTACCGTACGTAGTATCGCACAGACAAATGAAAGCAATTTCCATCTTCTCTTCTTCTCTCTCTCTCTATTCTTTTTTTTTTTTCATTTTTATTCTTTATATATATTTTTTGTTGTGTTGCTGTCGTCGTTGCTTTTATTTGTTGTTGTTGAGCACTCATCATTGCTTTTTTAGTGTCCATTATGAAGGTCTAAAAGTATTTTTAAATTTCAAACTTCCCAAAAAAACATATCAATAGTATCGATCCACAAGAGCAAAAAAATAAAGAAAGAAAAGGCAGAGTTGTCCCTATCAACACGGTTGTTTTCCTACTTTTATTTATTTTCCTTCTATTTTTTTTTTTTGTGTCCATCCTATCATCAATATGGTCGAGGAGTAATGTGCTTTGATGGGTTTATGATGAAAGTTATGGAGCGCAGCTTATTTTATGAGCAAAAATTAATAGATGGGTCATATTTTTATTTGTTTTTTCTTCTTGTTTTTTTTTTTTTTGTCGTCTAGGGGACAAATTTATGTATTGATATAAAGTCCTTCAAGTTTAATGATCGGAAATACTCATATATCCATATACGGTACATAAAGACATTTATGTTGACATTGTTTAAGAAGAGAGAGAGAGAGAGCTTATGAAATAAACAGCAGTTAAAGTCATTTTGATAAAGTCTCTAAAAAAGTTTAGAAAATAAAAATTAGAAAAAGGAAATTGAAGAACTTTAAGATTAAAGATGAGCAAAACTTAGCCTGAACTATCTATTGAATACATTTGTTAGCTAAGATCTATAAGAGTCTTTAAACAGTTTTGTATTTGTCTTAAAAAGTTTTAAAAAAGTTTGCTAAATGTATAACAAAAAATTTCATTTCTTATTTTAGATAAATATTTTGTTTTTATTGTTATCCAAATCCTAGAAAATTTCCAAAAAAAATGTCATTACTTTTTTTTTAGATAATTCTTTTATTATTATTATTAATATCAGAATCGTAGAAAAATTTCATTACTTATTTCAGATAATTTTGTTATTATTATAAGTATCGAAATCGTAGAAAAATTTTGATTAAATTTCAATTTAAATGTCAAAAAAATATTTAATTTATATTATCAAAATTGTAGAAAATATTTTAAAGAAATGACTAAAGAAATTATCAATTTAGCATCGTTTGGTATTTAATAGATTTCAATCTATTCGGCTAATCCTTTCAAAGTTAAACTATTCAAAGTCAAAGGTCATAGACTTGTTTCAATGTGAAAAATGACACCAAATCACATAATCATTTTATTTGTTTATTTTTTATACAAAATTTTTAAACTTTTCATTGCCAATTTGGGATGAGAAAAGACAAGTTTAGTGAACTTAGTTTTCCGAAATTTTTTATTTTAGTTTAAGTATTGCCTTTGTTGCAATCAAATTCGACTTACACTAGTAAAAAACAAAATCACAAGTGTTAAAGCTCTTAAAGTTTCTTTTGGACTTGCTAAACTTGTCTTCATATACTAAAAATTTCTCAAAGTTCCTTTAGAACTTTTGGTTTTCGTTTTGCTTTCCACCTTCATTCCTTAAGATCTTTTAGTTTAATCAAACTCGTCATGAAACACTCACAAGAATTCACAAAATTCCCAAGGATAATAAAAAATATTTTAAAAGGGTTTATATTCACATGTAAATTGATCTAAAGGGCCTGTGAAAATTATATGCACATTTATTGAACCCAACAACAACATTTGTGCTTATCATCACGAGATCCTGCTGGTATGAGCCTCTGACTTTTAAAGCGACTCTCGTGGCAGAGGGGTTTCTTTTCTTCTTTATTTTTGTTTTTAAATTTACAACCTTAACCAAGGGATCGTAGTCCTAATCCCTGTGACGCATGTAGCACACATACAGTTCTATGTTGTTGTCGTAACTTGAGCGTGCAACTGCTCCATGGTATCTGTTGTGCATATCTCTCTCACATTCCCCTGCCAGGAGAACAATGGACTGGCTTTCAGGCGAAACTACCTGACCCGAAATCCAGAAACAAAAAAACAAAAACAAAAACAAAGGTAAACTGCAATACACTCACGCATTGCACCTGGCTGGCTGCTTGCCGCATAGATGGATGGATAGAGAGATAGATAGATGGAGAAAGAGAGAGTGAGATGAAGATGAAGATGATGGGTTGGTCTGGACCAGCCCTTTGCCTATGAAATTTGTGAAACATTTTTTTTTTATAACTTTACATGGAATTATTGTTGCCATAAATGTGTGTGTGTGTGTGTGTGCGAGTGTGTGTTGACAATGATTTTGGTATTTTTATTTTTTTAACCTCGAAAAGCGAAACCAAGTTAGTGTTTGGACCCCAAGCAGCGACAAATTAAATAATGCCAAAGCTTTTTTTTTTCTTTTCTTCTTTTTTGGATATATTTGATGAACCCACACACACACACACAAACACACACACTTACTGAGCTGAAGATAAAGATAAGCATTCAGTTTGAACGGGCATGGCACTTGAGGCGCCATTGTAATAATAAAGCGCCCAAATCAAGTCTAAATCAAATAGAGCAAAGACAGATAGACAGACAGACAGAAAGACAAACAGTGAGACAGACAGAGGCTAAGCAGTCTATAGTAGGGGCAGATTTTAATAGTAATCTCTATGGTTAGGTGAGCGAGGGGCACTTGATCACCATCATAATCATCAACATCATCGTCAGAGTATCTCGTAATCGTAATCGTCATCGTCACTTGTTCCGTGTGTGTGTTTGTGTGTGTGTGTGGGGATCAAGACGAAATATGAAAAATAAAAAAATGAAAATGAAAATGAATGTGTGGCATAAATTGAATTTGATTGTTCAAGTAGTCAAGTTATATATATATCTGTCTGTCTGTCTGTATGTTTGTCTCTCTGTATCTAATGTAAATCAGAGGACGTATTCAAATCCAACTCAAAAACAGCTGCTACACTTCATTACCATAAGGTTTTGGGTTCGCCTTGGATAGCACTTGATATTCACCCTCACCCTTCTCTCTCTCCCTCTCTCTCTCTCCTCATATATGCAATTTGATGTGTTATTATCAAACTGAAAATTCAAATTGTTTACAATCGCCGACACCGGGCCCGGCCCGGCCCGACCCGCCCCCGCCACCGTATACAGAAGCAAACAAAACACAAACAACACTTGGAGAGCTGCAAAAGTGACACTTCTGAGAGATTAAAGTGACATGTAGTGGCCTGTGTACCCCATCCTTATAAGAGGGAGACGTAGCAACTCCAACTCCGACGACACCTTCCCATTTGCCCATTTGAGAAAGTTGAGCATCGTACGGGCATTGGGCATTGAGCTTGAAGGCATTTGCCTTCGGGGGAGACATGGGAAATGTGGAATTATGAGTATTTTGTATTTACTCTGCTCGGGGTCTTGTTGTTGTCTATGCATAGATTAATAAATTATAAGCTCCTTGCATTAAAATGAACCAACAGCGGTGACTACTCCAACAGCTCTCTGCTCTCTTTTTGATTACACTGGCAGAAAGTGAAAAATTGTTGAAGAAAATAAATTTTACTCTGCAACCGGAAGTAATATAGTAAATTAATCAATCGATCTGATTGAGAAAACACATTTCCTGTTCATATTAGAAATTTTCCAATTTGTTTGTTGAACTTTTTTATGGTTTTAGAACTGAAACATTTCTTCTTGTTTTATGTTTTAATGGTGCTTTTCGAATTTTATACTTTTGGAATTTCTTAATCAAAATGTTAGCAATTTAAAATCATAAAGCGGAAATCTTTTTTAGGGTTCTAAAGTTTAAATTTTAGATCTCTTCAGGTGATCTTGATTATGATTTTAATGTTGATTATTTTAACGATTCTTTTGTTAAGTGTGAAGAGTGTGACGTGATCTTGTTCTAGAATCTAGATCATTATTTAACGCTGATTGTTAAAATTTCTTTTTAGGTTAAAGTTATTTTGATATATTTCTTATTTTTAAAGTTTAATGATAGTTTTATAGCCATAAACTGAGTATCTAGATAACTATTCACTGAGTTATTTGAAACTTCGGACTTTCGATGGACTTGTGGAATAATAAGGGAACCACTTTAATTCTATTTTATAACAATGAAAGTTTTAAATATTAGTTAACCATTATATACATACATATATATATCACTTTACTTTATATAAATATGTATATTATACTTTATATCATATATTGTATAACAATTATATACAAAAGTATATACTATATAGGCTGAAAATACAATGAGAAAGCTGTCCAAAGTCATACATTTTTCGAGTTTTTGTACTTTATTATATTTATTTCTATAAAATGAAGTTTTATTTTCTGTTCCCATACGATTTCAATATAGAAATGTTGGACTTTATAAGATTTTCCTAGTCTTTTGTTTAGCTATTAGACTAAACTAAAAAAATTTGAAGGTCCCCACGAGATACTAGTCGCAGGACCTCGAAATTCCAAAAATCCGCACTCAGATACATATATGTACTTCAACAGCAGTGTAATACTTACTGTAGGTTTTATATATTTTAAGACTGATCTTATATGGTTGGTCCATATAACTTCCATAAATATATTGTTTCTTTATGTTAACCAACAATCTATTATAAACCAAAAAAGGGCTTTACCATTAAGTTAAGTCAGCTTCTCTTTGGCCTTACTTTGGTTTAAGCACCTTATATGTATGTATAATTTGGCTTAGCAAAACATTTTTTATTACCTCTTTATCACTTCTTAATTAACTCAGAATTGTGTTTTATATATATTTATCTCTAATTAGCTTGTCAATTTCTTGCAGTGTAAAACCCTTTCCCTGTTGACTACACTCAGTTTGGCTTTCTTTTTCTCAATTCCTGAGGGAAGTTCACACACAATCCGCACACTTTTTCAGTTTCATTCATTACGCCCTCGCGTATATGTTGATGGCTGTGTGTGTGTGTGTGTGTGTATGTGTGAGTGGTGTGTGTGTGTGTGTGTGAATGTAGAGCAATTAATGTTTGTGTTTTGTCATTTCATGCCCGAGCTTCGACTTGGCAGTCCGTTTGCTGCTTTCTTTCATTATTCTCTCAATCCGTCCACCTCCTGTCATATGTTTTGTACTTCTTTCTGTCCGTCTGTCTGTCAGTCAGTCTGTTTGTCTGTATGATGTTCTTACATTTTATGCACATAATTAAGCCGGTGTATCCGTAAAAGTATGCGGCATTTCCGGCTTGCCTTTCGAGGAGATGAAGTCCAAACTGAACACGAAGTTGCCGTAATACAATTCATTGAGAGTTGACCACGCTTTCAATGCAACAACAACAACAACAACAGAAGAAAAAAAGTAAAGTAAAGTAAAGAAAAGAAAAAGGGGTTCATTTTTTTTTTCTTTCTTTTCCTCTTTACTCTTTTTCTTCTTCCTTTTATGTGACATTTGTAATGGGGGAAAAGAAGCTGCGGAAATGCCAAGGCACGAACACAGCTGAACAAGAGCGCAAAAAAAAAAAAGATGATTATCTAAACTCAATAGAAGGGGAAATTTCAACTTAAATTAGTTAAAGATAGCCGATAGTAGTAGGAGATATCAATTTGTGTTACCTTTTTCCCCCTAAAATTAATCGCTGCAGTTTGAAATTTTGATTCGTGCGTGGGCTTAGGAGGAAATTCAATAGCTAATTGGGTTATATTAGTCATTTAAAAAAACATTTTATTTATGAAGTTTTCTTTTTTGTTTTTTAATTATAAATTCGTTTGAGATATGACAGCTGGTTTCCTTTTTCTCAATGGATAATTGCTTGTAATCGATATGTTAAGGTCGAAAGTAAGATACATATATATAATTGCCCTTAGGAAATATGGAATATTTGTTTTCTTCTTTTTTCACGGTTCGGTTTATTATCTTTTTGGAGAGTTTCGAATTGGTTATCTTGTATCAATATTGATAATTTACACACTCATTCACATTGAGTGACAATAACAATTTCTACTCAGTCAGCAATGGATTATGCCTTTGCCTATATCTTTACTGTTATTTTGTTACTTTTTTTTTTTTTTTTTGTGTTGACATCTTTTGACTGCCTTTTTGCTGACTTTGGCTTAATCCCTAGCCATCCTTTTAGACATTGAAGCTTTCTGTTCTTTTTGATATAACTGTAGTAAGTAATATAGCTTATCTGTCCACAATTTTGACACATGTCATAGAAGGCAATGGGCAAACAAGAAAATACACAACAGTGAAACCTCAACAACGACCTACCGCTTCCTTTATAAGCCGCAAAAAAACAAATCACTTGAGGGCATTTGCTCCATGTCCCCCATTCCCTCTCTCTCTCTGTCTCTCAAAAGAAAGCGCGCAAGTTGGCATTATTTGAATTAAGTGCATACTTAAGCGTAATTTATTGGAAAATCCACAGGCCTCAGGGGCCAAGAGAACAGATTGTGGTGAGGCCTAGAATCTCCTCCTAACTACTCTTGTTGTAAGCGCCAGTGGGTTTTTGCTTTTTCTTTATTTAATTCCATAAATCTATTGTTTCTAGGAATGCTTATGGCTAGTGGTTGTGGTGGTGTCGGTGGTGGTGGTGGTGGTGGTAGTGGCACATCGCGTCATTAATCTGCAGACAACTCTATAAAATGTGTCCAGGGCCCTAGAGTCTGTAGTCTGGAGAGTCGTCTGATGACATTCTATCTATCTCTTGTCTTTGGCTCTTCTTACTACATTTATTTGAATAGTGCGTTTTCTGTTTGTTCAAATGTCACTCTCTTTTTCACGCGTTATCTTAATACAACCAGTCAGCGGACGTGAATGGACACAAACTGGAAAATGGGCGACAAAGGGGACGGGAAGAGTGGGGTGGCCATGTGTGTGTGTGCCTAGGGTAACTATAGATTACACATAGATTGTATACGACTAGGTGAAAGTGAAAGAGTTTTAGTAAAGTTCAATTATATTGAATTTCAGATTAGTTATACTTTAAAGATGGAACTGAATTAGAGTTAATGGTATTTTTTTTGATATTTTACTGTACTTTTTACTGAAATTCCTCTTGGCGTAGTATTAAGATTCCCCGATTTCGTATGAAAAATTTTATAAAAGTTCAATTATATTGAATTTGAAGTTAATTCTTTGCTAAATTTTACAAACGAAGGAAATAAGTTAGAGATAATGATATTTTTCGTGTTATTTTCATAAACTTTACTCAAACTTTTCTTTGGTATAGTATTAAAATCTCTTCATTTAGTATCAAAAAGTTTTTTAAAGTTCAAATTTTTGAATAAGATATCAATTTTTTGCTAAATCTTAAGGAAGAAAGAACTTAAACTATGTTTTAATTAACTTTTTTAACCAACATTTGGTTTTTTTAACTAATCTTATGAAAGCAAGAGATAAAGTATAGAAAAGAATCTTTCTAAATATTAGTTTATTTTACATTTTACTTATTCTTCGAAACATATCAAATGTCTTTAGTATTCAAACGAAAGTTTTAGTTAAGGTTAAACTGTAGTCCCTTAAGATTTTTAATACTTTCATACCAATTCGAATCTCTTAAAGGTGTTTTACTTCCATTAAAAATCCTAATGTTGGGATATAATTAAATCCAATTCCACCTAAAAATCATACAAATTAACATAACAAATTCCCATGACAAGTTTAGAATATGATAATGAATCATACAATAACTTATAAGCATGTAAATCAAAAAAACATAAAACCAAAACCCATCTAAAAGCTCCTATAACATCTTGTTAGGCATTTTTGTGGTTCGTTTTACAATCTCCCAAAAACAAAAATCAAATTAAAAAACAGTAAGAGAAAAATCCATAAAAAGTTATTTACAACTCAATTATATAAGATTTGGGTAAATTAAATTTAATGCTTGCAATTATGAATGTTGATTAACAACAAAAACTTATTAAATTTACCTTGAAGACTTGTGGTAAACAGGTAATTGTCTAGTCGAATACATTTTGACCGTTTGCAACACTCTTCATTAGCCACAAGCCAAAGAAAATCTCAATACCTCTCGAACTTCCATTCCATACGTAGCAGCTCCATTGGGAGGCTGATGGTATATCCCCCCCAATCACCTCCCTCATCCTCATAATCCGCGTGCCCGCTTCACTTGGCCTAAGAGAACGAGAACGAGTTATTGGCATGCATTGAATTTGCTATGGAATTTTTGTGTTGTGTATATGAGTGAGAGAGAGTGAGGGGGGCAAGTATATCATACTACACAATATATATATAGTAAAGTCAGGCCAAGTCAGAAAAAAAAGAGTAGACAATCAGTGGCATGTATAGAATTTCACTGATTTATGTTTTCATATGAGAACAGAGAAAAAGAGACAGAGAGAGAGAGTGTGAGAGAGACACTACCGGACGGACGGACGGACAGGCTGGCTGGCAGGCAGGCAATCCCCTCAAGGCAGCCCGTCTCCGGTCGGGTGACAATGCAGTGATTACATCTTTTGAGTAAGCACCAGAGCACCCACACTACCCACTCTCTATGCTCCTTTTTCTACCCACATCCCAATCCATTTCCTTGATGTGAAAGGGATGCCTTTGGAAGGAAAAGTATTTCGTGTGTCTGTGTGTGTCGGAGTCTCTTCTTCTGCTTTAGCACAGAGAAATGATAAATTTTTGATTAAAGGCATGCTTTTGATAGGTTCATATATATGTACATATATCTTATATATACTTATATATATGAGATGTATATGTAGAAAATACTTTCTCAAGCTTATTGAATTTACGTTGATTGCCAGTTAAGAAAATTTGACAAGCAGGCACACAAACACAAAATGTTGATTACTCCAGTTAGCCTCAGTTGGAGAATCAAAAGCCGAATCAATACCATCTGTCAGACCATCAAAATGTTAATTTAAACAATTAATTTCAATCTATTTACCATTGATTTGCTTGCTCCTCCTCCTTCCATATTCCCTTTCGTACTCTCTCTCTCTCTCTCTCCATCTCTTTAACATGTCAATTTGCAAATTAAGTAAATATAACAACATGACAGGTCCCAAAAATATAAAAATTAAGGAATACCAAGTACCGAGAGACAGAGATAGAGAGGAGGAAGAGTGAAAGAGATGGCGCTGCCGATGTCAGGAAGTGTGTGGCAGTCAGTGAAGAGACCACACAACCAACAGTCGTCGTCGTCGTCGTCATCTTCATCATCATCATCTTCAACTAAATATAGATCGAATTTACTTGGGAAATGGAAGCAGAAGTGGTTAGACATTAGAGTTTTCATGTCACTGCCTAGGAAAATGTAAATTAAGATGGGCAAGGCACTTGAATACGATTCATTAAAGCAATTTAATTGGGCCAAAGTGATCACTTAAGCTCTTAAATATGATTTGTGTGTTCTATGTGAGATGAGATAAGAGTGGATCGGCACCCCCCCAAAAAAAAGGGGCAAGCAATGGTCAAATAAGTAAAGGGGGGTAGGCAAAAGCAATTGCAGATTTCTCAAATTAAAATGTTCAAGTTATGGCTTTTCGGAATGTTAACTAATCTTAATGAATCTATGGGAATTGGAACAAGCAAAACTATACCTAGTTGAAATTTACTTCATTTTCCAGTCTCCTTTTCTTTCCCAAGACAATTTACTTTCCCACCTTTGGCTGTAAAGAACATATGTTCTTTAGGTTGTTGGTATCCTTAAAGGTGATTAGTCTTCTACAGTAGCAGGTGTCTGTTTGTTTTACCAATTATTCCCTCAAATTAAAGACCAAAGAAGAGATATAATTTGTAGAAGCTAATATATCATTGAATTCAAAAATGACAGTTAAGAAATGTTAAGAATTGTTGCATTTTTAAACTTGTCCAGCAACCCTCGAGAATGCCACTTTATATTTTCCATGTCGTTGGTTTGTTTTTTATATTTTTATTTTTTTTGTTTTATTGCTTAAGTGAAATAAAGCATTCGAATATATATTTATATCACAGTCACTAACAATTTCCTGCCGCTGTTGCTCGTCTTCGATTTGCCGAATTTATAGATAATTTTTCATGATTTTCCACAACTTATTTTTCTTTCTCTCTCTTGTTGCAGATGTGCCGCTGATGTTGCCGTGCAGCAGGTCAATGTATGGTAGCTGCTCTTCTCGCCAATGATGATGATAATGATGATGAAGTTGCTGCCAAGGCGAGGCTAAACTGCTGACAGCAAAGTGCAGGAGAAGTGCATTTCCGCTACCTAACAATCTACCTAAAACTCCGACGACAGCAACAATACAAAACTATCTTTCTACCTAGCACGTAAAAAGATATATACCCAAAGAGAGACAGAGAGAGAGAGAGAGTGAGAGAAACCTTACTCGCTAGATTCTACTCGTCACTCGTTTACATTTTCTGCCCTCTGGCCAGCTGCCCGTATCAGTTCCGTCAAGGCAAGCGGTCGGTCACAACGGTCTGCGAATTTAAAATACGTTCGAAAGGAAAAAGAAAAAACGAATTTAAGTGAGCGCCGCAAAGCGGTTCGCCGCTTTTCAAACGAAAAACAAAACAAAAAGAGTGTGAAACACATCTCGTCATTGAAATCGCATCAATTGAAATCATCTTCGGTATCGGAGAATACCCATCAATAACAATCCTTTGCTTTGCGTACAAATATTTATTTAATCGTGATTGCTGTTGACAAAGTGGCGTCCGTACAACACGCACCCGATACTTTCAATTAGGCACGTTGCTTTTAAATGTGCCACAATGGCATCGCCGTCCAGGATGCCGCCGACGACGACGACGATACCAATACCAACAATGCCACACCGAACACCGCTACAATCATCAATGGTGGTGCGTAGGCATTGTAGGCATTATAAAGGCTTAATCCTAGTGCTTTCCCATCTGCTCCTGCTGACAACGGTCTTGCTCGTCAAGGCCGAACCGTATGCCGGTGGCTATGGCAGTGCCGCTGTCTCTAGTGGCGGCCTGGGATCCGTTGGCATACATATACCCGGTGGTGGTGTGGGTGTAATTACCGAGGCAAGATGTCCTCGTGTCTGTTCCTGTAGTGGATTAACCGTCGACTGTTCGCATCGAGGATTAACGCAAGTGCCGCGCAAAATATCAGCGGATGTGGAAAGACTGTAAGTAATAAAAAAAGAAAATATACAAAACATTTGAATCATTTTCAGGAAGAGCTTAGGGGACTTTGACATAAATATTTTTATATTTGAATTTAAGTAAGAGTAAAGTAAAGTCACTGCAAGTCAATGTTTAATATTTATTGCACACTAAATGGAATTAGTTTATGGTCGTTATTCGAAAAGAGATGTCCTTGGTTTGTGGATATAGTGTGTCAGTTCTTTGGAACTCCTGCGAAATTCCAGGTATTGAAAGACTTTCACATAGTCAATGCTGAAGCAAGGATTCTTTTGTATGACTTTGAACCTTTTAGGTCTTTTTCCTGTCATTTTACTCGTCTATAGTCAAAGTATTTCAATCTGAGTCAAAGTAAGACAGGGAGTTCATTTAGTTCTTTGGAACCAAAGTAACACAGGGAGCTCACCTTGTTCTGTGAAATCAAAGGAACACAGGGAGTTGAGTTTGTTTTCCAGCTCTTAAGATAGTTATTGAACTTTCCAAAATGAGAGATTTATCTTTAAATTATGCAAAACTAATGCCTCAACAAAATATTAATTTACGCCTTGTCAAAATCAGAATTATTATATAGAACCCTCCACAGATCTTTCTAATATAATATAAACCCAACGAGAGAAACATTCCATTGTTTGCTTAGTAAATGAATTTTCTTTTCCCCTTTGTCAGTGACCCATTTCAAATGATTTATACAATATTTATAAGTAATTGCGCCTACCCATACACGAGACAGAGAGAGAGAAAAACAAGAACAAGAAAATGCTGATTCAATTTTGAAACTTCATCAATATGTATTTCAATTTCGATGGCCATTTTCAAAAAGACATTTGGCAAAGGGCATGACAAATTTCAGTTTTTGCCCCCGTTTTTCTTATTTTCCCCCAGCCCAAAAGCAATTGTTCAAATATTATAATAATAATAAAGACCAGACGTACGCACATGCCGGTTCCCGGTCTTTTTGGTTTAAAAGGTCCCTGCCTGCCTGCCTGCCTCAACCCTGATCTGTATTTATTTTAAAATCAGCATAGACAAACAACAGGCAATGGGCAATGGGCAACGGGCACTTGGGCAAATAAATAAAGCCATGACCATGTCGTGTCGATAACAACAATCGCAACAAATGGACAAGATGGAAGGGCAATCCAATGGCATGGCATGCCGTTGCCAAGTCGAAACCGTGTCGAGTTGAGAGAGCTGCATCGTAACCGTCGTACATTAAATCGCCATTAAGTTTATTAATTGTCGCCAAAGGAGACCCACCATAAGCGCATCAAGGGGATTGGCCAACAATTGTTGCATGCATGCCTCATACTCCCAAGCTCTTTGGGTTCAAGTCAAATGCATTAAGCTTGCCTCATGTCTACGTCCCCGTTCTCTCCGATCTCTTCTCGATCTCTGTCCATCGTTCACATTGTCGCCACATAAATTAACGTGTCGGCAATTAGCAAGTGTATGCAAAATGCCCCAGCCACCCAAGACCCACTGCCACCATCTCCTTCCCCGTCAACCAACTGGTGACGGCGGTGGCGGCGTAGCTATTTTGTATTTCTTTTTTTTTTATATTTATATTTTTTTCTTCTCTACATAAATTAATAACAGATATCAGCAGTATGCAACAACAGCAACAACAACCGCCGCATTATAGCCCAGTTATAAGTAGTCAGGCAGGCTAACAAATGCTCACTCGCTCGCTCTCGACGCCTGAGTAGTCAAATAGCGCTCAGGGACACATTTGTTTTTATGCAAAATGCTGAAATACGGAGAAAAATACATAACAGCAACAACAACAGCAACAAAATGAAATAAAAATGAACAAATAAATGCAAAAACGAGAAAGAAAAAAAATAAGAATGAAAATGGGCAACAGAAAACATATCACAACATGCACGACATATTTGCATTTTAAAATAGCAAACCGAAATGCATTGAGAAGTACACCGAAAACCCAGTACAGGGACCAGAATACAGGGCATACTCACTAACACAAACACACACACACACACACATACTAAGGAAGTAAGCAAGCACAGGGTGTTTCAGTGTATCAAATTATTTGAAGTGACAGTTTTTGGGTTAAAAGGAATATGTCAAAAGTCTTAAGAACAGCTTAAATGGCAGTCAAAAGAAACTGAAGACCTAGAGGAGACAGAGAGAGAGAGAGAGAGAGAAAGGGAGAAAGAGAGCTAATGATGGTAAGGCCAAAAAGGAGAGGGCCATTAGGTTGCCATTGGATTAAAAATGATTAAATATGATGAGGTTTTTTTTTATATATATTTTTGTGTTAATATTTAAGCTGTCAAATGGTTCGAAATTTGATATAAGACACCATAATCGAAATTGAAGTGAACTTTATTTTTTACTTACAGCATTAAATGTTTGAATATGATACGAGACAAGTCGAAGATTTATAAATGATGTCAAAGTTTTTAAATCTTTTGCAAAAGAGAGAAGAAAATAATTCTTGATTCCTCTTGTTTCCTTTTTCCGTAGAAATACCTTTAAGTATTGCTTCATTAGGGAAAGATCTGACATATGTATATTATAGGATTATATTTTTTGAAGTAAAACTTAGCTTAAGTTGGTCTCCTCTTTATAAGTCTTTTAGTAGAGAATAATAGAAGAACTTATTTGATTAATTTGAACATAAAATTTACATGTTAAACACGTTAAAGAGCTATGGAAGAAATGTTATTAAAGTTGGTTGGTTTTTAGATAAGCAATAGTTTTATAGTATATCAATAAAGTCTAAAGATTTTGTCCAAAAAAGGTACATTTCTTACTAGGTGATTTGACACTACTTTAAGGAGCTCTCTTCCCTGCTATGACGGATAGAAGTCCCATTTCGCCCATGAATGAAGACCCGGGGGATCTTTTGGCCTTGAGTCCTGGTCATTTCCTCGTGGGATTACTATCCATCGCAGAACCTGCGATCACTAAGAAACCCATGCCCTTTATCAATAGTTGTCAGCGGTTAAAGGCTCTTTGCACTCTTTGGAGTTTCATTTAAATATGCCCCTAAAAGTATGCAGTGTAGTTTTTTTTATCTATTACCCTTGCAACAAAGAAATCGAGTCTACCGCAAGCTTATTACTATATATTTATATTACTATTTGTTAATATTACTATTTAGCTATTCTATTATTATTAAGAACTGAAAATATATTATACAATTTTGAAATCTTCTTTAATGACATAGCCAATTTAATTTCAAATCAATTAGATAGATTAGTTCCCATACGATCCATTTCGTATATGAAAAGACCCAATAATCACATTGTCATCAAACTATTTAAATTTTCTGATTGTATTTTAGCTTCTTTAGTTAGTTTCTCTAGGACAGTATAACTTTTCGAAAGTAAACGTCTGTTTAATCTCCTTTGATCTTTTTAAGAAACGTAGAAATAAATCAATTTTTTCTCTATATTCCATTCAATTGAATAATAATCAATAATATTAAAAATAATCAATAATAAAATATCTATCTTCGCTTCTAACAAATCCTATAGAATCTATCTAAACATTTATTGCTTACATAGATGCATAAATTGACTATAAATTCTTCAAAATAGGTTATTAAATTCGACATTTAGTATCTAATTTCTGTAATGAATAGCCAATTCATTGTCGGCATTTAGCTATAAACTTCTCATTAAATTGAAGAAGAATACCAAACTATTGCCATGAATCACCCTAAGTGCCACACACACACAGAAGCCGCCTCTAAGCTAACCATTCAACTAGATCTATGTATGCATGTATGAAATGTACATACGTATTTACATCAAATATTGAACATGCCCACAACTATTGGGCCTGGGCACAGGCCTGTCAATAAGACCTCCAATGGCAGCAGAAACCAACTAGAATAGAAAAAGCGAAAACTTGAAAAAAAAAAAACAGAGACAATGGCAAAATGCAAACTGGTGGAGACCATAGCAAATTGCAACCAGACCTTCTCTCATTGTCTCCTCTATGTCTTTGGTGGTGTTCCTCTCTCTTTCACTCTCACTGGGGACCTGGACCTTGGCATGGCCATTTAATTACATAGCTAAAGAATAACTAAAATGGAAGGCTGAACATTACCACCACATAGAACTGACTGCCTGCCTGCCTGCCTGCCTGCCTGCCTGCCTGCCAGTCACACACCGAGTTAGTTTATTCAATTGACACGACAGCATTTTTGCATATAATTTAGTAGAACAAACCTTAACCAGAACCGAACTCAAATTCGAATTTAACCTCAACCCAGTTCAATTCCCTTTCACACCTTAGCACGCCCTAACCTCTAGCAAAAAAAGGAAAAAGGTGAGCCTAATTTATAGCTGCCACAAACTTCCAGGCGAAGGAACAGCTGCACACATCAAAGAGAACTCCCATCATCATCAACACACACAGCAGATGAAATCTAATTGCGGGGAGCCACCGAAAATGAGAATGAAAAACCAACAAAAACGCAATTCTTTCTGTATTTTTTTTTTCTTTTATAATGAAGTTAAATGTTAAATGTTTAATTATATGGCACAAAACGGCAAGACAACAAAAAAAAAAAATAGAAGCAAAATTATGCATAAGCTTTCCTAACAAATTATATTTTAAACCTATTACAAAAATAACAACAACAACAACAGCAAAAGATACCAAGTTAAAAAGCAACAACAAAACAAAAAACCGTCAGCTTGAAAAATGTCTGGCAATTAAGGCAAAGACTTTTGCTTTTGTTTTTTATATTTCTTACAGAAATCTTTCAAATCTTAACACAGTCTCAAGTCGTATCAAATGATGAGGAGCCTCTGGTGTAATCAGTCGGATCTAAGCCCAGAGAGATAGAGAGAGGCCAAACGATAGAGGGAACGAGATGCCGACATCTTCAAGAGATATTAAGCTCATTAAAAAAATATGTACAAAAATATTTCAAAAGGCGTAGCGGCAAAAAGGCTCTATTCACAAAAAAAGAGGGGTTGCCAGGAAGAGGGTTTCGGGTGAGGTTAGAAAATGAAATTTGTTTTGCTTGTCAAGCTTAGGAATGGAGTTTTACTGGAGTTTGATACAGGGTAACGAGTTGCTTGCCTGAAACAAGGTTGGAAACAAGCTTTCGGTTTGTTTAGAAACTGTGTTTTAAGTTCGATTACCGGAAGAACGTATAAACAAGGTTTCAGTTTGGTTAGATTTGGTTACCAGAAAGCCTTAGGAACAGAGTTCCGGTTCGGTTAGAAACAGAATTTCGGTTTGGTTTGAAAATAGTGTTTCGGTTGGCACCAAATTGAATTTTCATTGATATTACTTAGAATACATCAGAAGAGACTTAGAGAACAAGACTAAACTAAATTTTGGCTAAAGATTTCTAAATAAGTAGTGAAGCTGAAAGGGGTTCTTTGGGTTCTGTTTAAGGAATCCTAAGAACAGTTGAAATTTCTTCTTAAAAAACTAAAGACCAGCTTCAAACAAACAACAATCTGATTATTAAAGCCTTAACACAACATTTTCCAAGTAATAATTGTAATCTATTGCTCTATCTCAAAGTTATATTTGCAATTTCTACTTCAATCTACAAAACCCCTTTTGAAAAAAGTACATCCGACAAACGCCACTGCTGCAACTGCGTCTCTCTCTCTCTCTCTCTCTCTATCTCTATCTCTCTATCTAAAGAGAAGATGTAGAGAGCAGTCTTGGCCCGTTCACGATGTTGCCTCGCAACTTGATGCGAGATTCATTAAGCCTTAAGACGGAAAAGCAAAAAAAATTATATATATACATATATATATCTTAACGTTTGGGTCTCTGAAGGTCTTACTACCTGTTCGAAGACCCAAAAAAAAAAAATAATATAAAATACCTTACTCACACAAAATAAAACAGAGATGAAGCAGCTGAGGCACAGGCTGCCGACTGTTGGCTGTTGCGCATGCGCATTCGCTTCAGTTCCCGTATGTTTGCCCATAGTCTTTTGTATCTCATTTTGGTTGCATTTCATTGTTATGACATCTACAGGTAACAAATTTTCTGTTTCTCTGTCTGTGGCAAAGAAACGAGTTCTTATTCCAACTTCTGGGGATGTTGGAATTGGAGATTGGAAGGGAAGGGGGGGGGGGGGGCATGCAGCATGTAAAATGATTAAATATCATATTTTTGTTATCAGACAAAAAGGCAACCACCACAACAACCAATAACCATACAACAACAACAACAACAAAATCTCCTTGCCACCAGCTGCCGAGTTATGTCTGTTTATCTGTATCTCAGTTTTCTTGTTGTTCCTCTTGTCTTACAAGCAATTAAAAAAATTATCGTATGACCAGCTAATTTTGATTAGCCACTACTCGTATTGCAACACACTTTACATACTTACATACAGATATCTGTATATATATATCGTATATAATACTTAATTACTGCCACACAGGAAATAATCTTGATTTTTTTTTTTTTTTCTTCTTCTCATTTCTCTTTTGCAGCGATTTGCAGGGCAATAATTTGACGGTGATATATGAGACGGATTTTCAACGTTTGACCAAGCTACGAATGCTGTGAGTATAATATATACACTATATAGCACATATCTATCCTATACATATATACATATATGATTATGAAGCGATTGATGGGTGTTATTAAAAAACCATTTAAGATTAGAGAACATGAATTTTAAAGAGCTCTAAAGTAGATAAGCAAAGGAAGAAAAAAAATTCAAATAATTTATTATCGGGAACTGGATTTGGATTCACATATAAAGAATGCAAGGGAAGAGAAAAATAGTAAGATAAATCTCGTATTTTTAATGGATTTAAAATTAATAAATTAATTCTTTTTAAAGTTGGGAATTTTCATTACACTTTTGATAATCAAAACATTTAAAAATATATTGGAATTGATAATCGGTTTTGCATAGAATAAATATTTAGAAACAAATAAAAAGTGCTATAAATAAATATATACTTCAATAGAATGTCAAATTTCCAGGAATATCTAGTTCAAAATGTTTCGAAGATGTTTGAAATTTATAAATTTATATTAAGAAATATTTGAAAATTCCGTATGAGAGCTAGACCAATTGAAACACTTTTAAATTTCCTACAACTAGATGTTTCAAAGATTTGAAAACTTTCTTAAATAGATGCTTGAACTATTGTAGAAACTGCTTGGAATAGGTATTTAGAAATATTTGAAAAATGTTTTTAAAAGTAATTTATACGTTCTTAAAATGGCTTGATATTGGTAATTCAAATATTTTTAGTATTTTCTATAACAGGATTATTGAAATATTTAAAACTGACTAAAGACTGTATCATGTGAAATTTCTTGTTTAATGAAATTTGAATATGATTCAAAAATTGGTATATATTTGGATTTGAAAGGAATATATTTGAAAATTATATAGAAAATAGAATGAAAACTGAAACCCTATTAAATTTTCAAGCTTGGCAAAATAGAAATGGGATCCAACTCTTTTAGCTAGATGTCTATATTTAGTTACCCATCAAACAATCTTTATATCAACCACAATTTAACTTATCCATTATCTATTTTCTTAGCCAACTAACTGATAATCAAATTCACACCATTGAAAAGAATGCTCTGCAAGATTTGGTCTCCCTCGAACGACTGTAAGTATAAAGTTTTTAAACTAAACTAACCAACTATTTTTCCATTGTTTATTTTATCTTTAGCTAGTGCATGATGGAAATTTTTCATCTTTATACTAACCAAGAATTTTGCTAACCCAATTTTATTGATATAATAATCTATATAATATATTTATAACTATAGCTAGCAACAAAAAATGTATTTACTTTTGATTTTTGCGTTTTAAAGAAAACAAAAAAAAAAAAAACTATTTTCTCGTTTCGTTTTTCTTTTTTGCATATCTTCTACACACTGTACTTTCCGTTACGTTTCGTTACGTTTTTGCGTGCCTACATAAAAAAATAATATGCTCGTACACCACAAAAACAAAAAACCAAAAACACAAAACACTGTCCAACTTTACTATATAAATCAAAGACGTCTAAACAACAATCGATTAAAGGCAATACCTGAAAACTTTGTGACAAGTTCAGCAAGTCTTTTGCGATTGTAAGTAATCCATATCGAAATCGAAATTATATTAATAATCAAAGCTACTAGTAGTAGAGTCAAGTAGTCAAATACTTTGTAGAAAGTAGACTCACCAATCATTATATTGAAACTAATTCAATTTATTTCTACAAATGCAACTTCCACCTCCCCCCACATCAATAGGGACATTTCACATAATCTCATCGGAACGGTGGGACGACGTGTCTTCAAGGGTGCTCAATCTTTGCGCAGCTTGCAGTTGGATAACAATCAAATCACATGTATGGATGAGCATGCCTTCAAGGGTTTAATGGAACTAGAAATACTGTGAGTATAAAGCACTTTAAAAATAATAAAAAAAAAAAAAACCTTTTAAATCGTTAGAGGCGATTAATCAATGTATAAAATTGTGTAGATATAATATTTATCAAACATTTAAATAGCAATTTGTTGAATTTAATGAGATTTAATAAATGATTCAGCTTTTTACTAACGATAAATTAAGGTTAGCTAACCTAATTGATTTATGTTAGTTAAGGTTTGATATATTAGATAGGTTTTCTGCATAGATTTATCAATGAAAAAAGGGCTTAATAGTGATCAATATTGAAAAGATAAATATTTGCAATTCATTTTAAGATTTGCATTTTTAAAATATTTAACATTTTGTTAAGCTTTGATTGAAAAGGAAGTCTTAGATCTGCCTATTTGCATTCTTTGCTCAAAATAGTTTCTAAGAAAAGGAATGTTTCGATTCAAAGAGAAAGATATTAATTATCACAATTATCGAAAGTTTTGATCAAAATCTAATTTTAGAACTTAAAATTTACATAACTTGCTTTAAGACAGTTTGTCTACAGAAATTGATTAATACTTTTAATTAAAGTGAGATTTAATTAAAGACAAGTTTGGGATCTAGAAATTTGTTTGCTTTACATTTTCCAATGCCTAAAAATAGAAATAAATATTTAAAATTATATAAAATTGAAACGTAGTTCTAGTTTTAAACCACAAATTGGTTTCTTTTCCTCAAATATAATAAATATAATAGAGAAAAGGTTCATTTTTGTTTCAAATGTTATTTTTTTTTTTAGTTTTTATATTAGTCTGAATATTATTTTTTCATTCTTTCTTTAAATGTTTATTATTAAAAAATTGACATAAACATTTTGAAATTTAAACTAGATATTAAAATTTATTTAAATCTACAAATTTGCATCTTTTATTTCAATGAATGTTTGAGGAAGAGTTAAGATTTAAAGGCAAAATTTTAAATCTATTTTTCCATCGAATTATTATTTAAAAATTGAGATAAACATTTGGAACCAAATATTAAAGATGAATCATATTAAAAATCTACAAATTTGCATCATTGCAAATGTTTAAAAAAGAGTTTAAATTTGTATTAAGATAAGTCGAATATGTAATCGAATCTAATCTCATCTAATTCTAATTTTCATTCTTCGTTCTTCCAAAAATTTAAATAAATATTTATAACTATACATTAAATATAAGCTTAGTATTCAATCTATTAATTTCCATTCTTTATTCACCTAAAAGTCTAAAGATAGTGTATAACCAAAAGGAGCAAACACTGACTATATAGAGTATTACCAAAAAAGGAGCAACCCTGAACTTGCTGCTTTTGCGGTAAAGAAGATTGAACTTTAAATTAAGTTTTTTGATCAACGATCTCTTACATCAATGTATTGTTGAAGTCGTTGCTGTTTCGGTTGTTGTTGTGGTTGTTGTCGCCCAACCCTCAAAACATAACTAGTTAAAAGATCGCAGTCAGTTGATAATGCCTTCTTGTTATATCTTCCAATATGTAACTAACTCCCTTTTCCTTTCCCAACTCTTCTTTTTTCCTTCCTTAACCATTTAGGACATTGAACAACAACAACTTGACCGCTTTGCCGCACAATGCCTTTGGGGGATTGGGACGATTGAGAGCGTTGCGACTATCGGACAATCCATTCGCCTGCGATTGCCATTTATCCTGGCTGTCGCGCTACCTACGCAGTGCACCGCGCCTAGCTCCATACACAAGATGCCAGTCGCCATCACAACTGAAGGGCCAAAACGTGGCGGACCTGCACGATCAGGAGTTCAAATGTTCAGGTATGGGGTCTGCAACTGCAGTTGATCATCCACACCCCCTCGTTTCCGTCATTCATCATCGTATTATTCCATTGAGCTAGCACTCCTAAACCAGCAGCATTCGCACCAAAAATAGACAACAACAACAAATGTCGTGTTGTTGGTTTGTCCCTCTAGAAATTAATTAGTTTTATATGCCAAAGTAGTCAATGTAGAATGAGAAAACAAAGCGTTGTAAATCATATAAACCGTCATATGGCACGCCCCCACGCTCAGTCAGTGGCCGCCCGCCCACAAATACAAACAGCAACAATTTTTGGTGGTTGGTCGGTCGGTGGCTTCATCATTGGCATCATCATCGTCATCTATGGCATCGTGTGTTTGCCAAAACGTTTAACGCCGTCATCGATGGGGGATTCTTTTTTTTTTTCATTTTTTTTGGAAGATGCAGATGCTAAAATGCTGCGGGCCAAGTAGTAAATGGAAAGCAAAGCCAAATCCAAAAACCAAAGCCAATCTAAGCTCAATGAAGTGGAAAATGTGCTACAAACGATGCCATGAAACGAGTTTTTCCTTTCCTGTACGAGTTGTACTTAAAATGCTCTATATAACAAAGGAGTATTTTGATATCTTGAAGACATTTGCTAATCTATTTATCGACATGGAGAAATTGTAGGAGAAATATGGTTTTAGTTGAAATAGTTTGGAAATTTTAGAAGGAAAGCAGAAATTGGTGGTTCAAAACAAAATTTTATGAAGGCTGAAATTGAAAGCAAGTTAGAATAAAGGGATAAGATATCCCTTTAAGATTCTTTAAGGATGTTTTCCTTATGATCTTTTTATATAGTTTAGGGTAGAATACTTCAGTTTGGAGGAGTCTTTATGTTGATTGAACCCTAGACTTAGAATCATCTTATCATCCAACATTCCAACAATTACAATTCGATTCCAAGGGTGCGAACCCGTTTTTGAACGGAACTTCATACGAAGTTTCTTAGTTTGAAGGGATTCCATAAAAGTTCCTTAAAAGACCTTTCCAAACCTTTCCATTATAGTAGGATAAAAACTTCTGCCTTTATCTTAGACCCCTTTAAACCAACTCACTTAGCTGGAAAGAGCATTTATCATTTCACCTAGTTAACCAATCCATATAGTATAATTTCTGGCTTGTTTGACTTTCGTTTTGTATACCAAAAAAAAAAAAAAAACACTAAAGCAAAACAAAAATAAGAGAGAGAGAGAGAAAAAAAATGGTATGGAATTATGTGGGTAAACATTTATGACCAGCGGCTGCTTGAATATTGTTTGGGGATCTCTTCGGCGTGGTGCAGTAGCGTTAATAATTATGTGGTTGCCATTGCCAACTCCACTGGATGGATCAAATCAATGCAACGTTGCGGTAGCTACTGCTTCGAGTGGTGTATTCTTATGCACTTGTTGTTTCAATCTTCATCATCATCATCATCTTATGTTTCTTTTTTTGTTTCTTCCTTCAACTCAATTTTACAGGCCTCACCGAGCATGCGCCCATGGAATGCGGAGTGGAGAACAGTTGTCCACACCCATGCCGATGCGCGGATGGGATTGTTGATTGTCGTGAGAAGAGTTTGACCAGTGTACCCGTTACGCTGCCCGATGATACCACTGAGCTGTAAGTATAAATACTAAACTAAAGTTGTATTTATATTTAACTATATCTAAATCTTCGATTCTTCTAGGCGCCTTGAGCAGAACTTCATTACGGAATTGCCACCGAAATCCTTTTCCAGCTTTCGACGCCTGAGACGCATTGATTTGTCCAACAACAACATATCGCGTATTGCCCATGATGCACTTAGTGGCCTAAAGCAGCTAACCACTCTGTAAGTAGCTTTTGTATTAAAAGAGAAGGGAACGGTAAAGTAGAAGAGAATGGGGTGTAATGAACAAGAAGGGAGGGGATTGGTTAAGGTGTGCGCTTTGCACATTTAAGCAACAAGTAGCCTGGCCAACAAAATGTGCAGTCGCCTGACTGAATGAAGTAGAGTGAAGTGACAGAATACTGACTGCTTTTGGGTCTTTGGGGCCCAGAGCGAGCTAATCGGCCTACGCTCAAGCGTTGCCAACACCACCGCAAGGCATCAGCTTACCTGAGTGAAGCCCCTTCCCACCTTCCCTCCTTTTTAAAACATCATATAACAACCATGGCTCACCTACTAAGTGGGGGATTGCGGACACGTGTGAGTGTTCTAGAGATGAGAACGTGAATGACCAAAAGAATTTTCTGATAAAAAGAAAATATAATTTAAAAAAAAAAAAAATATTATTGAAAAAAAAAATTTTTGTTTTTGTTTTTAAAGAATTTTTTATTTTTTTTTTTTTTATTATCTGATCAAAGAACTAAAAATTCAGCTAATTCTTTTTTTTTTTTTTACAAATCATAATTATATTTACCTTAGCACAGAATATCGTAAAGAAGGGTATTTCATTAGGTTCCATAACCGTTTCACATACTCATCTCTAGGGTCTGTGTCAGGCATCAAAACCAGTTACCGCAACAAGAACGACAACAACAGCCTTTAACCACTTTGTCTTGTGCCTCCATCACCCAGCTATGTACCCCCTAGACCCCTTCTCACTGTTTCTCTTTTGTTTTTTGCTTTTTTTTTTTTGTATTTTTATTCATTTCTTAACATTCATCTGTGTTCTATTTGTGTTCCTTTTCATGTTCTGCTGCTCCTGCTCCTGATGCTTCTGATGTTGGCCCTGCAGCGTGCTGTATGGCAATAAAATAAAGGATTTACCCTCGGGCGTATTCAAAGGACTTAGCTCACTGCAGTTGCTGCTGTTGAACGCCAACGAGATCTCATGCATACGCAAGGATGCCTTCCGCGACCTGCATAGCCTTAGTCTTCTATCGCTATACGACAACAACATTCAGTCTCTGGCTAATGGCACATTCGACGCCATGAAGAGCATCAAAACGGTGTAAGTACATGAAGACCGCCTCTCTCCCACCTACTCCTAGTAACGCCCACCAACAGTAACTTGAGAGCATGAGTGTTTTGAGTGTAAAAGCTAAAAAAGAAAATGAGAAGTAGAAGGCATCAGCCAGCCTCCCCATCTTGAATGGAGGACCAGGCACTTTGGTGTTAAACCTCTGAAGTGCATTTAGTAGTTGCCTTTGACTTGGCTTTCGCGTTGACATTTGTTTAGTTGCACAACAAGACGAAGACGAAGTCATTCGCATTGAAATAGAGGTCCAAGACCAGAAATATCGGTCGGCTCTGAACCGTAAAGAAGACGGTGCCAAACAAAAGACATCGTACCAGTCGTCATGGACTTTAGGGAGCGGGAATTCTTTTGGCATCGATAAATGTACACGCCTCAGACCTTAAGTGCTAGCCCACAGAAGATGAAGAGAACACTAGGCAAAAAAAAAAAGGAGTGAAAGAAAATGTTCTAAGGGTTTTTCTCTGTTGGAGTTGGAGAAGTTCTACGCTTGAGTGGGTTAAGCTTACGCCTAGAGTTGTCGCACTAAAGGAATCTCGAGTACAAGTTTAGAAAAGTAAAGCCGCTTCTACATATTTTAATCATTAGAGAAGTTCCACCTTTTTGTTAAATGTTTCCGTTGTATGATTTTCAGATTAGAATTTCAAATATTTTGCATAATTTTACTTTCTATTAGATAACAATAGTACAAGTAGTTGACAACTCTGGTCATAGAATTGCTTTTAAATAGTTGCAAAACAACAAGAAAAAGAAAGGAAATGTTGTAGCCATAAGGCTTTGGTGCACTTGTAAGACGTCTCAAGTCGACAACAACGTTGTCGTTGTCGTTGTCCCTTCTATTTTACTCCCCCCTCCCCCCAAGCCCATGCCACATTACCATTCCATTCAGTTGAATGCTCAATGCTACTTTACTTTCTTCTTGGTTTCCGCACAGACATTTGGCCAAGAATCCTTTCATTTGTGACTGCAATCTGCGCTGGCTGGCCGACTATTTGCACAAAAATCCCATAGAGACAAGTGGAGCACGCTGTGAGTCACCGAAGCGGATGCATCGTCGTCGCATTGAATCGCTGCGCGAGGAGAAATTTAAATGTAAGTACACAGGCAAAACGAAAAAAAAAAAAAAACCTCTTTTCCTAAAGAAGAGAAATATGTCTCACTATTCACACCCACACACACCATCTACTTCCTTTTTCCCTTGCTTGAACAAATGGTAGGCTCCTGGGATGAATTGCGCATGAAGTTGTCCGGTGAATGCCGCATGGATTCGGACTGCCCCTCAATGTGCCATTGCGAGGGCACCACTGTCGACTGTTCTGGCCGTGGTCTAAAGGAAATACCACGAGACATTCCTCTGCATACCACTGAACTGTAAGTCTATTGCTCCTTCTTCATCATCGTCATCGTCCACTCGCATTTGATCTACATTTATACGGTTTGGCCTTTTCCGCTTTGGCAGTTTGCTCAACGATAACGAACTGGGTCGCATCAATTCGGATGGCCTCTTTGGTCATCTGCCGCATTTGGTTAAATTGGAATTGAAACGTAACCAACTGACTGGCATTGAACCGAATGCCTTTGAAGGAGCCTCACGCATACAAGATCTACAATTGGGCGAGAACAAAATCAAAGAAATCTCAAATAAAATGTTCCTTGGTCTGCATCAACTAAAGACACTGTAAGTCTAATCGGAAATGTCTACTAAAGTGCCTTTAATTAGATATAAATTTTGTTATATTTCTTCAATTGCAGCAATCTGTATGACAATCAAATTTCATGCGTTATGCCTGGCTCCTTTGAACATCTCAATTCACTGACATCTCTGTAAGTAAAACCATATATACATACATACCAACCATATAGACCAGATGCAGATGCTGCCCATGCATAGCAATTAAAATTGTTCCAAGTGGTAGACACTGGCTTAGTTACAATCGGAGGGGAGGAAAAATTCTATACAGTTGTTAGATTGCACTGTGGGCAGAGTACTTTTTTTTATGGGTATTTTATTTAAAGATGAAAAGTTAAAATAAAAATGTTAAAACATATTTAACTGCCAATTTATGGCTAAAATTTTAAAATCGCATTGTTGTGTAGCACAATTTTCTTTATTTGCCATGAAAAGTGCAAAAAACGTTGTTAATCACGGAATATTTCTGCACGAAATCCAACAAAATACCAATTTATTAATTTCATGAATATTTTAAAACAAAAAGTTTTAAAAAAAAGTTTCGTCTTCTTACCTAACGAAAGTGTTTTAATATATATAAGTCAGATTCGCGATAATTACTATTCTTCTACTACTTCTTGTAATATTTATATTATATATATATATTTATATTATATATATGTTTGAAATTGACTTAGAAAAATACTTTAAAAAAAAGAACATTATGTAATTCTCAAAGTGTTCCCCATTTGATCGTTTAAAAAATTTCCCCATTTGATCGTTTAAAAAATTTTACAAATTCCAAAGTGTCTCCACTGTCCTTTCCAATATTAAATTATTTATTAGGTTATCTTTTATATTTATAAAAATTTTAAATATAATATCGAAACAGTTTTAGGACGGCGTAGAGCACTATATTAACGAGTCTCAGGGTAAATTTCCAATACAAAGAGTTCGTTTACGTACGTTTTTGCTACGAATTTCAAAAGTTTTTTTTTTTTTTTAAATCCTCCCAATTCGAAATTTGTTATCTAACTAAACCGTAATCAAGTGACTTTGCTTTAGAACAAAATATTTATACAAAAAAAAAAAAAGAACTTTACAATTAAGTTACTTGTTAAGTGCACAAAAAATTCGTAATTTATTCCACTGTACATTTGAAACATGGAAAACAGTTGCTAAGCAAGAATACACACAAACCCCTTTGACTTGGTTTTTGCTTATGTTACGCCCCTGTGGCCACTTTAATAGATAAATGATTTAGCTTAAGCATTAATTGCCTAGCTTTCCTCTCACTTTGGTATCACTCTTCCACTCTAACTCTCTCTCTCTCTCTCTCTCTCTCTCTCTTTATCTATCATATAAAATGGGGTTAATGGTTTTGATTGTTCTCTAGTTGAACTTCGTCTGCATCATCTTTGAAATCAGTTCTTCATGGCAGCAGAAACTACTCGTAAGTATTGTATATAATTCAATTGAACTTCAATTTACGAGCCTGACTGCCTGACTGGCTGACTGCCTGAATGCCTGGCCTGGGCATGCCAGCTTGCCTGCTGTTGCGATAACAGATCCCCAACATACCATTCCCTCTTCTACTCCCTCTCTCTCTCTCTCTCTCTCTCTCACTCCCCTGGTATGTGTACTTGCTCCATTTCTGTTTTGTTCTGGGTTCTATTTTATGTGTGTGTGTGTAAATCATCCCTCGAGTGTATGTATGTATATGGGGGCTCCTGTCTTCGATGATTTAATTAATTAAAATTGAGTTCAATAAAGAGCGCAAAACCATAGTGTTCTATGTATGTATATGGCATGACGAGGTGTTGTTGTTGCTGTTGCTGATGTTGCTATTACTGCTGCTGCTGCTGCTGCCGCTGTGGTCGTCTCTGTTCTGTGTCTAAAATTATTGTAAAATTCATTTAAGTAGCTAATAAATAGCTTCAATGAAATTCATTAAGTGCCCGGGCACACCACATGACACCTACCATCGTCCTACCCCTCCCCCGTCAAAATGGCAGTAAGAAGGTGTAAAGTGTTAGGCGAAGGGCCGACAGCCCGCCCGCCCGCGCGCCACACAAAGTGTTAGTTAGGAGCCTGCGGCCGCATACACACTCATTCCGTACAATGGAATGGATGTTAGCTAGCACGTTGATGGCATGACAAAGCAGCATTGCTTATTAAATTAGTCTGGACTCTCGACTTGCTCTTTCCCTCTACCTATCCCCCTCTCTGTCTCCCTCTCTATTGGCTTGGTTGTAACTTTGGAATTGCCAATGTAATTTGTGCCCCATTGTTTCGCATTCGCTCGCATAATTAAAGAGGAGCCTGGCCCAAAGTGTGTATATGTATGTATGTAACATATGTGTATGTCTCCTCCCACTGCTCCTGCTCCTTCTTTGCATAGGATGTATATGTATGTGTGTGTGTGTGTATGCAAACACTCACAATGGAAATAATTAATTTATAAAACCAAAGTGAAGGGCTGTGATTTGTTGGTAAATGAGAGCGAGAGTGAGAGTTTTGGGTAGAAGCCAAAACACAAAGAAATATTTAGTATTAATGCCAAAACAAGAAATTTAAGCTTAGTTATTAGAGATTTTGAGTACAAACATAGCTGCTAAGATAGAAAAAAGTAAAACAAAAGAGGAAATTATATGCTTTTTATAGTTTTTGCAGGAGCTTTATTAAAAATGAACTAATAATACTTCATACTTGAATTTCAAAATAATAGGTTACTGAAATAAGGAAAGTTTAAATTTCATTTTAGAAAACAGTGGAAAACAAAAGGAATTGAAGTGCCTGTAGAAAGTAACTGATACTCCATTAGGACTGCAACTAAAATTTGTTTTACTCAAATTTGAAAGATGAAATTAGTATAATTTCTTTAAGTCAATCATAAAACTGCAACTAGAGAGTGTTCACATTTTGATTGCATTATCCAAATGTTGAGTTCTGCAACTAAATCACGTCAAATCATTTAAAGATTTTGTATATTGGTGCTAAGTTTTACATATGTAAATATGAAAAGTTTTGCCGAACTAGATTGAATACACCTCAAAGAAGTTATTTGGGAGTAGGTTGACTCACAATTAAGATAATCTTCCTCTGTCCTAACCTTAGAGACAGTTTAAAAGCTAGTTCCAGTGGCTTCCTCTTTAACCGTAAACTAATATCTGGTAAGGGGAAAAGTTCCGCGTTTTTGTAGTTCCCTTAAAATAACTCATTGAACATTTAGTTGACAATTTAGATTACATGATCTGTCAGATTACTTGCAAAACCTTAAAAAGTTGTTCCAATAACTACCTTATTAACCATAAAGTAATATCTGTATAGGGGTATGGGGTAAAGATTGCTTAAGTTAATAATTTAGATAGCTCGCCTAAGTCAGATTACTTAAAAGACTTACTGAAACCTAAGAAGTAGTTCCATTTACTACCTCACTAACCATAAAGGGGATTCCCTCTAAGGTTAGGAAAGTTTTTATAGTTCCCTAAAGATTGCTTAAGATAACTTATGATGCAGTAAGTTAGCAAACTTTAAAGATCTAGCAACTTATTAAAATTATGTTATAGATAGAAACAGGCGCCTAGTCTTATCATTTTATAGATGTAAACTTCAATTAAGGTCTAACTAAGTAAAAAGAAGACTGAATATCATAAAAATAAGAATGAATTATATGAATTGTAAACATTTTATCAGCCAAAAGATAATCAGAAGTTTTTCTCACAGTCTGTATGTATGTATATATTCCAGTTAGTAGTTGTCCATTCCATTCATTTTGTGTGTGGACACCTCTCCGATTGTAAACTATTTATCTTATCTCAAATTTGTATTTTTTCTATTTTGTGGTTGTATTTTCTTCTCTTGTTACAACTAATTGAATTGTAAAACCCCGTTTTATTTATCTCTCTCTCTCTATATATATATATATACATTTTATTTCTTTTTTGTGTTGTTGTTATATAGAAACCTTGCCTCGAATCCATTCAATTGTAATTGTCATTTGGCCTGGTTCGCCGATTGGTTACGTAAAAAATCATTGAATGGTGGAACAGCACGTTGTGCTGCCCCATCCAAAGTACGTGATGTGCAAATCAAGGATCTGCCACACAACGAATTCAAATGCAGTAGCGAGAATAGCGAGGGATGCCTGGGCGATGGCTATTGTCCGCCATCGTGCACGTGCACCGGCACTGTGGTTCGCTGCTCACGCAATCAATTGAAGGAAATACCACGCGGCATTCCAGCCGAAACATCAGAATTGTATCTCGAATCGAATGAGATTGAGCAGATACATTACGAACGCATCAGGCATTTGAGAAGTCTAACCCGTCTGTAAGTATTCAAATCAGAAATTCTAAACATTCAACATTCGACTATAACTCTTTAACTAATTTCTTCCTTTTGTTTTTTGCAGCGATCTCAGTAACAATCAGATCACCATACTATCCAATTACACTTTTGCGAATCTGACCAAACTATCCACGCTGTAAGTATTTTTGCAACAATGTTGCTTTTGTTAGTTTCGATTGGATAAAATGGGCGGGGGGGAGGTAATGGGGCGGAGAGGTTAGTTTGGTAGTTTATACCTAATGACTTTTTAATTGCTCGACCAGCAAAAAAAACCACAAATCGAAAGGCTCAAGAGGGCTTGACACAATTTTGCGGCAATTGCAACGTTTGTCGACCTGAGCTTGTGCTCTTAGTTTCCCACTTGGGTGTGGATTGTTAGATGGCAGGGTGGTTAGAAGAGGGAGGGGGGTGGGTTAGGGTTTTGAGTTTTTGGCAAAAGGCTCAGGCACGAAATTCATTCCGAAACGTTAAGACGAAGTCGTGACTCGTGCTTAAGCATTAGTCGTCATCGTCGCTTAACTGCTGCCTGTCTGCCATTGCACAGTGGTATGAAAATGGTGAAATTTCGTTTAAACAATAAAGAGAATTGGAAATTTGTAAAACTAGATTAATAATTGAAAGTGCTGTAAACTAGAAAAATAATTTCCTGTCATGAATTTAAGAATGACATTGAAATGAAACGGACTTTATTGGAGACTACTAAATAGGCGTTAGGATTAAGTTTAAGATTTAAGATTTAACTGTCAACTTTCTGTAGGTTATAGAAAACACAACAGGACCCGATAAACGGAGTTTTCGGAAACTTCCCTAAAAAGTCTTAGAAACTTCCTTTAGCGTATCGGAACAAACGTATCGAGCTTACTTAAAACAATCATAATTGAATAATTTTTAGTCCTAGTCCTAAAAAATATTATTCTATGTTGTCTCAATATTCAGTTACTTTAGATTCAAATTTTATCTAAGACAGCCCACTGTGCCTTAACTTAGTATGTATAGAAGGAGTATGTGCGCTATCCAAAATCAAAGTTTAGCCATTTTTTTCCGTTTCTTTTGGTAAAACGTTTTGCAATTACTTTCATTTCTTCATCAATTGTTGGGATGGGAGAGTGTATAGGTCTATCTCTCTCTATGTGTTGTGTGTGTGTGTGTGTGTTTGTGCAATTTGTTAACGTTTCTCTTTTTGGTTTTCTGCCCTTTTTCTTGTAGCATCATTTCCTACAATAAACTGCAATGTCTGCAACGACATGCGTTGTCTGGTCTGAATAACCTGCGCGTGCTCTCGCTGCACGGCAATCGCATATCAATGCTACCGGAAGGTTCCTTCGAGGATCTCAAATCGTTGACACACATGTAAGTAACTGTGAAAAAAAAGGCCTTTGCTATAGAAGTTTACTGACCTTTCCTCCTCTCCTTTTAGTGCTTTGGGCAGCAATCCTTTGTATTGTGATTGCTCATTGAAATGGTTCTCGGACTGGATTAAGTTGGATTATGTTGAACCGGGCATAGCCAGATGTGCCGAACCGGAACAAATGAAGGACAAGTTAATCTTATCGACACCCTCATCGAATTTTGTATGCCGCGGCAAAGTGAGGAATGAGCTTCTGGCCAAATGCAATGCCTGCTTTGAACAGCCCTGCCAGAACAAGGCCCAGTGTGTGGCCCTACCGCAGCGGGAGTATCAGTGCCTGTGTCAACCGGGCTATCATGGCAAACACTGTGAATTCATGATCGATGCCTGTTATGGTAATCCTTGCCGCAACAATGCCACCTGTACGGTGCTAGAGGAGGGACGTTTCAGTTGCCAGTGTGCCCCAGGCTATACGGGTGCCCGTTGTGAGACGAACATTGATGATTGTCTGGGCGAGACCAAGTGTCAGAATAATGCCACCTGCATTGATGGTGTCGAGTCATATACTTGTGAATGTCAACCGGGATTCACTGGTGAATTTTGCGACACAAAAATCCAATTCTGCAGTTCAGAGTTCAATCCCTGTGCGAATGGTGCCAAGTGTGTGGATCATTTTACCCATTATAGTTGCGATTGCTTAGCTGGTTTCCATGGCATCAATTGTACGGATAATATTGATGATTGCCAGAATCACATGTGTCAGAATGGTGGCACGTGCATCGATGGCATCAATGATTATGTCTGCAAGTGTCCGGATGACTTCACAGGCAAATATTGTGAAGGTCACAACATGATCTCCATGATGTATCCACAAACATCGCCATGTCAGAATCATGAGTGTAAGCATGGGGTTTGTTTCCAACCAAATGCCGCTGGCTCCGATTATCTGTGCAAATGTCATCCTGGTTATACGGGCAAATGGTGTGAATATCTGACCAGTATTAGTTTTGTCCATAACAATTCATTTGTGGAATTGGAACCACTGCGCACGAGACCAGAGGCAAATGTGACCATTGTCTTTAGCAGTGCCGAACAGAATGGTATTCTCATGTACAACGGCCAGGATGCCCATTTGGCTGTGGAGTTATTCAATGGACGCATTCGCGTCAGCTACGATGTGGGCAATTATCCGGTATCCACCATGTATAGCTTTGAAATGGTGGCCGATGGCAAATATCATGCTGTGGAGCTAATTGCCATTAAAAAGAACTTTACGTTGCGTGTGGATCGTGGTTTGGCACGCTCCATTATCAATGAGGGATCTATGGATTATCTTAAGCTAACTACTCCCATGTTCCTGGGCGGTTTGCCTGTGGATCCTGCTCAGCAGGCCTACAAGAATTGGCAAATTCGTAATCTAACCAGCTTCAAAGGTTGCATGAAAGAAGTCTGGATCAATCACAAACTGGTGGACTTTGGCAATGCCCAGCGTCAGCAGAAGATTACACCGGGTTGTGCATTGCTTGAAGGTGAACAGGCTGAGGAAGAAGACGATGAGCAGGACTTTATGGATGAAACGCCGCACATAAAGGAGGTGAGTCCCATAGAGAATGAAGAAAGCAAGATTATTTTTATGCTAATTATTTTCTTTCGCTTCTAGGAACCCATTGATCCCTGCCTGGAGAACAAATGTCGTCGTGGCAGTCGCTGTATTCCCAATGCCAATGCCAGGGATGGCTATCAATGCAAATGCAAACACGGCCAAAGAGGCCGCTACTGCGATCAAGGTGAGGGCATCACAGAGCCCCCAACAATCACTGGTACATATCACATAAATGCTTCTCACGATTCATTCATAAACATGGGGATTATTCAAGCGATTTTTCTTATGTGGAATATGAACTAAAGATTATATTAGTGCCTTCAATTCTTCAATAGAAGTAAACCTACTTCAGATTGATTGAAGATATAATTCTTTAAGGATCTTTTTAGGAACTTGATAAAAGGACCTTTGGTACATGTGTGACATTCATTTGCAACTTATTACGCTCAGTCGTCCTCAACGCTAGCAAAGTTGACTGTAAAAAAACAACGAGTAACGAGTAGAAACATAGGAAAATACTTTAACTCAAGGGCAAATAGATTACTTTTTTCTTTAACTTAAAAGAAAGTTTCACAAGAAAAGGCAAGAAGAGAATGAAAGAAGCATATTTCACTCCTCTTTTACAGAGGGATCAAGCGTAAGTAGTTTAGCTGACTACCTTAAAGAAACAAATAAGCACCGAGTAACGAGTAGTGAGAAGAACCAGGTTTAGTCTTAGCTTAACGCATTTACTGTTGACGTCTTGGTTTCTCTACAACTTCTACAGCTCTCTATGGCAGTAAAGCCTACAGTAAGCACTCTAACACTTCCCGCTGAGCATAGATCCAAGTCTGATGGGATGAAGCATCTTCATCTTACTACCCACTCCAGACTGAACGTGTGCTCCCATTGTTACTCTAGGCAACCCCTCAAATTAAATACAAAAATAAGTTTCTCCTCATTTGTTTCACTACTTAGGAAAATGTAGAAAATTCGCTTGGGTTTTCCCTTATAAATTTTCATTAGCACACACACCACCCACTCTCATACACACATACACACAGCTATCACACCCACACGCACGCATACACTTACACATTTACCGCAAACTCATCTCCATTTCACACTTAAAGGATGTTTGCTGCTGGTGGTGGGTGGTAAAAATTCAATTACCTTGACCACAGTCCTTGCTAATTGCATTGGTTTCCATTTTCTTCATTTGATTTCATCTCTTTGCAGCGGCCTCAACGTGTCGCAAGGAGCAGGTGCGTGAGTATTATACAGAGAACGATTGCCGCTCCAGGCAGCCGCTAAAGTACGCCAAATGCGTTGGTGGTTGTGGCAATCAGTGCTGTGCAGCGAAGATTGTCAGAAGGCGCAAGGTAAGTGGAAAGGAAAGAAAAGAAAACTTTAATTAGATGCTGGATACTAATATCGCAAATTTTCTTTCGTTCACAGGTGCGCATGGTGTGCAGCAATAATCGCAAGTATATCAAGAACTTGGATATTGTGCGCAAATGTGGATGCAGCAAGAAATGCTACTGACTGAAAAATGCGACTACCCAATTGCTCCAGCCGAGCAATAGCAGCTTAGATGTTAGTTTAGGAACAGGATTAAATTTAACTTATAGTAGTAGTGGAAGTAGTAGTAGTAGTAGTAATACTAATAATGATAGTCTTAGTTTTACGCATAGCACTAGCCAGGGGGCGGAGGAGAGCTTAGCAGTCGATGAGGGGAATGGGGATGGAGATAAAGATAACGATGATGAGGGCGATGAAGATTATCCTATGGAACAGACTTATGACGATGGGGATGACGATGATATGGATGATGAGGATGATGATGAGGATGATGGTTTGGATGATATGGATTTGGATGATGATGATGAAGAGGAACCCGAACAATTACCAAATCCCAAGAGTTTAGTGGGCACACCTGAAGAAGAAGAGGATATGGGTTACGATGAGGATGATGAGAGAATTGCTTTAGAGCGACCACGTCTGGCACGACCACAAACCGATGAAGAGCATTTTGTGAATGAGGAGGGCAGTGGCTTTGGTGGCTTTAAGGCATCACGCTTTCGTCCCAGCAATAGCTATCGTCAGAGCCAATTGGAGAATATACGGAAAAAACTGTTAACCGAAAGCCAATCAGCACCAGCTGTGGCCGTGCCGAGCACTGCGATTGATCTGCGCGAGAGCAGCGGCCATTTTGCTAACGATGATGAGGATGGCGAGGACAACGATGACGGTGTCGATGACGAGTTCACGGGTGACACAGGTGAGGGTAACGCTGGCTTCTTTGGCGGCGGCTCCAGCCAACGAAAGAATGGCAATCATTATTTCCGTAAGAATGCAAATGATGCCATCAAAATAATCTCAACGCCATTGGGCAAGGTGAGCATTGTCTATGAGCAAACGGATAAGGGGCAAGAGACGGAACAGACGCAGCAGAAGAAGCCAACGCTGACCGATTTCGATGCCTTGTCACCGGATCCAGAGAGCAGTCATCGTTTTCCATCGCCACATCCAAAGATTACGCCTGTTTTAACACCCGATGGCAAGGTGGCGCTGCTTTATCGTGGAGATTCGGAGAGTTCCAAGTACGAGCCAATAAGGAATCTAACCCACAAATTTACAGGGAAACAAAAAACGGAGCAAGCAAAACCAGCACCAGATAGTGCCTCCGATGATTCCTCATCCGATGATTCCATCTATACGGATAGCGAGGATAACGAAGAGCGTGCTGGAGGCGAGGACAGTTCAACGACTGTGGTTACAACTCCAAAACCGGCACAGCCGGAGATCCTTGAGCCACCAGCCAATGCTCAACCAGGTGGTTCATTTATTATACGTCCCACTTCGGACTCTTTGTTGCCCATGATCAATCGTCCCTTGTCAGAGGTTTTGGGCATTAAAAAGAATCAATTCCAGGAGACGCGTGTACGCGATCAATTGCCACCCACAACGGGCGTTGAGGCCACTCCCAGATCCCTGTTGGCCCAACCAAGTGGTCCTGGTCATGATGCACCGCGTCATTTCCTTACCAAGGTTAACCTGGCCGAGTATCCCACCTCGACACGTACCCTACAACAGCCCCTAATTCCTACTAGCCGTGATTTCGATTTCAGTCGAGATAATACCATGCTAGATGAACGTTCACGAGTGCGGGAACTGGAGAAGCAACGGGAACGGGAACACAATGAGGCCACTAGCAAAGGTACAGAGGCCCATACAATAGCCAATGAGCAGCTTCTGTCCAAGACAGAAGTCATCAATTTGGCCATTATACCGCAATTCGATGAAGATCTCGAAAGATTGCAGCGTCTCCATGAGAGTAGCGGAGGCAGACGTCATCACAGGGTCCGACAAAGGCATAAACAAACCGAAGAGGAATTATCTGGGATACATTGCATCATGCAGATCATGATGGGCATTGCGGCCGTGTCCACAGTCTTTGGCATGCTGGGCACGTTCTTCAAGCAGCGCATCCTGGATCAGTTGCGCATACTGCACTGGTAGTACAACAAAGGGTATTCGATCATGGATCATGTCGAATGCCCCTCCCATAACCCTAACCATAACCCTAAGAAATACCCATCACAATCTCCAAATCATTGTCATCATTTAACTATCACGCCCAATCATGGTCATGGTCAAATCTATCGACTATACTTACTACTCTTCATTTAATTACTACTACTACTGCTCCAGGTCACAAACACACACACACACTATATATATATATATATATATATACTCGTACCATATGCCATATTCAACATATATACTCTATATATATATCTCTATATACCATATAATCTATATGTATGTATATCCATCAAGGAGCAGCGGCATTTGTTTGCTTTCTCTGCCTTCCTACCCAATTTTCCCGCTTCTTTATATATGTATACATAACTTCTATGGGTTAAAGCTGAAAATTTGATAGAAATTTTGATCGAACAGATTGAAAATGTCGCGCGAGACACGATCTTGCATCATCATGTCAAAGTTTAAATTTGGCTTCTCGTAATGAATTTTTATCAATTGCAGTCATACACCCTTACTATATATATTATATATATACTTACTAGTGCAAGCTACCCAGGCGATGTACATAATACTTGAAATTATAATGGTAAATGGACCACATATACTATGTAACGCAACTGTAGCCCCTGCCAAAAGACAAAAAGAGCGTTTTTTCCTTCCTCATTTCTCTACCACATAAACACAAATCCCGCAAAAAGAAAGTAAAACAAGCTTTAAGCAAGTCATTGCATGTACCACTGCACTTTCCTTTTCCCTCGAAACAAAAGCATCGAACATTCCCCAAATCGTCCTGCCCATCATTGTCATAGGAGAAGATTCCTCTCCCTCCACCCACTCCTCAATTGGATGTAGTAACTTTTACCTTTTTATTGTAGATAGAAAACGAGAAAAATTGCAAGAGAAAAACAAAAACAGTTGTTCACATGCATAAAATGAACGATAAAGTGGCCAGTTAGGTACAGTCTCGCGCAAACACACACACACAACTGTAACGGTTGCGCGTTTTAAACGTCGCAATTGTGCACTCTCAAAGAAACAAACGAATAACGAGTAACGAGTAGAAACCATAACGAATCAATTCTGTAGATTAAGTTGCTCAAAAGTATTTTGATAAAACCACAAAAGAAGAAATGAAAACAGCCCCTTCCCCCACGCAAACACCCTCTCCCTCCTCCAAAAAAAAAAATAAGAAACGTGTAACGAATTTTCAAGATTAACTAAAAAAAAAAACATAAAAAATAACTGTTGCAAAATGTTTTTCCTAGAATTAAAAGAAAAAAAGAATCGTAACAGTAACTAAATGTGTGCAAAACGAAGCGTAACTAATATTAACATTAAACATAATAAGTATTTGATAAAATGATGAAAAAGAAAACAAAAATGAACCTAAACATAAATCGGATAACAAAACATCTAAGCTGGGTAGTCGCATGTAAATCTCTAACAATTAACACAAATTTAACAATCTAAGTTAGAAATACAACAAAACGAAAACATAAAAATATTATTAAACAACAAAAAACAAAACGAATTGCATTTAAAACACAATTTATATTTATATATATAAAAATATATATAATAATAATTTATACTAATCTATATAATGTATGCTGTATGTATGTATAACTATATCTCTGTGGTGCTATTCCTGTAATTGATATTACAATTTGAGATCAATTGCCGGAATATCATCTATATGTATATGTAAAATGTTTTTTTGACTATTTTTCACTATTTATATCCCCATATATGCATTTACAATCTATATATATATATATATATGTAATTGTATGTGTATAGTAACCTCTGATTTTATCTGCATTTAAATTAGTTATCTCCTTTTTTGTATTACAAATCAAAACGCCAGAGAGCATTTTTGTATTTTTGTTAAAATCAAATCAGATTCAATTGTTGAGGTTACACTCTCTATATAATTGTATGTATTATTTTTTATTATTATTATTATTATTACAAATATGTGCACTAATTATATGCATATACAATATATATATATATATGTATGCATAACCTATTGACAAATATATATACATATATATATAAACAACAACAAAATGTGTAATAGCTATTTGCTAAAAAAAATGAAAACAAAAATATGCAAAATTATATTATCAGTTTGTTTTATTAGTTCATCAAACCGCTCTTTAGACACGAATAATACAACTATATATGTATGTGTATAGTCCGTTTAAATCGAACAATATATAGGGCAAATTGAAAATCATAATTATGGCTTTGATTTCGGTGTGTGTAATATTTATTTCCTAATAAAAAATGGCAACAAAACGAAATGTTCAAAAATTTAAATCAAGTTTTATCAATATGATTGTCGAACATTTTTCAGGTTTTATGATCGATTCTGGAGAGGAATATGTTTTTTTCTCACTTCCACAAGTAAAACTTTTCATCTGCATTGGAAGTTCTTCGAAATTTCTTGAAAAAATTTCCTTTAATTTTTGTAAGGAGGTTAGCCATCAAAATGATAAAAAACCCTAAAAGTCCTTAAAACTTGGCCATTTTAAGGACAATCGAAATGTCATTTGACTAGCAAACAGTCCTTGTTAATTAACGTCTACGGGCATCATCAGATCCTGGAAAGTCCTTTACACAGCTGAGAAAAAAGGACTTTTTCCCATGAAGAAAATTGGGCAAAACTCGAGTTTCCTTTGAAGGTTCAGGACAAAAGTAATGCCACATAAACCTAGTCAAAAAGGGCTATCTTCTGACCAAAGGACATCGCTGTAGTCCTAGAGAGCCCAGAGTTATTAGTGATTAAAAATTTTTTACCCATTTTATGGTCTGAAAGGGAAATAAAAATTTTCATTGCCTACTTTTAAGCGCATCATTTTCTTAGTTCCAAAAAATGAAAATCCAGTAAATACCAGGCAAACAAAAATAGATAAATTAGTTTGAAAATTAAAATTAATTTTATTTGATGCATTTAATTGTTGATAAACTTTTAAGCTCACAAATTAAATGGAAACATTACAAACAAATTGAAGTAAACATAAAATCGTTGCACGCATTTAGCGATAGTTCATAAAACTCGATCTGGAAAGATAGAATATATAAATGGAAATATATGGAATATTTATATAGATTCACTTACCCGCCAAAGGCCGGTTTTGAGGCATTGGTATTGCCAGTCTGGGCTAGATTACCAAAGGATAGACCCGATTCCTGGCCACCTAATGTTTCGAATATGTTGCCCTCTGCCGGCTTGGCTGGCGCTCCAAATGCTGGGGGAGATGCCACACCAGTGTTCCCACCAAAGCCACCAAATCCTTTGGGACTACCAAATGTGGGTGCTCCCCCAAAGGTGGGACTAGCACCAAAGGCTGGAGCACCGCCAAACACGGGTTTGGCGCCGAATCCTCCTGGTGTTGTCTGTTGAGGTGACTGCTGCTGTTGCGGTGATCCAAATCCAGTCTGGGCCACTGAAGCACCGCCAGTCTGAGCAAATCCACTACCAAAACCACCAGCTGTCGGTGTGGTCTGCGAGAAGGAACCAAATCCACCAGTGCTACTGCCACCACCAAATATTGAACCGCCCGAAGTAGGCGTGGCGGTATTAGCAGCAGTTCCAAAAATAGATCCACCTCCTCCACCAAAAGGCGAGGATTGTTGGGGCGTACTAACCGTATTGCTGAAAATGTTTCCTCCAGCTGACGGGGTAGCAGCCGGAGCGGCTTGGCCAAAGACTGAAGTTTGACCAAAAATGGAACCACCGCCTCCCGCAGCCGGTGCAGTATTTGCAGGTGTCTGATTTCCGCCGCCGAAAATTGAGTTACCACCAAATGGAGATGTAGTGGTACCACCACCAAAAATGGATGTAGTTCCGCCTGCTGCAATTGGTGTACTCGGCGTTTGTCCAAATCCTGTTGGCTTGGCGGCCTGGGCGAAGATATTGCCACCCGATGAAGCATTGCTGCCGGGTGAAGTAGCTCCAAATGGAGAAGTTGCTGCAGCAGCAGCAAAAAGTCCACTAGGTGGAGGAGCTGCTGCAACTGGAGCTGCAGCAGAAGCTCCAAATACACTGGCTTCCGGTTTGGGCACATTGCCAAAGATGTTTGCTGTTGGTGTGGTTGTTGTGGTAGTGGTGACTGTGGCGGCGGTTGTGCTCACACCACCACTTGCGGTCGTTGCTGCAGCCGATTGGAAGAGATTAATGGGTGCCGATGTTTTTGTTGTTCCTGCTGCTGCTCCAAAAACTGCTCCACCAAAGGGATTTACGGGCACTGCTTCAGAAGTGGCTGCCACTGCAGAAGGAAAAGCTGGAGTTGAAGTGCTCAGACTGCTGAAGGCGTTGGAGAAAGAGAAGGTACTGCCTGGAGCGGATGTTGTAGTGGCAGCAGCAGTAGAAGTGGCTGCTGCTGGAGTGGTCACTGGGCTACTCGCAACTGTTGTTGTAACAGATGGAGCTACTGAAGTAGTAGTTGGTGCTACTTTTACGGTGCCAAAGATAGGGGCAGCAGAAGCAGTAACTCCACCACCAAAGGGTGAAGCTGCTGCCGCTGTTGCTGCTTGGCCAAAAATACCCACAGATGGAGCCGAGGGAGTTGAAGTCACCGGTGTTGTAGTTGCAAATGTTGCTGGTGTTGTTGATGTTGCCGCGGCTGGTGATGTTGCTAAGCTTGTTGGTGTAGCTCCAGCGGTGGAGTTTGTGAAACCTGTTGATGCTGCTACTGCTGGAGATGTTGCTAACGCTGTTGATGTTGCTGCAGTTGTTGATGTTGCTGCAGTTGTTGATGTTGCTACAGTTGTTGATGTTGCTGCTGCAGTAGTTGTTGCTGCTGCACCAAATAATAACTTAGTGGGTTCTCCTCCGGCTGTTGCTGCTGATCCTCCAAATGTGAAATTTCCAATACCCGTACTGTTTCCAAAACCAGTAAATATATTTCCTCCAGATGACTCCTTGACCTGGGGTTTACATATATTAACAGAGCTAAAGAGTCCGCTAACAGGATCGGTGCTGCTGCTGCTGGTGCTGACGGGCGCCAAACTCGGTAGAGAAGTTGGTGTCGATGTGGGAGTGGGTGGCGTATCCTGGCTACTTTGCTTGGGTGTTAACAATCCTGCAGTTGTGGGTTTGTTGCCACTTAATGTTAAACCCGTTCCTCCAAAGCTGAAGGGTGAGGCGGAACTGGCCAAACTTACTGGTACATTGCCGCCTGTAGCATCTGCAGTGAAACCTCCGAATGAGAAAGGTTTCTCCACTTTGGGTGTTACCGGAGGTTTATCTGGATTGGGTTTAGTTTCTGCAATAGTTTCTTCTTTAACTTTGGGCGGTTCGGGCTTAACTAACGGCTCCTTCGCCCCTCCCCCAAAGCCAGCAAAAGGAGTGGGTTTGAAGAAGGGCTCCTGACTTGTTGCTCCAAATCCTGCAAACGCATTTGAAGTAGGCGACTTCTCCTTAGCATTTCCAAAGTTAAGAACTGGCTTGGCTCCACCTGCTGCAGGCTGATTGAAACTAAAGTTGGCACCAAACATGGAGTTCCCTGAACTCAATGTGGCTGTGGTGGTAGTTACTGCCGATGTCTTCACAAACGGACTACTTTGGCTAAACGCAAACGAAGTCGGAGCAGTTGTGGCTAGCGTTGGGGATGAAGTCACAATGATTTTCTTATTCATTGCCACCGGTTTGGATGCAGTGGGCTTTTGCAATTGTGGTGTCGCTTGTGGTTGTGGCACAGACACCACCACCTGTACAGCCTTATTCGATTTTAATGGCTTGGCAGCCGCCGCTGCTGCTGCAGCTGCTGCCGCTTTCTTTTTCAGATCTGCCTTGCGTTTGGTCTCCAATATGACTTCCGATTCGAGACCTACACGATCCGGACGCTGTGGGCTAATCACAGAAATCTTTTGATTTTGCACCAGTGTACGGATTCTATCCAGTTTGGTTTGGCTCAACTTGGAGCGATTATGGTCCACCACTTGACTTAAATTCATGGAGAGTATGGAATTGGCCAAATTGTCCACGCTGCAAAAGTGAATAAATATATTAATCCCAATCAACTATCAAAGGGAATCAAAGACCTTACGCCTCATTGGTACGATTGCGACTATTTTCCTGATCCAGCAGAGCTGCCTGGAGCAGTCCGCGTTCCTTCAATTTCGCCTTAATGTTATTCTGTTTCATCCTTTGATCAGATGTTAAATTCTGAAGCCGTGTGAGACGCTGATAGATGCCCTCGAGGCATGGTATATGCATTTGGGATTTGGATTTGCGACGAACTACATCTTGGAACTGCTCCCACTGGGTATCAATAAGTTGCTGGAATACCAGCAATTGTGCCTCATTGGCCGAGAGATAACTTTGAAGACGAGCTATGGTCCGTCGTCCACTTGGATCACCAGAAGTGGGAATCATTAAACGACTTATGCTGAAAAATTGATTGCTTTATAAAGTTTCTCGTTCCGTAAGATTCGTTAACTTACTCTGGTTGATGGTAGGTTTCCAATTTACCACGACATTCCGCAACTATGGCATAGGCCTCATTCAATCCCTGACGCAGTCCCTGTACATCTAATTCAAAGTCCACATCGACGGCCTGATCGTTGATCTCCTGTAGATCATCCAGACGTTTGGCATAATTCTTCAATGCTGCTGGAGGTTCAATCTGCAAAGGAATGGACAAGGTTTAGGATCCGTTTGGGATTGGTGGGGTAAGTATTTCTTTACATTCTTCAGTAGATCCCGCGTCTTAATCTTTTGTTCTTGGACCTCCTTGTTAAAGGCATCAATTTTAAGGGCAATCATTTCCGTTATAATGGGTTCCGTATCATCCAATGGTAATGAATCAATGGTCGGTCCCGAATTCGTTTTGCTTGGAGTGGGCTTAAAGGAGGGAGGAACCGCATAAAGGGGTTTGTTTTTGATTACTCCTGGCGTTGCAGCCGATACTGAAAATGGTGCCAGTGCAGGAGCTGGAGCAGGTGCTGGTGGCAGGATAACATTTACTGCTTCTATAGTTGGACTCGGCTTGACCAAATTTAAACCGCCAAACAAATTTCCTCCAGATGTACCAGAACCAAAGCCTGCAAAGCTTATATCTGGTTTAGTTGGAGCAGTTGCCGCCGGTGGAGCAAACGATACCGGTGCTCCACCGCCAAATGTCAACTGCGAGGCTGGTGATTTGGATAGATTAGCTCCAAAACCGGAAAACAATGATGTCGGCTTATCCTTGGATGGAGCAGGAGTTGATGTCACTGTATTGGGTGTGAAGGCAAACGATAAATCTGAAACTGGAGTTGGAGCAGCTGGCTCCAATACAGGATTTGGTAATTGGGGGACACTTTGTTCCTCAGTGGCTGGCAATAATTTATCCAGAGGACGAAATTCGCTTGTATTCGTTAAAGGCGGTGGAGGAGAACAAACTGAAGCAGCTCCAGGCACAAGATTCAAAAAATTGAAGTTTAACAAATGGCCATCTGTGCCAAGTACATATACCATGGGCATAATGGGTAACTTTTGTTCGCTAATGGTCAACTGATGAGTGGAGGATGTGTCATAGGCAAAGCCCAAGGGGAACGTCTCCTCCTGATTAATCTCACTCAGTGGTAGTTCAATGCGTGCCTCATCCAACAGTGTCAATTGCTGCCAGGTGGGTGTGTCTCCAGTCTCGTATGTGGCCAAAACGCCCACTTCCACACCATTGGCGGAAGTAACCAAAAGTAAATTCCATTGTGGTATATGAGTGAAATGGAATTGATGATTCCTTGGTCCATTCAGACTGTAACATATGTCATAGTAGTTTATATAAGTGGGGCTCCCAACCTTCGGAGCATTCATTATATATAAGGAGGGATTACAATCCTCGCCGTGCTGCAGAAAAATCACAGCAAATTGATATGTGGATAACCATTGAATGGCCAATGTATCAAACGGTCCCTCATGCACATTTGGGGGACACAACAATGTCTTGGCTGGCGTTAGATCGGGCTTAAATTGCTGCAACTTGCCATTGGGAAAACCCAAAACAATTTGCTTGCCCTTCGGTGACCAACATCCGCACTTCACCTGTTGTCCCTTCTCCAGGGAGTGAAATTCAAAGTTACCTCCCTCTTTCAGAGTATACATGCCCAAGGCACCATTGCTTAAAACGACAGCCAAGTTATTGGCTAAGACAGGATTCCACAACAATTGCGCCGCATAGACATAATCCTCCGGTGCCAGACGTATATTATACAAACTCTGCACTTGACTGGTCATAAATGAAGGCACTGCATAGATGTGCAACAAACTAGTGCCATTTTGTGTAAAATTGATGGCCAAGAGATTGCCATCACAGCTGCAAGACATATAATTGGGAACACTTGGGAGAGGGATCAATCTGGCCAGCGGCTGTTTACCCGTTGTCTTGCTGTCAACCAAATCCTTGAGAAGAATAACTGCAATGAATAATAAATATTATTATAGGTTTCCAAGTGAATTCCAATTCAATTATCATTCCAAACTTACCCATCAGTGATGGTTCTGTCGGATTGCCTGCAAAGAGCAGGCCCCGGGTGCTAGAAACCGCCAAAAGTTTCACATTGCTGCGAGGCTCCCCACATTTTACGAAGGTCACAAATTTGTCGTGCAACTTGAACTGGACATCCTGCAAGTGATTTATGTTAGTTGAGGTATAAAATATAAGCTACAACTGCTGTCATACCTGTGTGTCCTTGCAACTGGGTGCATTTTGCGCCATTTTTTGCCTATTTTATAATAATTTTTTGATTTACATCCGTCTTAAGCCGGCAGCGTTAAACTAACAAAATCACAAAAATAGTAGAACTGGTCACACTTGCTTTGCAGTGTTAGCAACGTTAAGATTTTGTACGCCAATTTTAAATGTTAGTTTAGTAAATTTATGTTCAACAGAGGATCATGATTTATAGTAAACTCTAAAGCTATAGCTTTAATAAATATTCGCCGGCACATTTTAAATAACAACTATGATGGTAATTAATATAAATGTTATAGAAAATCTAGCTTCAATACTGCTGCTTTTTGGCAACTCTAGAAGAGCCAATGTAAAGACCAATAGAACCAGTTCTTAGTCGAACCACTGTTGTTTGTTGTTGTTCTGCCGTCTCTGTCTTTCTTTGTTAAACAAAAGCATTTATTGTTGTTTCAGTGTTAAACGCGGGCAATGCATCAAACGAATAGAACAAAAAACGAGTGCACAAATTAGCCGTGTAATTTGAATTAAAAACTTAACAATACACAAAAAATGTAGTCTAGTGATATAAGTTAAAAGCTATAGACGCGCAACACGGTGCTAAAATTGCGTTGTAGTTGGTGCAAATGAAAAACGTATTGAAATCAAAGTAATCCAAATTGTTAAATGTGAGTTTGTAGTTTATTTCATTTTCGTTTACACTACACATTAACAATCAAGCAAAATTCTCATAGCATAGAAGAAAACAACATATATATGTAATAACGTTAAAATAAAATTGGCGAAATAGCAGGACACAAACGACGCACAAAAGGAGGAGGGTGAGTGTAAAGGAATTAGGGAAGAGGAAGAGCCAAAAGTATGCTAATTAAAAATTGAATTTTCTTCTTACAGTGAACAAGGGACAAAGGACATTGTGTAGGACAAGGAAATCAAAATGATCAGCGCTTTGTTCTCTCGTCTCATAATGTGAGTAATAACAATAACAACCATATATGTACATATGTATGTATGTATGTATGTACAGTGAAGTTGGCAATAGAGTGAGCAAAAGCAAGTTTTAATGTTGACCCCCAAAAAGTGTTTATACCCTGTACAGGCCATATGGTGGAAGGGTATATATGAAATGTTAGAATTGAAAGATATTTTTATTTTAGTTATTATATTTTTGGATATTTTATTAGGCCCCGTTATATTTGGTAAGTAAACTCAACTACAGTGGAAACATTGTCGAAGTAACAGTGGAATTATATTGTTTCGCGAATAACAGGGTTTTTGCTTATTCAAGACTGCTATTCATCATTTTCTTGGGTTTCGATTTGACAAAGGAAAAATGATCGGGTTTCCACTGTAGCCTGGTTACTTTATTTTCTTTGTGTAACTCTTAAAAACTCAGTGAATCACTCCTTCAGGTTCCTTAAGAATCTATCCTTTGTGCTTTACGTAATGAACCAGTAAATCACTTTCTCGAGTTCTTTCGGAATTTATGATTGTTATATGTATATATAATTTATCGAATATATGTCCCATAAAATCACTTCCACTTGTGAAGTCTGTAGAATTAATATAAAATAACGATCGTACAAACATAACGGCAACCCACTTACAATTTTCATACGATCGGCCAACAAAGACATACGTTTAAACGTGACGGCTGGGCAGCAACTGTTCTAACTGTAATATATACTGTATATTGACACCCAATAGTATCTGTCTGGCTTCCAGTGTCACTTACTTAAATTTGCTATCACTCAGTTTCCACAATTTCATGGTAAACTTGTATATCCAATGCAGGGTGTCTCATAGTCTAGAAAATTTTATTGAATCTTCGAAAATCTTTCAAGCTTGGCCTTGTGTCGCGGCAAACCGAGAGCGAATGTCGAATTCTGTTTCCTAATTGTGTGGGCGTCACGGTCTTCTTGATTTCTGTCTGTGGTCTGTGGCTTTCAATTTTCTGTGATTTCTCAAGCGTGGTTGGCAAACCAATTGTAGATTAATTTATATAGATTTGTTTTTTATTTATTAATCATCCAACTCTACCCAAACTCGATATTAATCAAAATAAGTACCGTTCGTTTGTTGTTTGCTGCTGCTGTTGCACCCAATTTGGCATTGTATGTGTGTGTGTGTGTCTGAGGCCGACGCACTTCGCTCTCCACACACACACACATAGACGCAGGCGTTTAACGGCTGTTCACTTGCTCAATATGGTCAAGCGAAATGGGGGCCAAATTGAAGTCGGTGTATCGGTGTCGGTGTCGCTGTCTGTGATTGTATTTGTGTCTCCTTTATTGCATATTGAGACTCCATGCAAAAGCACTAAAAATTACAACAAAGCGTAAAATGCCTGTTAATATTATATTATTTATAGCTTTGGTTTTATGATCTGTATCTGAATCGAACACTTGCGCATCTCACTCTAGCTTGGTGCAATGTTCATGCCAAAGGTATTTCAGAATTGTGTTGTAATTTGTTTTAAGTTTCTATCTTTATAGTTTGCTATATATAGCTTAAATTCTTTAGCTATGAGACGTAATCGGAATCTATTTCGCATGATTTGGCGTTTTTTGTTAAAGTTTGAAGTTGACTTCATTTACTTTTTACTAGATAATGATATTTTATACCCAACCTAAAAGAATTTGTTTTTGTGTAATATTAAAGAATAAACTAATTAACGATCATTGTGAGAGATATTTTCTTTATCTTGATTAATATTCAATATGCTTCATATTACTTTACTGTGGAACGTTTTGGAAATCAATTAATTTAGAGTTTAGTTAAATAGTTTCAGTTTCTCCAAATAAGGAATTGGAATATAGTATTTAAATAACTAAATTCGAAGATAATCCGTAATAATCCCCTTCTGCTTTAGAACTGGAATAAAAAACCGTTTCAAAGAGTTTTGTTTATTTGAATTAAAATTAATGTCACTTTCTCCATTTAAGGGATAGAGAATAAATTGAGAATTGATAATTAAGAAAAATTTAAAAGAAGATTTAACTAATATCATGGAGACGAAATCGTTACTAATCCTTTTCCACTAAGATTTTATCTTTAGAAATGAAATGGGGAAACGGATGCGAAGAGTTTAAAAGTTCATTGGACTTTACTTCGCCCATGTAAGGGATACAGAACCAATTCAGAATCACAATCTGTCAAATCTAAGAGAAGATTAAACTATAAAGGCGAAGAAAAAATCATTTCCGTAAGATTCGATCTTTGTCTTGAATAAAATAATTCAAATTCATTAACTTTTGAACGAAATAGGAATTAGTTTGAAAGAAATTAATTTTATTGTATTTTACTCTTCAAAATTCGTTTAAATAAGAATTAACTACCAGAAGAAATGAAAAATTCATTCAGTATTTACCTAACTCTGATTAAGTTTTAACTTTCGTTCTAGTCACTATTGATCAAGAACCATTTTCTTCCGTTTTGCATCCTCTTTTAAAACGTTTACAACTTTCAATTCTCCCATGTTAAATACACAAATTCATTTAACGGCATAAACCTCCCGAAAAATGATAAATTTGATATATATATATATATAGATATAGAGATCGAATCTCTCTTTCTCATGAGCAATTGAACAGAGCAACACACGAAGAATTTGTGCCAAACGTTAGCTCGTTCGTTTATTAATAGACCCCCCTGAGCCTGAGAGAATTCTCTTTTTGTTGCTTCTATTGGACAGTCTGTGCTCGGCATTCTAGCCGCTAGGAACCAGCATAGCCAGCGGACAATGCCATGTCATGAGCAGGCCGCCATTACTGTATCAACAGGAGCAGCCGTTGCCCTCGGCGCCGCAATACTTCTATTCAAAGCGTCCGGCGGCTAATATTAAACGCCTACGTCAACAATATCAGCCTAGAGGTTTACCACCCATCTATGGGCGAAGTTATTCATTAGAAGAGGAAACGGATGAGCTACAAGAACAAGATGCTATACCCGTTTATTCCAAATTTATCTATGCCAATAGACAACAGCAACGGCAAAGGCAGCAGCAGCTGCAGCATCCCTTATACCAACTGGGTGATTCGTTGAGCTCCTTAAATAGTGATTTAACCGATGACTATGATTATGATGAAGAAGGAGTTGGGGGATATATAATAGAGACGGCACCACCACCGCAGCCGCCACCGCCGCCTCCTGCTGCCCATAATGTTGTGAGGAATTTAAATGCTTTGGGTCGTCTCTTGGAGATCTTACAACGTTGGCCCCTGCCTTGTCTATCCTTCAACACGGCCTGCATTTGCTCGCTCATTGTTATATTTTTAGCCCCACGAACTTGTGCACAAAGTTTATTGTTTCCCGCTTACAGATTGTTCTTTGGTACCCTCTATCCGGCCTATGCCTCCTATAAGGCAGTGCGTACCAAAAATGTCAAAGAATATGTAAGTAAAATATGATATATTGTTAGATATCTATATAAATGCTCTCTCTCTCTCTCCCACATAGGTTAAATGGATGATGTATTGGATTGTCTTTGCATTCTTTACATGCATTGAAACATTCACCGATATATTCTTATCCTGGTTTCCATTCTATTATGAAGTCAAAGTGGTTATTGTATTATGGCTGCTATCGCCGGCCACAAAGGGCAGTTCCACATTGTATCGCAAATTTGTGCATCCCATGCTAACAAGACGTGAACAGGTGGAATATACAATAACATATATACCCTCTTCTCTCACTCATATATATGCTCTTTCGTTCCTATAGGAAATCGATGAGTATTTAAATCAGGCCAAAGAGCGCGGCTATTCGGCTGTACTACAATTGGGCTCTAAGGGAGTCAACTATGCCACTAATGTTATAATGCAGACGGCCATTAAGGTAATACTCCAATACAAATTTCTACAAATTATCTATAGCACACACAACACACACCTTACACTCGCACACACACACTATGTATATATTTTTCATTCATTTGTTTTTTGCCATTTTCAATTGCCTCCAGCGTCGTTGCATAAAATGAGCAGCAAAACGAAGAGAATTTTTGTCGTCGTCGTCGTCGTTGTCCGATCTACCTTTTCCTTCATCTATATAGATATATGTATATTTTGCGCAATGTTTTCTCTCGCTCATCTTAATCATCAGACAGCCAGCTAGCCAGCTGTAACCACAAGCAGTTTGCCTTCTCATCATCATCATCATCATCATCATCATCATCATCAGCAGCAGCAACAACAACAAACATCATCAGCAAATTCAGCATCATATTTTTTTTTTTTTACTTTTTATTTAGTTTATTTATTGCGTGTTTTGTTTTGCCATACATATTCTCTCTATGTGTTTAGTTTAGTATTTAATTGAAATGATCCAAGTTAGCAGATAAAAAATATATAAATCCCTTTTACATGTCATGTTGAAATATTGTAATAAAAATACAAAAAACAACCTCTACATATATATATATATGTACATGGCTAAAGTATGGTTAGAATCAGGCCAATGCAATTGAATTAGTAAATGAATTTTTTACTGTTTATAAACACAATTGAGATACAAATGTTCTATATATAGTATATATATAAAATCACATATCTGTGCCATGTAAACACTTGAGCTTATGCCAATGTGTTGTGAGTTCAGAATGAAGAAGAGAATAAGGCTAATAGAATTGGAATAACAACAATTTGGTCATAAGGTTTGATTAGGGCTAGAAAGTCAGAGTGTAAATTGACTTATATACTAACTGACTAACTAAATATGTTAAATATTGGAAGCTTTCTCTTGCTTATCTATATATTTAGGGGTTGATTCATATTTTTTTTTAAATTTTTAGATATTTTCATTATCAGTAAAGAATAAATACTTCAAACTTTAGTTAGTCACCTAATGAAAAAGAATTTCTAAACACAGAAGTTAGTATTTGAAATGTTTTCTTTTTATTAATCAAAGAACAAAGATAACGAAATGCCTTCAAAGCAATTTCCAAGAAAACAGGATAAAGAAAAACAGATAACATTTTGGTAACAATTTAATTTTTAAGCAAAACTTTTCAATTTCTTGTGTGTTTCATACATATCCAAATTAATCAATATTAGTCATATGGGAAAGAATAATTCACTTTTGATTCATCAGCACTTCTTTGTTGTCCATACAAAAGCGTCTCCATTTGCCTTCTAATAAAGTCTTAATTTAAAAATATATATTATCAGCTACCAGAGAACACTCCTCGATTTCGTTTTGTATATTAGTATGCCACAAGCAACAATAACAACAGCAAACGTCGCCATTAATTTTCCTTCTCCTTAACCCCTTTTACTGTCTCCCCCCCCTTTCTGTGGTTGCACAATTTCCATTTCCATTGCCTCTAGGGTTGGGGCTTATAAATAGATGTTAGAAATAGAAAATCTTTTGCCCAGCTTTTTATTTTATGTGCTGCTCTACTTTTTTTTCCTTCTCTTTCTTTCTTTCTACTTTTTCTGCATTAAAATGCATTTAAATACAAAATTTAACCTTTTGCCTTTTATTTAATGTTATTAACTTTTTACTACATATAATTTTATTTTTCTTTTTTTGATTTTCACTTTTATGTTTCCGTTGCATTTAACAAATTTAAAAATGAATTGAATCACCGCCTGCTACCTGTGCACCCAAAACGCCTGCTACTACTACTACTACTACCTGCACCTGTTCCTGTGTGTACTACTAACCCCAACTGTTAGACCTATCAGCTGACCACAGCTCCAACAACTCGCGGCATTCAAACATCGCAGTCGGCCAGTCAGATTTACATTACGGAGCAACAGGATATGGTAGATGAGACAGATAGTTGGCTGCCACGTTCATCTTCATTGAATGTCTTGGATACCTATGCGGAAACAGAATATGAGCATATGGAGGTGGCCGACGAGGAAAGAGAATCGGATGATCTGATGGTTGGAGACGCTGGAGCGGCACGTTTACGTGACTTGCCAAGTAGAAAGACTCAATCAAGGCGTGCCGTTGCTGCGGGTGGCTCTACAACTGCGGGCACTCGCCGTGGCTCCAAAGCTCGTAATCTACGAGAGCCTAGCAGTGGAGGGAGCAGTAGTACTCACATCAGATCACGTCGCAAGCTACGTGATGCAACACCTGATGTTGATGTGGAGGGAGATTAAAATTTAACTCGAAAGCCTCGAATCGCCAACATATATTGATACTCAACGAAATAATAGAATTTTTACCTATAAAACTATGCAAACACGCACACCAAACACTCGCACTCACTCACACACACACACACAGCCGTTAATATTTGATTTTTTTACCTATCATCATATTTGTATTTAGTTAGATATATATATATTTTTGCCTATGTTATACTCTAGTTGTAATTAAAAATTGAATGCCATTGCCATCATAAGTATTTGTCCCCCCATTTCTCGTACTCTTAAACACAAAAGGGTGGCGGCAATCTCGTGCAGACCATCAAGAGAAGCTATAGCTTGAGTGATCTCAGTGAGCCCGATATGCATCGCACTCAGGATGAATTGGATGAGGTGATGATGTCCTCATCGGTGGTAATGCGTGGACCACAAGGTTCCTCAACACGTTTACTGCGTCCGCGAAATCAGACGCCAGTTGGCAGATCGGCCAGTGGTACACGTCATTCCACAGGCATGTACTTTACCGAGGTGGATGTCACTGCCAAAAATGCTGGAGATTTCAAGTAAGTTGAAGTCACAAAGATATGGTAGATATATATGTATTAATATCGTCTTTCCTTTATAGCTACAACATACGAAGTCAGGATGATATAAGTTCTGGCTACTCCAGTGCCGAACCGGTTAGTGGGCTTAGTCGTACATCATCTATGACAAATGCTTCCAAAGCACGTTTGAAGTCCAAACGCAATGAGGTAGGCATTATGGTTATTCTTTATATATTTGTTTCCGATATAATTCAATTAGAGATTGCTGTTCCGGTTAGCAGTTAATGCTGGAAGAGATGAGAGATGAAGTCTATTTGGAAAATCAACGTTACTATCAAGGTCAAGGATTGAAGGAGCAAAGGGAAAGCAAATTGTTAAATTCTGAAATGGCAAATGATATCCAAATGAAAGTAGAGAAAGCAATAGCTAATGAGGAAGAGGATAATTTCTATGAGGCAATGCCCATGTTAGTGGAAACTAAACCAGAAATGGAAATACTTAAGGAGGAAATGGAAAATGAAGAGTTCAAGGAGGAAAAAGATGCAAATACTGTAGATGAAGTGACGGAGTCTCAAGATATAGTTGAGTTAGGAAAACAAACCAACAACGAAGAAGATAACAAACCAAAAGATGAAGAAAACCCACTGAAAGATTCAAGAAAATCGGTTGAAAGTGATGATTGTTTTGAGGAAGCTCTGGATAATGTCTCAACTAATGAAGAGGTTAAAACTAACACAGAAGATACTTCTGAGAATATGGCAAACCTTATAAATGTGGATCCATTTGTGCTGGTGGTAAGCACATCCTCACTCGATCCTCCCCAAGCACGTCCGATTACACCACGCGAATTGCAGGCTACACTCGAAGAGATTAAGCACAGTTTTCGAGCACAACTCAATCCAGAGCCAACAACCGCCTTACCCACACTTCGCCCCCGCATAGCTCAGCATAGCAAGGGAAGAGCTCCCCCGCCACCTCTACCACCAAGATCACAATCTCTTACTCCAACACAACAGGACAATATAAGTGTGACATCATCGATGACCAGCGTCGCATCGGAACGCAAGTCAGGTACTATTGGGCAATTCTTCAAGAATATAAAAGCTAATGTGCTGCGCAGTAAATCTAATCCTATCGAGCAGGATGAACAGCCACCGCCGCCGCTGTCAGGCAAAGAAACGCAACTTTAAAGTAAGCTCAGCTCAGTCAAATCCGTTAAAGATCATCCACCACCACAGTGTTTCCTCTGTTGTTCATCGCTGCTGAGCGTTTACTCTCGAATCTTTCTCTTAACTTCCATGGCCCTTTCGATATATGTATATTCCTATACAGTTTTGCCTTACTAACAATAATGAATATAAATAATTTATTGCATTTTCAGCATGTATATTTGCATTTGTTTAATAGCGCATACTTAATCTATATCTTAACTAATTCCATTTGTGTTGTCTCTTTGTTTTTTTAGGACAAATCCATGTCTGCTAGTTGCACTACCTTGCCCAGAACCAGCAGCCGTAAGACAGATAAAACTCAGGTGTCATCAAATAATCCCGGCCAAATTAAAACACGCAACAAATCGGAGAAATAGTTACACTCACTCACACACACACGGATGCGCAAAATGGTTGCTAAATAATATTAATCGATAGTAAAACAGAACCTCAAGTTTTAGTTTAAATTGTAACTTAATCCTCCTATTGATTAGCTCTACGTAAAAAACAAATTTGATGTATAACTTGTGTATTTCATTTGTGATTCTATTAGAGTTCCATGTGCATGGACATATTCATTTTGTGACTCATCATTTAGCGTTAAGAGAGTTGTGGTCCTATATAGCCCTATATATATGTATATCCTATAAAATGCCCAAATCCAAAGGTTCTCTAACAACAATTCTATTAACCAAATAAAAAAGTAAAAGTGAAAATCTCATGATGATGATATTGCATAGAAAAAAAGAATATAAAATAAAATTTGTAGCATAAATTCTGAATATTATATAAAATAATAATTAAATAAAACATATATCGATATTAAATTGAGACTTGAAAATTGGTATAAACATAAGCATAATGTGTTGTTTTTATTGAAAGTTTTTTTTTGCGGCATGTGGGAAGAGTTTTTAAGTTTCAACAATAATTGTTGTAGCTTGGTTAACAATTTTGTTGAGGGCAAAAGTTTGAAACTAGTTAAAGTTGTATGTTGTATATTTCTTTCATACAAAGTTGAGATTTCAGACGAAAAGTATTTAAGAACAAAAAATTTAAGGACTGCTAATACTTGCATTTCGATTGTTTTTATGACAAAAGTTTAGTACTTAGATAAAGTTGCTTGTTTGCTTACCAAAAAAGGTTAAGTGGAGTGGTTCAAATGTGGTCCATTTAGGATCCTAGCTTAGATATATTGACATTTTTATACAGCTCTATCCCGATTACCGATTAACACGGTAAAATGGTTCCTGGATAACCCTTCATGTAAAACGAAAAACAATTTTTGTATGAAAAATACTGTGTAAAGAAAAAATGAACACGGAAAAATAGCAAAAATAAACTATATCCATATGTATTTGGTTTCAAAAGGGACAAAAACTATATCAAATTTATAAGTATATAAAGTTCATAAGTATATAAAGTTTATAAGTAATCAGGATAGAGGTATGTACATACATATATACAAATGTATAACCGAAAGATGATTTTGTATTAGGGTGTTCCAGGTTGTAATATAAATAGAAAATTTGTTTTATTTTGTATAGGTTACGCTTAGCCTGTCACCAGTTCCTGAAGTCAAATGGAAAATAGAGCCTAATTTTATATTCCTTTTAATTGCGAAGACCCTGGTGAGTACGGGAAAAAATTTCTTTAAAATTGCGTTCGCATATCCTCGTAAAAATTTATACTATATCCTTAATAATACACAAGTATGTATTTAGTTGTACTATTTGACTTGAGAAACAGTTTAAGAACTGTAAATCCATATAGTCATCTTTATGGCTAGATGCTTAAGCTGCCACTCAAATTTTGAAAAATTATGTTTATGTTGAAAATATATCAGCAAAACTTGTTTTACTGAACAATCAAATGGGCCAAAAGCATAAGGATTTATTGTTCTCTCTAAGGTTTAGTTTAAGTCACTTTATATAGCAAGTATATACCTACATATATAACCCTATTTTTGTTTAGTAAAACAAATTGCTTTCAATATTAATTAAATTTTCTCTACAATTAGAGCGAACTAGGTAAAACTAGTTTCAATTAAAACAAAACTGTTATCAATCTATTAATCGATATTGTTCATTTAATCGAAATTGAATGACTATATCAAAGTACTTGTAAGTACTCATTAAATTCAAAAGATTAATTGAAAATTTCCAAAAGAAAAAAAGTGACGACACTTCATTTTTATTGCTAATCATGGGTAACCCTAACATATGTGTGTGATTATATTTTATGGATTCGCCTTGGCACGTTCAATAATTTCATTTCCAAGGGACATCATGTGCAAAAAAAAAGGAAAAACCAGATTACCAGTTGTGGCAGCAGCATCAATGTTCCCGAATCTGGTTGTGCAACTTTGTGATTCTTCTTCTTTTTCTTACCCTGCCGCTTATGCGCAGAGCAGCAGCTGATGTCTGCGCGTGTGTGTGAACAGAGCTGACCTTGACCCTCAATCAAAGCCGTTTGCAGGAGGCAAGAGAGAGAGCGAGCGACCGAGCGAGAAAGCCAAAGTTATTGCTGTTGCCAAGTGCATTTGTCTGTCAGTGGCTCCCACTGCGAATCCATGTTTTCTTCTCCACCCCGCTATGCTCCACACTATGTGGGTTTGGCAAACTTTTCATCAGCAACCACAACGACGACGACGACTGACTGTACTTTGGGCTGTAAAGAAGACTAACACGCATACACACACACACACACATATATATACAAACCCCCTTGCATGCTTCAATGTATGTTTGTTTGTGTGTGTGAAGTTGCACAAGGAAGAGAGTTCCCTCAACAGCTGCCGCCCGGCTCACCATGTGTTTCCAGCTGCAAAAATGAACAAAAAAAAAAAATTTGCCGGCAAACTGGTTATGGAACACAAAAGAAAAGAAGAGACACAAATAAAGAAAGAAAAGAGAAAACACATTGAGGATTATATTTTTTTGTCTCAAATCAGCAGCTCCAGCATTTTAATTTACAATTAAAAAACAATCACAGTGATATTTGAAAATTTCTTCATCATGTTTGTGTGTGTGTTAATCTTCATTACATAGTTTTTGTTTTCCCTCTTCTTCGCGTGTATTGTGGTTAGTACATCTTTTCTTTATCTTTTCTTTTTTTAGTGTTTTTCTTGTTGTTGTTGTTTTTGGATTGATGTTTGATCCTCTCCAGCGTTAAGTGGATGTTGGGGTCTTCAATTCATGTTCCGCTCTCATTTCTACTGTGTCGTCGAATCTCTCTCTGCCTTTTGTTGTTATGTTGATGTTTGCTGCGCCCCCTTTCCCTTCTCCCTCTATATCTCTCCCCCCACTTCTCTGCAATTTTCTTCTGCTTTCGATTCTTCCCTTCAACTAGGTTCACAAATGCTTCTTGTTCTTCGTCGTCGTGGTCTTCTTCGTCTTCGTTCTCGAGATCTTGCCGGGCGAGTTTAATGGGTCTTTGTTTTTGGGTTCGCCGGCAGCAGCAGCAGCAGCTGGATGGAGTTGTGTTGCTTCTTTGCGTTTTTTTTTTTTTTTTTTTTTTAATATTTTTTCAATTTTTAAGGTAGTTTATATATTTCTTATATAGGTTTTTCTTTTTTGTGGTTTTTTTTTTCTTTCTTCAAATAGTAAATTCAAACACTTTTTTTGTTGTTGCAGCATTATACATATGTATATATATAATCGATATTTAAAAGTGGTTTTGTTGTTGGTTTTTTGTTTTTGTAGTTCATCATCTTTTCTTCATCATCATCAACTTCGTGTCGTCAGCTGCGTCGTCGTCCTTCTTCTTCTTCCTCCTCTTTCATCGTTTTCTTCTAGAGTGTACTTTTTCTTAGTTGGCACCGCGCTGCAGGCTCAGCTTTTGGAATCAGAGATTAGATGTATGTATGTATGTTGTCGTATGTGTGTGTGTGTGTTGAGTGTCTATGTATGAGTATAAGTATGTATGCGCGTGTATGTGTGTGTTGTTGTTGTTGGTGTGAATGTGGTGGTTGATCTTGACTTGGGTGCTGCTTGGGGGTTTAGATTGATTTTTCAGTGTTTAAATTTCTCTTCTTCTTCTGTTTTAGTTGGGTGGTCGTCCTATTCGCCTCTTCTAGTTCCGTCCGCCCTTCTCATCACACTCACGTCTCAGATGTCCACTCTTGCCACAGCCATAGCAAGTTTTCGATGTCTCCGGACAATTCTTGGAGATGTGTCCAGTACGATTACATTTGTAGCAGGACACATTGGCCGTTCCACGGTCGTTGACAGCCTCTGGGCAGTTGCGCACCCAATGACCAGGCTTGTTGCACTTGTAGCAAGTGGGATTATCGGCCTGAGTGCAGTCCTTAGAGATGTGGCCAATGCCGTTGCAGCGGTAGCACCGCTCAGCCTCCTCGGGGCAGGCACGTGCAAAATGACCAAACTGATTGCATTTGTAGCACTTCTCGCGATTGCGACGCATGCCGCCGCCATCACCACGCATACCGCCTCCACCTCCGCTGCCGCCGAGACTGCAGTCCCGGGCAAAGTGGCCCGGCCGGTTGCACTTGTAGCACGTGGCAGACATCGACATTTTGTCTTCTCTTCGTTTTTTTTTATATTTTTGTAACGAAAAAAGTTAACTCAACTGAACCTCAGCTCCTTCAACTTCTTGTGGAACACACACTCCAATGTATTTTCTGTACACTTCCAGAAACTCCGCTTCCTTGCTGTGTTAAATGCGACACGAAAAGGACTCTTTTCTGCCAGGCGACACTATTTCCTCCTCGCCGTTTTTTCGACGCCAAAAGTTAAAATGGCTACCTCCAGTGTTTTTCACGCTACAAGCCGAAAAATGCCGATTTTCTCAATGAAAAATACCATATAAGCGTTCAAAAATACCATGATGACGCAAAAAATTAGTATTTAAGTGTTCGCAGGCTTAGGTATCGAGTTAATGCGTCACAGGGATGATTCGCACCATGCGTGCACATTGGTTTAAACTCGCATTATACGGAGATAAAATGGAAGCAAAGGAAAACTAAACATTGCGATTGGGTAAATGTTAAAGCAACGATAAATGAGAATACACTATTACCTTTGAAAAATCCAAAATTTCCTTTTCGGTAGTGTTGCTTGTGCAGATTAGACATATTTACGAAGAAGTGTATGTTTTATCAGATGAACCCGCGCCTTTACATATTTTATCGAGTCGACTTGATAGCGACGTAGATAATAAGCGACATTCGACAACTTCATGTAACTGTAAAAATTGTTTTCTACGCGTGTGACCAAATGTGCTTTTTGTTTTTGTAATTTATGCTGAAGTTATGATCTTGATTGCTTGGTCATGGTTAATTTTTATTGGCGCGACTTTAAGCCGAAGTTGTGCCCAAAACTTTGCAACTATAATGATGCCCGTAACGACGCAGGACGTCATAGCGGGTGACGTGTTCTTCGAAGTAATCTCGCCGCAAGACTTGGAGTACACGTATCGGCTAAGGCCGGCTAAGGATTTTGGCGGTACATTTACCAAGCGTAAATTGGAGGGAGTACCGTTAGTTATGACAGACCCACCGGCGGCTTGTCAAAAGATAAAAAATACGCGGGATTTGGAAGGAAGTATTGCATTAATAGACAGAGGGTGAGTGAAGGTAGGATTACGAGATACCAGAACACTATCTATCTTTGCTTTTTCTTGTCATTTCAGAGACTGTTCTTTCGTTACCAAAGCGCTGCAAGCAGAGGCCGCTGGCGCTGTGGGCGTCATTGTTAGCGAATATAATACAAAGTCGAATGAATTTGAATATTATATAGAGATGATCCATGATAAAACCGATCGGGATGTGAATATACCGGCTGGTTTTCTCTTAGGTAAAAATGGCGTTATGATACGATCCACATTGCTCCGATTAAAAAGGAATCATGCCCTGATAAATATACCAGTAAATTTGACCTTTACACCGCCATCGAGAATTAATCATCCACCTTGGTTGGGCTGGTGAGCTAAATCAATCAATCAATACAGGAGCAGCATTAGGGCACGTTGACGCCGGATATTTGTAACCAAAGTGTACACTTAGTCAGAGCATTGCTAGTTTTTTATATATATTTAATTAAGAAGAAAGTGAAAAAAAAAAACAGAACAGAAACTGAGACTAAACTAAAGTGTTAATAACTATTAAGTAGATAATTCATACAAAAGCAATACCAAATAATGAAAAGTGACAGCTAAATTGTAAATAAATTGCTAAGCAGAAAGTTGTAAGCTAGAAAATTAACTAAAAAAAAAAAAAAAAAACTAAACAAAAAGCTCATATTGCATGAATGCAGGGGCGGAAGTGGTCTGATAGGGGCAAAGATTGTAACTCATTCATTTTTCTTATTATTGTCATATATGTATGTATGTTGTAGTAAATTGTTCATATCTTATTTAAAGTTATGTGTTTGTAATATGATTTTTTGATTGTATAGAAATTCATTCTTGATGCGGTTTCATCTTCCCTTTGGTTTGTGTTGAGGTATATATTCACTTACAATCACTGTATAACGATCTTTTTTTTTTTTGTATATATACAAATATTTATTAATTATTTTATTTTGCCCTAAATTTAAAACTTTCCCAGGGCTGTTAGATTCAAGCACATGCCCAAAGTTAATATCACTATGGTCACCACAAGTATGGCAAAGCATAGGTAATTCGTTTGGATGGGCATACGAAATAGTTTCGCTGACATATCCAACGAGGAGGCAAACATTAGCGTCGAATTGAGATCTTCTGCTGAGGTATTATGATATACAAATGGACGTACTCTAATCTGATGTCCATTGGCCTGAGCATTTTGGCACACACGAGTCACCGATGAGGCCACAAAGAAGGGTAATAGACCCAAGAATAGCCACAACATCACATTGGCAATATTCAGTAGGACCAACTCCAGAGCTCCATAATGAAAATCGAAATCCCTAAAGAGATATACCAAACCGGCAAAGGCATATGCCAGATTCATCACAATCAAGAAACATACTGGTATGGCCACATGTTGATTTAGTCTCTCCAATAACTTACGAAATTCGAGTACTTCTCGCATCCAGTCCAAGGAGTCTATGGAATGCATTAGCAATTTGTGGGACAATGACTCCAAATGTACTCGTAGCAAATAGCACTCTATGTAATAGCTACTCAAGATGATTATCTCCACCATATCCTGAAGAAGTATAGTACAAAGTAGGACAATTCTAACAGCCAAGTCCCAATTGCGCAGGGTTTCAGCTAGCCAAGATATTCTTATGAATTGTTCCGGGTGCATAATTACCACACTGCAGGCATAGGCAAAGAGCAACAACAGGAGAGTTAAAGCCAATCCCAGAAATAACCAAAGCATGCGGCACAAACGTTTCGGTTTGGCGGACATCAGGAAGACACGTTCAATGAGATTCTGTAGTTGTTCATGATCGATAACCTTGCCCACTAGAGCGGCAGACACAAATCCCATGAGATTCAAACTACTTGGCACCACATAACCAAATATTAATTCACCAATTGTGTTGGTTGGAATGGTATTATTTCCATCTGTTATGGTTAGGTTAGCCCTATAGCTGTTGAAACCACGATCTCCTCTATAAGTATTAATAGATGAAATAAGTATAAATTTTAGAAGATTTGTTCATATAAATTGCTCACCTATAACCGCATATATAGCGCAGGAAGTAGCCCAAAAGAAGGGCAAAGAATACCACCAATGCCTGGACATAGCTGCAACAGGTACGAGCATTGCTCATGTCCGTTGATATGGGATTAAGACCCACCAGACTTAAGATGGTCACATAAGGTCGCAGGAACTGAAAGTATTACATTGAAAATGTGTAAGTGAATGTATATAATCCGATTCTTATATATTTTACTGAACAAATCTCGGAGAGAAAGCTTTTCAGACTTAAGTGGAAAAGAATGAAAATAGAAAGTGCTAGAGAGTAAGTAGTTACTTAACTTATTCATCTAATGCATTTTACAGTTGTATAATCCAATATAAAGTAATCTAAATTTACAATATTGACTAATGAGAAATGGAACTGTTTTGTTTTTTTTTTTTTTCTTTATCTAATTTCACGTTACACTTGCTTTAGTCAATTACATGCTTGTAAAACTTTTTCTTAATAACTTCATTTCGATTTTTTTTTTTTTTTTGTTGTGGACACACCCACCTTGCGTTTGCAATAATCCAAGATAGCTGATGTTGGCTCATGTTCACCCGGCTGCTGCAGTTCATCATTGTGATTTCCATTACCATTTAGACGATTGATGAAACAGAAAGAACTTTCCGCATTATGACGAAACATGGCAAACAAAGAATTTTACATGCAACAACAGACAAAACATTGCTCAGTTACAGTGAGGCATAAACAAAAGGAGAAAAAAAAATAAAACAAAACAAACAATGTAGACCGCACTGATGATCGCTGAACGACAGCTGAGAAATAACTGAGTCCGCAATAAACCGGCGACAGAAACCCCCACAACGAACGACTAGCTCATATAGCCAGCCAGGATGAGGTGTGTGTGTGCGTCGGTGGCGGAGGCGGCGTATGTCAACGGATGTAGTGTCTCAACTGCTGTTCCCCTGGGTTTGTGTGTGTGTGTGTGTGTGATTTTTTTGTTGTGGCGGTAAAACACTGTGCTCGGCCGAGTACGCCGCGACGTTCTCGGCAATTGCATATATAACGGTAAATTGAATAAATTGAAACTCGAGCCGAAACACAAGCAAAAATGTAAAACGAAGCTTTCCTGCGATATGCCAAGCTCTCTTCTTGTTCAAGCTTTGTTGTTATTCTCATCTCTCATTTTTTCTTTTTTTTTTTTTCGTCACTGCCTTTCGCTCTATTTGGGGCTGTGCCTCCCCCTTATCAATGAATTTTATCTCGAGCAGCGTTCTCAAATGTGCTGAGCACCTGTTACAGTTTAGATAGGAATCAGTCCGTTATCGCTCGACACTATCTATAAACATCTGCATGCATATATATAAATACATAAAAAAAAGTATGCTTATCAATTTGCATATATGTATAGTATGATATGCTGTTTGGGGCAGTGATAACATATTCTTCTATGGGACCCCGTCCACGATCAGCTGCTCTATGGTTCTTTTTTTTTGTTTTCCTCACCCAAATGCATGGGCTTTCTCATGTGCGATTGTGTGACTGTTATCTGGACAGTCTGACTGCAGCGAACGAAAGTCTCTGATAACCCTGAGGAGGATTGCGGTCGATGCGTTATGCTTGCAATGCCCTACAGTGCATTTTGTGAGGTGTTTGCGATGGCAAAAGTGTTTTGCCTAGTTTATGTTGTAAGCTTTTCTGTAATATATGTACATATAAAATTAATTACATAAAATTATGTAAATTATTATTTTTAAATAGTATTTATAACTTTTAGTAAATTGTATTAAATGTTACCTAGTGATTTAGTAGTAAGACAGACACCTTCTAATGAATCAAGTACATATATGCTCTACTTTTCAAACTTACAGCCAAATGATCTTATCAAGATAGAAGAGTAAAAATGTGAAGGGGACCACATAAGCTTACGTGGAGAGCACTGAGAGATCGCTAAGGAAATTCAGGTAAATATTATTTAAATTGTTTGATTTAAAATCTGAAAATCGTGAAATCCGTCAACTCTTTTTAAGCTCCTTTGATCTTTTCAAATAAATAAATACTTAAAACTACCGAAAATATTAAATTCTAAAAAAATAAACAGAACATGAATAAAATATTTAAATTTATGCGTAGATAACATTTAAAATTAACAAATAATCAAACAAAATATTAAATTTTAAGATTCTATTTAACAAAAAATTATATAAAATATCATATTTAAAGATCATAAAGGTATATAAATTTTTTTAACTCACAAAATATTAAATTAAAAGGTCACGAATAACGCTCAAAATAATTTTTATGCCCTTGCAGAGGGTATTATAAAATTGATCACACGCATAGAAATATACGTTTCCGACCCCATAAAGTATATACATATATTCTTGATCAGCATCAACAGCCGAGTCGATTGTCCGTCTGATGTCCGTCTGTCCGTCCGTCCGACTGTCTGTTTAGCCAAGCGTTTTCGAGCTTAAATTTTAATGGTTGAAACATGAAAAGTTAAGTTCCTTAATCGATCATCCAAACCAAGTTTAAAAATTAGTCGGATCGAATAATTATCACCGGAGTTATTAACTAAAACGTGGAGGTACCTCGGTGTTTGGTGGGCTCGGTTCTCGTTGAATACGGGAAAATTTTTAGTTGAGTTTTTTCTTCTTTTTTTATTAAACATTAATACCAATTACTATATTTCAATTAAGTTTTGTTTTTACATGAAATAATAAAACAATGAGGCTGCAAGGGTATACAAACTTCGATAAAGCTAAAGTTAGCTTCTTTGATATTTATACCCTTGCAGAGGGTATTATAAAATTGGTCAGATGTTTGTAACGCATAGAAATATACATTTTCGACCCCATAAAGTATATATATTCTTGATCAGCATTAATAGCCGAGTCGATTGAGACATGTCCGTCTGTCCGTCTGTCTGTTTAGCCAAGCGTTTTCGAGCTTAAATTTTAAGCTACATGGTTGAAACATGAAAAGTTAAGTTCCTTAATCGATCATCCAAACCAAGTTTAAAAATTAGTCGGATCGAATAATTATCACCGGAGTTATTAACTAAAACGTGGAGGTACCTCGGTGTTTGGTGGGTTCGGTTCTCGGTGAATACGGGAAAATTTTTAGTTGCGTTTTTTCTTCTTTTTTGTTTTTTGATTTTATTAAACATTAATACCAATTACTATATTTTAATTAATTTTTGTTTTTAATTTAAATAATAAAACAATGAAGCTGATAGGGGATACAAACTTCGACAAAGCCGAAGTTAGCTTCTTTGATATTTTTTTTTTAAGAGAAGACCAATTTGCTATATTTCTTAAAATTTTAAACTTGAATTCTTAATTATTTCCTTATCAATTTTAATTTAATTATATTAAGAAAGTTTTAATTGATTGATTGATATAAAAAAGATTTTTATTGTTTGCTCAACTGTTTTTTTTTTTTTGTAGCACAAGCTGAAACTAATAATAAAACAGAAATTTTTTAAATTTATGCCACTTTTTTTTTGAGGTCGTCTTAAAATAATTTTACAATTTACGTTTCAGAGAAATGAAATCACCCGTAGCTTTAGTTACTTTTTTTTTGTTGTTTTCTTTAAGTTTCGCCCAATTGTTGACTTGATTTCGTCATAGCCGATCGCAAAGGCGGCAAAAGTCAATAAAGTTGAATAATTTACGTTGAAGTAATTAAATTAAATTAGATTAAGCGCAGTGTACACGACACAAGTTGCTTTAACTTTTTACTCTTTTTCTTGTTTTGCGTTTTTTCTTCTTCTCTTATTCGAATTTCATTTAAATTTGTTGCTCAACGATTACGGAATGAGGCGACGATGAACAAACGAGCGAGCGAGCGAGCTAGCGAGCTGGAGAGCCAGATATCCAGCTTCAGCCGCAGTCTGGCCGCAACCTCAGCCTCGACGTTTCGTTTTCTGTGTGACACTCTGTGACGATGACATGCGATGATATGGCCCCTGCCAGCTCCTGTTCATTCTTTGCAGTCTCCGCTCCCTCCCCCACCCACCCTCTCACACATACTCTCCCCTCCCACTCATGCAAATTAGCTGCGTTGTCAAATAAAATGCTGATTTGTTGTTGGCTCTCGCTTGGCATGCTAATAAAACATCATCTGAATAACCTCCTCCCACAACTACCCCACACACACACATACATACATACATACATACATTCATTGGTCAGCGTGGAAAGTTGTCGTCTTCTTTTTTTTTGCTATGTTTAAAAATCAAATCAAATATTACGAGAAAATTTTCAATGTGGTTAAATGCATAGGAAATTTTATGCTAGCCGCAACCACAAAAACGCAAATGTTGACTCCTGACTCTGAGGCATGGACAATGTAACCATTGGTTATAAATAGGACGGATGAATGGGATGGGATGAGAAGGGATGTTGGTTATACTCGTAGTGTTGGGGTCTGATAAAAGTTTACTTTAAAAGTTTATTGAGTATAGAAAATGCCTTAATTTTCTATATTCTGAAATTGATTGGTAAGTCTAATTAAATTTTAAAGTTTTGTTCAAATAACTTCATTTATAGTTCCATTTCCTGTCTAACTCCTTCTTTTATTTCTTCGTTTTTTTTTTTCTTATGGCAAAGATCAGAGATTGTGGGACGTGTCAAGTGTCCGAAATTCAATTAGACTTCATTAGCATTAGCAGCCGTTGGCAATTTGGGTAGTCACCTTGTGGTTGTGTCTCCGTGTGTGTGTGTGTGTGTGAGGTTGTTCGTGCACAGATTTAACCGTTTGCAGATTAGCATAAATGAGATCATTAAAATGCGCTTACGTTTGTCAAGTTGGGGTGGATGGTGCGGTGCAAGGTGTTTTGCGGGGTTAACTGAACCTATCGGGGTCACCAGTCACCTCCTTTCGCACGTAACAGACGCCGTCTGCAAAATTTTGCCGTTTAGAAATTCTGCAATGTCCTGTCTAAAAGGTGTCACGGCTGGCTGGTTCGTGTCTTGGCTGTATTTTGCCAAAATACAACAAATTTGCATAATTATTTGGACATCTTACAGACAAGCGTAAAGTGTCACCCCACACTCTCACCTTCTCTCTTGTTTTAATGTTTAATAAAGCAACTAGTTTTTGTTGCAAATTTTCTTTTTTTTGTTTCCTGTTAGTCCGTTTGGCTAAATTGCACATAACATTAACTGAAATGAGGTTGTTGGAAAATAAAAAAAAATATACAAATAGAGAAAAGAGAAAAGGATGCTTACAATGACACTGACACCAAATGGTGTTAAAAAGTATTTCAAATTGATACTGGAAGTTTGAAAATTTATATATATTTATGTAATAGTGAGTGAAGAATAAAGTTAAGGAACTGGTTAAGATTACATTATAGGAAATGAACTAAAATTGATTATTTTAATTCAAGATTCTTAAGTAAACCCTAGCTAGCTTTCCTAAGTAAAGATTTTCTTAATTCCTTTAAAATTTCCTAAATTTTCTTAAGAATCTTTTCTAGAAAATATTTAGAATTCAGTTCCTTTTTCGTTTAAATTACCATTCTCAATTGTTTTTTATTTAAATTGTAAAAAAAACCCTCTAACAATCTTTTGAGGATTGTAAATTTTTTGACTTTATAACCTTTCCCCAATTCTCTGTAAAAAAGCTAAGCTAAGAGTTGGTCAAGCTTTGCGTTTAGAAAAAGACTTTATAGATTCGAAAATTCTAAAAATATTGTATAGTAGATATTTTGATATTTCCATTTTCAGCACTATAAATTTATATAGATGTTTTGGTGATATATTTGCATACATTCAAAGAGTAATATCTTGATTTTTACTTCTTTAAAAATAACATTTAAAAATAATGGTTAAAGTTTTTGAAAAATATTAAAGAACCGAAATAAAACTAATGACTGCTATGAAGATTTGAAATGAACTGAAATTGATTATTTTATTTCAAGATTCTTAAGTAAACCCAAGAGCAAGTATATATATCTAGCGAGAATACCTAAATAAAGACTTTCTTGATTTAGACTTTTCTTTAAAATTTCTCAAATTTCCATCTCCTCTAATTATTAGCCACTATTCATGTGTTTTATTTCGAGAACCCGTCAAGTTAATTGGTCATAAACCTGTTGATATTACAGCTAACACTTTTTCCTTTTCCTTTTTTTTTTGTTGTTTTAGAAAACGGAACTTATTTGTACTATACTAGATATATATAGGTACATATGTATATATAGAATATATATTTCTATGTGAATGTAAAATTGCTTCTCTCATGAAACCCTTGACTGACTACTGTTAACATCCGCAAACGTTTCGCCATTCAAACGGGCTAATTTTTGATGATATCCACAGGCGGGGTGTCCATTTGGTGAGCAAAGAAAGGGCCATGGGGAATGGTTAAGGGTAGTGGATATATCCACTATATCCTTTCAGTTTGTGGGGAGTATCTGTGTGTGTGTGTGTGTGTGTGCTGGGAACTGCACTAAAAGCCTGTCGCTGGCTGCAAATTGAATCAGTCTGTTTGTGTGTGTGTGTGTGTGGGCCCCCAGGCTAGTGTTGTCCCCGTCCTTATCCGTGTCCTCGTCATCGTTGGCGTTGTCGTCGTCGTCGTTGCCCTGGTCGTGCACGCGCTCTCATGAAATGTGACCGCAATTGCGGTTCGTTAGCTGCATTTCAGCTAGTCCCAGGTCCGAAAACCCGTTGATGCACCTTGCACGTGCTAGCCCCAATACACAAAATGAACGAAAAAATACACACAAACGCATACATATATATATATACACACAATCCCCTAAAACAAGGAGATGCGGGGTGTTGACGTGGCACAATGCAAAAGCCGCTGTACTTAAGTGGTTCCACTGGCCCTGACCAAAAGCACTTTGACCAGGCCAGGATGGTCAAACTTAAAGCCCTCGCACCGACACCCGCCCACCCACACTGACTGGCTATATAATTTATTTTGGCAAAATAAAACCCAAAAAAAAAAAAAAAGAAGAACGTTGAGTAAAGATTTTCAGGATGGCACTTAACGGCAATTAGCAGGATATAACGGGGGGTGAAAGAGACATACACACCTGTAGATTCGGTACTCCAAATCAGGATTTGCGCATCATTTCTTCAAGAGGGTAATTACAACAAAAGACGCACATCCTGACCATCCAGGCACGCAACCAGAACAGAGAGTAGAAAACTTCTAAAGATTTACCCTCCCCCTCCCCCCCCCATCAAGCAACAAAATCATTCCCCTTGGATCCTTCTGCCCTTTATCCGCTTTCAACGCCCGAGTACAACGTGACAAGCATACGAAATCAACAGGCAAGCTGGGAACAATTTAAACGTTAGCAGGATTTTCAAGGATATGTCGCATTAACAATGGCCTGACCTACTCATGAGTGCCAAATGAGTTGTTCCCTGGCCCGTGTGCGGGAAATGGGCATAGAGGAGACTTCCATCTCATCCCCAAATGACCGCCCACACACTGTTGCTTGCTGGCTGGCTGGATTGGTGGTGGGAGAGAGGGAGGAAAGTGGGCGTGCAAGGCTCGACTTTTGTTGCCAAACTAAATATTGTTAGGCAAAGTAAACGAACGGTCGGCTTTTGTGTACATTGCTCGATATCTGTAGGCAGGGGCGTCGTTTAAAAATAAAATGTGGCAAAAGGATGACTAAGTTTATACTTAAACTTAGAATGAAGTCATTTTAAGTAATAATAAAAAAAATAATAAAGTGTAGGGAGGAGATAGATAGATAGATAGATATACAAATAGATTGAAAAATATAAATAATTAATTATAAATATGTTAAGTCTATAAATTAAGAACTTGCAGCAGCTTTAAATGATTCTTGTACCTTTAGTTTTACCTGATTTAGTTCCTTTGGAAAGGTTTCGAAGAGTTTAAGACTACCAGGTCACAATTGTCATCATTCCTTCGAGTACTATATAACTATGGAAGGCTTATGCAATATAGAACATGTCGAAAACAGTAACTTTTGAATCTGAAAACTAATGAATTGGATTCAAAACAAACTGAAAAATATGAAATACCATATTTTAAGAGAATAAAAATGCCTTAAAATGAGAGTTTTGTTTTTGACTGCTCCATAAAATGGCAAAGGGTATAAGAACAAATATTTTTCTGAATTTTTAGATACTCTTCGATTCAAAATTCGGATATTTTGGAATTGAAAAATAGTATTTTTTTTATACAAATATTTCATTTCTTAAATGTTTTTATTAAGGCGATTTAGAGAAAGACTTTTTTAAAGTGGTTTGGTTCGATAACGTCTCAAATTTTCGAAGGGAAACAAAAAATATTGTACATTTTAATAATAATACATAATATATAATACATAGTATATACATAGAATACACTTTAATATTATAATAGAATATATATAGAATACAATAATATTAAAATTGAATAATTAATGCTTTAATGCATAAGGATAAACTGGAATGAGAATAGGATTTGTTTTTTTTTTTTTAAGGTACAGAAAACTGAGTTCCATCTTCGTTTCACCAGAGTATTAAAAAGCTATTTGTAGAGTATACAATTTACATATATATATATATATATATATATATATATAGGTATATTTATAGTTTGATCAAATAGCCAATATATTATTAAAATATATATATTATAAAAAATTATTATATTAAAATTTATATTATTAAAAATCAATGGTTAAATTAATTGTTTATGTTTAGTTTATAAATTATTTCGAAGTGTTGTAAATGCTTTCTAATATCTTTTCGCCAATTCCTATGAAGCCAGACTTGTATAAGAAATCAATATAATTAAGTCATTAATTAAGATTTTAATTACTTGGTATATAATTGGTATATATGGTATATATTTGTATTTATATTTCAAATACCTATGAAACAAATTTCACTCATAATATTTTGCCTGTAAGCTCATGTCTTGCCGACTGCACTGTGCTTAGTCCTTCCTTTTCTTTTTTCTGTTGCCTCAATGTCGATTACCGTTTTGTAGACGAAATCCAATGCCTTAACTTGGCTCCTTCAATTCCTTATTGCTTTGCTTGCTTCCTGCTTTTTTGCTGCTTAGATGACGTCTATTAGAAAATTTCCTTATTTTTTTTTTCTATTTAGATGGTTTTTTTTTTGTGTGTGTGTTTTACCATTATGAAACAGAAGCCGCCTTGGCCTCAGTCATCATTGCAGCCTACTGCTGCACCTTAGACACACACACACCCATATAAAATACATACATATATGTATGTATATGTATATAAAAATGATGCTTCCATGCAAAGGTATATCCTTGCTCGGATTCCCCACAATTTTCATTTCAATCCGCTTCTATCTTCATGGCTCCTTCTTGGCTTGTTGACGCAACTTGCTCATTAATTTTTACGCTTAATGTGTTTTCATAATGATTTTTAAATTGCGTCTCAGATTTCACAGATCTCATAGAGGAAAAAGTACACAGAGAGTGGAAGAGAGAGAGAGAGAGAGAGAGAGAGAGAGAGGGGGCACATTGTAGTGTATAAATATTTCCTTCAATTTTTACTTTGTTTCGGTTCTTTTGTGTGTGGTTTTTCATCACCAATCAAAAATAAAGAAAACGTCTCATTAGCGTACCCATGTGCGCGGCTATCAATATTTAAACATTATACATATATATATGTATATGTATGTATGTATATATATTTGCATTATTTCACAGAAAAATATGATGAAAATATTTATACGAATGTTCATAATTAAACAACAATAAGTAACCAATATATATATTTGTATATATGTACATAGGTGAAGATGGAGATGATGAGAATGCCCATCCAGAGAAGGGCACGTGATACGAAACAAAAATATTTTCATTGATACTACATAAATGAGGAAATATTTAAAAATTATTAAAAAATTGTTCCAGAGATTCAGAATTCTTAAAAAAATTATAAATGTCAGGGCAATGGAACTAAAACTTGTTTAAATGGTTTCCAATTAAAAAAAAAATGTATTTGAAGTCGATTTCAACTTGTTTAAATGGTTTCCATTTATTAAAAATTCTTTGGAGTTTTTTCCATTTGAACGAAAAATGTTTCCATTCAGAGAAGGGTAAAACTATTGTTCAAATAACTTAAAACTATCGAATTACATATATATTCATATCAAGTTAAAAAAAAATTTGAATAAAAGATTATAAATGGTTAAAATAATATTTAACTAAAACTTTTTTAACTGAAAGTTTTTCCAATATCCCCTTTACCTTTATTTTTTTCAAAGTTTTCTTTCATTTCGATTTCAATCCAAGGAAAAATATTAACATTCAGAAAAAGGTATTTGTTTAAAATTATTTTTTAAGTAATCTAAAATTTTCGAAATATTGAAACAAAATTTAAAAATTCTAAAATAAAACCATTAATATTTTCCTAACAGAACTTATCTGAAATATTGTTTCCACTTTTAAAAAATTATCTTTTTAATCGATTTCAAATAAGGGTGAAATAACACCATTAAGAGAAGGGCATTTGCTTAAAACTATTGTTTAAATAACTTATAATTTATATTTAAATCAACTTCTAAAATTCTGAAAAAATATCATAAATATTTTGCTAATTCGAGTAGAACTGAAACTTCTTTTTCAAGGTCTTTTCCTATTTTACAAAATTTTTATTTAAGTTTATTCAAATTAAACGAAAAGTTTAGCATACAAAAAAAGAAACATGATTTAATCTATTTTTAAAATATTTTATATTTATTCAAAGCTAAAAGATTCTAAAAGAAATTTTAAATGTTATTTCATTAGAACTAAAATATTTTTTTAGACTCGTTTCTCAATATTCGAAAATTCCCTTTGTCATGTATTGAATGTAAACGAAACAGTTTGGTACATTATTCACGTTCACATCATCATTTTCATTTAACTCACACGTCCTTTTGGCAACACTCTCTCTCCTTTCCCCCTCTCTTCTTTCCCAAATTCATGTGTGATCCCTGTCCTTTACCTTATTGTATCAAGCATATGCCATGTTGTTCACTTCGCCACTTCTTTTGGATTGAGGGGCAGGATGGCAAAACGTTTTGTCTGACTGACAAATTTAATTACTGCTGGTCCCTGACTCAATGACAGTATTTTGTCTTCCTCTCCTCCGGTTGTTTGTTTCGTCACTGATATGGCCGGCACACAAGCACACACACACACACACACACATACCCATATATATCCTATACTTTACCCTCATACTCTCTGGTAGTCTCTCGGAGTCACTTCATTTGATGCGTCAATCAGCACAATCAAAAACTGCAGCCATGAAAATCAATTAAAAACCCGTTGACACACTGGCCCAGGCTTTTGGCATCGTCGTAGAAGTCCCTGGCCTGGGTCCAGGATACTGGATAGTGGATACTGGATACTGGATCCTGGATACAGAATACACCAGACCGTTTGCCTGCTGAATGCCTGTCAACAACATTGAACGTTTTTGCCATTGGCGCTGGCCAGGATTAACATTTATATTTCAACAGCAAAATGTTGGCAAGGGGGTGGAAAGAGCAACCGGGGGAGGGGTACTGTTAGGTGGCATGTTTTTCCATAGCTCTTTTGTAATTCCATTTGAAATGCAAATGCCTTTTATAGCGGATATAAGAAAACACTTGCAAAACAAATCAAAGGCACAGGACATGATACCGCAATTTCTTTTTTTTTTTTTCGCTTTTTATATGTTTTTTGACCAGGTTTGGGGGTGGGGGGGTCTGATGACGTCAGCATGTTGCATAGTTAATTGGCGGCACGCTGAGTTGCACAAACAAGAAATTTGTGAAATGGAGACGAGAACCCGCCGCCCACTTAATAAATGAAATGTCATTGAAGCGTGCGGCAATCATCAAGAAACAAAAAAAAAACCCAAAAAAATAATCCGTGAAAACACAAAACAAAAGTCAGAGAACAATTTAACACCAAGTGGTGGAAGGGATTCGCAAATGACGCATGAACCATGATGGAGCAACTGTTGAAAAAGAAAAAAAACAAGAAGCAAAGAGTATACATTGTGGGGAGGGGAGGGGGAGGAAGAGAAGGACATTTCGTTTACTGGCTGACTGACGGAATGGTTGACTGAGGGGGCCAGTTGGCTAACTGACAGCGTTCAAGTCAAGCGAGCCTCACTTTATCTGGCCTCCTCCAGTGTTTCCACACACACACATACGCACTCTCAGGCACACACACACACACATAGCCACTTGTCCACTTGTCATAGACACCCTCTATGATCCTTTATCCGGTTTACTCAAAATAGTTACTTGTTCAAAATGGGTTAGATATGGCTAATATCCATGAAAGAAAGGACAAAGAGTGCATCTTTATCTAAGGAGTTCAAATTTACATGATCTAGGGAATCGATTTTAACTAGCAGTTTCCTATATCGGAAATATGGAGTTTTTGATGATAGCACATGGATTGAGACTTTTTCAAATCTTTATCTAAGTATTTTTAAGAGTGGTTCAAACTCTTTAAGAATTATAACATCCAAATAGTATAAAATGGATTGCTATATATATTATGTTTTGTACAATTGGATGAGATCCTTAAACCTAATACAATTTATGTAACTTAAGATTTTAGATTATATATATTTGTTGAAGCTAGATTATTTATAATAGATTATATATAATAGATGAAAAAGAGACTATAAGAAATTTATTCGATTACCAATGATGGACATTATTTCTTATCCCTAGAAATCTCTTCTTTATAAAGAGAGAAAAAATTGCTATTAAAACCTTTTCCAAATTGAATTTTCGAATCGTTGAGCTTTTAAAAATTGTTAAAACTTAACCTAAAACTTGTTTAAATTAAAATTTGAAATCTAAAAGGAACTTTTAAGAATTGTAAGACTTAAAATCTTTTAAAGTTTTGTCCCAAAATTTTCAATAATTATTTTTAAATATATCTAATAAAAAAATTTTTATAAAAGTTTAAAATGGATTTCGCATTTTAAAATTTTATTTAAATATTTGAAACTTTTTTATTTTGATTTAAAGATCTTTCTGGCTTGCTGGAATTCCCAAAATTTTAATATCAAAATAAAAATCTTCAACATCAACTCTTCTCAAAACGATAACCCAATCAATATGCTCACTTGTTACCCCTTGACAAACAGAAGGGTTTAAAAACCCAAACCCCCCCCCGATAAAAAAGACGTAGAATGAGAGAGACGCGGTCAACTGCAAACTGCAACTGCTGCTACAGCAACTGGCTGAGCTTCTCCGACTGCTACTGGTGCTGGTGCTGCTGCGTCAGCTGCAACTGATGACATTGTCAGACAGAAAAGCGCCCCAGCTATAAAAGGACTAACAAGCCTGACAGTTACTCAGCGTCAATCAAAGCTCCTCTGGCCTCTAGGTCCTGCTATATAGGGGTAATGCCAACATGGAGAGGCTATGTATAGTGGGTGAAAGGAGCGATGTGTCCTGCAAATTAAAACTTGGGCCACACTTGACACGTGCTTAGCTGCTGCTTTTGGGGTACACACACGCTCCCAGTGTATTCCCAGTTTTCTTCTTTTTTTTTCTGGGGGTTGTGTGTGTTTGCGGCTGGTACGGCACTTGGCAGCCTTCGTCCTTTTCCACTATATTTTCTTTTTTTTTTTCTTTTGGGCTGAAAGCTAGTTTAATTTATGAGATCACAAGCCACGGCGAATGTCAACTTGCGTGCGATTGCATAAACTTGTTGCATACAAATGGGGGTAAGGTAAAAGCCTTACTGCTGACATGGTTAAAACTATGACAAAGTGTTAAAGTTTCTCTAAATTAAGTGAGATTTAAAGTAAATGAAGACCAGCATAGAGATACGAAGCACTGGGCAAAAAATTTCTTAGGGTGTAAGGGTTAGGATTAGTCAGAATATTACGATATTATTTAAGTATGTAAGTAAGCCAATTAAATAAATATTTTCGAAGATAGATCTGAATTTGTTAGGCTTTATCAAGTATGGGCAAGCTACTTGTATCAGATACTAAAAACTTTTCTGAAATCTATTTCAACTTATTCGAAAACCGCTCAGTTGATTTTAATCAAATTTATGAAAAAACATTAAAAAGAAATGCCCGATTGAAGCACTTTTTTCTTGATTCCGGATTTTTTTGAAACAATATTTTCTCAAAAATGTGGAAAATACCTTTCTGAGGCTGCCATATTGTTAATTTCAAGAACATTAAGAATAGTCTTCGATCTGTCACTAGATTACCTATTAAAAAAACTATTTATGTTTTCCCTTTGATTTTAAGTAAATCTCCAAGGATTTCTAATTATCACTGAAAGGAACTTCTGTTAGAAAAGAATCCATGCAAATGGATCATAACTTTTAAAGTCAGGTTTCATGCTATTATACAAAGGGATAGATCCAAAGGATGTATCCTTGTTAGCCCTTTGATTTTTGATAAATCTCCATGGAACGCAAGGAATTTCTGATGGAAAAGAATTCACACAAATGACCAGAACTTTTAAAACTATAAATTTTTGTTGTTTAAAGTTTTCCTGAAGTCAGGTTTATTACTATTTTATTGTATATGAAAAGGATGTATCCTGTTTAGTCTTTTTGTTGAAGTTCTTCTTTCTAGTAAATTGATGGAAAAGTTGTTTGACTGATCCTATTATCTACTTATACATATGTATGCATGTATATATTTGGCCCTGGTGAAGTTTATTTTCTCCTCGACTTATTTGACATCTAATTCCAGATGGATATCTTTGATTGTATAATTCAAAAAAATTTGAAATCGTGATATACACCTTGTTGCAATTGTAAAATCAAATAATTTACTAGCAAGAAATATTTAAAACTATAGTTTTTTAATGTCTCTGAGTAATAGCAAAATATTCTTTTTTTTTTCTCCAATCTTTATATGCAATCAGTTTTACACTAACAATTAGCAAAATTTGTTAACATGATGTCTATTAACCAGGCGCGTATACAGGGGGGGGTTTCGGGGGTTCAAACCCCCCCCGAAATAGTCGAAAATTTGAAAAGATACTTTGAAGATAGATAGATATTTTGAACGTAATGGCGAAAACAAGTCGGAAAATAGACATTCTTTTGTAGAAAAAAAATTTGAAATAAAGGTCATCCATTATATTATTAAGTATGAATATGTGTATTTATTATTTGCTGAAAACCCCCCCCGAAAAAATTTTCTGGCTACGCGCCTGCTATTAACCTTATACTTGAATAGCTTATGAGTGAGTGAGCCAAAATGAATGGCACTCACTGAACTGAGCCATTGAGCTTGTTCATTCAATATGGCTCAGTTTGGCTCACTAGCTCGGTTTGGCTCACTAGCTCATTTTGCCTCACTAGTTCTTATAGCTCATTTTGCGTTCTTCTCAATTGGCGATCGCAAGGTGAACTCATGAGCTACATATCAGCGAGTGACCCATATGAGTGAGTTGGCTCACTTCGAAACAAAGAACGAGTGAGTCGGTTCAAGTATAATTAACTTGATGGCACGGGCTTCAATGAGCTCAATCCATATATACATACATACATATTAGTTTTATTACATAATTGTATAGGATGGGAAATCTTTTAACTCGCCTTTGGTTGTTAGAGTTGTCCACTAGTCCAAGGGTTAGAGTATTATCATGGTTGTGTAACCTATTGAAACATCTCTCTGCATATTGTTTTATTTCTTCTTTGACAAGAGGCAGTTTAAGGTATAATAGCAAAATATAATATTTAAAATGATCTTTTATTCATGTTTCAAACTTCTCCTAAGCCCTTAAGTTATACATGGAAATATTTTTCACGTTATTCACAAATTCCAAAAAAAAATTTATTGTACGATTTTTTTTCCGAGCACTACGTGCTTTTACGTTTTACAATGAGCTAAACCATTCCCCTTAGTTTTGTAGTTTCGTTACAGGTGAAAACAAACCGACAATTTAACTGACTATCCGATGGGCGTTGACATCCGCCATTTATATCTAAACGCTGGCATATGACAGTTCTAAAGCATAATTGACAACATTTCAACCAATGGCTTTTGTTACTTGAAATGATTTTAACTGAAATTGAGCCTGCGGTGAAAGACACGATGCAACCTGCAATCGTATATGATTCTATTCATGAACATCGTTGCATCCCCTCATCAATGTTTAGAACAATGTCAGAACGATTTTCCATTGAATTTTAATCAAGTTGACTTTGTAGGATGCGGGTATATACATACATATACACTGGCGGTCATGAAAACCGCACCATTTAAAAATTTCATGTTTTTTTTAAATCATTCAGAGTAAAATAAAAGAATAAGGTTTCTTTCTTAATAATATGATTAAACACATGAAAAAAGAGGTAGTAGATCAAAAAATTTAGTTCCAAAGTGTAGATATCCTTGATTCTCACTATATAGAAAAATATAGGCAAATTCGAAAAAATTCAATGTTTAGCAAAAAAAAATTTTTTTTCGTTTAGCTTCAATGTACTGCTTTTAACTAATTTACTTATTGAAAAAGTAATGCTAAATGAAAATAAAAAAAATATCAATGAGGTGTCACGCCCCCTCCAGCCTCTATAACCGTCATTATCCTTGACGGCATTGAATCAGCGAGGATTTTCAGAGTTTCTTTGGTGAAAACGTCCTGCCAAACATTTTAAAAGGCCGATATTAGCTGTAACTTATTTTACGGTATCTGTTCTGCTACTTTTCATTTCATCTTTTGCCATAAGTGCTAGAAAAAAGTTTAAACCGGCGAATTTCCCTCCCAAGTCGAGCGAAAATCTCCCATGTCCCCAAAAACTTTTATAAATTAAAAAAAAAAAAAAAATTTTTTTAATGTTTTGTTAGTTATTTACTGTTTGGAAAAGGTGATTGGATCAGAAAAAAATATTAGTTACAGATTAGAGTCGGTGGCATTGCCCTGAGCCGGCTTCAAAAGTAGCACTCGAATTGCAAGGCAATTGCCGTTTTTTGACAGGACCAAAAATTTCGTTAACATTTGCCCATTGATTTCTTCATTCATTATTCCATTTAATAGGTGTAATGAACCACGTAAATAGTAAAAAGAACATTCCCAGATTAGCTGGCTCTGTGTTTGGTCCTGTCAAAAAACGGCAATTGCCTTGCAATTCGAGTGCTACTTTTGAAGCCGGCTCAGGGCAATGCCACCGACTCTAATCTGTAACTAATATTTTTTTCTGATCCAATCACCTTTTCCAAACAGTAAATAACTAACAAAACATTAAAAAAATTTTTTTTTTTTTTTAATTTATAAAAGTTTTTGGGGACATGGGAGATTTTCGCTCGACTTGGGAGGGAAATTCGCCGGTTTAAACTTTTTTCTAGCACTTATGGCAAAAGATGAAATGAAAAGTAGCAGAACAGATACCGTAAAATAAGTTACAGCTAATATCGGCCTTTTAAAATGTTTGGCAGGACGTTTTCACCAAAGAAACTCTGAAAATCCTCGCTGATTCAATGCCGTCAAGGATAATGACGGTTATAGAGGCTGGAGGGGGCGTGACACCTCATTGATATTTTTTTTATTTTCATTTAGCATTACTTTTTCAATAAGTAAATTAGTTAAAAGCAGTACATTGAAGCTAAACGAAAAAAAATTTTTTTTTGCTAAACATTGAATTTTTTCGAATTTGCCTATATTTTTCTATATAGTGAGAATCAAGGATATCTACACTTTGGAACTAAATTTTTTGATCTACTACCTCTTTTTTCATGTGTTTAATCATACTATTAAGAAAGAAACCTTATTCTTTTATTTTACTCTGAATGATTTAAAAAAAACATGAAATTTTTAAATGGTGCGGTTCTCATGACCGCCAGTGTACATACATACATATATCCTCGAGCCACAAACACCATGACAGAATGAATGTATGATAATTAAAATGCAACCTCGTTCAGGAGACACAAAAACATTGAAATTTGTTTATGCAAGGACCCATTTAACGATTCAATAGACATAATTTAAAATTGAAAGCGCATAAATTTGAAAACTAATAGAGAGATCATTTCAATGACAATTTACTTTTTTTTTTTGTTGCTTAGCCAAAAAACATAATTTCAATTACAAAAACCTGTTTTTTTTCTTTCCTTCTTTCTTTGGGTTGCGCTAATTTCATCGTTTTGTTTTTGTCTCGTTTGATTTTGATTCGGTTTACGGCCTGCTTTTTCGTTCTGGTTGTCTGGGACTGTTCGGACTGTTCATTGATTGCAATTATTTTCAATTTTGGTCAATAGGCAAAACAGGCAAGTTGAGTGCGACTGAGCCAGGGATGGGTGCAACTAATTGATATTAATTAAACATCATTGAGGGAATTGCAATTAGAAATGATTTCCAATGTTGAGATAATAGTAATTGCACCAAATCATATCAAATGCTTGTTATTGTTGTTGTCATTTTCCAACCCTGGTTGGGAAAAAAGGCTATGTGGAAAACCTCAAAAACCGAAACCCAAAATGCACTCTTTCACGTGCCACACAATCGCAATGAGTAGCCGTAGTTTATAAAGTGTACGGTAAAACGAATGAAACAGAGGTAACAACGAGGAAAGGGTAGGTGGCGCCGTATGCGGTAGTCGGCAATTGCACCGTTAATTTGGTGTTACACACACACATGGACACTCTGCTCAACACGATGGCGTCGGCGAGTTTTGGCGCCAAATGAATTCAATTAATTAAATTAGTTCAACTTGCTGTTGCAGTTATCATCCGGATTGGGATTGGAAAGCTGGACACTGGCCACCAGAACAGGGAATAAACGTATATGCGAAAAGTCTTTGCAATAAGCTAACAAGTCAGCAAATAATAAATATAAAGGACGACGATTGGCATATCCTCTAAGAAGAAGAACATAGCATCTAAAGAGATCGGGGACTTGGATGGGAGAGTAGAGGATTTTAATCTAGGGGAGATTAGAGAACTGAATTTAGCTAAGGAAGAATATGTTAGGTGAATATTTCATTCGAAACCGATTGTTCTGATACCTTATAGTAGTCCGATCCGAACAATTCGTTAACTTGCAACTCGTATATATCCGAATAGCTTGTCTACCAAGTTGCATCATTGTAGCATAAGAATTAATATCCAATTGCTGCAAAGAAACATACAGAGAGACGAATGGATAGGTGGAAGCTGCTCATTTACAAACTTCTAATCAATTTTATTATACCCCCTGCAAATTTACAATTTAACAGAATTCCAACTCAAGTTTAATCTAAAAACCAAAACACTTGTAAAATTTAATTAAAAACAACATTTGCGATATTAAGTCGTGAGATCAAAACTAGCCACCGGATCACGAGAATCTGATATGAATACTAAATCCTCATCACTTTCAGTCGTTTTCCCATCGTTGCCATCCATATTTTGGATTTTCGGATTGTTGAATATTTTTTTCTTGCTGGCAATCGTTTTCTTGGGCTTGGTTTGTGTATATAACACAGTTCGATTTCTCAATACCTTAAAAACATTAGATTCTTCCATTTTCTTTTTAAAAATATTATTAGAGTAGTGAATTTTGTGAGAAATTCTTTTACGAATAAATAAAAGTTTTATTTGTATATATTTTGTTTGACGTTTTTGGCTTAGATAAATTTATAGCTTTTAGATAATGTTAACTGGGAAAAAAAAAAACATTTCGAATACCAAATAAAAGTTGCTCTTTTTTTAAAAGAAGGATAATCTTAGCTTCCTTTTCGTGGCATACAAACTAATGTAATTGTTGGTTTTGTGATTAAAGTTCGAGAAGATTAAATCTAAAAAAAGGGAAAAAGGAATAGAATAAAGAAAATAGTGTAGGAATGAAGCAAATTATTACCGTTAGATGATCATTTACCAAAGTTATATCTGTAGTATCCAAGTTATCATTTAATTCCCCATTATTTTCCACATTTTCCTTCTGTAAGTCATTTATATTATTTAAATTTATATAGTTCTGATCTTCATTGGCCTTGTTCTCATTTTGCTTTGGTTGTGTATAAAGGACAATGCGATTTATTAAGTTTATATATATTTGTGGTTCTTCCATCTTCTTGGTAAAATAAATATAGTAAGTTTAATATTGTTAAATTAATGTTATTTTTATTGTGATTCTAGTAAATTTTAATTAAAATTTTTTTCAAATGAGTGTAAAAGCAATGCAAGATTTTCACCCCTTCCCAAATAATGACCTTTGGTCCATTTTTATTTTTAAGATTTTATTTCGAGTTAAGACCTTTTGGTTTGTTATTCTCTTGGCTTTTTAATCACATTTTTTCTAGGGTATCGATGGCGCTTTGCGGTCAACGTCAGCTGCGCTGTCGACATCGCCATCAGACTCAATTATCAGGTCTTTTATGAATGGCCAGCAAATTTTCCAAAGCGGCCAATGCGGCATCTACCTTGACTCTGCAATTGGATATTCTTTCCTGATGCTTTCCCCCCTCCCCAGGATTCTCTACTGTGTTTTTTTTTTTTTCATTTTGTCGCTGATTTTCTTTTTTTTTTTAACGTTTCGTTTTTTTTTATACCCTTGCAGAGGGTATTATAAAATTGGTCAGATGTTTGTAACGCATAGAAATATACATTTCCGACCCCATAAAGTATATATATTCTTGATCAGCATCAATAGCCGAGTCGATTGAGACATGTCCGTCTGTCCGTCTGTCCGTCCGTCCGTCTGTCCGTCTGTCCGTCTGTCCGTCTGTCTGTTTAGCCAGACGTTTTCGAGCTTAAATTTTAAGCTACATGGTTGAAACATGAAAAGTTAAGTTCCTCAATCGATTGAGTAGGTAAAGTTTAAAAATTAGTCGGATCGGATAATTATCACCGGAGCTATTAACTAAAACGTGGAGGTACCTCGAGTAAAATAAGCAGTTTTCTTTGGCAGCAAAGAAACAAAAACAAATTCCAAGCAATCACACACACACATACATATGCAAAAATTGGTCACCACGCGGTGTGTGAGAGAGACAGAAACATTTGCGTTGTGTTGTTGCACAGAACGAAATTTAAAGAGTGAGATGCCATGCGTTTGCTATATGTATATGTATGTCGAACTAGCTTAAGTGAGTTAAGTGAGGATGGTGACGTAGTACGTAAAGATCGGTTGCACGATGGTTCGGTGTTTGGTGCATTCGATTCTCAGTGAATTCGGGAAAATTTTTAGTTGAGTTTTCTCTTCAATTACTTTAAAAATTTTGTTTTTAAATTAAATAATAAAACAATGAAGCTGTAAGGGTATACAAACTTCGGCAGAGCCGAAGTTAGCTTCTTTGATATTTTTTTTTTTCGTTCATCATCATTTTCTGCTTTTGGCATTTGCGCACAAATTGTGCTTCGATTTTACGCTCTATGTAATTGCATTAAACGGATAATTAAGTTGGCCAACTGCAGGTAATAAATTATGAAAAGAAGGCCAAAAAAAAAAAACCCTTTTCAAACCAAAAATGTACATACATATATTATATATATTTCTTTTTCATTTTTCTCTTTTCGTTTTTTTTTTTTTGCTGCGCTAAAAATGGAATTTAATTTGCAGAGTGACAGGAAATCAAATTAGGCAAACAAATTTGTTAAATATGTTTAATTTTTATGTTGATACAAAAGGGGGTTAAATGCAATATGGTAAAAGGGAATACATAGAAGTCAATGCTAAATGCCAGCCATCTGTTTTTTTTTTAAATGACAGAGAAAACAAAACAATAAATGGACGAGTTAGGTTCGGTATTCCATTATTTTTTTTTTTTCTGTTTTAGAGTTGTCTTTCATCATGCCATGAATTACGGGGGCGTCAAACTGTCAAGCACCCCCAAGCCAAAACGCTTGACAGATGAACTAAAGGCCGGGTTACGCAACTAACAACCATATATGCTGAGGCAGCCTCCCCCCCCTCTCACTCTCCCTCCTCTACCCCATAGCTGATGGTTTGAAGTAGATGCCTCCATTTCGGTGGGTTTGGTGGGTCTCTTTTTTCTGTAGGGCGCTATTCATAAAAATTGCTCAATTCCGCAGGCGTTTGCTATTTTTGCAGTCAAGCTTTGTTTCGTTTTATCAACGGGGTAACTAACTGACTGACTGACAACCACCACCCCACCACCCACCATATCCCTTGTCTAGTTCAGATTTAACTGCAAACAAGAGATATTTTTGTTGACAACTAAAAAAAAAAAAAAAAGTGTCATCTTTTTTTCTCACGCTCAACATGTTTTTGCATGGGCTAAAAAACAAGTAACAAATACCTAAAAAACACTGCAACAGAACATAAACAAAAACGGGTTGAGTGGTCTAAGTCCAAACCACCCCCCACACCCCCGAATCCACCCCAAACTTTGTCACTTCTGTAGGCTTAAATGCCAGCCTGTTGGTTTTAAAAATTATGCCTCAAATTATGCCATGTCATGGAGGACTAGAACAGCAACACATAACAAACAAACAAACAAAAAAAAAAAAGTATAAGAAAAAAAATTGCATTATCCTTTTGTGCCGTTTGCTTGGCAAAAAATGCAGCAATGCATTTTTTCCCCATAAATAATATTTGTTTCCAATTTTTCAGGGCCAAAATATGTGGAAATATGTAAAATATTCCTAAAGCAAACGTATGCAAAATGCATTTTAGTTTAGTTTGTTGCATTTTGTTTACAACAAAAAAATAAACATTTTTTATGCAATTGCGGCAAATTTATGTTATTTTTTTCTTTTATTTTGGTCAACAAAAAGAAAATAGAAAACTAAAAGAAATTCTTATTTTAACTATGAAAACATTTAAATACCTTAACGAAAAAAGCATGTAAAAAATTAAATTGCATATATATAGTATATATTTCATAGTCCTTTGAAAGTACTTCCATACGATCTATTCTTAAATATTATATATTAATTTGATTCATTAGTTTGATTATTAGTTTCTTGGTAAAGTGTTTTAAAAGAAACATTTAAGGACAAGATAACTAATCACAGAAAAGAAGTGCAAAAAGGAAGAAACTTATTCAAAATATTTGATATTCTTTTTGAATTATTCTTTAACTGAACTAATTGAGTCTGATTTGGGCATAGAGTGAAATCTGTATTTAGATTGAGTTGTCAATAAACAAATTCAAAATGGAAATATACAAAAATGTAGAGAACAGAACAAGAACAATTATAAGTTAAGTAATCCCGTTGGTCAGTTGATGCAGTGCTCCATTAATGTTTCGATTTATTTACAATATAAATTTATTAAATATACAATGAAATGTTTCCTCTTTGAGTTGTGAAATAGAATGACTCGATAGCTAAGCTAGCAGCTTTGCTTAAGAAATTAACCCCATACCGAAAGCTTTCAAGTGTGACAACAGATCGTTTCCATTTGGATTGGGGCATTTTTGTTAACTTATACATAGATAAAGCAATTTTAAAATATGAATTAATACAACTAATAAATCGATTACAAAGCATTTATATATACATAGTTTGGAAGTTATATTATACCAAACTTGTTTACTATATACATAACATACACACAAGATATGTATACATATAAACAGTTAAAAACGTTGCAGGTTAAGGTATCCCTTCAATAAGGGTATCAAATTAATAACTTTAGTTACATAAAGTTCACATATTTTCTTTGTTTTATATACAAGAAACTAAAAGTTTACATGCATAAAAGATATACATCTAATTGTTTTAATTGAAAATACTAATTAATTTTTAAGAGCTCTGGAAAAGTATACAAAAAAAGAGTTTCAGTTACTCAAATATATTTGCAAATTTAATTTTACTAGTGAAGCAATACTTAAAGCTTGAAATAGAGAGAGAAAGAAGTATCTAAAGTGTTAAAAAATATAGTCTTTAGTTCCAAGTTCTGACAAAGATTTTGTTATTGGCAGATAAATTTCCTTTTTTTAGTTGGTTTGTAGCAAGTTTTCTGCTTAATAGGTTATATTTAGTTAATAGTTCCCTAAAGTATGCTAAAGATAAGCAACTATCAGCTAAGTTAGTTTATGTACAGTTTGGATATGCGGTCTAAGAGAAGAAGTTGAACAAAAGTTGGTAAAATAGCTATTTAGCTTAAAAAAAAGAGGTTAAAATTCTATTTAGTAGGCTATATAAATTAAATTGGTTTAGAAAATATTTAACAGAACGCAAAGGGGGGCGCTAACCTGATAACTCGCAACGTATGTATATGCTCTTCTTTTACTTCTTCTTTTCAATAAAAGTTATAAAACATATTTAAGTATGTTTACAAATCAATAAAATTTGTGTTAACCATCTTATTGGTTTTTAACTAATGCAACTTTTGTCATCAAATTCTGCTAAGTGTTAGTGAAATCCTTTCATTTGCCTTTTCCCTTGGGATCCCTTTGCCTATTGTCAGCGGTTGACTTCCCTTTGTAGTCGCTAATGAGCTTAGCCTCTCCCATTTTTTTTTCTGGCTTTTGTGACGTTTGCTTTGACATAAGCTCTTATCCTTTACAGGACCTTTGTGAATCCTTTTCGTTTTTCACTTTTTCTGTTTGTTAGTAAGCCAAAAAATTTGCATTTAGCCCCACATTTGGAAAGAAAAGGGGTTTATCCGTTTGAGAATTGTTTGAATAGAGGGAAGGAGGAGACAGGCGAATTGCTTGTGGCTGCAATTTATGAAGTTCAACTGTAATGCGCTTTTAACCTGCAGCAGCTAGCAAAATGTTTTTTTTTTGCCTAAAGGAGCCGCAGCCAGAGCCTGAAATCGACTACGAGTTCCTGGTTGGTATGCAGCAACGGTGGGAGCCTTCTAATACTTATTATGCGCGGCACGTGGCCAAAAACTAAACAGAGCCACAATCACACACACACAAACATACATTCATATGAGAGCCTGAGAAGCAGGCACGTGTGCACTGAAAGAAAATATAGAAAAAATAGAAAGCAATATGCCAAACAATTATTCAATATGCAGATTAGATAACTAACTAAGAAAACCTTCTGTTTGCTTGTAGATCTTCCTAAGTAATTGAAATTGGTTTAAAAATTGTCAAAAATTTGTCAGATTGATAAAAATATCTTCTTAAGCAAATAGAGCTCAAGAAATTTTAGTTTTCAAGGCTTTTCCCGCTAGGTTTTGCCTGCAAAAATTACTGTAACCCTAAAAGTATGCTACACATAATCTGAATTTTTCATATGAATTGTTCCTTAGGCTTAGTAACTAAGAAATGGGGAAAACCGTAATAGTTAGTTCTTTACAAGTTTGTTTTGCTTTGTATAAACAATAGAAATTGTTTTAATAGTGAAAAATTTATTAAAAATAAAAATGGAACTAGGAAAGAAGCGGATTCTCTGTTAAGGCTTTTGGTAGAAGGATGAGTGAAAAACATATGTGTATGATTTGGTAAACTTGATGATTAGAGTCTGATCTTTGTTCAGAAGATGTGGCAAAATCAGAGATAAAGACCTACGACAACGGAGACTGAGGGAGAAGAGTTTGAGCGTTGAGAATGAACAGTGAGAGTTAGTGGAACGGTCGTATGAGGCAGTCGCGAAAGAGAAGAGTTTGAGAGTTGAGAGTGAGAGTGAAAGTGAGCAGTGAGAGTTAGTGGGATGATCGTATAAGGCACTCGCGAAACGGAGAAGAAACAGTGTCATGTATCACAAAAGTAATAAACACTTACATTTATTATTAAGTTGCAAACAACCTTTGTCATCAAACAATAAATTTATGCTTCCTACATATGCTACCCAAAAAGTATGCTATAGATAATCTTTAATAGAGATTCAAACTTTTCCTTACCTTTAGTAACTTTAAAATGAGGAAATCTCAAATAGACAAAGCCTGAAAAAGAATTTGGTTTTATACCGATCTATAATTCCAATAGCTAAAAGAGTTGTTTACATTTTTTTCCAGTATATTAAGAAACATAAATAGCCATACTTACACACTCACAACCAAAAAAATACTCTTACATATCGTATATACATACATAAGTCTGGGAAACACACATAAAATAGTTACATGGGGAAAACTCCGCATGGCGCCATGCACAATAAATACGCGAAAAATGGGCGGAACCTCTATACCCATTGGTTACTGTTAAATGGCATGGTCAAGTAGTTTCTACTAAAAATTGCAATTTGGTTTTTAGGGATGAAGTACAGGGGGAGTGGGGGAGGGGCGTTCGGGTGAGTGCCACAGATCAGGTTGCATGGCACGCACACAGTTGCACATTAATAACAAACATGAGTTGGCTTATGGCAATGCAGAAAGACAAAGAGAGAAAGAGAAAAACGAGAAGGTGAATGCATTAAAAAAAAAAGAAACTGAAAAAGGAAAAAAAACTTTGACATGCCATAAGCCATAGGGGGGAGGTCTTAGGACTCTATATCTCCATCTAGCTCACTCATTGGCACAATTAAAATTAAACAAAAAGAGATGGGTAAACTAACAGAAAGGAAAAACTGAGGCGTGAAAGTGTTGTTCCTAAAAGTATGCACAAATATTTTGACAAAGTAAATATTTATCAACTTTCTGGGCTTCTGACCTTAGGCATGCGATAAAATTCACAAAGTGACTTTGGGGTCAATAGAGCAAACCAAAACAAAGAACCTAGAAGCAAGTGGGGAGGAAAGTAGCTTTTCCAAGCGGAACAAGAAAAAATATTCAAAGTTTAAAACTTGGTCAAGTTGATGACTTTTTGGAAAATTAGAAAAAACGATCTTTTGTGAGAAGTAAATTGAAAGAATGGGAAAACTATCGAAAAATTTGAAAAATCTCACATTAGTTTTAAGAAATTGTTCATTTAATATTTAATCAGTAATGTTTAAATAGCAAAAGCGTTTCCTTTCATCTAATTACTTGCAATTATTTTACACCCCTTTCTAAAACCATTTCATTTCAAGTTCTATCATTATTGTAGCAGATTGCCAACATCATTCTGGCCGTACTCAAACTGCAATTTACTCTTGTTGCCCTTATTTTAGCCCCTATCCTATACTATCCTTGCTCTGTGCCAGTGCCATTGCCATCTATGGGGTCTTGCCTCTTCAAAGCCAAGAGTTGAAGTGCAAGGCGCACGCTTGGACGAGTGTGCAAAAACCCAATAACCCAAAGCTCAAGGTGACAATGATGAACAAGAAGGAAAGGAAACGAAACGAAACGAAACGAAAAGGATGGTAAACATGAAGGTGGAGATGAAGATGTTTCGGCAAGGGTATACATATATTTGTATGGGTATTTGTGCAACTTGTTTGTTTGCCCTTGTTGTTGCTGATGGCATTATTGTTGCTGTTGTTGTGTTGCCTTATTATATTTTACTAAGAACAAAACGCTTGCCAGCTGTCTTTTCATTGTTGGACAATGGCAGAGGTAGCCGAGTAAGCTATTCATTTTTGATACAGTCGCTGTGTTGTTTACTAACCACCTCCTTCCCAAAAACTAACCCCCCTTCTCCCCCTTCGCTTAGCTCAACTGGTGCATTAAACCAAAGTCAGTGTGGTATGTACCCAGTGTCTCCTCGTTTAAGAAGGGGCGGGCATATTGGATTTGTTTTCGAAACAGCCAACAATTAAGTAGAGCTTAAGGTCAGATTTTGCATGGTGGTTCTGGCTAAGATTAAGAATTGGTTTCTAAGGAATGGGTTTATTGTTAACTTTTTGGACAATAGCCTTGTTTATTACTAGTGCTTAATAAGCAAAGCATTCTATAATTTTTAAGGGTTTTATAAGAATTTGCTAAGCTTTTTCACTTTTGGATTCATTTATTAATAGATTCATTTCATGATTAATTGAAATCTTCAAGTTATATGATTGTTTGAGTTTTGCCAAACACGTAAAAAAATATTTTGTAAATTCAAATTCCAGACTCATGTAGTACGAAGCACTTCTTGGATTGGTAGCTCCAAATGGATGAGATATTCTTACTAATGCAGTTCTAATCACTTTCATTGGCTTAATTTGCAAATGTTTTCATAAAAATTTACCAAAGTTTTTTGTAAAAAAAAGTATAAATTCATTGAAGCTAATAAAAACATGTTATTATGATGTGTGTCGCGTTTGTAATTAAGAACAAATTTGTAAGGAATCGCAAATGAAAACTGCTCTTACTTACGACTCTGAGTTAAGTAACTCGGTTCCAAATCATTTGCTCTTTATCAGTGCAATAAAAAGTAATAGTCAATTTTGTTCCTAATATATAAGAGTTCTTTGTATATTCATTAATATCTTAAGGACTTAGCCCTAGTGAATAAGTTCGGTTAACTGATTAAAGACAATTTGATTTGCTTTGTGATTGCTTCACTTTTTAAATGGACTCGGAAACGCTAACTGGCCTAAATCGTTGTCAATATTTATGGACACACTTTTGAAAATCTAAAAAAAATATGGAAATATAAAACTTTAAAATTACAAAAAAGCGAGCTTGTACAAAACGTGTTTTGCTCTGAAGGAGACTTAGCCAAATGCTTAGTCATAAGGTAAACCTTTGGCCAGGTTATAAAATACCAAAGTCATAGTTCATTTCTAATTTGCATCTATTGCCTTGCCAAATTATCAGCCTCTCAATGTTTCTTACAGGATATCTGTTGTTTCTTCTTCTCTGTTTCTTACAGGATATAACAGTGTCGTTGTTTGTAGACTTTTAACTTATCGTTAGTTTGGTCCATGTTGTTTTTTTTTTTCTCTTGTTTCGAGGTCACACATGGCACACCTTGGGTCCGGATCCTAAGGTCCGTATGCAGTTGAATAAATTTGTACAATGTCATGGCAATTATGTAAAACAGCGCCATTAGTGCAAAGATTTTCACCTCGAGCGGTTTTACTGTACCAGTGAGTGAGTGACTAACTGACTGACGTACGTACTGACTGAATGACTGACTGACTGAGTTGCTTGCATTTGTTGAAATTTATGAGGCATGCTGATGCAAGGACAATGCAAATGTGTAGGTGTATGTGTGAATGTGTGTCGTATATACATGTTGATGATGTTGCCACAGTCGTTGGGGATGTTACTACTGTTGCAATGGTGAATTATTTATGCCGACTTGACATTTACTTGGAAGGAGAGTGGAAAGGCCTCGCCTAGAGAAACTGTTGATACGTTTTTCATAGCATACTTTTTTGCGCATTTACTATTAATTGCTCCTCGTGTAGAATATTCTAATGTTTGTATAATATATATAGGGAGAGAGAGAAATCTGTATTGGATTTACAAACAATGAATATGACCAGTATAACGCCCAAGGTGAACAGGGGGATAGGGGAAGGGGGTTAGTGATTTCATCAGAAGCCGCAATGTTTAAACGCATTTTAAATATTCATAATTCAATTTTGACTTGGCTTTCGTAGAAAGTTTTTGTGGCCAGTCAACGGTTCCAAGTTGTAGTTTGCTGTTGCAACTTGTTTATTTTCCTCTTTTCCACTCAGTTTACGTTATTAATGAGCAAAAGTAGAAATGCAGGCCACAGAAACGGCAAAGGCAAAGCCAAAAGGAAAGCGGATAGAATAGATAGAGGCAACTGAGTTTCTGACTGAAAGAAAGTTAAAATAGATAAATAGATGAAAACCAAATAGATGACTTGAGATACGCTACCAAGAAGTCAAAATAGTAAATAAATAAACAACTATGTATATTTTAGAAATTTCGCAAGGCAAAAGTTAATTTATAGAAATTTTTATTGCAATTTTAGTTAATTTACTGTAAAGACTTTAGTGGCTTAAAATTCAAGAAATTGTTCATTATATTGAAAACTTGTTAATAGAAATATATTTATATAAAATATCTAAAAAAAATTTACAATTTGCCCAACTTATAAATACGCATTTAGAGCATCAAGAAATAATCTTCTATTAATTCTACTATTTTTTTTTCCAATTTATTTCTTAATAAATTTCTTTAGCCAGCATAAAACATAAATGTTCTTTGAAATTTTAGGTTTGTTTAGAAAATTTTAGTAATACGATATATTGTAATTTTTCCAATAAGAAAGAATATTTCCAATACAATATCATTTTTTGATGGATCTAAGCCTATTTATATTTTCTTTTTAAAATATTTCCTTTACTAAGGTTCTTTTTATATTCATTTCAATGATACTTATTAATCGATTAATCGGAAAAATTGTTGTTCTATTTGTACATAAATGTTCTATTTAATAATTTTTAATATTTTTACAATCTCTTTCCTTATTGTAGGTGGTCCAACAAATAGCCATGGCCTATCGGTTCACTTGACTTGGTCAGTGCTAAGAGTCAGAAACAGAAACAAAGCAAAGTAATAATTTCCAAAGTTTTGACGCGGCAGCAACACCCACCCTTCCCCTACCATATCCACTATCCAATTTCCCCTCTCTTACCCATCGCTTTGGTTGCTTTTTTTCTTCTCTTCGCCATGGCCTGTACTTAAAAATGTATATAGTAAGTATGTATATATATTTTTAATATGAACGCTTGGCCATTACTTTGCACAAGAAAAAGAAGAGATGGAAAAAAATTAAATTATATATATTATATTTGTATCATTTTCGTTATTTTTTCTTTTTTTGCATTCGTTGTTTCTTATGTGTTTTGTTTGCTCAGCAGGAAAAAGAGAATTTAAAACTTGTGATTTTGTCATCTTCTACAGCTTCTCATATTTATCTGAAAGCTCAGCAGGACTTAAGCCTTTGACTGTCAGACAAGAAGCAAATAATAAGCATAATGCATGGCTCAGGTTCCTTTACAGTTAGTTGCCTTTGCCTTTGCCATTGACTTTACCTTTGCCATTACCTCTCCAAAAAAGAAAAAAAACTCACTCAAAGTGCCAGCAGTGAGCTGTACGCGGATATCTAAATAAATAGCTGAGCAGTAAATTTCAGTTTGTTTCTTTCTTACCTAAAAGTTTGTCTGGGGAAGTGGCACGACTACATATATACATATATATATTCCACCACTCCTACGTATCTACTATATCTATATCTACTCATACATGAACTAAACCATATATACCTATGCTGTGTGGCTTTTGCTTTAGCTTCTGTTGGGATTTATGTTGTGAAAAGTGAAACATAAGCATGCTGGATTGCAGTGAGAAGAAAAAAAAATATATTTTAACCAGAGGGCTGCGAGTTAAATGCGTTTGTAATGAAATTTATATACTCTTACTTTAAGCTATTTAAATGCTTTATCTGCAAAATGCTTCAATTTAGATGAATTTTTAAAATTAAATTTTTTATTGAATTTTTTTTTAAGTTTGATAAACTAAACAAAGTAAGCTTAAAGAAAATTCCACTAAATATTTGTTGCCTTTTTTTTTATTTTTTTAAATGTAAAAAACAACATTAAAATAATTTGTTGTTCTACTTAAAATTTTTGATAAATTTTGTTTAATTGTTTAAATATTTTAAAGGAGTTAAAAAAGTTCGTCTAAATCGTAGAATATTTTAAAGAAGTTTTAAAAGCTCTTTTAATACTTAGAATATTTTTCTCAAGTTCTTTTAACTCTTGGAATATTTTTATATATTATATTTTATGTAAAAGTTCTTTTGATTCTTGGAATATTTTTCTTAGAATATTTCCCAGAAGTTCTTAAAGTTTGATTAATTCTTTAAATATTTTCAAGAAATTCTAAAAGCTTTTTCATTTTTGAGAACATTTGTTGGAAGAGGTAAAAGTTCGTTTGATTCTAAGTAAATTCTTAAACATTTTTTTTAAGAAGTTCGAAAAGTTTGTAAATTTGTTTGAATTTTAAGAGAAATTTGATTTATATAAAAATTTGAAGCCAATAATTTAAATACAGTGATCTTATGAATCTTTTAAACTTAATTTCCATTTAATTATAGTAAAAGTATTTATATTTGAAAGAAGATTACCTATAATACTAAATAGAGAAGCTACTTTTTACCTATGATTGAATATATGCCAAGATTGGTTCCAACACTTTTAAAAAGTAAGTAACAGAAAAACTTGTTTCCCTATTTATATTGGATTCGGTCTTAGATGGAAAAGCTTTATAAGGAATCTTTATGATATGGTGAATAATTTAATATAAGATTTTAAACAATAACTCAACATATATATCTTTAAATGGTCAATAATTTCTAATACGTTTTCCACAGTCTCCTCCCTTTATATATCGAAAACTTCCTATACCTTATCCAAGATAAGCACTTGAAAGAGAATTATATTTTTCAACTCCCTAAATATACATTCTAAATAAAGTATATAGAGAAGAACTAAGCTCATTATATCTACTTATACTGAAACTTCTCGCATATCCTTTCTTTTGTGAAACATAACAAGCATTTGGGTTAAATCTATCTACCCTTTGGCAAGAGTATAATAAATAATCCATAGAACGACACGTGCCATATCATAAGGCAGCGGCATAAACGCAATCTCCAAACCCCCCTCCTCCCTTCCATTACCTCCCCCATACCAGGACTCCTTAAAAATGATGTTAGAGATATGTGAAGTTGAAATGAGTTCAAAAAATGTTTATATCCGTTGCAATTGCCGGCTGGGAATGCGCTCTTGGAACATAAATCGCAAACAAAAAAAAAAAAAAAAGAATATAGAAAAATAGAGGAAAAGAAACGAAAAGAAATGATGCGGAAGGTGCGGAAAATAAGCAAGAAATCGACAATAAAAGCAGGAAATAACTAGAGCAAAAGTTGATATAAACATAGATATATACATATAAAAAAATAAATAAAAAATAAATCCAACTTCACGTTATTATACCACCAAGTTACAACCTCATCTCCTCACCTATGTAGTATGAATCATCTTCTAGTCAGTGGTGGCTTAGCCTAAAGGGGTTTTCCCCTTTTTTTGATCCCATTTCGCTTTATTCTTAATTGACTTTCAAATTAGTTTCTGCAAAAAATTATACAAAATTTATTCATTCAAATGCACAACAAATATACCAACAAAAAAAAAGTCAGCGAAATGGAAACAAAACAGTTTCTGCCCATTTGTCCTCTACCCATTTTTTTGCCATTGTTCTTTGTTCATTTTGCTGCCAGTTAGAAAACTTTCATTCGCTCTAACACATAATTATGAATAGAACTAAAACTTGAAGGTGTAAAATGTTCTACAATTGGTTGGTGCCTATCCCTTCCCTCAACCATCATGTTGAAACCCCATTTTGGCCAACACCAGCAAAACCAACTTGCTCTTGCCCGGACTCAATCTCTGTAGTCCTCTCTTTGTTGTAGTTGTTTTCCTTGTTTTTCCAGTGGTTGCTTTGAGAGAATTTTGAAAATTGGAATTGTTTCTGCTATTTGTGGAGCTTTTTGGCTTTAGATATGTATGTCTAGTTCATTCCCAAGTTGCATTGTGGCAATTAAAGTAACTTTTGATTTGTTGCATCTCAAACTTTTATATAAGTAAATTGGATTTGTTTGTCATTTAATTTTTTATATACATATTTATTCTATGTTGATTATGTGTTTAAAAACATTTAATGGAAAAGTGGTTTGATATAAACAGCAGCTATAAATTATTATAACCATATTGCTCATAGCTATAATGTTTTGAACTTTAACTTTGGCTTTTAAGTTTTTTTTAAGAGTTTTAAAGTTTTGTTTTTGGCCAAGTTTTATTTTATGAAAATTTAAGTTAAATTTGCATACAAAAGATTGTTTATTTTAAAATTAAATAAAAAATGAGCTGAAATATTAAGATTTATTTGTTTGCTTATGAAAGTTTAAGGAAAATTAAAGAATTGTTGTTGACCAAATGGTTAATTATTATCAAAAGAAAATAATAAAAATTGTCTTTATGTATGTATGTATGTATGTACATGTGTAAAAAATTGTTCATAACCAACAATCAGTGATAGAAATATAGCTACCAATATATTATCTTTCATTATCTATATTGTATATTTATTTTTGCTATGTTTGAGGTTGCTTAGTTTATACAGTAACGATCATTCGTGACAAGCTTATTAACCTGTTGACCAACACTAGCACTTAACATGCAATAGCTCTTAACAGAAAATGTTTAGAAGAAGCTTAACAGAACATTTACTAGCTTGGAACTAGTTCAGCACAGAGGCATTTAACATAACGTTAATAGCAGAGAACTAAGATTCCTACGAAAAGCAACAATAAAGAAGAGCGAATAAAAAAGCGAGCAATTAACACAAACAATTGTAAATAAAAGAAAATTAACACTTAAGTAAACAGAAGTAGAATCATCTACTACACATAAAATGTCTTTTGCTTATATGAATAGTTGTTTTAACTAGTGTCTTACCCTCCTTCTTAAGACTCAAGTACAGATTGTAAATACATACCATTTAAAAAGCGATTTTATTCAATTATTTTTATTGATAAACAACCTAAAATCAGCATAGTTAGGGGTTTTTTGAAACAGCTACAAAATTTGCATAAAAATAAGTTGAAAACCCACATAAGAATATTCTCTATTTAATATAAAGTTTCCTGATTCTACAGGAAATTTATGGATAAAGATTTCGTTCAATGGTTTGAAAATGTCAGATTTAGTTCTTTAAGATATATTTTTTCATTCTTCCCCTTTTGGTTCTCACTAAAACTTTAAAGATAAACCTAGAGTCTTCATAAGATAAGATAAACAGTTAATTTGTTAAAGATTTTCCATAAATTCAGTAAATATTGAACATTTTCTTATTTTCAGTTATTCTACAATTCATTTTAATGAGGCAAAAGCCTTATCAGAGAACTTTAATATCAATTTTCAGTTGTGTGCAATTTTCATTTTTTTTTTTTTTTTGGGGAGGTTGGAAATGAAAAAGCAACGACTGAAGAGAAATGGGAAAACTGGGCGGAAAATATCTTCAGCCCATTTTCGTTAATTTCTGGGCAAACGAATATTTTTTTTTTAATTTCACAGCATTTCATCGTGGGCAATGCATTTTTTTTTAGGGTGGTGGGAATGAGATTCGGTGCGGTGCGGTGCGGCCAGGACAACTCTAAACAGGGCAGTGGTCCAAGTAATAGAAGGCTGGGAGCTGGGCAGGAATCGTGGCAGCAAGAAATGCGGTTACAGTGTCCAAAGGCCGCCATGGAATGCCATAAATTACGTTGTCGGCAAAGAGTAAAAGAGAAGCACCAGCTACGGCAAGTCCTGGGACCCATTGCTGATCCTTGGTGCAGGAGCTGCAAGAAGCTGGTGCTGCTGCTGCTGCTGCTGCTGCTGCTACACCAAAAGTAGGAGCAGTGAGGAGTTGCCTGCGTTACGTTTTTGGCTCTAAATTAAATTTTTGCCAACGCCAAAAGAAGCTGGAACATTTTTGTGCTGTGCATTGCACTGATGCGGCGGAAGCTAAGAGCCATTAGTCCTGGCTACGGGAGCTCACAGGACTCCCAGGACACGCCACGTTTCGCTGGCTTTGCTTTGTGGCCACGGCTCATTATGTGTGTGCGTGTATACATATACATATATGTACCCGTGTGTGTGTGTGTGTGTGTGCGCAATTAGCAGCGCTTGTTAGTGCCTTTTGGTCTGATAGTGGGAGGAGAAGGAGGAGGAGCAAGAGTTAGCCATAGAGTTACAGTGACTGGCAAATGGCCAAAAGCCAAATGTGATATGAGCCGAACTATCACTGAAATCATTGAAATTTACTTAATGTTGATGCTGATCCCCACAATGATGTTGGATTCCAGTAATAACCAGGAGTAGCCCATGAGCAATAGCAACTCCAATTCCAACTCCCAATCAAAATTCGTATTCATGTTCCGAATTCAATTTGAAATTGCAACTTGATGCATAATTTTCACTAGACAATGGCCAGACACTGAAAAGCTTGACGTGACCCCATAAACTGTTTGGACATGACAAGTTGGTGTGATATTTGGCTTCAACCTGTGGTGGTATTTGTTGTTGCTGTTGTTGTTGGTCCTTGCTGTCCTTGTTTTCCTTTTTTTCTTCTTATTTTTCTAGCTGGTACTTTGACAAAAAGCCGCACGTTATCCCAGCTAAGTGCAAAAGTGGATTGCAGTCCTGCTTGCCGGCTTGACGCTCCTCTACTTCCTGCCCTCCTCTCCTCTAGAGAAGTGGTAGGTAACAAAAACTATAAAATAAAAAAAATGGTGAATTTTATTTTTGTCGCTACTATGCGATAGTTGTGATACCCCTTTAGTTATCTACAAAAGGGAAAAGTATTGAGTTAGTTCTAAAATCATTCCTGAAAGTAAAGACGCTACGGAAATTATAGATGAAATTATAGAGGGAAAATTTTTATAAAGAATTAAAAGGATTTTTCTTTTAAGAACTAAGTGTTTAGGTTGTATCCTGAACTCTGAACTAAAAATCACTTATATAGTTTTAACTTATGATATTTAAATGTTTAGAATTTTAATATTTGGAAGTTCTTGAAGATTGTAACATTTAAAAGTTTGAGCAGAAGTTAAAGCCGGGATTCAATATAAAAATGCCCAAAAAAGTTTTGATAAGGCTACATTTAGTTTAAAAATTAATTCTAGGATATGTACTTTTATTTAGTCTAATCAATATTATATTTTATATTATCAACGCCATTCCTAAGATCCTTAATACAAAAATTGTTAGATCTAAATAGTCTTTTATATACTTGCGTAGCTCATGAGTGAGTGAGCCAAAATGAATGGCTCACTGAACTGATCCACTGAGCTTGTTCATTCAATATGGCTCAGTTTGGCTCACTAGCTCATTTTGGCTCACTAGCTCACCTTGGCACACTAGCTCAGTTTGGCACACTAGCTCATTTTGGCTCACTAGCTCATTTTGGCACACTAGTTCTTTTGGCTCGTTTTACGTTCTTCTTAATTGGCGATCGCAAAGTGAACTCTGATCTGAGCTATCTGCAATTGAGCCAGTGAGCCATATGAGTGAGTTAGCTCACTTCGAAAAAAAAGAACGAGTGAGCCGGTTCACCTCAATGAGCTGCTTTTTACCTCAACTTTGAGAGATTCTAATTCTGTCAAATTTCGAAAGATTCTTAAAACCTTAATCTTTATTTGCTTATTTCTTCTTTCAGTTTGCATTTGAATTCCGAAGAAGAAGATTTCTATGCCATATAAGGCTACAAAAGATAGGAGAAAAATTGAAATAAAACCTATTAAAATTGGTATTGAGATAATAAACTTAGAGAGTGGGAGACTCTTCTTCTCTAAGCATTTTAAAGAAAGACATCTTGTAAAATAAATCTATAAAAATATTCTTCAAAAAACAGGAAAATCTTATGAAAAGGAAATGCTTTCGAAGCACCAACTCTTTCTCATTCCAAAAAAACTAACCTTACCATAAAGTTAAGCCTACTTTTTAGTATTCTTTACTTGTATCATGGCCTTATCTACCCAGCGCTACCCTTTAGTGCAAGGACTAAGGTAAAAAAAAAAGAATGGCAAGCAAAAATGACGACACTTGCAAATGAACTTGGTGCCACTCGCCCAACTCGTTCTACTTGCTACCTGCAACAACTCTGGCAAATGATGCTCGCGCCTTTGTGAAGTGCATAACGTGGTTGCTTCAACATTATTAAATAGTTCAGTTACAACAACAAACAACTTTCTCCCTCCCTGCCTCTTGTCTCTCTCTCTCTGTCTCTCTCTGACAGTGCAACTGAGCTGCCAGTTTGATGCCATAAAACACTAAAACAAAAAAATGCTCGTAAAATGCAGCCTAGAGACTAAGCGTTAGTTGAGAGGGAAAGAGAAATGGGGTACAGGCTGAGTTATGTTATCATAAGGTAGACATAATGTGACCGTTAAGAAAGTGATAAGTGTCAAATGAAACAGAGAGAGAGAGATGGAATTACAACTTGTCTGTCTTTGTCGAAAGGGAACACATAAAGCTAACTTGAAATTCAACTTTAGGTGGACCAAATAGAAGTACATTTTTTCTGAAATTCATTATCTTGTGAAAGAAATGTTTGATCCTTTCTGTAAATAGCCAAAATAGGCTCAACAAAAAAAAAAAAAAAAAACAAGTAAAACTAAGGAAGTAAGAAACAATTGTTGGCTAGTATTAAGCTCACGTAACCAAGAGTAACTCTCCCTCCCTCATCCCCCTACTCATTTCATATACACACGCACACAGGTCCCCGCTATGGAATAGGACAATGAAATTGAATTTAGAGTAAGGTACCCGTCACGTACTCCCAGATATGGTCGCCGAAAACTTTTTTTCACAAATTATTTTCCCGTTTTTTTTTTCTTCCTTTTTTCTATTTTGTAGAAAAACTTTTGCTACGAAAGTTTACTGCATAATAAAGAAACGAAACGCAACGCAACACACACAAAAAAAAAGCTAAGCAAAAAACCAAAGCAAAGAAATGAAAGAAGATGAAGGCTATACAAGAAAGAACAAAAAAAAACACAAAAGAAGAAAAATTTTTATATTTTTTTTTTTTGATGGCAAACTCAAATCAAAATTCTGTGTATGATACATGGTCTAAGATTTTTGGGTGGGAAGGAAGGAACAAAAAGGAGAATCATGATAAAGTTGTTGATAAGATAAGTCAGATATACGTAGGAAACTTTAGAGAGAAGAATTTTTTCACAAAAATGGCTAATTGGCTGCGCCTGCAAAACACAAAGTCATTGCGTATGCGTAATGTGTGACAAATCAAGCATACGCCATGCAAATCTACCCCATCGTTCAATCTGTTTGTCACAAAATTTAAATAGATTGAGTGGGAGGGTAGTAATTTTGGTATGCCAGGTATTTTGGGGAAAAAGTAACCGCCAAATAATATACAACCAAAAAAAAAAAAAAAGCAGCGTGGAGAAGCCCAAAAAAATAAACAAACGAAATTGCATAAATTTTTCACTTATTTGGTCTGGCATTGAATTTTCATTTCGTTTCATAGAGAAGAAAGAGCCGCACACACACAGAGCTATAGCTTTCATATTTCATATTTGAAGTATATGTATTTATTATATATATATATATATTCTTGTATATATCACTCATATAACAAACGACTGCTGTTTGGGCAGACACAAGCCAACGTCTCATATGAATTTCAACATTTTCAGCACAAATGAATGAGTTTTAATTTTAAGCATAATTGCTTTTTGTGGGTTATTTTTTTCGCACATTTCTGGCAGGCGATTCAAAAAGAGAGAGGGTCGCTTTTAAGGATATTAAGAAATATGGAAATCATTCAAATATTTTGGTAAAAATTGGGTATAGCAAAATTAATAAAAATAGAGCCCATAAAGATGAAGATATCTAGTGTCAAGAAAGAGAATTATGCGACTGGAGAGAATGCATAGTAGAGCAGATTGGAGGGAATAGATAGGAGTCTTGTTGGGGAAGCTGACAAGGGCAGTGGCTAAATAGAAGAGATTGAGATAATGTATTATGCATAATGAGTTACTAAACAAACTATCTACACTCCTGACACTAGTAACAACTTTCTTACATATTACATTTAGAAATTTAAAGACTCATATTTCTTAGCATTAAATCTTATCTCAATAAACTGCGTTTTGATTTAACCCTACCGAAAATAAACTTCTCACTCATAAGACTCAACAAGATTGACATTCTCGTCAATGGTATCTATCAATATGCAAAGTTATCTTAAGGTTTTCATACCCTTACAAAAAGGTATATAAGTTTTTGCAAATAAGAAAGTATTTTCAAAAAACTCAAGTTATATACTCTTGATCAGCATGATGAACTGAGTAGATATAGCCAAGTCTGTCTGTTTGGATCAATAGAGATCAAAGAAGATTGTTCTAGACAATGTTTAAATTAAGCACAAGAATTTCTTATTACTAGAGGCAGTCTATATCTCGAAATAATGAGAATTGGTCGACTATACCATATAGCATTTAGCCGAAAATTAAGTATTAGCTTAGTAACTTAATTTCTTTTCAAGTAACCGTCCACTAATTCTACAAACTTTTATCGTGCCCACCAGCTTTTATCTAGTTTTTGGTTTTACAAAACTTTTGCTAATCGGCTAAAAGATGGCCAACTTGGAGCTCCAAGAACATAGAAAAAATCCATAGGAGAACCTTTAACTTTACAAGGCTCAAATTCAGCTTAATTTTGACCGATTTAAAAACACTATATCTTTAATTGCTTCTTGGAATCACAAGTTTTGATTGGCATAAAAATCTAAGAAAACTAACTTATAGAAATTGGAAGATTAATGACCAACTTAGAGCATAAACTATTTCAACTACATTGCCGGATAAGCATCCTTTATTCTCCATACTCCATCCTCCATCCTCCATCAAATCCTTACAAAATATCTTCAGTCTCAATTTGGCCTCTTTTGGAAACTTTGATCTATATTCGCTCCTTAGAGACCAATCTTTCAATTGAAGTTACAAACTGAGTACTAACCTTTGTAAGGGTATTCAAACTTCTTAAAGTCTAAAGACAGCAATGAAATCAAGTTTCTGTTATCATTTCACACATTCAAAATTCAATCAAAGGCAATCAATATGAACTTTATGAGCCACTCTCTCTCTCTCTCTCTTTCACTGTGATGTTGGAAGTATTAACGCCTTTTTATGTTGTTATTGCCGCATAGCGCATGCTTAACAAGGATCAGAGCAAGTGCGACTCTTTGGCAATTAAGTTCTGACTTCCTGGGATGTAAAATCAATATGGGAACATAATTACAATAAGCATCAATTTATATATTTTTTATTATTATTCTTTTGTTTTTTGTTGGCTTTAAACAATCAAGAAAGCAAAATCAACTTTTTGCACCAGCACTTGGAAATTGAAATAAATCCCAGTGCAAAAAGTATAAAAGAGAAAATTGAGGGATTGAGGAGAAGCATCTGCAGACAGGACACATTTGTCAGAGGCAAACAAACACCACAATTCCCATGGTGTTTCACACCAGTCAGCAGTGCTAAGCTTCTCGAGCGTTCTGGTTTTGCTTTTTATATATTTTGTTTTGCTTTGTTTTTTTTTTTTTTTATTTTAGTTTGTTTGTTTGTGTTTTGGCCAAGAAACAATCATCATTTGGACACTTTTAATACTTTCGTTGCCCGCAGCGGGGCGGATTGAGAATCCAAAGCCAAAAGCGGTAACAAGTGGCCCCAGCAATGACACTAGACAGGCCATGGAGCAATCCAACAGAAAGCAAAGGAAGCAAAAAGTTCCACAACAGTTGGCCACATTGCCCATGTCATTGCTTAATTTCACTCGACATAAAATGTCCTGAACTTTCTAACTCTTCGTTGATCTCTCGCGGGATTGAAATTTATGCTCTAGAGAAGTTTCTTTTTTAAAGCCAACAATAACAACAACAACAAAAAGCCAAACTCAAACTCAAGTGAGCTAAAAACTGAAACTAAGCGAGCTGATTAGTTTCTGTGGTTATTTTTACTTTTTTCATGCAAAGGCTTAGTGAGAGGGATTAGTGTAATGAGCTGTGGCTCTTACTTTGTATATGAAAAAGCAAAGCTTGTACTTATTAATGCAACGACAGGAAAGGGAATTTTATCAATGTGAAATATATATTTTTTCTTCCTTATTTGCAATCTGTTCCAACTATAAAAAAATGAGGAAATCTTCATATCTATTTAACAAGACTTTCCATTCTTTAGATTCTATAAAATACATCAAAAACATGATAACAAGAGAGATTTCTTCTTGAAATTTGACTAAGTATTGAATCAAACTATTCTCTTGATTGCCGATACAGATATCCCAGGAAGTCAGAATTTAATTGGCAAAGGGTCGCAATTGCTCTGATCCTTGTTAAGCATGGGCTATGGATAGTATTCGCCAAATTTTTGAATTTTATCTTTTATTAACGCAATTTTAAGATTCTTATGGACTGTATAAAGTCATATTTAAACCAGTTTGAACTTATGTAATATAACTTTACATCAAATGTAGAAATTTCACAGAAACTTCCCTAGAATAATACTTTATGCTTCATGGTTTGATTCCGTGACGCTAAAATTTAAAGCATATACCATACAAATTTAGTTTTTAAATATGTATTTTCTTTGTAATATACTGAATCACTTTTAAATTGATTATACAAGCTAAGCTCTTAATCATGAAAAAATTTCTAAAAAAGAATTTTTAATTGCCAAAGAGTCTTTCTAGATGCTTCTACTAAAGTACTAATGATAATACTAACTTTAGCATTATCTTCTAGAATGCCAAAAGAATTATAACTAGAAGGATGGGCTAACTTCGGCCGTGCCGAAGTTCGTATACCCTTGCAAACTGTTATTTAACAATTACACATTTATAATGTGACAAAATCTTTAGAAAGCATATGAAACAAGTCAAACCTACATTAAATGTTCGTAGCTTGAGAAAAAAAGTAATACGACAAAAAAAATTTTTTGGGCCGATTGTTCCTTTGGGAGCTATAGCATATAAATGACCGATTTTGCTGAAACTTAGCATAGACATTTCTATATATACTAAACTTACAAAAACCAAGTTTCGTGACAATCACTTTCAAAACACCCAAGTTATTGCTCTGAGACTATATTCTTGACCGATCGTTCCTATGGGAGCTATATGATATAGTCAACCGATTCTGATAAAACTTGGTGGATTTGTTTGAAGGTGTATTAAACTTATGAACACCAAATTTCGTAACAATTGATTGAAAAACAACAAAGTTATTGAAGTGTAATTCTATTCTTGACCGATCGTTCCTATGGGAGCTATATGATATAGTCATCCGATCGGGATGAGATATACAATGCCTGCAGCAAAAAGAAGCCTGGCTGCAAAATTTCAGCTCTGTAGCCTTAAGGGTCTCGGAGGAGAAGCTGTTGATCCAGACAGACGGACAGACGGACATGGCTATATCAACTCAGCTCGTCGTGCTGATCAAGAATATATATACTTTATATAGTCGGAAACGCTTCCTTCTATGCGTTGCAAACTTTTGACCAAAATTAATATACCCTTGCAAGGGTATAAAAAACTATCTTCCTACATTTCCACAACTCAAAAGCGTTCAACTTGACTAAACAAACAATATACAATATAATAGACGATTACACAAATAATATAATAATAGAATAGACGACTTACAACTCACATATGGAAAAACTCTGATTTCACGTCAATTTCCATAGTAGTATTAGGAGGATTTTTGTTCGTCTTCGTATTGGGCATACCACTATAAACCACATCCATCCACTTACCCAAGAAACCAACTTCTTACATTTTAGACGGCTGTCTACAATTAAAAAGTATCAGAAAGGCTGACATTCCAAATGAACCCACCCTTAACAAACCTTACCACAGTATCAAAGGGCAATATTAACAAAATTTCAAGAGATCCCACTTCCTAACAAATCAAATGATATCAATATTAATAAAGTATCAGAAAGTCTTATTTCCCAAAAACTCTTCCTTTAACAACATTTATAGAGTTTCAGAATGTCCTCACTTTCCAACAAGACTATCCTTCTAAAGGATATCAATGTTTAGAAAGTATTTGAAAGGCTTTCTTTCCAAAAACTCTTTCTTCTTCAGACAATATTAACAGAATCTATAATTACCTCAAATATGCAATCTACTGAAACATATTGGATCTATATCCAAGTATATGTATATAGTCAATCCTTTCGAGTTGAAGATCGCAACGCTAATTAGTTATTATATTGTTAGCTTTAAAGTAATAAAACGAATTTCCAAAACAAAATAAAATAAAATAAAATAAAATAGAAAAAAGGAAAAAGTTTTTTATTTTAATAAGTGTTAATACCTTACAAATATTTCTCATATTAAATTGCTCAAATTTAAAATGTAGAAAACATTGAATATGTATTTCTCTCAAACTCTCATCTACTGCCTACTGTCTTGTTTTCACTTAGGTGCTGACTCTCCATTAGATGGAGCTAAAAATATTGATTTAAATCAAATTAAATTAACAATTCACTTATGTATATGTACATATATATTCATTTTTTATGCCATTATAATCTACATAAAAGGTCATTAATGATTATTTCACTGCTTGGTTTGCTTAGCAACATGTTGCCATGTTGCTTTGTCAACAAATGTTGCAACTAATTTAAATCTGTTGGCCGTATTGCAACCGCAAATTGCAAACTTTGTGACAGTTAATTTTGACAAATTTGTCTAAAGTTGATCACTTATTGATGACAATATGTGGCCGTTACGCACAATATGCACAATTTATGGTTCTGGTCTGGCCTGAATGATTTTCTGGTATGTGCTTTAGCCTGGTTTTCGATTCTGTACTTTTGGCCTTGGTCAATTGGATTTTGGCGCATAACAAATTATGAGGTTCGTTGAAACTAAATTAGTTTCGAGGCTTTGACTTAATTGTAAATGCCAAAAGTTGCCACAAAAATCGTACATAAGTATATAAATATATATGTATATATCTATCTATATATTTTTATTGAAAAATAGTTAAAGTTTGTTGTTGTTGCTGTTTGTGTGTGTCGGTTACTGGTTCCTGTTGCACTTTGTAACTGCTGTTGCAACTGTATTTGAATTTGGTTTTAGTGTTTTTGAGGTTTAGCATTTTATTTGCTGCCAGAGCTACCATAAAGCCTGCTTTTATTGTGTGTGTGTTAGTGTGTGTATATCGGTGTGTGTATGTATGTGTATATCATGGCAAAAAGCTCAGATTAAAAACTTTTCCCATTACGTAAAAATTAACAACTTTTTTGCAGTTGTTGTTGCCAGCAGTAGAGAAAGAGTTGCATTGAGTGAGATCTGTGGCAAGAGGAGTAAGACAAGGGAAAGGCAGCAGCTAGCTACTAAATTTTCTAAAATAAAGCAACTGCCTTTCATTGTAGTGACCGTAGCAACAACAACAGAGGCTAACAGTTTGAGGCAAGCAGCCAAAAGGGTTGGCAAAAAGCAAATGGCTGTTGCAGTTGCAAAACCAGCCAAGGTCCATTTAACAAGCAGCCCATTGTTGAGAATTGCTTTAAAATGCAGCACCTTGAATTGCCATATAATTGCAGGTGAACTGTTGCTAAATGGCAACAGCTACCCATGGCTAACCATTTTGTACTCTATTGCAATATTTATATCAAAAAATGAAACCACAATTCATTAAACTCTACCACGTTTACATGAATTCACTTTCCATTTTCAAAGGGGAAATGAATGGACTAAGTATAGAGAGCATAAAGTTTTGTTTATGAATCTGAATGAATCTATTGTTATGGTGGACCGTAGTTTAAGCGTTGACTGTTGTATATATATTTTAGTTTAGTTCATGAACATTTTTAGATCAAGTTTTATATATATTATTAAACAAATTTTGCACTTAACTTAAAAATATAAGAAAAGAGCAAGCTTTGACCGTTTCGTAGTTTGAATACCCTTCGAGTTCTAACTATTACTTTAACATTACAATTACTCTATCTTATGGTATATGTAAAACTTAAGGAATAATATGGAAAAAATAAAAAATATAAGGAGATATTTCATCTTTCTCCAGAGTTCACTTATGAAGGACTCATCTGTATGTATGTATCTTTGAATAAAGTGAATTATGTCTATTGAATACTGATTTTACTGATTTGTTTTTGGAATAATTATATACATAATATATGTATAATTAATTATTCGTTTTGACTTAAACTTGGTAGGTAAGTGAACAGTTATACATATATAGCAAGTGAACGCAAAAAAGAAACATTTCATTCTACATCAATTACTCCAAAGGGGACTATACCTTATAGTACTTCGATCAGCGCAATTCTTCAACTTGTTATGCGTACTCATCTAAAAAGCTTATCTACCAAGTTTCATTGACATATTTTTAAATTTAAGGTCTAAAAATTACAAAGAAACAGACAGACAGGTTAAAATGGCTCAATCGACTCGGCTATTGCTAATTATCTAGAATAAGTATACACTTTAAAGGTACTTAAACAAAGCGGAAACGTACATTTCTATACATTACAAACAAGTGACCATGAGTACAAACAAATACTATATAAAATTGTCAGTCCTGTTGAGATACATATTTTTCTTTCGGAAGTCTCAACTTCATTCTAACACAATGTATAATAAAAAGTATTTAAAAGACTTACAAATGGAGAAAACAAGTTGTTATTCAAAAAGTATAAAATAAAAGTAAACAAAAAATTTGTGTGCCTAAAGAAATATATAAAATTCAACAAATAAAGAAAATATTTTCGTTTCGATGAGCAAAACAAATGCATAAATTTTAGTCAAAAGGTTAACTCCCATAACTCATATATAGCAGAGAACTGGCAAAATATAAATCATACTAAAACTGACCAAAACATAACTAAATCTAGGATAATTCCCTTTTGTGAATGCATACTAATATCCTATATACATTGTGCTCTAAATGCTCTCTCTTTACCTACAGATTAATTATTATATATACTTAGCCAAATGTGTTTACCATTGAATAGCTTTTAGGCTTGTGAGAAATCTGATTTCCTCCTTTCTTAATCCAAAGCAACAATGAACCAAAATGGGTCACCACTAACTTGCATAGCATTTTGATGGCATTTGCCATTGTACGACACAAATTCAAATGTGTTGCATACGTACAGGCGTCACTCAATTTCATTTGTGTGTTCTTCTCGCTCACTCACTCACTCACTCACACATACATAGTTTCTCAGTCTCGGACTGTAAGCCAAATTCCAAACGATGGTAAACGATGTGCAAATGTTGCTATTGCCATTGCTTTTTGGTCAGAGAGTAAAAATTAAAACAATAAACGATTTACCAAAACTCAAAACTCAACTTCGACTCGGACTCGGCCTCCAATGATGATGATGATGATGACGATGACGATGATGATGTTGATGACGATGATGGCAGCGCCGACAATCGACGGGCCAAACTTCTGAATACCTCAATTGTGGCCTCAACAATGGATGCCTGACCCAATGTGTTGTTGCATGCAACATGAGGTGGCATTATTGCCGCAAGCAGAATGTTGAAAGGGAGACGAAAGAGCGGTATGTGTGTGTGTGTGTGTGTCAGGTCAACTTTAGCATTTTACCTTTTAGGCAGCTCTCATGCATGAAATTGGAAGAGTAGCAATTGATTGAAATTTTGCAGAGAGCTGCCATCAAAATACAAAAACAAGAGGCAGATGAGCTGATGGATGAACAGAAAGCAAAAAAAGAAAACCGAAACTGAAATAAGGATAATGGCTGTTGCATGAAAATTGCGGTTCACATGATATTTTGACGTAATTTCAATTTGCAAGTGAATTTTATCGATAAAAAGGCAGAGATAATCGAACCTAACCAAATGCCAGAAGGAAGTACAAAATGAGAAGGAAATGTAAATTGATAACGCACCATTATTAAGCATATGTAAAAGTGGGCGTGGTCCACACACACACACACGCACTCCCATCTATGCTCAGCCCATTTGAAGTAAGTTCCAGAGTCAGCAGTCTAATCCGCTTGGCAAACATTACAACAACAAAAAAAAAAAAAGAGGAGCGTATGTGAAAATGTAGCGCATTTTGGCGCATTTCACTTTTCAGGATTATTTAGAATTTATGCATAAACAAGCAAAAGGACGTTACCCAAAGTCATTTGTTTAAGTCACAGAACTTTCCATTCCTTAGCTAGCTGGCAACCAAAAGCCATTTATTCGTCCCAACTCTGTCTCTCTCTCTCACTCCGTCTCTTTCTGTGTCTCTCTTTGTCAGCCATTTTATTGCCACTAGTAAAACAATTTCACATGCAAATTGGGCAAAAAGCACATGACTCTGTGTGTGCTCAAGTACCCATTCCCGCCTAGTTCAAGGCTGCAAATTAGGCCTGCATAAGCAAAAGGAATATACTATATACATACGTATATATACATATACATATATACAAAAACAAACTGAACAAATAGAAATGCAACTTGAGAGTGTTTTTTTTCTTTTTTATGCACACAAAAGACAATGTCAAGTCTAACGAGTCCTTGCAGTCCGTCCGTCCAGTCCCTGGCCACTGGACGGTCTTTTGCCCATTATCTTTGACAGACTTCTCACCTTGAATACAATGGGACAACAGACACAAGTGGCAAATGAAAAGGTCAGTGAATGAACAAACAACTTTCAACTAAAAGTGAATACGAAATTTAATTTAAATAAAAAAAAATAGAAAGCAGAAAATGCAGGCAGTTTTTAAATTATTAAAAACAAAAAGTTTTATAAATTTATAGAGAAAAAATGAAGGTAGCATAGCTTAGAGATAAAACTAAATTTTTTATTAAGAAAGATTAAACAAAAACCAAAACTTTGAATAATACTTTTTCTTTATGGAAAATAAGGAAAAGTGGTGATATTTTGTTGTAGCTTAATTAATGTTTGGCTGTAGACTTTACAGAATATAAATACATAAATAAGAAATAAAATTAAGCTTGTTTTAGATCTTGAAAACTACCAAAACACATTTCTGCTTGTAACGAATTTTTAACAGCAGCTACAGCGCAATTACAGATCAGTTCCAGAGCACTTATAAAATGGAATCAATAAAATTTAAAGTTCCTTTTCAAGTTCAAATTTAAGTTTCCTTTTCCTTAAGTTAAATAACAAAATATATTAGTTATTAATACATAAATTAACTCTAATTTAATTGTTGTAAAACTTAACGGGTCTGTTAAGTTAACATTCCAAGTCTCTGTTAACCTAGCGGTTAACGGGCATAATTTTAAATTTTAACTTGCGCTTAAATGATTCTTTTAACTTTACAGAGGCTTTGACTTTACATAACAGAAACATGTTACTTTAACATGTCGCTTGTCCGAGTCCAAGAATCCTACCAAGTTCGATCAGATCTGCAAAAAATATTATATGTAAAAAGAAATATTTATTTTTACTCACCTGATCATGCCTTAGCAAGAAGTCCAGGTCTGCTAGTTTGCCCCCGAGTCCAGGAATGCTACCAAGTTCCATCAGATCTGCAAAAAATATTATATGTAAAAAGAAATATTTATTTTTACTCACCTGATCATGCCTCAGCAAAAAATCCAGGTCAGCTAGCTGAGCACCAAGTCCAAGAATTATGCCACCAACTTCCATCAGATCTGGAAAATAAAAGAAAAAAAATTTATTTTCACTCACCTGACGATGACTCAACAAAAACTGCAGGTCCGCTCTGTCCGCCGACCACGCACTGACTGAATTTTGGCTCCACAATGGGGGCCTTTATATAGCCGATCGTCGCACTGTTAAGTTAACATTGTAAGTCTCTGTTAATGTTAAGACAACAGAAACATGTTACTTTAAAATGTTAAGACAACAGAATCAATCAGTAACAGAACATTCCTAGTCTCTGTTCAGAAACATGTTACTTAACATCATGTTAACATTAACATTGCGCTTAAATGATTCTTTTACATGTTACTTTAACATGTTAAGACAACAGACTCATGTTAAAGTAACATGTTCCTGTTATGTAAAGTCAAAGCCTCTGTAAAGTTAAAAGAATCATTTAAGCGAAATGTTAATGTTAACATGATGTTAAGTAACATGTTTCTGTTGTCTTAACATTAACAGAGACTTACAATGTTAACATGTAACTTTAACCTGATTCTGTTGTCTTAACATGTTAAAGTAACATGTTTCTGTTATGTAAAGTCAAAGCCTCTGTAAAGTTAAAAGAATCATTTAAGCGCATTGTTAATGTTAACATGGTGTTAAAGTAACATGATTCTGTTGTGTTAGCATTAACAGAGACTTGCAATGTTAACTTAACAGTGCGACGATCGGCTATATAAAGGCCCCCATTGTGGAGCCAAAATTCAGTCAGTGCGTGGGCGGCGGACAGAGCGGACCTGCAGTTTTTGCTGAGTCATCGTCAGGTGAGTAAAAATAAAATTTGTTTCTTTTATTTCCCAGATCTGATGGAAGTTGGTGGCAACATTCCTGGACTTGGAGCTCAACTAGCTGACCTGGATTTTTTGCTGAGGCATGATCAGGTGAGTAAAAACAAATATTTCTTTTTACATATGATATTTTTTGCAGATCTGATGGAACTTGGTAGCATTCCTGGACTCGGGGGCAAACTAGCAGGCCTGGACTTCTTGCTAAGGCATGATCAGGTGAGTAATAATAACTATTTATGTTTTAAGTTAACAATGGAAATTGCAAGAAATTCAACATTTGGAGAAATTAAAAACAAACTAAATGAAATATAGTAAGATTATAAGCGATTTCCAGAATACAAATTTAAAGCACTAAACGAATTCTTTCAATTTAAAAATACTTTGCCTTTAAATTGTTCTACACAGTTTACTCTTTCATTCCAACATCTTAGAGTAAAATTTACATGATTTCCCTTGGAATGAAATTTTGTAAAATATTTGAATTGATAAGCTTACATGTCCTGCGTTGCACCTGTCCCATCTTTTAACAAGCTACACTAATTGAGGTCTCCAAAAAGTTATTTGGAGTTGGATTGAATTTGGTTGGTTGGTTTGAGTTGGGGTTTTTCTGGGGCATTGTCATACATGGCGTATGCGTCATATGCGTGTAATAACTCTTTGTGTGTGTGTGTGTTGAGAAGTGGATGGAGTGCAATTGAAGTTCCGCTGGCAGCTCAAGATTGCCGCACTCAATGTCCTTTGTTAAAGGCAGGCAGACAGAAAGAGAGAGGATCGTCGAATGCCAGGACACAAAGATACAACCAAATATATATGTATATATGTATATATACAGATGCTGACAGACAGCAAAAACTTGCTGCAATTTTCGACTTGACTTGGCGAGTACTTGTCGAGGTTCTTCAGCTCTCGCCGCCGTCGACAAGTTATTTTATTGATAAACTTTTGCTCGAGTAGCGGGTTGGCCGGGTTGGGAAGGAGGGGGATGAGTCCACGACTTCGCGTGGACTCTTTGACGTTTGCTGTCTTCACATTGTTTGGCTTAAATGGCATTAAATCCTTTTAATGCTGAGAGGAGCAGGAAGGGCAAAAGGGGACATGGCCAAGGGACTGGCTCAGTCACTTTGGGGAAATCAATTGTGTTGATTGTCCTGCAATTGAGCTGCTTCCTTGACAGCTGGCTAGTTGTATACACTTTTTTTGTGTTCCTTCTCCTTCCTTCTTCCACTTCTCTTTCGTTGCACTCTCGTTTGATTTTTGTCTTTCGCTGAGTATTTATTTTCGTTTTTTTTTTTCCTGCCACTTGACACTTTATATACAATTTTTTTTTTCCTCTTTTAGTTTTTCTATCTTCGTTTACTTTTTCCCCATTCATTTGAAGCTTTTAGAACATTATCCTGATGCAAGGCAAATTGAAAGATTTTTGCTATTGCTTAAAAAGGGAATTTAGAAAAACATTTGCCTAACTGATGCCTGCCTTCTAAATCTTCTTCATTTGTATGAAACATAGGAGAGACATGGACGTAGTTGCCAAGGATAAGTCTCCTTTTGACCAAGTCCTTGTTTCTGGTGTACGCCTCACAATCAATTTGATGACTTTTCTCATGGTCGGCTTCACCTGCCTCACACAAACAACATGTACACACCTTCAGATGACTGTTATGTGGCCCTTCGTGTTGGCATTCAATTCAACGTTTATTGCCACTTTCGAGTTGCATGAAATTAAATTCATTTTACGAGCAAGAATGCAAGGATTTCTTTGTGTTTTACCACCATCCACAGGACTGCAATTGATGGAAATCTTTAAGAACTGACAAAGAGCAACCTACTGACTACTGGTTACCTTTTAATTATGCAAATGTGCGGCCAGGCATCGAGTGTTATTAATTACGAAAAAAATATCTAAAGAAATATATATATATATTTATATATATAGCTTAAGACCTTCAACTTTAAGGCTAAGCCGCAGTTGGCCATTAGGCACAAAAATGCAAAAATGTTTTAACTATAAAATGCACAAAAGGCAATGAAAACAAAAGAGGAGCAAAAGAAGAAAAAAGAAAATGGTAAACCAAAATGCGAAAAGGCGAATCTTTTAGTGCAATCTCAAAAACGGCGTGCGGTCACGTTGCCTTTAGTTCTCTTTCCAATTTTACTTATTCTTTTTTTCTGTTTCTCTCTCTTTCTTTTAGCCATTTTAACTTGTGCCAGTTGATAAGAAAACGCTTAGAAAAGCGTGACCACAGGCCGCAATGGCCTCAGACTTCTCTTACTCTCTTGTGTGCCTGCTCTTTCACCTGCAACTGCATCAAGGAGTAGTTGTTACCCCAAACCGCAAGATAAACTCCCAACAAAATAGAAAGAGAAAAATAAACTAAAAGACCAAAAGAAAAACGCAACTTTAGCAAAAAATTTTCGCTATGTATATTTGTTTCTTTTCTTTTTTTTCGCGCTGAATAAATCATTTTTTTTTTGTTTGTTGTTGTTTCCCTAGAGATTTTCTATGCCTTTTGTCTGGCTTAGCTCGTTTGTTTTGTTTTTAGCTCTTTGGTCATAAAACAATTGACGTTAAATGTTAGCTAAGTAAAGCGCAAAGAAACAGAAGAAGAAACAAATCAGAAAAATAAAACAAAGAGATTTACATACATTGATGCGAAATACTATAAAATATATGCAAAATTTTGTTGGCCATTTTTAAGCCAATTATAAATATATAAAATACATTTTGATTTTGCCTAATTGTTAAGACGATTAAAGCTTTTCAAATCTTTAAATTAAATTTAAATATATAAACATTAACAAATCAAACTAAATAATGCTTTAAATAGTTTTAGAATGTCTTTAAAAGGAGGCAAAAATAATGTCTATTTAAAGTCTTTTATTGTGCCAGACACACGCACACATACACACACACACACACAGAGACTATAAATTTGATGAAGCTCATATTATATACATATATTCATTTCTCTCTGTCTAGTCTATTTTCTATTGTGTTTGATATTCTATACCTTTGTTCAATTCTAAACTGAAATCAAGTTTTTCATATGTCCTTATGCATTATATTCAACTCTTTTACTACTTTTTTTTTTATATATTTTTTGAATGAAAATGGAAACCAATTAGAAAATATTTTGAACCACTTAAAACTCTTTTACAACATACCAAACTTGTTTTGATTTAAGTCAGAGAAAGCATTTCAAATGCCTTGCAGTATTTTGGCCTTGACTTGAAGTTGTTCAAGCGCACACACACACACACACACACAGAAAGAGAGAAAAGTACACACCTATACATATACATACATCTATAGCATAATTTTCTTATATGTGGTTGGGCACTTTAACACGACGGCTCCTTGTGATTTATGCATAAATATGTGAGAAATGTTTGTTAGTATTTGCCTTGGCTTTTGGGTTTTTTGGCCAACTGTTTTTTTTTTGGCCTTTTAATTGCCTTTAATTTTCAACACCAACGGCCATGGCACGTCTTTGGCTTTATTCAGTTCTACTTCGTCGCCTTGTCGATGCCTTTCTTTCTCCCATCCCCTGTCTCCTTTTGTATGGCTGCTGTCCATTGTTTTGACGCTTAAGGCCTTTTTGGGGCATGTGCTAAAATAAACATACGTCTTGCCAAGTTAAATACATATACACATACATACTACAGCAGATATGTATATGTATAAACACTTAAGTTGCCAAGCAGTCAGCAGTGGCATCATGTTCGACGTGGTTACAGAACCGTAACATAACGTAAACGTAACCCTGTAACCGTAACGTGCTCCTTTTTTGCCACTGCTCAAATAAAATATTTACATTCCATTTAGGCGCCACAACCGCGTGGCAGGTTTCCTTGTAACTACGTCTGGTGCCCTTCTGCCTGCTTGCCTGTTGACTAAAACACTTCATCTTCATTTCACAGTTATTTTCAACTTCATTTGCGTGGTAAATAGGTGAACAAATACGCTCACCGCCCACGTTTGCCTCTGCTTTCTTACCCAAAAGTCTCAGGTTTGACTTGAAGTTGTCTAACTGTCTCTCTCTTTCTCACTCTTTTTGCTCCTGCTCTGCCTGTCTGTCTGTCTGGCGGGCAGCACGCCGCCTTGGCATTAATATATGCCCTCGTAACTGTGTCACAGTGTCGTTTAACTTATTAGCCAGGCCAAACTTGGTGGCCTATTTGCATTAGCTTGTTTCTGCTTGCTGGTAAGCAAATACCCTATACTCTTAATGCCAACATAACATTTTTAATGAGCTAGCTGACTTTATTATGTTATTTTGATTAAGTTCTAATTAACACAACTTCAAGGTAAACCTAACAAGCCAACGCCGAAAGGTAGGCAACAAAAAATGTAGTTTTAATCAGGATCGGCAAGAGATTCTATTAGTTTGTGGTTTACTTTTGCAAATATTGTGTTAACAAAGTGTTATAATAACTAACAGTTTATATAAAAGATGATCTTTGAATTTTCCTTTATTAGAATATATATTATAAAAATTTGAACATATAAAAAAAATTAAGTAACAAAGTTAGTCTTATATAAATGCACTTGAATACTGAATTTTCTTGTTCTATTTTGCCTGGATAAGAATACGTTCTTATGTTTTATTTGTTCAACATTTTATTGATATTTTAAATATATCGGATATGTTATATATACTTTTGGTTTTCCTTTTTAAGATCTTATGGTTAGAAGAACTTCAAAATATACTAAAGCAACTGAAGTTGAGTCTAAATCTTCGTCATGGAAGACTTTTGATTATTCCCGATTTCCTTACGTACTTGCAATTGTTTTAGAATAGGTTTAAAAAAACCATTTGAGAACATTTTCTATGATTGGGGGTTACTTATCCTAAGATTATATTTCTCAAAAATTGATAGTCCAGAAATAATCTTTGAATATAAGGATCCAAATATTTCATTGTTGTCGATGTGTTACTTTGTAGGAATATTTTAAGCCCCATCAAGATTTTTTAACCTCTTTATATTCTACCTCTTTTTTCGTTCTTGTCTTATATTTTAGCATGTTCTTTCTTTTCCATTTAAAAATCTTACCCATGCCTGTTGTGCCCTCCTTCAGGTACAAAATTTTAATATTAACTCATTTCTACTATATGCATTTCTCAATCAACTGCAACAACATCTTAAGAAATTTACCATAAAACTTTCTTTTAAATGCAAAAACTTGCTTTCGCTTAAGTCATTTTCCCATTAAGTCAAATCTGTGTTTAAAAAAAACTCCAGCTTATGACTACTTGGTCTGGCAATCTTAAATAAACCATTTTAATTCTTAGTTGCTTTATAAATAAATATTCATAGAGGACTTAGTAGTGTATCTTTTGGTTGGTTTTTTTTTTTTTAGATTTTGTTTGTAACCATTTTCTTTTCATCATCTTTTTCTTACATTTCACTTTTACCCCTCTCTCTACAATTTCTGATGGGGTTGACAAGTCGAGCGCAAAAAATGTCGGTTAGCCGAGCAAACATTTTCATTGCCCACCTCTCCGTCTCCGTTTGCTCCATTGCCAGTAAAAGAAACGCTAAAGATGCAGGCGGAGATTAAATAATTCATTAAGGCAACTTTCGGTGAGTGAGGGGCAGAGAAAGCTTCTACATTTTACTCCTCGTCATCAGTGGCCTCATCATCATCATCATCATCTACCATTTACCATCTACCATCTAGCATCTTCCAAGTTTCATCTAGGCAAGCCTTGAAGATATTTTGATAAGCAAAAGGGTAATTAAGCGCTGAGAGTTGCCCGTAAAATTTTTGCGCTAAAATGAAATATACAAAAAACGAGTTAAAAAAATTCAAAAAAAAAAGATAGAGAGAGAGAGCAAGCGAAAGTTTTGTCGCTGCATAGATGACGACATGAATTTAAATAGAAATTAAATTAAAATGAGTAACTAACAGGCACAACAATCAAGGCTGAAATTGTGCAACCAATTTGGCAACAAGAGAAGGGAGGGGAGGGGATGGTTTATAGGGTATTTGCTTGGATATTGCAAATATATTTAATAGTAGCGCGAAATTGGTGGAGCTTGTAAACAAGAGTAGGAGGCAATTGGGGCCAACTGAGCAACAGCAATTAAAAGAACGCCTGCCTGTACATGTGCCATACACACACACACACACACACTAGTGTGTTTGTATTGGAGATTGCACATGCATTTATGTTATACATACACATATAGCGACACCCACCAGGACACTTCATATGCATGACAATGTCATGGCAACTTGTAAGCTACACGAATTTTCCCCGCCCTTTAACATTCCCCTTTTTTGGTTATATATGTATACAATTTTCCCCCTCTTCTCTCTGCGCCCCTTAGCTTGTTGCAGATTTATTGCAGCAGGAAAACAGTTGTCTGTCTCCTCACCATGCAATCTCCCCCGTCCCTTTTAACTCTATACTTTCTGTTTATTTGTGCATGCGTTTGCCTTGCAGTTTTTCAATATATTTCGGAGATTGCCCATTGTTGGCCTTGGCTCTGGACTCTCGACTATGGCTGGGACCTTTGCTTAATACCCTTTAAAAAAGTTCCAGTGTTAAGAGAAGTATGCTGGAGCTGTTTAAATTGGAGATGCTAGAAAGTATATGGAATTCTTTAGATTATCTTTCTCTACAATTTTAAAAAGCGTGTACTATATCTTATTTATAATCTTATCACAAATAATGACCCTAATCTTTACTTGATATTTGGAACATTTGGAAAGTAGATACAATATTAAAAATATTACTTTATTTTACAGTACAAATCAAAGAGTAGTAGTAAAACAAAGTTGTTTTAAAAAAAAATTCAATTCAATTATCAATTAAAGTTTTTCACTAAAAGCGTTAAATAAAGCCTTTTGGCTACATGAAAATTTACTTCTTTTTTTTTAATAGATAAATGAAATGTACTATTCAATTATATTCAGATATTTTCAATAAAAAGTGAAACATTACAAAAAAATAATCTTAGCCTAATTTGGGTTTGAGTTGACAGCCCTAAAAAGAGGGTATTTACATGTTTAATTATTACTAATTATTTCCTTAGGCAAAATGAATCAAACTGAGTTCCTTTAGTTGGATTTGTTGCTCTTTGATTCTTTCATCTGTTAAAAAAAAGGACAGAAATATCAAAAATAATATTATATTTTACTTTTGATTTACATTTCTCATTTCATTTATGTCCTCCCTTTACCCAAAAAATGAGTTCCAAATACATCTGTAAAATAGATTTACTCAAAAGTATTTAAGAGATCTTATTATAATTGTATTAAGTTTATATCTTAAACCACCTTCTTTTACTTTTCAAATATTAACCACTTTAACCTACATAATTCCCTTTACAGGGCATCTCATATTTCATATTCAACTTGCTCAATAAATTTGTTTTTTTAAGCTTCTTTTTTTTTATGCCTTTGGCGGCGTTAAAACCGCTGTAAGTAACTAAGTTGTAGTCCGCCTTTGATTCGTTTTTTTTTTTTTGGTTCGTGTATATACATTTTTTCGTATGGAGTATCCGTTGCCTGGGTCTGTTTCAATAACAATTTTACAATTTGTTGGCGGTTTTATATATATACATTTTAAATATTCCGAAATTCTACAACAACAAAAACAACAAAAAAAAGTCAAAACGAAACGAAAAGAAGAAACAATTAAAGCTGTTGGTTATTTAATGGAAACTATTTGTCTCTGTGTGAGTGTGTGTGTGAGGTATATAAAATAGAATCATTCATTCAATCAAGTTGGCAAAAAAATTTGCATGTCAAAAACCACAGAGCGTTAAATTCAGTGTAAAATTTTTTTTTTTTACCTAATTAGTTGGTAAATGGCCTGAGGGGAAAATGGCAAAAGTCAACCTCAACTAACAACACCCATTAGTTAGCTTGTTTGCAACAAACATTATCGTAACAGCAACAGCAACAGCAATAGGACATGGTTTAGTAATTACATGTTGTTACCAGAACACAGAAAAAAAAGTGTGTTGCATACCGCCAGGCGGAGTGCATTAAATTGCCTGAATGCTCACTTTAAAAAGAAGCTGCAAAAAAAAACATTGCCACGCCGTTTTGCATTGATTTATTGCCACAACCGGGCAGGCAACTAAAGGAGGCTGGACTTTCTTCTCTTCTGTCTACCCTTTGCCACCCTTCCTTCTCCTTCTCCTTCTTCTGCTTGGGCGCCAGTGCATGAATGTCACTGAACAAAAATGGACAAGACAACCAACCAAAAATAAAACGAATGAATGAACCAACAAGCAAGCATTGAATATGGCCAACCCAGTAACAAATAACAATTCCAACAGCCAACTAAATAATGGCAAAAAAGAAACGTCGAGCAAAGAAATCAGCGCACGTTGGCAATTAATAATGGGCCCCCAAATGAAACAAAAAAAAAAGGAAAAGGAGTAGAAAATCTAGACCTAAAGGTTTCGTTTAGGTTTCAGTTTTGGCGGCCTGCGTATGGGGACCAGCAAAATGTTTGCAAAAAACAAAGAGCCAAAATGTGATATGGGCTCTGGTGGGAAAAAATTTGTGGTAGTAAGAAGAAGGCATTGGAAAAGACCAAGAGACCAGACAGGAACATAGAAATGTAACCTGTCTTAAAGAGGTCGAGACTTGGTTGGTTTAAGTTAAGGAAAAAATTGATTGAAAAATATTATAAATATGTGTAAAAAATGAATGATAAACATTTGATTGTAGAGCACTCTCTAGTAATTGCATAAGAAACTTTTAAAAGCTGCAGTCTTCATTTCTATTATTTATGGACAATTAAATTCTTTAGAATATTTACTTAATTTGAGAAACTTTTTCAAGTTTCAATTATTTATTAAACAACTTTCAATGGCTTCAATTTCGTTTCGGTAAAAGTGAAATGATTTCTATAGGGTTCAATTAAAAATTTAGTAGTCATTAAAATAATATACGAGATTTCAATATTTGTCTCAGTAGTTGCCTTCTTCTCAACGCCAAAACTTCAACTTGAGGCTTAAGATAAAAAATAGTTTTTGAATGCATAGACGAAATTGATCTTTAACGTTTCAGTATTTGCCTTCTTCTTCACACCCAAACTTCAATTTAAAACTTAAAAAAAATGAAGCAAGCAAGTCGTCCCTGCCGACATTGAGTATACCCTGTACCAACTAGTTATATTAAATGAAATATAATATCCTCGAAATCGCCTTTAATTTCATGGAAAATTCTCTTTAACATGCAGCAACAGCGAACGCATGCTGTCTCGCTCACTCTTGCCAGCCAATGTAGCCTTGGCAATTCAGTGCATAACTCTTATAGGTATATCTCCGATATTTATTGTCCGATTTCGACTTTGGTCAGCTAGTCCAGTTTGGGCATATAATTAAGTGTGTAACTAATTAAGTAAGAATACGATATCTTTAATACAGCTCTAGTAATACGTTTTCCCGATTTACGAGGGCGGAAGTGGGCGTGGCAAAAATTTGAAACAAACTTGATCTGTCTATGCATTAGACGCATGTTCACACCAAATTTGGTAGCTCTAGCTCTTATAGTCTTCGAGATCTAGGTGTTCATACAGACGGACGGACAGACGGACGGACAGACAGACATATCTCAATCGACTCGGCTAGTGATGCTGATCAAGAATATATATACTTTATGGGGCCGGAAACGCTTCCTTCTGCCTGTTACTTACATTTTAGCGACTTTAATATACCATTTTACCCTATGGGTACAGGGTATAAAAATAGTTTTTAAATGCTCAGAAATTTTAAAGTTGATCTTTATCGTTTTAGTATTTGTAAACTTCTTATAACCAAAACTTTAATATTAAACTTATATAAAGTTGTTCTTCACCTTTGAAATAAGTAGAATCAGTAGACAAAAATAAATTTAATTAAAGTTAAATTATTAAAATTTTGCTTTGCTAATCTGTTAAATTTCCTCTACTATTTCACTTATTTTCTTCTTTTTACTTTTAATTTTTTAATGCAATAATTCTTAATTAATATTTAGATAAATGTATAAAAAAATTATATAATTTATTATGAAAATTTTGCATCCCATACAATTATAAAATTTAACTTTCATTGGACCAATTGGCATTTGCAGTTGGTGAAAAATGTTTAAATGGCCATTAAAGCTTTTTTGGGTACCAAAAAAGTGAGATATATACAGACACATGCTGACAGTTGCATAATATATAAATTAAATGCCACGTACACACACACACACACACATACACATACCCACACTGAGATAGACTTTTATACAGGACACGCACACGGCTGTCATATGTAATTATTAATTTCTAAAAAGCCATTCAAAATAATATAATTTTAAAATACGCTCTCGCGAGAAGGCAAGTGACGTGCCACCATGGCAGCACACATTCGGGTCAGGATCGGACGCAAAAACGTTGGTCAACAAAACGTTGCTCAATAACAAATGTCGTTAGCGATTAATTTATGTGACCCTGTACCCAGTCCCAGTTCTAGTCCCAGTTCGAGTTCTCATGCGAGTCCTCCGGTCCCAATTCCAAACAGTTTGCCAAATCAATATGCCCGTTGCGTAAAGAAGAAATATGCCAAATGTGCAACATCGCATTCACCCCCCTCTCTCTCTCTCTCTATTGGTTGACCTTTTCACTATTTTGCTTCGCATATAATATTTTCCATATTTTGGCATTCTATTTGCATTTTGCATATGTTTTTTTGATTTAAATGCGCATTCGCATAGTCAACTAATCCTAATTTAAATGTATGTACTCTCTCCCTCTCTCTCTCTCTCTCTCTCTCTTTTGGTTTGACCATTTTCAACCATTTAAAATGAACCAAATATTTAATTGTTATGCAAGAAATTAGCGCACAAATATTTTTAAACAAAAATATTTGAAAAAAAAAAAACACACGAAAAACGAATCGAAGTGAGTACTGAAATTGTGGTCTCAAATGTTTTGCATAACAAATTCAATTAAATGGCCAAGTGCGTGTATTAAAAACATATTAAACTATAATTGCAAAATTAAAATTTTTCGGTTAGAATAATATGTAAATATATATATACTATATGAAATGGGATAATTGCCTGTGGTATGTCTCATTGAGCAAAACGAAACATTAAATGAAATTCTGATGAAAATATCTGAATTATCAAAATAAAAATTAAATTAACTTTCCATACATTATTATTCTCAATTCTTTCTTTGATAATATAAAAGTATTTATTTATAGATAATCGCTATATATATATGTATAAATATAATTTGAACAAAAAACTATTTATTTGTTAAACTATATACGATTTATAGAGAGGAACTCGTGGATTACTAAGTTTTGAGTTGATTCAATCTACGAATTTTTAGCTAAACGATCACAGTGGATCTCACTATGATCTTCACATAAGTTTAAAATTCTTCAACTATTCAGTTATGCACATAAATAATCTGCCAAATTTTTTTTTGCAACCTTTTCAAACATTTTCAAATTCTTTAACTATTCAGGTATACATAATCATATGTACTATACTTGCCAAGTATTACTTGGGTAAAAGCAGCTCATTGAGGTGAACCGGCTCATTCGTTCATTTTTTCGAAGTGAGCCAACTCGCGCATATGGCTCACCGGCTCAATTGGAGATAGCTCGTGAGTTCACTTTGCGATCCCCAATTGAGAAGAACGCAAAACGAGCCAAAAGAACTAGTAAGCCAAACTCAGCTAGTGTGCCAAAATGAACTAGTGAGCCAAACTGAGCTAGTGAGCCAAACTGAGCCATATTGAATGAACAAGCTTAGTGGCTCAGTTCAGTGAGCCATTCATTTTGGCTCACTCACTCATGAGCTACCCAAGTATACTGCCCAATATGTACTTTGAAAGTTGTTGGTTTTTTTTTTTGCAACCTGTTCAAGCAATTTAAGGACATTGCTTACCAATTTAAACTTCCATTGCTAAAAAATCTTGTACAATACCAAAATTATATTCCTACATACAAACATCTATCTATATATCTATCTATATATATGCATGTTTCTATATACATATGTACATATGTATGTATCTCCCTCTGGTTATTTGTATTGATTTGTTGCAATGCAATAAATTCTTATAAACTTGTTAAATATATAGCCAAAAAACAATGCTATGCCACAAATCTCTAAATTCCCGCAATAGTTTTTAAAAAGGGGCAAACAAAATTTATTTTTATTTGCGCGACAAACAACTGAAAAGAATACAGAACAACAACAACAAAAAAAGAAAGAAAAAACAAGTAAAAAAGTGGCGAAAAGAACCAACAAGTTATATCAAATATATGACCAGACATTGTTGTTGTCATTATTGTTGTTCAACAGCAATTAAAATTGCCAAAAAGAACCAAAAAAAAAACAAAGCAATAAATGCAATTGGCCAAGCCAAAGGCAGAAGCAACAACAACAACAATAACAGCAACAACAAATGCGCTGCTTATCTTCGACTCCTATTTAGTAAGGACAACAACCCGTGAAACTTTGCTAAACATTTTCGACTTGAACAGAGGAAAAGTAGCAATAAAAATGTAGCTCACGCGGCTAGGGTTAGGTTGGGGAGAGAGAGAGAGAGAGAGAGAGAGAGAGAGGAGGAAGGACAACACACACACACACACACTCTCACATTGCATCTATCGTTGGAACGTAAATCGTTGTAATAGAAACATTGCATTTTATTGCATTCGTTCTCGTCCTGCTCGTCGTTGTCGTCGTCTCTTTGGCTTCTGGTTTTGGTTTAGTTTGGTTTTACTTATTTTTTTTTCTCCTTCTCCCATTTGTTTTTTCTTGTTTTTTTTTTTCGTATTCTTTTTTCGGCCAATAACACTCTGATAAATGGTCAAAACGGCTCTCGTGTCGATGTCTCTATCTCTGTCTCTATGTCTGTTTCTGCTGCAATGTACCCAGCTGCCCATATTTGTCTAAGAAAGTGCCAACAACAGAAAAACAGAACTTTTCAATTTGTGCTAAAAGTCTTCTGTTTCCATTTTTTTTTTTTTTTTGGTTAGTTGTAGTTGTTGTAGTAATATGTAAGTATAGTAAATCTTATACTTTCATAGAGTAACCGACTTTTTATCCTAGTGTCTTCATTACCTGTCGCGGTTTTCTCTTATAAATGGTCTTAACTTAACCCAACTCTATATCACCTTTACCAAGTCTCTTCCCCCCTCTCTCTCTCTCTTTTGCTTCTCTCCTGCTTTTCCCTGCATTTTCAGCTGCGGTTTTGTGATTTGTCTTTCTGGCCGAGAGCAAAAAATATACTTTAATTAAGTTAAGTACATGACCCGAAGGGATTTGATCGAACGAGCTGCCAAAATGTGTGTCTGCTTTTTTCCAGCTTTTATTTTACCTTTTTCTCTTCTCTTTTTTTTTTTTTTACTGGTCCCTCGTTGGATGAATAATGCAAGTGTGACTAGGGGCCATGGCCAGAAAAAAAAAAAACTGTGGACACATTTGCATTGCATTTTTCTGTCGTTTGTATTTTATTTCAGATTTTTTTTTTTTTTTGTTTAAATGCTGGAAGGACTCAACTGAGGCCGAAGGCTTGTGATTTTAGCCAGGACCCAAAAGTAAACACATTTGCTTGAGCTGACACTCTAAGAGAGAGAAACAGAAAATGATAAAGTGGAAAATAGAGAGAAAAGGAAAAAACTAAAGAGTTGTATGTTAATATTTGATAAAGGAAGGCTTTTTGTTTTTAAATATTTTCTAAAATATTTTTCTATGATTTAAGAGGCTATTTTTGGGTGAATAAGATTGAAAGAAGTTCATTGGTTACTTGAGATTCGGGCAAAGTTTCTATGCTGATCAGTTTTTCCCAATGGGAATGTACACGTAAAGGTGAACTTTGGTACTTTACAAGCTTTCGAATGTTCTTTGGCTTCATTTAGTTAGAATTCTCAACTAGTTTAAGCTCTGAAGTCGTGGAAAAGCAAGGCGAAATAGCGCTGAGACAAACTCTTGCAAATAATCTAACGTGAAGCCCGTTTCAAGATAACACTTTATTTCAAAAACTAAAATTATTAATATTTTATTTAGATAAGTGTCAGAGTTTAGAGGTTTTGTTGTTTTTAGATGATGGGAGAAGCATATTTTAAGAATGTTTAAATTTTAAGTAGATTATTACAATCAAATAATACCAAGATCACTTAGTTGAAACTTAATAAAAAGTCTAAGTTTGCCAAGTGAAAATAATTATTAATAAGCGAGGCTTTAACAATGAAAGTTTTGATTAGGCTATAGTAAAGTATATATGTATATGTCGGAGACTCTTAGGCATATTCGTAGCATTTAAAGAGCGCAGCGAGTTCCGTATGCGTTTAGTTCTTTGGCTTGGCTGTCATCTCGCTCAAAGACCTAGGCAGGTTTTCACCAATACTAACAACATCTGCATGACTAAGCAGTTATTGTCAAACTTCTATGATTCAGTAGTCAATGTCAAACTAACATGACAATAATCACTGGTACTCTTACACGACAGAAGTCACTGTAACTGTACCTAATGTTACCAGCTCACCATATTACAATTATGACGTAGAGAAGGACATCAGAGTCCTCAAATAGAAAGAGAAATAAGACCTTATAAGGTATCATAGGGTATTGCACTGTCTGACATCAAATAGAAAGTGAAATAAGACCTTATAAGGTATCATAGTGCAATACCCTATTTTATCTTCGACATATACTTTTGAATTTATTATGATAAGTTTTCAAAATATTTGCAAATGTTGAAGTATACCAGCAAAATATTTTGTATCTGATAAGTATCTTTTAATAAAAAGTTGGAAAACGCGTTAAAAACTATTGGCTATACATATAACAACAGTTTTTAAGGTCCTACTTTCTTATATTAATATAGTAAAGCGCTAATTAGTTGTGGTCTTTGTCAAAAGTCTTGGAAGTCAATGTTTCAAGCCAAAACTGGCCTTAGTCTATAGTAGAATGAGGATGGAATTGGAATCCTATGATTTTAGATATATAGTAGAATGAGGATGGAATTGGAATCCTATGATTTTAGATATATAGTAGAATGAGGATGGAATTGGAATCCTAAGATTTCAGATGTATAATAGAATGGATATGGCATTGGAATCCTAAGATTTTAGATATATAGTAGAATGGCTATGGAATTGGAATCCTAAGATTTCAAATACATATATATGCAGATATTAAAGTGACAGATTTCATCTTCATCTCATCATCTGCTCGTGCCAAATAGCAGTTTGTTGCCTTTAAAAAAGTTGATTGCCAAATGGCGTGAATGACCTTTATTAAAAATCCACAATCAGTCGCATCATTTGGGGCAGTCTTACTCAATAAAGTAAAAACCGGTACATATGCATTGTGAATAAAGAGATGCTTATTAAATCTGTTAATGCAAAATATATGATTATCATTTCACTGACTGTATAATTAATGAAATTGCACTAACTTAGACGGTAAATTACTTTATCTACTCAAATGCCATTTAAGCGTTCAATCTAATGAAAACTAGTAAAGTTTATATAGTTTCCATATTTCAATTAATTTTTTTTAAAGAGTGCTTTAACACATTATTATAGAGATTTAAGATATATTTAAATAATGTTTTTTTTCTACTTATTTACAGCTGCCAAATTACTCTTTAATATTTAAAGCCACCGCAAAAATGCGAGTTCTCCGTGTGTATGTTTATTTTTTTGTTTGTTTCATTTAGATTTTGTCCATTACACTAAGCCGATTAAATCAATTCACATATATCGGTAATAGGCAAAGGAAAAAAAAAAAAAGAAATTTACTATAATTTTTTGACAGTTCGATTTTCATTTAATATATATATATATATATAGCCTTATACTATATGCATAACGTAACGTGGATTTAAATCGGTTTGCTGTTTAGTAAAATGGCAAAAAATGGTTGTAAAGGAAAAAGTTAACAAAATATAATGATTGTGGGGAAGGGAGGTGGGGCAAAACCTTTTGGCAAACATTTTGATGATTTCCATATCAAGGGACCAGGGCCAGCTGGCAATGCTAGCAGATTAAAATAGATTACAACTGAATTATTTGATAATGCCCTGGCATCGGAACAACAGAATGAATGCATTGTCGCATTTCATTTTCATCAATGTGCAAAATTATTTTCGATTTATATTTTTGGCATCGATGCCACTGCAATTTGCCGCTTGAAATGGATTTTCTTTTTCATTGTTGTTGACAATTTTTACGTTTTTCTTTTTTTTTTTGTTTCAATAAAATTATAAAAAGTGTGAAATTGGAAATGAATGGGACTCAATGGAAAAATTGTTATACATATTTTTTTTTCGTGTTTTTTTTAAAGAGTTCTCGTAACGATGGTCGTTGAGTACTGAAGGCTTTCATTGGGTCAATAAAACTTATTAATGCACTTTTTAACTTTTACAACGAATTAGTGAAATAATTGAAATCAATCGTGGCAGTAGCACAATGTCCCGGATTAAGGACTATATATCTGTTTTTGTGTTGTAGCGAATTTAAGTTATAGGTAAAGCAGTTTATGGAACTTTCAGAGGACATCGTTTAAGGCTTCAAGTAAATACAAAATTATATGATTATTCAATTTCTGCATATTTATACATATGTATTTAGATTTAAATAGGTCAAATTTGTTGGCATGAAATCAAAAGTATTTGTAAACCAGACAAAAATTGGGTTCCTAACTCTTTGTAAAGTTTTTCATTACACCAAAAATAGATAATACGAAACAATTTTTATTTACAAGTTGTCTTAAGGTGCCAAATATCTTTTCTAGAATCCTATTCTTAGGATAGCTATACAGCTTTATTATTAAATATATAACAACAAAACCTGTCAAATCGGTATTCCATGCCAATTGTTTCTATATGAACTTGAATCTTTTGAAAATTAGCTTACGAAAACGTACTTTTATTATACTTTTAGGTTTAATAGTTTTTTTTCTGTATTAGATTAGTTTTATCAGGTTCCGTGTCTTCTTACTTGTCACGCTGCTTAATATAATGCAAAATAACAAAATAAAGCTATAAAATAATAATAACTAGAAGGATAGGCTAACTTCGGCCGTGCCGAAGTTCGTATACCCTTGCAAACTGTTATTTAACAATTTAAATATATACACATTTATAATGTAACAAAATCATTAGAAAGAATATAAAACAAGTCAAACCTACATTAAATGTTTGTAGCAAGAGAAAAAAAGTATTTCGAAAAAAATATTTTTTTGGCCCGATTGTTCCTATGAGAGCTATAGCATATAGATGACCGATTTGTCTGAAACTTAGCACAGACATTTCTATATATACTAAACTTTCAAAAACCAAGTTTCGTCACAATCGCTTTCAAAACACCCAAGTTATTGCTCTAAGACTATATTCTTGACCGATCGTTCCTATGGGAGCTATATGATATAGTCAACCGATTCTGATCAAACTTGGTGTATTTGTTTAAAGGTGTATTAAACTTATGAACCCCAAATTTCGTAACAATTAATTGAAAAACAACAAAGTTGAAGTGTAATTCTAATTTTGACCGATCGTTCCTATGGGAGCTATATGATATAGTCATCCGATCAGGATGATTCCGAGATATACAATGCCTGCAGCAAAATACTTGTGAATTAAAATTTAGTATGAGTATGCTAATGACACTGATTTCTGATCATATTCGCCTCCACAATTAAGTTTTTCTTACTGACTTTCTTGACTGATTCTCTGATCTCCAAAGTGTGCCACTTCGTTCACTCAATCTGGCTACTCCTTTTAAGAAGAAAGAAGATCCCGTATTCCACATAATTACTATCAAAAAGTAAAACTTTAGCTGATCATATTTTCTAGTACATTTTTTATCAATAACAAATTGTTTATTGTTCTTCTGGTTTAAGTTTCTAATCCTTGGTTTTATTTTATTTCTTCTTTAGCGCCTTAAAGTCTTAGATCGAAGCATATCTAAGTTAGTTACTAATAGTTCTATGCCAAAGGCAAATAGCAAATTAACTCCATTATTAAATAGAACTTATCTAGATTGATCTTTCATAGAAAGATGCTAATAACCAAGTACAGCTTACTTCTAACCTAATAGATCTTCTCTTACAATACAACCTTCAGCACAACATTCCATTTCAATTCAATCTATCTATTTTCACTGCTCCAAAAACAAACTTAAAAGATTGCATCTGAAATTCTAGAAAAATATATGTCAAAGTTAGTTCATCAAGTGAAATATATTTTTTGTCTCTAATGCGAAAAAAAAGAAGAATACCTTGTGCCAACTCATTGTTATTTCATGATGCCAACACGATTCGCTTTCAGTTGGCTTTCAACGTTGCCAATTTTCACAACTATGGCAATTACTCAAAGGACGCCAAACAACTGCCACAACAACTGAAATGCCTGACCCATAGTCCCCGATCCCTAGTCCCGGGTCCCAAAGCTATGTTTACAGCCAGCAGCAGCAGCAGCAGCAGCAGTCACAGTACAGTACTTTGGAGGTGAATGGGAGGAGAGCCAACAATCAGTTGACAAAAATATTTTTGCATGCACATTTGGGTGCACTTTGGTTGAAAATCTGGTAAAAACTGGCGAAAACTGTTGCCATTGGCGTCGGCGCATTAAATATGCAACACCTATGACAGGCAATAGCAAAGGATAAGCTTTTGCCAATGATAAAGGGAATGCAAACTAAAACAAAGAAAAAAATAGTTATCATCCTTCATTTTGTGAGATGGAGGTGTTAGAGGGGGCAGCAACAAAGTGGCACAGTGAATCTGTAAGCAATTTGCTGGAAAATTTGTCAAAGAAAATTCAAGGGAAAAAAAATTAGAAAAAATTATGACTTCCGCAATTGTTTGGGCGAACAAAAGGCAACTAATGTAACCCAGCAGCGGCATAGGAAAAACTTCTTTACAGGCAGGCAACTGTTGCTTTTCCTCCTCCAAAGAGAGAGTGAGAGAGAGAGGGGGAGAGAGACACATGAGCAAAGTTTTTCAAATAGAAAATGTTTAATTTCCCCAAAGACAGCGACGATGCCAAAACGCAGCATTTTCAAGCCAGGCTAAAGAAAACTTTCTTTTATATATATTTTACAATGGGCTAGATATGGGGTTGTGTGTGTGCGAGTGTGTGTGGGTGTATGTATAGGTGACGTAGTGCGCTTACCATTGCAACAGTGCAGCCAAAAAAGTTTTCGGTTGGCCCCAAAAAGTTACCAAGACGAAGCGCCTTAGCGTCCCCCGCAAAAGTCGAACTTGTTAGTTTGCCATAGCGTTGAAAATTATATTATTTGAAACTTTTCAAATGTCACCAGAGAGTCAGAAATTTTCTATGACAAAGTGTTGTTGCTATTATTGTTGTTGGTGCTGGTGCTAGTGTTACAGCTACTTGGGAGTAGATGTGTGTGTGTGTGAGCGTTAATTAAACATGTGCGGCAAATTAAGTGTGTACTAAGTATATATGTATATAGAAAAGAAATTTCAACTACCAAACTAATGGTTATGGCTCATCGATTATTTTGTGATGTATGGACCAGGCTTGGGGATTCTGCATGATTTTATTTTCGAAGTTCATCTGATAAAGATAAAGTATATAAAATTATTCAAAATTGAGTTTGAACTTAAATTTATCAATGTTAGTTGTATAAAAATCAACATTTTTAAGCTAAAGTTTTGGTCAAGAGTCTATGTAATAATAATTAAGTTGAAGTTTGTATTTGATTTGTTATGTTTAAGTTAGAATTTTGGAGTAAGAGACTTTCAAAAAATGAATATTGAAGTTTAAATCTATCATCTTTGTTTTGTTATTAAGTCGCCACATGTTGCTTAAACTCATTCTAAAGCAATTTTTTTAATTTTTTTTTTTTAATTTATTATATATTTGCAATCTGTCGTTAGACAATGAACAAATTTTTTCAAAGTTAAAATTCAAAGAAATAATATTACTGACGCAAACTTTAGGTGATTTCTAGAGTTCTACCAGCCAGCTTGTGGTCTGAATGGGAGATCAAGTGGATGGTTTCTTTTAAGCCTTCTAATTTGTTGACTATTGTCCAGGAGGTTTAGTTTTCGTGACTTTCTAGTCTTACGTAATAACGGTCGCTCAGTCTTTGAATTTCAGACTTTATGGAGGGTACCTCCAGGTCACTGTGTATGTTCGAGTTTCGAACAAACCACGGCGCGTTTATGAATTTACGCAGCAGTTTGTTTTGAAATCTTTGGAGAATTTCAATGTTGGATGTGGAAGCAGTATGCAGATTCTAAAGCAATGATCGCCACGCATACAATCACAATGTGGCTTTTGTTTGTGTGCATTGAAACGGACACGAAGTCTGAACTTTACATTGAAGAAACAGAACCGAAGTAAAATTGACGAAGTTCCACGACAATGTACGGTATACATACGTGTGAAGGCAGCGCTACGACAGAGCTAAGATCTATGCAAGGGGCATGGGCTGCGACAATCACTGTTCTTAAGTGAATGAATATTCTTTAAGGAATGCTAAAGTTCCATACTAAAGTGTAAGAATCATTAAAACTAAATATAATAAAAATATGGAGAAAGTTTTTGTAAAACATATAATCAACCACCCAAATATTTTTAATGTATTTGTTGACGATTTCGACACTGATCTTTATTAGGGCGAATTTTTTAGCAGACCAACATCAGTATAGATTCCAAAAACTTTATTTATTTTAACATTAATTAATTTCAATTTTGGTTAACTACTGCAAGCGTAGGTGCGGAATTATATGCAGGAGATACTGGTTATAACGATACTCAAGGGATCGGCTTAATGGCAATGGTTTAACCTACATATATTCTTTATAGCCGATTGTACATCCATGCAAGTTTGTATGAGAACCAAGCAAATCTTTCCTCGTTATAAACGGTAAATCGTTATAGCCAGTGTCATTATAGCCGGCATCTTATGTACATACAAAGTTCATGGTAATAGATGTTGGTAAAACTTTAAAATTAAACTGTGTCTTAGCGGTGTCTTTAGTCAAAACCCTCTAAAATAACTTTAAGCATAAGATGTAGCAGTTAACTTACCAGCACGAAGGCTGGCGCTCTGTTAGGGAATGATCAAAAGAGATTTTAATAATGTAGGATAGGGTCACGTTGAGAATAAGAGTCTGTCAGGAGATGTGGAAAGATCGGTAAGGAAACGATGTATGGCAACGCAGGCAGAGTGAGTTGGGCAGTGAGAGTCGGAGTGAGTCAGTCAAAAAGTGAAGTCGGAGTTAATCGGTTAGAGAGTCGGACAGTTAAGGAGTGAATTGAAATGTTGCAGTCGCGGAAATGAGAAGAGAAAGTGTAATATAACACAATATAAATAAACACTTACTGTTATATTTAAACATTAAGCCGCAAATAATATTGTCACTAAACAATAAATTGATTATCCTTGCAATAATACGTAAAGCTAAGTCAATATGTAAAGCTTATCCTTAATTTAAGCCTCAAATGGCTGCTATTTCGGCAGCAATAATATTGGTTAATACAGTGGTGGATCCAGGGGGGGGGGCGACTGGGGGAGAGTTCCCCCCAAAAGGTTTCTAATACGAAGAATACAATGTTTTTCAATGAAGCACTTTAACACATTGACACTTTTGAATAGTGAGTTCCCCCCCAAAATTTGCCTCTGGATCCGTCCCTGGGTTAATATATTGTTTATATTTTGAAATATTGTAGCTAAGGATTCCCTTCATACTGATCTCTTTGGTTTACTACCATAGTTTAAACTAAACTAACTTACAAAGATTAATATATTTTATATTAATAATCATATATACCTACTTATCTTTACCATGTAGGAAAAACCAATTAAAAATTTCTAACATTGTGCTTAATAAGAGAAATTCAAAATCATTTCACTTTTGGTTTATCTCTTTAAAGTTATCTTTCTAAAATTAAGCAATTACTTATTTAAACAAAGCAATTCAGTTAGCACTCCAAATTATATATTTTTAGTACTAGTCACTTTCTTTTTACTACCTCATCAAGTGTTTCCCATAAAACTGGGACAACAAATGCCAACTGAATTGAATTCTAGTTCCACTTAATTGATATAAATTGCATGGACTAAACTAAAACTGTCGCAAAAAACTGATCAAAGTAAAACTTTAGACACTCTTGGAATTGAAAAAAAGAAAAAATATATATATATATACGCCTTTAGATATGGCACACAATCAAAGCGGCAAAGCAACTACATGCACTTACAACAGTTGCAACTGCAATTGCAATTTGTTGACAACTTTTGTAGTAGTTTGACACCTCACCATGCGGCACAAAACTAGCTGGAAGGCAGCCAGGCAGGCAGCAGCCAACAAGTGTTTAGCATTCTGTTTTCAGTGCAATTAAAAACGCGCCGCCTAGGCAAGCCACAAAAGACGCACACAAAGCCAACAAAAAAAAACAAAAACAAAAAACATAAAGCGAAACCAGAAGGGGGGGAGGAAAAAGGGAGCGCTGAAAAAAAAAGAAGCAAAGTGCCGCCTACAACACTTCATGACTTGTTTTTAGCTGCCATCATGACAGTTTTCAACACTCTTTTTTTTATTTTGTCGGCTTCTGTGTGTGCGCGTGGTCTAAGTGTGTGTTTGTTGGCGAGTCTGCGTGTGTGTGTGTTTGTGTGCGAGCATTTTCTAACTGCGCCTGGGGATATGCAGCAAAAATGGCATTTTAAGCACACGAGCAACAGAGACACGAGACTGACTGTTGAACTTTTAGTCCACACACATACACACACACCCATCCCTTTGGCCCCCTCGTATGCTAATGGCTGCTTAATATGCAATAATTGCAATTTTGCAACAATCAGCACAAATGTTCTGAAGGTTGCATAAGAGGTAAAGAGAGAGAGAGAGAGGGGATATATTTTTAAATTGCCAAAAGATTTCCACATTTCCCATTTTTCCAATTTTTGTTGTTTTATTGTTCTGTGGCCTAACAAAGCCAAAAGAGGTCAAAATAATTTAATAACTTTTCAGAGAGATATGCAATAAAAAGTACAACAACAACAAGAACAAAATAAGGAACTTGTCCCGAGTGGTTTGAAAGGCTAAAATACGCTTCAATTATTCAAAGCATGTAACTGATGAAGCAGAAATGCAACAGACAAGATGTATATAGGCCTACACACAGAAATGTTGAGGCATATGGTAAAACAGAGGCGTCGACTACCTAAAGGGGGGTGAAGGTAATAAGAAGTGATAAAGGTAAATGGTAATCTACTAAAAGATCTGAATGCTTAAGGGAAAAAAGGAAGTAGAAGGGCAAAGGTATAGATGAGATCCACAGTTCTGAGGTTTTATGTATTAAAAGTAGTAGAAAACCAATTAGATTTAGTTTATGTTGTTGCATATTGTTTAATATTTTTATAATGATTTGAAATGCATTTTCAATTATTTTCAAACGTTATATGTTTTGGAATTGATAAGATTTTATTTATTTTATTCTATATTATTCAAACTAATTATGTGCATATTTTAAAATAAAATAAATTGCAGCTCATAGAAGGAGCTATATAAAGTATATATATTATTGATCAGGATGACAAGCTGAGCCATGTCCGTCTGTCTGTCTGGATTAACACGATCTCCTCCGAGACCCTTAAAGTTACAGTGCTGAAATTTTGCACATAGGCTTCTTTTTGCTGTAGGCATTGCATATCTCGGAATCATCCCGATCATATAGCTCCCATAGGAACGATCGGTCGAGAATGTCGGCGCGGCCGAAGTTAGTCCATCCTTCTAGTTTTTTGTTCAACTATCTATTAATTTGTTTACTAGAAGTAAATATCTTGAATTTTACATTTCATATTTCGTTGTATTTCTAATTTTAAATTCTGTAAGCCGTTACCACATGTTAGATACACATATCTTGATATAGATATGGATTACTAATAAAATTAATTTCGGTTAATCAGAGACTTTCAGATTTTGATAACATATTAACATAGGTATTTTCAAACTTATTTTTTTATCTATTAATTTTTCTTGCGACCTCCCAATTTTACTTAAATGTTGTGTCCCATTTTATTTCATTATGAAAATCTAATAAAATATTTTACTTTATTTCATAACTTTGGCCCTTTTTGCAGATCTTTTTAGAGAATCATAAAACAGTGTTGTCTAATCATTAATCGATAAAAGTTCAAGCCTAACAGTTATCGATCTTTTTATGGTATTACTTAAGTTCTTCATATGAAAGTAGTATATACATATGAAACATGAATAGAATTTGCTCAAAATTTGAGTTAAAAACATTTCAAAATAACCGAAACGATTTAACTTAAGCTAAACCCCCATTATTAAATATTTTGACTTGTGTTGAGCACCTGTTATGGTTTATATGAATGCCATTTTAGTATTTTTGAGTGCTACGTGTTATAGATATGCAACACTGGCCGCAAGTGCTTCATCTGTGCATGTGTGTGTGTGTGTGTGTGTGAGTGCAATGCCTATTATGCTACCAAATGAAAGTGGTAATAAATTGGACAAGATGTTGCTATAAACCACACCACGACATGCCACAGCAGGACGAAACTGGACAGGGCAAGCCTAGGAACCTGAATTGCAAATGCAACGCATGTGAGGGGGATAGCAACAACAACAACAGCAGCAGCAGCAACAACAACAACAACAACAAACAAGCGGAGAACCAACGTGATTATCATGTATTGCCCACCCACAAAAACCAGCCAACTAGCCAACAGCTGACGTGGCGTCCAGCTTCATCTCCATCTTCTAACCACAAGCGCATTTATGGGCATCAGCATCTATGTATCCCCAACACACACACACGCATACACATACACTCAAATACATACACACATACTTATATCCATTCATCCCAATAGCAATGGCAGGTTGCCCATTTAATCTCTCCAAAGTGACTTGAAATTGAAATGAAAATATCAAAGTGAATATGATGACTGCATAGTACAAGCTTCGACACGTAAATGCTTCTAAAACGTATCCAAATAACTCTGTCTTTGACACCCCCGCAAACTCCTCCCTCAAAAAAAGGAGAATTAAGCGACGCTCTTTATTTTTTTTTTTTTTTGGGAGGTTTTAAAAGACTTTCCAATACATAAGAAGCTATGCATCCATGTTTGATTTATGTGGATATAACTCTTAAACGTTATCTTTTCTAATTAAAGCTTTTACCTGATGACTTACTAATTGAGGTAACATTTCATAAATATTAGTGAGTAGTGATTGTGGGGTGGGGATGGGGGGGGGGCTACTTAAGCCTTTGGCAAACTATTCAAAACCAAAGCAATTGCAATTGCATTGCAATAACGGCCAATGAACATAAGCCTGTGTGCAATTTTGGTTGGTCAGTACTTAACAAATCAATATGAAACGTTTGCCATTTACCTGAGAGACATAAAGAGGGAATAGTCAAAGTATGGGTTAGGGTGAGGGATAGAAGAGGAGGAACACATCTACTGTCCACTGAAACTGGTGTCCTTCTATATCTTACTCAACTCTGTGTGACGACTGCCAATGCAGTTCAAATATTTACCTTCCATTTAAAGTGGCAGTCAGCAACAGGAGCCCACGAGTATATACATATACATATATATATCGAGACGTGGAGCCCAAACTGCTTCATATGCTGGTCCAAAGGCATTTTCAACTTCATTTGTTGTGCAAATAGGCGTAACCTCTATTACCCCTTACCCACTTCATTCCTCTCCTATCGACAGTTACTTCTCTTTCCTGTCCCTCCTCCTCTCTCTCTCATTCACTCTTAATTTGAAGTCATATTTTGTGCAGCAATAATTGTTGAGTAAAAGTTCTTTTTGTGGCCTGGCCCAAAAGTATTTGCCAAATGTGAGAGGGGGAGAGAGAGAGAGAGAGAGACTGAGCGTGGTTTTTACCCAACTACAACCACTTGTTGTATATTGCCGATTTTTAATTAATTGAAAATATCTTTGTGGTATTGAAGATACAGTAATAAAAAAAGAGGAGAGAGAATGTCATGGCGAAAAAATGAATTTTCCAAGAGAGAGGGAGAGAGAGGAAAAACGAAAGAGTGTTTATTTTTATACCCTAGCAGAGTGTGCAATAAAATTGGTCAGATGTCAGATTTGCAAAGCATAGAAATAAATGTTGACGTAAAGTTTATATATTCATGATTAGCATCAATAAACGAGTCGATGTAGCATTGTTCGTCTGTTTCTCTGTCTGTTTCTATGCACATTTTAGACCTTAGTTTTTAAGCTATGTGAATAAAACTTGGTGGATAAGCTTTTTAGATGTGTAAGAGTGTCAAGCATAAGAATTGATCGGATCGGATCACTATAAGATATGGTACCTTATGGAATAATCGGATGTGGCGATATGAAATAAATTCCATTACATATCTTTTTTGCTATAAACTTTATTTCATTTATAATTTGATTGCATTTAATCCGATAAAGCGCACAAAGTACTTAAATAGTTAAGAACTGTAAGGGTATACAAACTTCGGCACGACTGAAGTTGGCTTTCTTGTTATTTTTCTCTTAATAGACTAGAATGGAATCCCCGGGAATACGTTTATTCATTCAATTCAAAAGAGGGAGAGTCCTAAGCGGAAAGCGGTGAGTTTGTGGAGAGTGGCGGACTATCCTTTACTGTTATCCACGCCTTTTTATTTTACTTTTTTAATCCCCTCTCTGTTAAAGCGGCAACAGAACGATTACAATTTGTTTTGCTTGCTTTTATTCTCACATTTCTGTTGCGACTAATCTGCAATTATGTTTTACATAAAAATCGTATCACATGCCGCACAAACAAATAAACAAACAACAAAAACGACAAGAAAAACAAAAATAAAAAATAAACAACAAAAGAAAAGTTTTTCAAAAAGTTTTACCCAACCCCGCCAAACCACCCCGCTCATCCTTGTTTCAGCTGTATGTTTTGATATTTGTGCAACAACAACAAAATAATACAAAAAACTATCAGAGACAACAACAGCTTCCAAACTGCCAAAGCCGGACAACGGGGCGTATGAATGAGAGAATGAAAAAGAATAAGTGTGAGTTTTCTACATGTGTGTGTGTGTGTGTTTTATTTTCATTGTATGTTTTATAATAAATTTAATTTGTTTGTATTGTTTAATGAACCCCATTCTTCTCTTACTTGTATCCTGTTGTTACTTACTAATCAATGTTAATTTGAAATCTTTGCCGTGAGAGCAAGAAACTTTTGTTTCATCCAAATTGAGTAGTTTAAGTTCAATTTTGGCAGTTTAAGTAGAAGTTGTAAAGAACAACACAATTGTTTACAAAATACAAACTAAATATATATTAAAATGTTCATCAGCAGACAAAAAGTTGTAAAATTGTCAGTGTCTTGAAAGGCCACTTAAAGATCCCCTTGGAGCCAAAGTAAGACCAAAAAGTAAGAAGTTTTCTTGCCAAAGAGTTTTCCATGAGAAGAGGCTAGTCCACTTAGACTTCCTTTATATGCGAAAAGTCCATTGCAAGGCTAGCAAATAGAAAAGACAATAAAATGTCGATTCATTTTTTGGGTAACTAATCTTGTCTTCACTTTATTAGTATATAATGAAAATATTTTGTCATAGTGGAAGTATAAAGTATTGCATTGTGAAGTACTTTAGATAGTTAAAGGACTCAAATGTAATTTAATGGACTTGATTTGAAATGTTTATATATTTGATTTATGGCTAAGAGTTAATTCGGTTGGGACTTGATTTGAAATGTTTAACCATAGGTTGATTCAGACTATAGTTTGTCCTGATACCAAAAGAAGATATTAAGAGATCAAAAAGCTACTTAACAGTGAACTGTCGTTTGGAAGTGACAATCTAATTGTTAAACATTACAATAAAAATTTCTTAGATTTCGTAACTTTATCGATCAATGGGGTTTATAAACGTATAATATAGCTAGTCGAAAAGGAAAAAGTGTCTAGCTTTACCTATAGGTACCCAAAATATCTACCGAAGAGACTTCAGACCCATTTCAGTGACTTTAACATATACTCTTACCACTTTTTGGGAATAGGTTAGAAAAAGTTTCCTTTTCATAACTATAGATAAGGCAAAATGTATCTTAAATTCTTAAGAAATACGAAAATTGAATCAGTTCTTGTATCAAAATTCGTATCAGCATTTATAGCTGCATTTCTAATAGCATAAAAAAAGTTATATACTTGATCAAAATACAAACCAGTGGCAATTTTCACACTCTGAAAATATGATAGTTTAAATATATATACACATGAATATATGTATATACATACATATAACTCTTTCAATTCATATATTATACATATGTATGTCCTTGAGCCATGTGCCGACCTTATAAATTAGCTAGCAGGCATCTCGCCAGGCTCTAACCGCCATGGAAGTCATCGTCCCAGTTCCCGTCGCCGTCGCCCGTTGGTCTAATGAACGCAACAGCACCACATAAACATAAATTATAAGGGTGGGCCAGCAGTTTTAACACCAATGTCTCTGGGTTCTTTTTTTTTTTTTTGGTTGCATATTTGCGCAGCATACTTCTGGGCGCCCTAGAGTAGCAGCTGAAGCGGCCACATTGCATACTTTTTGGCTCTATAGCCTGGTTTATCCCTTCTTTTCGTTATTTGTAGTAAAAAGCATTTTGGCACGGTCTTCCTGTGCATTTTTCCTTGTTAATTTATTTTCTCTTTATTGTATTTTTCTTTTGCATATGTATGGATGTGTGTGTATGGGTGAGTGGGGTTTTTTTTTTTGCCTTAAAATAATATATTCACAGTTTTACTTAATAATTTTTTATATATGTTTTTTTTAGGTGTTTTTTTATGGTTTTTCTTTTTTGTTTTGTATTTAAGTTAAACTAATATTTATTTAAATTTTTTATATGTTTTTATGACTTTATCAATTTTAATACATTTTTATTTTTTTTGCTCCTTCATCTTGCTAAGTATTTACATTTTGGTGTGTGTTTTGCTTTTTTGTTTTTAAATAAATAGTTGTACTAAGAAATAATTATTAAAAAAAAACTTCATTACAGAAATGCATTTTACGTTATTGCCGATATGTGTGTGTGTTTGTTTGTGTGTTTCATTTCATTTCTCTTTCTTTTTCTTTTTTTTTTTTTTTTAAATTTTTGGAAGCTTTTGAGTAGACTTTTAAAAGTAACTCAACATTTGCCTAAAGTTTATATAAATCTGCTCTCTATATATATATAACTATATAAAATTAATAATGATTTTTTAAAGCCTAAAAACAAACTCAACTAATATATTTAATATATATTGCACACGATTTCTGGAAAGTAATAATATGACAACCAACAATTTTGCAAAGGGGAGGCGGCGGCGGCGGTGGCGGCGGCTACTACATACCAACATATAACTAGACACTAACTAGACACTAGAGACACTTTAACATATGTATATTTATATATATACAGATAAATCTGTATAATCTTGTTCTTACCTATGGTATACAGCTTGACAATAATTAACATACTTAACATTTATTTTATTATAGTTATAGGCCATTTTCACCGCCAAATAAACACTTGTCTTTCTCGCTATCTCATTTGCATAGCCCCCAAATGTATGCAATGTATTGTTTGTGTTTGTGTTTTTTTTTTTTTTTTTTTTTGAGAATTTTATGTATGTGTTTTGATAATTTATATTTTTGTTTTGTGGTTGTGTTTGTTGTTGGTGTATTTTTTTTTTTTTTTTTTTTTTTTTTGCTGGAAACCTTAACTATTGTGTGTAGAATTTCATTGGTGTTCTTTTTTTTGTTGTTGTTTGTTTACTTTGCTGTTTTTTCTTTTACTATTGTTTTTCTTTTGTTTTGTTTTGTTTTTACTTGTAAGGTAAACTTAACTTGTTTCTATGTGCATCTATCTGACCAGCAGATTAAATAGCAATGCTATTAATAATATACCCAAACTACTTGTTGACCAAGTGGTCATGGCACCATCACCCTCACCATCACGACAGATTTCTGGATGACGTGTAAAGTCCTCGCAGTAGATCTACAATAACAAATAAAATAAAAATATATTATTATTATTTATAACCAGTTAACACTCTAACTTACCTTGGTCAAACTATTGGCATATTTATCAACCAATTCACGTGTAAATTTGGCTGCTTCATTGCCACAAATTTTACGTGCTGCATTCTCTGAGCAGTCTACCAATTCATTAATGGAACTGTAAAGAATATATAATTTATATATATATATATATAATTTACATACCAAATTACGATTACTCTTTTTTTTCTATTCAATTTACCAGCAAATTGTTTTAATGTTCTCATTTAGTGTGCCATTTTCTTGATTCTCTTGATTTTTATTGGGTTTAAGAAAGACCATTGTCTCTTTATAGCGATTTGCGCAAACTTCAAACTCTTTTTTAGCCATTTCCGAGCAGGGAACATGTTTCAAATATTCTAAGATAAACTTTTGTTGGTTAGTTCTTTTCTTTTCTAAGTGAAAAAGTTAAACTTACCCTCTTGAAATTCACCCTTATTGCAGAGATCACGAATAAACTGATTGGTACCATGATAAAGCTTATTAAATTGATTCCTTTGCTGTAAATCCATGCAACGACGCGTGTAACTTTGAATGCATCTGACACCCTTACGCAACTCACTATTATAATATATATATGCATAACGATATATAATAAACGATTAGATAAACTCATAATGATGATAATGTTGTTAATAGCAACAACTTACTGACAAAGTTTATCCAATTCCTCTTTCTTGGCTGGACCAATTGAAAATTCTGATGTTAAATGCAGCATATCAAGTGGTTCGGCGCACTTGGTGAACTCTTCTTGGCCGCATTCCTCTGACCTGGCCAATGCCAACAGCATTGCTAGAAATTCGAGTACAAAAATGTAACAAAATCGAGTGAGAGTGAAATGGTTGAATGGATGAATTGGATGGGCGGTTAGGATGAGGGAGGGGGTGGTAAAATGTATAAACAAACAGAAAGCTAAAAGGCAATCTGAGACTGAGACTAAAGTCAGAGCTCTCCAGTCAGCTGCAACAAAGTTGCAAATGTGCGTCAAGGGTAATAAAGTTGGGCGTAAGTGAAATTGGCATTTCATAAATTTGAAACTTTTCGGTTTCAGTTCAAGTCAGTTTTAGTTTTTGTCTACTACTACAATATTCGAAATGTCGGCTTTGGATTCTTTCCACGCGAAAGTCACGACTCTGCCAATTATATTGACTGACAGGCCAGAGATAAGCACATACGAAAAAACTGTTCAACATCAGACAACAGGCAAAAAGTCAGGCCACATTATGTATTATTATTATTATTGTTATTGCACTTACCCATTGATATGAGCCAAAAGGTCCAGCCCCAGCTTTGACTCCAATTTTCATGCATTTTGTATATTGAGTTTCTTTCCACGTTTTGTGTTTGTTTTGTTTTTTTTTTTTTTTTTGTGTGTGTGAGTTTGTCTGACTATTTTCTTTGTTGACTTTGCAATTATTTTTGCAGTTTGTTTAGCAGTTCGATTTGATTTGTGATGTCACACCACTAGAAAAAAATATAATTAACATATATATAGGTATGATATTATGTCCATATATATACTAAATGCCCAAACCAAAACTATTTTTCAATATGCATAATGCATTATTTACCAATTATTCCTTTGACGTAATCACAATTACCTAGAGGTTGGAGCCTTAAATGGATTTTAAGGGGTCTACCAATACGTTATTAATGAGTATCAAGTTTTTCTATTCAATTGCTTTATGTTTTATAATTTTGATTCTTTTTTTCCCTGTTTTTTTATCAGGAGAACCTAGATCTAGCTTTGGAGATAACTTATACATTTGTTGAGTAAAAAGTGAGATAAATTTCAATACATCAGCAAGTAATCGCATATACTTTCACCTTTCAAGAACTTATTAAAGAATTATTCAAAAATTTAATTTATTTGTTTTTATATAGTATATCAAGTAATAGGTAACACATACCACTAAGCTTTCTAGGATATCTTTAAGTTGTTGCCTTGATTTACATATTGTATTATTTATTTTGAATTTGTTGTTCCTTTTGTTTGCTGCTCTCACTCTCTCTCTTTCTCTTGCAGATCGAAAGACGCAGTAAAATATATTCTCAAATAATAGAAATTATCTAAAAATAAACGAATGTCGTCAAAAGAAAAGCGAAAGCCAACAAAATAAGAAAAAGAAAAAATCACCAAAAATAAGAGAAATGTTTTAAATTTTTGTTTATCAAGTAGTTTTTATACCCTTTGACTTAATGTAACTCTTATTAGATATAAAATAGATAATAGAAAAAGTTAATTTAAAGAATAAATAACTTTTTTTTCAATGAAAAATTCATGAAGAAAGCAACAAGATACTTTTTTTTATCTGTAAATGTAAGCAATTGATTGTTTTTCTATTCTTTCAAAGCAACAGTTAGGGCAGCTATTTCTCTTACTACATCGAAAATAATAGTTTGAATAGAAAATTGAAATTTTAAACAATTTTCCATAGTTTATTGGTTTAATTTTAATTGAAATCCATCTCCATTCTATAGCCATAGTTTCAAATAAATATAGCCATAACTTTTAGTTATTCTTTGATCATTTAGAAGCACTTTGCATACACTGATCTGTTCTTTGTTATTAGATATGTATATAGATATATGCTATATCAATAATGACATGAATAGATATAGCATACAATTTTTGTCTTACAGAATGCAGTGGACAAAAGTACCTTTGGCTAAAATCAGCTTGAAAGCAGGAAGACAAAAGCGCAGGAAGAAGGATAAAATAATATAGAAAATGCAGTAAAATAAAGATTATGCTGCACTTTTCAATAGGCTTTTTGTATCTCATATAGGTATATAGAACATTATGCAAATATATATATATATATATATCTATTATATATCTCTTTGTTATAAAAAGGTAATATGTTTCTTTAAATTTTTTCTCTAAGTTTCTAATCTCTATTCTCCGTCCTTTGAAATTAGACATTTCAAAAGAGACCTGAGAAGACAAGTCTCAAGAGGCTAAATTAGTCTAAAGAATAAATCTTTTTTCCTTTCATTCTATTCCACAAACATGTCAATTGATATAATCAGAGTTTACAGATTATGATTACTCTTATATTCCTCTTATACAATCGAAAACCCTTTTTGCTTTGTTTGCATGACAAACTTAGAGTGTTAGCTAATTTACCCTTAAATCCAAGGGCAGAAGCAGCGTCAATGTTGTCTTTTTTGTTTGTTATAATTGTTGTTGCAATTGGTTTTAGCTAATTGTTGTTGTTGTTATTGCTTCGGCTGTTGTGTGTAGGATAGCAAACATATAATTTGGCATGAGGCTAGGTGAAAATTTACATTGGCTTTCCCAGTTCAAGGCAAAGAGCAACTTGTCTTAATGATATTTATATTCATATGCATAAATTAGAATAGAATTTCTAATTACTGTAATTATTGTTTTATTTTTTTATATTATATGTAAATATAAATCTCGACTTGATGAACGAAATGATGATTTTTCTTACAACTGAAAACCAAATCAAGACAATAAATACAAGTTTTAAACTAAATTTATTGTGATAAACTAGTTGCCAAGCTAAAAAAGGAAACCTTGTAATGAATTAGATTAATTTGCTTTGATTAAAAACCCCACAAAAAAAAAAACATTTAAAAGTGTTTGAAAAAAAAAGAACGACCAATTCGATCTTATCTATAATTGAAAAGTTGATGAAACATTTTATTACTATTGATTGTTATTTGAAATTTGTGTTACAATTAAATAGCAAAAAGAAAAAAAACTGTTATTTGGCAATATCATAAAATAGGAAAAAGTGAATTGCATTGGATGGAATATATATATATAGAAAAAGAGGAAAGAATTTGCCAATGTTAGACTTAAACGTTGATAAATTATTAGTGGAATTAAAAGTTCATTTAAAACGCAATAAAAAAAAACCAACAGAAGGCACTGCCAATTTTGACCAAGCCGATGCTTAAATACCCTTATAAAGTGTCACCTAAAATTCTGATAAATAAGAATTAAAATTAATTTAAATTTTAGCCTAAATTTTAAAATTGAATCTATTGGTTCGTATTGGTGTACCCTCAATTTGAGGATATAATTTCAGGCCGATTAATTTAATAGACAGAACTGAGCTTGTAAAGAAAAATTGAATAAAATCTAAAGAGATATAAATGAAAATTTCACAATCAAAGTTCACTTGATTTTTAGTTTCGGATCTATAGTAGTATTATAGATCTTCCCTTTAAAAATAAATAGTAAGAATGAAAAGTATTATTAAGGATTATTATTATATTCACAACAGAAGCACCTTTCCCAGGGATCAAACTTGATAGCCAATTTTTGGGCTTATAAAGAAAAACTGTGCAAAATTTTGTATTACAAAATCTTTTTGTTTCTTTCAACTTTTCACATTTTTAAGTGTAACTTTTCAATATTGTGGAAGGAAAAAGGAAACAGACCTTATGTATATTTTAATTAATTGTTGACAGTTTCGAAACTTCCCAACGACTGACTCCTCGCTTGATCGCGCTGTCGCCTTGCCACTCTTATGTTATCTTCACAATATTTTAGCTTTGCTGCAATATCTTAGCTTTGCATAAAACAGTTTACTTTAACACTTTTTTCTTTTAATATTTGAAAGTATTAGAAAAGGCAACCCGATGCTAAAGTAACTAACATACCCCATTTGATACCCTATAGTCGTTCTTTAACATTATAATTCTCATCATCTTCTGCTGCAGCTCATCAACCTCTCGCAACGTAGGCGTAGGCAAATGTTGGCAAAAAGCGAAAATGAAAAATGAGAGGAAAATATGTTGATTTTAATTTATTTGATGCGCCAAATTTTTTTTTTATTTTTCTTTTTTTTTGGTTAATTTTTTTTTAGTTGCTGCAATTTATTTTGTTGGATTTCAACATGTAAATGCGGCATATATATTTATTTATGTTATTTCTTATGCACAAAGGTGCGGCAGATGCTTTTAGCATTTATTTTTCTATACAAAACTTGGCAATTTTTTTTTTTATAGTTTTAATACATTTGTTTGCATTTAATAAATTGAAACCAAATAGAAGAGGCAACAGAAATTTTTGTTGAGAAGGTCAGCTCTCTAATTGTTTATCAATAAGCCGGGCAAGAACAACAACAAAAAGAAAACCATTTAAGGTCAACCGAATAAAAGAAAATTTATCAAACAAAACAAAAAATTTTTTATTAATGGAATACTAGAATTTTTATTTGTATTTTACATCTTCAATTAGCAAGTCGAGTTTTATGCAAACACATTTTAACGTTAATGATAGATATTTCTATAGTTCTAGTATGTTTTATTATTATTTTTATTGCTATTGTTAAAAAAAAATTGTTTAAACACTTGACAAAATGTTCTATTTAAAATTATAATGGACTATAGCTGTTTCTATTATTCATACTCGTTTATATTTGAACTGAATGAAACGTATTCATTGCATGAAATCGAAACTAGTTCATTAACCTTAACTGAAATCGAAAACCCTGAAGCGATTTCAGTTTAATTTTCATTCGAATAGTGCAAAATTCGGTTAATTAGATATTGATGATTGATAACTGAAAGCAAACTGAAAGTTGTACTGATATAAAAGAAAAGTTAAGAAAAAGAAAAAACGAAAAAAAATATATATAAAAACATAAACGAGTTAAGCAAAGAAATAATAATGTAAATGAAATAAATAAATAAAGATTTAAGTATTAATAAGAAAAACAGAAATATTGCAAACAAACAAATAAATAAAAAAATTTAATCAAGAATAATGAAAAATATATTATAAAAGATTAGTTAAAAACAATGATAGAAAAGGAAAAGTATTGAAAAAATATACGAAATATATATAGAAAATATGTGGAAAAGAAAAACAAAAAAAAAAATTACAACTAAAAAACATTAAAATATTATAACTAAAAAACATTAAACAAATAGTTAAGATCAACAAAGGTATGAAAAAAATTAAATAAAGAAAAATATCGTACTATTAAGAAGAATATATATTTAAAAGAATAAAAATAAAAAAAAATACTGAAAAAATATATTGAAAAAATACAAAAGCAAAACAAAAAAAGTATATACAGTTGGACCTCGATTACCCGGCCCCCGATTAACCGGGCACCTCGATTATCCGGGATGAATTTGAATTTGTTTCATTACCCCTGTTAACCGTGATTACCCCTATTATCCGTGATTTCAAACGAAATTTCTTTCTAAAATAATAAAACGAGTTCGGGGCTTCCCCGTTTTAGTTAGCAATCAATGAGAAACACGCCTGTATGTCCATATTACATATTTTTATGGTCAGTGTGCGTTTGAACAGATTTAAGATCTGATTTAGCAGATTTAAAGATGTGTATGTAAGTACTTATAAAACTTCAAGTACGAAATACGTGGAAATTTCGCTGTCGATTTACCGGGTTTTTCGATTTTCCGTGATGGCTCTGGTCCCGACCGTCCCGGATAATCGAGGTCCAACTGTACACACACAAAAAAAAAATACTTTGAAAAAAGAACAAACAAAAAAAATTTAAACAAAGAAAAACAAACTTACATTAAAAATTGAATAAAAACAAAAGTAAACAAATATAAAAGAAAAATTAATTGTTAGTTTTTATAACACTTTATGGATGAATCAAACCCAAATACTAAATTAGTTTATGGTTTTAACGATTGCATGTATATCGTATCGAAAATGGCCTAAATGCACCTTTGAAAAACTTGTCAAAGTGATAGAAAATTAAGTACCTTCTTTATGTATATGTGGCTTATGTGTATTAACAATTTGTTTTAGTTTTAATTAGTCAACATAAAACTTAAAAGTTTATGTACCACTTGGAAATGGATTTGGATGATTAATGTATTAACGCTAAAAGTATAAAAATTATTGTTGTTTCTCATTCACAAAGAGAAAAATTCGACATTTCACTTATTTTATTTCTTGAATATAACTTTGAGCCGGCTTTTATGGAAAAAGTTTAGTTAAGGCTTAGAAGGATGAAGGATGCTGTAACTTTTAAACTTTTAACTCAGCCTTTATTGACTTACACCTTTGGTTTTTTGAATGATTATATACTAAACGATTGTTTTACTTTACTAATTATTACTCTGACATGTTGCACCATTCATGGCCATATACATATAGGGAATTGCCTTTGTATTGTTTTGCATCAATTAGTAAATTGCCACAGAACAGCAACAGCAAGAGAAACATCATCAACAATAGGAACAACAATTAACAATCTAAGTTTTTCATTTTTAGCATATTTTCAATTGAATTTTCAATGATCACTGATCACAAAGCTCTCTGTCTCTTTCCCTACCCTCACTCCCTCTCCCTCTCCTTCTCTGTCTTCATTTCATACCGCCGCTCTGTCTGACTCTCAGCTGACAACAACAAACCACTTGACTTGATACAAAGATTGAGAAAAATGGCATCGAAAAATAACAACAAAAAAAAAAAAAAAGAAGGAAAACAACAAAGTAATAAATAAATAAACTGTAAAAAACGAATTTCGAAAATTCATAAAAAGCAACAATAACAAGATGAAGAAGAAGAAGAAGAACAACAACAACAACAGCCAAACCATCTCTCAATGCAGATTCGCTGAAGCGGTATGTTTGCATGAAAAGGGGAGTTGTGGGGAGCCACACGTGAAGCAAAAATGCAGTCGGACGAGCCCTCGCTCTTTCTTCATCTGTGTTTCTCTTTCTCTCTTCCTCTCTCTCTCTGCCCTCTTCTCTCATTCTAGTTGTTGTCGTCGTTGTCTCGTGCGTTCGATCTTACACCCAAAAGCGATCACTGGCTCCCCCCCCATGCATCCCCCCTTTGCCGACACACTAAAGCCGAAGCCCTCATCAAATGCTCCACACTAAATAAGTTTTGTGCCAAAATCAGGTTTCGCTTGACTTTTCAATATATGAGAAAAATTTGTTGTTTGTATTTTGTTTTTGTTGCGTTTTTCGATCAGCCCACTAAATTAAAAAATTTAATAAACAAATATTCTTAAATTACTTTAACTGTAAATGTTGAAGCTGCAATTGAAATACACACACACGAACATCACACCACACGACACGTCAAGCAAGCACTTCTTTCTAAAAATTATATGATTTTATTTTTAAAGTTGTTTTTCAATTCAAATTCAAATTTTCAAAATTCGAAATTCAAATTCAAAATCTGCAGACACAAGCGGCGCCACGTTGTTGGCCGAGCGAGTAACAAAACGTAACTGAAACGACATCGGCAACGGCAACGCACACGAAAGCCCTCCAAGTGCTTAGGCCATGCAATACAGTGCGAGGCATGAGAATAGCGCCAGCCTCTTTTAGCTCGTTTTGTAGGCTCAATATTATGAAAAGTAGTAAAGGCGTTGGTCTGAAATAGATTACAGTTCAAGTACAGGTATAAAAGTATAATAATATCGTTTGATTTTAAATAATTATTTTATGAGGATGTTCAAATATATTTGGTTTAAGTTTAAAGCTTTTTTGTATATAAGTGCCAAAAAATAATTTTCTTATTAATTTGCCAGTTACCTGAGTAAAATTTTCATTATTTTTCATGACATTAACTTATGCTTAGATAAAATGATTAATGATTGATATTAATGGCTAATAATTGAAATCTGAAACAGTATTAGAGAGACTGTATTTCTGTTTTATAAAGTTTAAATTCTTTCTTAATCTGGGCAATACATGTTATGCATTTCATATAAGGAACATAAATGATGTTTTCCTTTAGGTTTAGATAAATTAGAAAACTTTTAATTTAAAAACAAATAAATTCTGACAGCTTATGTACACTATATATGGTTTTTTAGGGTATCATACCAATTCTCACAAAAAATATATAATTAAATGTAAAGAGTAACACATTTTGGCTTTACATATCAAAAGATGTAAGCAATTAGGTTAATTTTGAATTAAAAATATATTTCAAACCATTTCTTTTTACAGTTTGAAACACAAAACAAAATCATATGAGACTGTATTAATTAAATGCCCCGCATTGTATGTTGCCTAGAATTGACTGGCAACATTTTACTGAAATGTTGCCAAGTGAGTGCAAAAATTGTGTTGCTAAATGCAACAACAGGTATTCTTATACCCAGTACCAACAAAGTGTTGAAGGGGTATATTAAAGTAGTCGAAATTAAACGGAAATATATTATGGAATATATAATATATATTCTTGTTCAGCAGTAAGACAAGGTAAGGTAGTTTAACTTGAAACTCGTAAAGTTTGTTGTCCTCTTTGAAATGTTGAGAGAAGAGTTTTTGTTATGATTTTAGATATTTCTTATTTTTATCAAATTCTGGGAAACTGTACCAATTTTTTTTATGATTTTTCGTTAATAGTCTTATTCAGTGGCGGATCCAAGGGGGAGGGGGGAACGGGGGAGAATTCCCCCCCCCCCCCAAAAGGTTTCTAACACGAAGAATACAATGTTCTTCAATGAATCATTTTAACACATAGACACTTTTGATTAGTGAGTTCCCCCCCCCCCAAAATTTGCCTCTGGATCCGCCCCTGTTTGAAATGTTATATCATCCATTGACTTTATACTTGAAATTCTGTCCAATTATAAATTTCATATAGTGTACAGGGTATGCCAAAGTCGTTCACCTATTAGATACGCACTGATGGGGTTTTTTCTTTTATTTTTTTTTGTCATTTTTTGTGATAAGCTAGTTGGCCTTCATCCGAGTACATAGATTGATTGTCTAATCCGTTCAATGGTCTTGCATGATTATTCATATATGTATCTACATATATATATTATTTGCTTTTCAATTAATTTAATAAGCCAAAGAATATATGATAAGATAAATCAAGCAGCGAAAGGAAATGGCGAATGAAATTCCATTTGATTTGTAAAATATTTATTGTTTATATTTGTGGCAGGCAAATAACCGGCGGCAACAGTAACACAAATACACACATATACATACACACACACTCATAACAATAGCAACAGCCACTACAATTGCCTCGAACTCTCCTGCCACACGACCATCCACTTCAAGTGTCGAAATTTACACGTGTCCTTTTTTTTTTTTTTGTTACCTTGTGTATTCCTTAGTTTTTCCCCTCTGTTTACTGTATGCCAATTTGTGTTTTCTGTTTGCATATTTGTTTTCCGATAACAAGTAAATTAGGCAGTCGATTTCCTTTCATTCGGTTTTCTTTATCTTCTTTTTCTTTGCCGTTTTGCTTTCTATTGATTTAGGCCCACCTAACGGCCATAAATTCAGGGACTAAGAAAGTGACGTAAAGACAATCAGTCGGGCTATCATATGGAAGTCATTATCTATTGGCCAGTTGTAAATCCATTCAAGTGGAAATGCCGCGTTTTGTCACCTGCTCAATGAAGGCAATTGAAATAAATTTATTAAGTCATCACCTTGAGAAACACCTGTCTATTATGATTATGATGATGATGATGAAAGTGGAATTCTCTGCATCAATCTGTGTCGAAATTGTTTAATAGTTTTCAGTTCAATGCTGTTCATTGGCTTAGATATTGGAAAATCTACTTTGTTTTCTGTTTGCTGATGCCTTTAAAATTGCAAGTAAACATTGACCAATGGCAAAATAAACAAATTAATAACAAATATATCGAAAGCAATTTGTTTGCCACAGAATATTGTAAACTTTATAAGAAAATTGCAAAATGTTTTTTGCTCGTAATTTGGATTTTTGATGTAATTTATATAAACTTTCTAATGAAATATACAATTGCTGAGCTATGGCAATAAACATAGAATAAAATCATAAAATAGATCAATGATATATGATATGTATATACTTGATATAATTGATATAATAACTATATCTGATTCTTTTATCATTTGTATGCAAAGAAGTATCTAATTTAAATACTAAATGATTGAAACACGATGTAAAAGTTTTTCCAATATAAATTTTATACGGATTGGTAGCGCTCGAATCGATGGACTCCATAATTATCATCATAGGAAGGGATTAAGTTTTTCAATATGAATAATTTTCGTTATATATTCCTTAAATATGGATCAAAGTTTGGATCAAAGTAATAGATCAAATATCATGTGTGTAGTATTTCAAACTATATCTATTAAAGTTCGTTTCTATAATATTCCCCAAGAGAACAACAACAGTCAAAGTTCCTTTACATGACATTCAAAAACAGATCAGACAAAGTTTTTGTATAGAAAGTTGATATATTTTATGAAACTGAATAAAGTTAAACTAAGTTATTAAAGTTAATAAAATGAAGTTCTGTTTCTTCATATATATATCAAATTCCTTCCAATAATATCTTCTTTTCGGATAATAACCTTTCAGTAGTCATTTAAGTGTAACTTTAATCAAAACTTTATCAGATCGTTCAAATTTAACTTCCGGTCAGTGTACGCGTTTATATACATATAATTTTACTTTTCCTGTAAATGAAGTTGAATGAAATTGATAAGCAGCTCTACGTGACAATTTTAGTCTTTTTTGGTTTTATATCTACGTCTAGACATTAGTTTTAGTATTGAAACCATGTGAAACAATGAAAACAAAGATTTCTGAATATTAGATGCAATTGAATGGGAAATATCCCAAATTGAATTCGAAAAAAAAAATATAATTTATGTTTGTGTACTTTTAGCAGGAAGAAAGTCCTTTGTGCAAGTCTAAAGCAACTGAATTTAGTTAGAAGAGTTTAGTTAATTAGAATGGAGTATTCCGAAATTTACTCTTTTCATTTAAAGCCAAAAGGGGAAAACGCTTTTCAAAGATCTCTTTCTAATGTTATGCATTGCAGTTATCACATTTTCCAAAAAATTTTATTAGTATTATGAACTTTGGTTTAATTATCCAAACACCCCTGGTGACTTTTTCTTGATTTAAATTCCCATTAGCATCGCTCTATATTAAGTATGAAAGTCAATCGAACTTTTCCAGCTAAATATGTTTCAAATATAAACTAATTATATCTTAATTGATCCAAATTGTTTAATACGTTTAAAAAGCAACTTATCAGTAGTAGAAGTATTTGTACTAAATATTAGATGAACTCAAACTTTACCCTGGAATTTTGAATAACATTTCTTAGGGATATACGCTTGCATTATAAGACTTTAGTTTTAATACTTATACCAAAGCATTCTCATTTTTTTTTAAATTTCAAAATATTTGACATAGTTTAAATTAATTTAAATGCACGCAGTCCTCGGTAGATGAGTTGTCTAAGTGGCCCAGTCATTTAGTCAACTGAACAACGATGATCCGGGTTCGAATCCCAGGCTAGTGTATGGATGTAGTTTTTCGTCTAAGCCGAAGGCCTTAGTTACCATTGCTTGTAAATTATAGTTAGGTTGATAGTTTATAACTATATCCTACACTTTAATAATAATAATAATAATTTAAATGCATGATGGAAACATAACGAATCGGCATAAGCCAGATGATTAAAAAAGACAATTGTAGAATAATTGTATCTTAATTGAACAAAATACGATTCAAGAAAAAAAAATATCATTTAAATATGTATTTTACCCAAAATCCTGCAAAAGTTGCCCAAAAAGTTTTTAGAAAGTCTTCTACTTTGCCTCAATACCCTAAACATTTGCTCTAATGTGTAACTATTTTTCCCTTTACGAAAACTTATTACAAATTTACAAAATACAACACATTCTAATGCGTGTTATCTATACAAATTCCGAAATAGTAATTGTTAACAAATAACAAATTAAAGTTTGTTCAATTACTCTATTATATATACATATATATAACAAATTAATGTTTATTACAATTTCAGACACAGATTTGATTTGGAAGCCACTAGAAAGATAGAATTCTCAATGAATATGCACTTAACTAAATTGTCTTATCAATATTAAACAGATAAGATATAATTTAAGCTCAAGTGTGAGACATTTTAACAAATTTTCAAACAAAAGACTAAATGTGCACTTTGCATATACAGAAAATATTATATAAATAAATATATGTATATTTATTTGAGGCTACGCTCCAGTTTTTTACATCATTATCATTATTAAGGCAAGCATTTTACCTAGTTTAAGGTCAAATGTAGTAAGTGTGCAGGGGGGAGGAGGGAGATTGCGGTACTGTTGGTTGGTTTGTTGGGTGAGAGGTCATTACCATTGGGGCAACACATGCGTTTGAACGAAGGATGGAAACGAGAGCTTAAAGCCATTGCTTATACGACAAACAAAAACAAAATGAAGTTTATTTTATTTGCTCTGTAGGATGGCCAGGGCTACTGCTAGTAAAGGAAGCACCAGTCAAGGGAGAAGAAGAAGTCCATGGAGAAGAAACACCTACAACATACACACACACGCACGCACACATACATTTATTGGGCTATCGCGCATTAAGAACCCCAACAACAGCAACAACAACTAAAACAACGGTGAATGTGGCTAGCCAAACGAGTGGGCGATACAAAGCCAGAACCAAAAAAGATATGGTAAGGAACAAGAAGAAAGTTGTGGGGGGGGGAGATGGTGGAGGTATAGCAGATCCTGTGCTGCATTAGTTTGCGTTTGAACTTTGCAAGTTTTTGTTGTTGCTGGTCGCTCGTGGAGGAGCGCAACTGTTGATGTTTACATTTAGCGCTTGGATTTATGAACTCCGCATGCGGGGCACGTAGCATTGGACAATTTAAAGTTTAGCTCACCCACACACACGCACCCACACACACAACTACATCCACCTACAGCCCACACACACACACACGTGCATCACTGAAAACGGACCGTTACAATTGTCCTGCCAACAACAAGCACACTCACACAAATACACACACATGAAAATCTTCTTGTGGCATTTATTCCATTCTTAAGTATTTACGCTTAGTTTAGTTTTATTTGTTTAAACAACAATGCAATAACAACAACAACAACAATGGCAACAACAAATACAAAAGAAAAGTTGAAAAATTAATGACAACACTAATAGAGCACAATGTTGAATGAAAGTGCAGACAGGGAAGAGGGTGGGGGGAATTACCAAAAAAAAAGTGCTCCCCAAAAGTCTGCAGTTTACAATCCCAAAATGTGGCGCTCCATTTAAAATGAAAGCTTTTTATGGCAAAGCTTATGGTATGTTGGTTTGGGTCTCTGCTATGTTATTTATGGCTTACTAGAAAGTAGATAGATAGATATACATATAAATGAAATAAAAAAGAAACTATTAAGTATGCTTTTATAAAAATATTAAAGATAAGATAAATAATTAAGCTTTTCATTATTATTAATTCCTTTAAATTCTTTTTGTTTAATATAATTTCTTGTATATTTTTCTTACTTTTAATTCTTTTCTTTAAATTCTTTTCCTTTTGTTTTAATTAAAAGTTTCTGCATATGCTTTAAAATTGTAGTCCTATGTGTGCCAAACTGAACTAGTGAGTCAAACTGAGCTAGTGAGCCAAACTAAGCTAGTGTGCCAAACTGAGCTAGTGAGCCAAACTGAGCTAGTGAGCCAAACTGAGCTAGTGAGCCAAACTGAGCCATATCGAATGAACAAGCTCAGTGGCTCAGTTCAGTGAGCCATTAATTTTGGCTCACTCACTCATGAGCTACCCAAGTATAATTTACATGTTTATGTTTAGTTTATCTTTAGGTAATTTTGTTGAAATTTTGTATATCGATTAAACGCTAATAAAATTACTTTTGTTCATATAAACGGATGAGAAAATTATTTGATTTCACTAACTACAATTGTTTAAAAAAAAAATGTATATACTTTTATTTATCTTTTGAATCACTAATTCTTAAGAAAAGTTTGCTAGAAAGAAGAGTTTTAGAATTGAGCCAAGTAATTGATTCAAAATAAACCCCAACTTGCCGAGGCTATAAGTAGGTCAATTTTTGGGCGATTTCCAAAAGCAATGCCTTTATTTACTTCTTTAAATTACTTTTTTTAAGTGGCATTTAAATTTCAAAAACTAAATTTTGACCTAATTTTTGCAAAAAAAAAATCTAAATTTTGTTCCAACTTCTGCAAAAATTTAATGATAATCATCGTTAAAGTTGGCAAAACTCGAACAAAAAATATTTGATGCATAAGTCGAAATTTTTTATGTCATTTGAAACTGAAGAAATAAACGATGAAAATGAGACTATTTCTATGAAAATTGCTAGTAAGATGGACCACTTAGAGCTTAGTAAAGACGAGTTTATGGATAATTCACAAATAGGAGAGCCAAATCAGGTTTTCCTAATACTTTTACTTAATACAAAGTATTTTAATACTAAGTAAAATTAGTTTCTGGTATGGCTATTATTTCAAAATGTGCCATTACTTTTAGTTAATTACTATTTAAGACTATTTCGCAAAAGTTCAGATCGGAAAATGTTCAGTTTGAATGGCTATATATTAATTAGTACTAGAATTCTTAATGAACTGATAAGTATTATAGATGAATTAGTTATAGTGACTTCTTAGGATCTATATATGTATATAATAAATGTATGAGTAGTATAAACTTCGTAGGAATTGTATTTATTATATGTATATCAAATAATAGTTCAGATTTTGAAAGAGTGATAGGTACTACAACTGGCATCTCTCTTACTCTTACTGCAACTTGTATCTCTCCCATAGCTTGAACCTTTTGTCTTAACCTACTTTTATCTCAGTTTCTTTCTTTCTTTACTATGTATTTTAAAATTTCTCAATATTTTAATAAGTTCTCATTCAGTTTTTCTTTAAGTTTCAGTTTCCCAATAGTTGAAACTCATTATTTATCCAACACCATTTCTTTCATTTAACCATTCATATCTATGTACACCTAATACAGATAAAATGTATTTAATTTCTATTTCTTTTTTTTTAAGTTTTCACGTGTAATACAATAAATTAACTTTTGTCATTAGTTGGACAATTTTAATAGACTTGTATCGCTGATTATCTACATTGGATAGAGCTGAAGAAAAAGAGAGGCCAACAAAATGGCCAACAAATTGAGACGATTAGAACGTTAATTGTGAGGCGTAAATCTAAACAAGTGCCGCCTGCTCCACATCAAAACATTCATCAGTAGCCACCCAACCAACCACATGACCACATAACCACCATCAACAACAACAGCAGCAACAGCAGCAGCAGCATCACCATCTAAGCCCAGTCCTCACTAGGCCAGGATTTACGAGCCACATTAGAGCAGGCTCACTCGGTGTAGAGTTGTGGCACAGTTGCCGTTGCTGTTGCCGTTGCTGCTGGTCATAAGCAAATTTTGAGGCAACAAGTGGGCACACAGATTGGCCACTTCGTGTACTACCAGTCTGTCTGCCACACACTCTCTCTCTCTTTCCCTACCTCTCCTCTTAGTCTGTTTAGCTTGCAGAATGTTTACGGCAGCGTTGACAGTTTAAATCGTTGTGTGCTCGTATATTTTGACATTTTACAGCCTTTTTGCTGAAATTTAGTTGAATGTATGGGAGTGTGTTTTGTGTGTGTATCTGTGTGTGTTGTTTTGGGGGCACTTGTTGCCTACGACCAGGCGCACAAATAAACGTGAGAAAGCTGCCGCTGCCACTGCCACTGCCTTTGCCTTTGCCAGTTGCCATTGGATGCTGTCAATTTCTGGATCATTATGGCCTACCCGTTCATGGGTTAACAATCGGTTTGAAGAGCACTCAAACACTTGAAGTTTTTGCCTACACAGAAGAAGAAATAACCATCCAAAAGAAAAAGAAAAAAACGTACAATTTATCGGTGGCCTTCTTCGTGTTTGTTTTTTCCATTATTTCGGTTTTGTTTTTTGTTATTTGGGGCTGGACCATGATTTAATCGCCACTGCCCAAAATAACAGATGAAACATCATACCAAAGAGTGTATGAGTGTGTGTGTGTGTGTGTATGTGTGTTTCGTGAGCGTTAAAGTAGCATTTGGAATATGTAGCAGTTCACCGTTGTTGCCCGTTGCCCATTGCCCCGTTGCCGTTGTCATTGTGGGGAGTGAAGTGCGTAGCAAGCACTCGATCAACAAAAGGCATCACTTGGTTGTCGCCTCAAGTGGATATGCCGTGTGCAAAGAGTGTTGAAATGAACTTTGGTTTAGGAAAGACGAAAGAGTATTTACAACACCTATTTCCCTCACACACACACTCCCCCTCTCTCCCTCTCTCTATCTCTTTCAAATCAAATCAAATATCCGTCAGATTAAAGTGCTGTTAGGTGCCGCTGCCGCTGCTGCTAGGTCAGTATCAGAGAGAATGTTGCCAGGAATGGCATTTGGCCATAAAGAAAGAGAAAGGGTTAGAGATAGATAGTTTATATTTTTGCCACTTCCTTTAATATGCATGAAATTTTTAGGCAATTTTAAGCTTTTTTTATTTCTACATGTATCTCAAAATTTAATCAATCTTTAAGCAACTTCAGTTGGTTCTCAAAATAACTTTTACACATGAAAATTAATGATGTACAGCATAGAACATTAATCATATATTAAAAATACTTTTAAATATATGTGGTGGTTGAAATTTTTCGCCTCATTTCAGTTCAGACTTTTAAAAGAGATACCTTTGGAAGACATTTGAAAGCCAATAATAGTTGACATGAGAGTTCCAGTTAAGGAAAATTTTTGAAGTGTTACTTCAATTTATCATTGTTAACTATTATTTTAAATAGTATGTTTATTCCATTTTTAGTTTTTTAAGATTATTTTTTAGTTTAATGTTTCATTTTTAGTTATTTTCTTCCAGTTTTAAGTTTCTTTGTTACATTTTAAAGTTGTTTCTTTGCTATTCTTATTTATGTTACAATTTTAGCATTTTTTAAAGAACTTTAGAGAAAATCCTCAGAAGAAGTATTATTAACCTTTTCAAATTCATAAAAGTTGTCTATGTCTTTAAAAAGAAATTTAAATTTTTATAAAAAAATATTTTCAATAACAGCCAGAACTAAAATTCTATATAAAAATCATCTGGATTCGATTTGTTTGCTTAAAAGCAGAGCTAAAAGATTTCTTTAAAAAAACAAGTTTTAGTTTCAAAAGAAATTATTTTCAATAAAAATGAGGAATTTAAGCACTTTTAAGTTAGTCTGAAAAGTTTTCTTTTTTAATAGTCTAACTTCTATTGCTTTTCTTTATATTTAATAAATAATACCAATTATTTTCAATGTCAACTATAAAGCTAAGCACTTTCAATTGGTATGAGAAGTTTATTTTTTATAGTGTAAACTTCAATTGCTTTTCTTTATATTTGATTTGATAATTCAACTTATAATTTATACTTTTCAGAAAGCTTATTTTATTGACTTTTATTTGGCATCAAAATATACAAATATTTTATATAAAAAAGTAATAAAAAAAACTCTTTTAAACCTAAACCATGTCAATATAGAACATAAATTCATTCAAAAAGAAGAACAAAGAAAAAAGAAATTCAAAAAATCTCAAAAATATAGTGTAGAGTTCTCTTAATAATTAATTAAACTTTTAACAACCCTTTTTCAAATAACATTTCCCAATCTGGCCCCTGTAAATCAGATATAAAATACTCCTATATAATCAATATATAACATCTGAAAATGTAAACTAAAATCGAACTTAAAACAACAATTCCTACATATCATAACTAATTATAAAATACAATTTCTTCACAGCTGACCTCTGACCTAATAACTGCTTAAATTACTTTTGTTTTAACATAAGTAAAACATATATCTTATATTTAAGATTACGGATCTATATCGGGTAGATCTAATAGATATATTGGCAACTGCTTATTGATTAACTCAAATGCTCGTGTTATAAACGTTTTTATTGAATATTTAATTTATTATAATTAATTAAAATAAACGAAAGAAATATATATACAAAAATAAAGCTAGTAGCATTTACACATATTTAATTAATTTATTACTTTTATTTTATTTGTTGCCATTTTTTTTTGTGTTGTTAAAAAAAAAAAACAATTAACTCGTAGCAACAAGAGGCAACAATGGGGCCCATGTTGACAGGCTAACTGACAGCAATGTGGCTATAACCTAAACGCCCAAATGGTCATTGATATACTCCAGCCATTAATGAGTTGTTTTTCCCTCTCCACCCCTCTATCCCTCTGTTTGTTGTTGCTGCTGTTAGCCAAAGTTCAAGCCAAACAACAACAGCAGCAACAACAAGATCATTATTGCCAACTCATCACGTGTGTGCCAGATGCTGTAAGCTGCTGCTCTCTTAGCTCTCTGCTATTGTTGTTGTTACTGTTGTTGTTGTTGTTTGTTCCTGTTCCCAAGCCCAGAACCTACCAAGAGTTACCAACTTTTGCCATGGTCAACGTTGTGGTCGTCGTCGTCGTCGGCGGTTTTAACTGACAAGAAGCCGGATTATTAATCGACGTTTAATTAATTTATAACCAATTAAGCAGCAACATAATGCGGCAAGCGACAACAACAACTACAACAACTACAACAACAAAAAAATACGGTGGCGGTGGCTGCACTGCATCCACAACAGCTCACCGCAACTCACAGAGATCTGCCGGCTACCGACCGACCAACTGACTGAGTGAGTGAGTGAGTCGTAAATGCCAAAACTCGTTCTAAGCCGTTTGCACTACAAAAAAAAAAAAAAAATAAGAGAGAAGAAAAAAAAGTAAAGGTAAGAAAAAAAAAAGAGAATTAGCCAGCAATCGTTGGCTGCTTTTTTTTCCTCCTTCCAAGATGTTGTCGTTGGGGTTAAGAGGGAGAGCGAGAGAGAGAGAGAGAGAGAGAGAGAGAAAAAACCAATGTCACAATTTATGGCATTGTTGCGGCAACATGCACCTGCAACAATGAAGCTGGAAGCTTGGCGGCATGTTCACTGATCAGTTGTGATTTCTTTTTGCTGCTTACGGGAAATCCTTATAAGCAAAATATGTTAACGAAGCATGAAAAGCAAAATTCAATTATCCAACAACAACAACAGCAACAACAGAAAAAGAGTAGCAACAACAAGACACAAACAAAACAAAAAATTAGCCTAAGCCTTTCTAAAACTAAAAATTGTTTAATCTTTCAAATGTCCGTGCAGTGCAAAAAGCGTCTAGTCTTATTAACACATTAAGCACCACAGGAGAGCCACCATCAACAGCAACCATCACCATCAGCAATAACAACAGCAACAACCACCACAACAACAACAACAAAAAAAAGCACCACTCAAACATCAAGGTTTTGCAGCTGTCAATAGCCAACTCCCGCCGTTTGATCAAGTGTTCCGAGTTGTCAGGGAGCCCAAAATAATATCTGTATGAATATATATCTGTATATATATATCCTTTCTAATAGATAGAGTATTGTAAATATTTAATTGCATTTGTCAGGAAATTATTTACTTATTAACAATGTTAAATGAATTATTCAAATTAAATGTATATAATGGAACAATATGAGAAGTTTTAGCAAATGCAAGTGAACTAATCAAATATATATAAATATGTAATAAATATGAAAAATATATATGTATAATATATATAAAAATGTGAAAAATATCAAAAATATATGTATAAAGAAAAATAATATATCTGCTTATATATAAGTTTATAATACATTTATTTATTACAGTCGTGTCACGATAATTCGAAATCGCAGAGAACAGAATACATATTTTACGATTTACAGAGGTTTACGATTTACCGAGTTCAAAAAAATCAAAATTACGAATTCAATTTATGTTTCACGTCGTTTCAGATTTCATATCAATTTAAAAATAAAATATACATTCATTTTAACATAACGTAACATTTCTCGTTGCAATTTAAACAATTTAATAAACATACCGTATTCCTGATACAAATTTCCATATAAAATTAAACATACATTTATACATGTACATATTTCAAAATCATGAGTATGTACGTACTACGTATCAATAAAAAAATTAAGATTTAAAAAAGCTTGTAATTTTTGATTGTTTCAAGCATTACGAATTACAAGAGGTTTTGAAACGAAATTTCGATTTGTAAGAGGCAAAATCTTCGCTGAGTAGGCAGAAAAATTGCGAATTAACGAGGTGACCAAAATACATGGAATTTATATGAATTAACGAAGTTTGTTATAAAAAAAACAAAAACTACTTCATCGATTATAATGAAAATTGGTACATATTTGTATTTTTCCATGGAGAAGGTTTGTATAACGTGTTCATTGACGCCACTCGCCACCAGGTGACGCTGCAGAGTAGTAACTTTTGGCATGTTCAACCGATTGTCATAAAAATGTATGTAGTATGACCTCTTACGGTAATCTTCAGGGTTTCTGAAGGTTTCTGTATTGGTACTACCAATTTTCGAACGATGACGCCATTAAATTTCCTAATTATGCCACTTTGAATTGAATATGAATACAACAGAACAACGTCTATCGGGTCCACCAGTTATTTCTAAAACAAGTTTAGAACAATAAATAAAATCTTGGTATTAATTTAATGATACTTTAGTTCTGTTAATAATTCAATCTAACTTTCTCGAAAGAAAACTTCACAGTTGTTGTATAATTGAAAAAACCAAAAGTTAAAAAACTATTCATAATATTTGTAGATTGTATTCGTGTTTGTTGTCATTTTAGTTATTATAATCCTTTTATTGAGTTTATTATTTAGGTACTTATTATTTATAAAATAATTTTTAATATAGTCTACAAAGATCAAAGTGTCTAATGATCTAAATGTTTAACAATTGAACATTTTTTCAACTGTCCAACAAATTGTTTTTTTCTATTAAAGATCTTAGCGATCAGGAAATTGTAAATTTCATTCGGTCCTCCATTACTCGTAATGATCGGGACCAGAAGCATTACGGATAATCGATTTTGAGGCAAAAAAGTTTAAAACTTCTTAAAAAGTCTAATAGAGAGGTCATCACGGTTAACCAGGTCACGGATAATCGAGGACCGACTGTAATCCATTTAATATGCCTAATCGAATGACATTATCCCTGATCCGTAAACTAAACTTTTTGATTCAAATTTGGATGACAGACAAGTCGCCAAAGGGAATTGGTATTCTTTGAAGTCCAATTTTCTTCCATTTGCGATCAGCTAAGGATTTCAAAATGAAACTTAAACTTAAAGTAAACTTTCTAATCTTTAAACTGTTACACCTTTTGCTGCCACCTACAACATTTCGTTCAGCAATTCTTGTTTGTTAAATTTCGAAAACGATTAAAAAGGGTATTACGGCATTTCGACAAATTGCAAAAGTTTTAACGACGTTTCTCTTGTTGTCCACCCCCTTCAACTCCATCTCCCTCAGCTTTACCTCTTTTATCCTCACCACTTGTGGTCAGAAAAAAAAAAAAAGAGTTCGACTGTGTCTCGTCTCTGCTCCGTTTTGGCCAGTTAGCGCCAAGATTTATGTGATCCTTAAGATTTATTGGTTTACGGCATTGTTGTTGTTGTTGTTGTTATTGTTGTTAGTGGTCTTTCTGTTACTTTTGTTGTTGCAATAAAAAACAACAACATTCATAAATTATCATTAAACGTTTAAATGTGACGCAGCTCTGGGGGCGCAAGCTGCTCAGGTTCTGAGCTGATCAGGAGGCCTTTTATATATATTTTTTGCTTTTTGCTATCTTTATAATGAGCCAAATGACATATTTATTTGTTGTTGTTGCAGTGGCAAGTTGCTGTTGCTGTTGCAGTTGCTGTTGCAGTTGCTGTTGCAGTTGCAATCAGGCACTCACTTGCATGCAATTTCTTTTGGGCCACCGTTGTCTGGCATCGACTGGCGGCAGTCTAGACATGGCGCACCAAAGGTGACATTTGATTGTCATTGTTGGCATATTAAAACAGTCTCACAGTCTGCACGCGCCTGCCGCCAATGCCACAGCCACAACAACAACAACATGCATATATGGCAAGGTGAAGGGTACGGGGAGTACTTGGGGCACTAGGTTTGGCGATCGGACTAGACTAGAACACAACGACCCAACGGCGACAAATATCTCTCCCGCTCCTGGTTTTTACCCAACCTTCTTGGCTCATTTCAAGTTTGAACTTTAGCCAATTTTGTATGCAATATGTGCATTAGGCCACATTAGGCGTCTCTTTCACTTTACAACTTGAATGTGTAGTAAAAAGAAAACCACAGCCAAATGCCGAAAGAATATGGCCATAATAATAACTGAATAAAGCAAAGAGATAGATAGAGAGAGAGAGACAGAGAGGGAGAGAGAAGATGATAAACCAGTGGCTTGGTTTCCAACAGGGAGATATCAAAATGAAGGTCAAACTCATAATGATTAAACATTCATATTCATTGGCATTCATAATGTTTGAAATGAATATGAATAGTGATGATAGATACAATAGATTGGGTTATGGCAAAGAATAGTAGTCTGATTTAAGTAGGGGCAAGGAATGAGAGAACTTTGGAAATTAATTAAGATCTTCATTTATAAGATACAAAGTAAAATTTACGTTGTAAGTTTTCCTAAATTAAAGAATTTTCTGATGAATTTCTTGATGCTAAATGAACAAATATATAAAAAAGTAAATATTTGCACAAACTATAGATGAACAAAACCAATTGGTGTGTAAGGTTTTTCTACAATTTGCAGTGACTTCTTAACTTAAATATAAACAAAATTTCTGAAAAAAGTCAAATCAGGAATATCAATTATCTTTTTTATTGATCGCTAAAGCTCCAAATTGAGTTCATTACTTAATTTAATGAAAATTTTCTAACTATTACACAAAATTAGTTCATTTTTTTACAACAGATAACAAATACAAAATAAATTGAAAAGGCATTCAAAAGTTTTTTGAATGGAAAAAAAAATGAAGAACGTTTCTTATTCTACTAAATTTAATAAATATATCTAAATATTTATATTGTAAACTTTACTTAGAAAATATTTATAAGAAATGGATTTTGACAAGTAGAAAATATAAAATCCAAATATTAGTTCCAGCTAAAGGTAAAGCCGGAATTCTATGTGAGAAGTGCCGCCGAATCAAAGAAAGTTTTAATTTGATTATAGAATAAGTTATATGGGATTCATTCTACTAAGTTTTTCAATTCTATTTTAAATTCTATAAAAAAAAAATTGTTTGACTTGGCTATATTATAGAATTAGAAACTTATAATTCATTCTACTAGATTTTTCAATTTGTTACAGCCAATTTGGATGAATAATAAGGAACTTTGTGGATTAAGTTTTTCGAATTTTTCGGACCTTTTTTTTGATAAAACAATAAGTACTTTATTGGTGTAATGCTAAGATGGTTGAGACTGCGTAGTCAGTCTGCAACAGGAAAGCATCCTACCCGGAACTCGCTGAGCTTCGACAAAATGGCGGCCCGGCCCTGCCGAAATTTAACTCGGAATTGGCTGGTGCTGACGCTATGCAGTGGTGTGCTACGGTGGACATAATTTTAAATGAATTATGTAAAAATAAAATCGAATTAGATTAATAAAGTCATTTATACTGATCTCCAAGATACTTCAAAATGAAAACTTTTAATTACTTTTCTTACTTTCCCTACAAAAGTTTAAAAAGTTTATGAAAACCATTTCAAAATCTAGAGGATTATATAAACAAAAATAAAATAATGAAGTTAAAAATGTTTTTACTTTTAACTTGTTTCAAATAATCCTTAGAATTACAAAAGCTTTATACTTACATTCAGATTCAGCCAAATAACTTTCTATAAAAATATTCTTTAGTAAAAAATTTAGAAAGTAAAAGTTGTTGTTTTTTTCGTAAGCATTTACGTTCAGTCAAATTGATATTAATTTGAAGGTTTTGTGTAATTTAATTTCAAATATTTTTCTTAGAATTTAGTTCCTTAAATGTAGATTCAAAATGACTACCAGCATAATTTTTTACTATTTTTGTTTTGTCTACGCCACTGACATGAAATGTGCAATCGGAAAACCATGGCCAATGGCCACAAAATAAAGTGCGTTAATAGCCAAGACACACATGGCCAAGGCGGCTCCAGCAACAAGCTAAGTAAAATGAAAGATCAACAGAGACAGAGCGATTGAGAGAGAGAGAGAGAAAGGAAGAGGGAGATAGGGAGCAGGTCGACAAGCCAACGCGCCTTTTACAAATTTTTATTGAAAAATATTAAATTCTCATTAAGGCAGAGTCAAGCAGGTTCCACCGGGCATCGGGCACCGGGCACAAGGCTTCGCATCCATTTTCCACTATTCAGCTGGACAAGGCTTTGTCTATATCTTCGATGTGGATGTGGATGTAAAGTTGGCTTGTTGTTGTTACCATGTTGTTGCTGTTGTTTTTGTAGTCTTTTGCTGTTTTCTTCCGAAGTTGGCGCGCGCGCGCATGCGCCGATAGACTCGCTTAGATAAAAGATGATTTATGGGTTTTATGGTGTGATGGGAATTTTAATTTCCAACATATTTTTGCTTAACAAAATTAAATAGACAAAGGGGTAAGGTAAGAGAGAAATAATACCCCCTCACCACCCCCCCCTCCCCTTCCACCTATATAAATTTATCTCTATTTGGCAAACAGTTGGCAATTGTCAAATGAGACGAGCGGATTGTTTTTAATTGAACCAAGAGACAACCGCACACAGCATGCCACGTTTTGCCAAGGCCCCAAAAAAAGAGACTTGCAACTGTCTATTATGCTCACTCACCTGTAAAATAAATGGCAAAACTGCCAACACTTGGCCAGCTGACAAGCTCTCCCAAAGCATCTCACAAAAGACTCGAAAGATGGAGTTAGCAGCAGCAGCAGCAGCAACAGCAGCAGCAACAGCAACACCAACAACGTTCCAATTTATTGTGTGGCAGAAGTAGAAGCAGAAGCTAGAAAGGGGCACCCACTGCTGTGCCATGGCCTGTGCGCTGTACTCTTACCTGGCCAGTTACCGTTAGGTGTCAAAGATTTCATGCCCCATGTCGCAAACTAACGACACACAATCGATCACAAATCAAATGGACAGAAGCTGAGACCCGCAGCTTTGCCAGGCTCCTCACCTCTCTCTTTCTCTCTCTCTCGTTTGTTGCTTCCCTCTCTCTCTCCCTCTCTCTCTTGCTCTCTATGTCATTGCGACAGTCCAAATGTGTCTCAAAAATCAGGCCGCGCGTCCAATGCAAAGCCGTTTCATAAATTGCACATGACCTGCCGACCAGCAGCAGCAGCATCGGCTACATTGGCAACATCGTCAGCGGCAGCCAAAAGGCAGCAAAAAGGCATAACAATAAATTAAAAATGGACGACTACAACCACAATGACTGCACCACTGCACCACAGCTTTACACTACATCAGTGCGGACCAAGATGATGGACACAGTGGCTCTTGCTCTATTGCTGCAGTTGCTGCTGATGCCTTAGCCATGGACGTTATTGGTTTTTAATGAGCTCACATGTTTATGCACTAAACTGAGAAAATGTTGGAAAATTATCAGGCATTTCAGCAAATCCATGGAAAGAAAAACATACAAACATATTTCAAAAAAAAAATGATTAAGTTGAAAAAGGCAAAAACCAATAGCAAACAAAGAGAGAATCTAAACTAAAAGAAAGTATTGTAATAAGCTAAGGCCAAACTAATTGAAAAGTGTTTGAATTGAAGGTAATAAGAAAATTTGTGTCCGTTTACTTGAATTAAAAGTTGGCAAAGCTTCTCAAATGCTGTCAAGTGGTTTAGTTGAGTCACTCCCAATGAATCTGCAAGTTCTTATTGCCAGCTGCCAATTATGATCTGAATTCTGTTAACAGTAGTTCATTTGGCCTTATTATAACTAAATGAGTGCAGTTTGGCTTGAACCTTGACCTTACCAAAACCCTTTTGTACATTTTGGAAGAGATTTTGAGCCACATGTATCATGGCACACTGCCTTGTTATGAGTATTGCTCATGTTAAGGAGTTGTATGGTTTCTTCTATAGCTCATTGACTATAGATCTCTTTTAAAATTATTCTAATACCTGAAATATTTAGATTAAAGTAACCATTCCTTACTTATCTTTGAAGTTTTTTCCAAAATATCTTTGAAAAAAAGAGTTGAGGATGATGATGTACAGTCAGCCAATTGATGTTTAAACGTTTTTATGTATATTTTGTTCTGATTTATTGTATTCTAATCATAACAATTTTGCACTTTACTCATTTGATACTGATAAAGATTAGACTTTTGTAATAAAAAGTTATATCTTAATAAAAATCTATTAGAAATTAATGTTATTCACGAAAAATACGAAAGGAAAATAATCCCCATTGCTTGAGAGTTAGTATTCAATATAAACTCTTACTGCTAAGGATCCTGATTTAAGGTATTAGCTGTTTTCACTTTAAAAATTCTGAGATTTAAAGCGCTTTGAAAAAAATGTATGCTTAATATTACTGATTACTGATCTTTTAGCATGAATGATTGTATATATGTATGTATAAATATGTATGTATTTTTCATCCTAATCCACTGTATCCTAATAACCTTAAGGTTATATATCCCTAAGCTCCAGTTTGGTCAAAATTAGTCCGATTTCAAAAAAAAAAAGCTTTATTTACTTCTTGGCATCAGTTTATTGAATTGTCATTAAAATCTGCAATACTTATTTTCGAACCGATTTTTGCTACCCTGTTTGACCCTGTCAAAATTCTCAAATTTGAGTTAAAATAATATTTTTTGAGAAAACTCAGTTTTTGATAATATTTGAAACTATGAAAGCAGGCCATTCCATTAAGACTATCCAATTTATAATGGATAAGGAGTTGATTTATTTGTGGCCTACGAAAGATAGGTTTAGTATCGCAAAATGTATGACAAATATCCTAAACGGAAAGTGCACCTAAAGCTACTCTAACTACTAGATTATATATACATATCTGAATAATCTAATTACTATATTAAATAGTAAAACATTTTCAAAACAAACTTCTTCCAAACCTTAATCAGAATTGCTTTATTTCAATATTCTTGAATTTTTTAGAAAAATTATTCTCTTGACAAGTCAATCAGATTCTTTATACATAACTCTTACTCTTCCACTCTCCCACTCTTCTTTCTTTGTCTTTGTCTTTGTTTGGTTCAGTTTCGATGCTTCTCTAAATTACTTTTACTCATTTACATACATTTATCAGGTCATTAAACCATGCCCACATTACCGAAACCTCGACGCAATATTGACCTGACCCAAGAGGCATATTAATTAACCCACAAAAACCGGTCTGTTATACATATAAAGATATATGCATACATACATATGTATATATAAATGTATGTATATGCATGTATATGTATATTTATTTAACCTTTATGCTAAATACATAAGGTGATGGCAACAGCAGTAACCAGCTATTGCTACTGTCTGTCGGTTGGATTTTGTGGTTATTAATTTACCAATAAATTGCCACGGCGTATACGTAATATTTCACAATTGTGAGTTAATGGGCAAAGCGTTATTCATGCACTGATTTCCGCTGCAGGTGTCATCCCAGGCAAACCCGGCAAAGCTAACAACCAGTTATGCGTATTAGTGAGAGCAAAAATGAAGAAAGAAAAAAAAAAATAAAATCCCCCATTCTCAAGCTCTAACTCCAAGCCAAGTTAGCCAGTCAGCCAGCCAGTAGTCTTTCTCTCTATAGTCCCGCGCATTGAAATTACAAATGACGAGAAATTTGTCATCTTTATTATTGCAAACAACGCAAGCCGACGACAAACGACGACAATGCTCCCCTTGGACAATTGGCCGGGTGCGTGTGCCGGAGTCGGAATCGGAGTTTCGAATTGGAATTGGAATTGGAGTTGGGTGAGTCCAAAGCCCAGAGTGCCACAGTGGCATATACCCACAAAGGCCGTTGCTGACAACTTGCCACACATCTTTGGCTTAGTAGTTGTTGTTTTGTATGTAGTTTTAGGTAGCCTGGTCGGTCCCTGGCCATGTCAATGGATATGGGAAACCAGCTAAAGCTGTCGTCTTGTGGTTAGGCCTCCTCCATTGTCAGCTCAATTGATTTTTCATTCAAATGGAACTCGGCTTAATGAGCAAAACCCAAGCTTGTTCGTTTTCTTTTTCTTTTTTGGTTAACATAAATAACTTTGAATTGTGCGTTTTTTTTTTTATTATTATTTTCAGAGCAAAAAATTTGTTTTCCTTTTTATTTTTGTATGTAAAAAGTTAAAAAATAATACAATTTGTTCTTGTTGTTAAGATTGGAATTTAAAAACTATGCGACAATTGTGGCCCAAAATATAAAAGTTTTATTAATAATGAAAAAGTTGATAATGATGATGGAAAAAGTTGTGACAAAAGATCAAGGTTAAATTTTAATAAATATATATATATTTCAGCGGGTTTTCAGTTAGATATATCCTGGGCACAATTGTCAAATCATATAGTACAAATATATGCTACATATACATATATACTATATATATATCTATATCTGTTAACTATTGTACCAGTATTTGTATATAAATAGATTGCTTGGCTTTTTATTTTTATTTTGTTTTTTCTATTATTTTTTATGTTTTTGCCTCTTCTGATTTCCGGTTTTTTGTTAAAAAATTTTCTACTTAATATCCAATAAAAAATTTCTGCTAAAATTAGTTCAACTTTATATATAGAAAAATATATATGTATATATATACAAAAACACACACACTCAAGTTGCTAGCACCAATCCAAAAATATACATATATATGTATATATCTATAAATATATATCTAATGTAGTAGGTATAGTAGTTAAATTTGCTTAATTTATAGTATTTTCTAATGATTTTTTTATTATTTTATTGTTTTTAATTGGCTTCTCAAGGCAACGTATGGTAGAAATTTTACAAATTTTTCCATTCTTAAAACTTTTTTCTTAAATCTTTTAAACTAATTTGGGCTTTGAGCCCTTTGTTTTGTATACCGAAAAAAAAGAACTAAAATTGAGCTACTTAATTATTAAAAAGAACAAAAAGGTTCTACTCTTTTCCTTCTTTTTTAGTTTGTCTTCATTTTGTGTAGAAAGAGAATTGGCTTAGCTTTGTTAACTTGGCCTTTGGGGCGTCAAAAATATGAGTATTCTCGGGCATGGTTTTTTGTTTTGTGTTCTTTCTTTAGCTATATATGCACTATATACTATATAAGTAGTATTATGGCCAGGATCAAATGAAGTCAGTGGCGGCGCATGTGCAGCGAGAGATGATCCGATCGACTGAAACTGCGTGTACACAGTTGACAGCGGAAGGGCTTCACTCCCGTGTGTTTGCGATAGTGTCGGGTTAATTCATCGGAGCGGGCAAATCGCCAGATGCAACCCTCCCAGGTGCACACATACGGTTTTTCACCTGTAAACAAAAGGTGAAAGGAAGATTGAGAAATACAACAACTTAGATAATAAGGAGGTGCTAAGAAGGTACGTATTCGTCTTTCCTTAGTTTTCTTTAATTTTTTCCACAATAAAAAAATTTCAAGTTGTTACAAAAATCCGAATTTTTGTCTTTCTTTAAAACATTTTGTTCCTCCTTTCAAAAAATTTTTTGTTCTTGTTACAAACAAAAAATTTGTTTTACTTATTTTCAGCAAAAATTTTTTTTCATTTTTTTTCAAAAAAATTTTTTTTTTCCATTTTCTAAAAAAAACTATTTTTCTTCTTTTTCTAAATAGAAAAAAAAATGTCTTCTTTTTCTATAAAAAAAAAATTTTGTTCTTTTTCTAAAAAATTTTTTTTAGTCTTTTTCTAAAAAATAAATTTGTCTTCTTTTTCTAAAAAAAAAAAATTTTTGTTCTTTTTCTAAAAAAAAAATTTTTGTTCTTTTTCTAAAAAAAAATTTTTTTTTTTGTTTTTTTTCTAAAAAAAATTTTTTTTTTTGTTTTTTTTCTAAAAAATTTTTTTTTTTGTTTTTTTTCTAAAAAAAAATTTTTTTTTGTGGAAAAAGGCAAAAAAAAAATTTTTTTTTGTTATTTTTCCAAAAAAAAAATATTTTTTAGTTTTTTCTGCTCTAACACAATTTTTCTCCTTTTTAACTCACCCGTATGCGTTCTTTTATGTGCCTTGAGATGCGAACTCTTTGTATAGACCTTATCGCAACCCTCGGTGTCACATTTGTGTACCTTACGGTTCTTGGAGAGATCATTGTAGCCACCGTTGCTTGCTGCATCCGTTGATCGACTAAACGGCGATGAGGAGGATGTGGTGCCACCAGCACTGCCACCACCAAAATTGATGCCACTGAAACTATTATTATCCTTGCGGGTGGCACCCAGAGCCATGCCACCAAAGGCAGGATTTAAGGCAGCATGCGGTGAACCAGCCGCTGAGTAACTCTTCCAACTGGGCGAACAGGCAGCTGACGTATTGGATTTGCTTGAATTACTTGTGGGTGAGGTCTTTCGCGAGGCAGCACCTTGATGGCTATCGGCAGAGAATTTGTAGGGATTCTTGAACAGGCTCAGTAAACTGAACTTGCGATCATAGTCCTGCATAAGAGAGGTTGAGGAGGAGCTAGTTCCACCACTGCCTGGACCACTTGTGCCATTGTTGTAGCTGCAGCTATTATTGTTATCCTCCTGCTTGCTAATCCGTCGATAGGTAAAAAAGAATGGCGATGCGGCAAAGAATGGCGAGAATGGCAACTTGGAGACGCCAGAGGCATAGAGCTGTTGTTGCTGCTGCTGATGCGTCGCATGTTGATGCTGCTGTCTCCCAAATGGTCCCAACGAGGCTGAGGCGCCATAAGTGGCACACGATGATGATGAGGAGGATGCGGATGCAGATGAACTGCCAAAAGACTGTTGTTTGCCATGGACTGATGCTGCTGCTTTGGTGGCCAATGATGAGGATTTGCTGATCCCATGCGAGGTGCTTGCTGCAAATAAAAAACCAAAAAAAAAAAAGAAAAAATAAGAAAAAGCAATTGAGATTCGTTTAACAAAATGTTTCAACTTTATGGCGGCTGGCAAATGCCTAATGAGACTCGTAAATGAACAACTGCCCGGATTGGCAATCGAATTGAACTGAACTAAACTCAATTCAAATCAACTGAACTGTCTTGGAACACTTTGGTTTGTCAGCTAACAGTATTTATTTATTTTTTTTTTGCCTTCTTCTTTTTCCATTTTTTTTTTTTTGCCTATTTTACACAATTTCCTAATTTCGTTTTGCATCAAAAACGTTTGCATGTCGCGTATTTTATGGCCCTGGCCAGACAGACAGCGGAGACTAAAACTGAAGAGACATTGCAGACGGACAGCAAATCCGTGCAGTCGTGATCCATTTAACCTGTACTTGAGCCAGACAACGACAACAGAAACAACAACAACAACAAGAACGACATCGTCGAAGAGTACGACAACGACTGTCAGTTTGCTACTTGGAGTTTCTTGGATACGGAATCCAACTTGGTTACGGGACAAGTGTGTCGATTTTGGCGCCCGCAACATCAACATCAATTGCCAACAGCCACCACAGCTGCCACACAAATGAAGACCAGAAGGAGAAAATTAATTATAACGAAAGTTATATACCCTAGTCTTAAAAATTATATAAGCTAAAGATATTTAAAGTTATTGAAATCTATTTGAAATATTCTTAAGAAGCAAATAATATGAGTCTCCCATGCGCGCGATGCTTTATTAAAGAAATATCAGATAGATACGTTCAAATTAAGCAAGACTATCCTCTAGGAAAGACTTTTTAATGGATTTTGATTTATAATTTATAGAATTGTTGGAGAGTATTAATTTATAGACTATAATGAGTCCTTATTCAGTACATCTTTGAATTGTTACTGATCCATGTTAAGGGGAACTAAATATCAAATAAGTAGAACGGAGAGAAAACTAAGGTTCTCTTTTACTAACAAGTTGATGGAATATACCCGATAGATATCTATGTTATATAGTCTCCTGTTTCGCTTTCCATATTAAAATCAAATTTCAAATCATTTTAGTCGATGTAATTCAAAATAATTCTCTATTCTCTCTTAAAACTACAAAATTTTCATCTCCCGAATAATTTTTAATTAAAATAATATTCTCCACAATTTTTAACAGGTTTAGAAAAATCTTATAATTTTCATTTTCCGAAAAGTTTTGAATTAAAATAATACTATTCTCTACAATGTTGAAGATATTTAAAACAATCTTGTATGTTTGTTGATAAATTTGAAGCAACCTGTTCATTTATAAGAATTTTTTCAGTTGGTCTATGTAAAACCTTTCAGTTCGTATTTTTTGTTTGTTTTCATTTCTAAATCGCCCATCGAAAATTTTATGTTCAGATTCAGCATAATTAAATTCAATGTAAATTGTATGTTTGGAATGGTCATCAAATCAATATTCATTAGGCTTAATTTAAATAACATAAACAAATTTGTTCCGCATTGTTTTTTTGAAACAAATTTGCACCAAACAGAATCGTTTTGGAACCTTGGTAAACCTTAAATAGATAGCCTAATTATATAGGCAAATGAATTGTTTCGAAAGGGAAAGCAATTCAATGTTGGAATTGAAAAGTTAAAATGTTTGAAAGTGTAAGAAGATCGAAAAAAGATGAAAACGTAAGCTGAACTAACTTCGATTTACCTCAAAAAAGTGGTAGAGAATGGAAATCAGAATTCTATATTTTTACATAGATATAAAACTTACTTAATCACTTATAATTTCGTGCTTATCCTTTTGGAAAGTTCTTTTTCACTTTTCTCCCTTTACTTCTGCCTTACAATCTTCTACTTAAATTTAATTTACCTCTCTTTTTTCCTAGGGTATAAACTTAGAAAAAAAGGGTCTCTCTGTCTAAGCACTAAGTAAACGAAAAACAAAATCATTTAAAAAAGTTTCCTCAAGTCTTTGCCACTTGTCTTTTGGGTCTTGGCTGGTCGTACAATCAGGTTAAGAGAGCTTGGAAGATTGCCTTTGACTTTGTTTTTTGTTTCTCCTTTGGCTGTTGTGTGTTTTGTTTGCTGTTTGTTTATATTTGTTTGCAATGATCAAGTGTTTTCGGCTGCCATGGATAATCAATAAGTTGATCAAGATTATATATGTATAGTATATGTATGGAATTCTGCAAAATCAAACGGCAATTAGCCAGGATAGGAAATAAATTCATTTTTTTTCTCTCTTGTCTTTTACTTGTACAACTTTTTCCCCCTCCCACACACACATTCAATTTGGCTTTTCTTTCTACTCGTTTGTCAGTCAGTTTAAGGCGGAAGAAGGGGGAGGAGACACAACCAGAGTGACCCAAGCTCAGGCATAAGTCTTAAGTGCTTTGTCTGGCCTGCAACTATATGACCGAGGGCCACATTGGTCTTAGTTTTAACCAAGTCAAGACTGACCGTCAGTGACTCGTGGACTTGGTCTCTGGGTTTGGTTTGGTTTTTTTTTTTGTTTTCCTCTTTTATTTTTTGTAGCCTCGAGTGGCTCAAGTGCGTTTGACTCAGGTACACATGGTTGTTGTTGCTTTTTTTTTAAGGTTTTGTGCTTGTGTCCGCTGATGCATTTGTAATTTCCATGCCACAGAGAGTCACAGAGAGTGCCCAGCAGCGAGTTGGAGTTGGAGTCGAGAGGTTGCCCCGTTAGCCAGGCGCGTTATTAAAATTGATGGCATTTAATTGAACTGGCCATCAACGTCAGCCCACAGTGTTGTTGTTGTTGTTGTTGCCGTTTTACTCTTTGGTCTTGTTGTTGGCCCATTTGCAATTGCTTGAAAGGGAATGTCCACAAACAGAAAACATTGCAACTGCAACTGCAACTGCAACTGCAACAATCCACTGGCAGTGGCAATGGCATATGCTAATGCTTATTATGTGGCAAATAAACTCACCTTCTCTGCCCCTCATCCGTAACAGTTGTCATATCGTATATTTTCTTCTTTTATTTTGTACATTCTCTTACTTTTTTTTTTTTTTTTTGTATTTTTGTTGGCCACGTATCTAGCATATAATCACCGCTTTTACCAAAATGCACATGCTGACTTCATATTTCTGCCAATTTAGTTGGCCGAAAGATGTTGGCGACCCAGAGATTTGAAATCACACTTGTGCTATTGCCAAAGTGGTGCAATAAAAAAAGTGAATGTTGCCCCCAAGTGGCAGGCATCAGCAAGGCATCGGCAAGCTTAGCTCAGCACAGTTCAGTTAAGCTCAACTCAGCTCAGCTCCTATGCTCCTTTAGCTCGTCTTCAAATGGTTTGGCTTGGCTTTGGTCGTTGTGGCCATAAACTGCTCATTTGACTTTGTGAGAGACTTTTTTTTAGCGAAAAGTTGCGTTGCGTTCAGGTTGAACGTGCCGCCCGAATAGAAGTTGTAGTCGTTCCCCCCTCCCCCCACCCCATTTGCCAGCGATAATTATGATGAGGCCAAGACGGTACCGCTTACCCTCTCTATGGCGTCACAGAAACTAGAAAAAAAAAAAAGTTGCAGCACAGTGGTGCACAGAAAGAAAAATCCAACTACATTTGACATTGCATAACATTTGCAAAGTAAATAAAAACCAATTAAATTTAAATCAAGATTTGTGCCAACTAATTGAAGGTTGCCCAATTTTTAACATTTCATTTTGTTCTTAGAGTAAAATGAACCACTGTAAAGATATGGCCCAGCAGGCGCTGCAATGCGGATCTCGCACCAAACTTGTAAGTAGACAGAAACAGCAATAAGAAGTAGAAGAGAGAGTGAGGGGGGGTGGGGCTGAGTTAAGGGGGAAGGAAAACCCCAACTAAACAATAAATTACAAAAACAGTTGATAGGGTTTAATGTGCACTTGGTGTGCGATTGGTTATAATTGACAGTTCGCTTCGCTGAGTTGGACTCTCTGCGCGTCTCATTCCTCTCTGTCCATGGCGACGTGCTTGGCCAAGCACCACCAACACCAGCACCAGCACCAGCAGCAGCACTAGCACCACCAAGAGCCATTCATTCATTGACTGTTACGTTTATTTTTGCCACTTAATTGCCAGGCGCTTTGAGCACTTTGATTTACTAGTTGATTTTTATATAAAACTGTCGTATTTAAGTTATAATTATGAAACAACATGGCGTATGAGCAATGAGCGAATGTGAACTGCAAATGAAAATCTGTTAAAAATGAAAATGAAAATTGTGAATTTGTGTCTTGGCTTGACTTGGCTTGGCTTGGGCTTACATTGGGGGCACATTTTCACACATGCCAAAGTGGCAATGGCTAAAGCTCGCGCGGGCCACATCTGAGAGTCTTTTTTGGGACGAGGGAATCGTTGTAAATTTATGGCATTGCGCATACGCCGTGGGGGCAGCTAGCAGCCCAAAAAGTTTCAAATCGCTTTTATATTTATTTACTGTTTTTGTTGCTGCTGCTGCTGTTGTTTTTGTTGTTTTCTAAGCCATTTTTCACACTCTGCGGGCGTCTTTTGAACCTTGAAATAAAAGTTTTCCCACACTGCAAAAACACTCTGCCAGAAACGTTACGATTTTCCTTTTTGCCAACCGTCCGATCCGACCAATCCAAACTGACGCTCTGACTATCTGTCTGCCTATTTTGCTTGGGTCGCTATACCTAATCCAGTGCCTAGCTGGCTGATTCCCAAGCAAAGCCCAAAATGGTAACAGACGTAGACTTTGTGGCAGCAAAAACTAATGAGCAACAACAACAACAGCAACAAGAAGCAAAATGCAAACTGCACCTGCCAAAGACGCTGCAAGATGAAAAACCAACACAACACACAACTTACAACACACACACGTACACACACACACACACACACAATGTAGCATGAAAGAAAAAAAGGAACTCAAACTTTATCTTCCATTGAATGCCCTTTTGCGATATCTTTGGAATTTTTTTCTATTTAATCCAGAAACTGATAGATTTATATCGCATTCGTTTGGTATTTTCTTTTTGGGCTATATGCAGCCACACTTTTCTTGTTTACCATAAGATCTTGATGGAGATCAGGTGGATAAGATGCTGTGTTAAATATTGCATAGTCTTGTTTACGCTCTTGTTGGTTAATTGGAATGCTCTGCGAAGGCAACATTGGGGAGTATTTACATTATAAACTTTTGGGTGGTATTTTACGTTTGGAAATATGCAGACACACTAATTCTATTTAACTAAGTTGGTATAACGAGCAGTTTGAATAGGTTTTTGTTGCAATGCTCTTGGAATCAAAATGTTGACATTAGACTTCTTTAATAAATTGAATTTTATACTTGATTTAGTATTTCATTTTTAAGAATATGCAGCCACACTTTTTCTATTTATCCTAGCAAGTATTAAGGGCAGTTGGATTATGTTAAAGTTATTGGACTTTACTAGAAATTTTAAAGTCAACATTAAAATTAATTCCTATTGCATATATGCTTTGAAATTTATTTTAGCATTTTACTTTTAGGAATATGCAGCCACACTTTTTCAAGAGAACATCTATGGTAGAGCTTCGTTAAGACAAAATGGAAGATTAAGGCAAGAGGACTAACATGATTATAAGACTTCGATTAACAAATATAAACAAACAGGTATTTAACTTTAAATTGAAATGGCAAATAAAGTTCCTTCTACTTTTGAACTACATATATATATAAATTAGCTAGCCGTGATCTCCCCTTTTATTTCCTCTAGTATTGAAACGCCTGCTAATACATCGATTTTGTTCCATCGACTTTTGTTTTTTCTCTTCTTTCTTTCTGTCTCTCTCAACTCTGACAACTTAGTTATAGAAATTCAATATATATAATTTTGAATATTACGTTTAAAAATTGAATAATAAAATGTAAATTTAACCCAATTTAGATCTTATTCCATTAAAATGGATTAACTTAAAGATCAAGTATTTGATGCTAAGTATACAGATCAAGTATTTTATATACAAGTATGCAAAGTAGTTGATCTTTAATTTCTACTTGATTTCAAAATTGTGTTACATTTTTTTTTTTAGAATTTCTAAATTGATTTCTTGCTAAATTCCAAAGCGACTTATAAAGAATAATCCCAAAGGATTTTACCAATAAATCTCTTTAAATATAAAGATTTATTTTATCCCCTTTATAAAAAGTTGGCAATCTTTTTCTCTCTCTTTCCATTAAGTGTATACGTGTGTGTGTGTGTCTGTGCATGTAAAGATACATTTGTATCTACATTCATACAAGTGCCTGCCCACAAACAAAAACAGCAAAAAAAATTGCTTTAAGTTTTTTTTTGTTGCTTTTGTTGTTGGCGCTTCGTTAGCGGCTGCCGTTTTATTTGTATTTCTTTCTGTCGTTTTTTTTTTTTTTTTGTTGATTTGTTTTTTACGAGCAAATTGTGCAAATATCTTAAAGCCAGAAAAAAAAAAAACAGAGAGGGAGATAGAAAAAGAGAGGAGAAAAAAAAAACGAAAACGAATTGACAACTAGATAACTTTAAATGAATTTTCAGTGGTCATAAGCTGACAGCGAAATGGGCGATCAGTTTAGAGTATTTTGCTTTGTATTCGTTGGCCACATTGCAATGGGAGAGAGAGATACGAAAGGCATAAAAACATTTAATTGTTTTGCTACCAATTATGTATTTGTCAAGTTAATTGGTATGTCAACGCAACTAGTTTTTAGATCAAGCAGTAGCCAAGCCAAGCCAAGCCGGGCCAGGAGTGGCAGCCATCAAAAGCTGCCACCGCCAGCGGAGCCAAACGTCAGACGCATTGTCAATAAGCAGCAGATCAAACCAATGACGACAGAGACGATGACGACGACACCACCAAAGCAATGCCAATCATGCAGACCATTTTACACCAGGCCAGGCCAAAAAAAACGCAAAAGAAAATCTAAAGGAAAAACAAGCAAAAATGTTTTGCCATGCCATACCAAAGGCGAAGGCGAAGGTGTGAAAAAGCAATGCAAGGCAGGCAGACAGCCAAAGAGAGCCAATGGACCCGTTTCATGCACTTGAAAAAATCAAAATGAAACTAAAAATAAATACTAAAATAAACGAAATGGTTTTCCATTTGGATGTCACTTCAAAAGAAAACAAAATGAGCGCTAAGACCAGCGCAACAAATTTGCTTAATTTTAATGAGTAATTTAAATGTTAAATATAGTGGAACAGTGTTAACTCAATAAAAGTATCATTAAGAGCTACAAGAAGAAATCACAACAAATGAGTCAATAAAATCGATTAATTCAGATACCAAATTTAGCTTGTAACATAAACTATAGTTTTTAATTTATAACATGTTTCTTTCAGTTTCGAAAGTGTAACAAGATAAGTAAATAAATTACAGTATTAAGATCAGAAGTTTCCAAAATCGAATTCAATTGCTGCTTTCAGCTTTTCACATTTTCATTATATTAATTTCTTTTTATATAATACTTTTTTTTTGCAAGTGTGTCTTCTGTCGCCTTTTGATTGTCAGCGCGTGTTCTTTTGCTCTCCCCCCTAGATACAGAGACGATGGCGTTGATGGATGGTTGGATGTGGATGTGGCTAAGACGAAGACTCAAAGCTTTAGCTGGTCAAGTCAAGTTAAAAGGAGAAAGAGAAGGACAGGCAGAGAGAGAGAGAGAGAGAGAGGTGGGGTATATGTAGACAGACACCTTATCGCTCTTGATCTGGAGTGCTTAACAAATGCTTTACGCTAATGACAATTTTGTTATACATTTTATGCATGCACACACTTGGCGTATACGCAATGCCCAAGTCCTGATGCTGATGCCGATTCTGTTGCTAGTGTTGCTGGTGTTGTTGTAGCTGTAGCTGTTGCTGTTGGCTGTTGCTGATGATGACGACGACGACGACGACGACGATGCGTGTGCGATAAGGCGGCAACGGCAGCCGTCGATGGACAAGTCGATAAATAAATTTATGCACGAAAAACCAGAGAGGCGTAAAATGCACAAACAATTTGATTTAATGCCCCCTCAGTCCATCGATGTGTATGCATGTGTGTGTGTGTGCTTGTGACAGAGTGTGCGTGTGTACTTTTCGCAATGATAATCGATTTATGGTGTGTGAAGTTTGTTTCCTTTACGTTAACTTGCTTTGGTTTTTGTTTCTTTTGCTGTTGTTGTTTTTGTCTTTCGGTTTTTTTATTTCTCTTTCCTTTTCATTTTTTTTGTTTTTGGTTTTTTGTGTCATTGCTAATTGTGTACAAATATGGACAAAAGCGTGGACACGGCCAGAAAAGAAGGCTTTCTAAATGGCCAGTTAAGTAGGCAGGCCAAGAGAGAGACAGAGAGAGAGAGAGAGATGCTGAACCGTTGTCCAGTCCAGTAAATCGATGGCCAGTCTCTCTCTAAGCCTGGTCCAGTGCATCGTTTGGTTCGGTTTTAGTTGCTTAGTGGCCAAACAGGCGTTTTTCAAATGCCTGTGAGAAATAATTTATGCATTTCTTTGTCTGGTTCCACTGCGAGATAAACGAGCGGTCAGTTTAAGTGTTTTTTTTTTTTCTCCCTCACCCTCCCTCTGATTACAGCTGCTCTCTTCTTAGCAAGAATTTGGAATTTTTAGAATGGTCCACGTAGTAATCAGTATTTAGTGATCGTTTTATGTTAAAACAGTTGAAAATGATTTATTGATTCAAGGAAATGAATTAATTTCGTTTCTCGTAAGCTTAATTGTTGACAAATATGTGACATGGGATGATCTATAGAGATGTTACACATATCAGAATAAAGAAGAAAGTAGTTGTCATTGTCTATGGTAGAATATGCATATGGTAGAATATGTATGAAAGGGTTTTGGGATTCATTTCTTGGCCAAGAGACCTATTTTAGTCTAGGGTAAGGGATTTTGATGTATATAAAAGTCAAATATTTGGTAAGAGAAATTATAAATATATCATTTTCTTACTTAGAAACAATAAACTAGTGAATCTATTACAGTAAGTTACCATTACTTAATTTTGGCATTTTAACAGCAATTGGATCTATGTACATACATACAATTGTCTTATTTGTTTTTTGAAAATTTATGCCATATTTTCATAATCGTAAACAAAAACTGTCACTTAATTAAGTGTCTTTAATTTTAGATTGTTATTTATTTCTAATAAGTGGGTCAATCGAATTTCTGGTAGCCAGTTTCCTAGGTAATTGCATTGCCAATTTCTTTAAATTTAGAAAAATTTATTAATCATAATTTATCGTACCGATTTCCTTTAATCACATAAAAATTATATATTTATGAGGAATAAAAAACATAAATTATGTCACTATTTAGATGAACTATTAATATTTTTGCTATTTGTTTTAGCTAGACTGATTTTTGTTGCTTTAATCTGCCTGTATAACAAGTTTAAACCATTAACTAAAAATTTATTTTAATTATATAGAGGGTAACTAGTAAATATAAAGCTTATTAAGTAAACAAATATATTTTTGAAAAATTATTAAAAATAACTTATTTTCATTGCACTTTTATACACTTTTCCTTTCGATTTTTTTCTCCTCTAAAGACAATCTCTGTATTAAATCAGAATATATTGCTTTTTGAATAAGAAAACATAAAGTTAGTTTAGTAAAACAAAGAAGACCTCGTCCTAGGCATAAAGCTGATAAAAAGTGAGGTATTATTTAAAACCAATACTAATTTATATTTAATTTCATTTACAAGATTTTATAATTTATTAAGCTATCTTCTTTATTATACGATACATTTTTAAAAGGTTTCTTCATCATAGAAGAACACGAATAAATTACGTGAATATACATATATAGTCAAAAAAAAAAAACTAGCTTAATCAATTATCAAATATTTATAAAAGAAAATTTTTTGTAAAATAAATTCATGTAACTTTTAAATTAAAGAAGGATTTTTATTTCATTACTAGAAAACCCGGCAAACTTTGTTTTGCCATATAAATAATTTTCTAGAAATTTCTAGTGTAGACAAAAAATAGCTTTCTTATTGTAAGTATGTATGTATGTTAGAATGTGTATGTTGTATGTATGTAAGAATGTGGTAGGGAGTGAGAAAGGGGATGAAAAATAGATGTTGGCCGATTCTCATAGATACCGGATAAGCACAAAAAATTTCATCAAAATCGGTCAAGTCGTTTCGAAGGAGTATGGCAACGAAAACTGTGAGACGAAAATTTCATATATATGTATAGATGTACAGGTTATTTTCATTTTTGTTTTAAATTACATAGTCAAAGGTTGCTCTTGATTATTTAAACTAAATAATGCAATATAGACAGCCAAAATAATTAATGTTCTCAAAAATATCAAATAGACTTTGAATAGACTATTATGTATACAATTGTTCTGTCAATTAGGTAAATTATATAATTTTCGTCTTACCTATAGCTATGATCAATTTTGAGCTTACATAATATCCCATTTCCTTTTAACCTGTTTTTTTTGCCGGCATCATCCCTTTTATCTAAAACTAACAACAACAACTAACAACTATTAAACATAGACAATAATATCCAAATATTAACAATGCAAATTATATCCTCAATCAACTAGTTATTAGTTTTTGTTAAGTTACAATCTAAAGCCTTCACTCATTAATTTTCATGTACTAAATTGAAAACTTGAATAAAAATCAATTGAATTTACAACAACTTTTTAAACATTAAATCTTAATTATTAAATGTTATTTTTACTTTACTGTAATTCCTATAATTATTTCAATAAATTTGCCTCATTTTACAGCACTTGAACTTGTGTGTGTGTGCGAGAGAGTGTGTGTGTGTGTGTTAGTCTTAGGAAAAGTCTTTTAAGAATACACTTTTTGTTTTGGCCAAATCTTTTTGGGCCTGCGGCAATGTCCATGGAACTGGCGGTGTGGTGAGAGACTTTTTTGGTTTGTAGCTCGGTGAGCGGTAATTGCCGCGTGTTAATTCAAACAAATGTCGGGGATTGCACATTTAATGTGAAAATGAAGAAACATTGCGCATAGAGTTTTATTTTGCTAGACAAAACGAGCTGCGAGCCAAGAGCGACGAGTTAGGTGGAGCGAGTGAAATAAATGATCCCCAGCTTCATGTTTAATTTATTTGAAAGTTAACACACATATAACAACTACAACAACAACAACAACAACAGGAGGAGACTGTAAAACAGTTAAAACAAAATACAAGGTGGAGATGCAACACACGACGACGGCAACGGCAACGGCAACGTTGATGATGAGGAGGAGGAGCAGCAGCAGCAGCAGCAGCAGCTCTCTATGTAGTCGAAGTTGGCTTGGAGCGGCATTAATGCGTCGTAATCACACTAAGCAGACATTAAATGCGTTTTCGCTGTTTGAGCACTAGGCCCAGTCCAAAGACCTGGCTAGGAGGAGCAGCAACAACAACACAAACAGCGCCTAAATGATTGATAAAATAATTGCTTGCACGTGATGCTTACTTGGCCAAGAGAGAGAAAGAGAAAAAGCATAGGAGAAAGATAGAGAGAGAGAGAAAAGAGAAAGGCTTGGCCTCACGCAATTCCGCAACACTTCCCAACTATGCTCCCCCTCCCCCCTCCCTCCCTTTGGCATCCCAGTGTCAACTTAACTTTAAGATTGCAAACGGCGATGGTGTTGCAGATGGGAGATGGAGATGCGCACTACTGACCCAACCCAGTCAATCAGCGTTTAGCTAAAAGTCCAACAGAAAAACCGAAACAAAAATAAAAAGGGAGAAGAAACCAAAACTGAACTAAAGCAATCCAAATAACCGAAAGAAAAAAAAACTATACACAGGCATTGAAAATCTAACGAATTATAACGTGGGAAACTCGAAACTGAGAGACAACAGCGACGATAGAGACGATGTTTGGCAGCACAAATTGCCGCAGTTAACGGTTCCTGTTTCGTCGCAAATTTGGCTAAGACAGAGACACACAGAGATAGAGAGAGAAAGAGAGAGAGAGAGAGGCAAAGGCTGATGCTTATGCTGAAGTTGAGGCAGTAACAGAAACAGAAACCGAAAAAAAAGACAAGACTGAATGAAGCTTCCAAATGGGCAACTGATGGCATATATGCCACAGTGGTTCAAAGGATCACAAATAATAATAATTTATTAATATTTTTGACATGGGAAATGAATTGTTAATTACAGCTACTTGTTATTAATTGGTATAATTAAATTATTCAAGTACCAGGAAGTAATTTAAGCACAATTGAAATATTTAGATTAAGAAATTGAACTATTTGAAGAATTTATCAAAGTTATTAATATATATTCTTCAAATTTACAAACCTAATTAAATGTGTAGTTCCTGTTCTAAATTTCTAGAAATTTTGCAAGTGGAAACTCTTGTTTTAAAGAATATTTAGTATATGATTAAACAATGAAATATGTATTAAAAGGTTAGTAAAATACATCTGTCGGATAACTATTTCATTAAGTAAGAGTATCATATTCACTAAAGACTTAAGTATATTTTATGAATTCTAAACTTTCAACTCCGAATTCCAGTAATAAACTTTACTTTAGTTCAATAAAGAAATGAGTAAAAACTTTGAAGAGCTGAAAAATTTCGTATTTCTGTTATAATAAATTTTAAGTTCTTATAGAAACCTTTTCCGTAGAATTGAATAAGAAATATATCTGATCCCATCTTGATTTTCTATGAATTATTGAGAGTTTCAAATTTTAAAAATTTGATTTTCTTCTTAAGAAAAGTATTTAATTTAAGTTTAGAAAAGATTTCGAACTAAAAAGGTTATACACTTAAAAAAAATATTAAATTCCAAAAGCCAAAGTAATCTGTATAACAATATTTGAAGCAACTTATCTAATCTTATCAAATAATGTTACATTTTCTATTCAAAACTCGAAAAAATCGTAAACTATATCTTATTTTGCTCTAACTATAGATATTCATATATACTATACATATATAAATACTTGAATCCAATTAATTCATTTAGTAATTAGAAGTAGAACTAACAATTTTTTCTCTTACTCTTTTGATAGAAACAACATTCACTTGCACTAATTAGTGAACACTCTTCAATTATCTTAAACCACTGTGCCTAAAGTCCCCTAAAGTCAAAGGCAAAACAGAGACTCCACCACGACAAGTGGCCCCCCGCACGTATCTCTTTGCCCGCCCACTCGTGCGCCACATTATTTCATGCAAAATCATGCCATGGGAACCACGACATTGCCCAGCCAGGCTCCCATTCATTCTCCTTTGAGTATCGGTCACCCTCTCTCTCTCTCTCTGCCTCTTAGCCCTCTCCGGACCGATGGAGTGCATCCAGCAGCAGCGGCAGCAGCAGCAGTCTAGAACTATTACCCAGGTTCTGTCTCTGTCTTTGGACTGCACAACTAATGCACAATCATCGCAGATTATTTCATTTAATGTCAATACAAAAACAGCAAGCCAACATCGAAGGCGGCCCTGATCTGGCTCTGGCTCTGACTCTGCCTCTGTCTCCTCTACCTTTTGAGATTCTGAATCTGAATCTCTGGATGGTTTGCGGCATCCTGGCGTGCATTGAAAGCTGAAAGTTTGACACTCCAATTCTCAATGCCGCTGGGCAAACAAATTGAGTGTAGGAGCCTGGCGGGAGGGCGACGACAACAACAACAACAACAACAACAACAATCGACTGAAACGACGACGATGGTTTTGGCCCGTTAGTGTTTTATTTTTATTTTTTTTTTTTTTTTTTTTTGCAAACGAGTTTAAACTGCTGTTGACTTTTGAAAAGTTTAAGGGCCAGCTGAAAGCAGTACCAAAGAAAAGAAACAACAAAAAAGAAGAAGTAGACATATACAAAGAAGCTGACCTTGCAAAACCGATCGAAGACGATCAATATGTCTGTCTTCCCCCCTCTATAGCCATCTTCCTACCTCTACCCTGCATTGGTCTTTCATGGGTTTTTTTTTTCGGCACATTTTCTGCATGTTTTATTTATGGTCATGACAAAAGGAGAAAAATATTGATTTATAGTTTACATTTAGATTCATCAAATGACATTTTGTTTTCCGTTGCAATTGCAATGAAGAAATCAATCTTTAACCTCAACACATGACAGGTGAAAGATTATCCTGTTAGCTGCAGTCGTATCTACATGTCTATGCAAAATCGTTGAAATTAATTTGTTGTCACCAAGGCAGGTGAAAATAATCTTGTAAAGCTAAAACAAATGTACGCCTTAATCGGAGCCAGGTGGGTGGGCAAAAAGGAAAAAAAAAAAACACAACACAAAACGAAAATCAACTGCCCAACCCCAAAAATTGTTCAACCTGTCAAATCAGCCAGTTGCGATCTTTTATTGGCGGGCAAAAGAGAGGCAAGCGCCAATTGTTAGTGGCCAGGCCAGGTAGCCAACCACCAAGTGCAGATTTATTTATTTAAGCCAACAAGTTGGTGGTGCACCCAATTTCAAATTGCAATCACTGAGAGAAAAAAGTGAAATATGTGTAATTGTGGGAATAATATGATAAAGAAAATGCAAGAAAATTAAGAGAAAATCGTGGGCAGAAGCAGAAATTAAATTGAATTATAATTTATTAACAAATTTTGAATAATTTAATGGCAAGGACAAGGAATATATAAGGAATAAAAGGATGATAAAATAATTAATAAAAGAATCAATTAATTAAAGAAAGAATCAATGAAAGGAGGAAAAAACAATGAATGAATGAAGTAATGAATGAAATAATGAATGAAAGAATCAATGAAAGGAGGAGGAAACAATGAATAATGAAATAATGAATAAAATAATGAATGAAAGAATCAATGAAAGGAGGAGGAAGCAATGGGTAAAAGAATTAATGACAGTATGTACAATAAAATGAAAAATTAATTAGAAGAATGAGTAAAAAATGAACATAAAAATCAATGAAAAAATGAACGAATGAAAAATTAAACTATAAATGAAATAATGAATGAAAAACTAAATGAAAAACTAATACAAAAAATAAATGAAAAAGTGAAAGAATGCATGAGAAAGCAAAAAAAATATTAAATGAAACAAAAATCAAATATTGCATAAAAAACAAAAAATAAAAGAAAAAGTTAAAAAATAAATGAAAAACCGAAGGAAAGAATAAGTAAAACAATAAATGAAATAATCAATGAAAAAATAAATGAAACAAACAAATAAAAAAAAAATAAATGAAAACATAATTGAAAAGAATTATTGAAAAAAATAATGAAAAATAGTAAAAAAAAAACTTTAAGCTATAGAGAAAAAATTAAAAAAATATTCACGGAAATGAGTTAAAAAATTAAAGAAAGAAATCAATGAAACAAAATATAACAACAATCACAAGTCAATGATAAAATTAAGAAAATGTTGAATGAAAAAATTATTGAAGGAAGATATAAAAAAGGTATAAAAAATAAATAAGAATCACATTGAAAAATAATTTAAGAAAAAGATTACTGAAAAAAACAAAAGAGAAATGATAACGAAAGCATTGAAATTATGTTTTGGATAATTTATTAACCCAAAACCTTTCTTTAATCATAACAAAAGTTGTTCAATAATTTATCCCATAAAGAGATTTAACTTTCCAGGAATTTGCTCTAAAAACCATAACTTTTCTCCACTAATTACATCTATAATCTTTATTTACTGACCCCAAATTTCTTACAGTGCAATTTGGCTATAGTATCGTAAAGACTTAATTAAAGCATTTTGTGGCCAGTCCCAATGTTTGCGTCTCTCTGTCTGCATCCGCGGGATCTCTTTGTCTGCCGTTTTGCTGACCAAGGCGATAAATTCATGCTGCTAATTTGGCAGCGTTAACTCAATTTGTGACCACAAAACTGAACAATTTGTCGTTGATTTTGATTGCTCGGCCTCTTGGTTATTGGTCAATTGGTTATCGAATTGGCAACGATTGCCGGCCTCAAACGGGTAACGCCTTCAAAACATTGTCTAATTATATATTATACATAGGTGGGCAGATTTTTATTTCTTACTTTTTTTTTTTTGTTTTGTTTTTGGAGCTGAAGATGTCTTGAGGCCATCTTTCGTTTCATCTCTCGAGCAATCTTTAGGCACCCATGCTGTGAGCAAAAACAACAACAACAGCTATAGAGAAAAAGCGAAACGACTCTCACGAGTGCATCCAACTCCAGACTTGGACTCGGACTCTTTATCAGCATTAGCAAATCTACCTCCTCACCACACAATTGACTGTCGGCTCTTTTTTTTTTTTTTGCTTTACTTTACTTTAGTTTAGTTTAGTTCAGTTTTGTTTTTTATTTCTTCTTTTTTTTTTTGGGGTCCAGAGAAGAAAAAGATTTTCCCATAGTTTGCTGCTTCATATTTTAAACTGATAAAAGTGTGAAGTGGAGTGCCTTCTCGCTAAATGTGGTTCAGGCTTCAGTTTAGTTTATGCATAAAATTGCCTTATAAGGCCATTCAGAGACTCCTCTAACGGACTAGGCACGCACTCCTCCGACTCCGACTCCGACTCCTACTCCGATTCCAACTCTCGACTCGGACAGTTGCAGTTTTGCCGCTTGCTGGTTGGTTTTTTTTTTTTTTTTTTTTGTCTGACTCGTTTCCACTCGATCTGCAACTTACTGGCTCATAAATCTCAGCAATTAATTTTTTTTAAGTGTTTGTCTTCTCTCTTATTCTCTCTCCCTCTCTCTCTCTCTCTGTCTTACTGTCTGTCTGTCTATCTCAATCTTCTTTGCCATGACAACTGTCAGCATTTACACACGTTAAGTAAATAAAAATTTGCTCACATTTGTTTTTTTTTTCTCTTCAGTTGATCTTTTGCGTAATTCTTTTCAAAGTTATTTTTCCTCTTAATTAAATATGATAGCTAAATATGGCAAATTATCTAAATGAATCATGTCAAACAGCATTAAATATTAATGCAACTGTGGGAAAGGTAAACCAATAGGGACACGAACATAACTCATAAGCAATTTACGTATCACTTAAAAGGGGAGTCATCTTGGCTAGGATATCCTCTAGAAGTTACATAATGGAAACTTTACAAATTGTTAACCTCTTCTTGGAAAATTTATAAGAATCTAATGGTTTAGAAATATCATAATTCTATCATATGATCATAGTGCAGAACAGTTATGATATCGATTAATCTTCATTGATCTAAATAGCCTTAAGTGCATTCTCAGTCTTAAGTAACAAGCGGGTTTTGAGTTTTCATTTATAACAGAGGTACAAAATTTATATCAAAGAATTGAAAATTTCTTAAGAGAAGTGAAAAACTGTTACTAATTTCAAATTTCAACTAGTTCACATGTTATGATTGATTAGTCTTAATTGTAGCCTGACTTTATTCAGCCATTCAATTTGGTTCAAATTTGATAGACACTTAGTTAAGCGTAAGCCAAAAAAATGCTGAATTTCTATACCAATTATTCCTATAGTGTCTATACCTTATATTGGTCCGATTCAACCAATTCTTAAACTAGCAAATGAGTAGTTATCTTAAAAGTTTATCTACCAAGTTTTATTGAAATAGCTCAAAGTTCAAAGTCTAAAAGATGCGAAGAAACAGACAGATATGGCTAAATTGATATTGCTGTGGGTATAACACAGATCCGAGAACAGTATAACAAAGGTATATTTTAGATACTATGAAACTTAAATTCAATGCCTTCTTTAGCATCAGTATTCTTCATTCTATGAACAAATTATCAAACAAATTTTTTAGAAAGATAAATTCCCAAACTAAATCAATTTTCCTCTTTGGGCAGTCAAAGTATTATCTCTACTAAATAATATATTATACCCTCAACAACTTCTTAAAGATACACAAAACACTTTCTCAAGTAAAATGTTCTTTTGCATCAATATCAATTGCTGGAATCAAAAACTTATAAATGCAGTTTCTACTACAAGATACTTTCACATTCCCACGTTATTTTCTATAGAAAATTCTTTATTCAATATCCTCTTAGCATTCAAGGAAGTAGGATCTAGTCTCGCCTCTTTCTGAATTGAAATCACCAAATGTATTTCCATTAATGAGTAAATTTTCTCATAACTTAAGAAAGTTTTTACCAATTGATTAATAAAATGTTTAAACACTCCCAAGTATTTTTTTACTACCCTGTAAAAGACAATAGATCTATGTATTGTAAATGTAATGGTTACTAAAAAAACTCTATTTACACTTTTTTCTCTAGAGGCAAACAAAACTTTCAATTCAATAAAAAATCCTTCCTTTTGGCTATTCTCATTCATTAATTGGCCATTTCAATTAAGCCATAAAAGAGCAATTTTCCAAGAGTTTTTTTTTTTTTCTTCATTTTGATTTGACTACCAAATGGCCAAAATGATGTTGTTCTTGTTGCTGTTGCTGATGTTGTTCTCTCTCTCTCCCTCACTCTATCCTTTTTCACTGCCTTTGCATGTTGAAAATCATAAAAATGTTAAATGACAAGCGGGTGCATGTTCATTTTAGCGCTGTCTAACTGTCCCTCTGTCTCCCTGTATGTCTGCCTATACGTCTGTCTGTACGTCCGTCTATCTGGCTGCTGTTGTTGTCGTCGTCGTCGTCGTCTGTAGTTGTCGTTGCTGTTGTTCGCATTGTCAAATTGCGATCAAAAACGCAACAAACGAAACATGCCACACGGAGCAACCTATATGGGAGACGGAGTCCCAAAACCAGCAGCATCATGAATCAAAAGCCACCAACTACCAACAGCTAACCACTGGCAACATCAGCAGCAGCAGCAACAACAGCAGCAGCAACAACCGCATGCGTTTTAACGGCTACTTGTCTTTGGCTATTTATTGAAAGGATTTTTAACACTCGCATAAAGGGGGGTAGGCGGCGGAATGAAGGTGGTATATATTACACTGAACGAAAGGTTAGAAAAGGGTAAAGAAATTTATGTACGGCAGCAACATTTGTGGTGTACGTTAAGAAAGTTGGTCTAAAAGGTTTGCGAAGTGGTTAATTAAGTAATAAAGAATCTTATGATACATAATCTTGAAAGAAAAAGAATAATTAATTAATTATTTGGTGTAAATAAAAAGAGATTGCTAGTATTCCCTAGTCTTTTTTCACTTTTATTTCGTTCAGTGTAACTATGTCCTACAATCTGGCTTCGCTGGCAAGTCAGCTTTAGTGTCCGTCATCCATTCATTCAATCATTTAATTCAATTTGAAATTGTACAACAAGTCGCACATTTGCGCCTGCCACATGTCCACAACGGAGCTACAGAGTCTGCCAGGTTGCAGCAACTTGCAGCTTATAGTTTTGCGATGCCACCACTCACTCACTTATTCACTCACTCTCACATGTGTGACTCTTGTGTGTTCATATGTAGAATACAACACAGCTGAGTTAAAGTTGTTGGAGTCGGCGCACACATTTGATTATGAAAAGGCTGCGTTTTGCGTCTGCAACAGCAATAAAAAAAAAAAAAACCAAATCGATAAAAATAATTGGTTGCTGCGGCAAGCGCCGAACTTCGCTCGAATTCTGTTGAATTTTCAGTTTGACATGGATTGCCGCAGTTGCTGCTGATCACCTCTAGTCCCGATGGATGGATGGATGAATGGATGGATGAATGGACGGATGGTTGCTTTAGTTGCTTGCCACAATGATTACAACATGCTTTGACGTTTTCCCACGTTCGTGAAAATATTTTTTCTGTGTTTTCTTTTCGGTTTTTTTCCTTTTTTTTTTTTTGCAAATTATTGAAACGAAATCAAAAGAAATATAACCAAATTGAACATAACGATTTTAATGTAATAGAAATTTTTCAGTTGTTATTGTTTTTTTACTTCCGATTTCATATAATTCCTGATTATCAGATTATGTGAGAAAATTCCCCGAATAGTAACAATTGAAATTGCTCTAGTAACAAATAAACAAAACAAATAATAACTAAACCAATGAAAGGGGAACGGGTGAAAAGGGAAAAAGGGGGTAAAGTAAGAGGGGGGAACTGTCTCGTTTTGATATTTGACGTAAAAATAAAAACAAAAATAAAAATCGAGAAAAAAAAATCACCCATAAATAGAACGTGAGAAATATTATTCGATGAAGCGCCAAAAAGTAAACGCTTGAAAAGTTGTTAGTTTTCTTTTACCCCCCCTACAGCCCGTCTTACTCTTCCAGCCCTCCCTTGACTGACTTTGGTTTGCTACTCGTAGAAACCTTTTTTTTTTTGAAGGTTGGATTGTGAAAGTCACGTTTCATAGCAGCATCGGGAGTGGGAGTTCGATTCGGAGGCGTCTCTTGTCTTATTTTTGATTTGGTGTGATATTTTCTTCTTCAATTTCTTCTACTTTTCTTCTTATTTCGTCGATTGCTTCTTTGGGTTATTTCAGTTGTCGTTTCGCCATCAAAAACTATAAAAGAAAACGTCGTCGACAAATTGCCAATTTGCTTAAACTGAGACCTACAAGACGGAATAGTTAAAATAAAAATAAAACTCAAGCGAATCAGCATCACGCGTGTCATTAAAACGCCGACGTTTGAAATGCACCGACTGCAACAGCATCGGCAGAACACACCTCGAACGTCGACTTGCGAAATTGTCGCCAATGTGTGTTGCTGCTGTTGCCGTTGCTGATGTTGTTGCTGCTGCCACACCCGCTAGAAAAGGAGAGAGATTGCAACTGAGACGAAGACTTAGTCTGCGATTCAGAGCTAAGACCCGGAGCTTTGTCATATTTATTATATGTCTTTTTGTTTTTTTTTATTGCACTCAAAATTTAATGGTTGAATAGAATTTGTTATACGGTTTGCTATGGATGGAAATGATAAGAAGCCTTTCTTTTAGAATATAGTTTTGACATAAAGATATTAGAATCTATTCTGAGACATTAGAATCTACACTGAGTCTAAAAGACTTTTCGTTTATAAAAAATGCTTATATATTTCAAAAAGAGTTGTAGAAAATGGTTTCACCAGGTCAGCATTAGAGAAGAAAGTGACCTATACGATCTTTAAGCTATGGTAAAATCTTAAATAATTTTGTTTGGAGTACAATTTCTTCTTTTAGTAAGATTTTAAATTGAATTTTTGGACTAATCGTGGCATAAAGATTCCCTTTCTATGATATATAGAAATATATAGAGATATATAGATATATATAGAGAGTGATTTCCGCACATAGATACATAAGAGCAGAGAAGGCTAAACTTTTAGACTAATCCTACATTGATAATTCTTTTAGTTTTTTTCTAATTTCATAAGGAATATTTGAATAGGAGTATTGAAATAAAAGCAAATCTAAGGATTGTAGAGTCTTTTCTTAAAGAATTATTAATAAGTTTAAGAAATAGTAAGTAGACTATGTTTTAGGCATAAACTAACATAGAAGACTGAGTTTTTAGACAAATCGTACATTAAAAAATTCTTATACAGTTGTTTGTAACTTCCTAAGGAGTCTTAAAATATGGTTTCAGCATGTCAGTATATGTAAATATTTAAGAAGGTCCTACTGATTGTATAGATCATTCAATGTTAATCAAATTCAAAAAATTCAGAAGTAAAACTTAGTTTAGCTTTCAGTTCTACTCAGTTAAAAAGAATTTTTAACAAAATTTTTAGTCTAATCTATGAACTGTTATCGAATTATTTGCAAATTGAAACCTCCAATGAAACTTCTTCAAGCAGACAAAATCTCATAAAGCAGCCTTCTCTTTATGCATTTAACATTTGCAAATTTGATAAACTTCATTACAAAAATTCTTATATTTTAGAAATTCTTCAAATTTTTTAGAGTATCTTAAACTTCTTCATGGCGTTACATAAGATTAAAATTCATCACTTATTATTTCTTTTGAATCACTAGAAGGTAGCTTCCAATTGCAGACTTTTTTGGCTTGCCACATTCTACACCTCCACAAAGGCAGTTGGCACTACGCTCCCACATGTGGTAATATATTGTTGTTGTTGTTCTTCTTCTTCTCGCATATCAGTTACAAAACGCAGATCCACACCCAAAAAAAAAAAACCTTAACAGAGAGAAGAAGACGGAGAAAAAAAACACCACAACTAAACTTCCGTAAGCAGCCAGCCGACAGTTTAATGACTTTGATGACGCAGCGTGTGCTTTCAATTTGAGAATGTTGTTGGATGCTGTTGTTGTTGCTGTTGTTGTTGTTGCTGTTGGTGTTGGTGCTGGGTGTGAGATTGTGAGCGGTGGGCGTTTATTTCAATTTGGTTGTTAGTTTTCAGGGTGTAGCTTTGGTCAAAGTTGTGAGAATTTGCAGAGAAATAGCAAGTTTAATTTGCAATTGAAATTAAAGCCTACTTTAGGGGGGTAAAATTGCTTAATACATAAATATGAGGAAAAATATTTTATTAAGCGGCAAATGTTCGAAATTTCTTTCTCTGTCGTGCAAAATCAAAAGTAAATAAAGATAGAAAAAGAAATATTAGAAGAGGGAGCCTTCAAATTGCTTAGAAGTTTATATATTCTTTTCCGATCTTTAGATTATATTCTAAGAAGAAATAGGACAAACATTTACTAAAGATGTAAGGATTATATTGCTTAATTTATTTTTAATAAACTATTTCCTTATTTATCAATCAATTTCAATGCAAAATCTGTCTTTTAAGTCATCCATTCCACAAGAAGGATATTTTTTTTTAGACTACCAAAAACTATCAAATTTTGAACTAGAAATATTGCTCAATATCTAAAAAAAGAAACTATACAAATAAATCGGCAGCATTGTTGAATTTTTTTTCCTATATTTTTTTTGCTTTTGTTTATTTTTGGCTGTCACTCACAACAATTGGCAATTCTATCAAGCTTTCAATTCATTTAAATGTTTAATTGATGGCTTAGATGCGATTGTCATGTTTAAGCTGAATTCTTCTATTCTTGTTTTTGCAATTTTTTATTTTTATATATAAATTTTTTTCTCTCTTTTTATACTTGCTATAAATATTTGGATATTTCGGTTTCTTTTTTGTATTTGTTTTTTTTTTTTTTGGCCAACATGTTGCCGCGAAAATGAGCCAATTAAAGAAATGCTAACAACTGCTGCTGAGAACCGTAACAACCTTGCAGAAATCGGCATACATACATACACACACACACAGAGATCGGACAAAGTCATAGCCATATAGTCAGACGACTTAAGACTCCTCTGAGTTGAATGTGGAGTTGGGTTTAGAGTTTTTTTTTGGTGGCTTTCCTGTTAGAAACCAATCAAGTGGCCCACAGTGTCACTATTACCACCTGACATTTACACAAATCTTGCCTTATGCCTCAACGAAATGAAACAACAACTGCAACAGCAACAACAACAACAACAAAGAGAAGAATAAGCAACAACAACAAAAAATATACAAAAACCAACAAACATTAAACTTCCTAGCAACGCGCCGCTCACCGCCTATCGCAAGCCAGCGATCAAAAGTGCTTGACTTGGACTTGGACCAGGCCAGATCAGGCCAGAGCAGAGCAGGCTCAGGCAAACGTCTTTGACTTCAATAGCAGAGGAGGAGGAAAAGGCAGCAGCACCACCACCACCAGAAGCAGAAGCAGAAGCAGAGAGTCGGCTTATCTTAAGAGTTCGACCAGCAGCCGCCGTTGTTGTTTGTATGCTTAGCACATGCGATTGCAGCAGCAGCAGCAGCGGCGGCAGCAACATCGACAGCTGCTGCGGCGGCTTGGCATTGCCTGCCTTTAAACTGATCGCTAACAATCAATTTATTGATTGAGGTCTCAGGTGTAATCGATAAGAATTGTTTTTGTTTTGACTTAATGCTCCAGTTTGCAGTTGTTGCAGTTGTTGCTGCTTTTTGTCTTTTGTATGTTTTTTTTTTTTTTTTGGTTTGTTTCTTGGCCTAACATATGACATGGCTACATGACATTATCCAATCTCGATCCGCATTTTGCTTATCTAAATGCATCAATGAGCCAAAGATGTCAGTTACAAATATGTTTCTTACAATTAGAGATGTACATTTGACAACTACCAGCAGCTAATAATCAGTTTTGAGTTTCGCAAAAAGGTGGAAACCAAATTTGGAAATCTAAAGAAAAGTTAAAAGATAAAAACTTTTAATATCCATTAAATTGAGAGCTTAAATGACCTCACATGTTATGAATTTTTAATTGAAATTTGATCGAGATTAGGAGGGTGAACAGTTAATTTGAGAATACATAATAAAATTTCAAAATAAGTAACCACCTTATGTACTAAGTTCGCTACTCCGTTTAAGAACGTATAGTTAAATAATATTGATTATCGGAAAGATCTTTGGTATATCAAATAAGCTTTAGATCACGGCGAAGTCTAGTCTCAGTTTTTCTCAAGATTATTGAGGTAGTTTTTTCTCTTACAGCAGCAATATCAAAAACAGCTGGAGTAACAGTTTTAAGCTGTGAACAAAAACTGCAACATAAGGAACCACAGCAACATTAGAGGCAGAAGTACTATCAAGCAACACCATCACGAGCAGCAACATCTAGAAAAGCAGCTACTTTAAGAAGAACAGCAATCCTAAGAGCATAGAAATCATCAGGAACAGCGACAACATAGAAAATAGCAGCAACACTAAGAAGAGCAGCAATACTAAGCAAACCAGCAGCACCACCATCAACTACGACAACATTGAGAATAACAAAAACCTTAGCTACATCAGGAACATAACAGCAGCAATATCAAGGAAAGAAGCGCTATCAAAAACAGCAACAGCAACAGCTAGCTAGCAACAGCAAGAAGAGCTGCAAAAGCAAGGACAGCAGCAATATTAGGACATAGAGAGGCAACATAGAGAGCACAAGAAACTTTAAGGACAGAAACAACATAGAAAAGAAGACAAGCTACGTAAACTTCAAGGACAGCAGCAACATCAGAAAGAAGAGCAACATAAACAGCAGTAGCAGCTTTACGCACAGCAGCAACAATAAGAAAATAAATCTCTCTTTATTATCTTTTAACCAAACCATTTAATCCAATTTGTTTGGCTGATTTTTATACCAAAATTGAATATAAAATATCAATTACAATAAATTAAAGGTTATTCCTTGTTTCATTGGATAATTTAACCATGGGTTATAATTGAATTAACCACTTAAAAACCAAAATACTTAAAACGCCTCTAACTGCACTTTCTCATATCTGAAATAGTTGACCAAAATTTTATTATATGCCTCACGTTACCATCGCTAATCGAAATGGTTTATTAAGTAGCGTTTGGGTCAAATGATTAGGCTTTGGGCCAGATGAGAAACAACAGAAGAAAAAAAAAAAAATCAACAACTACAACAAATTTAGTGCATACGGCCAATGTGGGCGTAAGTTTACTAACTTGGTCAGCGCCATTTTTCAGTGGCTACAGATTTGGTTAACAGTTAACAAGCTTATCTCTCGATACGGCAAACAAAGGTGACGCGACCGCTGCAGCAGCAGCAGCTGTATACATTTTTTTTGTTTTGTTTTTCTATAAATATAGTTTACTTATTTTTATTTATTTTTTTGTCTTCTTTTTTTTTAACCTGGCCAGATAATTAAGGCAAGACGTTGCAGCTTAGCCAGCTGCTAGCAACAGCTACCAATTTCGGTTGGCCAAAAGGAATCACAGTAGAAACGAGCAGCAGCAGCAACTTTAGCACCGGCAGCTAGGCAAACATCCACCAGCAACATCCAACTACCAATTCATGATCTAGGCGGTTTGGCCTTTGTTGTTGTTGTTGTTGTTGTTATTGCTGGTGCTCTTGTTGTTGCTGTTTGTCTTGTTAGCCGCCAGATAATGATCAGAGCGTAAAGTTGGGGGCGGTCAATTTAATGGTTACTATTAATAACGTGATACGAAATTGGCGTTAATTTGTAGAAACATTGTGTGTGCCAGACAAAAATCCCGTTGACTAATTTGAGCAAAACTAAAAGTGTAGCACACCACGGCCCAGGCCAAGGCACAAGGCACAAGGCACAGGCACAGGAGACCCCCGCACCAAAAAAGGATGTGAATGGCTGGCCTTTTTGGCCATGGATATGGTAGTGTTTGTTGTTGCTGTTGTTGGTAGGTAGTTGGTCGGTCGGTTGAATTGGTGGGAGTTTTAACAATGCAACCAAGTCATGAGTCAAATTTTTGTTTTGTATTTTCCCTTACCTCCTCACCAGTGCAAAAAAAAAAAAAAAAAAACACGAAGCTCCCATTTACGAGTTGTGGCACGATTTGTGAGATTGGTTAAAAAGAATTCCTTCACAGCTACGTACATGACTCGCTTCTGCTCTGCTTTACATACATAGGTGGAGTAGAAGGAGCAAACAGGATTTGGACTTGGCGTAGCTAAAAAAGGTAACATTTTGGTAAATTTACTCATTTTTTGACAAGGTCAATATTAAATTGAGAAATTATAAGAAGATATATAGAAGTGGAGTTTCGTTAAGTCTTCAAAAGTATTTAAGTTTACTTAGTCTCAAAATCTCTTGTTTAAATGTGTACAGAAATTCTAATACTATGAAAAGATTCATACCAAGATCTTTGGAATAACTAATTTGGAATCCTTAGTTTTAAGTTTAGTTAAAATATTATAAAGCTACTAACTATAATCTAATATTTTACAATATATTTTGTGTTTATTATATTCTAAGAAGAACATTTTTTTTTGTATTTAATTCAATAACTTACTCTTAGTAAGGGAACATTGTCTAATCATTTCATTAAACATTGGCAGACCTTTAACTTGTTTTTAATTGGAAATAAGGAAAATACATATCTTTGAGCATTTATCATCCTTTCTATTAGATTTCCTGCAGTGGTAACAGTTTTGTTATAACGATAAAAAAAAAACAATGATCTATTATACCTAACGATGAAAAAACAATGATCTATTATACCTAACAATGAAAAACAATGATCTAGTATACCTATTGATGAATCAAACTATCTCTATATTCTAAGATAAGTAGCGATTTGTACTCTATAAATACTTATTTTGAATGATTGATCAATTACGAATACTTAGTAGTTTATTTAGGTATATATATATAGACATGATTTGGGTCTTTCTTATGAAAAACAGTATACCTGAAACCTTTTTTTACGTTACAGAGTAAAAAGATTAAAGGGTTCAAATAGATGTTGATAATAGAACTTTAGAATATGACTCCAAAATAGAACTTCGAAATAAAACTTTAGATTAGATAAACGAAATAGATCTTTAGAAAAGAGCTCCTGAATAGATCTCTAAAAGAACTAAAGCAAAGGACTTAGAAATGTTACTACAAAATAAAACATCTAAATAGAATATTAGAATACATTTTAAATTAAGAATTTTTAAATTAAGAATAGAAATTCCGAAAAGAAGTTCACAATACAGCTTTTGAGACTTCATTAAAGAGTTAATCAATCAAGAAATTTATGTTTCATTGATATATCTTACTCAAGATCAACAGTAGCCCGACTTAGATCTAAAATGTTACCTATATAAAGGCTCTCATAGTTAGCCCGAATTGCTATGCAAATGTTTTCAATTTCCCCAATAAAAGTGTATAATATTATCTACAATAAAAAAGTAGAATTGTAGCACATAAACCAAGAAATCAATCATTAAACATAAACCTTTATATTATATGTAATTCGCCGAAATCAATTGAAAACAGAAAAAACTCAGTACACAAAAAATGTATTTAAGAGTAATAAAAATAAAGTTATCCCCTAAACACAGTATTATAACCATAAAAATCGATTCAAAGTTAAGCAAACTAACAACTTGCATAAAAAAAAATACAAAAATTGTGCAAATTACCAAAATGAATCAATTAAACATTTACATCGATAATATAATGGTTTTTGCTTGCAAAGAAAGTTAAAACATTAAACTAAGGAAGTCATACTGTTAAATCGGTTACAAATAACTAAAGATTTTAATAGATAAACTTGTTTACTTGGCCATTTAATGGAGGTAAAAGTTAAATTAGTAAAGTGTTTGTAGTGCCGCAAAAGGCACTTCTTGACCCCCTTTTTTCGGCGCTTCTGTCATGGTTGATTTTTGGGGTTTTTTAAAGCTGTGCAGTTACATGTGCTCTAGTAAAAACAATGCAAATTGCTAATATGCAGTCACTAGTTTTACCATTTTGCTTTTGCTTTCAAGAATTGGAGACAAATTTTTTTTTTTTTCGTTTGTTTGCCTTGTTTTTGTGTGTCGCTTTTGCCGCACTTATGACCAATAAATATGCAGACTCTGTTTTGGCATTGTCTGGCAGCTTGCGAAATTAGTTGCCAGGCTAATGAGCTACACGAAACTGGTAACTGGTAACTGGAGATTGGAATTGCAGTTGCAGTTGCAGTTGCAGTTGGAGTAGATGATGTTGCTGGTGACGTTGGTGAACCGTTTCAAACGCTCCTCTGATCCTTAACCAGATGCAGATACGATTGAATTGGCTTATCGATACGATAAATGGCCCAGAAAATACTTTATTTTTATTTTTCCAAGTTCTTTTTTGTTTGGATTTTTGAGGAGCAGCAGCAGCAGCAGCAACCTTCTCCTTCACTATTATGATTCGTGTGGGTTGGCTGGGTATGAGGATGACTAACTTGAATCGATCGTTGAAGAGATCTCATCGTCGTCGTCGTCGTCGTTGTCGTCGTTAACATGTTATTGCACAGCACTTTTGTCAGCTTTCGAATTGTTTGCTCACGAAAGCGTGGATCTACTTTACTGTGTCTGCGACGACGGCGGCAACAACAGCGGCGACGATGATGATGACGACGGCAACGGCGACGGCAGCAACATCGAAATCTCCATTGGACTGCGTGGTTTTGTTCGCATGTTCCTTTATGTGTTTCTGGGATGCTGGGAAACACTATGCAACAGGTTTCCATTAGCCAGCATTGGGCGTTGATTTATGTTATTCATTGGAGGGCATGACACACATTTTGTTCAATTCCCAATAGAATTACAAACTCTGTTATTGGCATTTAAATAGGAAATTAATTTAATGCCTTATTGCCTACGATTGCGCTTCAAATCAAATGTACAAGATGAATTTCTACTCAATGTTATTAAAAAGAAAGGAAATCATAAAGGAAAACTACATTTTGTAGATTGCAGTTAGTAATTTTAAAGTAATTAAACATTTTTAGTTGCTATTTAACAAAATACTACTCAGTTAATAGAAATAAAAATCCTTTTTATCTCAATCAAATCAAATTTCAACAAGTTATTGTTAGAAAATCTTGAAGAGTGTGAGAAATTTTAGTACTTAATTGACAAAATCGTCAGTAAAACCAAAGTCCATTTAATTTTTAGTGATTTATCAAAGATTTTCAGTGATTTGTTAAAGAGAGTTTAAAATTAAAGAATTCTTACAAAAAATATATAACAAATGTTTAAGTCCTAAAGAAATCTTTAAGCATAAATATTAAAATCTCTATGAATATATTAAAAAATCATTCAAGTGAATTTATTTCCAATAGAAAAAGAGTACAAAGCAAAATGCAATATTTATTCCAACACTGCTAAAAACTTAGCAAAATTTACAAACTTTTATAGCACAATTGTCCAAATACTTTTATATTTGTATTTTTCTTCATTCTATTACTTATAAGCATCAATGTCTCAATTGAAAATCAGAATAGATTTATGCAGATTCCTAATGAATATAAGAAAATTTTAAATAGCCATGATTATGTATTTTTAAGAGTTTTAGGAAATTTGATGTGAAAATTCTACTTTTAGTCAATGTAACAAAGAATCACTGAAATAGCAATCAAAGCTAATTTTAATAAATATAAAGAGTTTCAGGTTTTCTAGTCTTAACGGATAATAGGCACTATAAAAATACAAAATATAACAAGCAAACTTGACGAAAGTTTTTTCAAACAGTTTCCTGTATTATTATTATTACTTAGAAATTAATCCAAAGCTTAAAAGGTCAACCATAGCTACGGCGGGTGAGTCTTTGTTAATTTCTTAATTTTTCTCATACTTTATGATTTACTTATAAAATAAATGCAAAATAAACATATGTATATTAAACAAATGACGACTTAATATTATAAAATACATACATTTTAGATTGTTTATATAAAATAATTATTATAATTATTTAAAGCGGCTTTTTTAATATTTGTCTTTATGTTAGTGTATTTTCTTCTGTTGTGTTTTTAATTTAATAGATTTAATAAAATTCATTCTTATTGTTGTTGTGGTTGTAGTTGTTAGTATTGTTACATCTTTGATCTATCTTGTAGATTCTTCCGGTTGGGCAGTTGTCGCATTGATATCTAATTTTGACTGTAAGCAAAATAGCTTAAGATAAGAACAAACTCAACTGATCTTAGTAAAAGTTCCACTAAATTCAAACAAGTTTTAGTAAAATAAACTTCATTTAACTAAAATTTAGTTTCATTCGCCCCTAATTGAAATATACTACTTCTGATTTAGATATCAAAATGTATATCGATATAGTTAGTTCTATCTTCCTTATCGTTTCCGTTTGTTAGACTCACGTTCAAGTAAAAGTTTCAACAAATTTAAAAAAGTTCTACTAAAATTCAAGTTTAGTTCAAATTATCCAATTTAACTGTAATTAAGCCTCATTAGCACTCAATTTGAATACCCTTCTTCTGTTTTATGTATCTTTTCTATAATACTTAAAGCCTCTTTCAATATGCATAATCTTCTTAGTTTAAAAATTGTTTGTTAAACTTAAAAAAACTTTTTATTGTCAGATTTCCTTTGTCATCTTTAAAAGATTTTCTTTGGCATTTAGTTTAACATTCTAGCACAATTTTTCAGTAATAAACTTTTCCCCTAATACTCTCTCTCGTGCACACTCTCCCATGGTGGGCCGCACCCGCATGTTGTCTAGTGTAATTTTTAGTTCGTGTGGCATATGCTGTTGTTGTTGCTGGTGGTGTGTCAGTTGCACGATTGCCAGAGACAACGTGTCTCCAGTGTCATCAGCATCTCCATTTTTTTTTTGTTTTTTTTTTTTTTTTTGGTATTTTTGTTTTGCTGTTGTTTTTCGGGTGACTGCCTGCCTGCCACTGTGTGTTGTTGTAGTGTCTCGGAATTGTAGTTGGAGGCGATGCTGGGCCGTTGTTATAGTGCAGAAAAATTACTATGACAACGATGGAAACAAGTAAACCACAGTTTACATTCACTCAATTTGGTTGATGGCCAAGGAGGGGGAGCAAGTAGCAGCTGTTGTTGTGGAGGACATAGACATCCCAGTTGGGTGGGTGTAAGAAAAGGAGAGAGAGACAGAGAGAGAGAGAGATGGGAATGGCAGAATCGTGGCGTGGTGGTGGCACGCTCATCTTCAATTTTTCTACGATGCGACGTCGCTTGGGTCGGGTTGTATTTTTGTTTCCCTCTCTTTCTCTGTCTGTTTCTGTGTTGTTGTTGTTGTTGTTTTTATTTCGGCGTCGGCTCACACTCGTGTTCCTGTGCATTAAGCCTGGCTTGGGCCTGGTCTTGGTTTGGGTTTGGGCTTGGGTTGGGGTTTCGTTTTTTTTTTTTGTGTTTTTTTGGGGGCCGATCTGCGCAGCAAGATGAGTGGTTGGCAAAAATGTTTGAATGCGATCACGAACTTGACCTTTCACATAACCTCAAAAAGGCAGTCACAGTCACTCAGTCAAGTCAAGTCAACCTCAACCGGCAAAAGCCGACAAGAGCGCGCTACATACGCGCCATGTTAAACAGTCGCAATGGCACTCAAATACACTCCTCCAGTTGCACATCTTCTTGATCTTCATCATCATAATCATCATCATGATCATCTGGCTGGTCAAACGCTGGAAGCCTGGGCTTGGGTGTCAGCTTGGGCATAATTAAAAAACAATCGCAATGTGCGGGCCATGCCAGTTGGGTGAGGCTAGAAAAACCCATAAGACCAACTTAAAGTCAGTCGTATCCATGGCTAGGCATTTTGGTATTGGAAATCTCTTGTACCGCCTGCAGTTATGAGATTGCGATGACTCTTTGGCATGTTTGTCTATCGCAAAAGATGCAGATTTTAAATCAGTTGCAGCAGCCGCAGCAGCAGCAACACCAACAATCGATGAAGTGCAGCAACGGTAACACCAGGCAAAAAAACGAAAACCAAGGAACGTTGCTATTCTGTTGAAGAAGGTTTAGACTAGGAAAATACCTTGGAGAACGATTTTTCAGAAGATAAAACACTTGAAAGAAAGTTTCTTATAGAAGTTTCAACTTTTACTAAGTCTAATTCGGTTGTGAAAACACAGATCGGATGGTAACCAGAAGATATAGGTAAAAGAAGTATCAAATATTCTCTAAGATATGCAGACAAAAGTGAAATCTGATGGTATTTAAGAATTAGATGCACTCGAAGTATAAGAAAGTACCTAGTCTAGACAAATAAAGAAGAAAGTTCATATAGTACCTAAAAATTATCCTAAGTATAGTAACTGATATATAAAAGATCTAAAAATATTCTAAAAGATCTCAGATAAACAAGTACATATTAGAAAAATCAGTTAGTATTTGATATATAGAAGTTTAACAGAGATAAGCATCTTAGGTAAACATGTAAATGAAAGATCAAATGGTATCTGAGATATACGAGAACTCAAAAGATCATATATCATAGTACATATAAAGAACATAATATAATATGTATATATGGATTACTCCACACAAAATATCAGCTATAATATTGATATAAAACTTAGAAATAGAAGCTCAAAAAAGATCAGCAAGGTGCTTAAATAAAAGTAAACGATGGATCAGAGTATCTAAAATATATAAATAGTCAAAATATTTCAAAAAAGGATCTGAAATATATAGACCATGAATCATTTATCTAAAAGTATTTGAGATGTCCAAGTACAAAATACATTAGAACAAATCAGAGATATAACTTAACAAGAAAGCTCAAATAATATGTGAATATAAAAGTATTCGAAATATCAAAAAATATGTAAAACAAACAAGTAGATAAGAAATATTAGATCAGATATACAAATATAGGATACATTTGGATACTATCTGTAGTGTCTATGATAAACGAAAAAGAAACGATTAGAAAGTATCTAGAAACGAGATACATAGATCTAGAACCCCAAATAACATGAGAAAGTATCTGAAGTATACAAGTGAAAACAAGATCAGATGGTATCTGTAGAATGAGTAGTATAATAAGGCAACAAAACTTAGCCAACTAGAAGCAAACAATTTTGATTTGGTTTCCTTTAAACAATTTAGAACAGAATAACGGCACACAGTTCAAGAAATTTTAGCAATCTTCGGACATGATTCCCTAGATCGATTCCTATATAGTTGACAATTTTCTAATGTCGATTTCAAATTGATAGACTAAACTACTAACAAACATAGAGCACACCTGTTAACACGATTCATATTGAAATGAAGGAACCCATCATTGCCGCATTACTTACACAAATGTTGCATATCATTCGATGAATGCTTTTTGTTTTTTTCTTTTGCCTTAGCTGCAACATCTTCGACTGGGACTACGTCTTTGGTCTTAAGGTCGTTCGCTAGCTGGCGAACGACCCGCGTGTCGCTGCATCTACTTAACCTGAAAGCCTATGCCCCTGAGTGGCGAGAGAGCCATTCGGTTGTGCCTGCTGCCTGCCGTAGTATGGTGTGGTGTGTTGTGGTGTGGTTTGGTGTGGCTGTCTGGGATTTTTTTTTTGTTTTTTTTTTTTTTGGGTAAGGCACTGGCTTTATGCTCCTGCTAGCAAACCGCACATCTCCGCACTACAATTCCCTTCCTATCACCATTTGATGGCTAGTTCAACAGCTTTATTTATGGGCTGTTTGGGTAGCTTAAATAAATCAAGTTGTAGTTGTAGTTGTAAAATGTAGTTAGTGTTGTTGTTGCTGTTGTTGTTGCCTTCCCAAGCTGCAGCTACCACCACCACCACCACCACCACCTTCTTCTGCTTTTGCCTCTTTAGACCCAAACTGCAATTAGAGACTTTTTTGATGGCGGTGGGAATTCAGTTAAAGTTAACTTCTACTATTTCTACTCTTTTCTATTCTCCTCACTCTCTTTCTTTTTTGGTTTTTGGCAAATTTAAGGCTATCTCTTGCTGTTGGTATGGCTAATTGCATAATTATTTAAAACCCATAATTTATGTAGCCAGAAAGAGAGAGAGAGAGAGAAGAGAAGTTAAGATGCCAGTTTTTCGTCTTCGACAAGTTTTAGTGTATCGAGTGATGACCGTTAAGCTTGAAAATTAAACCGACTCTTGGCCATTATGTGCCGTTTGTTTTACAAATTTTAACGCTATTTAACACATTCGCCACACGGACGATGTTCGACTGGTATATTTGTGTGTTGTTGTTGTTGTTGTTTTCGTAGTCTTCTTTAGTTTTGGTAGCACGCCATAAACCATTAACTTGATTTGCAGCCTCCCCTGCTCCTCTCTCTCTCTCTCTCTCACACAGTTCTTCTCCTTTTGGCTATATATCGGCTTATGCGCTTCTCTTATGAGCGCATTGACAAAATTAATGATGCCCTCACTAATATCATGCCTAATTGATTAATATGCGAGAAGAGAAAAAAAAAAAAACAGAAAATACAAATCGTCTGCGGACCTTAAGTTTTTGGGGCTTCTCTCTAATGAACGCACCGCGTTAGCTGTTAATCTTACTGTATAGCCATTTAAGGTAAGCTCTCGGCTTCTTAATTAAATTATGTGTACCGCTGCTAGGGTAGGCACCCTACGGCAGCAGCAGCAGCAGCAGCAGCAACAGCAGAGACAGCAGCAACATAGGCAACAGCAACATTATTTTTTGGGGCGTTTCTGTTAACTTCACACACAGGTACACAACACAAACACACATTCGAGTCAACCGAGTTAAAGAGAAAGGCTAACCAAAAAGGTCAAATGGTCAACAGTTGGTGGCCCGGTCAAGTGATGGCTAAAAACATACACACACACGCGCTTGCGCTGCTCTTCATTGGGCCTTGTTAGTTGCGCTAGATCGCACTTCACTAGCCACAAGAGGAACACAAGAGGAATATTTATGCCTAGATATGGAGTTGAGACTTTTTCTCAGTATATCAGCTGGAATTTAATAGCCAAAACAGCAGGTCTTCTCCACTGCGGCAGGGATCTTGTGCTGCTGCTATTGCTGCTGCTGCCGATCTTGATGATGATCATACAATCATACTCGTAATAATCATAAGAATAGAGCCTATGATGAGCATTAGGCCATAGACTAACATATTGTTTACCATCTGATTGTGGTTGCTCCGAGGGGGAGGGGAGATTAACTGATGTTATGATACAGCCAGTTGAGCAAGAGATTTAGAACAATAGATAAAACATTATTGGTAGATTGCCATGACTATAAACCATGAGAAAGCTAACAGGCTAAGTAAAGACTTTTTATGCAGTAAAGTTAACATGGCAAAAAACAAAAAAAAATCACATTAATTAAAGGCTATTGAAATGTGGGCTTTATCTATGTATATATATGTACATACCTACATATGTATGTATGTATGTAGGTAATCTCAATTGTCATTTTCTTTTCAAGGTAAGAAAATACTTTCGATAGACGTTCCATAGCTTTACAAATGTGGAATTCTAAAAGTTTCTGTTTCTTTGGTTTAGTAAAATCTATTTCTTTTGTTTTCAAATCGTTTCTAATGTTTCAAATATACAGGGCCCTAATTTAATTTAATTTATTCCGAATTTTAAAGCCTACATCTTCATTAGCTTTTTAAGACAGCATCTTTGTTTTTATGCCTAAAACTCTACATAAGCAATTCGATCGAAACTATAAAATTTTTAATATTAACTGCTGTCAAAATTTATGAAAATCTGTTAACAATAAATTTTAAAGTTTGCCAAATTTTTCACAACAGCTTTAATAACACAAGAAACTTTGGCATTACCTGGAAGAAAGGCGGACACAGAGCCTAAAGCATACCGAGTCCTTTGAAGCAATGTCAACTTCACAAGGCTCTAATTTTACCAAATTTTGTACGATTTTCAAAAACTTTAGTTTTATTTGCTTCTTGGTTTCACACGTTTTAATTGGCATTAAAATTTTCAACTATAATTTTTAATCCAATTTTTGCAAAATTTTCAATAATTTAGTAGTTTTTTACTACCAAAAATTAACAAAGTCATTGGCACAAAACTTTTGGAAAATCTTACAAAAGATGGTCTTTGGAACATTGAACAAATCCTTAAAGGATGCTCAACTTCACAAGGCCTTAATTTATCTTTAATTTGACCGATTTTAAACAAGGACATATGTAATTGCTTCTTTGAGTCGTATTTCCTAGTAGGTGAAATAATCTGGAAAACTTAGTTCAGATCTAATTTTTGCTTATTTTAATGATTTTACCACTGTTAAAATATTTATAAAGCTGGTCTTAATTTTTTTTTTCTAACTTTTTTAAAATTTTCAAGTAGTAGAAGGTGCTACAAAACTTTTGAAAATCTTGCAAAAGATGGCCAACTGAGAGATCCTACAAAGGACCCTCTACTTTACAGGAGCCGAATTTAGTCCAATTGCTGCTTTAGGTACTTTGTGGAATTGTATCCTTCCAAAATCCAGAAAACTAATTTTTAAACAGTTTTTTTGCAATTTATCACAATTAAAAAAGTATTCCAAAAAATTTTATTTTAATTTTAAAAAATATCAGAAATTGTCCAATTGTCTTTCCTTTTCTTAGTTGAAAAGATTTCTTTCGTCTCCCTTTATCAGATGGATTAACGTCAATAAATCAAATTATCATTTAAAGCCAAAGATACTTTTATCTAACTAATAATTGTATATCAATTTGTTTGTAGAACTCAAAATAAAACAGGGGAACTATGCAAAAATATATACTAAATGTTCATTTACATGGGAATAAACCTAATCCCCAATGGATAAACTTAAGAATCGATAAACGTAATAGGGAATGCATTCGATAGGAATTTAAATTTACATTTTAAATACTTTTACAATTTTCATTCATTTCCATTCAACTGATTAAACTAGATAAAAATATACAAAATCTTCTTTGTAGTAAATTCTTCTCAATTTCAAACGTGATCACATTTCAGTAGTCATTGATTAACGATTAATGAAATTGCTTTACAAATTTGAGAATTGTTTATTTTTTACTATTTGTATCAAAGACATTTTGGCTTTCCCTTGGCATATTGATGATGATCATGATCATGATCAATGATTGAAGATCAATTTGTTGCAACGGTTTGTGGTATTCGAATGTGTTTTTTCAAACCACCCACAATATTTTTGGAACTGTGACCTCATTGATACACTATATAATTAAAACCTCCATCATTTTTCTTCTTTGTTTTTATTTTCACTACAAATGCAAATTGGTTTTTTTTTTTGACTCTTCTAGATAGGTTTTTTCTCCATCTTCTGACCTGCTTTTTGAAAGTCAACGTTGTTGCTTTTTTTTTCTCGTAAAAAGTTTGTTTTGATTAATTGTTTGGAATTTTAGGCGTCAAGTTGAACTGACCGAAAACGGTAAGTGTTTTTTTGGTTTAAGAAATCGGAGTTAAGATTAACTATATAATTAGCAACTTACCGCGTGGTGAACGCAAACTCAAATCAACTGGTTCAACTTGAACCGGAGGGCCCTCTGCCTGTAAATGGAAAAAAAGAAGAAAAAGAAGAAGAAGGAGACGGTTAAGCATCGATTATCATCATCATTATCATCATTGAGATCATCATCATTATCATTATCATTATGTTATTTGGTAGCTTATTATATATGCAAGCAAAACAATAGAGTTATAAGCTATGTTACGGCTAATCAAGCCTGACAAAATGCTGACTCCATAGAGAGAGAGAGAGAGGGGCAGAAGGGAAGCTCTTGGTATCCCATTGCTAAGAGGGGGGGAGGGAAGAATTGAGTGGTTTTAGTGGTAGAAAGAAAGTGTTAAAGATACGGTGCGTGCTTGGAAGCTGTTTGCTTATTGAATTCATCTATCTGGAACCACAAATGACTTCCGTCGATACGCTTATATCTCTCCTTCACATATATATATACATATATCGTCTATATATCTCACCTCTGGAAAACCGCAATTGTTGCGCATTATGCGCTTACGAAATCTTAACCAATAAACTAACGGCAATAAAACGAACTGAACAAACATAGAGAGAAGAAAAAAGAAAAAAAAAAAACAGTTATGGGCTGCCCGCAGCGCCATAAAACGGATAAATTTTAATTTGGCACTCTGCATATACATATATGCATTTTTGTTGTTGTTGCTGTTGTTGGTGGTGCTGAAGGCGCTCGCAGGCGGTGTTGGTGGAGCGATTAAGCCAAGGTGAGAAAGCTCCAACACTTTGCAAAAAAAAAAAAAAATAAAGATTTCCACCAAAAAACCAACAACAACAACAATGTTTAGAAAACCAATAAAAAAAACAAAAAGAAGTGAATTACGTTTACAATTATAATTTATGAAGAATAAACTTAAAGATACCCACTAAGCAAAAAACAATATCAATAGTTAAAACATAATTTTGATACGCTCACTGCCATTATGGGTTATGGTCATAAGATCTCTCATGGATATATCTATCCTTAGCTAAGCAATGTTAAATTATATAATTTAATTGAAAATGTATATAAAATGTTTAAATCTCGGTTTTGACCTTTATGGTTCTATAAAAAATGAAAGATCATCAATTTGCTAGATTTATGACACTGGGAAAAATGGAAATATTCAATTAATTGAAGTTTGTTTTGCTTTCCTGGCTTTCTTTAAAGAATAAAATGGAATAAAATTAATGGAAAACAAGACTTTCTATAAATAGTTAAATTAACTAACTTAGTAATTTTTTAATTTATTTAACTATGAACAAATACTCCGCTTTGAGCTATGGGCTAAAATTCTATGAAGACTTTCTAAGTAAATTTTAACAGAATCCGAAGACGAAACTTGTTTGCTTCCATAGGCACGTTACTTTTAGTTTCAATTTAAAACAATTTTCTTATACACACTTTTACTTATCGGAGTATTCTATATCTTTTCCAAATTTATTGCTAGAAAGAATTCTTCTAAAAACTCTTTTTATTACTTAGTTTATAACTTATAACTAATTTATAACTATTTTATACAAATTGTTATAATTTTCTCGATAGAAAGCTATAAGACATTCTATTGTCTAATATTAATCTAGTAGAAAGATTTTATGAACAATGCAATAGAAAAAATTAAAATATTATCAGGTAAAAAAAATGTTTATATATGAAATAATAGAAATTTGATACTTAAATTATGATTCACTGTCATTAATTTAGAGATATATATTATTCATCCTACCAAAAACATACAGCACTAATAAGCCGAAGATGGCGTTACTAAAAACATCATTCAAAATATTTTATTAGTATTTTTTAACAAGTAAATAAGTTGACAAAATACTTACTATTAGTATGTGTTTTTTCATCATTTTTTTTTACTTTAAAAATAGGTTATATTGAATGTTTTGATAGAAAATAAAGCACTAAACCTGATGACACAAGAAACCTCAAGTAGGCTAAACCACAAGGTTTGTTAAAACCCAAAAAGGTCGTCAAAGTGATCAAATACTAATTAAATAACTCTATTTACTAACAAGGTTGATTAGAGTACTAATACTAGATCTAATAAACGAAAAAAATTAGTGCTAAATAACTTAAAATTAGCCAGACCTTTGCTTATCTTATTATAAATACTTAAACCCAATCTAAACGAATCTATCCAAAAGTAGATCTTGCCATTTCTATATAATTTCAATTTGTTGATTTGTATTTTTTCTCTCATTTACTAATTTTTGAATCTTTTTTATACAAATATTTTATATTTTATTTTATTATATTTTATATTATATATTGTATCAATAAACATAAATATTATTATTTCCACAATTCTTAATTTGTCCACAAATCCATGAACAAATATTTCATATCAAAAACAAGAATATAAATTTTATTATTACTGCCTTTAATTTGTCCAGCTGTTTATTTTAAATAAAATTAATGTATAAAAATGAAAATTTGATTTGTCTTATTTAATATAATCTTTATGTAATACTTATTGAAACATTGTGAAAGAAACTTAAACAAAGTCACTGATTCGGGATACAAACACTTAAATTTTAAACCGCTAAAGAAAGTCTAAGTAATCGATACTCATGGGTAACTACAATAATCTATAAAAGTACCAATAACATAAAATATATAGTAAAAAAGCAACTATTTGAACTATTACAGCATCTTTAAATTAAAATATCAACAAATTTAAAACAAATTTTTATTTTTCAATCATTTAGATAAGACTATCTAAAAGCGGCTTCCAAGATGCAAAAAAAAAGTAAAGCAAATTCTTTTCATTTTATTAGCAAATCTTCTTAATGAACCGCAAAACCAATAATCTATAAAAATAGTAAAATAATTGCAAATTTAGTTATATGTATATTTACTAGCATAATTAACATACTTTTGTAGCAAGTTTTTAGTTGAAAGTAAAATATTTTTGTAATGAATTCAAATCAAATTACATTTAAATAAAAATTTACTTGATATGATTTCAAATTGTTTATTTACATGAGATAAATGCCATTTGAATTTGTTTAGCTGATAAAGTTTTTTCGTTTTTGCAAATATTTAATTTGAATTTGTTTAGCTGATAAAGTTTTTCTTTTTTTTTCAAATATTTATTAAAAGCTTTTATAAACAATAAATGTGGGAAATAGAGAAATGTCATAGGAAGAATTGCCTAACTTTATTTAAGAAAAAAATAACATAAAAATGAACTAAAACTGACACAACTTCTCTTAGTTATAGAAAAATATCATAAGAATTAAAGGAAACAACTTGCACAACTTTATTTTTAGTATATAAATTAAAAGAAAATTTGCATTCTGGGAACTAAATTGTTAATTTATGGACATGCAATTCTACCCTTCTTAAGTTAACTTAATGCTAACAGGGTATCTTAACAAGCTGCCAACAACACATCGAGAACAGCAACAACAACAACAATTGTTAGTGTATAAGCCAGAAAACCGTCCAGAGTGTTGCCCAGTGGGCAAACAAACGACAATTGTCAAGCTTGTAACGCAAATTATGAAAAAATGTCAGTGGCGAGTGGGCGACCCCAACTACTTTTGTGTTGGCCACGCGATGTGGCAGCTATGTGGATGCAGGTCTCAGTTTAGTTTTTCTTTTTTTTTTTTTTCTTCTTTTTGCAGTTATTTATACAAACAAATGCTCATTGCCTTTGAAAACAACATTAGATTAGATAGTTTGTCTTCGATTGTGTCCGAACGAATGAGAGAGACCCATGGGGTCTCTTTTGCCAACTTGACTTTTGGCTATTTTATTTTATCTCTTGGCGGTTAGAACATTGACAACAACTTCATTGCAATTTGAACGTTAGATCAACAGCGAGAGACAGAGAGACCAGTCAACCAGCTAGCCAAGATCTAACGATAGGTAAAGATCGAGTTCTGTCCGATTGCAATTGATATGCGAGTGTTGTTCGCCCTAGTGCAAAGGCATTTCTATTTGTATTATTTTTTTTTTTTTTTTTCTAATTGCCCTCGCTAAACAGCGCTGATTTATTGTCAACTGTTGATATCAGAGATCGACAATTTTTGCCCCCCCTCCCCCTCCTCCTTTCTCTACCAACAATCAGCATCCAGTTTCCATCCCCCTCCCACTTGTCTTTATATCGACGCCAGCTTCTTTATGTTATTGTTATTGGAGGCTGCTGCAGTTTCTCGTCTAATTTGTGTGAGACGTGCTAAAATTTCTCATAGGCGCCCGAGAATTGAGAGAGGAATGCTCAACCATTAGTGTGGCTCCAAGATCCATCAACCCTTGTACCCCTCCCTTCTACCCCCGCTCACTCACACTATTATATATACGTTCTTTTCCTCACTGTTGGTTTTATGGATTGTTTTCCGCTTGGTATGTGGCGCTGGCAAATGATATTGGCTGTCAGGAATTCTTTATTATTTTGGTAAAAGAAAAAAAGTTGATGGTCGGCTTTTGTTAGACCAAAGGAGCCAACTGATGAGTTTTATGAGCCGCACAAACGAATTGGCCAAATGGGAATTGTTTGATTGCCATTTAGTTGACTGAAGGTGTATTAACTTTTCACGTGTAAATAATCCCAATACAAATATATAAACCTAACAGAGAAAGCTTTTACAAATACTTTTACTAGTTTTAGATTCATTATTAAAATAGGAAAGTTTATGCATCTTGAAAATATACAAAAAATGGAGAAAGACAATTGCAAACATAATATGTCAGCATTATTGTGAGAATCTTAATAAAGTTCTCAGATTGTTTCTAGAGTCTTTTGAAGTTTTTATACCCTTGCAAGGGTATATTAATTTTGGTCAAAAGTTTGCAACGCACAGAAGGAAGCGTTTCCGACTATATAAAGTATATATATTCTTGATCAGCACGACAAGCTGAGTTGATATAGCCATGTCCGTCTGTCCTTCTGTCCGTCTGTCTGGATCAACAGCTTCTCCTCCGAGACCCTTAAAGCTACAGAGCTGAAATTTTGCACCCAGGCTTCTTTTTGCTATATCTCGGAATCATCCCGATCGGATGACTATATAATATAGCTCCCATGGGAACGATCAGTCTAGAATAGAATTGAACTTCAATAACTTTGTTGTTTTTCAATCAATTCTTATGAAATTTGGGGTTCATAAGTTTAATACACCTTTAAACAAATCCACCAAGTTTGATCAGAATCGGTGGACTATATCATATAGCTCCCCTAGGAACGATCGGTCAAGAATATAGTCTTAGAGCAATAACTTGGGTGTTTTGAAAGCGATTGTCACGAAACTTGGTTTTTGGAAGTTTAGTATATATAGAAATATCTGTGCTAAGTTTCAGACAAATCGGTCATCTTTACGCTATAGCTCCCATAGGAACAATCGGGCCAAAAAATTTTTTTTTTCGAAATAATTTTTTTTCTTAGGCACGGCCGAAGTTAGCCCATCCTTCTAGTTTTTTAATATATTGATTACCTTTTAGATTATAAACATTTTTAAGTGCGGTAAACATGTTTAAGTCAGAAGCATACAAATGGTGTAAAATCAATATATTTGCTTTATGTTGTTTAATATAGATCAAAACAGAGCTTTTTTGTATATCAAGTAAGGCTACTGATTAAATTGATTTACTGGGCAATATCATGGCAAAAGTTTTACTTTTTGAGAAAGAAAAATCATTACAAATTGATTTCACATTGATCTCAACTTGATGTTATATGAAAATGATATGATTGAATGTATCAGATTGAATAAAGGTAAGACAAATAGTTGTTTAACTATATAGAATTGAAGTATTTAAGAAGTCACTACTCTCTTATATCACAAAGACTTCTCGTTATCTATAACAACATTAGCGTCTGATAAATATAAATTTAAATCTTAAAAAAATCTCAAAAAAATCTTCCAATAACTTTCCACAAATCCTTCTTAAAAAAAACCTTAGGAATCCGTTATATACTCTAATCTAATGGATCAGAAGGTGATCTTTATCCAAATTCATATTAAAATCGCATTTAAATGAATAAGAATAAGTTAACCATATTTGTAGAAATATAATTGATTCATTTATCAAAGTAATTTATATCTAAACAAAGGTAATGGAAAAGCAAACATGGAAATATATTGTAGTTTTCTTACGGAAAAGAAAACTCAAAAAAGAGGATAGGTTGAAGCAAAATTATTGAAGAGAATACAGATTTAATGGTTTTAAGACAATTTGCTTAAGTCAAAATCTGAACGAAGTAACAAATGTTATATCAACTATACAAAATCACCAAATACATGTAACTTATTATTTAGAAAAACTAAAATATTGTTTACCAGATTCTAGCCGCACCATAACAAATTATATTTCCATACAATTTCAGCATTATTAGGTCACCAAAAGTGTGAAAAATTTTTTTGTTCTGGTTGATAACCAAAATTGATTAGCTTTGATACGGTTTATCACATAAAAACTTTTTAAAAATCGTTACAAATTGCTAATAAACAATGTCAAGTAAAAGTGGCAACCCGAACCAAAACTCCTTTAATCATTAATCAAAACTTTTTGCTGCTAAATCAACAATGAGGGAGACTGAGTTGCCAAAAGAAATAATTATCATTGACCCTTTCAACCCCTTTAAACTTACCTCCTTTGCTGACAGAGGGTCGGATCCAAGTCCATTCTGTAAAACAGAAAGAAAGTCAACAAATGAATAAAAAAAAAGAAAGAAAGCTCAGACCAATTACGCACTCCGTCAACTCCATTCACTAGCCTGACTGCAGTTCGTCCAAAACAAAAAAAAACAAAAACAAACTCAGATCTGACACAATAAGAATGAGGAGGCAAGGGATAAGAGTGATAGGTGCGGGGGTGTAGAAACAGAAAGGGATATATATATAGAGCATATGGCGTTGGTACTTACCATGAAAACCATTAAATTGTAAAACGTCTTACAAAATAATAATTGCCCGGCAACGTTCTGGCCAAGTTACGGAAGACACTATACAACCGGCAACAGTAACAGCTACAGCAACAGCAACAACAACACCAACAACAACAACAACAATGAGAGGCAAAACGTTGGTGGAGTAAGACAACTTTGGCGGCGGTTGCTTGAAATAATCGCTGCAACTATTGTAGTTAGTCTGTTTTGTCGCAGCAGCTGTTACCGTTTGCTTTAGCTGCATGCCTCTCCACTATCCGCCAAATCAATGACAACAACGAAACAACAACAACAACAACAAAAAAAAAAGAAGCTAGAGCCAAAGGGTGTGCGTGTATTGATGGTAAAGAAGAGGGGGGAATGTAAGAGGAGAAAATAAGTGCAACGCACCTAAAGTTTCTTCTATTTGGTTGTTATTGTTATTGTTTTTGTATTTTTTTTTTTTTTTTTTTTAGTATTTGCCAAAAGTGCCAGGCAGAGGAGCCAAAGGCAGCCAACAACTCAGCGTTGGCCACCCGAGCAGAAGCAGCCGCATTGTGCAACAAAAGGCACAAAAGGAGGTGGAGTAGCAGCAGCCAAGTAGCAAGTTGGCAAGAGTACTAGCTTTGATGTTAACTAAAGGAGGCAGTGCGTGACGTTTAGTCAAGAGTTTAGTTGCAGTGCAGTTCGGTTCAATTCAGTTCAGTTTAGATCAGCACAAAGAATTGTTGGCTCTGTTTAAGATCCAATAAAGGCTTCTGTTGCTCACACTGCTCACTGGTCTCTAGCTAAGTTGTGATTGCCCTACATCCGGTTTGATTATCTATTTCATTTTTCTATTTTTTTTTTTTTTTTTTTACACTTATTAGCACTTATTGCCAGAGCTTCCTGGGCGGGGGTGTTACACTTTGTTGCATATCCGGTGGTGGTCAATTGCAACAGTCCCGGTCCCGGTCCCGCGGGCTCAACGCACAGCACTTAATTTGATCAACAACTACTAGACACATGCTATGGAATGGTACCAACGCCCCACAGTTGCTGCCGTGTAGATATGTATTCTTTCTTTATTTTGTAATTTTATTTTTTTTTTTATTTATTGACACTCATCCGCGTGTTTGTAATGGTATGTATGTGTGTGTTTGTATGTGTGCAAATTACGGGCCACATCCGTCATTTTAATTTCACTTAAAACGCCATTTAAATCAGTAAAATAACACACAATGCACCAAAAACACGAACACACACGCACACGCACGCACGCATGCGCAAAAGGAAAATCAGTATTAAACGCAACGCAACGCAACGCAAATGCAACAGCAACAGCAACAATAAGCAGAAAGCCGGCCAACGTACAATAATAATGTGTAAATAACGTAAAATCGAAACGAAACGATACGAAACGAAATGAATATGAAATGTAATAATGGTAAGCAACGAAAGCACGTTTGCACGGTCCGCCTAGCAAACTTGCACTGAAAGCCCGTATCAACCATAAAACTGGCATTAAGCTGCGGTCCCAGACAGTTGCCTGTGGTTCCTCGGTGTGGTGAGTAGTGATGCCAAACAAACGGCACTTTTGCTATCAATATGGTGAGCAGTCACGAAGACAATCGCTAGTTCAAATAAGTTGATGTTTGTTATTGAAATGTGAAACTGTAACTAAATAAAATGTTATATTAACCGATCTGGTATATCTGTTATATGTGCGATTATATTTTTTATAAGTTAATCAAATTTAATTTGTATGTTCATTAAATATAGAGATCTCATCATTGCTTAAGATATATATATCTATTCTATATCTTCTTAAATTTTGACTAGTTCTCGATTCTTCTATGCATATCTATTCTATATGTTCCTTAAATTTAGCTTATTACATCTAAAATATAAATCTATCTTGAAATTTCTTTGATGCCCAATAAGACTCACTAAACTAAGTGATTAATTGTTGAGTACTTCTGTCATTAAACTGTATTTAGTTTATATATTTTCCGATTTAAGTTTAAAAATTAGGTATTAATACAGTTTTCAACACCCAAAAGTGATTTTACACGTAAGGTTTAGCTTGATCGTTAGCTATCCATTCTGTTATTTAAAGATATTAATGTAGGTTATAGTGATTATAGAAATAACGACTTCTCCTCAATTAACCGAAATATTTTAATGAATATCCAAGTCAATTGGAATACTTAATTTTAAGTCACGAATGGCATGTAACGAAGTTTTGAGATCAAATCCCTTCATTCTTACAACATATTTAGAAATCACAGTTGCAAAGTCACAGTCACAGCCCAAACGCTTAGCGCATCACTGTCGGCAAGCTAAGCGCTTTCAATTCACCACAGTCTTTTGTTGGATACATTTCACACGTACATACATATATACACACATAGCTGGGCATGTTTGTATGTATGCGCTCGAGTTTTGTTTGTTTAGTTAAGGTGGAGCCAGGCTAAAATGACAAGTTGGCGCTCATATTATTGGGTGGCCTCACAGCTTATACATTCCCTCTCTCACTCTAAGTGTTGACTGTTTGAATATGTGTATGCTTGTGTGTGTAAATGTATGTGATGGTATGTGAATTGTTAATTAACATGCATAGCTCCATATAGTTAGAGACGTTTGACAAGTTTGGCGTAGGTGTTTTGGCGCCAGCATTTTCATTGGTTGACTTTGCTTCATGTGGCAATTAATACACCAACAACTATAACAACAACATGAAAACTCTCTCGACGAATATGCGTTGACAGTTGTTTTGTTTGTTGTTGTTGTTGCTCGTTGTTGTTGCTGCTGCTGCCGTTGCAGCTCCATCAAGTTGCCGTAATCTTGGAGGCTGCATCTCCTTAGCGGAATTGTCGCAAAAGCTGTGGGAGTTTTTAAGCTCAACAGAGTTTTTACTCTCCACTGATCCACTTTTCCACGCGCTTTGACAACCATTTTTGGTAACAATAAATCGTGATACATCATCAAAAGTCAATTCAAATATGTAGACAACGTTTGCGCTTGGCTTGTGTGTTCTGTTTTGCTTTTTTCCCCCCATTTGACATGGACCAAAAAAAAAAGAAAAAACAAAAAAATATTTTAATTTTAATTGATTGTCGAGCAAGATTTACGTTTAGCAAAAGTTTCTTCTCACGCTCCACACACACACAAAAAGTCACTCACTCACACGCTGGTTTTTCTTCATCTTATTGTTGGTGTTGCTTGTTTTTTTTTTTGTCGCGATCCTGGGCTTAGGATTTTCCAAAATGGAAAGTTTCAACTGATGGCAGTTGCATTTTTTTTATTGAATACAGAAATAAAAAAAAAAAAATAGTTTGGCGTACGCAAAATACCTATAACAATTTTCTATAAAGGCGAAATTTCTTGTTTTTTTTTTTTTTTTGTTCATTTACTTCTTGTTTGGTTTAACAAATCAAACCTAAACGGAATGGAAATCAATAAACTACGTGACTTTGCTGCAACGTATCGAATTGCGACAAGACACAGATACGTGATCACGTTCAGTGTATCTGAAGAGTGGACCAATCTATAAGGTGAATCTTAAGGTCGTATCGATAAATTATCGACTGATGCACACCACTAACAGTGGATTTAGTTGGCTATGTTGTGGGAAAGATGAGAGCTGTTGTTATCCTCATCCTAGTTTATCCTTTTTGGTGTTCCTTATTTTGATAGTCTGGAGATTAAACAATTGAAAGTTTTTCAGTCTAATTTGTTAGTGCTCATATAGTGAAGATTATTGTGATTTCATTTCGCTTGGTAATTTCAAAGAGTTAAGCTAGATTTCAACTTTACAAGGAGTTAAAAACTTGGATAAACTGCTCTGTTAATATAGAAAACCTTCAATTTAGGTAACAATCTCCCAAATAGTCATTAAAGGAAACTACTCATAGCTTAACTTTTGCTTTTATTTGACTGTTTACGACATTTAACTGTATTTTTTATTATTTACTTACATTCTTTATTCTGTATAAATGCATTTTGGTTTTCATAACATCTTCAAAACTGATTTCCAAATACCACTAGAGAACTTGTTTTATTTTATGTGGCATCTTTTGGGCTGACTATGAAAGGTTAGGCAATTGCATTCTATGAGCAGAAAAGTAGGCAATGAAATCTTTTAGACATGATGGCGAAGATAAATGGTTATTACTGAATATGAATTTAAACTAAAGAAGACAATTTGTAGCTATTTATACATATTAGTAACTGTTTTATAAACTATTTATATATTTTTTGATTATTCATATCATGATCAAATGGAAATGGAAAATACAATTTCCAAGTATGTATGTCAAAAGAGAAGAAATTATTTTAATTTTTACTTGTCATAACTTTTACTTGTACTTACTTTAATTCACATATCTTATGCATTTTATATTATTTAATATATATATTTGTTATTTAGTTATTAATCTATATAAATTTCCCATTTCGCCAGGTAGTTGTTGGTAGTAGCCCCTTTTTAGGGCAAAACCCTTGAAGACAGCGGTTTTTCTCATCGTTCGCGATTTAGGTAAGCCGAAGGACGTGGACCTTTTATGCGGTTTTTTCCAGCGGAAGTTCGCCGCGTCGATATTAATCGGGTATTTTTACTTTACCCGACAGGCAGGCGGATAATTATTTATATATACTTACATATATATATATGCATATCCGGAAATTTGACTTCTCGCTCGTATTTTTTTGGATTTTTGTGTTTTTCTAGATGAGATTTTTCGCTTTCCCTTGTGTGCGTGCGAGTGTGTGTTTGTGTCTGTGTATGTGTGTGGGAATTTACTAATTATGCATAATGAAACCTTTTCGCGGAGTTCCCATTTCGAGACTTTGAGGGTTGTAGGGTTGAGGATTTCAAAGGATGATTATATAATCGCAAATGATTTTGATGGGCATAAACGACAAACAAGAACTGATTACTGACGTAAACCAAAATCCTAGGTAATTTGTAAAAATTTTTAGTAAATTTTTATACGGAATGACATTTAGAATGTTTTTGTTTAGTTAAAGAAAACAAGCGATCATTTGGTTTTTTAATCTATGGAATTTTTCTTAATTATTTTCCTAGGCGCCCTAATGACTTTTTTCTTAGCTAATGACAATTGAGTTTAATCCTTCTTTAACTTTTGGCAAATTATACATTTCTATATAACAAAGAACAATCATTTGCACGTCACACCAACAATGACTTCATCTGTGAATAATGATTTCCTATTTTCATTTCATTTCCAAAAATTGCAATAAAAAATTTTGTTTTCCAATCGCTTAGATTGAAATATTTCTCTGTCTGTATATATCTTCTATATATATTTTATGTACGTATGCAACTAAATTAAAAATAATTTCTTGAAAATTTATTTCTGTTTTCTTCTGCTGCCCAAAAAAAAAGATAAAGAAGAGAGAAAAACAAAACCAAGAATAACCCAAAATGACAAAATTCCAGAGCGTAAGTCAAGGATTTTTAGGTTTTTGAGTAAAATTTTACTTTGCAGCCGCTACATTCAAGAAAATCCAAGACACGAGTCGGAAAATGGGAAAATGGAAATGTATTGCTATATACCTGACAGGAGATATATACATATGATTAGATAGATTCTTGCTATAACAATGACTGTGAACTGGGGAAGGGAGCATAAAAAGTTGAAAATATATTTTTAAACCAAAACAAGAAACAAAAAGGAGATTTTTAGAACAAAATAATAAAAGAAAGATAGTAATTAAGAATTTCTTTTAACTCAATTAAATTTGTCTTTAATATTTATTATTTAATTAAATTAATTTGTTCAATTTAATTCAAGTCAATTCGGTAGTTACTAATAGGAATATTATTAAAATATATGTGAACTATTTCTGATAAATCAGAATACTAATTGGATAATTTAAGCATCTTTATTTAAGACTTTTCCAGTTACATAAATGATTGTTTTTTGTAACAGATATTTTAAGGGGTAGATATTAAGCAAGGATTTCATTCAGTCGAACTTTCCTGTATTGAACTTCTATATAATGAACTTTATATATTGAATCAATTTCAAAGACACAATTTCTTTGTTCTCATTCTATATATGAAAATCATTATCCCTATTTAATTAGATTTTTATAGAACGACGTTTCTTTGTACTTTCTTTCTAATTCATTAAAGAGAACTTAGTATCTAAGTAGTAATAGTATCTAAGAATAAGATATGCTTATATATTATCATACAGACTAAGAAGGGGAAAAGATGGAATTGTTGATTCTCGTAAATAGAAATTATATATATAAATAAATAGAAATTATTAACAAAAAAACAAAAGTCTACTCCAGTTACTAGATGAGACAAATTTCTTAAAAAAAAAAAAAGACAAAAATATACGCTTTTTTACTAGATGAGCCTTTTTAGGCCTCTTTTTAACAAGACCTTAAACTATATATGACTTTAGGTCGAACTCTTTTAACTTAGTCCCACTGGTCGTTCACTTATTTCTTTACGATTCAAAATTTCACGAACTTTTTCACAGAAAGATCTTATCTTACAGATAGGATAGAATATTTTCAGCTTTCTTTCCGATTTATGATAAAATTTTAACCGAAAATTCCTTAGTTTAGTTTACTTAAAAGAAAGCATTGGTGGAATTGCAAATTTCATTTACTTATTAGCAAATTAAAACTCTTTCAAATCAAATTTCAGTATTATCTAATTAATCTATATAAAACTTTGATTCCTAAAGAATTCACTAGAAATTCATTGTAATATTTCAAACAATGCAAATTTCAAATTGTATATACACACATAATTCCCAATGCCTAACCCAAATGCCATATACCGATCGTTTTTATCGCTTGATATCGTTTCGCTTTTCCCACTGGGCACAAACCAATTAGAGTGAGATAACACTAAAAAAGGTGCAAGCGAGACAACGCTATAGGGCAATATAGGCCGATGGGAGCGAGCGAATGGCGGGCGAGCAGAGCAGCCACAAAACAAAATGTCAATTTGAGCAATGGCCGGCAGGATCGTGCGTCAGTTGCGTTTCGTCATTGCGTGCGTGAAGATCGGCGAGCGAACCAAAGGAAAATTAAAAGAGAAAAAAAAAAACGTTTGTGCAGAAAATTTCAATAAAATTTCTACTATATACACAGAAATACATACAAAAAAGGAAAATAAATCATTTAAATGATGAGCGCTCGCTCGGCATCGCCTAAAGTTTTGCTGGATATCAGCTATAAACCAACGCTGCCAAATATAATGGAATTGCAGCATAATGTGATTAAGCTAATACAAGTTGAGCAGCAGGCCTATATACAATCCGGGCAATATCTACAAATGCAGCAACACCAACAACATCAGCAACATCAACAGCAGCAGCAACAACATCTCCAACATCAACAACAGCAACCTCAATATGCTCCTCTACCCACGGAATATGCCGCCTATGGGCTAACAGAATTGGATGATACCGACTATAACATACCCAGCAATGAGGTATTAAGCACTAGTAGCAATCAGAGTTCTCAAAGTATCAGCCTGGAGCTGAATAACAATCAAAATGGCTTTGATCAACAGCAGCAGCAACAATTGGTTAACAGTGCAAATGGCTCGGCTTGGAATGAGCATGGCAAACGACCGCGTAGTCAAAGTGATTATGATATACAGGCAAATGGAGCCTTGACCATGCAACCAGAACATAAAAAACTTCTACAACAGCAGCAGCAGCAACATCAACAGCACCAGCAACAACAAATCTATGTGGATTATCTACCGACCACTGTGGATGAGGTTGCCTCATCGGCACAGCAAAGCACTTGCAATTCACCGCATTCACATTTTGATTTTGCCGCAGAGGAGGAACTTAAATATGCCACAACTGCCTTATATACCAACAGCAGTGCGGCAACAGGATCCAACTTGAATCCAGCAGCAGCAACAACTCCACAATTACTCAATTTTCCAGCCGCACACACGAACAGCAGCAACACGGCAAACTATAGACAAAGTTTCGATGCCTATGAAGCGACCAATTCATTGAATGGCAGTACCTATTCCAGTTCCGATCGTGATGATATAGAATATGCACGTCAATCGGCCTTAAGTTCAGTCCATGATTTAGCTGGTGGCATGTCGCCGGCTTGCCTAAACGATGATTTGGATGCTGAGGGAGCTGATGATGATGTTGCTGGCCTCGGACTAGGTGGAGGTGGCAAAGCCTTTCGTAAGCCACGACGACGTTTAAAGAGGAAACCAAGTAAATCGGAGGATACAGATGAATTTAGCAATCAGCGGGTTATGGCCAATGTAAGAGAACGTCAACGTACACAGAGTCTGAATGATGCCTTCAAGTCACTGCAACAGATAATACCTACACTACCCAGCGATAAACTCAGCAAAATACAAACACTCAAACTGGCCACAAGGTAAATATTAAAGTTAAAAGTATAATAATAAATATGTATAAATATTTATTGTCAAGGAGTTATGGTAGCATTATCTTCTTTTAAAAGATCATAGAGAGTCGATATCAAGTTTATCTTAATATTAGTTGTTTCTTACCTTTAGATCTTTAGAATACAGAAATTTAGTCTCGAAAAGTATTAAACGTCTTAAAAACATTCAAAAAATATATCTATACAGTCTATATAATAAATCAGGAAAGTCCTAGGATAAGCTTTGCTTTATTGAGTATCGAAAGATCCTTAAAAAAAAGTTAGACAGGGGAATTAGATTTAGAGAATTAGTTAAACAGAGAAATTTTTGCTTAATAAAACTTTGCTCATGGCAAAGTTCTTAAATTTTTACTTAAAAGTTTTCAAAATCATTTGATTATATAGAGAAGTTTTTATTTTACTCTATAAAAAACAAATTGCTGTTATTTTTTTTTATATTTGAATGTTACATTAAAAAAATGCTCCGTTTATTTTTTTAAAGACTTATTTTATAGTCAGTCAAACAGAATGTATTTCTATAAATTTGCAGTCTTTTGTTTTGTAGTTTTCGTTAAAGTAAGTATAAAATAATTGATTCCTAAGTCTGAAAGTACAATTTTTGACTTAACTTTAGGAAATGAACAGTTTTTTACATACAAAAATATAAAGTTTTTAAATGCATTAGAATTTTTGCTATAGACTTTTTCCGATAGGAATGGTAAAGAAAATAAGGTAAATGAACAAGAAAAAAGAAAGAAAGAAATTTAATAAAAAAAAAGAAGAAGTAAACTAAAACTATAAATTAGCTAAAAGTTAAGTAAGAACTAGAAATTTTGCAAATGTCAAATGATTTTCTAGTTTTTCAAAAAAGGATTATACACTAAACATTCAACTTTGTTGCTAGAACGAAGAGAATATGTGAAACTTTAGAAAATAAGTAATATTTTGACCAGTTTAAAAACATTTTGAAGTTCCTAAAAAATGAATAAGAAAGATAAAATATTATCATATGAATATAAATAATAGATGCTAATTTCAATTTTCTCATCCAAAGTAAACAATAGTTGATACTTAAAGGGAATTAAAAATATTATTTAGAAATGATTTACTTCTCCTTTTTCTTACTCCTTCTTGTTCCTAAGAGTTTAAAGGACCAACTAGAAGCTTATTAATTTTGAATGCAGAAAAGTTTTTAAAATTTTGTAACTAAATATACATTTTGACAAATATCTTTATATTTGTATGCATCATGCAATAACGATTTCCGATGCGAATTCCTACAAATAACTTACCAATATACATTCTCTATATTAAACTCTATAATTTCTTTGATTCCTTACAGATACATTGACTTCCTTTGCCGCATGCTCAGCTCTAGTGATATCTCTCTCTTGAAGGCTTTGGAAGCTCAAACTTCATCGGTTTCGCCGGGCTATGGCAATGGAACGGCGACCTCCATTTTGAGTGCCAATGGGGCTGAGGCTGATCTCAAATGTTTGCGTAAGGCAAATGGTGCCCCAATTATACCACCAGAGAAACTAAGCTATCTATTTGGTGTTTGGCGCATGGAGGGTGATGCCCAGCATCAGAAGGCATAGCTAAATGATAAAGAATGAAAACAAAAAATTAAAAAATTAAAAAAAAAAAGAGTAAAATTTCCTAGGGGGCTTCCAGTTACTTCATATATATATATACAAAACGTGAATTCCAGAGCCTTAGTATCTATCTAAAAAATACACACAAAATTTATATCAAAACAAAAACAAATTGAAAATGAAAAACACAACTCTTTCCATATTATCTTATAGATATTTAAGTTTAAACTATTTAATTTAATTATAATTCTAAACTAAATTAATTGTACAAAACAAACAAAAAAAAAAAAAGTGAAGAAGAAAATGAAAATATATGAGAGAAAAAAAAAGAGCAACAACAAAAAAAAGTAATAATGATGATGATGAGAAACCATTTTGATTTTGTTCCCATATCTTTTGCAGCTTCTGTCTTCTGCTACCAAAACCATTTAAATTAGGCGCGAAAATATTGTCTTCGTCTTCGTTGGGGGGGGTCGCGGCTTTATATATTCAATACAACGACGACGACGACGACGACGACATACTTAGAGCGTAACGTCATTCCACAGACTGACAGACAGACAGACAGAGAGTCAGGCAGCGCCTGTATGTATCTTTAAGATACATCTGCACACATTCATATAAGTGAGATACTTGGCATGGCAAGAGATAGCAAAGTGAGAAACATAGCTGGAGAGCTCTGGAGTTTCTTCTTTTTTTTGGGCATATATATCGGCTCACATCCGGTGATTTATGTACAAAAACATAAAAACTGTTTACAAAGTATTCCACATACACACACACACTGGGTAGGCATACCAAAATGTGTATTTATGTCGCCAAAATGCCTATTTAAAAGTCACATAATTAGTTCAGTCAGTTGATTTAGTCGAGTTTTCTGTATTGTGGTCATCAAAGGCAAAAATATATCTCGTTTTTAGTTGCTTGTCTTAATTGCTTTTTAAATGACAGCTGGCAAATTTGTATATACAAAGTAGGATATATAGAAAAATCTATATATATACTATATATAGAATAACTCGACAGGTTGTTGCAAATTTCCATGTCGCCAAAAGGAATGGATCTATCTAAATAAGGAAACTTTGCTAACTTTTAGATAAATATTTACAATGCAATTGAATTTTTTCTTTTCTGGGGGGGGAAATTGTAGATCAAAGGCCGTTTAATTGAGATATATATCGCATGACATCATTTCTTATACATATATAATCGATTTCTATGTACATTATTTTTTTTTAAATAAAAGAAAGCATTTGCCATTCATTAATTTATACATATTTGTGAACAGCTTCATTAGCATACCAGATATCGATTTGCAAACACACCAAAATGATCAACGAATTTGCATTTAGATATATAAACTGATTTTAGTCATTTAGTCTGCTACAGTCTACATTCGGTATCTTTTCAAAATAAATTGCTTTTAATTGCATTCATTAATAAAATTTATATTTTAAATGATTTTCAATCTCTCAAATTTTTGTTACCAAAACAGACATTAAGGCGTTAAATATCGATAATTGTATATAAAACTTTGCATTATAAGTTATGTTACAAAATTTTTCTCAAATAAACATTTCATTGTATATATAGTAGGGCAAGCAACCCTTACCTAAGAGAGTGTTTAAGTGAAACCTTTTGACTCGAAATGCATTATCTTTAAATTACTTGAATTTCTTTTACTGTAAATTTATCAATAAATATTTAAGTTATTTTAGCAAATGTTTTAAAGATCAAATTCATTTGCTTTATCTTTAATGAATAAATTTTACTTTTATATACTTTTATATATATTTTTCTTTCTTTTTTTTTTTTGCATTTTTTCCCTTTTTGATTTTACTTTATATAAACATGTTAAGGATTTATGCAGATTGGTTTGGTTTGATTTTGATTTTGTTAAAGTTGAAATTTGTGTATAATTTTTTAGATATTAAAAAGTTTCGATTAAGATGACTATAAATTAGCTTCTCCTAATAAAAGTTAAGCTTTATCTCTGGTTTCTGATTACTAATTTGTATACTAAGTATAATAATATGTATATCATATAGCACAAAAACAAAGACTAATTTAATTGCAGTCCTCGGTAGATGAGTTCATTTAGTCAACTGAACAACGAGGATCCGGGTTCGAATCCCAGGCTAGTGTATGGATGTAGTTTTTCGTCTAAGCCGAAGGCCTTAGTTGCCAGTGCTTGTAAAATATAGTTAGGTTGATAGTTTATAACTATATCCTACACTTTAATAATAATAATAATAATAATAATAATAATAATAATAATTTAATTAAAGTAAGAGAGCTAAGATATGGATAATAATATATAAAAGAATTATCAAAAGTAGGAGATAATATTTAAAAGATATATCAAAAGTAGATTACGTATTTATATATTTTATGGGTAAAATTTGTTTGAAAAAATGTCGCATGCGATATGTAGCGTACGACAGAGATTAAATCTAAATTTAAAAAAAGTACTTAATATTTTTTAATCAATTAAAAACATTATTAATATATGAAAAAGCTTAGAATTTTGTAATTTTTCGCATTAATATATTTCCGCAGGTTTTGCTATAAACAGTTTTTGAACAGCTTACTTCAAAATCTTGAATTATCTTGTAAACGATAGTATAGTGATGATAAAGAGCTATAAGTTCCCCCTTTTACAAAACATAATAGTGAACATTTTTCTTGACTTTAAATCGTGCGAATGTGGCATTCGATATTTAGCCATTAGGCTTTAATCTCTTAATATATATTAACATACAACTATCATTTCTGTTTGTTTGCAAATATGTTAACTTTTAATGACTAAAAAATTCATACTGAAAGCATAATGCAATTAGTTGATATTAAGCCTCAAATGTAGGAAGCATTGGGTGTGCTAATCGGTTGTCGCGCAGTGTATATCTTAATTTAGCCATTGCCATTTAGTCTCTTAATTTGACTCACTTGAGAAGAGAAAATGTTCTAATACTTATAAACAAAATCCTTATCCCTTTGACACTTGAAATAAATAAACAAAAACTTGATACTGTCAAGGAAACAATCTCTTCACTTGACTCATTGTTAACCCACTGTAAAAAAGGAGCTCTCTCTATTCCTCTATCCTTTCATATTCAGCTCGTAACTAGCTATTTGGATTGTCCTTCTGACTTGAGTTGGTAGGAGAAGTTAATCTCAGACTTACAATCATATCGAAAATATATAAAAAAGACAAAAATAAAATTGTTACTGTCTTTTACCTTTAACTATAACTTCAAGAGAAGAAGATGATGATATTCAAAATTCAAAATCTTGTTCCCTAAACTACACATTCTAAAATATAAATCACCTGCAATGAGTTCTATTTTAATTTAAACAATTTCTCAAAACCATTTCCCCTCTTTTGGCAGCTTAAAAAATACTTCATCTTAGGGGTAATAAGAGACTCGAAACATTCCAAATTAATATACAATATAATTCCATTTTCATTTTGGTTTTTTCTACCAAAAAAAAGAAAAAAAGGAACATCAAATTTCCATTGAAAAAACTGCATCTAATTAAATGCCAAACTACAGGCAGTCTGTCCATATAGAAAAGGGAAAGAACAATTGATTTATATGGCTATTGCTTACTTAAACGCCCCTTTAACCCAAAATGTCTGATGCATGAATGAAGCCAGCTACAAGAGTATATAAGAAACCTATATACATACATATATAAACATATATATACTATATACTTGTGTATAGTATATATTTTTGTACATCTCTCTCACACTTTGCCCAGCCCTCAGGACAAAGTCAGACAACAACGGCGCCTATTTTAAGTCAGAGGCCAAGAGAAAATATATAAAAATACCAAAAGAAAAAAAAAAATTTCAAAATGGGAAACAATAATATACGAGTCCTGCACAGTATCCTCCCACACACACACACACTTACACATACATACATACACAGCTATTGTTTTCATTTATGAGTCGAGTTTAGAAAAACTCCGCCGCCACACATATGTTGGGAAAAAACTTTGATCTTATACCATCAAAGGACAAAGCCTGGTATGAGGTCCTGGCGCATAGCACATGCCATTGATTACCACGTGCGTGTCTCTCTCTCTCTCTCTATCTCTCTCTCTCTAGAACAATTCTTAAAGGCCATGTGAAGATTTTTGGCAAACCTTTTTTTCATTACTTGGCCATGGCCAAATCCCTACTGTGTCTAAAAATTAGTTATACAATTTTCATGGCAGTACGTTATTTGACACCATCATCAAATAGTTTTTATGATCTTTCCTGAGAGAGAGAGAGAGAGAGAGAAGAGGGCGTTGACAGTTCTAGAATTCTAGACTCCACAAGGTGGTTGCAGAAGTGAAGAGAGAGAGATTCCATAAGATTCCCCACAATTTCTATGCAAATTCAATATACGATTTTCAATCTTTGCCTATCCATTACCCCCACCATTAATGACCATGTTAAAGTCAAAACTGTGTGTCCAAAAACTATACGAAGCGTTTCAGATTTCAAAGTAACAACAAGCCAAACCCCATTGCATTGTAAAGGAACGGAAGCATTTGCCAATAGTTCAAGAGACTGACTACATCAACAGCATCACAATGATCATCATGATCATCATCATGATGATGATCATCATTGTGTGACCCATTCTCAGACTCATTTATGCCTTGCTGATTGATTTTTAGTGAGAAGAGCCTCAGTGCAAGTACAAGCCCCCAGCCCCTATTCTAGTTCTCTAGTAGCGTACAAAACATCTGGCAGTTCACGCAACGTTGCCAGCGACAAAATATGCAAAAGGCAAAGTAATTAAAAATCATCAATATATAGTACATACATCATATATATATATATATATATCTGTATTCAATTTATGAAGGTATTCATTTGCCTTTTGCATTGCATTTTGCCAATCAGTCAACGATCAAAGTTCATAAAATGGGCAACCAAAGAAAATCTGACTAATGCTACCGAACGCCCTCAAGTCGGTCGATCTGTCCATCAACAACACTAACACTAACAACAACAACACTAACAAAAAGCCATATAGCTAATGTACTAGTTGTCGGTATAAGTTGTATACACAATGCATCTATGTAGGAAATTCATAAAAAGACAAACTGGAAATTGTTTTTGTACCATGAGATACTAAATGATAAGACGACTTGTGTATACCCCACAAAGGGGTACGGTTCAGGTTTAGTATAAATGAAAGTTTAATCCTTGTAAGTGCAGTAAAAATATTTGCTGCTTTTGCAGAACTAGAGAGCTCGTCTGGGAGTTCTACTGAATCTTCTTAGGCATTTGCTTGTTTTAGGTAATATTTTAGTTGGGATTTGTGGAAGAAACTTGTTTAATTCTGTTGAAAAACCTTTCTATTATATTATATGAATCAAATTGTTAAACGTTGGAGCTGAAAGACTCTATAATTATAAACTTTGTAAGTATTTGTAAGTATATCCCTTTAAAACAAACAAAATGAACCTTAAGATCAGGAATGCCAATTCACCAAATACGTTAGGCTTTCGTCCATAGTTTTGCTAAGATATTGAATCTCATAGGCAAAAGACTATTAGATTTTAACTACTTGAACTCTTGGAAACTATTCCAAAATCCCCATTTAAATCCAATATTGTATATTAAAGCTAAATTTGAAAATAAAACTATTAGTGAAGGTAAAAAAGCCATATGATATTACTTACCTTCATTTTACTTAGCTTTCCACTAAGGATTACCTACTGCAGTTTGAATTGAAAGCTAATACTGAATCAATTTTGTGTTGTTTTTAGGAATTATACAAATTATGACAATTGAATAAACTTCAATGTTGCTTTCAAGTGAGACTTTGAAAGGTAATACAAATGCTTTCTGCCTTATGCTGCATATAAAAATATGAGCCGAGAATTTATTTTCATTGGGATATTAAAGTAAGGAAATGCATATTGATATAGAAATTTAATTTAGGTTCTCAATTTTATCAGTTTAGCAAATGCATATATATATAAAAATCAAGAAATTTATTTTCATTGTGATATTAATATTAAATAAAGGAAATACACTTTGATATAGAAATTGAACTAAGGATATTAGTTATTCCCCATTTATCATATTCTTGTATAGACGGAAAGCAGTTGCCTTGGCTTTAGTCATCAGTTATTGCTAAATAAAATTAAAAAAATTCAAGCATCAAGCTCAAGTAGAATAAAATATATATATAAATATATTATAACTATTATCTATGGGCCAAAAAATAAATAGTGCTATTCACTTTACTCTTAAACAGTTAAAAATCTATTTTTGTTAACCTATCGAGGTTTAGCCAAATGCTAAAAAGTATGCTTCATTTTAGATCAACCAATTTCCAAGTCTTATGATTGATTTTTTAAATATCTTGCAATTAACTTTCTATAATTTCGATTCCAAAAATATAAAGCTCAGATTTCCTCTGATCTGTGAAGGAAAACAGATTAGTCATATGTAATTAGGAAATGTAATTAGTTTATAATTTCTTCATTAACTCTGCCCAGATCAGGCAAATCCCCTCATTAACCCTCGTCTAGAAAATTGACTCTAATGAGAGTTTAGATAAATGAGTTTTGGCTTATCTTTAACAATTTTTCAAGTTCAATAAGTAGTTGAAAAAGTGTAACAAAACTGTTATTAAATAAATTAAAATATTTTTGTTAGTGTATCTGCATAACGAGTAATTGCCTGGAGGCGCGAAAAAAAGAGGCAATCCCATCCCCCTGTATGTCTGCCTCCATTTGCTACTGTCTGTTTGTCCGTCTGACGTTCTCTCTTTCTATACCCAGGACAGGCTGCGCTCATATAAATATTTTGCTTTTATATTTTTTCAGCCGAAGATGCGCGCAGCACATAAAAAGCAATTCACCCACACACACATACATGCATACAGTAATTCTGCGCGTGTGTTTGTGTGTGTGTAGTTGATGTGTGTATAAACAAAAAACAGTTCATAAAAAAAGCACTGGCAATATCGTTGGCAGCGTTGGCGGTCGGGTCCCCATCATCATACCAAAAAGCCAAACTTTTTCTCTTGTTATTGTTGTTGTTGTTGTTGTATTGTTGTTGTTTATTTACATAAAAACATTTTAGTGACTTGGCTCGATCCCCAACCAAAGATGAAGCAGAAAACGAAAAGGAAGACAAAGCAGGAGAAGGAGGGGAGAGATATGATGAAGCAGAAGCCAGGAAGTAACTAAAATGGTTTTCATTTTCATTTTTTTTTTTCAATTTTTTTTTTTTGGTTCGGCCGAACAAATCAAAAAAAAGAAAACCGAAAACAAAAAAAAAAAAGAAGAGAGGTGTCATGGGACACCCAGATGAAACGAAGTTTCTTTCGATTAAGGGGGTGAGAGCTGCTTTTTTCATGCAATTTTGAAAAAAATATATTTTATTAATACTTAAACAATTTTTTTGTATATTTTTTTGAAAACAATATACATATGTATGTACATACATATTTCGAAATACTCCGCCCAACAGGAAACCATTTAAAAAAAGTAGCTCAAGTGAATTGTAAGGCTTCAGCCCATACAATGAACTATAAAAAATTCAAAATTCCAAAAAATAAATTTTTTACAGACTTGAAAAAAGTCACATTTTCGACCCATTTTGAGAGACTATTTAGTTAAAAAAAAAAAAAAAAAACAACAAAGCGATCACAATTATTTTAGTGCAGATAGGTTTTTTTATGATAAAGATATTTTGAAAATTTGAGCAAAATCGGCTAAGTTTTTGACATATCTATATCATATAAATGCGGGTTGCACTTTTAACTAACGGCCACACATTTTTAAGCTCGCGATCGCGACCTTTTTTCTTCTTACCCCTGCCTCGCATATTTATGACCCTTTCTCAATCTCAGAATCTTTGCTTGTGCGTCTTTCCTATTTACTTTCCCCTTCAGCATTTGCTTGTGCTTCCCTCTGCCCACAAACTCGAGCTCGCTTCCTCTTTCCCCTCTAGCATTTGCTTGTGCGTCCCTCTGCCCACAAACTCGAGCTCGCGATCGCTGTTTGTGCGTCCCTCTCTGTCTACATACTCGTACACTGTTCAATGCAAAAGAAAAGGACAAAACAGTTGGTAACGGTAAAAGTGTCGTTACACTTTTTAGTCTTAATTTTTTCGGTTTAGCCCCTACCGCGCGATAAGAAACTTCGTTTCAAAAACGAGAACAAAGCAAAATAAACTACCGAAAAGGAACAAAATGGCAGCGGTAGGGCAACTCCTTGCCGTAAGGCTGACTGGCAACCCTGCCGGCTGCATCTGATGCTGTCCGCTGCATTTGATGTAAACGCTTGACACTTTACGCTGTGCCCTCCCCCCCCCCCCCTTGCCGGCGGGCACCCTTTCCGCCCTTCTTCCATCTTCATGATGATCCGTCTTTGGCGAACCGCAAGCAGCAAGCAACATCTGGCAAGGAGAAAGATTAATTTCTGACAGCGCGGGAGCGTCTCCAAAAGGCGGCCATATATACATACATACATACATATACATATATCTATGTATGTATGAATATGTATGTACATGCATATGATATCTGATGGCAAACCAGTAAAAAATAAGACAATGAAAAGGTGTTGACAGAGATTCGACTAGCAGATACTCAGCAAGGATTTAAAATGCTTAATGGGGTACTGTAGGTGGTATGATTTAAATATATATGTATATATATCTAAATATGATCTAAGCTCTATCTGAATTTTAGGTAATTTATCAATGATCTAAACTGTATCTATGTAGCTTCTAGGTGATTCAATAAAGATCTAACATACATACAGTTATGTATATAAGCTTCTAGGTAATTCAACAAGGATCTAACCTACATGTAAATTTTATATAGTTCAAACTTTTTCAGGACTCTTGATAATTCAAGTGTAATACAAACTATATCTTCAAAGGACTTAAACTATTTTAAAGGGAATTTGATAAGATACTATTTGGGTACGATCATTAACACTATAAAATATTTTTACATTACGAAAACTCAATTAGTTTCCAGATTTTCGAACTATTTTTATTTTTTATATTTTGGCACATCTCAATGACTTTTAAAAAACTTCATTCAATTTATAGTTTAGTTTTATAAAAACAAAATTTTTAGTTTCTTAAAATATCTTTTAAATTTGGAATCTTTACAGTGCGATATACCGAAACACTATCTTTTGAATCATCTTTTAATAGTAAAAAGAATATGAACCGATTTGGACAGATTTAGATAAATTTACTACAGTATTGTTATATATTTTCACCTGATTGTAGTACCTTTAGGGTTTTATGATAGAATATCGCTTGGCAGTTGTGGCAAGTTGAAGGTGTGTTAGGATCTAGGTAATATTGGTGACCCTTTTTCCAGAATGACAATCCGAAAAGTGAACTATTGGATAGAAAAAAATATAGCTAAAATAGTCTTAGATCTAAAAGAAGAAGCCAATATGTACCATAAAATACGGAAAATATAGCTAACTATGAGCTAGATAGTAAAAATAATAGTTTTTAGCTAAGGAAGTCAGTTCTCTGGACTGATCACACAATAGATTTATAGACTAAACAGTTCGAAAAGGTTCCTGGAAATCGTAGATAGTGGAAAAGCAATCAAGAGTTAAGGAAATGTATTTTCTTTTGGGCCTAAAAGGCACATAAAGAGGGTACAAAAATACCTACTTATAACTAAGACGAGTCTATTTCAGCATTAAGGAACTGTGTAAGAGGAGCACACTTTATATTATTCTAGGATCCTGTATGATCCTGTATTCTTTATAATTGTATAATTTCTATTTCACTATTCAAATATCCCTCCATTTATGCTCTAGTCCATAATGCTTAAACATACATCTATGTATACATACATAGGGTATAGAAATGTTTAGATCCCTATTCAATATTGGAACATTGATTGCCCGTTGCTGATGTGAGTTTTCCACGCCACACTTTTCACGGTCGCATTCGTCAATGCCAAAGCGTAATCCAAGATGCCATCAAGTCGAGGGAAAATACAACATACTAGCTAGCACATATACAAATGGATATACATGAATATTTTTCTCTATTTCTTTGTATTTTGTAAAATTTCTATGCATTTCTCCATTAGAAAGCAGAAAAGAAACAAATGCAAAGGCGTCAGCGAGTCTTCTAAAACAAATCATGTGCCATCAGAGAGCGGAGACATAAAACGACAAAGCACCAGAAATGCTATACAAAATACAAAATAATATTCATTTTGGGTATTACTCTGTATCCCTTTTTGCTGCTGCTCTTTAGTACTTCATTATAGTCACACTAACGATGTTGTTTTAATGATCTTTCGAGCTGAACCAAAATCCACTTGACAATATCCATGCAGGCATAAAGGCAGGCATGCAGGCAGGCAGTCAGTCAGACAGTCAGTCAGTCAGTAATGCCAATGTTTCAAGTGTTTCAATAAAAAAGGGGCAAACGAGGGGTGAAGAGACTGCCAAGGGTAGCACATTTACTATATAAATACCAACAAAAAAAAAACCACTCATATATATATATATATATATATATAGTACTTGTACTTATTCTTATATATATAATTTTGCACAGACATTTATGTCTCATGCACATCTGAAATGTGTGAAAAACACACAGCATTCGGTTACGAATTGAATGTCTCGGCCATATCTTTTGGTGCCTTATTATATTAACACACACACACACACACACATACATACATATGCAGAAATGGAAGAAAAGTGGAAATGGGAAAACTCTGAAAAAAGGGGAGCAAGCAAGGGTGCCAAAAACTGTTGATAGGCAAGAGCCCATAAAGAGTTGTTAGGCAATTGTGTGGAAAAACATGCTCGTGAATTGCCATTGAAAGTTTCTGATGAAAGATGTGCTCCAATATAATATTCAGAGACAGGTGAGAGAGATTGAAGCAATCGAAGGAGCCAAATCAATTATGGAAGGGAACATTTTACTTTGGAAGTGGTAATGAAAGAGAGTTTTTTCAATATAGAAGCAATCACTCTTCCGCATTTTGAAGGCATGAGAATATATTCTATAGAATATGTAAGAAAGTAAGACAATTGTTAAGTAGTTGTATAGTATAAATTTACATATATATATATATAGATATTCTACTGTCTGCTTACTTGGGATAGATTCCAGCTGCCTTAGAGCAAAGTTATTTAAAACATCGCCATCTCTAACTATCAGCAAATAACTTGCATATTGAGTTCTAAACTATATTGGCCAAATAATATTCAACTATTGTTAAAAAACATGAAGCTGATGCTTTTTCAAAGTATATAGGCAATATTTATGCAGTTTTTTGAAATAGTAAGTGGAAATATTTTAGATATTTTAGATTCATAAATGCTCCGAAACTTGATCATACATAGAGATGTGGATATGCCCCATATAAAGTCCAAGGTTGAAAGACTAAGAGACCGTTATTGCGTTAGACTCGAAAAACAAAAACTATCTAGCACTTGGACAAAAGTCAACAAATCAGGCTACCCAAAAGAAACTATCCACTTGATGTTCCATTCAGACCACAAAGCTGACTGGTAGAACTCTAGAAACCAACTAAAATTGGCTTTAGTCACAAGCGCCTGGCACCAATAGGATTTCAATCAATCTTAACTTTTTATGGTATACTAAAGCAGATGTATATATCTTTTATTGAATAGGACAAGAAAATCCCATGATTAATATATGTCTTTAATTGCAATTCCCAACTAGTTTAAGCATTGAATTAATGAAAAGGCATTGCAAATCCAGAGATGAGATGACTCTCGAAAAAGCGCTACACAGACAAAGTACATCCTCACCTTGTGTTACCTGTACAACATACATAACTGACCTGGAGTTGGCTTAACCAAAGGTTTAAAATACCAATTCTTAATTTTATGTTAACTTTTTAAGACTTTTAAAAAGTCAAATGGTGTAAAAAACCGCAAAATCTCGACCTTCGATTGTCATTAAAACTGTAAGAAACAGTAAAAATCAACCAAATGAGCAAGAAAATTAACTAATTAAAGACAAAGTGCAATAGCTCAAGTTGAGATAATTAAAAAATATAATAAAATTTAAATAAATACTTGTGTGAATACACCTGTTAGCCAATTAAATAATATTATTGTATAACAAATATTGAATATTGTATATCAACTCTTTATTGTAAGGGTCAAATATTTGTACATCCTCAACAACTAATACTATTATTAAGTAAAATTAAGCAACTAATCTGACAAAATCTGTCAAATTAACATTTTTCAAATATCCATTAAATTTATAACAAAGTAATCAACAATTACTAAGATAAGTCGCAACTAATCCAATGAATCATAAAAATTGATTTTAATTTAACAAGCCAAAGTTCTCGAAAGATTTTTCTAATAATTGGTTGTAAAAGTTTCGATATCAAAGGTTGCATTAGCGTCACAAAGTTAGTATAAATAAGTTGTTATTTAATTAAAGAGTGAATTAGATAATTGGCAATTGTTTGCATTACTGATTGATATAGACTAAAGTTTACTATAGAGACTGAGATTATATACAAATATGATATAAATATTTCAAAAGATCCGACTTAAGATCACTCAGTTGGAATAATCCATAAATAATATGAATATCAGATGGAATATTGCTTAATTTTTCACAAATTTGAACAGTAAAAGTTTAATCATTTTATTGAAAATTTATATCATTATCAATAATAATAATCAATTTTTAAATTTAACAAAAATTGGAAAGTTTCTTTACATTATTAATGGACATAAATTATGAAAGTAAAAAAAGCTTCTGGGATCAAAAGCCAAGAATTTGAAGTTTTATATAAAATATTTTTGTAGAAATTCAACTTCTTGGATCTTAACTTATTTTTAACATATTTAAGTTCATCGAAGTCCAATCTGTGGCTTTAAAAATACTTTAAGAAAACTTTTAAAATTCAAATTTAAGAATCATTTTTAGTTACAAAAGTGTTAACAAATCTCTATGCCTCTCTTAACAAGAGTATACCTTAATATTTTGAATAAGAATTTTAACCACTTCTATAAACTAAAACCCAACAATAGACCATAAATTTAACTATTTAATAACAATAATTGTTTATTGTTGTTGCCATTCACTCAAAAAACGCCTCCGAAAACAAAAAAAGAATAAAAATTGTAATTTTGCAATACGCAATTAACCCCGTTTCATAATAATCCCCGACATAAGTACTTGTCGTATATTTATATATAAACAGATATATCAACTCGAGACAAATTTTGCGATTTAGCCAAGTCATGCCAAACATGCGAACGTATGGAAAAATCAGCATATATATACATACATATATATACACAATTCAGCTGCACTTGTTGGGTTCATTGGGGCAGAATCGGAGTATTGGAGTCATGCAACGCTTCAATTGCTTCTATAAAAAAAAAAAAGAAAAAGAAAAAGAAAAAGGAAAAGCAAAACAAGAAGTCAACATAAAGAAGAAAAAAAACACGTGTTCTGAATTAAATGCCCTCAACATTCTCTCTTTTTTCCCTGCTCCCAACATACATATTAGACATTAGAAAATTCTTGTCTGTGAGTTGTTTTCTGGTGTCTTGTTGAAATGTTAATGGCCAACAAGGGAAACTACGTACAGATATATGTACATATATAATAAAATGTTGCATGGTGAGCAATTCACGTGTTTGCGAAAAGCACAATAACAAAAAAATGTATGAAGCAAATAAAAGTATGGTAGGTAGTAAATTTTATGTTTAACGAATTTGTTTTACACTACCAGACGACTTTCTTTGCTTGGTTTTCTTTTTGTTTAAACAATTAAAGGAAAGAAAGTCTTTTCATCTGTTCTACTGTTAATCTAAAAATATAAAATCTAACTTACCAATTATGAAAAAAAAAGAAAGCTAGTAAAATGTAGGAATAAAAACATTTTGGAAAAATAAATACTTACAAACATTTGGAAAGAATTAAATTCTAGATTAAACCAGATAAACATTTTTAAAATATTATTTTTTAAAGTTTTTTTTTGCTAATAAAATATATTTTATTTCTTATTTCTTTCTTTTAATTCTTCCTTTACAAACAAAATGTTTTTTTAAAGACTTTCTTTTACAATGTTATATATTTTATTTCAATGTAAAAAATCTGCCAGACGACAGATTTAGTTGAACCTTATAGAGAAATTTTCAAGCCGATTTTCAAGTCTTTTTAAACAAATAAATATAATCAAATATCTCCCTCAAATATATATTATAAAAGATGGAATTTTTATTTAAAATTTATCTTCAAATGATTATTTAAATATATTAAAATTTGAAAGATTATTAATAAGTAAATCTTATTATTGATTGCAACTTTTACTTATTTGATTGACTGATAAAGCTACAGATAGATTGATGATATATAAATGTATATATCAAATCATGTGAAAATGATTTATTTTACTTATACATACACACATATAAAAGTACAAACAATATCTTCTTTATGCTTATTCACTTATTCAAAAAACACGTGATCGTAGAATCCATTAAAGGAATTTCCAAAATAACATTAAGAGTTCAATCACCTAACTGAAACCTGACTTTGTGTTTTGTATATGTAAAAATCATTCTAATATACAATGAAGAATATATATTCTCTTTTATATACATTCTTATATAGAATCATTCAAGAATCTTATACATATATGTAAATAAAATATACTTATATACTTATTGTATATGGAACCTCTGAGTAATATTAATATACTCATTTTGTTAAAGTGTATAATAATGGCCAAGTTAAAAAAAAATGCAGGGAATACAAATATGCATATAATTGCAGCCGGTATACATTTAATAGCAATGCAGGCACATCTACACTGAGAGAAAATTTAAGTGATTTTGCCAAATAACTAGAGCTTTTGTTAGAAAAAGAAACTAAGAGAATGTGCTCGTTAAAGATAAAAAGAGGGATAGATATTTGGTAAATGAAATTGTCCTTTTTTTAAGAAAATTATATAAAAACTTTGCTTGTAAAAATTTTTTATTTTAAATATATTAGCAGAGCTTTAGCGGTTATCTAAGAGATAAAATTTATATAATGTTAAATGGTTATATAAAAAAGGGTCGTTTTTCTATGTCAAACATAGATCCTTTTGCTTTAACTTTGAAGAAGATTCAAAACAGTTTTACAAAGAAAAAGAAATGTAGTAAATTGTAGGAATAAAAACATTTTGGAAAGAACTAAATTCTGGACCTTTCTGGATAAACCAGTTAAACATTTTTTAGACATATTAATGACAAATAAAAAAATATAAACTTTATCGCAAATAAAAATATGAAATAATATAAAATAAAGTTTAATAAGATATCGTAAAATAAAATACAAACTTTCATATAAGAATATATTATAAAATAATAAAATGATCAAACAAAAATGTATAATTGTATAATAAAGGGAAAAATTACTGTCGAAAAGTGTTTTTTTTTTTTAATTTACTTCCAACTGAATAAGCATATAATTTTATCATTACAGTTAAAGGTCGTGAAGTAATCTATATATAGATAGCAACTAAATGTGATTTTATATATAGTAAACAAAAATAAATATAAATTGTATGCAAAATATATTTCCTTGAATGACAAGCCCTAAAATGAATTACTTTTTATATACGTATTTACTTGCTCAACACTTTATATAATATATAGTCACTTTCAAGATCATATTGTTATATAAAAACACGCCCAGAGTTGCCCGACATTAATAAAAGTAAAGCTTCATTTATAATAAATTTTTGAAGATTTTTTTGCGATTCTTCCAGATGCAATCTCTAGTTATCCCTTACATGAATCACAATTTATTTCCACTGTGTACTCACTGTACAGGTTGAGCTTCAAAGCTTTAGCTTTTTTTTTTTTATATTGCGTGTGTTGACTGTGGCGACCTGTTGCTGTCGACGTCGACGTTGACGGCAACGTCAACGCAGCTTTTTTTTTTATTATTGTGTGAAGCCTTCAAGCTTCATCTGCTGCTCTGGGCGCAGTCGACAAATTGAGTTGCTGGCCTAAAGACGCGTCCGGCTTAAACACACACACACACACACATACATACATATATACATATGTGTATATAAATGTCGGCTAAATCTAGCTTTGATCTTATTAAACAATATAAAATGATGCGATCTTAGACAAATGTTCTAAATGCGTGCAGTGAATTTAATCAATTTGAAAAGTGTTTCTGAACTTTAATTTGTATGTGAATAATTTTCGAAAATATCAGTTTTTTCAACTTGATGGCCAATTCATAAACAATTTATGGTAATTCCCAAAATAAAAGACAAAAGGAAAGAAGCTAGTGAAAGTGAAGAAGATGAAGAAGAGGCATAACATCCGCATCTCTAATGATGTGAGATTGAGATGATTGTTAAAATATTAATCATGTGGAGAAATAGAGGTGCCGAGAAACAGAGAGAGAGATAGATAGATAGAGAAAGAGAGATGCTGTTGCTACAAAAAAATTAATTTTTAAATTGAAAAAAGAGCGAAATATATGTATAAAATAAAGCGAAAGTGAAATAGTTTGGAAATTCATTAAGCATCTAGAAATGAAGTTAAATTTTAAATGTAAAGATTTGATAAAATATATGAAAAAAACACTTCAGTGAATTTTAATTTAAATAAAAATATTTAAAATATTTTATTTTTTTAATATTTTACATATATTTAATATACATATTTTGTAATTCAATTTTAGTAATAACATTTAACACAAAAATAAAAGTAAATTATAATTATAATAAAATAGTTTGGAAATTCATTAACCATCTAAAAATGAAGTTAAATTTTAAGTGAAAATAATTAATAAAATATATAAAAAAATACTGTAGTGAAGTGTTATTTAATAATATAAAAAAAAAACAAATGCAATGAATTTCAATTTAAGTAAAAAATTGTATACCAAAAAATAAAATCAATTTTTGCGTGCAAAAAACTCATCTAAACGAAAAAATTTCAATTAACAGTGTTTAAAAATCACTAACCACTTCATTTTTTTATTATTAAATTAAACAGTATTTATTAGTTTTTTTGTTATTTTCATAAAAAATCAGCAATGGCCTCTTGATATGGTATTAAATATGTGGAAAACTGAAAAGTTGATGCATGGAAAATTGTTTGAAAGTGAAGCGAAAGCTTGAATAAACCATTTAAGACAATGTCTTTTCGTGTTATAAATACTTAAAAAAAAGAAATACATAAAATTGATTTAAAGTTAACATTAAATAATTATAGTTTTGTGGCATATGAAAACAAATATACAGTTTATGTGCAAAGTTTACAACTTAAGCACATTTTCAATAGCTTTTAAAATTGATTAGTTAGTACTTAAGTAATACAAGTTGCAGTTTTTTTTTAACTAAAGCTTTTAATATTGATTTGTTAGTTAGTTGTTAGTTTTTTCTTTAAAATTTAAAATTCTTTAAAATGTTTTTGATTTTTATTTCCTTATCTAAGTCAATTTGAATCTTTAAAACTACTTCCTAAGCCATAAAGTGGAGTTAATTACATGACTTAACGATGTCTTGGAGATATAACGTTAAAATATTAGCCATATAAACAATTTTTAATGACCCTAAAAGTCAACTTAAATTACACACTATAAGATTTAACCACAAACCAACAACAACTACAACAACAAAAAGATACATAAAAATCTCACCTTGAGCATTCCGCTAAAGATTTTAAAGGCAAAAGCTGCATCCCAGAGCATCAGTCAAAACGAAGACAAGCTAATTTTTTTTTTCCTTTTTCTTTTGTGTCAACAATTGCAACTCTCTTTTTGTTTGGTTTTCTCACTCACTCTCTCTTTCTCTCTCTGTCTTTGTCTAACACCTAATTACCTGCAATTTCATTTTGAAAGTAACAACAAATCAACAAAAGCTGCTGCAACAAAACTTTAATTGGGCTCACACACAGGCAACGAAAATGAGTTCTGCTACTTTGAACGGCAGCAACATTAGCAACACCAACAGCAGCAACACCACCAGCAACATCAACACCAGCAACAACAACAATGCTGATTCAACAGCCTTGAACTCCGCACAGGTAAAAATGACATATGATCAACATTTTGTTGATTTTTTTTCTGTCTTTAACGTATATTTAATACTATGTTAGCCATATCAACAAAACCAGTTTGGCTTTTGGCTTCAACTTCGCATAACTTATTTTTATTTCGGGGACTAGGTCTTGGTCTTCAAGTAGAATTACTATATAATATATAAACGTATATATAATGCACCTTTTATCTGTGTATTAAAGTGGAGTTTCATTTTTGTTTAAATTATAAATTTAAAGTGCTTATTGTTGTCGCATTTTTGGTATAATTTTGTTATTTTTATGGTTGACTGAGTCTGAAAGTCAAGTCCATGGTGCAGGCCAGAAACCAAAAGCAATAACAAATAGAAAAACAAAACAAAAACTCAAGTTCAAAAAAAGTTCACTGTTAGTTATAAAAGGGTTTGAATAAAAATTAATAGGCAATTATATGGTAACTGATTGAAAACCATTTAACTTTACATAATCAAAATGGGAATAAATATAATAAAGAAAACAAAGTTTAGAAACCAAAACGAAAGCTTGCAAATTTGTTTAGCAAGAATTGGTAGGAACTAGTTTTCTTTTTTGTGATAATTTCAAAGACTAAGCTTGAAATAACATAAGTTTAATAACTAAATGAAAGCGAATCTAAGAAACTAAATAAAATTTTAAAATTTGTTAGCTAAATGGAACTGAAACTAAGAAACTAAAAAACATGTTTACAGCTTATCATTCTTAACTTTTCTTTATATAATAATACAATAATACTCAAATATAGGTGAAAATCTTCTTAACTATACTTTATCCAAAAATGCTTAAATATAATCGAAATATTGATATAAATTAGAGAAATAGAGATAAGGTATGAAAAAAAGTAAAATTATTATAGATTCCTATGAATTCCAAAGAATAGGCACAGAGTTTCTTAAAAAAAAAAAACCTATCATTTTTTTATCATTTTCATATAAATTGTAACATTTATCAAAACTTATAAGAAAGTTTTAAATTAGAGTTAGTAATATTAATTCATATAATCTCAACAAAAATGATTTCTACTAGGAAGGGCTACTTCTTGAAAGAAAGTTTTAAAACTAAATTAAAGTTAGAAAATAATCATTCAAAATAATTTCAACTAAGGAAAAGCTATTTCTTGATTTAAATTATACTTGGGTAAAAGCAGCCCATTGAGGTGAACTGGCTCATTCGTTCTTTTTTTTTGAAGTGAGCCAGACTGAGCTAGTGAACGAAACTGAACTAGTGAGCCAGACTGAGCTAGTGTGCCAAACTGAACTAGTGAGCCAAACTGAGCTAGTGAGCCAAAATGAGCTAGTGAGCCATATTGAATGAACAAGCTCAGTGGCTCAGTTCAGTGAGCCATTCATTTTGGCTCACTCACTCATGAGCTACCCAAGTATAATTTAAATTATCAAGAAATCGATCAATAAGCATTCTTTTGTATTATTTGACATATGTAATTCTATTCAAGTTCTATTCAAATTATACAATATAAATTGGAACATTTTAAAAAAAACTTGAAAGAAAGTTTTAAAACTATCATGTAATGTTTCAAAATGATTGCATCTAAGGAAAACCTACTTCTTGATTTTAATTATTAAGAAATCGATCTATAAGTTTCCATTAACACATATTAGTTGATATATGTAACTCTACTCAAGTTTTATTCAAATTATTAAATATAAATTGGAACATTTTTCGAAAACTTGAAAGAAAGTTAAATTAGAATTGGAAATATCAAATCACATAATCTTACAAAAAGTTTTATCATCTTCCTGAAAGAAAGTTTTAAAACTAAAGTAGAGTAAGAAAATAGTCCTTTAAACTGATTTCATCTCAGGAAAAGCTATTTCTTGATTTAAATTATTAAGAAATCGATCTATAAGCCTCCAATTGTCTTAGGTCTTAGCTGATCTAGCTTTACATACTTTAAATTAAAGAAGAGTGAATACATTATAGTTCGCTTCCATTTTATAACTTTCAATCCTTTGAAAAAGGATTTAAGAATTACTTTTACTTTAGATTACTTTACTATTGTGGATTACTTTTATCTTGTTTTTTTTATGAGCCACCTAAAGGTTATCACAGAATCAAATTATGTTTTCATTTCGTATGTTCTATTGATTCTTGAAAAGTTAAATACTTTTAAGGTATTACGTATTAAAGCTATCATCAGTTTGTTATATGGTATTATAGTCCACTCCTTACTTCTGACCTCCTTGGGCCTGTTAGAGTAATTCGGTCACTGATTATAATTCTATATAACAACTTTAGCATATAGAATGAAATTCCTGTACTTTTTCTTTTGCACCACTGTCGATGTGTTGGCTTTCTGTAGTTAATCGAATAGTAATCGTAATCATTAAAAATTAATGTTTTTAAAATTAGAGAACAAAGCTTAACAAAAACTTGCCTGAAAGCCATTAATAACCTGTCTATATAGTAATTACTTTTTAGTTGATTTTTTAAGTACTTTTCAATAGATTATGCATTAGGCAATATATCAGAATCTTTAGAAGCTATTTTAAGCAAGATTAATGAACATTTGATTGAACTAAAAGTGAACATGAAGTAAGCTTGAGGACTTTATCTAAAGGAAAAGCAATCTCAATAGAAGCTGATCAGATAAAAAAAATTTAAACAATTTATCTTTAAAAGATTTAAAACTAAAATAGAGATAATTAAAGAAAATTTCCCATAATAGAAATCTCTTTGATTGCATTTGAATCGAAAGCCAAAGTCAAGATCAAAATGTGATAATGTTTATCAAGAGTACATAATAAACATTTGCCTTTCCAATACTTTACTGATCAAACTGTCAAAAAGTAATGAAAAAAAAATATACATATATGAAAAACTGATAAACTGGCATTTACATAAAAAGCCGAAATCAATACAAAAAGTTGAAAAAAGCCAAATAAATATTTGTCCAACCATCAAATATGATGACGGGCAGTGACAGGGAGCCCTTGGTGGAAGAGGGCGGCGGCGGTGTATTTGACCCACAGGCACGTCTCACTCTCGGCCATAAAGTAAATTACAATTTTTGGAAACTTTTAATCTTGCAACTTGAGTAATTTTTTTTTCTTAGATTTTATTCTTTTTGGTGGGTCTGATTTCAGCTTTAACTATTTGTGTTCTGATACGATTATCCAATAAATTGGCTGCCGATGCTGAGCGAAAGGCTTTATTGCACTTTAAAGAGATTTCGAATGGTCACCGATTTGGCAATTAGCATTAATATTATATATATATATTTTGTATTTGTTTATTTACTATTGTTAATTAAGTGCTAAATGATTTGATGCGGAAAAAGTTACAGTTGGTTTTTGTATTTTTTTTTTTTTTTGTGAAGTGCAAATTAAACAACTAGCAATTAGCAAAAGATCAGGAAAAAGGGTTATAAGGGTCAATGATTGTTCATGAACATATAGGAAAACATATTGGATAATATTATCTAATGAATAATTTAACTTATTTTTCATATGGCAGGATAATGATGTGGAGAATGCAGGAACTACCGTTCAAATACAACGCAAGGAGAAGAGTCGCTGGCGTCTTTGGTTACTCATGTTCCTGGGGCCAGTTTTAACGGCTGGAACTGCAGCATTATGGTACTTTCAAGGTCCTTGGTATGGCCTGGGAGCCCTCTATGTCAGTATAACCGTGATGTTGCTCCTTAAGCCAGGATTCCGTTGGTTTTATATAGCTGCAGTGACAGGACCAAGAGATACCATGTAAGTTGAGTGTAGCAAATTGAAGAGAAATGAACTTACTTTACCCTTTTCTTGCCAGTGCTCTTATCTCCTACATACGCGTCCTAATGTTTGTCAAGCGTCAGGAACGTAAGAATCTCAATATTGGTGATATATTTGAATCCAATGTGGCTCGCTATCCGGATAAATTGGCCATTGTGAGTGAGTCACAGCAGTGGACTTTCCGTCAATTGAACGAACATGCGAATCGTGTGGCAAATGTCTTTCATAGTCATGGCTATAAGAAGGGTGATGTTGTCGGACTCCTCCTAGAGAATCGTCCGGAATTTGTAGCCACTTGGTTGGGTCTTTCGAAAATTGGTGTCATAACACCTCTAATCAATACGAATCTACGTGGACCATCTCTACAGCATAGCATCAAAGTTGGCCAGTGTACGGCTCTTATCTATGGTGCCAGTTATCGCTCGGCTGTAATGGATATAGCCAAAGATTTGCCCGCCCATGTGGGTCTATATCAATTCAATGATGATGGCTCAACAATAGCAACAACCGAGGGTCTTAGTCAGGGTTTGGCTCAACAATTGAATGGTTTACTGGATGCAGCACCAAAGGATAAGGTGGCCGCTGGTGCCTCCCGAGCTGATCATCATGATAAATTGGTCTATATCTATACATCGGGCACAACAGGATTACCCAAAGCGGCTGTTATCACACACTCACGGTGAGATCCTTTACGATTTTTAGACTGATCTTCAATTTTTTGTCTCTTTTAGTTACTTTTTCATAGCCGCTGGCATACATTTCGCTTTGGGTTTTCGTGACAAGGATGTGTTCTATACCCCCCTGCCTCTCTATCATACAGCTGGTGGTGTTATGAGCATGGGTCAAGCTTTGCTCTTTGGTTCCACTGTGGTAATACGTAAGAAATTTAGTGCCTCTGGCTACTTTGCCGATTGTGCACGCTTCAATTGCACGGTGAGATTAGAGGGAGAATCATTGTACATTAAGATATATACTAATACTTACATTTCCTTTACAGATCGGTCAATATATAGGAGAGATGGCACGTTATATCTTGGCCACTCCAGCTGCTCCACATGATCGCAAACATTTGGTACGCATGGTCTTTGGCAATGGTTTGCGTCCACAGATTTGGCCACAATTTGTGGAACGATTTGGCATCAAGCATGTTGGTGAATTCTATGGAGCCACCGAGGGCAATGCGAATATCATGAACAATGATAGTACAGTGGGTGCCATCGGTTTTGTATCCCGCATCCTTCCCCAAGTCTATCCCATATCCATTATACGTGCTGATCCTCATACCGGGGAACCATTGAGAAATAAGAAAGGTTTCTGTGAACTCTGTGAACCCGATGAACCGGGCGTATTCATTGGCAAGATTGTCAAGGGTAATCCATGTCGAGCATTCTTGGGTTATGTTGATACCAAAGCCTCGTCCAAGAAAGTGGTACGAGATGTCTTCAGTAAAGGTGACATGGCCTTCATATCCGGTGATCTTTTAGTATCCGATGAGAAGGGCTATTTGTATTTCAAGGATCGTACGGGAGACACTTTCCGCTGGAAGGGTGAAAATGTCTCCACCAGCGAAGTGGAGGCGCAACTAAGTAATCTTGCTGCCTACAAGGATGTTATAGTCTATGGCGTACCCATACCACATACCGAGGGAAAAGCCGGCATGGCGGCCATCTATGATCCAGCACGAGAGGTTCAATTGGATCAGTTGAGTGTTGAGATTACAAAAGTCTTGCCCAGCTATGCACGTCCTCAGTTTCTACGTTTCCTGCGCAAGATTGATCTAACGGGCACCTTCAAGTTGCGTAAAGTGGAGCTCCAGCAGCAGGGCTATGATCCGGCCACAATTGAGGATGAATTATATTATGCCAAGAGTGATGGCAGCTATGCCCCATTGACACCAACCATATACGATAGCATCCAACGGAGTGAAGTTCGTTTTTAATAAGATTAGGATTCGTGGGTTGTATTCTTATAGATAGAGACTTGTTTCTATTATCTCTTGCTATAACTTTCTTAAAACTTTTATTACACTTTATCTTTTTTTCCTTTTTGAAAAACATATAGGAAAATATAAGAAAATCTAAAGTTTTTTTGTTAGGGAAATTCTACTTTTTTAGGCCCAGTGGAGCTGTAGTTACTTTTCAAGGATCTAGTGACTAGAAAGAGGATCAAAAACTGAGCAACTTTAGTTCTATCTATGCATATCTTAAGTTAAGGGGATCTACTAAGGGAAAAAATCAGAGAAAAAATATCGAAATTGGAAACTCTTTAAAAAGAAATAACCTTAAATTGAAGCAAGTAGACTTAGTGAACGGGAATATTCAACTATTTTTAAAAGTCTTCTCTTTCAAAACAAGAAAAATTCAAAAAATAAATTGAATCTGTTGAAAATTCAAATAACATATGTATTTAGGGACATTAATATATCTATATTTTCGTGCTCAAATAGTAAAAGATTGCTTTTTGAACTCTTCTTTCACCTCTAAAAAGTCCAAAAAGGAAAGAAAACTTGAAATATTTTTTGAAATTGTAAAAATTGTTAGGTATTTCAACTTTGATTTAGTTTTTTGATTTAGTTTTTTGATAGATTAATCAAATCAATTGAGCACGTATTTTGTTACATATTACGATTACGTTCCAGTTCTGTTTCAATCAATCTGTTCCCACTTCATATTCCGTTCACATTTCAAGTTCCTGTTGTAGTTCGGTATTTATTCTTACTCCGTTCCATATTCCACTACTTTACCGGAATATTACTGGAATGTTCCATTTCCAGTTCTAACTCACATGCCTTCTCTGTTCTTTATTTCTGTTATATTCCACATTTCCGTTCTATTTCATATTACCGTTCTATTCTACATTATAACTTTTGATTTTCCCTAAGATTCTTTAACTTTTTCACAAATATAAAATTGATAAAATAATTAATATATTATTATGTTATATTTTATTTATTTGTGTTTAAAAAATGCCACAAAAGAGTAGTAGAAAAATCAGCCCCCTAAACTTCCAAAAACTTTAAATATAATCTATTCCTTCTATATAAACCTCTTCTGATCTTGCAAATCGTATAGTTGTCTTAGGCATTTATTATATTAATGGATAGTTTCATTTATTGTGCTAAGTATTAAATAATTAATAAAAAAATTCTTAAAATTGCAAAAATGTCTAAAATTTTTGTTTGCTCATTATGGAAATACTTTCAGCAAAAGTTTCTAGCAAAAACATTTCTTTCATTTGTTCACTTTATTCCTTTACCGGCACATCCTTGGTTAAATCAGATTTCCTTTTCTGTTCCATACGCTGCTCGACCAATTCCAAACGCTCACTCATTGCATCCAGGGACTGGAGCAAACCAGTCTGAATCTCACCATAACGTTTCATGGCCAATATGAGACTCTCCTCGATGAGTTCACTTTGTTGGGCATATTCACCATTATTTTGAGTAATTTGTTTCAATTGATCCAGACACTCGCTGGGAATACTGCGAAAGTATTCGGCACCTAGTGCCGGTTCCAATTGCTTAATCCTCTCCAGCTGTTCGGCTTGTGTGTGCAATTCGGGTGCCACAGCATTTAAATAGACTTCTTTGGAGCGTACCTGTTGCTGTTCCTCAAGAAAATTGGGATCCAAATATTTTTCCAGCTCGCCCGAGCGTGCTACACATTTCTGGAGTTCGGTGCGTCCATTGGTGGCTTCAGTTAACATGGAATTGGCAGAGCAAAGGGAATCCACAACATTGGCAATTTTATCGTTACCGAGATCTGATTCCGGTATGGGGCCCAGCACACGAGACAGTGCATCGATGCGTTTCTCCAAAATGTCCAGTGCATCCATTTCTATTAATTTTAGCTATTAGTTACTTAAATAAATATAAAATTAATAGCTTTCTGTTTTGTTGACGATGTCAGGTTAGGGCGCTGCCAGATAGTATGTGGCAACACTAGTTGTAGAAGCGAATTTAGGTTTATGGCGGAAAAAATTCACTAAAGCGGAGCGAATTCAAGTCAAAAAAGCGAAGCGAATTTGAGTTTTATAATTATGGCGGAAAACATTATCAAAGCAGAGCGAATTCGAGTCATTAAAGTAAAGCGAATTCAGATCATTAAAGTGGAGCGAATTTTACTCATAAAAGTGAAGCGAATTGAATTCATTAAAGTGAAGCGAATTCAAGTTAAAGTTTTTGCGGGAAAAATACAATTCATATTGAAGAGGAGCAAGTTCGTGTTTTAATTGTTGTGAAAGAACTTAAAATTTTCTAGACAGAAAAGGTGTTTTTTAGGATCTACCGGTAGTTCAATGATAGAGATTCTAATCCTAACCTGAGTATGGATAATGTGCCAAAACAATCCGACAATTGATTCCCAAAGATCGTTTCTATTAAATTCTTTTCATAATATAGAAATGTTTATATTATATAAAATATGATTCGTACTTTAATATTCACAATTTAAAGTTCTCCAAAGACAAACGCTCCGCATCCTTATTGATTTCGGCCATGCTATCCTCCGATATAATGCGCACCATATCAATATCCTCCTCATCACCTCCGGTATCATCTAGGACACACAGTAGACCATCGTTCTCCATGTAGGGAAAAAAGAATTCTGGCTTATCCCAACTTGCGCGTTGACCAATGCCACAATGTAGCTCCTGGGACATATGCTCCTCGAGTAGCTCGTATTCATCAAACTGTAGATCACAGCTAACACATCTCAACATGCAAATCTGCCGGCGCACATAGTTGACAATCTTGACACGTTCATAGAAGTTCAGGGATTTTGTTTCCTGATCAAAATCCAAATGATGAAGATCTTTCATATGCTGTTTGAGGGACACAAATTGATTTTCAAAGTGAGGACAGTAGAGACATTTAAAGGAATTGCCCGCTTCGGCCTCATCATCGCCAGCCCAATCGGACCAATCCGAATCGTGTTCTCCATCCGAATCTTGACGTGCAAAATGTTTATCAAAATCGACACTGCCTTCCTTCTCCACAGTGGAACTGGAGCATTTTCTTTTTTGCTGCTGCTGTTGTTGCCTCTTTTGGTGGGTTTGGCGTGATGGCTGTGGATTTGGTCCTCGATTATAATTGATGAGAAAATATTTATCATAATCTCGACGATTCGGATTGATGCGTTTGTGGCCCTTTTTTCGCATGTGTTCTTTGAGGGTGGGACGATCCTTGAATGTCTTCTCACAGAACAGACAAATCAATTTGTTCAGATTCTCCTCCAGCTGATTGAGCAACTCGTCAACATAGACCAACTTTTCGGGTTTGCCGACAAGAAGGAAATGCTTATCAAACAAATGATCCAAATAGTCGGCTCGGAGACCCTTAATCACAGTGCGACAGAAGAGGCATTCCTTGCTGAAATTCCTATCCGTGAGCTCGTAATGATGCCGTTCCAGAGCGGATTTTAAACGCTGTTCCCTCAGACGTTCACGCAATTCGTAGTCCTGCGGCAGGATATCACAGAGCAGATAATATTTCTCGTTTTTGGCATAAGTGCCATCTGGCAGCTGATCCAGGAACATGGTAGTGCAATATTGCTCAAACTCATGGGCTGCAAATGAAAAATATTAAATTGGAGAATTATTATAGATATATAAGCTTACACTTACCCTGAAACTCCTTCTCCCAGTATTGCAAATAGTTCTCCAACATGGCTATATCCTCCACATCGGCTATGACTAAACGATGCTCCAAATATAAGTGGGCCAAGCAATCATCCCTGTCAGCTGGAAAAATGTAAACCTTGTCACATTTTAAACATTTGATTGCAGTTTTCCCCGTGGGCTTTAGGTGGGATGGTTGAGTGGCTGGACCACCACTTGGTAGCGTATCTTCTACATTTTCCGTATCCGCGTGGTCCATTTGATCAGGAAAGTAACAACACAAAGCAGCTGTGTTGATATAGAGTGACCATATAATTTATTGCACAGGCTCATATTGAGTTGCCGTTAATAAACAGATTCAAACTGTAAAATGTAAGTTAACAGTCTTATATTGAGTCGCGTTTAGATAACAGTAGCCCATATTAATACCTATTGTTGATGGGATATACGCATTTAAGTAAAAAGTTAGTAATGCAAAGAAAAAACTGTTTCAATTTCATTTGAACTAAATATTAAAATTAAGATTCTATTCCCCTATACTAAATCAACATAAAATTACACTAACTTGTCGGCAAATTTTGCAATCTAGGGTGTGCTAGAACCCATCATATTGTTATTGCATACTTAACAGAGTCTGTTAAATAAAACACATCGGGCGGGGGTGGAATTTCAATTAATTTTAATGTTTTTTTGTCAGAGACAAAGTAAACAAAAGCACGTTACTGAGCGTAAGTCTCGCGATCTGATCCGGTCGATATTTAATCAATATATAGAGCGGCAAATCACCGCACACAAAGCCAACACGCAGCACAGTTGGCAAAAGAAAATTAAGTAAAAAACGCACGCAAAAATTTGATCAATTTTTCTAAATTAAAACTTGTCTTGCAACGAGCAGCGGCATTGCTGTGTATATGTGTGTGTGTATATATATACTACGCATTTAGGGTACAAAGTTCGCTTTTTTGTGCATTGGCCTGTGATTGTATTGGTAGAGTTTCCGTTTGAGTGTGTGTGCGTCTGTGTGAGACTGTCTGGGCAGCAAATGATTGCATTTATGCGACAACCAAAATCGTGAAAAATGTAAAAGAAAAGGCAAAATTTAGAATGTTTTAATTTGTGAATATTAAAATTTAATATTTTTTATAACTTTTATTAGTATATGCCTTTAAATAAAGTGAAGTTTATAAACAAAATAAAGAGAGACATTGTTTCAAGTGAATAAACACATTTATAATGTTTAATGATTTGTGAAATTTTAAAATGTTGTCCTGATAACATTTTAAAAACTAATTGTAAAAATTGTTTATTATTAAATTAAACATTAACCAAGTAAAAGTGAAAAATGGCTCAAGACATCTTACAAAATTTTATTGATTTCTTTAATATCACGATTTGGCTTAACGCATAAACGCAATATATTTCAAAAGTGGATATTGTTTAAATTAAGAATAAAGCATTATCAATTTGTATGTGTCGTTTTACAGTTTCACTTGTTACCCGGTATTAGCTTCTTCGCAACAACAACAACAGCAGCAACAACAATGGCATCGCATTTTTTTCGCACTGCATTTTACGCAACTGCAGCAAGAAAATCAATAAGTTTACCGTTTGCTGCCGGTCGAACGGCCGCTACATTAGCCGTGGGCCTATCCTTTGGTGGTAAATTTTATTCCTCAATTTTCCATTATTCTATATATATTATATATATATATATATAGTCTATTTGTGATGTGTATTTTTAAATGATTTGCCAATCCTCCTTTACACTTCCTCCACCTCCTTCATTCGCCGCCACACACACTAGCACAAAATAGCCGAAGCACCGCTGTTCCCTATGAGAATGTCTATACGGATAGTTTCTCCAATGGTTGCGGCAGCAATGGCATTGGCAACGGTAACGGTAACGGCAAGGGGCTCCTGCGACCATCAATGGCCGAATATCGGGAAATACAGCAACGACCCATATGCCGTAATTTCTCAAGCCTGCAAGCTCCTCCCACTAAACTGGTGACCCCGTCGTCGCATCATGTAAGCATACGTACAATTATGGAATTTTTTATTCGTAATTATCATTTTTCCCCCTCTCTCTCTCTATTGCTCTCTTTTTGACCATTTGCCCTATAGCTTTGAATATTTTATTTATTGGTAAATTGTTGTCTTTCAACAAATTTACTATGCATGCTTGATTTGAAATGTTTGATTATTGATTTATGAACTTTGTACTTGCAAATTTCTTCTTTTTTTTTCCTATGTATTTAAACCTTTGTATGTATGTATGTTTGTATTTTGTTGATTAGCCGGCAAATGATTTGTTTCTTAATTGCTTTGTAGTATAATTAGTCCGAGTCTCGTTTAATGCTTCAACTAACCTCAAAATTACTGTTATTAAAACATAACCTTGATATAAATATTTGTTTTTTTTTTAACAAAAATTGATATGATCCGACCCAAACTAAACATTTCTCTCAAACAAAAAAAGTATATACTAACTTCTGTGGGCACTTCTAATCAAATCTTATCAGTTGAATTAATTTGTTTTTTTTTTTTTTTTATAATATTTTAACACTGATGAAAATCTTATGGAAACATCAACTTATCTTTTGTACATGACTTTGAATCTTTTTTGGTATTAGTACTAAACGAAACAGCTAAATTCAGATATAGTTTTAGGTATTAAAACATCCTTATAGTTGGTATCCAAGCGAAATGCAACAGATTGAGCCTTGTAAAACTTTTAGAGTTGGGGTTAAGTTTGCTAATGAAGGAAGGTAAAGAAAGAATCGATGGGAAAAGTATATGCTTAGATTATAGACTTCTAGTTCTTTGTTAGTTCTTTGTTTTGAAATCCTTATTTCACCTTATCTTTTAACCGTTGATATAATATGTAACTTATACCTCCATGGGATGGATAGTTTGTTTTATATTGGAAAATATGTGTTTACATGCTTTTTATATAGTTTTATATAAGGTTATCGCTCTAAAAATAAGTTTCATAGCTATAGACCAACTATTACAAAGTTTAGTAAAGTTTTTTAAGAATTTTCATTCATTTGACATGTTTTTTCGACCTTTGTAAGTTTCGTCAATATGCTAAAGGTTTGAATACGGAAGTTTTTGGGACCATTTTAGAACATTGGGAAACCTTTGCTTTAGGTAACCTTGATATGCACGGGCATATATAGAAATTTATTCAAATTAATAAATCTGCATGTATGTTTGAACAATTTTACTGAATCCTGCGACAATATACCATAATTATCTTTATAAAATCTAAGAAATAACTCTCAAAATTTTAATTTACCCAAGAACATTTTTGTATCATTAGCTGACATTTCAATTAACTTTTAGTGGGCTAACTCAAACTAATTTTAGATTTCATGCACAAAAGCTAAATTATTTTTAAATTAAACCCAAATTAATTGCCATTTAATAGAAGGATCTTTTCAAACACAAACTGCAAGATCTTCTATTTTGTTTTCAAAAGAGTTTTCATGACACAAAGATTTGCCAGACAGTTTGTTTGAATCTCTCAAGCCGCCACCCTGGAAATTCAAGCTCTGCTCAATTCGGCTCAATTGGGGGCAGCTTTTTTTCCGTTTCTTTTTTTTTTTTTTGTAGTCACAAATCATAAATGACGCTCAATGTCAAGCTTTCGCCCGTAGAGACCAACAAACCAACATGCTCTCGGAGCAAATTGTGGATGGTTGAGCCGGCGGGGCATGTGGGTTTTGGGGTTCTGTGTTTTTGCGCTCTTCCAGTGCCGCAATGTAATTCAATCTGCCGCAAAACAACAATTCTGATCCCCTTATATATGTATGTATATCTGTATATAGCTCAATCTCTAAAATATACTTTTTACCCATTGGAATATAAGCTTTAGTTCTCTATCCATGATCATTCCAATGGGTATGTAAGTCAGTCAGTCAGTCAGTTAGTCAGACATACGGCTCAGGTTATTTTGTACCTGTTCTTTATATATTTTGTTATATCTTTTTTTATAATGTTGGATTTAACAATTGAAATTTTATTAGCGATCATATTATTGATTATATTGCATAAGGCCTATCGACATTTGAAACGTGTGAGTTCAAGTTCAAAATGTCAAAAGAACTAAAGTGAAAGTGTTTTTCTCTTACTCTCTCTCTCTCTCTCTCTCTGTCTGTCTCTTTCTCTGTGTGTGTGTGGGTGTGTGTTTGTGTGAGGTCAAATTTGAAACAATTGAAATAAATGATATCATTTTCCAGTTTCTAGTTTTTTGACTTGTTCTATAATCTAAAACAAATATTGCAATTTCTTATCATTTAGATTTGGCTTTTGGCCAAAGTTCCTAACAACTGATTATAGTTGGCAACGGTAAAGCTATGCAAACGGTTTTCATTTGGTTTACTGCAATTGAGCCAATGTGACGATCAGTTTAATTCAAGCGGAAATCGATAGAAACAAAGTGCTTTCCATATGCCAAATGTGAAGCAAGAACTGAAGAGCTTTTTTTTAAAAAATATTGGTAAAGTTTATTCAAATTAAAGGATCTAAGAATAACCACCAATAAGTTAAAGATAAAGCCTTAAACAGATGTGCTTCCATCGATCTTTCATAACGTTCTTTTGACATTGATGAAGTTCCATTTCCTATAAATAAAACTAATAAACTTTATCGTGTTATATACATGTGAAATGTGATTTAATATATATTTATATACCTCTTCCATAAAAATCAAATCATCTAATTTGCATTTATGTTCCGCCACGCTTAATCCCATATCTAATCGGGAATATATAGTGCGATAAGTTTTGAACCGATCAGGCCATACGGCCAACAGGTGCTCGCATAGCTTCGTGATAAGATTTTTTTTTATTGATATTTGTAGTTTACCCTGGACCTATCCGAACTATTTGTTAAATATAAAACTGAAAACGTCTAGACATTTAAAAGATTATAAACAAAATATAAGGATTAAAAAGTTTATAAATTTCAATCATGATAATGACTACTGGAACAATAGGAAAGCATTATCTAATGGAATGTACTTGAAAAAAAGTGACTTTTATACTAATGATTAGGTCGATTCACGGCCATACTTAATCCACTTTTATTAACCAAGATTACATAAGGACAATGTATATATATCCCTTTTTCTAATCAATTTTTTCTTCAGTTTTCTTATGCAATTTCCTTATTTTTTGTTTATTTTTTTCAGAGCGCCATGGCTCCGGTAAAGAATCGTCGAAATATATCCTCCAAGGATATTACAAAAAATATGACACTCTATACCAATAATAAGGGTGATATTGAAGTGGATCCCAAGACATTGGCCTTTAAGAAGCCTACGGGTAATCCTTTGGTTTTGATGATGGCCTGGCTAATGGCCAAGCAGAAGCATTTGAAGAAATATGCCCAAATCTATACGGAATTGGGTTTCGATGTTGTGGTAGTGCATATTACACCCTGGCAATTGTTGTGGCCAGCCAAAGGAACACAGGTATATGGAATTCTGATTTATTATAAACAGTTATCTCATCCTTATTCTCTTTTTTTTCTATAGGTGGTGGCTGCCGAGACTTTGAAATTCCTTGAGAATAACAAATCATATGAACCAATTTTGGTTCATGGCTTCTCAGTGGGTGCCTATCAGATGGGTGAAATAATGCTGCAAATGTCACGGGATATGGAACGTTATGGCAGTCTATTGGAACGATTTGTATGCCAGATATGGGACAGTGCTGCGGATATAACAGAGATACCAGTTGGTGTACCCAAATCCATATTTCCCAAAAATCCCCGTATGCAAAGTGCCTTGAGAAACTATACATTGTATCATATGAAGACATTCCATAATCAGGCAACTATCCACTATATGCGATCGAGTCAAATGTTCCATTCGACTCTATTGAAGGCACCGGCCTTGTTCTTTGTCTCCAAGAACGATCCGATTGGTCCACCCTCATCGAATCATGCTGTGCGTGAGAATTGGGAGCGTGCTGGCGTTAATGTCACTTTCAAGTGTTGGGATCATTCACAGCATGCTGCCCATTTCATGAAACATCGGGATGAATATCTTCAGATATTGTTCCAGCATTTGGAGACTACGGGCGTATTGGAGGCCATCGGAGTGCCCAAGAGGGCCAAATTGTAAACGGGTTTTTCGTGTGACGGTGATATAAAACAAAAAAAAAAAGCTACGCGATTGATTGATTTTACCCCCATATAGTTTCTAAGTTTTTAAAGATTTCAAAACAAACTGTCATATATGTATATCTGCACCGATTTGTATATGTATATGATAATGTTTTCGTATTTTGTGTGTGTTTTCTAAGGCAGAATCTTCAAGCGAAAGCGAATTTAGATTTAAGCTAATGAATGTCAAAAATAAAACAGAAAATGCTCTATATTATATATTGTTATATTTGGCGAATCACTACAGAAAGAAAAAAGCAAAATAAATTATAATTTTATGAATAATACAAAATTGGAATAAATTAAATTATTAAAAAATATTTCTAACAGAAGTAAAATTGGCTTTAACAAATCGTTTCAGACGATTTTGCATTATGTAAACTATTTAAACTAAACTATCTTCCAAATTACTTCGCTCGCCCATTATCACACTAGCGCACCAGACGGTCAAGTTTGCAGCTCATGCTGCTGTCTCCCTTGCTCTAACGATATTAAAGTTTTGAACCTAAAACGTTTTTGTATTAAACCGATATTTTGACCGATTTTCACCAAACTTCCAACAAATGTGTTCTGGTTTTATAATCAAGAATTTGGGCGAAAGTCAAGTCCATATACCATTTGGTAGCTCTAGATTATTTGCTGAACTGATCAAGAATATATATATTTATATGCATATATTAAGTCAAACTTTCCTAACTCAAAAAAGTTCGACTTAGAGAAGTAAAATTATATGCAATTTTTGCTTAACTTTTGTTCGAGTTAAAGGGAATTCAAATTGAAAGAGTTCGAGTTGGCAAAATTCGTGTTAGTGAAGCTCTACTGTACATTTTAAAGGTTCTATAACACTTCCCATGGGTGTAAAATTATATACATAAAATTGTGAGAACAAATCGGAGAGTAGAAAACAAATCGGAGACTAGAAAAACCAACAAACTGCCATGTTGTATTTTCTTCTTTTCTTTATTATTCACCCTTAACTTATCTTGAATAAATAATAAATACATATTTGTTGTTGCTGAAAGAACAGTAGTTTATCGCATTACATTAACTGTTATTTATTTCATTAAGAAAAAGAAAGTATTTTGGCCAGCTCGGAGCTCAGAGCTGCGGTGTCCGAGTGGTTAAGGAGTTGGACTTGAAATCCAATGGGTTCTGCCCGCACAGGTTCGAATCCTGTCCGCAGCGAGAGAATTGTTCAAGATGGAATTCGATTTTTTTTTCTTTTTTATAACTTTTTTATATTAAGCTAAATTATAATTTATATACATAGCTTCGCTTTTGATATTTAAGGCAGTTTTCAAGAAATTGTAAGTAAATTATTAGCGAAGTTAACATTTCGATGCTATATGGTCGAAGAGGGAGAAGTTGTGTCAAAAGAAAAATTCTTTAGAGAATTCTTTTGGGTGTATTCTTTAAGGAATATTTTTCGAGAATTTTTTTTGTAAATAATTAAGCAGATTTCAGATTTGGCAGATTTCTTACTGCAAACAAAAGATAAGCTTACGTTTTATGTTACGTAAGTTTGATGATACGTCAAATTGTTTTAGCAGTTGTTGCTTAGGAATTAATTAGCATTAATTAAGATATTTAATAACTTTGTTAAGCAAAACTTAATTTTATATCGATTGGGCATTAGTTTGCAACCTTTTTTACCAAGATTTCGTTTAGATCGAATTTAATATATGTAAAATAGTAACGATAAGCCCAAAAAAGGTTTGGTTCTAGGCTAACGCTGTGTGAAAATATCTGTTTCTAAAAATAGAAGTTCGATGGTGTAGTGGGTAGGAGTATGGGATATAAAACAGCAAAAGGCCTAGGGTTCAAATCCAGGATATAGGAAAACCTTTTTTGTAAATTGTGTTTTTATAGTTTTTTGAAGTTAAAAACTTTAGCAAGGCACAAAGATTTATGTATTAAATCAAATTTTTCAGGAATTTTACTCTCAACTTTGCACAATTTCCCTTGAATTTGAAGCATATAGAGCTAGCAACTATTCATATAGTTCCACTATATATACATTAGAAAATTAATTATCAGATTTTGTAAAAAAAATATTTTGATTTAACTTTAAAACTATGCTTTTTGTTTTAATATTTAAAAATGAAACTTAATACAAATGTGTATTAGGTAGTAGTAATATAGCCTTAACACCTAGTTAACCGCATCTCATCTCAAATTTGGGTTCACTTCATCCACATTATTTGGGCGGTGGTCGGTAGACACCCACAACAACTGCATGATCACGCTCGTAGGGTTCCAGTGTCAATTGTTCCTGTGGTTTCAGTTTGTCCGCCTGCATCTTCTTGACTTCGGCGGCAAATACCGCTTCGGGTTGGGCTGTAGAATCTATGCAGGATGCCTTAATCGAAATAACAAAGTGGCCACCGTTTTTAAGGAAATGTTGCGCATTCAGTGCAACAATACGTCCCTGATCGGGTTGCGCCACATCCGCGAAAATTGTGTCGACCATGCCCACTAACATGCGATATTTATGTGGATGACGAGCATCCTCAATGATGGGTATGATATTTGTACGCTTTTTCGCCACATTGATCAGATCACGTCCAGATCGATGGGAGAATTCAACGGCATAGACCAGACCCTCGGGTCCCACTACATCGGAGACATGGGAAACAGTTGTGCCGGATGCGCCTCCCAGATAGAGTACTTTTGAGCCGGGGGGCATGTGTATTTTTTCAACGCCACCCAAAATAGCAGCGGCCAGCTTAGAACGGAAGGGATTCCACACACGGTACTCAATCTTTTCACCATTGGTCTAGGAAAGAAGAAGAATCTCAATTAGTATTTTCAATATTATTGAAAGAATTGGATGAAATGGATGAATCTCTCAGTTGTGCTTAGTTCTAAGCAAAACGAGATGCACTAGCAGCTGCTTCACATGCACCTGAAGTACACACAGCTGCCAGTTGACACCTGTTTGCTCATGGCCACATAATGCCATGTTCTGTACCCCTGCGCACAGCTTCATCATCGAAAAGTACAATGGGAAGGGAGGGAGGAGGGGAGTAAAGGAGGACAAAGATTTCTTACCTCAACAGAAATACGCTTCTCGCCATAAACCTCAGAACCGGGCACAAAATTTCTCGTTACCAAAGCATCTTCTTTTCCGCGTGCAATGAAAACCCCTTCATGACGATGTGGCTCAATTGTGACAGTTTTGCCTCCTTTGAAGCCTCCAGCTCCACCGCCGCGGCCACCGCCTCGTCCGCCACCTCCACGACCGCCACCACCTCGTCCACCGCCTCCGCGTCCTCCGCCGCCACCACCGCGTCCAAAGCTGGGACGGCCACCACCGCCGCCGCCTCGGCCACCTCCTCCGCCACCACCACGGCTGCCGAAACCACCGCCACCGCCGCGTCCACCTCCTCCACGACCACCGCCTCCGCCGCCACCTCCTCGTCCACGGAAACCACCGCCGCCGCCTCCTCCTCCGCCACCACCGCCTCCGCGTGGACTAAAACCTACAAAAAATGAAAGAAAAGTACACGAGGTTAGATATTATAGTTTGTTTTCATCTGCATCGAGGGTACAACTTTCACTTACCTGGTTTGCCCATTTTTCTGAGGTTTTTTAGTTTTAATAGAAGATTTATTTAAATTTCAATTCCCTGAGTAAGCACGCGGCAAACCAATGCTGTACCCGCACAATTAAAAAAGAAAAACACGTGTGTAACACAGGGACGCATTTAGATAAATATTACCAGGGTGGCAAAACGATAACTCGATAATTGACTTATAATCGATATCGATGGCGCAAAAAGTTTAAAAATTAGAAAATTAAACTGATTACGTTTTTTATAGAATCAATAACTCCTTGACAACCTTTTTAAACTATATAAACGTTACCCTGACAATGACCCAACCAGTCAAGCAGAACTCCTTGGAGATCTAGTGGTCGTCGTCTAACAATATTTGTAGTTTTCAAATAAATTTTTTCACTCCAAGAGATTAGTTTGTGTTGAGAACAAGAACGTTTATAAATTTGGTGAAAATTGGATGAATATTTAATTATATATTAGTAATATTTTTTTATTTGCGTTAAACAAAATATACAAAGATGGCGTTCCAAACGGTGGTGATAAAGGAGAAGCCATTACAGCACATATCCTTGACGGATTGGCATGCACGGGCGAATCAGTTACGGAATGTGGCTGATGCTCGGCGTAGTGATGCCTTTGCCATACGCCATTCCTCGAGGACCCTACGAAATGAGACAAGAATTGAATGCGATTGGGCCAACTACGAGACAAATGAGGCTCTAACTGATCGGTAAGGATTCTTTGGAAGCCTTTCTCCATATAAATTTGTTTCAATTGTCCCTGTTTTCTTTAGCATCTCTGAATTGAATCGCTGGCGTGAGATTATCTCAAAAACATTTGAACGTATTCAACGGGAAATCTATATGCTGCAGGAGGAGAAAAATGCCACGGAACGTGAATTGGAAACCTTGTCGGGTCCTATATCGATTATTGGCGAAGTTTTAACCATGCGCGATGCTCGCTTGGGCTCTGAAATGACCTATGATGATGCCGATTTGGAAATCAAAAACGAGTTAGCCATATTGGAGAATAATCAACGTCTGTTGGCCGATCGCTGTCAGAAGGCATGGGAGAAGCTGACACGCCTGGAGGAAGTCCGTTTTAAAATTGGCTTGGAGATTGAGAATAAGCTAGAGGCAGTTTTGCTGGATGAATCCCAATTGGCTCTAGATCGGAATGCGGCAGGTATATCCTATAAGGTAGATGCCACGCGGAATCCCAAAAAGTAAGTTTATCCAAATTCCTTTCCAGTATTTTTTGTCATTCTTTCTCTTTTTAGTTCCTGCTCCTATGAAACTTGGCTGGAACATGTGAAGAATATGAAGCAGCTGGCAGAGAATGAATTGGCCGATACTTATGCCATTAGAGAGGCTTTGTTTGTGTGTCGCGAGAAGGCACGCAATATGCTCCAATCCCAGCAAGAGAGAGCCGAGCATAGCATTCGCAAACGTGTCTTTGAGACTCAACGGGCACGCAATGAACTCGAATGGCAGAAGCTCAAGATGAAGGATGAAATGGAGTTGGCAGTGTGTGAGATTAAGACACTGGAACAGGCATTGCGTGATAAGACCGATGCAGTGAAATTGGCCGAAACTCGTCTAGAGAATCGTGCTCAACGTTCGGGCATGGAATTGTGTATAGATCAGGCCCACGATATGCTCTGCCTGGAGGTGGAGAAACTACGCGAAATTCGTCGTCGACTGATTGCCAAGATTGATGAGAGTAGAGCCAATTTCAATATGCTGGAAGAGCATGCCCAAAAGATTGATGTGGATCTGGAGAATAAGCAGCATTCCCTGATGACCGATATACGTGCCCTGGATTTGCGACAACGTCTCAAGGGCGGTGAATTTGGTCTAAAGGTGTCCAATCCTAGTGCCCAGACAGATAGAAATATTGTGCTCACACGTATGGAGGATCAGATACCAAAGACATAAGGGCCACACAACAGATAAAAGATGACTTTGTTTCTCGTATTCCCATTTTGTGTTGCTAAGAGTTTTTCGATCCAAAATTTCTGTGTATGAAATCTTAAATAAAGTATATAAAAAGAGCATTAACTTTTATTTCAAATCAAATTGAAAGTTAAGTTCACCCAACAAAGGTTTAAAGTAAATTTTCCACTCGACATGGCTTGAGGAATTGGAAGGCTTCTGTGGAAAATGGACACCTTGACGTACAAACATATCCCATTTGACAAATTTGCCAGGTACAACTGGTTCACTTGGTCCGGTGGTAACAAAAGCTTTAGCTGACTCGGAAGGATACAATTGCCAGTCAACCCAAAGAGCTATTCCATTGCATATTCCTGATCCTGATTCTTTGCTAATCAACTCAAAACTACCTTCATTATGAAGTTGCTGGTTAAATTTTGCAAAATCAACTTTGAGAATTTCTTGTGGCTGGGACAAGGCACGACCAGGATATTCCCACAGAGGTTGAGCCTCAACAGAAGAGACGGCCTTTTCGGCAGAAGCCTGGAATGGGAAACGGAAATATCAAATAAAAGTCTTCCTTTTGAGGATTAGAACTTACCTTGACCATTTCATCGAACAAACTTAAATCAAATCCTTCACAATTACCCACCGGAGCACGTATCTTGTGTAAATCTAAAAATTCCATGGGCAAAGCGAAGATTCTGGCAGAACATGGTGAAATTTGAATTCCTTCACTTAGCTTATCCTGCAGACTCATGATCAAAGTACCAAAATAAAAATTATCCCATGGCAAAATGGAACTAATAAAATAAGGTTCACCAAAGACGTGGGTTAATCCCTTGATTTCATTAGTGTTAATCTCCTTAGGTTTTTCTATAAGCTGGACATTTTCCAGCTTATTGAATGTAATAAATGAATCCATAAGTCGACGTGATAAGGCATTCGAATCATAAATCCGTACAGATGCCGCACCCAGGGCAGAAATTGCCAGGCCCAGGAAACAACTATTGCCAAGTACCAAAAAGTGGGCATCTTTTGTGATAGTCTCTTCGAGATACAGCAGGTAACGTTTATTTCTTGGGGATTGATTAAGTTGACCGATCCGACTACGAGGATTAACGAGATGCAGGTCACAGGAGCAATGATAACGTTTCACGGGCTCAACAGGTTTCTCCAGTTGAGCATCAAACCAAAGGGAATATTCATCATGATGGCAACTCAGGTAGAAATTTTGTTTTTCTTTCCCGATTTGTAAAGGTTTGGTTATATAATAGATGGCCTGCATCCAATGATCCCGCCATGGTACTACATTTCCTATTGGTTTGTCGTCATCATGTTTATAATTTGAGATTAGGTGGCTCTTGTCCGGATGAGCCCAATAGGGGGCACAACTGAGTAGAATTTCACGTTCATGATCCAAATCGATTTCCCACCAATAGAATACCATATCTGCAGAGCCAGGTTGAGTGGCCTGTAGTGGAATTACCTTATCTCTACACTTCTCCATAGGCTCATCCTCCTGCTGGAAATCAAATTTAAATATCTCCACCGGTTTGGTAAACAATCGAAAAGTTTCTGGTGGCAACTGGGATAGCTGCAGATCATGCAATGCCGCATCACCCTTGCACATGTCCAGCTTTGGTGGCACTCTTAGCAATGTTTCGCCATCAAGATTTGCTATAATTTTTAAACTATTCCATTGTTTGGCCAACGATGAAGATGCCACTTGAGCGTAGCAGCGGGCTCGTGATGGTATACACAAAGCATCCTTGGTAAGAAGCTCTCTGTGGGCATGATTATAGATGCTAATGGCCCCTTCACCAATTAGCTCAGTGTCCAGCAATTCGGCTACCAGAAGATTAGCTCTCCTGCTCATATCCTCACCAATTTTAATATCTGTGGAACGTTTCCTTATCAAATTAACTCTATCAGCACCATTTGCTTTAAGAATTTTAGCTGCACAATTCGCCATGGGTAGAAAGGCTTCACATGCTGTCACTGAATCTGCACCAGCTTTCAATGCCATCATCGAAAGAATTCCTGTGCCTGTGCCAATGTCAAGGACATGTACTGTATGTCCGACTGCTTGCATGCGCTTTATCGTCTTCTTAATGGAGGCATAATACTTTTGATTTCGCTCCCAATCGTGCAGCATATCACCAAAGCCAGCATTGGCCACCTGTAAGAGAAGATAGAATTTTGAGGAACCGCATGGCATTTACTACAATTCGATTTGATACCTCCTGATGATAATCATAGTCATCTGATTGCTCCTGCCAGCTGGTCAGTCCTGTGATGGGGTTCCTCATTTGTGCGAAACAGGACATCGATCGCCTGAGGCAGAAACTATGTAAACTTGTGAAAATAATTTTTAAACAATTTTTTTTCCGGCCGTCACAGCTGTTTTAATATCAGTCAAGTTCTCTCGGGAAATCGATAAATTCTCCGGTATCTCCGTACGGTCACATTGCTTCGAAACGATATGCGTGCCGTTATTTCTCAGAAAGGCCGTTACTTTTTAAAATGCTGCCAGAAATGCAAGCATAATATGGCGATTTAAAAGTGTCTTAGCTAAATATTTGATTGCTTTATATATGGTTTTCTATCTGTAAAAGATATTAATTGTGTAACTGAAAAGAATTTGTTTTTGGTTTGTATTTTATATGTGTGTTTATTTTAAAACTTTTATAATTACATTTTAGAATTAATGTTTTTTTGTTTAGTTGTTTAATTAAAATTGCTTATCTAGCCTTCGTCGTACACCAGTCACAAGTTTATGGTGATGTCTTGCCTCCAGATGACGACTTATAATTGGCGTCTCTTCATCATTTCGAATGGGCTGTTGTACCTTGAGTTCCTCTTGTTCTATTTCCTTGGTGGGATTCGACCAGTAGCTGGGAAACTGCACCTCAAGTTCCTCTTCAATATGCTTTATGGAATTCGACCAGTAATTCAAATTAATTCGTTTGGGCAGTTGCACCTTGAGCTCCTTTTCTTTAGTGTCCTTGGTAGAATTTGACCAGTCATTGACTAGATAGTCCAATAATGTCAAAATGAAAACCAATATTATCATGGAACCAGCATCGATTTGCATAAATGATAGAGGACCTTCCATTGTGAGTGCGTGTGTGTGGACTCTTTGAATTATCAAACTCGACTGATGCTGATTGTAGGGAATACCGTCTATTTATATAGAAAACAGGTAGACTCAATGAATGAACAAGGTTGGGTAATGGTACCTGTTACTTAGCTAAAAGGGTTAAGGATTACTGATTGGTAAACAAGATCATAAAATGTTAATCCGTTTGTTTTGCTTAAAATTTATTTGCGACACGAGATAAAATATGTTGATTATCCTTATTGAAATTTATCAATTCCCAACTCTCACCGAGCACTTTAAATAATTAGTAAAGACTATGACCTGCTAAAGCTAAAGCCAACTCATTTAGTTATCCTTTGGCACTCTTGCATTGTGGTTAAGAAAATGTTACTAAAAAAACTGGTGCAGCTGTATTTCTTCTATAGTCTAATCTTGGGCATTACCTCATTTCGGTATACCAATGGACATTTCCGTCAGTCGAAACTAACGCGTTTATATGCATTAGTTATCAATGTTATATTCGTCTTATATTTGCCGCTAGTTATTATTGGGGCAGTGTATTATATGAACAGCATGAAATCATTTCCCAGCATTATATCGATTAACATAACAACGATTTTGTATTATACAGTTATGTATGTGAATATAGTTTATACGATACTGTCGAGACGTATGCGAGATAATGCTCTCAAGGATGTCTTTGCTTTGGTTAACAAATTGAGCAATTTGAAGATTAAAACTAACCCACTTCTTCAAAGGATCTTTTATCTTAAAATGATTACCGTGATCTTTTTGAATTTGTCCAGTGTAATAACATTTTTCTTGTGGCCCCATCCAGATGGTTTGTGGGCTTTGTGCAATAGTATATTCATGATGAATGTAATGAATATGTCGGGTATTGCCACATATGCTTATTATCTATCACTTTGGCATATAGCTCGAGGTTATGACCATATCAATGGGGAATTTGAGGATCTCTTATCAAACTTTTGGGATGAAAGGAAGCTCCGAGATCTCTGGTCAGTTCAAGATTCATTGGGCCGTACTACTCACAAGATAAATCGAATGTATGGTCCTCTGATGTTGGCAGCTCGTTTCGATTACTTCATGTTTGGTGTGATCAATAGTTATTGGGGTTATCTTTTATCATCCAGTAAATTACAATCTATTGAAACGATTGTCTTTGGTTTTACGTTCTATTGGATGAGAGCCATTGATTTCTATTTACTTGACTATATCTGCGATTTGACGGTGCAATATCAAAGTAAACCGAAACATTCTATAACAGAAAAACGCTGGAACCAAGAGGTAATTATCTGATATTGTTTTCAATTAGAAATTAATGTAAGATTTTTCTTTATAGATAAGTTCTTATGTCATCTATGCAACTACAACAAAACATAATATATCAATTTGTGGTCTATTCCAAATCAATCGTGAACAATGGTATCAAACAATATGCTCAATGTTATCCTATTCAATAGTTTTATTTCAATTTCATTTGTATTTGATTGGTGAACAAAATTGAATAAAAACTTTGCATTCATTTTATTAAAAGTTTTAAATATTATCTTTACATCCTCGCAAGAGTATATTATTTTGGTCAGAAAGCATCTTTGACTATATAAGGTATGTAATTCTAGTCCTTTCCATCTGTCTGGATCTACACTATATTCTCTGAGACCCTCAAAGCTTTGAAGCTGAAATTTTGCGAAAAGGCTTCTTCTGGCTACAGATATTGCATATCTCGAAATCATCCCTATCGGATGATATGATGATATATAGCTATATAGCTCCCATAGGAAGGATCGGTCGAGAATAAGGTTAAACTAAAATAACTTTTTTGTTTTTCAATCAAATAATACTTAGATTTGTTTTAATTTGTATTTTATATGTGTGTTTATTTTAAAAATTTATCAATTACAGTTGAGCATAAAATTAAGTTTTCTGTTTCTTTGTTTAATTAAAATTGTTTATCTAGCCTGCGTCGTACTCCAGTCACAAGTTTTTGGTGACATTTTGCCTCCAGATGACGGCTTAGTATTGGTGTCTCTTCGTCGTTTCGAATGGGCTGTTGTACCTTGGGTTCCTCTGCTTCAATTTCTTTGGTGGGATTCGACCAGTAGCTGGGAAACTGCGCCTCGAGTTCCTCTTCTTCAATATTCTTGGTAAAATTTAACCAGTAATTCAAATCAACTTGTTTGGGCAGTTGAACTTTGAGCTCCTTTTCTTGGTCCTTGGAAGAATTTGACCAGTCATTGACTAGATAGTCCAATAATGTCAAAATGAAAACCAATATTATCATGGAACCAGCATCGATTTGCATAAATGATAGAGGACCTTCCATTGTGAATGCGTGTGTGTGTGTTGACTCTTTGAATTATCAAACTAGACTGATGCTGATCGTAGGGAATACCATCTATTTATATAGAAATCAGGTAGACTAAATGAATGAACAAGGTTAAGACCTTGTACCTGTTACACAGGTAGAAGGGTTAAGGATTACTGATTGGTAAACAAGATCATAAAATGTTAATCCGTTTGTTTTGCTTAAAATTAATTTGCGACACGAGATAAAACATGCAGATTATCCCTATTGAAAATTATCAATTCCCAACTCTCACCGACCACTTTAAATAATTAGCAAATAATGCGACTTGGAAAGCTAAAGCCAACTCATTTAGTTATTCTTTGGCACTCTTACATTGTGGTTAAGAAAATGGTTCTAAAAAAACTGGTGGCACTTTATTTCTTCTATGGTCTTATCTTGGGCATTACCTCATTTCGGTATACCAATGGCCGATTCCGTCAGTCGAAACTAACGCGTTTATATGCACTAGTTATCAATGTTATATCCGTCTTATATTTGCCAGTAGTTATTATAGAGGCAGTTTATTATATGAACACTACGAAATGGTTTCCTCATCTTGCATCGATTAATATTACAACAAATTTGTTTTATTCAGTTATGTATGTGGTTACAGTTTATACGATACTGTCGAGACGAATGAGAGATAATGCTCTTAAGGATGTCTTTGCTTTGGTTAACAAATTGAGGCATTTGAAGATTAAGACCAATCCACTTCTACAAAGGATCTTTTATCTTAAAATGATTGCAGTGATCTTTTTAAATTTGGCCAATGTCATTTCATATTTTTTGTGGTCCCATTTAATTGGTTTGTGGGCTTTGTGCAATACTATATTCATGATCAATGTAATGAATATGTTGGGTATAGCCACATATGCTTATTATCTATCACTTTGGCATATAGCTCGAGGCTATGATTATGTTAATGGGGAATTTAAGGATCTCTTATCAAACTTTTGGAATGAAAAGAAGCTTCGTGATCTCTGGTCCCTTCATGATTTATTGGGCCGTACTACTCACAAGATAAATCGAATGTATGGACCTCTGATGTTAGCAGCTCGTTTTGAATATTTCATCTTTGGTGTGATCAACAGTTATTGGGGTTATCTTGTAATATCAAGTAAACAAAGACCCTTAAAAATTATTATCTATGGTTCTGCATTTTTTTGGACGAGAACCATTGATTTCTATTTACTTGACTATATATGCGATTTGACGGTGCAATATCAAAGTAAACCGAAACATTCTATTTCCGAAAGTCGCTGGAACCAAGACGTAATTATCTGATATTGCTTTTAAATTCCAACTTATATAAGATTTTTCTTTTTAGATAAGTTCCTATGCCATCTATGCAGCTACAACAAAGCAAAATATATCAATTTGTGGTCTATTCCAAATCAATCGTGAACAATGGTATCAAACAATATGCTCAATGTTGTCCTATTCAATAGTTTTATTTCAATTTCATTTGTATTTGATTGACAAACAATTCAATTGGTAATTGAAAAAAACTTTATAATTAAAAGTTGGTAATTAGATGGAGTAATTTTATTGAAATTTCTAGATATTATCTCATAGATATTATCTATCCTCAAAGCACTTTTCAAAATTGAATAAATCAATTAATTTTTTTGCGCAGTTTGTTCAACGACTTCATTGTGTGCGGTAAAGTTAAAATGAGTCCCAAAAAGTTGGTAACAATTTACAATTGGTATAGCCTTATCCTGGGCATTACTTCATATCGTATGGTGAATGATAAATTCCGGCAGACTAAGTTTACGCGTATATATGCCATGGTATCAAATATTCTTATTTTGATACTTTTACCATTGGTTTTTTGGCACTGTACAAAATTTCTACAGACTCGTAGTTGGTTTCCAAAAGTCTCTTTAATTGCCATAAGTAGTTACGTATTTTACTTGACCATGTATGTTTCTGTGTTCTATACCGTACTCTCCAGATGTACCAGAGATAAAGCTCTTAATGAGATTCGTTGTGTTATATTGAAATTGCGTCATATAGATACAAAACCAAAATCAATACTTTATATGATATTTTATTTTAAATTTTCTTTTATGGTTTTCATGACAGTCGGTAATATTTTATTATTCTTTATTTTGTCTCGGGATACTGATTTTGTAACTATGGCAAGTTGTTTTATCTTTGTTAATGCCATGAATATTATGAGTTCAGCTACATATGGTTATTTTTTGGGTATTTGGCATATGGCACGAGGTTTTGAAGCCGTTAATTATCAATTGGATAATATAATAACAAACTATCCGAATGAACGAGGAAAACTACATTATATTTGGTCATTGCATGCGTTATTGAATCGCACCGCATTAAAAATATCTCAGATATATGGTCATCAGATGTTGGCTGCTCGTCTCGATTACTTAGTCTGCTGTGTAACTAATAGCTATTGGGTATGGCTTCTTCTCACTAGTGAAGAAGATTTTGTAATAATTATGCTTGGAGGTTGTCTACTTTTGATAGGGACATTGGACTTTTATCTATTCGATTATATATGCGATTTGACAGTGCAATATCAAAGTGAACCCAAAAATGCTGTCATTGAAAACTATTGGTCAAATGAGGTAAGAAAAAAGTTATTAAAACATGTTTAAAATTTGTTTTAATTTCAACTTTCTTATAGCTAAGTTCCTATCTGATCTATGCGAATAGTTCTAAATTGAATTTATGGATTTGTGGACTTTTTAAAGTAAATCGCAAAGAATGTTACGATCTAATAGGTTCCATATTATCATATGCCATAGTTCTTGTACAATTTCATTTGCTTTTAAATGGTAAAATTAAATCATAATTGTTATTGTTAAATAAATTACTAATCGATAAATATTGAAATAAAATCGATACTAATAAATATTGAATATGATTATGTATGTATGTATATGAGCATATGATCTATTTCTACTACAATTTTATTTCTTTTTAAATGGAAAAAAATATGTAAAATATATATAATTAACTGCAAATAAATATTTCCTCATACAATTTCATTAGTTTTTAAATAAGAAATTGAAATATAACTGTTTTCAAAAGTAAATCCATCTCTATTTTAAATTGTTTTGCAATAGCTTCTCTTTTTTTCGAGTGAAATGCCAATCCGTTTCCTTTTTGAAGCTACGTACGAATCGCTTTCGGCTACATTTGACTGTACTATATCAGCTGTTTGGGCATTACCTCATTTCGGTATACCAATGGCCGATTCCGTCAGTCGAAACTAACACGTTTATATGCATTAGTAATCAATGTTATATCCGTCTCATATTTGCCAGTAGTTATTATAGAGGCAGTTTATTATATGAACACTACGAAATGGTTCCCTCATCTTGCATCGATTCTAACTTATATAAGATTTTTCTTTTTAGATAAGTTCCTATACCATCTATGCAACTACAACAAAGCAAAATATATTAATTTGTGGTCTATTCCAAATCAATCGTGAACAATGGTATCAAACAATATGCTCAATGTTGTCCTATTCAACAGTTTTATTTCAATTTCATTTGTATTTGATTGGTAAACAGTGTTAAATAAAAAAATTGTAATTAAAAGTTGGTAATTAGATATTATCTCATAGATATTATCTCTCCTCAAAGCACTTTTCATAATTGGATAAATCAATGAATTTTTTTGCGCAGTTTGTTCAACAACTTCATTGTGTGCGGTAAAGTTAAAATGAGTCCCAAAAAGTTGGTAACAATTTACAATTGGTATAGCCTTATCCTGGGCATTACTTCATACCGTATGGTGAACGATCGATTCCGGCAGACTAAGTTTACGCGTATATATGCCATGGTATCAAATATTCTTATATTGATATTTTTACCATTGGTTTTTTGGCAATCTACAAAATTTCTACAAACCCGTAGTTGGTTTCCAAAAGTTTCCTTAATTGCCGTAACTAGTTACGTATTTTACTTGACCATGTATGGTTCCGTATTCTATACCGTACTCTCCAGATGCACCAGAGATAAAGCTCTTAATGAGATTCGTTGTGTTATATTAAAATTGCGTCATATAGATACAAAACCAAAATCAATACTTTATATGATATTTTATTTTAAATTTTCTTTTATGGTTTTCATGACAGTCGGCAATATTTGTTCGTTTTTTATTTGGTCTCGGGATTCCGATTTTGTAACTATGGCAAGTTGTTTTATCTTTGTTAATGCCATGAATATTATGAGTTCAGCCACTTATGGTTATTTTTTGGGTATTTGGCATATGGCACGTGGTTATGAAGTCGTTAATTATCAATTGGATAATATTATAATGAACTATCCGAATGAACGAGGAAAACTACATTATATATGGTCATTGCATGCATCTTTGAATCGCACCGCATTGAAAATATCTCAGATATATGGTCTTCAGATGTTGGCTGCACGTTTCGATTATTTCATCTCCTGTGTCCTCAATAGCTATTGGGTATGGCTTCTTCTTACTAGTGAAGAGGATTCCTTAATGATTATACTTGGAGGTTGTCTACTTTTGATAAGGACATTGGACTTTTATCTATTCGATTATATATGCGATTTGACAGTGCAATATCAAAGTGAACCCAAAAATGCTGTCATTGAAAACTATTGGTCAAATGAGGTAAGGAAAAAGTTATTTAAAAATTTTGTAAAATTTATTTATATCTTAACTTTCTTATAGCTAAGTTCCTATCTGATCTATGCCAATAGTTCTAAATTGAATTTATGGATTTGTGGACTATTTAAAGTCAATCGCAAAGAATGGTACGATCTAATGGGTTCTATATTATCATATGCCATAGTTCTTGTACAATTTCATTTGCTTTTAAATGGTAAAATTAAATCATAATTGTTATTGTTAAATAAATTACTAATCGATAAATATTGAAATAAAATCGGTAATCTAATAAATTTGAATATGATTATGTATATGAGCATATGAACTATTTCTACTACAATTTTATTTCTTTTTAAATGGAAAAATTATATAAAATATATATAATTAACTGCAAATAAATATTTTCTAATACAATTTCATTAGGTTTTAAATAAGAAATTGAAATATAACTGTTTTTAAAAGTAAATCCATCTCTTTTTTAAATTGTTTTGCAATAGCTTTTCTTATTTTCGAGTGAAATGTCAATCTGTTTCCTTTTCGAAGCTAAGTTCGAATCGCTTTCGGCTACATTTGACTGCACTGTCAATCCGTTTCCTTTTCGAAGCTAAGTTCGAATCGCTTTTGGCTACATTTGACTGCACTGTATCAGCTGTTTGGGCATTACTTTTCGATTGAAAGATTTTCGAGTTTTACAGTCAAACTATACTAAAAAAAAAACAAACCAGAAGTTTGAAAATTTTAATTATGATAAATTTTTCAATGCAAATCAAACTTTTTCCGATATCTATAGAAGTAGCATGAAGAAAAAATATTAACCTAAAAAAGAAAAATTTACATCGAAACTAATTTTTGGTGATTCAACCCTTTTAAGATTGAATCACAATTATTCATTTCATATCAAAATTATCGAAAAAGGGTACAGGCCTAATTTGTTACTGATAAATATTGATGATGGTTATTAATTGGAATTTGTTGAATGATATATATGGTATTTAAAGATTTTTTCGTATATGTACATATACATAGTTAAAACTTTAATTGACAACTTCAAGCGATTGATATAGCTATTTAATTCCATTTACATTGAGTACTTTGAAGTTTTTGAGGGATCGACTGCAACCCCACACTGGGATATGGGGTTGCCAGACCAACGGCTATGTACTTAAGGTGTTTTTTGGTATATTTGTATTAATTTTAGACAAGTAAACTTAAAAAAAATATTTTTTTTTAGTTTTTAAATGTTACTGACAACTTTTAACCACCAAGAAAACAATTTAACTCAACTTATATCGACTAAATTACACTGATTTAAAACGATGAACTGTCGAGTTGAGTCATTCTAGCTTCAGGTTGCCAGACCGACCATATTCTTGAACTTGCCACCTAATGCGTATGTAGATTACTGTGAAGTTCAAGGTTTAATTTCAGATAAGCTCGTGCGTATGTACATTTATCTCTTTTGAATCTCCAATAAGTGTGGCACTTTATTTGATTAGCATTAATAAGGAAATTTCATTGATGAGTATTCACTTAGTTGCCTTCCAAACTTCAGCGATTTCGGTAGAAAAAAAGAAAGCTATAAAAAACAATGTCACAAATTTTACGCATCTTTCCATTTTATTTCAATTATGCATTTTGGATTGGCATTAGTTCGCATCGTATAATTAATTATCAATTTCGTGAAACGTATACAACGCGTGTCTATGCCTTAATATTAAATATAATAACTATTATACTATTGCCCACAATATTTCTTCAGGCCGTGTATAAATATTTACCATTTTATTTATATCCAAAACTTATGGAAATTACGGTATATGTGGTATATGCAGTTAATTATGTTGCCATAGTATATACTTTGGTATCGCGTAAATATCGCGACAAGGCTCTCATAGCAGTGCAACTTATTGTGGCAAAATTGTTAGAGGTCGAGACCAAAAATTGTGGTTCTTTGCCACAAGTTAGCCGCTTACTACGTATGAAATTTTATTTGAAACTCTTTACTACAACATATCTGGGACTTGCCAATCTATTTAGTTTTTTCGGTTGGCTAAGTATCTTTAGTTGGCAAGCCATATTGGCCACATTGTTCTTCAATACCGCTGTAAATATATTGGGAGTGGCTACGCATTGTTACTTTTTGGGCTTATGGCGTATGGCACTTGGTTACGAGTTTATTAATCGTCAAATCAATGATATAATATCATCCACAACGGTAACCAAGAAGAATGTGGAGACACTGCGTCATCTTTGGTCACTTCATGCAAAATTGAGTCGCACTGTACTCGATGTAAATTGCATGTATGGCCTACAGTTGTTGGCTGCTCGGCTCTATTATGTGACATTTACTGTAATTAATGGTTATTGGGGCATATTTTTTACTTTTGATAAAAATACATCATATATTTGGGTTATTTATGGCGCTCTTACCTATTTTATACGCACTTTGGACTTCTTTTTACTCGATTATATGTGCGATTTGATTGTGAAATATCAGAGTCATCCTAAGCACGCTGTTGTCGAGGGAAACTGGTTCAAGGAGGTAAAAATTAACTAATATTTTAATATATTTTACTTATGGTAACTTTTATTACAGCTAAATTCCTACATCATCTATATAAATAGTTGCCCTTTGAGTCTCTGGGCATGTGGACTCTTCAAAATCGATCGCAAACAATGGTTCGAAATGATGTGTGCCATTTTATCCTATTCAGTGGTATTAATGCAATTTCATATCTATCTACAAAATAAAAAACAGAAATAGCTTTTGAAGCAAACAAAAATCTATTTAATTTTAAATGAATTTGTATAGAATATTTTATGTTCAGATTCTTGGTAAATTGTGTGTGAGAAAACTGTAAAAGGAACGCAAAAGATTGCTGCTTCCTTTAAGATCACGTTCAAGCATCCTGTTTTCCTTTTCTTTTTTTTTTTTCTTTTTTTTTCTTTTTGCATTTTGCTGCAGGAGCCAATAATTTGCTGTTCGATAATTTCCAAATGAATGCGTTCAGCAAATAAATTTATGCTTTGACAGCGAACGCTTGTTGGCAGTTCAGTTCAAACTGGAAAATTTAAATCGAAATCACGTTTTGCTGTTGCATACTTTTTGGCGTATGCACATCTGCTCTCTACAAAAGCGTACGTGATGAAAGTTATGTCATAAACACACACACAACACACACACATACACATAACAACTACATAAGGTTCGCAGGTGAGTTGGGCAAAAGGGCAAGAAGCATAAATAAAATGAAATAAAATAAATCAAAACATAATTTTTGCAATAAATTCAGTTTTACACTATAACAAAAGCGAGAGAGAAATGCAAATCTAATTTCTATTTTCTTTTTTTTTTTTAAGCTCTAAGTTGGAACGTGTATTAAAAGTTTTTTGAATAAACTTTGAAATATATATAGAGCTTAGTTTATATAGCGGATTTTATACAATTTGAAAAAGTTTATTTCCATGTTTCCTTTTTACTTTAAAATTAAGTACATTCTTGTGTAATCTTATTTAGTTAAACTAGTTCTTACTGGAACTGAATTCGTATACATTTTCGATTCTTTATTTTGTATACTATAAGATAACCATGGATTTTGACAAACTGTGTTTTTGGTTTCATAATAGGTAAACGTTATTAGAATACATATGTTTAAACAATTAAATAGTATGCTTTCAGGGGCGCTTTCTTATAGTTCCCAATCAGTTCAGGCAAAAGTTAAAGTAGTCAACTTAGGGATTTTAACTTATGTATATATAGAGAAATTATGATTTTTACACTAAAACTACAATGAGAAAGTTGTGTCCGTCAGTTCACAGTACCACATTATATAAATGTTCATTATAGGGAATATCAACTGTGATTAATAAAAAACCGTCTTAAGCCTTTGGGGGGATCAGGCTCAAGCGTCCCATTAAAAGTGGATAATTTTAAAGCATAAATGAACTAGTTCTTAAGACTGAAGCAGATAGATAGATTAACCAGTAACATTTATTTTTGACCCAGTATAATTCATATTTTATTAGTTTATTTTTCAATTTTTACTTATTACTTGAACAATATTTTTGTTTCAAAGTTTTGGTATCAAAAAAAAATGTTCAGTGTTTTTTCAAGTTATATGAAATTTTTATTTCAAGTTTATTGTTATATTGATAAGATATTTTCAATAAATTATTATTTTGATGTTTTTAAACCACATTTTCTTTTGTGATAATTAAAAATTAATAGTTACTTCAAAATCCCCATAAAAACTAGTTCCAAAAAATTAAAAGAAAACTGTTATTTACTTTGATTCAACTATGTAGTTCTATTTTAGTTACACCAACAAATGTACAAAAGTTTCTTCTGATTTATTTGTAATTATTATTTTTGCGGGAACTAGTTCCAATTTGATTACATGAACAAGGCATTCAAATTATATATGTACTATATCCCCATAGCACGTCAACACAATTATGTTGGGTAATAAGAGCAAAGATTTATGTTTATACAATACACATCAAAGACTACATGTCAGACAAAACTGTACGGGTTATGCGTTTAGTGGGTGAGATGGGCGTGTCCACCGCCCATCGCTTGACAATTGTCAAAATTGTCATCATAATTCATGTGTGTCGTCTGTCCGCGTGTGTCTGTGTGTGTGAGCTAACCGGCAACAGCAAAAGCAAAATCGACGACAAACCGGTGCGGCATCAATTCAATTGAAGCAAATGCAAATTACGCAATGATTTACATTCCGATTGACATATTTTAGGCGAACAGTTTGCACTCAACCTCACCCCCCTCTCCCACGCCCCCTCTACGCTGGTCACGCCCTTTGCATGTAGCAAAAATGAAACTTGGATTTTTGCTGAAATGTCACATGGAAGAGAGATTAGAATATTTGGGAAAAATATATATATCGTATATATCAAGGTGATGAAATGATATAGATAACAGTTTAGTTAAATTTGGAATAAGATTTTTTTTTTTATCCATCTTCAGGCAACTTTGTTCCCTAAAGGACTGACGTGGTGGTCTTCACTTTTCGTTTAACCACTTCAATTATTTGCAGTCGTAAGACATTACTCACAGCCTGATGGATAAATCCGTTGGTGAAGTAGTCATAGTCATCATTACTCAGTCTTTCTTATTGGTGGCAAGTCATGAGCATGGGCGTCATAAAATTTCTGAACGGACATAAATGCGTTATTATACGTATTATGTGCAGCGGGAAAGAGAGAGAGAGAGAGGGGAAAGATGGGAAGAAAAAAACGCATTGAGGGTCCGCCTAGAGTCCGAACAACTTTGGCATCTCTTGGGCCATTGTGCGAGATGTGAACGTGCAACAATGGAAGCCACAAGCTACCGCATTGACATGCACATGAAAGGCAGGCAAGGGCCATAGCCGCGACACTGTATAGCCTAGAAATCAGGACGCAGGACCAGAACCAGAACCAGGACCACGACCACAACCATCAATGCAACTTTGAGTGAAGAACCAGAGAGAATATTCGCTGAATAGCTTGACTTGCATTCTTAACTGTAGCCAAGAAGGACATAAATTCAAAAAATAACAATATGAGAGCCATATTCTACGGTTTTCTATGCAAGTATGTGTGTGTGTGTGTGTGTGTTGGAGTATGACCCCAAAAGTCAACTCAAGATGGCAACCAAAAGTTTTTAATGATGCCGCAAAGTCGTTGAACTAAAGTTCAATTTCTTGCTATTGAATTGCAACTCGCTTTTCGGTCTACTTCAAAAAAAAAAAATGCAAAATCAATGAAATGAGAAGAAAATCGTAAAGAAATTTTCCTAGAAGAAGAAAATGATAAATAAGTGATATATTTAAAAATAACGCTACAAGGATCATTGTAGTGAACAGAGCGTTAACATTAGCTTATGTTAACGCAGTAACAGTGCCCTTACCCTCACCTTATGTTAATGCAATAACAGTGGCCTAACATAAAATTGAATTAACATTGCTAGTTAAGTACATATTGATTTATACATACTTATCTAAGTATATATAGATGATATATAAATTTCCCTAAATATATAAAATAAAACTAATAAAATTTAAGTTTTCTAAATTTTTTCCACTTCAGCGAGCTTTCAAAGTTTCAACCTTCTGTACCCCCTTGTTACAATTTTTTAAAGAAAAAAAAGGAAATGAAAAAATTGTCTGGATTTGAGTAAATTGTCTTTATTTATAATCAGAATAAAAAATAAATCTTGGTAATACATACATATCACAATTTTTTTTTTGTATAGTAAGAATACTTTTTTTTGGTCGTAATAATTGTAAAGTTCTTCAAAATTTGTAGAAAAAGTAATGACGGCAAAAGATGTGAAACCCATTTATAATTGTGTCTCACAAAATTGTTTACCGATACTTCATGTCAAGTGGAAATCTATATGCTCGGGTGGTTATCCTGAGGATATAAAAATAAAATATAATGGCTTGTTAATGTACCCTGGTGATCCGTATAGTGTTTTCCAAATGGAAGATAAACCCGCTCATATATTGATAATATTGCCAACTCAAAGGACAAAATTATGCAATACTTTAATAATTCATTCCATGTATATTTTGGAGTGTTTGGATCGGCAGGGCAATTCAAAAGATATTGCAATGAATAAGAGTCTTCTAGTCTGTGTTAATTATAATTTGCGTATGGCTAATGAACTTGCTACACACTGTACCTCAGATCCAGTTCCGGAAAATCAATTTACGGCCATATTCTTTGCGGATATAGATGATCGCATTCGGGAAATTGTTAGTGGTACCAGCAATGCCATAATGATGAATGCAAATATTTTATTGCTTATTTGTTTTGCAGCTATCGTAATTATATTACTATTATGTTAATTAAGCATCGATTTATATTTATCTGTATAGTATATATGTACATAAGTTTTCAATAGAAATTATATATTAAATATATGTATATTAAAAGAAAATAGTGGAATTCCACTTTCAATCCACTCTAACGAGCTTAAATTTCATATAAATTTCAATATTCTGCAAACCCTGTTAACAATGATTTAAAGAAAAATATAAAATTGTTTGCCAAAAAACTTGAAAAATTTAAATTGTAATTTCTGTAAAGGTAAAAAATCTACATCAAAAATATGCCGCAGTGCAGGGAAAAAAAAGCCAACTGCATCGATTCACTTGTTGTTGTCCATTTTTATGTGTGCCAGCGGTGGGCGAATGTTTTTGGGTGTGGGAGTAGCTTGTCTGGGTCCAAAGTGAAAGTTCAATTTCGGTTGCAGTAAAAGTTTTTTTCTTTTTGTTTGGCTTTTTTGTTATACCCTTGCGAAAATGAATATGTATGTATGTACATATTTATTAAGTTTGGCTAGAAGCTTACAAAGATGTGATGGAAGTATTTTAACATAATTCTAAATATATATGTATACATATGTACATATAAACTTTAGATCAATTTGGTCGATATATGAATGTATGTAGTCCTGAACGTCTGCCGGCAACTTGTAAGGCAAACAAAACTTAATTTTGCTTTATTGCAGTCTGTGCACACATGCATGTGCATTGTATATGTATGTATATGTAACCATTATTCTAACGGAAAATTAAGTAAGCAAAGATAAATAACAAAAGTCGGGACCAGGGTATGCCGGCGCTCGAAACAATTTTATGCACATGAGCCGAATGGATCCCTAAGTCAAACAACACTTGCAACAATAAATGTCTACCATCTTTAGTTTCTGTTCACCTTTATTTTTCACTTTCTTATGTATTTTCTTTTTTGGATACTGCAGAGCTAACCACATTTATCTACATTGAAACCGATCACAGATAAACAATGACGACAAATCTAGCCGAAGCTGCCAAATGTGCTCTACAGTGTCACTTATTAAGAAAATCTATAAGAAAAATTTATTTACCATCTGTGCAGTAATATGAATTCCTCTCCAAAATCAACTTTAGGAAAATTATTTCATTTATTTTGAGTCATTATTGCCTTTAAATAAAAATGTTTGTTTAAATTTTTCACATAACAACCACAAAACAAGTAAAACATTAAATCTATTTGAATTCAAACGTTATCCCACTTTTCACAAAAAAAAAAAATTTTGGTCCACTGTCCACTAACTACGCTCTCTTGAAAGCGCTCTCCTTTTTGTTCTCTCCTTTTCAGTTTTCTTGTCCGGCTCGACGCGCTCGCAGGTTTCGTTTTAATGCAGATTAATTAATTATTTTGCTTAGGTAAAAGTGCAAATTAAAGCAAAAAAATATAATCAGTAGAAAGTCAAAGTGTTTTCCTATCGATTGGTATTATTCGCAACAAAATCGGTTGGCCGGTTATTGAGGTATTAGGACGGAATCTTTTCATATGGAGAAGAAGAAGATCAGTGAAAATTTATGGCGGTTAAGTTGACGCCGCTGTCGCTTCGCTGCCAGCCTCGCAGTTAGTCCTCGTCGTACATGCAAAAAAGTTTGTGTGTGTGCAAGTGAAAATTGATAAGTGTGTGCGTTATTTTTTTTGTTTTTGAAATGCTCATAAGGAATCAGAAAAACTAGGCTTATGAGTGAGACTTCGTATGCCTGCAAGAAAAATTGTTTTTGTTATTTTTGTTTTTGTGACGTCAATGCATGTGTGTGTGTTTTTTTTTTTTGTGAAGATGTAACGGCAAAGAACAGTGTTTGAGTGAATATTGATCAATGTGTGTGTTGCTGTTTTAATGTTTTTGTGGCGCAGTAAAAATTGATCAAAAAATGTGTTTTTTTTGTTTTTGTTCTGTGACGTAAAGACGGAATCGGCAAAACGAACGAGTTCGGAAGTGCATGTGCATGTGTGAATGGGGAAAGAAAGGCAAACAAGATGTAAAAGAAAATGAAATTAGAAGCCACTAGTTTATATGGTAAGATTTTCCTTTAGATATGATTCATTTTATTATTTATTTAAGATATTTTAGTGTTTCTTCTTATGTTCGCAATGTTTAATTTGTAGATTTCAAAAGTCTTGCGTCTCATACAAATATGTGTAAATAGATACATACATTCATATGCACATGTATGTATTGTATTGCATGATTAATCGTTAACGGGAATATTTGAAACTTCGTCGATGCCATCGACCGAAACGAATGTTTGCTTTTGGGGGCGGCCAGGCCTCTTTTTTTCTACCTTTCCATTTTGCAGTCAAAAAGATCAATTTTGATGAGGATAAATAAGTGGAAGATAACTTTTGAATTTTCACAATTTTTCTTTATTAGTTAACCTAAAGTTTAAATTACAAATACAGTGTTAAGGAAATATCTTAGCCATAAAGGAAACCACCGCCGCCAGCAGATGCTGAAGATGAGGCTGAGGCACTGGCACCGCCATATCCACCACCGGGATAATAGCCGCCACCATAACCGCCAGGGTAGCCGCCACCATAACCACCATATCCTCCGGGAAAGCCGCCACCGCCATAATAACCACCGCCAGGATAGCCACCATAACCGAACTGTGGTGCAGGCACAGCCTCCAAAAGGCTACTAAACATCGCGATCAGCACAATAACCAAAACAACGGCACGCATTTTGCTTAGTTAGTAACTTAGTTAGACTTCACAAGACGATATCTGATCGTATATAAAACTCTCTCTAGCCATGTCTATGGCTTATTTATATCAAAATCTTCGTCGAATAACTTGCCAATCTGGTTCCCAAGTATCGATTCTCTTTTTAATTAATTGACACAATTTAGACAATAAAAAAAAAAGGAAAACAATATATGAAAGCTAAAACCCGAAAATAACAAAGCAAAGTAGGCCCCCCACCCAACCGGTTTTTGTCTGGGGGGTTGACCTTTTGTCGGACAGGGTAACTCTCACGCGCTTTTGATTTTATATCAATGGTATTATTTTTTTTGGGGATTTGGGGAATCACTCAGCCTGCGGGCTTTTGTGCTGATTCTGCAATTGCCACACATTAGCATATAATAAAATAATCAACATATGTCTGTATACAATTTTTGCTTATCTTTATTATTATTAACTATAGTATATATATATTTTTTATTTGCTTTGTTTTGGTTTATTCCGTTCGCTTAGTCACTGAAAACTAATATATAAATAATTTTATCTTTTTTTGGTTAAATATATGCTAATAATATGCGATCGCTAATGCGATTTCTATGGTCGTATTTCTTTCTTTTTTTTTTTGCCATATTAACTGACCCATTATGTTAGACAAATAACAAATTGTTGATTACAACAAAAGGTATGACGATATCTCTATCTATAAGGGTGGTGGTGGGGGGTTTTTTAATCAAGATTTTTGGGTTACGTATTCAACATCTGTTTTCTTTATTGGTTTATATATATGTATATAGTTTTATGTTGTATTCTGGATTTTACGCAATGATCAAACGTTGTAAAAACAGGAAATGTTTTGAAAAACAATCGTTTAATACTAAAGGAATGTCTAGTCAAACGTGGCTTAGAATCGAAGTTAAAGTATATCGCCAGTCGCTCTAAATAACAGCACTGAAAACATTCTCTTAGACTTAAAACCAATCATTCCATGAAACGTTCTGTTTTACCATTGATTTACAACTCGTATATCATATGGATTTATTACTCAAAACAAAAATCAGAAAATCTTGTAAATACCTTATCTCAAATTTTGTTTTCATAAAATAGAGTAGAAGATTTTTTTTTTCAATTTTTTTTTTGGTCGTAATAATTTTAAAGATCTTCAAAATTTTAAGAAAAAATATAATGGCGGCAAAGGAATCTAAAGCTATTTCTCATTATCATGGTGTCTCTGAACGTTGTTACTCTCTATTTAATGTCACCTGGAAGTCGATATGTTCGGGTAGTTATCCTGAGGATGTAAAACTCAAATATGGTGGCAAATTGGTGAGCGTTGGTGAATCCTATAGTATATTCCAAAAGGAAACTGAACCCACACACCTGTTGATGATATTCCGCTCTAAAAGCACAAAGTTATGCAATAGTCTAACAATGCATTCTATGCATTTACTGAAGTGTATAGATGAGCAGAGCTATTCGACTGATATTGTCATGGATCATAGTCATTTGATTTGTGTTAATTATGGTTTGCGTATGGCCGATGAACTTGTTACATACTGTACATCAATTGAAGTGCCGGAAAATCAATTTACAGCGTTATACTACTCGAATATAGAGGAGCGCATCCGGGATATTCTTAATAATAACAACAATGGCACAATGATTAATGCAAATATTTTAATGCTTATTGGTTTGGCAGCTATTGTAATTCTATTACTCTTAAGTTTCAAATAAATAAATAGATAGATATATTCTGAGCCAAGGCGACATTTGGCGTATCTTACTCTATCCCTTGTTTTAATTATTTCCATCGAATGCAATGACATATTTTGACAAGGATGGAGTCGTCTGATGATATCGCTTCATTGCCAGCGGCGGCATGGAACTTAAGAAACTGTCAAGAGATCATAACTCACTGAGGACCGCATCATAACACATTTCGCCTTTCATCTGACAAGGGTCCCATTTCATATACGGGTCGTATATGCCCCTTCTATAAATTAGCTCTCATATAAGTAATTGCTTTTTAACAGAGGAAAAAATTATCACCTAATTATAGAGCCTAATGGAGGAAGAAATTTTTGTTCCTTGCTAATGCAAAATATGTTAAATACCCTAAAAGAGGATATGCAAGTATTATTATGGTTGTTTGTTTGTAAAGCAGAGAAAAGGAAAGTTGACTATTTATATAGATGTATGTATACTTGATCATTATAATTGGCAATTCATTTCAGCCAATAACATCGGTCTAATTCTATGCCAAAAACGTTACTTTGTTATTTAGCCATTTAAATAAAACTTTGTGTATAAGCTTTATAGGTATATAGGCAGCTTAGGTACTTAAATCAATCAGATCGCACCCCTTAATCATATAGCCTTTATAGGAAGGATTAATCATAAATTAAGTTTTAATCCAAAAAACTGTTTTGGTAGGATCTCTATTTAACTAGACTTTTGAAAGTTTCACAGATGTTTGTACCTTTTCACCAAAAATCGTTAATTCATAGATTACATATTTTTTTAGAAGAATGGGTTAGTTCCAAGCCCAGATCATCGCCTTTTATGCAGATGCTAAAAGCTAACCGTGTTACTTTGCATCCTTTTAAAAACGTAACATTCTTATTGTTCTTATACTTTTGCCCACTTAGTTTAACTATGTGTAAGTCCTTTGTTTATTCTGGCATTTCCTTTAGCCGTTTGATTTGACAGGACTTGCTCTTTCTCTCGCTCTCTCTCTGTGAGTGTCCATAAATTGTGTATTTCCTTTATGCAAACTTCTGCAACATGTAGCCTGTCAGCAAATGTCGTCCTTCTCTGTAACAATTTGCCGCATCACAAAAAAAAAAAAATAAAAAAGGAGAACAAAACGCATTTTTTCCCGCCTCTCCAGCTCAACTCAACTCAACTCTCTGTGTTGCCTTTCAAACATTATTGCAATTTTGTAAATATTGTAAAAATGTTTCACTCACATGCACACACACTACACCACACCACACACACACATTGCTCTCTCTTTATGCAAATTAGTTGCAGAAACCGCCTCACATTCCAAATGTTAATTTACATTTTTTTTCTTACTATTTTCCTTTGTTTTTTTGCTGTCATGTTGGCTGAAAAAGGAATTTTTATTTGCATTTTCAATTTTTACATACTTGTTAACCTTTTGTCTAGGATATGCTTGGTCCTGTCCTCTTATCCTCCGTCCATTCGTTAACTTTACACAGCTCTTTACTCTTGATCAGTGGCGGTCATGGGATGCCAAAAGGGTTCCCTCCCCACATATACATATATCTTTTGTTTAAACTGAACATATGTATATATAATAAACAAAATTTGAGCAAAAAATATCTAGCATTTTTCACCTTTGAATCTTTCAGAATTAACTCTATGCTGAAAGTTACAACAATTGCACCCAAAAGGTTAACAGAACCTTAATACAGCTGTGCTCAAACCTCTTAAAACCCTTTTAGATAGGCCACTGTATGTCAGTATCCGGATGCCTTTTAGGTACAAATATAGAGGAATGTGGTTTTTTATTGCTTCTTATAAGGTTTAGGGGTGAAGAATGTGATGTTTTTATACCCTCACAAAGGGTATAATCAAATTGGATTGACTATTGCAAAATAGAGTAAACAGCGTCTCGAAAATAATAAGAAATTATAAAATTTTAATTTTAAAAATCGGGTAGTACGTTAATCCTTGTTTATAGAGAGCTCGGGAACTAAATTTTCGAATTATGTTTGAGCTGAAAAAAAACAAATTTTCTACTTTCATCATCATGATACACTTTATTTTGCTGATCCCTATGGTCATATCCTCAATCCTATATCATATCAAGTTGATCGGTTCAAAATAAACTTAAAGTTCAGATAGGAAATTTGAGTGTGGTAAAATTTTTTAAGTCGATTTTCTCCCCCAAGATCCGCTACTGAGTATTGATCAACATCTTGCTGGCTCTTCACTTATGTAATTCCTAATAAATCTCAATGATCAAATGGGAAAGGGTATAGAAACTTTGGTGCGCCCGATTAAAAGTTTATTTTATTTTTATGTTTTTTTTTTCCCCCGAAATTCTTCTACTTGTATGAGCAATTTCTTTAAGCAGATATGAAAACGAATTGAAATGAGTCCAGATACGACTTTGAGTTACTTTTCAAATCATTTTGTAGTTTTTATTGTGTTTGTGTGTGTTTGAGTAAGGATTTCTCAAAAAGGCAATTTGTCGGTTTTAATTGCGTTGGAAAAACCAACTTGGCCACAATCTTAATGTACTTTGATTGCGGCTGCGCTTTGCCCAACGTTTTGTGGCTTTTAAGCAAAAGTTTTCCTTTTGTGTGTGTATTTCGATGCTGCTGTTGGGTGTTGGTGTTGGGTTTTGTCTTGCCGTTTGTTTGTTTATTTGTCTTGGGCTTTAATTAAGTTTCATTATACAAATTAACACATGCGGGTGGCAAAAATTTTCCCCATTCCCCGACATCTAGCCACCACCACACACACGCACATTTTCTTTACCCTTTCTTACCTTTTGGGCATGTTTAATTAAATAATTCATTTATATGTTTGTATAATTGACAATGAGTAAATAATATGAAAAGTCATGTCAAAATCTTGGATTGGTTTTAATAAGTGAATTGTCTGTATCTGTGTGTGTGTTAAATATTAAACTAATATATTTAAATTTAATTTAATTTTCATATAAATATTAGTCAGGTATTAAATAATTAAATTTTAATGAAAATTAGCTAATTGAAATAGATATTTTTATATATATGAAATAACCTCTAGGGGGCCCATTATCAGATTGACATCATCATCATCGTCATTGTCATCAGAGCGATGGATAGGCAGCATTCTTGGCATAGTTGGCGGCCACACAATAATTGGAGGCCCCAAAGAATGAACACACACTGTTGCCACTTGCTGCCGGATTTGCCCCAAAGCCGCCATAACAACTTGTATAATTCTGACACGACCTCAACTCAAGTGGTCCAAAATTAAGCGCATAGGCGCCAGGAGGCGGCGGTGGCGGTGCTGACGCATGTGTTAAGTTTGTATATTTGTGCATATTGGTAGTAGCCGATGAAATGGGTGCTGCAACCAATTGAGATCCCGCATGATCCAACAATGGACGAGAGCCACTAACACTGCGCTCATTGCGACGAAATTTGGCACGACGATTTTGGAACCATACCTGCAATAGGGAAAGATGGTTTTCTTTTTAGATTTATAATTAGCTAACACTAAATTTGGAGAATTATAAAATATAGTTTCATTTACCTGCACTCTGGCCTCACTCAAATGTACTTTGGTGGCCAGTTCTTCCCTTACAAAGGCATCGGGATAATGTGTTCTCTCGAATACTTTCTCCAATGCTGTCAGTTGGGCTGAGCTAAATGTGGTGCGATTCCGTCGTGGTTTTCTTGAGTGTCCCGTTGTAAGATTACTGGAGTAATCTGTGGCGCCACCACCGCTCTGGCTGCCGCCTGCAATACAAATGAAATTCAAGATAAATTTCTAGCAAACAATCATAGGGACATTAAAGAAAGTATTTTCTACATTTTAGTTTGGAATTTTCGCCGTAAGTCGTAATGCAAAATCTGATGGCCTCGTAAATAATCGATAAGTGCCCCCGGATATCAATTAATTTAATTTTCTTTTCTTCGGTTTCTGCCACTTTAATGGTCGGTGAGACAAGACATAAAATTTTGCATTCCGTTTGATCCTACTGCCATGTATGTATGTTGGCTTTGTCTTCCTCAACGTGTTGTTGTCAATGAACGGATGGATGGTCATAAACAAATGGCATGGAGTCATAAAATATAATTTGATGACATTTTCTGGCAGCTGCTCTGTGTCTTTAACAAAAACATAGAAAACCCAAATACCTAAAGGCATCACACCACACAACACAAATTTATGATCTATTAATTAAAGAGTGAAAAAAAAAATTTACTTTTCTTTTTTGGGGACATTAAACGGTTGCGTTTCAATTTTCACTAATTGGTTTTTGGTGGAAAATCATATATATTTATATAAATTTAAATACGAGGAAAAGATTATGTTGGATTTAAGTTAAGTGGGGAAATTTGTATTTTTCAATTAAACAAACAAACACAAAATGTTTAAATAAAATCATTTATAAGTTTTGATTTAAATTGCTAATGCTTTTTGGGATTTGATTTTTGATCAACTTTCAGTATTTTTTGTAAACATTTATTTCTCTTCTATATTTCCATATTCTAGTCATTTTACTTGAACTTCAGGGTGGCCCTGCGCATCGGTGACAAATCTCTTAGCCTGGGCCATTTGTCTCAATTTGTCAACTCGAGCTGTCCGCAAAGTTTCAGTTGGAATTGTGCATCGTCGATCAACACGTTGAACCATTTTTTTCTCTGTTTTTTGTTGTTGTAGAATTCCAAACACTCCAGCAGAAATAAAAGATACAACATTAACAACAACAACAACTGCAACTCCACCTCCAAATGCAACTGCAACTGGGTTGTCCCAGGGGAGAGAGCAAACGAATGGGTGGATGGATGGATAGATGGATGGATGGATGGATGGGTAGTTGGATGGATGATAAAAAACGAAAAGATCTTTAATTTGGATTGCCAACGAGCGATAAAAAACAGTTGCAACCAACAACAAGAAATCGAAAGGGAAACCTCAATCAGATTTGTGCAACGAGTGAAAAGCATAGAAAGAGAGAGAGTGGGGTGAAATGGAGATGGGCACATGTTGTTACCATCCAATGGAGCGACGAAAATAAACACACGCCCAAGCCGTTTAGTAGACACGAGGGAGAATATCGGGTCGGTTCGGTTCGGTCCGGTTGGCGGCAGGAACTGAACAGAACTGAACAGCGTCTGGGACTGGTTACCCACTGCCACTGCCGTTTTATATGCTCCACTTGAAAAATATAGTCCCGATACCGGGACCGGGCCTACGTCTGCTTCAAAGGCATGCGGGCCACTAAGGGAATATCATGTCAGCTTTGATTACGTTTTGTCATGTTGACAATGTTGAAGTGTTGTGTCGGCTCAGGGAGAAAACTGAATCGAAACACAACAAAAAAAAAAAAAAACTAAGGAAAAACTGTGGAAAAACTTTTTGAATTGAGAGACTTTGCCATCTTCACGTTGATAACTATAAAGTGTTGCATAGAATTGTATACATACATTTAATATGATGACAGTTGTGCGGTAAGGTGATTGGGGGTTGGCTAGGGACGAGAGGGTGGAGAGCGAAGCGAAGCTTAGCCGCAAACCGCAAATAGCAAAAATCCATGATGATGATGATGCTGATGATGACACTGTCAGAGCCCAGGAGCGCAATTGGCGGCGGCATAAATGAACGAATGTCGCCCACATCTGGCACCTAAATGTCATACATATCCATGACACACACACACAAATCCAGTATATATATACATACAACTATATACATATATACTTGCCTATGCAATTTTGTGCGAATAATGTCATAAATTCTCTCAGCTCATTTCGAATGAATTTATCATTTATGAATTAAGCTAAAGCAATCCACAAAATATCACAAATTCTCAGCTAAGTATGAGTGATATGCATGCAATGTGTACATATATAGTGAACTATGTATTTGTATTAGTATTAGTTTGTATGTGTATTTAGTGGAATAATTCCTTTCGGAATTATGCATTTGGATATACATACACACAGAAACACACACATTCCCGTAAGTGGCACATTTAAAGCCAAATGACAAATTTTGGTGGAATTGCAAATTTCTATAATTTGATGTGAGGTGGACCAGCCAGTAAAAGACATTCCCATTCCAATTATAATCAATATTTTCTATTGTTCAGTTAGGGATAACTTGAAAATTTGCGGTCGTCCATTTCAAGGGTTTCTAAAGGGACCTTTAAATTTAAATATAAATTTTTTTAATTGTAATTTTGCAATTCTTAGGCTATGGCTTTCTTTTCAAAGATCCTATTCGGAGATTATTCAATTTGTAAATTTTTTGAAAAATAATTTAGTTGCTAGTTATATTGTAAGAAATTTTTAAACTTTTGTAAAGTTTAAAATATGGTTAGAGCCGCAAAAATTGATAATAATCAGCCAAATAGACGTCCCAAATTGGCGATATAGACGAAACAATATGTTAAAGAGACCAATCTAAATGTTAAGAGGAAGTCCTCTTTAATGGTATTTTTAACAGGATTGCCTTCTAGCATGTAGATTTCTGTCTTTAACATTTCGTGAAAGGTCTTCAGGAACCTTTTTCAAATCTAGATAAATTATAAATCGTCCATTTACGCCAAAATATATGGAAATATTGAAATGCCTATCTGTAGTACAGTGAAAACTAAAACGAACACATCTATTGAGCGTATGCCCAATGAAAGGTGTATCCTTCAGAGGATAATTTAGACTGTCACTCAAAGAATTCTTCTTCCTTGGGTGGATATAATTTTTTATGAATTGTGCAACAAAAAACTTATCTAAACGAACGCGAAGACTAATTTTGAGCATTTGAAACTAAGAACTAAGAAATTTTCATTATTCCTATATTTCAAAATTTCACATGTTTCTCTTAAAGTCCTGTTTAATTTCAACAGTTCATATCGATTTGAGCTGATAATTCATTGAGTCGATACTATGTATATCTCAGAAATCTCTGAAAAGACATCTCTTAAGGCGACAAGAAGAGATTTTTTACTGTTTATCAAATATATTGGCACATTTGGCCACTTAATAAATATATTTGGTTTTCCAATAGCCCATAAAACTTACCATAATTATTATTCAACTCTATGGACATTTTACTCTTGCCATAAGAATCATGTTTAAGTTCAATGAGATTGTCCACAGAGAAACGATGCATTTTGTCTAGATCTCTCAATTTGTCACAACGATTTTTTAAATAACTGTCGGATGAATGCTGTTTGTGTTCAGCATCGCCAATAACTGCTGTTGCCGGAGGAGGAGGAGGAGGAGGATATGCGGTTTCCGTGTCCAAATGGGAGCCCGTCGGTGTTAAATGTGCCGTAGGTGGATAATAGAAATTCGCAGGATTGCCGACGGGTGCTAAAGAATGCTGATAATTCAACATGATCAATACTAAATGATTAATTGAAATTCACGGTTTTTGTTTTGTCAAGGTTAATGGTAGTTGTCAACAAGTTTATAAACAAATGAAATTCAATTTAGTTTGTCACTTTAATTTGTTGAATGATTGAATTAAATTCTTTTTCATTTTTTGCTTTTCTCTATCATTCTCACTATAAGTATGTATCTCTCTCTTATTCACTGATGGGGCGATCCTGTGTGAACTTGAGTAATTGTAATTGGATTAGCACACAACACATAAACGAGTTAATTACGATAATTGTTGCGACGATACTAAACCGTGCCAAAGTCGTATGCCCACTGAAATTAGTCTCAAATCGACAAAAAAGAAGAACGTCTCTTCAATACTTGAGCAAGAGAAAAATCTTTTGCTCATCGCACATACACACGCACACACACAGGGGCTAATTATAGAATCAGTGATCTGCCATTGGTTGGATCACAATCTCTTTCGAGCGTTTTCTTTTTCCGACATTTTGTTGGGGGCGTTGCCGCCAGAACATTGTGAAATACGAGGTGAAAAGTAGCAACAAGTTTTAAGCATTTAAGTAGCAATAAATACCAATTAGCCACTGTCCTGAACTGTCAACACACACAATAACAGAGAAGATCTAAGGACATCTGTGTGTGCCAGTATATCCTGATACAGGATGTGCAGTAGTCTACCTACAACCACTTGAGTACTTGAGTTATTCAGAGTGCATAAATCTTGGCACGCATTATGTTTGTCATCCGTTTTTGAGAGGCGAAATTTCCATAAACCACAACATGTTGTTAATTTTCCATAAGAGCAACAAGAGGACACGATAAGCGGAACGTGGGCGGAATTGGTTAGTTAAGTGGCTCATCATGTACTTTATTTAGTTGATACAAGTACACATCCTAAGCAGCTGTGACTTTAAGGTGTTTTGGGTTAAGTTATTTAAAATAAGGCAATAGATCTTAAGTTTGTAAGAGGAATATTAGTAAATAAGTTGAAATAAGATCAGATTTTACAGAAATTTTGCAAAATTGTGAAACTAAAGCCATGTTTCTCTTTCGGATTATTTAATAGATAGATTTAATATATTTCAGGTTTCATTACCATTTGTTTGGAATCTTAACGAGGAACAAATTTCAATCACCAATCACCTTACCAATCGCCTTTTGCTCAAAAACATTTCTCTCTGTGCATTGTTTGAAGTTTAATTCAATCTTTCTTCATTCTCATTTGGCTGAAACTAAAATCCATTTGACAAACAAGCCCAAAAAACTTTATGACACAAATTCCCTTGGCCTGACATAAGTAGGTACCTGAGAATATTTTGGCGCAACTTAAAGCCAAATGCCATCATGCCCACTCATTAGCAAAAAACAACGACGGCAACGAAGCTGCCGCTCATTACACATGTCCTTATCGCACCTTCCATCCCTTCCAAATAAACTTTATACTAATATTCTAATACATGACTACTACACCCGCCGCTGCCCATCATCAGCCATCATCCAAACCCCCCGTACGGGGGGTTTTCCTTTCCCAAATTGAGCTGTCACAAAAGTTTATCCAAACTACTTGACACTCCACTACCAACGCTTATTCACCTGCCAACGGGGTAGAGAGGATATATGGTGGCGCCTCCACTAAATTATCTCACGTTTTCGTGTGCAAAACTTCTTGAGGAATGTTGCTGCGGTGTGTATTTTTAATAAAACTTTCAAGTTTTCCTCTTTTTTCTTTTCTGTTTTTTGTTTTTGTTTTTTTTTTTTTGGTGTACTTGGCTAGCAACGGTTTACTATGTCTTGCAAGACGTTTTTCTTGCTCAGTTTTCTGAAAATTCTTTGTCACGAAACATTTCTCGCGTGCTGCTGCTGCCTGCCTGCCTGCCTTTTGCTTCTGTTTTGTCTTGGTCTGGATCTGAGTTTAGCCATCTAGTAATATGGTTACCCTAAAACACACACACACACACACACATGGAGACAAAGTTTGGCAGAAGAAATTCTTCTAAAAAGTTTAGAATTCGAGCAGACAGTTTTAATGCTGTCAGATAGCAGCCGAAAGTAACTGCACTTGACATGGTCAGGTTAAGGGGTTAACAAAGCAACAGAATTGTCAGAAATCATTTTGGTATTACAATAGGCCAATAAACTAGGCCATCAAGTTAAGTTTCATATATGCAAAATAATTGTGGTTTCAATTAGATGCAGGAAATTGCAGTTAGAGTTGAGTTAATTAGCCTTTGCAAAGTGATCCAAACTTGGGTAAACCTTTGCGCCTTTGATCTATTTAAACATATACATATACTATATATATTTGTGTTCTCATGTTCTATATTATTTCACATTCCGTCGACAAGTTGTTCAAGTTTTTGACGGGTAAATTAACTAATTGCCGCAATTAAAAAACTATTTTATTCTGGTTTGAAATGTTTCCTAGCATATTTCAATTTCCTTGTCGGAACAAAGCGTAGACAAGCTACAAGAAACAAAAAATAAATGAAAATATATATATGTATATAAGAATGTATGTACTCTATATATATAAAACTATGTAAATGGTTAAAGACGTGTGGAGGCTTTTTGAGGCGTTGGAGAGGGTGGAACCTTTGAAGTTCATGTTGTTTGTCAAGAAAATGAATTTCACTTGACGGCGATTATGTGGCAGCCATTCAAAGTTGCTTGTGCAAAACTTTTGCGAAACATTTCCGATGTTTTCAAATATAGCAGAAAGAGAGAGAGAGAGAGAGAGAGCGAGTGAGAAAACACAGAAAACCGAAACTCGAACCACATCATACACAGTGGCAAAGTGTAGAGGAGCCGGCGGATGTTTCATTCCAACGTCTACGTCAAGGGTATTCTAGCTCTAACCCAGAAAAATACCAAATGCTGCTCTTTGACAGCATACCAAAGACAGAGGGGGGAGGTGACGAGTAGTAGCAAAGAGAAAGGGGTATGCAGATTGCGGAAGGGTATAAAACTTTTGCCTAAATCACTTAACAGAAAACAAGTGTTGGCATGTGCCCGCCGTCTTCCTGTATGTGTCCACCCCCAATCTGTGCGTACCCATTCCCTACCACCCCTTGATATTTTACTCTCTATCTTTTGGCAGGCAAAAATATCGCAAAACTTGTTTTGTTTTCCAATGAAAAGTTTTTTAGTATATACCCATTGCTTGAAAAGGGTATATAAGCATTGGAAACTTATTGACCGATATAATTTTTGTAGTCCAAATTAGTTTTCCCTAAATTAGTTATACCTAAATATGTTAAGAGTATCCTTAATTAAGTAAACCGATTGTATAGATTGTTAAAATAAAAATTTAGTATATTCTGGATAAACTTTGTGATAAAAAGATTCTTGATTAGGTATTTGCAAGAACCTAGATCATAGCTCAGTTTTACAGATGATGAAAGGTTTTTAATATATAGAAAAATCGTTTTTCAAATTCTCACTTGTTTTGCCTTAGCTAATGGATATCGTTCTACCGATACTTTTATTTATTTTCTATTTATCAAATGTTTCAGTTTTATTTTTTTTAAAGCTTTTGTTTTGCATGCAGTTTCAAAAAAGTTGATGGCAATAAAATATAATAACAAGAAATAATTGGAAGTAATGTCCGGAAAATTTGATGTTTTGCCACGCCCCCATTTTTATATTTTGTTTTCTATTTTATATTGTTGAAGTAACAAGAGAAACTTCCATTTCTTTTTTTTTTTTTTTTTTGCACCAACCATGGACCCTCGTCCTTCTTCCTTTGTCAGTGCGTAAACAGAAAATCAATTACAATGTGCATACACATAGGATTGGGTGGCCAAGAGGGCGGGAGACCAAATGGTATATAGATAAGAAGAGTAAGAAGAATGAGATGGTGGAGAGTGAAAGGACCAAACAATGTGAATGGGAGTGAAAACTGCAAGAAATAAACGAAAAGAGAGAAAGAGAGAGAGAGAGAGAAAAAAAAAAAATGAAAGTAAGGGGATTTACATTAATTACGGCAAGCAAAAGCTTTTTGACTTTTATTGTGACATAGGCCTGGGCCAACTTTACTTGACTATATAAAGCGTATGAATATTTCATTCCCCACGGATATGGTACGGAAAGGCTAGCTATTGGACGACAAGTTTTAAAAGCTATGTTAAGAGTCTCTGCTCCTTGGCATGCCCAGATGTCCATTTAGGCGAACACACAACACACACACACACCCATACACACACATGAATACTGTGGCTACTTCTGAGTTGGGTCAACCAGCAGCTATGGCAAGCCTTTTTTTTTGTTCTTTTGCTCTACTCTTGTCAGAAGGATGTTCGATTTTGCTCCTTTTGCATAATTTATGGCATTTTCCTTTTCTTTCTCTTTGTCTCATTTGAATTTGTGAATCGCTTTCGAAACTAACAATGATCAGTCTCCAAATTGTGTTCAATTTTCCTAACTTACAGAAATCAAAAAACGAAAAAAAAAAAACTAGGAAAAAAAAAGGAAAAAGGGTTTTGGTTGTAGAGAACTCACATGCATTTTAATGCATTTTAATTAGCATTTAGCCCGAGGTTGAACACGTGTGTTGGCTTCTGTTGCTCTGGTTCCTCTGTTTAGTTTTCTGCCTCCTTACCGCTGCCCCGCCCCCACCCCTAATCTCTCCTTGAACATCTATGTACATACATGCAGTTTGTTCGGGAATTGGGATTTATGTTAGCATGTTGCATGTACAACAACCCCTCCTCCCCTCCCTTAACTTCTTTACACCCTTGATCTACCAATTTAGCCTGATTTTATCAGGAGAAGTATGGCAAAAAACCACAGAACACGAAATATACCGCAAATTGTGGTTTTAAATACCCAACCCTTTACTCCTCGCTCCTAAACCCCTCCCCCTTTACATTACCACTCCCCCTTTATATTCTCTCGCTAATGGCGCATTTATAAAAATTATGTTTTTAGTTCAATGCAAAGGAGCATGAGGCTGGCTCATTACTTAGTTTTAAAACTAGTTTAACTAGTTTTGTAAAGTATCCCAAACTTTTTTTGATTGAGTCAAGTTACAAAACACGGATAAAATATCTTTGGTATTTCAATAAACTGCAAAAGTTTTTGTCAAAAGTCAAGTCAATCTATCCAAAATGAAATGTTTAAATTAATACAAAAAAAAACATTCCTGTTGTTATTTTTATCTTTTTGTTTCTGTTACACTCATTTCTTGATTGCACAATTTCAATTCATTTTTTTTCTTTCGATTTTACTTTCATTTTGCCCTTTTCTTATATTCCGATTTCCGTTTATATATACCTACAAACTATATATATATATACATATATATATGCCGTGGAGTTGCTGTCATTCAGTCAGCTGCAAAGTCAGCGCCATTTAAATTTCGCTCACGATTGTCAGGTTGGCGGCAGGAGGGAGAAAGGATAAAGAAAATAAAAAAAAAACGTTACGAAAGAAATTACGCGAATTGAAAATCAACGGATGCGGATGTGCGGATCTGGAGACGGAGACCTGCAAATGTCAGTTTGCAATCAGATGCAATTAGAGCGACATAAAAACAACAACAAAAAAAGAACAAAATTCACAAAAATGTGCACCAACTGGAATGGCAATGAAATTTTTAAATGAAATAAGTATACAAAAAGTACAAGTGACTTTTTGTCTTTTGCTCATCTTCTGTTTGTCAACTCTTAGAAAGTAAGATAGAGAAAGAGAGAGAGAGAGAGAGAAGGCATCATTCTCAATCCATACATTTCAATTCAATTTGTATTTGGGTCAAGCATATGTATATTGTTACATACTACTACATATTGTGCGTATGTGTGTGAATTGAAACATTTGTTGACTTTCTGGCGAAAATTTAATTATTTTAATGCAAAAATACATAAACTATGCTGATTTTCAATGGGTACTCGAATCAAGTGAGGATACCCTTTGAAAGAACACATATGTGTAATATATGTGTCAACTTGAAAAATGATATTTTATAGTAAGCAAAAGTTTAATATGAAATTTTTGCTGGACATAATTTGTTGTTGCTAGGAATTTTTTCCATAGGATTTCTTTGACATCTCTTCAGAAACTATTAGAACTAATATCTAAGAAGAAATGGTCCAATATCTAAAAAGAAATTGTCCAATATCGCAATACCCCAATAAGTAGCTAACAAACTGGACACTGTCCACTTATTTTTTTTTATCACTGTATATTAAAGTATGGCGGGACATTTTGTTGCATTTCCTTTCTCAACTCGAGACGGATGAAAAGCTGTTACGAGGCACATAAATCACCAAATCAAAAAAAAAAAAAAAAAAGGAAACTAAGAAAAATGATAACCAAATCGTGAAGAAAACTTTAAACTTTCGCACTATAAAACGTATATTTCACGGGGAAAAGCCCACTATCTCTGGATTAGGCCAAAGTCAGTGACAAGGCAGCTAGTCAGTTTAGTTTGGTTTGGTTAGGTTTTTGGGCTGTGGCAGATAAAATACGGTCCTGGAGCGTGAGCAGATTGTGCATTTCGGTTTTTGGGTAAAGCTTTATGTGTATGCGTTTGCCTATACATACATATATGTATGTACATATAAAAAGGTGTCGGTGTCACCTTGTATACCATTTTATGACAACCTGCTGTGGCCCCAAAATAAGAGAGAAAAAACGAGAACGTACGAAAGAAGCTCTCCGACCCAAAACACTATTGCGCCAGTTGCTGCCAATCTGTATGTTTCCCACCTGTACAGGTGTGTGTCTACATTAAAAGCCATAAAAAATTCATAAAATGCAGTTCGCATGCCAACAAAAATGAAGAAAACGAGGAAAAACCAACAACATTTCATGTTTGGTACATATACATACATAGGAAGAAGGTACGCCACATCCATAAATATGAAACCCACACACGACGATGATGATAGTAGAAGCGACAAAAGGGTTGACCGAATACAAAATAAACATAAATTTTAAAGTTTGCAATTTTGAGTTACGGACTTTTGCCACCTTTTTTGGATAATCAACATTATAACTAGAGATAGATCATAACATTGGCTTAATGAATACATCAAAAAATGAATAAAGTTTTACCTGTATGTTTAAGAGGTGAATAAATTTAAGAAAATTCAAGTATATAATAGTTTTTCAGAGTTGACCCCATTTGTATAGATTTCTTGCTTAATTACTTTTAAATTTTAATTTGTTTAAGTTTGAACTCCGTTTAGAAACATGAATTTATTGTAAACACAAAATTATTACATCCAAAATGGCATCACTTTAATTTTAGCAGTGTGTCAATGCTGCTTACGGTTGCTTTTAGTCAATCAGTGTTGATAAAAACATTTAGAAGTAAAATTAAAAATTTCATATGCAAACCAATCTTCTATTTTAAAAAAGCTAAATGCAATTTGGTTTAAGAACAAACTAAATAACTTTTGCTTAAATGTATTTCGCCTTAAACAAAAGTAAAAAAGTTTTTCTTTCATACTCTTGTAGGGTCAAAAGTGATTTCTGGTACCCTGACAATTGTAATTGTAAGAGATTTCCAGACAGGCCCACCTTCATTTTGAATACATTTCTATATTAACCAATATTTAACTAGAAAAAACTTTTCTGCACTAAAACCAAACAAACAATAACGCTTAAAGAGAAATTGTAAACGATTGATTGCTTAGGCACTTTACAACACTTTCTCAGTACCCTACGGCCAATCTGGCAACTCTTTCGCTTGCTTTTGCATGCTTTGACTGAAGTTCTCTAAAAATTTAGTTTTTAATTAATTTGAAACAAGAATGGCCACAATTCAATGTTGGATATGCATACAGCAAAAAGTGCGCAGTTTGGAAGGAACAGAAGGCAAATTAAAAGCAATTCCCGAGGAAATGGAAAACCTAACCATTAGAAAAACTGCACCAAAGGTAAGACCTTTACGAATAGAGTCATTGCGGATTGACCCTTTTCTTTACTTTTCACCGAGAAGATGGCAAACTCCAATACATTCGCATTATCGGAGACTGCCAGCATTGTCTGTGGGGGATGCAAAATGCAACGCTATTGTTCCCTAAATCATCGCAATAGAGATCGCAGTCAGCATCGTGAAATATGTCAAATATTGACAGATTTGCTAAAAATATCTGAGGTATCGCATCCGCTGATGCTTTTGAACCTGGAGGCTGTAACTTCAATGAAGCAGCTGCAGGAGACAATTGCGTTGCTAAAATTTGTAACGAGTTTTAAACTAAGGCGTCCACTTACTGGACGAGAGCACGAGCTGATTGGCTATCCGCCCTATTGTCAAATATGCTTTGGAATAGAGAATCTACGTGGCTGTGCCGGATGTAATGGAGTGGCCTATTGCTCGGAGGAGCATGGACAACTGGATAGAAACAAGCACACTCCAATAGTGTGTCGTACATTGGCCTTACTGTACAGTCCTTACCGTCAGCTGGCAAATGGAAATGAAAAAATTGTAGATATAATGATAGATAAGTTGCAGCTACGTTTGGAGAAGAGTCATTTAACTGAAGTTTTTGCCAAATCCACTGGAATTGTGGTTGACGACAGTCCTTGGAAGACAATTCAGGACTTTCAGCTCTTTGACTCATGCTCCTCGTTTAGTGGCATTGCCAGCATTTGTCTGGCCCTGCAGGAGGTGGCCCTGAAGGAGCAAAAGCAGGATATCTGCACCATTTACATTGTTGGTGCTAGCCATAAGCAGATTGAACGTTATTTTCAGGAAATGCATTTTAAATTCTTTTTCCTGCTTCATAAGAATTTATGCCAATTGGAATTATATTTTATTGGAAATCAACTAAAGGCGACCGATTACAAATGGCCAGAGACAATAAGCTTTGACTTTCAGGTGAGTCAGTTGAAAAAAATATTCAAAATATTTTACTCTTTACATCCCATACTCTTCTGTTTCTTCTGCAGGGCCACAAAAGGATAGTTATGAAACATTTTTTTCCAATTACTTTTAACCAATTTGCTTGCTCTCATCGCATGAATCCTCTTTTAATCATAATGTTTGATATTGATTTGGGTAACCTTTACTCTGTTAGAGAGCGCATAATGGAAATAATGAATAAGAATAATGGTCCAATATCGGATCCAGATTATCCATTATACAACTGGCGAAAATGTCTATCTACAATGCTTTGCATCTACAATGTGCCCATTTCTTTTACCTCCATGTCCAAGGCCTTGAGTCGCTCAAATTTAACGACCATCCTAGAAATGGCCAATCAGAGTAATATTAATGTGAATCGTTGCTACCACGGCGATGTCACAGAGAATCCATATCGCGAAATATTGCCCGATCGTAATCAACATACAGAGGAACCCGAAACGGTTATCTATGCCAATAATTACTTGGAGGTGTTCTTCACCTGCCTCAAAGAGTAATCAGATCGTGTATAGTGAAAAATTTATAACATATTGTTTTTGCATAATTATTATAGATTTTTAACAAATGGCGAAAAATTTATTACATTTTTTTTTTCATAATTATTAAATTTTTTTAATCAACTATTGTTAATGGTCGAAAATGTAAAATTTTTTCCGCAATTAGTTATTCAAAATTTACAATAAATGGTGAAAAATTTATATACTTACTTTTGTGTTTTATATTTTAAATCATTTTTTAATTAAAATTTGCAATACCATCAGCAAATTGAATTCTGTGGCATATCCGGTTCTTGCTCATCTTAAATCTGACAGGAACTCTCTTTTTGACGTTTTTTTTTTAAAAAGTTAAATTTTTGGAACACTCGAGTAGTCAATCCAAACTACTTTTTGTTTGTGCAAAGAACTCTATGAGAATTTCATATAAAAGTAATATTTTACCTTTCAATTTTATAACTAGAAACTCTTTAATAGTTTGTTTTTTTTCTGTTAGTGTGCTTCTTTTTTAAAATAAAATATATATTTTTTTAAAATTGTTATTTTTACAATTAAAACGTGAACTCCTTTTACGCCATTCTTCTGGACATGGCTAAAGTGATATGTGGAAGAAAACGCCCTTGCGAGTGTGATTCAGATGAATTATGTGAGCAACCCAGTGCCAAACGATTTTGTTCAATGTTCTTTTTGGATTTGCCCAAGCGACGACAAATTGTGGGCAAGGTGCTGGTGTGTGGCACAGGACACACTGGACAATTGGGCCTTGGCGAGGATATCTGGGAAAGCATGTGTCTGCGTGCCGTGAAGAAACTACCAAATCCAGTGGACATTTGTGCTGGCGGCATGCATAGTCTTGTGTTGACCGAATCGGGGAAAATTTACTCATTTGGCTGTAATGATGAGGGAGCTTTGGGACGTGATACCATCAGAGTGAATTTCAGTGAATCTATGCCGGGATTGGTTGATTTACCCGACAAAGCTCTGAAAATATCAGCAGGCGATTCGCATTCGGCTTGTTTGCTTGCAAATGGTTACGTTTATGCCTGGGGCTCGTTTCGGGATTCGCATGGCAACATGGGACTGACCATTAGTGGGAATATTAGGATGCCCATGAAACTGTTGCCGGGAGTAGAATGCGCTAGCATTGCCTCCGGTTCAGATCATTTGGTGATACTGACACGCAAAGGTGAGGTTTATACGATGGGCTGTCCAGAGCAGGGACAATTGGGTAGAATTTTTCAATCGACCTCGGATTGCTTAAGGCCATCTCAGTTGCATATACCAAATTCTAAATGCATTGATGCCATTTGGGCTACCAACTATTGCACTTTTCTACGCGAAGCTAAAACTTTAAAAATTTGGGCTGTCGGTCTTAATAATTATAACCAATTGTCCAGTAACACGGAACGGGATTGCATTATGAGGCCAATTGAAACGAATCTTAAGCAAATTTGTCAAATTTCCGGTGGTCAACATCATACATTAATTTTGGACAATAGTTCACGTTGTTTTGTGATTGGTCGTTCAGATTACGGACGCTTGGGCTTGCCGAATATCGAGGGGCCAATACGTGAATTAACTGAATTGAGAATCTTTAGTCAATTGGGCAAAGTCACCAATGTGGGCTGCGGTGAATGCTGTTCCTATGCCATAACTGAAGATGGCAAACTCTATGCCTGGGGCATGGGTACAAACAATCAACTTGGCATTGGCAATGACAATGATATGCTGGTACCCACTCTAGTTGAATCCAGTGCCACAAAGAACAGAAAAATGCTACTGGCAGATGGAGGTGGCATGCATGCAATATTTTTGGTAGAAACCGATAAAATTGATAAAGGATTGCAAGTTCTGACTGGAGATGTAACGGCAAGAGTGCAACGAGAATTGAAATTTTTCAATTTTGTAAATGAAATTCGTAGATAAAGAAACAGATCAAGAAATCTATATATTTGTTACCTATTTCAAATATATTTGGCTTAGAAAACTCAATTTCCTTGTTATTCTTTTGATTTGTATTGATGCTGTTTAAGAATGTATATATTTCTTCTTAGCTTCAAACGATTTTCGAATTCAATTTCACTTTTGAATTATATTTTTGTAATTTCAAATAGTTTCAATTTGAAAATTGCAATTGCAAAACGCAACTTTATTCCCCTTTAGCTGAAATGTCGAAACATTTTACAGCTAACACATAAGCGATATTTGCCAATTGCTACAAATTGCACAAAAATTATATCAATTTCCCAACGTAATCATTGAAACTTATCAATTTTACTCACCCCCTCCCACATCTTGGCAACACCCACGAATATCGTCAACATCTCAAACCCAAAGAGAGGGAGAGAGACAGCGAAAACGACGAAGACGATTGAAGAAAGAGAAAAAGAAAATGTAAAGAAATCAAATATTTATGATATGTTTGAGCAAAAAATTTGCTCTCTTGGCCTGTGGCGAAAGCAAACTACAACATTTCATATGACATTTTCCTATTTCCCTTATTCCATGTGTGTGTAAATTTTTCTTTTTTTTTTTTAAATTCAATTTCAATTTTCAGTCAAGTTTGGTGCTCTCGAGTTACATATTTTGCCATGGAATTTTTTTTGCATATTTAACTTTGAAAGTTACATAAAACTAGTAAAATTATTGCAACTTATTGTATATTGAAATAATAGTTTTTGGTAAATATTATACAATATGTAAAGTTATCAATGATTTCGTGTCAAATTACTAATCATTCTGAAATAATATAGCCCTCTTTTGGCCATCTAGCTCCAATTTATATTGCCGATTCTCCATTTGTATTAACATAGACATCTGTTCATGTCTGGCTCTTTTAGCACTTGCCTGCAAACATTCCAATTCATGATTGATGGGCTTTAAAAGCATCGCAATTGGCGAAGTCTTTGGCGGTGAAGCACTACTGCCATGGCAATTAATCCATTGAGATAAGCTGCATGAAAAAAGGTCATACGAAATTGATTGAAATTGGTTATTTTATTGTAGATTTTTATTCCCCTATTTACTTACATACTGTCCATTGGAGTTTTGTTTTGGTTCTGATAGGTTTTAGTTACAAATATGATTGGTTTTGAAAAGAGTGCTAGATTGTTTTTTTTGAGATTTCAAAAATTGGTTGGTTAAATTTGTAAAATTTGGGAATTACTATATATGTATGTATATACCATTTCTGTAGATAAAAGTGAATAATTTTAGTTTTAAATTAACTTTAAAATTTCTATGAGAGCTCATTTAAGCCAATGAAAAAGTTGTTCCTTAAGAACTTTTGGGCTTTATATTTGGGTTAACTTTGAAGAAAATTTCAAAGGACTCAAAATTAGAGCAACATCTCATAGATTTATTATTTATTTAACAAAATTGACTTAAACTAATATTTAAAGTTTTTCTTTTCAGCTTAGATTTAATATTAAAGATATTAAATAATATTTTTATTTTATTATCCTATAGCAGTAAAAATTGGACAAGTAAATATTGTAGAATGTTGATTTCTCTTTGTGTCCACACAAAACCATTTTTTATATATTGTAATCAGATCATTATAATCCTCATAGAAGTTAAATTTCTCCACATTTAATCTATGTTTACATATGCATACGACTTGCCATCTATATCCATATATATATACATGAATATATATATGTGGATATAATACATAGGAAAATCCAAACTCTTTTTTTTTTTGCAGAATGTCAGCAGGCACTCACAACTCAGTTGGGTCTTCTCCTTGTCGTGCTCTTGTTAGTTTTGGCTTTAGAAAATGTTACTCAAGGAGGCAGCCAGGCAATGCATTATGCTAAAATGTCATTGCTTGCTTATTGGCATTACGTAGACCCCCCTTTCCCCTTCCATCACCAAAGTTGGCAATGCATATTGTTAGTTGTCGGGTGCAGGATTAAACTGCGACTTATGCTAAGCAGTTGCAAGAAAAGGGAAGGAAATTGAATGGAAGCTCGTTTATTTTGCCGCTCTTGTGGCCAAGTATTGATGCTGCATCGACGATGCCTGTCACTGGATTTGTCAGTGTCAAGTCAGTGTCAAGTTTTAACAGTTCGAGAACAGAACAGAACAAAATGGAGAGCAGAATTCCGTTGCCATGTTATAAATGCCCAGCTTCGCGCTCTCTTATTCCCCATTCTCAATATCATTCCGGCCACTGACTGTATGAAATGGCCATTATCGGTTGCTTTGGGCGCAATTACACATGCCATTGACACAGTTGCTGGAGTAAGACCCACGGCACTTTGCCTTCGACTTTGTTCCATACAAGTTCCTTTAGTCATTATTGTGTTTATTTTATGAGGGTCGTGTTTTTAACAGCATTGCTTCGTCCTATGCACATACGCACACCCACACACTTTCACTCAATCTGTCTCCAACACAGACAGGACATACATCCGAAGGCAATGGCAACAAAAGAATTTACCAGGACAACGTCCTTGTACAAGGTTTCTTCTTCTATTGATTTCTCCCTTATTTTGCTTTTTTGTAACACATAAGATATACATTTATATGACATTCAACAGGATCTCTTTGTTGTGATTTTATAAAATTAACTTTATATGTATTTAAAGGTTTTAATTCCCAACTTTAGTGACATTTAATTAAGGGGTTTTGTTATCGTTTTTTAACTTATGTGATAATAAGAGGTATTAAAATTCCAGGAAACATATGTATATAAGAACAAATTATATCAAATAGAGTAAGAAAGGCTTTAAGCATTTAACAATCAGATATTTCAATAGTGTTCAATATCATATTGAATCAATAATAATGAGTTGATTAGAACCGAATTGGTCATAGCCATGGCACTGCTACGTTTCAAGTTAAATAGATGAAGAACATCCAATTTCAATGGATTCCGGATCAACTGCAACTGAAAGTTTTCAAACTGCAATAAAATAGTAATAGAAGTTAATATTAGTATAGAAAACGAATCTCAATTCGTTACTTACTGCCGTCTCCAAACGCTCATCCAGTCCCGGAGCCAACAATGTACGATCTTCCATTAATTTACGTATCTTAGCATTTTCATCCAATACGAAAAACATTATAAAAACACCAACAAAACCATCAGCGAAATAGAATAGCATATAAACGCCTAGAAATATTGTGCTCAATGCTGATAGTTTTAGTCCTAACATATTGGTTTTAATTAAACTAAAAATGAAATATATGACAGAAACTGAAGTCAGATAATAGGTGGATGCAATGCAGAAACCTTGAACACCAAAAATATCAATCATTAGTTCATTGAATGACTGCAATTTCGCTTGTGTCTTAGCTAGCTCATCAACTCGATCGGCCAGATAACAACATCTTGTTACGAATACACCCATTCCACGACGATTGTGATGTTTCAAACTGAGAATACGAGCTTCCGTGAGAATGCATTTCAATTCGCAATTGAGTAGCTTATAATGTCCTTGAATATTGAGCATGGCAAAATAATATTCAGATATAATGACATTAAGTAAAGCAGTCATAATGTAAAATGAGAAAAGACTTAGCACGACTCGCAGGGACAAATGTCTATTTAATATATTCAAACCGGCTATGGCTTGGGAGGTCTCCGCAAGAGTGGCGCATACAAACTTAAGAATTACACCACGACGATACAGATGCCCTACATGAGGTTTTTCCATAAATAATAACCATAAACCGTTAAATAAACTAATAACTTTATGTCGTTTCCGCCAGCGTACGATTAGTGATGTATATATGCCAAAAATTCGTATCATCGATGATATGAGAAACATTGTTTCATGTATTATATTGGGTCGTTTCCATATCGTATAAGCTATATCCGGTTTAATTATCAGCAAAGGCAATAAACTGAATACAACACCATTTAAAAATGCTGCATAGATATTCGCTCTCTTGGTGATACTTGTTTTGCCCGTTTTCATATTTATCTCGAAATTGAGTATTCCCATGAAACGTGAATAATAATAATGCAGGTAAAGTATGCATTTAACTATGATCAAGCCAGACATAACTGTAATGTTATACTGAATATATATTTTACACAATATGCCTAAATTGAATGGTATTGATTAAATCGTATACTGATACTTTACGAAATGGAAAAGAAAAAGATCAAAACTGATACAAAATTGAGTGGTAGTAACTAGGTGAAAATAGTCATTAGCCTAGTTCAGTCTAATACAATGAATCTAGTCGAATGGTGTATACGTATATCATATTATTGTGCCCGTTTCACTGGTGTACTCAATTTTAAGGTCGATGAAAAAACTGGAAGACCATTTAAAACAATTGGAACAACTATATATTCGATATTTATCAATATATTCATTTGTGGCATCTTTCCATTGCAATTGCTACGTGGAGATTGTAGGAGTAAAAAATATTTCATTTGATGATTCTCTAAATTCCCTTTACTTTCAGTTACTTCCATGGTGAAACGTTCCAATCTTCTACACGAATATATTTTTGTATTAATGGGATTTGTACGTGTCATTGGGGTCTTTGCCTCATTGTGGTCACGTTGGACTCAGCGACAAAGGATTATGAATTTGGTTAATGCCTTTCGACATTTGTTTATGCAAAAACCACAAGTTAAACGTTTATTTCGACGAGCTGTTATCAGTAAATTTATCTGTGTCTTTGCGGTGGATCTACTACAAATGGGTGTGGCATATGATTTTTTGCGTGTATATCTCAATCCCGCTGTAGTTATAACCATACTTTTTACCTACTGCCTATTGGCAGTTTTTAATGTTATAGTTTGTCAATTTTATTTCGCCATGCTCAATGTCCATAGTCATTACATACTATTGAACTATGAGTTGCGTCAAATTCTAACCGAAATCCATCAGTTACCTGCCCATCAGGAACGCTCTAGTTCTGGAGTATTTGTAACAAAATGTTGCTCACTAGCCGATCGTTTGGATCGAATAGCTCGAACACAATATAAACTTTTAAAACTTTGCAAATTGATGGGTAAAGTGTTTCGAGTACAGGGATTTTGTACCTCAATCATATATTACCTTACATTTGTATCAAATATTTACTTGTTTTTCGTTGCAAATAAGTATTCCTTTGCACGCATGGGTTGGTCCAATAGGGGTATTATCTTTATAGTCTTAACTTTAATCGCATATTATGTGGATACATATTTAACGGGCTCACTAATGATATATACCCTTGAAGCTCATACAGAAATGTTGAGAATAATGCAAGAGAGAACCTTTCTTCTAAGGGGCTTAGATGAGCGCCTAGAAAGAGCTGTACGTACAAATCTTGTCAAGTATATCTATTTTTATTAATCATATTTAATATTTTCTGTTTGTTTGTTCTAGTTTGAAAGCTTTCAATTGCAATTGGTCACAGCTCCGCTTAAATTCACCATCATGGGTCTTTTTACTGTGAAACGAAGTAATAGCATAGTCATAGGACATTCTGTTATAACTCATTCATTATTTCTCATTCAATATGAAATACAAAATTATTAATATGCAATATTCCCATATGGACAATCCTTTTTGCCTCTATTTGATTGCATAAAGCTTATTCGTATGCATTTTAGTTTAGTATTTGCCAATATGTTTGATCCAGTTGGTTTACTTTTGCGTCTATATTACTATTATGTACGTTTCGTGGGTGTATTAAATTTTGAGATTAACTTGAGAACATGTCATTCATATATTACCCATAAAGCTACCATTTATGCTGTATTGGTAAATGTGTTAATTTTTTGCTTTTTACCCCTGCAATTGATGCGAAGTGATCATGTTTCCTGGTCAAAAGCAAATCGTTTGCATATACAAGTTTTTATGATCGCAACCAGAATACGTCTTATTGGTGTCTTACTCACATTGCTTAGTCGTTGGCGGCAACGAGATGAGCTGCGGCGACTCTTGAGAGGATTTCGTCATTTATTTTTAAAAAAGCCACGGGTGAAAAGGCTTTATAGACGCGGTGTGATTAGTAAATGTGTATTCGATACCCTGGCCGAAATATTTCAATTAATTGTCGAATGGAATGCCAGAAATAAACCTTTGAGTCTTGAATTGTGTTTGAATCTTAGTTTGATGTATTTGCTAACATCGTTGCTAAATAGTATCTTATCTCAATATTTCTTCGCCATGCTAAACATACACGGACATTATATGCTACTCAATCAGGAGCTACGTCAGCTATTTACCAAGATACATCATATCAATGCCAACAATTGCCACCGATTGGGCATGTTTATGAGTAAATGTTGTGACTTGGCCGATGAACTAGATGCCATAGCACGTACTCAATCAAAGCTGCAACGTCTGGTTGAATCGGCCACATATTATCTTACCTCGGTTTCCACTATTTATTTCACCTACTGTGCCTTCCAATATAGTCCAACTGGATTGGGTTTAACCAATTTCGGCATGATTATAATCATTTGTGCCATTATTTTCTATTCTGTTGATTATTTAATTGTAATTTTTGGCAATTTGTATACTTTGGATGCCCATGCGGAGATGTTGAGACTATTGGAAGAACGTTGTGTGTTTACTTTTGGCTTGGATCAACGTCTGGAGACGGCTGTGAGTAGAAAGGGTGTTCAATATTTGCAATTAATTTATATTTTTCTTACAGTTTGAGAGCTTTCAATTGCAATTGATACGAAATCCATTAAAAATGAGTGTCCTGGGACTCTTTGAACTGGATCGAATGCGTGCCATGGCCATGGTTGCATCATTGTTAAGCAATACAATTATACTCATACAATATGATTTCAAACATTATGGAAATTGAACTAATTTATTGTGTATTTAATAATAAAAACATATTTTTGTTATAGAGCAAAATATTAATTTTCCTGAAAATAGTTCAATTACAAACAACTAAACGATAAAGAAACAATTGGAATCTTATAGGAAGTTGTAAGGATTCATATTTCTAACATACATTTCATACTTTCCAATGTCCTTTTTATGCTAAGCCACCATTAAGAAAATTGCCATTTACTCAATTAGTTATTATCCTTGTCATCAGCTCATTAGGGCTCAATTTCAATTCAATTGATTCTCTATGACTATTACACTTACCTGTCATTGTCATACAAATGTGACACGACCTCGATTTAGTCGCAATTTATTATTATGTCTAACCTGACTAGGTGGTGCCTACGATTTAGCTATAACTATGGTCGATTAATAGGTCTAATTAATTTTGAAATCGATTCGAAACGAAAGTGTGCATACTTGAGTAAAACTTCAACAGCATATTCCGTACTTTGTAATATTATGTTTTTTAGTTTTCTGCCTATACAATATCTCTACGGTGAGACACTTAAATCATTGTTTAGCCAACCAAACAATCTACATCAGTATGTTCTCCTGACCGTGAGCCTTATACGTGGAAGTGGTGTATTTGTTACCATTTTGAGCCGGTGGTGGCAACGTCAGGAGCTTGTACAACTGGTGAATGCCCTTTATCAGCTCTTTTTAAAGCGGCCACAGGTTGAACGTCTTTATCGACGTGGTGTCATTTGCAAATTCATCTTTGCCACCATTTCGGAATTATTACAAATTTGTTTACTATTAAATGTAGTTGGCAATCGTCTTACCTATGGCATAGCCCTGCATCTGTCTATTGTGTATACAATCACAGCCATTCTAAATGTAATCGTCACTCAATACTATTTTGCCATGCTGAATATACATGGACACTATATCCTGCTTATACAGGAGTTACGTGATGTCTTTGATGCCATCTCCAATTTGAATCCAAATCGAATGGGTGTTTTCATTACAAAATGTTGCTCATTGGCCGATCAATTGGATGGCATAGCAGAGATGCAATCTCAATTGCAAGGTCTTATAAAGAGAATATCGAGAGTTTTTGGTGCCCAATACTTTTGCATGAATGTCACATATTATATGACAAATATCGTTACAATATATTTCATTGTCACGGGCTTGAAATTGAATATAATTGAACTAATTGCTGGTAGTTGGATTATACGCCTTATTATACCCATACTCATATTTTACCATTTGGATCAGTATATTACGGTTTTGGTATTGGTTTATGTAGAGGATGCTCATGCTGTTATAGTACGTCTATTGGAAAATCGCACCCTGTTCGATTTTGATTTGGATGAGCGTCTGGAATTGGCTGTAAGAGTAAAATAATAATATTTATTTTAGAAATTTTAATAACTTGTGCACTTTTGCAGTTTGAAAACTTTCAACTTCAACTCGTACGCAATCCAATGGAAATTACTTGCTTGGGTCTCTTTAGAGTGGGTCGAACGCGTCTTCTGGCCATGGCAAATTCATTAGTAGTCAATTCTATATTTCTCATACAATATGATATGGCTAATTTTCAAGTTAGAGCTGTTAAAAATTAATAAAAAATACCTTAACAAGAAGTTTTTAATCTCTTTGAGGAATGGAAGAATAAGCAAAAATTACGAAAATGTAATAGAAAGAGTTTACATATTTACATTTTATTTAATTCTTTAAAAAATTATGACTCTTTTTCAGTTAAGTCTATTTGGATAGTGTCCTATATCATATTGGATCAGTAAAAGTGTGTTTATTATAAGTGAGTTACTCATAGACATCATGGTAGATCGTTTTATTTCAAAAAGATTGAGAATGCTAATTCTCAGTTTATTTCTAGCCATTTGCAATTGAATGCTCTCAAACTGTAAAAGATAAAGGAATTGAAAAATTTATTGGAAAAAAAGCTTATTTAACTAACTTACAGCCGTTTCCAAACGCTCATCGAGTTCTAGACCAAAAGTGGTACGGTCTTCCAACAATTTGGACATCTTTTCATGTGCATCCAATACATAAAATATTATAAATGTCGTTATTGTACCATCAGCATAGTAGAAAATAACAGAACCGAATATCATTATAAGGCCCCAAAGGGAGAAGCCCATGCCAGTAGATCCATATTTGTAGGTACTAAAAGTAAAGTACATAGATGCCGCACTTGATAGGTAATACGTGGAGGTTATGCACAATCCTTGTATACCGTATATCCTTGACATAAGTGTGAAAAGATTTTGCAACTTGGATTGTGTTTGAGCTATCTTATCAAGACGATCGGCAAGATCACAGCACTTGGTAACAAATACACCCATTCCTCGAGGTGATTTCTTTGTTATGCTCAGAGAATAAGCTTCCGATATGATACCCTGGAGTTCATAGTTTAGCAATAAATAATGCCCATGTACATTTAGCAAAGCAAAGTAATATTGAGCTATGATCAAATTCAGTAAAGCTGTTCCCATATATAGCAAGACAATGCTAAGAGCCACACGAAGTGTTAGATGATTTTTTAGGGCATCTAAGCCGACGCCCATTTGCAAAGCTTCTGATAAAACTCCGCAAATGCTTTTGCTAATCACTCCTCGACGATATAAATGCTTGACTTGAGGTCTTTGCCAATATAAACGCCGCAAGGCGTTAATAAAGTGCATAAGTTGACGACGTTGATACCAGCGAGCAAGTATGGTTAAAATCACTCCGAGGAGACGTAATGCCACAACAATTACAACAACATATTCATGCAATAGATTCGAACGTGTCCAAATTGCATTCACTGTAGACTTACTCAATATTTGTATAGGCAGAAGACTAAAGAATATGCCATTAAGAACTGCCGCATAGATAGTTGTGGTTCTTGTTATACGTGGACGGCCAGTTTTCAAATCGACTTCGAAATTCATTACACCAATGAGACGAGCATAGCCATAGCTTAGCCGTACTATCCACTTGACCAGATCAGGCATTATTCCGTACTAAAATATATTATTTGAATTGAAGTGATGGCAAAGTAAACTAGACGCTAATGAACTGATTAGAAAAGATGATAGATGAAACCTATATGCCTAATTGGATTGCATTGTGATTGAGAAAGGGAAAATATTCTAGAACATTCTATCCAACTCTCTCTCCCTTCTCAATAAATGCTTAGTACACATGACCTCACTGTGTCAGCCAACAAATTGTTTGCTTAAAGTGTGTTAAACATCTTTAGTTCATCATAGTTTGACAAACATGCCCCCGATACGAGTAGGCAGATCCCATAGAGATGACTATGATGATGATGATGATGCAGCTGCAAAAATTCTATGAACATCAAATGTTTGCTCAACACTTATTTTTTTTTTTCTCCATTCTTTCTTAAGCCCGCAGCTGCCAGGCATAAGTAGCAAGCGGAGGTATGTATGTACCTCCAACTGAAACTGAAACTGAAACAGAAACTTTGACGTGCACTCAAGTGCATATTAAACAGCGAAAGCTGCGGCCAAGTCTCAAGAGTGTCTCTCCTTTCTCTCTCTCTCCCTCTGTGTTTCTCTTTTGGTTGTGGCAGACAAAAGGCCAAGAGAAAGGTACAATTTTTTCCCTATATAATAATAAAAACTTCAATTTTGTTTAATATCAGTAAAGTTTTTTGCACAGGTTCCATCCATTCAACCATTTATCATTCCGTCAAATGCCATGCAAAAAAATTTGACATCATACAAATTTCTCGCTTGTGCAAGTGTCACAAAAATGTTGAGTATTTTGTTTGAATTTTGTGTTTTTACTTTTTTTACCTCCCTTTCTTTCTTTTTTTTTTTTGCAACAAATCAAATTGCCAAATAACAAAATACCAAATCAAATGAAAAAATTGTGGGCGACATAGCGGAAAAAAATAGAAATAGAAAATAGACTACGGAAACGGAAGCGTCAAAATGGTTGAGAGAATTTTTCATTGCGAAAACCCCAAAAAAGAAAAAACTGTTGCATAGTTGTGGGCGGCAAAATGTAGTACATATTCGCGACGACAAAAAAGAAGGAATTTTTAATATTTATTGTACAAGCATATAATATTTGTATGGTTAGATTTAGGAGAGGTTTTTTTTCGTTTGTTTATTTTTTAGTTTAATGAAGAGTGCTAACATTTGATTAAGAGCGATTGCATTGTGTGCCGAAAAAGCATGCATTTTTAGCTACAGTGAGCTAGAAATGTTTGCATATAAAGTTGAAATACATATGCACATACATATGTTACTTTTTCAATATAAATTGATTTCGATATGTTGGTATGCAATTTTTCAATTTAAATATTGTTAGAAACTAACGAATAATAAACTGAGAAAAGCTTCAATAAATATGCCAAGAAAATATTAGGGGGAATTTTTTTTATAAAACTTACGAAAGATTGCGTATTAGGTTATTATTTTATTAAATTTAAACACATATGGCAAATATTAGTATTAGTTCATTAGTTTACATATGTCAAATGTTTTTTTGCTCACTGTAAGCAAATAAAGTTTCAAAACTGTTAAACATAGAATACATACAAGCTTACGACCCAAAATAGTGCTGAGTGTTAGCTAGAGAAAGGAGATGGTGGTGGCTGGTGGCTTAGTTTGTTGGAGCTTGAAATTTTAAAGCTTAGAACGAAATTAAATTAAAATGTCGAAAAAGGCAACCAAATAAACAAATAACATTTAATAATGTTTACGAGCACGTCAAGTGCTAAGTAAGATCAATGAAACAACGCAGCAGGCATTGTGCAGCTTTAAAGAAAGCCTTTGAGCAAGGCATTCCTTGTTTTTTTTGGATAATAATTTTCACACTAAATAAAATGCTTTTTTTATATCAAAATTATATAATTAAGTTCTGAAATTCAATCTGTTTTTTTCTTTTTTATTAATTTATGAAAGGAGAGTACAGAATGATTTCCAAAAAAAAAGAAAATGGAGGAACAAAATCAGTAAAGGCAAATGCAAAGTCATTATGTTACACATTTCGCCTAATGAGATTTTTTATGGTGATGATGGCATATACACACACACACACAAACGCACGCACACATGCACATATACAGGACACGCAAACATCTTCTTAATTATTCACAATGAACGAATATGGCATTAAATCTAAAAAGCAAGAGAAAGAGAAAAACAAGCAAGTAGACATTTTGACACCTTTATGGCTCAATAAATTTGACCAGAGAGAAGAAGGTAACCAAAAATGAAAGAAGAAAGAAAAAAAAGAAAGCAGTTCATTAGAAACTCACTGCTTGATTACATTCAAGATGTCGAACTCCTCACGTACAGTTTTACAATTATCCTTAAACACAAAGAAGAGAAAAGAACCACTAGTGGCAGAGGCAGAGAAGACGAAACAAGTTGTAAAACAAACAAACAAGGACTCAATGCAACTTCGCCTGCCATTAGTTACAAGAATTATAAGATCCTTGGCCCCAACGTCAACGTCTGCTTATGAATAATGTTTTCATTTCAGTTCCCAACACGCAATTGCATGTTAAATGCATATGATTCCCTGGTTACTTCCCCCTCAATCTGGGGGGCATATCCAGTCATTCAACCAGCTAACTCGTTCAACTAATATGCGAAAATTATGGGTTGTAATTTAAGAGGCACTTTTACTTTTGTTGCTTCTGTTTCTTCTATTTTCTTTCCTCTCCTTTTCTTTTTTTTAATGACATCGACATCCAGGCGAGTCCTTTCAATGTCTAAGTGATTAGACGTTAGTTTTAGTAAGGGTTAGGCAAACATATTAATTAACGATGTCTGGGCCACTTGTGTTGAATGACAGTTTGTAAGATGAGTAAAATGACATCAAATGGGGACAAATAATGATGCTAAAGATACATACATATATATATTATCTTTAACTTGAATTGAAGACATTTAATGCTGCTAAGGAAACATGGAGAGAGATATAGATTATCCTTAATTGGTGTTCATTATATGAAATGGTACAATATTTGGAAAAAGAATGTTATTGAAAAATGAAAAGTTCTTTGAGTGCATCTTTTATTGGAACGCTTTCAAATGGCATAAAGAAAATTAACAATCAAGTTAAAGCTTAACTTAACTGCCATATCCTTTCTCAAATTGTATTGTTCTATAACAATTTCCATTAAGGTTTATTTGTATGTATATTGTTAGGTTCTTTTATTTAACCGTAATACTTTGGCATTTTAAGTTTGTGTTCTGTAAGTCTCTGCCAACATTCACACTCGCACATATATATATATTCAATATAATTGAAAATCGATGTTCTTACATAGTTTATGCTTAAAAGGCGATTACATTAATTTCACACACCACAAAACAGATGACAAAGTCAGACGAATACAATGCGAGAAAAGGGTTTTCCAGCAATATATATGCTATATATACTATGCCACATTCAACCTATCATTCTGTTCCCTCATCCTTTAGGCTATTGAACAAAAAAGCTGACAGCTAAAGCAGGAAAGTGGCCAGAAACTTGTTGAGGAAATGAAAACGAAAAGGAGAAAATGAAAACTCAACGCACACATACACACAAACACACAGACAAACATATGAGAGAAATGGCATTCGAAAGCCACTCAGTCAGGTGTTAAAACTAATTTACGACAATTTGACCAACAAACAACAATGGTTTCCAGTGCAGTGTTGGATAACGGAGTGAGGAGTAGGAGTGTTTGGTCACATCAAGTGCTTCGCATATTTCACACGATGCATGAAAAGGGTCGTCGTTGTTCTCGTTGTCATCATCTTCATAGACTCCATACCCCCACTAATGCTTCGCCTTGTTGACCACAAAGCATTGCAAATCGAATGAAAGCCAACATACACATCCGGCTCAAGGATTCAAGAACTCCATCAGCTGACAACTACTGAGTGTAAAAACCACAATCTGATCTGATTTCGTAGTGAATTTTTGCTTACCGATGGCAATTTCTGGTCATCAACTTACAACGACTTTTTCTTGTTGATTGTGCGAAAAGTTGAAACGAACAGAACAGAAAATTTATCCAAACCAAAATTATGCACAAGCAATAAGTTATGCAATTCATTATTGTATTTGTAAGTAATAGTAATTTTGCTGACTCATTGCTTATTAATTAGTTTGTAATTAAGGCAAAGGCACGCCCATTAAATGGAATTACAAAAGGAAGGAGAATTTCAGCAAATGCAAATGAAATGATGTAAGATGTCTTGATACTTGCTAGAAATGTGCCTGAAATGACATGCAATGATTATACAGGCAAGTGCTAAAAATTAAGTAAGTGTTGGAAAACTAAAAGAAGTTTTAATGTAATAAAAAGAAACCTTAAATGCGATGCAATGTGGAGGAAAATTTAAGCTTTTAATCATTTCAAAGAATTTTGGTTTTTTTTTACAATATAACTAACATTCATAGTGCTCTCAAATCCATTTTTAATCCCAAAGAATCGCACAAATGTCGATCACAGACCGCATCATCGGCAAACGATTTTCCCATTGTAGTCAGTTCTTGTTCATAGACAGCCTTCTCGCCATTGATCAAATCTCTCATTTGATTCCTTCGTAACGATAGTGTAAGTATCTCAAGGACTCGCAATTCATGGGTTACTGGTCTTATAATGGATGATTTTGAGTCTGCAGCTCGTCCGGGATCATTGGTGCCATGGCACATCAACCAATCGCGTAAACTAAGAGAAACAATCAGTACCAGAAAACTAATTAACCATAAGAAACTTACAAATTTGTCATGATTAGAAATTGAAAATGAAATCAAAAGAAAATTATTTTTATATATATCTACTAGGGATTGTTTACTGATCAAGCAATAATAACTATTTGGCAAATCGATCGAGGGCTACTTTTATATATATGTATGTATGTATATACATTTCTGAAAACCCAAAATGAAGGACAGGCAAATTTAGTTAAAATCCCATCATAAAAAACAAAAGAACAACGTACAAATCCAAAAACTGTAAAAATACAACATTTGGGTCACTTTTCTTTTGGTTTTTCTTTTTGCCTCTCAGTTTATTTTATGGCAGCTTTCAAAGTTTTTACTCATTGCTGAGGCTGATGCTGAGCCTGAGCCAGCGACTGAGACTGAGACTACTGTGTCGTCTGTAGAGTGACGAAGTGGAGGGGAGTGGAGCTGCTGCAGCAGCTGTGGAAACCAGAGCCAAGGTGGCAATAAAATAAATGGCAGCACTTTCGGTTTTACACACACCACTCTTTCCATGTATTCAACCAAAAAATGGCAATTTGCCGTAAAGGTAAAAGAGAGAACCAAAAAAGGAGAAACACATAGAGAAAGGGAGAGACAGAGAGGTAGGAAGGAGGTTGGTTGTGTGTGTGTGTGTGTGTGTGTGTGTGTGAAGGAAAGAGCAAGAGATGTAAAACCTGGCGGCCATATATCAAAAGGCGAAAGAGTAAAGTAAAGCACACATAAACCTGCAAAACTAAACGAACGTGAGATGGTGAGAAAGAGATTTTTAGCCAGTCCAAAACACCAAAAAAGGAAAAAAAAACCCATTGGAGTTGTTAGTTGGTTAGCGGTAAATATTTGTGGTATTTTACAGTTGGCCACTGAGTGGTTTACGACTTCTCCAACCGAAAATCCAAAATGCACACAAAAAAAAAAAAAAGAAGAAAACAAAAAAAGACATAAACAAGCACAACAAAATGCTACCCCAAGCAGCCCATCATTTGCCATTGTTCCAAAAATATTGACAAAATATTTTCGAAAAGAGTGAGAAATACAAAAAAACCAAAAAAAAAAAAAGTGAAAATGTAATTTCTAAAAGGATTACCCCCAAAAAAAAAGGCTTTAAGGCAAAGCCAAAGCGACAAGGACAACGACGACATGAAAAATGAATTGCCAACCAGTAAGAAAAGCAAGAGGGTTTTCATTTTTCGCGACACAATAACATACACACGCACACACACACACAAACACTCACATGCACATCATCATGCTCATCGTCATCGTCTCGTTGCCGTAAAATATGTGAAAAATGAACGGAAATGCCGCAACGCCAAAGCGGAAATGAAAAATGCACGTATAAGAATGCCGGAAAATTGGAATGGTAGGGGGTAAACATATATATATATATATAGACAAGTATGAGAGAGAGTGAGGGAGAGAAAGAGTAAGAAATGTCAAATCAAACAGAGAATATATGAAAAGGCACAAAAATGTGGGAAAAAGTCATTGTCGCATATTTATATATACATATACGTCTGAATTGAAAGTTGGCCTAAAAGTATTGGGTAATTAATGATGAGGTTACACAGCATCAGCAAAAGCCAATTCCCAAACTTTTCTTTTTTTTGCCATTTGTGATGACACTGGCTGAAAAATTGGTATCAAATTTCTTTGACATTGTCTTTAATTAAAGTTTCTTAAAGTTAGTTAGACATTTTTACTGTGGTATGTGTAAGTTATAATACTATAAATTATAAAGAACTCTTGTTTGTAAATGTTCTTGCTCTGATTGTCAATCAAATCAAAATATAAACGTTTCATTCCTTTCAGTTTTCCTTAATAAAATCATCAATATAATTATTTCTGTATATAATAATTTGTATTAATTTGGTATTCACTTTTCTTGCCCCTTATTTTTATTGAAAATTATCATCAGTATAATCATTTCTATAATTTGTATTTATTTAATAGTTTCTTTTCTTACGCCTTATTATACTTTTGAGTTTTTCCCAGCGAAGGTTTATTGGTTATTTCTTTTTTTTTTTGGTTGTGTTAGAGGTGGTAGTTGGTTACGTTAGGAAGATATGTGAGATAATAATCGGAAACTTATCAAACTCGTTTGTTTAAACTATTATAGAGCTGGTATTGATGTAGTTTAAATAAGAGAACATACTTCCCTGGGCACATATTAAAGCATCTTTTGTCTCAAGCAAAATTTCAGTTTTATAGACTTTTAGATGAAAGACAACTTGGCCTGAAAAAGGAACACAATCTGCCCTGCAAATTAAATGTTGTTTTACGTTTTGAACGACTTCAATTGACATTTTCAAATGGTAATAGGTAAAAAGTAAACAGTAGTTTTTCTATACTCTTTGATCAGTCACTTCTACCTTATAAAAAATTGCAAGTCAGTTACCAACCAATTGACACAATTTATCTAGTTTTCTTGTCCCTTCTGTTTCCTTTTTTGTCCCTGGCTAATGAATCTCTGGCAATAAAACTTTTTTAAAAAGAAAGTTGAAAGTTTTCATTTAGCAAGTTTTCAGACTTCAATTGCAAAAGGTGCTACGTGTCACGCCCTCATCTCTGGCACTTACACTTACTTTTCTGCCTATTCATGGAGTATTGTTAACAATTTAAAGGAACCTAATTGACGGGCATTAGAATCCTAAAAGAAATAACTTGACAGGAAAATAAAGAAAGTCTGGTTTAGTATCTGCTTGGTAAGTTTTGGTTGTGTTGTTGGCTTTTTTTTTTTTTGTTGCTTTACTTTCTTGCCACTCAAACATTTACAAATATTTTATGAGCACTTAACTTGGGACTGACACACTCACACACACACACACACACTGTAGGTGATGGTAGGGAGCGAGTTGGAGACACGCAATAAAAAGTCAACCAAGGAAGAGTGGGGCGGATGCGATTCAATGCGATGCGATGTTGCCTTTTGTCATGACAAAAGTTGTGCGTAAGACGATGATGACTACGCAACATGACATGTTTGTTAAATTCTAAAATGAAATCAATTTAATAAACTGTCAATAATGCAGACAAGGCATTAGCAAACCGAGTAGGGGGTGAGGTAGGGGTAAACGAGTTAAGCACATTAAATGGATGACATGGCTTAGTTTAAAATCAAATTGAATGCGGTCTTTAAACTAAAAATGAAGCAAGCAAGTCGTCCCTGCCGACATTGAGTATACCCTGTACCAAGTAGTTATATTAAATGAAATAGAATATCCTCGAAATCGCCATGCTGTCTCGCTCACTCTTGCCAGCCAATGTCGCCTTGGCAATTCAGTGCAAAACTCATATAGTTATATATCCGATATTTATTGCCCGATTTTGACCAAATTTGGTCAGCTGGTCCAGTTTTGATATATAATTAGGTGTGCCAAGTAAGAATACGATATCTTTAATACAGCTCTAGTAATACGTTTTCGCGATTTGCGGGGGCGGAAGTGGGCGTGGCAAAAATTTGAAACAAACTTGAACTGTCTATGCATTAGACGCATGTTCACACCAAATTTGGTAGCTCTAGCTTTTATAGTCTCCGAGATCTAGGTGTTCATACAGACAGACGGACAGACGGACAGACGGACAGACGGACGGACAGACGGACGGACAGACGGACATGGCTCAATCGACTCGGCTAGTGATGTTGATCAAGAATATATATACTTTATGGGGTCAGAAATGTATATTTCTGTCTGTTACATACATTTTAGCGACTTTAATATACCCTTTTACCCTATGGGTACAGGGTATAAAAAGCCGCAACAAATATATCTAACGAGCTTTGTGTAGTTTTCCATAGGATACAAATGGGGGGAAAATGGGAGGTTTTGCCACCATTTCATATCAAATATCGAGCAATTTTCCCCAAGGTCACACCTGACCTTTTCAATGATTTTCATATGCTTGGCTTGACATTATCAAAACAGTTTAATCAACACTAGCACACACACACACACACAAGCAAACAAAGGCCATATATTTGTCTATATTTAGTCAAACTCAAGTACAGGCAGACAAACATATTTATAGAACTGTCGAAACTTGTTTGTTGACATTAATTAATTTATAAACAAAATTTTGTTGTCAAAATTTTACTTTTATCTTATTAATATTTGAGTTACCTTTAAATCAGCAGGAAGAATATAGAGAAGGAATTTTCTTCATCGGAGAGTAGGAGGCAACATAGCAACGTATGTTGATATTAGGCATTCCCTTATCTCTATCCGAAACGTGATACCCACACACACACACAAACACAGAGACACATACACAATATCCATGTGGTTTTGGCAAAAGGTTTTTGCCATTTTTCTAGACCTTGTTGCGATTTCCATAACTATAAATATCGATTACTTGTGCTTGCAGGCATAGTCAGGCATCGCCCCCGAGTGCTTAAAGCTGCCAACGCATACAAATACACATAGATATAGGCACGCCCACATACCTAAGCACACATGTGTGTGAGGGAGAATGCCGGGTAAACACCTTAAGTTAAGGCTGTCATTGTTTTCCACCTTCAAATGTAGCTCTTCTCGTATCTTTGATGCTTTTATGTTTCCATCTATTGCTATTTCTCTCTTCTTACTTTTGCTTACACTTTTCCTAGCCTTATTTTTCTCTTTGACAAATAAATTGACATGCCACATAGCGATAGCGACGAAAAATACACATACACACGCACATTTCCACACACAGAAATACATACAGATAAATATTAACAACAACTGTAAGAAATAGAAACGAAAAGGTGTAGAGTCGAAACATGATGATAATGAAATACTCTAACTCTTGAAAATGATCAAAATTGTCCTACAAGACTGTGAGTTCTCGTTAAAGAATCCAGAATCCTTTCAGTGGATTCAAATTCGTTAGAAACGAAAATAAAGATACTATTTTTAACTTACCACCGAAAAGTATGCTATACAAAAATAGGCAGAAAGTGTTATTTGAAGGAATTCACGTGAATTTTTCACACCTAAGCTAAAAATATATAATTTTTTTATAAATCAGATGAAATTTAAAGACAAAATTTTACTTTGTTATGGTTTTTCCTCTCCTTCTCCAACTCTCTCTTAATACTCTACTTTTGGGTAGAGTATCCAAACAGAAATTGTATCGACATCGTCTTCAGTTTAGAGGCGACATTTGAAGGTTGCTGGCATTGATGGTGCGTTTTGCTCCTCATCCAAAGGACCGCCCGTCTCTGTTCCGCAATGAAAACAATGAAATGTCAGGCACGTACGAAAGGAATTCGTTCGCTTCGACTGCCCTTTTCCCTACCGTCGTTCTTGTCCTCATCGTCATCTTCGTTCATTCTTTCTTTCCTTCTTGTATATTTTTTTCGTTTTTTTTTTTTTTTTGGGTGGCTTGCGAAATTGACGTGCAACGGGCAGGAAAGAAATAAATATGCCACAATATGTTAACGACAAGTCGCCCGTCGCCTTTGCCAACCTAAAAATCCTCCTACTACCAACCATCCGCACCCCACTATGCCCACCATTAGCAGGTGGAACTACGTGCTAAGTTTTATTCCTGCTGCCTGTAAATAAATATTATTTAAGCGACACTAAAAAATGGCATTCGATTATTTAGCAAATGTTAAGATAAATGGTTTGCCTGTACAGTGTAGAAGTGTAAAAGAGAGAGAAAGCAGAAGAGGGGGGATGGTGGCTTACCACACGAATTATGTGCAATAAATGAAATGTAAGAGCATAAATCATTAGATGAGATAGCTCTTTCTCGTTGCTCCTTTCCCCCACTCCCATACCAAACAATAAAAGACACAGCCAAAAAGTATGCAATCATTTTTCAATAAGCTGTATTAGCTTGTCAACCCAACAACAGACACATTACACAGATACACACACATACTAATACACATATGCTTTGTATCTACATGTGTTGGTTTTGCAATGCGTGGGCGTTTTAGATTTATCATTGGCAAACAAAAACATTCGAATATTGTCTACTTTATTGCCAACACTTGAGAATTGTGTGTTCATCTGGCTTTTGTGTATATAAAGTGGATCTAGCCTCTTAGATACATATGCGTGTGTGTGTGTATAGGTAATAAAGGTAGCAATAATTAAACTTGGCCTAGATTTTGCAGACTTTTCAGTATTTTACGTTTTGCAAAAATATTTAATACTTATTTTATTTTTTGAATTATTAACGCAAAACACAAAAGCAAACTATATAAATGGCAATCACAGGTTTTAGCTACACTGTTTGACCAGCAACAAAACCGTTACCAATAAAAACCACAACCACAGCATGTTGCGCGAATGCCCCCCCACCCCCTCTCCACACAGTTGGAGGACCATAATTACAACATAATGGTGTCCACATGTAAACTGGTTTTCAGTTGCCCTTTCTCACCCCTACAGAGAACCTGTCGACTCTAATAACTTTATTAATTACTGAGACTGGACTTTGGCACAATCCTTGTAAGCGGAATATACATCTCTAGTATTTAAGGCAACAGCTGCGTTTCTCTCTCTCTATGTCTGTGTGTGCTTGCGCTATATTAATTTATTCCATTTCCTTTTTTAGGGCCTCAAGTGAATTTGGAAAGCCGACAGTGCTTAAGTACTCTTACTTTTGGCTTTGTTTTATTTATTTATTGCTAGGTACAATAGAAATGTAGCTAGCTTAAATGAATTTTAAAGCTTTAAAAACTTTCGTTCGTTTTTTGTTCTTCCTTTTTGGTTATATAAATCTCTTGAAATCTGCTTTTGCTCATTATCATCATCATCTAATACACCCATTGGCTTACATATGGCAACTATTTTCTCACAAATTGGTATAAATGATAGGGATTAGGCCCCACAGCGTTGGTCATAAATAATAAGTTGCTGCTGCTAGTAAAACCAAACCAGCCAAAACCTAACCCAAACCAAAGCAAAAAAAGAGGAGAAAAATGAAAACGAAAGCCGAAAGCCAAAGCATGAAAATTCCCTAGAGGGAAGGCCAGCGAGCGCAAAAAAGTAGGCAATGATTTTTATTAATTGATAAGCATTTGCAACAAGTTGCCTGCCATTTGCGCCTTTGTGTCTGTTTATTTATATTCAACCAAGCAACTATTCGCCTTTACTAAATCCCCTACCAAAAACACCCCCACCCCTCCCGTGCCATCTCTGTCTGTGGCGTATTCCCTAAATACTTTTCTCATATTTGAGGTAAGATTTAAGGGCTTCTGCCTCATGCCATTTATCTGATCATCGCAATGAGATAAGCTAGGTAAAAGAAAATGAAAAAAAAAACAGCACATAGAGAGAGAGAGAAAGAGAGAAAAAAAAGTAGAAAATATAAACTAAAATGAAAGGGCAAAAGGAAAAGTCTGTAAGGTATTTGCACAGTGCGAAACGGACATCAAAGCAAAGTATAAATTTCTTTATTTTCCTTCTTTCTCTTTTTGAATAGGTAAAAAGTCTGAATGTCTGAATGGAGGATTCTAGAAAACATAAAACTGAATTGTAGAAATGTGCAAAAAGGAATAAAAGAAAAAAATTACGAAATAAAACTTTACATCACAGGATATTGATATTGATTTGCTGAGACAGAAAGAGACTAAAAAAACGGTTATTATTTTTTATACGAGCTCAGAGAGAGAGAGAGAGAGAGAGAGAGAGAGAGAGAAAGAGAAAAAAACTTGTACCTCAAACAAGTTTGATAAGTTTAAAAGAAAGAAGGAAAAATTTTATAATTTGTCTGAACTTTTATTTAAAAGAAATTACTTTTATTTCTTTTACTAATTACAGCGAAAAAAATGGAAGAAAAAAAATTCTCGTAGGTTAAGTTGCTGCTTCGATTTTCAGCTACCCTATAAGTTGAAAAAGTTTCAATATTGGGGAGGACTCGACTTTGATCAGTTATTTAATGATCTATGAGGTGTTTTGTTCTGGCTTAAAATGTTGTGGATGTTGTTGCCCGGCTTTAGGTCTCTCATCTCATCGATGTTTAGACTTAGAAATAGAACAGCAGTTAAAGATAAAGTAGTTTTAATCATCCAGTATCCAAAATTTTGTTTAAGAAACATTTTTTTTTGCGTATCAGTCACCTAGAAGAGATAATGTTCACTGGAGGAACAACAAGAATGTTTTCCTTGCCTACAGAACTTTAGAGTTTTATATAGAAATGCCTCCTGTGACGCATCTTGAGCTCATTGCATGCATTTAGAATGGCCTTAATATACTCCAATTCTATGCCTACAGGGTGTAGAGAGAAGTGTACAAGTTTTAGTTTAATTTATGAATGGCAAACGACTTTTATGTTTTGCCAATGTTAACGGTTGACTAATTTGAAAAGCTAACAGAGAAAGAAAGAGAGAGAGAGAGAGAGAGGAAAAAATGTTTAAAAAAATGCAGCATTCTTCAAACTTCGAACGATACTCGAAAAAATATTTTTCTTCCTGCCTTATGTAAGAAAGTTTTCCGGTTTTCGTTTCATTTTTTTCATACTCTGCACTCTGTGAAAAGCAAACTTTGCTGCCATCTTATAGCATAAAACAGGGGGCCAAGAAAAATGTGCACTTGTCAGCAAAAGAAAAGCGCAAAGAAAAGAAGAAATCGAGGTTGCTCTGCGCCTGCACCGAAATCATTAAAAAGAGGGAAATGGCAGCGTAATTGATAAAGGAAGAAAAAAAAAACCCAGAGGGGGGAGGGAAGAAAAGAAAGGAAAAGAACATACCATGAGGGCACTGTGGATGAAACTTTACAGCGATGACATCGTTAAAAAGTCTACCAAGTACTTCCTACTGACTTGTTGGGGATAGTCAAGTACTTGCCAAGACCGAATTAGTGGCCACAAATTGGCCAACTTCAGAGATTCATTCAGAAGAAAGCATCAGTAAAATGGATAGCAGAGAGATTAAAGTGAGTATGTGTGTGTGTTGTGTGTGCGAGTGTGATTTACTCAGCCACTTTACTTCTCATTCTCAATGATATGCAAATGGGAAAATATTTAGTTGCACCAAAAACGCAGAAAAATGTTCAAAAAACAAGAAAAAGAAAATGGCAAAATGGCATTTCTGAGTTATTTCTACCAAGTAGAGAAAAAATGGTATTTGTTTCTTGGTTTTTGTTTTTTTTTTCTTTGCTTTTTGGGTTGAAACAAAGCAGCCATGAAGCGTGGCAAGAGAACTGACCCAATGTCTCACCCATTCTTTTCTTTTCTATTTTTTTTTCTCTACTCCATGCTCCATGAAACCTTTTCCACGGCACTTAAACCAAACTAACAAAAGTTCGCATTGCTTTTATTTGACTTGGCTTCTGCCAAGAGTAGAAGAAAGAGAAAAATACGCTGCATAAGTCATTTGCATAAGTTCCTGTTAAACTTGCCGTCACCACCCCCTCCCCTTACACACTCCATTCGTTACCCTGCCACCCACAAGTCATCCTCCCCCCCTCCCTCTCATGTTTCTTACCACAAAAGTGGAAATTTTTGTTTTCGCAATTGTGCAGAAAAGTGGACGCTCATTTTAATATGAGAAGAAGAAAAAAAAAAAAAAAATACATTTAGAAATGGACGAATGAATATATTTTCTACTTTATTTGGCAGGCGAAACTTTTTCGCCTGTCTAAATATTTGTTTAGTTCTTTGTAATATATCTGATTTTTTTTCCCGGCCATTCTAATTACGTTGGTTTTTCATTTTGCTTTTTAATCAAAAACGAAGGAAAAAAAAAAAACAAGAACAAGAATAACTAGAGAGAAAAGAAAACTTGTTCCCTTTGAGTATGAAAATCAATAAGTTTTTTTTTTCTTGTTTTTTTCATGCCCTCAAGGGGCAAAACAATAAAATTCAATTCAAGGAAATCAACTTGGTAAATTTGTGTTCAATGAATTGGCCCTCCGGCTGGGCGTACGAGCATATTGATGATGCTGATGACTGTCAATGCCACGCCCACATACCATAAATACATATATGAAAGGAAATGAAAAATATTAGAATTTATCATAAATTTTTATAAAAAAAAAAAAAAATATTTACAGTTATGGTAACTCAAACGCAGATCTTAGTTTAGATAATAGGTATAAATTATTTTGTAAGTAAATTTAATACTTCTTTCTCTACTTATTCTAGATATTACTATATATACAAAGATATATATAGTATAGTCATAAATTTTCTCCTTTATTTTTATAAATTTTACTTAACCATTTATTATTTTTTCTTTTCCTGCTTTTGGAATGCCACGTGAAATACTTGAGATAATTACTTAATTAACTTTTTTTTTTCTTTTCTATTCAATGTCATAGTCATATTCGAATGCAAATCATTTCATGAATATTTGTTTGGTTCGTTTGTTTCCATTCCATCCACCCCATTTGCAATTAGCATAAACTTTGTTCGTATTCATTGAAGGACAATCAATAATAATAACCAAAATGCCAGGCAACATTCAGTACTGGTCTCAATGCCATTCATTTATCCCACTCAAATTACGAATATAATTACGAGTAGAGCTAGCAAAACAGTAATTAAATGAAATATACTCAAGTCTATATAGAGAAAGAGAGAAAGGGAGGGAAAAAAAGACTGAAGAAACCTAAGAGAAACTTGAGAAAATCGCGTGACTTTTAAATTAAGTCAGGCAAGCGCTTACTACAAGCGAGTGGGAGAGAGAGAGAGGGAGCTACGGCCTATATATAACTAAAGCCTAAGTTAAAAAATAAAAATATACTTATTTTAATTTGAAATTTGTCGCATACCTAAACGAGACCTTGGCCCGAAAAAGCCTTTAAAAAAAAATAAAGAAAGTCACTTGAGTTGTGATTGAATAAAACATTTTCATGTTTTCCTTTTTTTTCATTTTTTGTTTTTTGAAGTTTACGAAAAGTTTTTTTTTTTTACGATTTGCCAACCTTTTTGTTGGTTATTTAACGAGCCTGCCACTTGTTGTGACGCCCACAAATACATATGTATATATATAGTATATGTATATATAAAATACAACAACATAATTTAACCAACATCTTCATATGTCAAAAAGAGAGAGGGAGAGTTGGGGTAAAAGTGTTAGAAAGTGGGTAAAGTGTTGGCAAAAGTTTTTTCGTTTGTCAAAACGTAATAAAGTGCAAACAGTAGCAAAAATAATGTGAACACATAAAAAAACATAAAGTTTCATTTTTTTGTTGTTTTGTTTACCGTGTTACCCACCCACAATGAACTGATTGTTTTACCCTTTTGCCAGACACATAAATGATATAGACAAGGGGGGGAAAACTTGAACTTGACACTGACAAGTACTGAAAGAAAATGCGTCCAGCGGGTATATTTGTATCTTATTTTGAAACAACAACCAAAATAGATAAGGACAGAAGAAAGGAGGAGTGGCGAATAGAGAGAAGGAGGGAGAGAATGGGAATCTAGAAAACTTTCTCCCCTTACTTTTTGTGATGATAGACAAGATGACAGAATAATATAATAATGATTTGTGCTGTTGGCATAAGTTTAATTATATTATAAATTCAACTTTTTCAAGTGATTAATACATTAAGTGAACTTTTCCAAGTGATTAATATATTTAAGTGAAGAAGTTAGAAATTAGAAAATTAAATGAATAAATTGAAAACTTAAATATAGATATACTGTTATAACACATCATAAGCGGGCTAAAAATAGTTTGCTAAATGTTCAAATGTTTGCCAAAAGCACACCAAAGTGAGCTTGGGTGAAGATTTTAACCAATAGTTAATTGCTTATATAAAGTTTGATTTATCAAATTTAAACATTTAATCTTGAGCAGGCTTAAGCTTTGATTTGATGTACTCGAGCAACATGACTTAGAGATAAAGTCTTTTCATGTGAATTTGCTTAAACTAGTTGAGAATTACAACGAAATGGAGCAACACGTGTTGTAGCTCTTTGAATTGATTAACCGGCAAGTTGCCTTACAATATTACCTAATAAGCAAAACTCTTCTTTTGAATATAAACATAATTTACATTATATTGATAAATCAAAAATGAAATTGATAAAAGTCGCTTGGTTACAGCTTGAGACACTTTCCAGCTGACACTTAATTTTATTGAACGAAATATTGAATGAAATTATTGCTCTTGAGACAGTAACAAAGTGACTGAGTGACAAAATGATGCTTCTAAGAAAAGTTCTTACAGTGGAAAAACTTTTGTTTATTAAATTTGGGAAATTTTAAAGATTTGATTATATGTTTATTGCTTTTAACATAGTAGAAAATATTTCCATTTGAATCCTGGAATTTTTATATTTATTAACTACTTATAGATACTTTCATGTGACTGGACTAAGGTCACATTTTAGATCATATCATATATCTGTAGGTTATTGAGAAATTTTTCATATGTTCCCATTTAAAGTTTCCATTAAGCGAAATAGTCCCTTTGAGTACATTAATTAAAATGGATATTTATTATCCATAATGTATGTGCGAAGTGTACGGTAATTTCCATATAAAGATATGTAGTTATCCTGCGTATTGTGTGTCCTAGTTATATCTGCAAAAACCAGGTTAGAGTTGCCCAAAAAAAAAGGGAAAAACTAAGTTTCATACTGCCAAAATATACAAAATAAATATGTGTGTGGGGTAAGTGTACCCCTGTGATTTTTTTTTTTTTTTTTTGGGAGCAAATTTAGTCATTACTTTGATAGAGAGAGAGTGGGAGGGGGGTATCGAGGTGTAGCATAATATGCACAAACACATATCCTGTATGTCCTGCTGCTGCTGCTGCTGGTGCTGCTTTGGAGCGCATTTGCATGTTGCTCGAGCCAAATACTAGTTGGAAGCTCTTACTTCTCCCTTTTTTTTGTCATTTTCTTTTTCTTTTTTTTTTATTTGTGAATATGTATATTTTTCTTTGCCGAAGGGACAGGTTGCGGTAGTGGTTGACGGTATAGTGGTGCAGGGGGTTGGAGGGGGACAGTGGTGGAACAGCGAGTCATGTGCGGCAGACATGCATAATTCAAAACGTGGCTGGGAAAATGTTTGCTCGGCATGGTAGCCACTTTTTATGCTGGTAATTCGACTATAGGGACATGCCTGCCATGTAGGTGTATATGTCTCAGTGTCTGAGAGGGTGTGTGTGCATGTGTGGGTGTATGTGAGCGTGTGTGTTAACGCAATTTTCGTTATAAAAAGTCGCCGCCTTTGGTTTTCTTTACTTCTGTTTGATATATTTTTCACACAACGTCTGCTTGTTAAATTGTTGGCGGCAATTTTGAGGTTAGCGTGACACACACACACATACAAAGGCACACCCACGCACTCAGGCATATATATATATGAGAGTATGCCAGAATCTGGCCCTGCAACCAAGTTTATGTTTGTAAAGTTCTCAGGGGCTAGTTGCTGCCGTTATACATAGTTTCTGCTGCTGTTGCTGCTGCTCCTCTTGTATAGTTGCTGTCGTTTTTGTTGTTTGGTGTTGCTATTGTTATTGCTGTAGTTGGTTTAGCAGTCACACATTGCTCCTATTTTCTTTTCACACTTTTCACATTTTTTTTCCCCATTTTCTTTACATATTTGTAGTTGTTGCTGTTGTTTGAGGCCGCCTATGGCATTTTATATTTACCATTAAAATAAAAAAAAAAACAAATTCACGGTGATTATAAATAAATGGAAATTTTTTGTTGCATACTTTTTGGTTTTCGCCAAACTAAATTTATAGGCGAAATTAATGGTTGATGTTTGAGTAAAAAATATATACAGAAAATATTGTTCAATATAAAATGAATTTGGTAAATAAAAATGCTTCGAGTTGAGTAAGAAAAATATGCAACACAGTTATAACCCAAAAATTAAAAGCTCTACGGTTCTAACTATGTTATCCATTCTCCTAAAATCAGATATATGTACATATGTACTCGCCGTTATCAAAATTGAAAGTTCAAAACAAGAATTTGCATAACTGAAATATAAAAAATTTAAAAAATTTTGTTTATAAAATAGACTTTTCTTGGAAAAGAATATTCCTTATAAAAACATTTCATTTTGATCATTTTTCTATTATATTAAGTAAACTTTAATATGTTTCATTTGCTTTTGGTTTACTAATTCATTAACCAACAATTTCCTAGCACAGTTATTAAACTATATTTATAATATTTCTTTATATTCTTATTATTTTCCTTCTTCTTTTGAACTTAAAAAATGAACGTGTAATTTAATGAAGCAAGCAAGTCGTCCTTGCCGACATTGAGTATACCCTGTACCAACTAGTTACATTAAGTAAAGTCGAACACCATCGAATTTCATTTAAAATTCAGTTTAACACGCAGCAACAGCGAACGCATGCTATCTCGCTCACTTTTGCTTGTTAATGTCGCCCTTAGGGATTCAGTACAAAACGTATATACGTACATACGATGTTTATTGTCCGATTTCGACTAAATTTGGTCTGCTGATACAGTTTGGGTATATAATTAGTTGTGCTAATTAAGAATACGATATCATTAACACAGCGCTATAAATTCGTTTTTTACAAATTCCGAGGCAGAAGAGGGCGTGGCAAAAATTCGAAACAAACTTGATCTGTGTACATACTAGACGGATCTACAAATCAAATTTGGTAAGTTAGGCTTTTATAGTCTCCAAGATCTCGATGTTCATACGGACAGACATAAAGTCGGAAATGTCTCAAACTCGGCTAGTGATGCTGAGAAGAATATATATACTTTATGGGGTCGGAAACGCTTCCTTCTGCCTGTTACATACATTTTGGCGACTTTAATATACCCTTTTACCCTATGGGTACAGGGTATAAAAATCAGCATAGGTAAAACTAGCTCTATAGATTAGTATTTCTTAAACCATTCGTAAAAAAGTTACTATTTAAACTAGTAAAATTACGGAGGATCATTTTAAAGTTTTACAAATACAGATATTTACATTAACTTTTTAAAAAGCATAAACCAAATTCTTTTTCTGAGTTTCCCAACGAAAATTTTTGTTTTTTAAAGAGCATTAAAATATCGCATAATATACACAAATCTCTATATGGAAACCTAGTTTTAATTGACTTAAATTCTACTTGTATTTGTGTGTGTGTGTGTATGTCCTGCTTGTTGCAACTTCTGACAGTGTTGGTTAAATATGCAAAAGTTAGTTTTTTTTTTTATCTTGAGGCATTTCTTCTAATGTTTTTCCATATTCTGCAACACGCGATTGTTGCATGTTTGGCACTTGACTTGACGTCTCAAAATGTGGTGCAAACTGGGCCAATTTGGCTTAAAGAATGAAAGAAATTTACATAAAGAAACACATAAACACTCTTTTTCGCCCAGGTGCAACAAATTTTGCTGATTAAACAATTTTATATTACATTTTCTTTTTTTGTTTTTCGTTATCTATTTAATCTGAATGCATTTTAAAGTTGCTGTAAATGTTATTTATATGCTTGCCATCGTCTGAAGCACTGAAGAGAATTATTTAAACTGTAATTCTCGACATAAATAATTCGCTTCGAGCCATGCCAACTGGAAGGACATGCAGCATAAAAGAGAGATAGAGTAAGAAGTAGCAAGATAGAGAGAGACGGGGAGAGAAAACATGCAGCTGCCAACAATTTATTGGCTCGAAAATGACAACAATCTGTAGAAGGCAGCAGACAGTGGGGGGGAGCGTAGACTCCCCAAAGAAAAGGAGCAGGACAATTATCATTGTAAACATTTTCCAAGGCAGATCGAAATGACACACAACAACACAACACAGACAGAGAAGGAGAGAAAAAAAGTCGAAGGAAACGAAGTGAAAATAGTGAAAATGCTTGAGCAATCGAGACAGATTGTTAAATGTAGATAGAAAAACGTTTTAAGCGTGATAGTTTGTAATATCCTGTGCTCTAGGACTAAGTGGGTATATTAGGCAGATGATTTGGAGTGAAATTGTGAGGATAGTTTAGTCGAATGAGTCTATATATGTTTGTACAGTTATTTTTCTGTCTTGTAAAACTGATTGCCTATCTATGCGTTTCTTTCTGTGGACTATAAAAACCAGAAATTCGAAAATTTGTGGTAATATCTTGGCCTTGATTTAACTCTTTTTGGCTTCTTCTGGTTAAGCAGAATGTCTGTTAACAAACAATTTTCCAGAAACATCCGTCATTCAAGTGCTGCAATTGGCTTGTGGCATGTGGAAATCTCTTTGCTCTGCAGCACAGAGAGAGAGAGAGAGAGAGAGAAAGAGAAAGAGAGAGGCTTTCTAGGAAATGGTAATTCCATCTGCTTATGTAATTGAGTTGATTATTTACTTTTGAATATGAATATAAAACCGACATACTTATCATACAAGCTCAGCTGTTGCCTCAACTCTCAAAGCTCAAATTGGCTTTAGTTAAAGCTCATAAAGACAGTAGCAAGAAGTCCTCCAGTTTACTGATGCATTGCCTTCATTGTCTTTAAGAAAATTTAAATAAAAGATATTATTAATTAAGAATTGATTGGCAATGAGCTTGATATTTAGCTATTCACTCCAAATCACTGAGCATTCAATACTAAGAATATATTCTTATATTTTGATTGACAAATTTACTTCAGTGTGGTAGATAATAGCTATTTTTTCTCAATCTATACTATATATCCCGGTAAGTTAATACCTAAATCTATTGGCTGTCAAAAAATTTAATGTGTACAATTTAATTTCTTGTCTTTTGGTTCGTTCGCATCGTTAATCAAAGTGTCTTTAATCTCACGTCAAGTTATGTAAATAAACAATTACGAGCATTTATGTCTGAGCACACACACACGCTTCTACATATATACGTGGCCAAACACACACATACACACACAAGGGCACAAATTTTGCGGCTTAAAGTTAATTCATTTCGCAAAGTGTTTACCTAACCTGGCATTAAAATGGGCTAGAGACATTTCAGCCATCATCGTATGTTCCTCCTTCCTCCTAATTTCTTGCCTCATAGCTATCTCTCTTTCATCCTTCATCCTCATGTCCTTAACATGGCTACCTACATAAATTCGATAAACATAAACATACGAACACTTCACATACACATACCCATACTCACACACACTCACTGACTGCCAGTTAGCAAACAAAACCGGAAGGAAACGCGTTTGAATTCATCCAAGTGCAAACATTTCAATTTGAAACTGATAAGTCACATTAATGTTCAGTTAACTCGGCCTAAAAGCAGATTTAGGCAGCCATCATCATTGTTGATAGCATTTTACAAAAATTTTCCATCGATTACATTTCACATCTAATGCATTTTCCCCCTTAAGCACTAGCAACAGACCAACTACAAACTACAACTACTTTTCTTTTTCGGGGTTAAGTGCTTCTAAAACTGTAACTGAAGCCAAGTGGCAATTCGAATGCCTTGAGGAAACTTTTCTTCAAGAGTAAATTGTGAAGCCTGAGAAGCAAGTCCTTATGCCTCTGAGTGAGTAATAGCAATGTGGAAAGGCATTCAGAGAGTGATACTTTTCGAAGTAGAGCAGAGTGATGAAAAGGAGAAGTAGGGGAAGGGGTATATGTATCAAACTATCGGCATAGATTTGGTTTGACTTGCTTACAAATGAAACCACATCTAACTTGAAATTTATAAACGAGCATGTGTATATAGGTTGCTTTTAGAGAAATTTAATATAATCCCAATGGAAATTGTATCTAACATAGTTAATTGGGACATTTCGATACGAGTTTGTTACAAATTGTTTATTTATGGATATAGTTTCTTTTAGTAATTATAAATTAATGAATGATTAATGAATAAGTCAAGCGAGTCGATGGACTTTAATTCCACGACTCTTTAAATCCTTTTTAGGCAACTCTCTGGCCAACATACCCAAGAGACATTTTTTTTGTAACTTACTAGCTAAATGCCTCTTACTGCTAACTTACTTGACTGCCCTCTCTTGGGCAGCTAATCTGACTGACTTGACGTACATTGACGAAAGAAAGTAATGCAAATGAACTTTGGGTGATAAAACAATCGTCAACTTTGGGTAATATAGAATGCCTGTTCTCTTTTCTATTTTCCCATGCAGTCCCATGCAGTTATATGGAACATTTTTAGTGATCTCGTGAAATATTTTTCCAAGTGGACTATCAACTACATCAATGTTAGTTAGCCTGTCTAAAGTTGCCTTAATGATTTTGAAGAAATAAGTTTTTTACCCTTGCCTTAGTATTAACTTTGAAATGTTAAATAAGATTGCAAAAGGACCAACACTCAACTACCAAAACCAATTTCAAATATCGTAACAATAATCGATGATAAGCATATATTGTGTCACTCATACTCATATACTTTTATAAAGATAATTAGAAATATTCCTGCAGCTAAAAAGTTCCGAGTTAATATAATTAAAAATTTAAAAGAGAAAAACAACAACAAGTATAAGAAAAAAAGTTGCGATGATTCAGTTATAATGCGAAAACAGTTGCTTTTTAATTAAAAAAGATTTTCTTTTTTTTTTTTAGTCTTCTTCATAAGCTTTTCTTAAAAGCAAGTTCTAGACGCTTTATTAAAATAGTGTTTTACCGTGCGTATGAGCAACGTAACAAAACAGAAAAAAGAAGAGGAAAAATATTCAGATAACTAGATAAAGAAAGAGAGAGAGAGAGAGAGAGAGAGTGAGAGAAATGAAAAGAGTGAAAGGAGATTTTTTATTTTGTTTTCCTTTCTAGTTGATTAAAGTTATTTTAATTGGTTTTTAATGTTAATGGCAAAAGTTGCAACATAACAAAAAAAAAAATGAAAACTAACAAAGTTTTCCTCTTTATATCTGTCTATCAGTCAGACATTTTAAATTGAAATGTTTATCCATTTCGTGCAATATATGCGAAAAATGCATTCAATTATTTAGCTATTATTAGATAAATTTCATTTCATTTTTAATTAATGCACTGAAAAAAAGTGTATCGAAAGGACGAAAAGAAGGACGGAATGAGTAAAACCAAAAATAACAAAATGCTTTTACGTATTTATTGGCGGATTTGTGCAAAGTTCCTTCTTTTTTTTTATTTTTGCCTAAATGAAACCAAAAAGTTGCACAAAAGCCAAAGGTAAAAGCCTTTAAGCCATAATTTAATATATTGACACAAAGCTTTGTCGTAAGACGTGTCTTTGCTTCATCATAATCCTCACCATACCCCCTACTCTCTATCTCTTTTGCTCTCTCTTTCTCTATCCTTCCAACCAATATTCTATATTGACAGCTGTCAATGGAGAAGCTTCCTCCTCTAACCAGATAAAAAAAAAAATACGAGAATGAGAACGACAAAAAAGACTCAAAAGAAAAGTAAGTTTTTCCTTTATTTTTTTTTCGTCATTCTTTTGGCTTAATGCGCAACTATGCGGAAAATGTTTGCGCTTAGTTTGAGTTTAGCATTGAGGTAAATTTTGTTTTTTTTTTTTTTGGTATATAATATACATATATTTGTATATGTTATTTGACAAGCTAAATGAACTGACCCATTAGGGTCATCGGAGGCAGATAAATGGGTACTTATAAATAGGTAAAAGAAATAGGCCAACTGTTTAATTATTTCCTGTTACCAAAACCATAAGAAATTGGAACTTATTTGAAGTTGCAATAAAAAGCCTTTAAGTTTGCCTAAGCAAAGGGAAGGCCAGTTCATTTATTTGAAAAAGAAACAATTTTTAGATATCTCTTAACCTATTGTGCTGATTATAAGAAAATGATATTAATCAATTGTATGGTTTCCCTCTGTATCAATTCCTTATAAAGTATTGTAAGTATTCTTAAAACATCTTTAAAATAGGAGATATTAGTTTTTTGTTCCACAAACTCAAAATTTTTCATTTATTCACAAAAGTGATAAACAATTTTGTTTTTAAGACCGATCAATGCAAACTAGATCATTTGTTGTAGAAATCGCTAAAAAAAACACGCTTGGTGGCAAAACTCTTAAGGTTTAGTTTGAGTTGCCTCTCTGTTTTGTGCCTCCTCTGTTAGCTGATAGTTATCGGTGACAGCATTAAAATAGGCCAAATTATCCATCTCTGTGTCACGTTGGGCATTATACGAATTCCATACACTGTAAATTCCATTTGATGCACTTGTCTCTGCATCTTCTGGCAAAGATGCAACAGATATTGTGGAACGAATTGCAGTTGTTGGTGGTGGTGATGGAGCCACTGCTAAATCTGGTGAAGAATTTCTCTGGCTCCATAGACTGCTGTTTTCCTCATCATAGAGTATGGGTAAACGTGATGCAGCTGATTTTTTGGGTGACTTTGGCTGAGCTGTAAGCTCTTTTACACGATCCGCATAGCGTAAGGTGTTTAGGGTATGCTCCACAGAATTGAGTCCAGGTGAGATCATAGCTATCATGCAAGTCTTCACTTTATCACCTCCAATGAAAGAATCACGCAGCACTTGGGTTAGCTTCGAACCGCGGAAGGGCACATGACTAGATTGACGGCCCAGGGCACGAATGCATTCTTTGAGGGCTAAGAGAGATTTATTGATCTCAGATGCTTCGAGGCGGGTTAAGCGATCGGCAGAGTCATTGTCAGCTCCTCGCTCATTTCCTGCCAGATCAATTAGAGAGAATTTACCATGAAGACGATTATTTTTACTAGACCGAAGAACTAGTTGGAAGACAGCATGGGATCGCGATGATTTGGAGTTGGCTGATGTTTGTCCCGAGGTGCGAACATTATTGCCCAATTCCAAAAGAGCCAAAACATCATTGGTATTCTTTACCATCATTTCTGTGAGACCCACCACTTGGACAACTTGATGGCCATCTTCCAGAACTCTCAATTGCGGTTTACCTGGCATAAGCAAATCATAAACCCGCGTGCCATAGATCTCAAAGAAACTACAGGTAACAGACAGACCCAAGCGAATATAAGTAGCCTGTCGTAGGTTATTAAAGAAATCAATGGCAGCCATGGCATAGATGCCATCTCGAGGATTCTGTTGTTTGCCTGTAAATTGACCACCCATTGTATGGGTCTTGCCACTTCCCGTTTGTCCATAGGCAAAACAGGTGGCCATTCCCCCTTCAAAGACATGTTTGACTAAAGGACGAGCTGTATACTCATAGACCATGGCATTCGAGCAATCCTCATTAAAGGTGTAGTCGAAGCGAAAGTTATGATTCTCAAGGAATTTAACAAGATTGACATGTCTACGCGGCTCATGGACCACCAAAGCATCTTTACTAGGCACAGTGATCACATCTAGTTCATGCTCCTTTAGCTCCTTACGATTCAGCGGACGTTTCCGCACACACACCACAATCTGATGGTGTTTCAATTGACCTCGTGTACCGGATTGTAATGGATGGAAATCCATTTGTAAGCGATGAAGTCGTATCATTCTAGCCAATTCCCAATTGGGATTGCCAGGATCTTCGTTTTTTTGTTGCTCACGCAATTCACGGGCCATGGCTTGTTGCTGGCGGCGTTTCTCTCGCTGTTCCCTCAAGTGATCCACCTGCAGGACAACATCATCCAAAGGCATTTGCCTGGGCATGGCAGTGACTACACGCGGTGGCAATCGCCGCGGAGCAAATGTACTGCCCGCCTTTAGGCGTGGCAAGGCAAGCGGACACACACTTAGCCGCAAGGCGGCCGATACCACAGTGGCTCTAGGAGGAATCGAGGCTGTGGGATTACAATTGCATAGCGGTGCCTCATAAATTTGTGGATTCAGTTGCACAATCATTTCAATTGGCAACTCTTTGCCATGTATCGTACAGCCCTCTGTCCATTCCACAGTCACTATGTTATTGGTTCCGCCATCCAGCTTAATAATCCTTGCCAAATGCACACGACCATCTGATCTTTTGATGTAAACTTGTTGATTGATCGATAGGATGTCCATGAGATAAACCAAATACAACAAATTTTGTAATTTAATAAGTCTGTGTGTGTGTGTGTCTGTGTCTGTCTGTGTGCCTAGATTTTATTTTATTATCGATTTCTACAACAAATTTGTGATGTTTTTGTGTGTGTGCCAGAAGTTTACTTTGAAAATTCAATGTGCAAGAAATTGTTACGTTTCGTATCGAAATCACGACAGGAAAATCAAAAACTGTTTAATAAAACATTTATCCATTTAAAAATTAATCAAATTTTATATCCATAAAAATGTTGCATCATATCAATGGCTCTATTAGACATTGCAATGTTTACTTTATGGCAGAAAAATATATATATATATATGTATATATACATGTGAAAATGACAGAGAAATGAAAATGAAAATTCAAAACGAGAATTGGCCGGTTCTTGTGTGTACTCCTACCATGGCTGGACTAAACAAATATGCCAGTTAGGCAAACATACACGCCAGTAGACCAGACACACACATGAAAAAGCTACAAAATTTGCATATCATCCAACCAGGTGGAAGCAGTAGCATCATCACCTGGAATAGGGGAAGTTGGAGGAGTAGGAACGTACCTAACCAAAGCAAAGCAAAGCAAACCCGGCTTATTTGCCCAATTCTTGTTGCATTTAAAGGCATTTCTGGCTTTTCGTTTTTACTGATAATTACACGGTAAATTTGCCAAATGTGACGACAAATGGTAAACTGAATGCCAAAGAGTGTGTGTGTGTGTGTATGCGACTACCTCACTAACTCGCCCGTGCACACATACATAGAGAGGGAAAAGAGGAAAATAAGCGCAAGCACTTCAAAAAATAAATAACAATTTTGTACGTTATACACGTCTCGGCTTATGCAAACGTATCTGTAACTTGTGTGTGTGTGTGAGTGTGTGTATATGAGTGCGCCTAAAAGTATACTTCATGTCGTGTTTTACAAGACAAACCAGCTACACTCCCCCCCGATCAACTCAACATCACCCCAGTTGAGCAAATACAAGGCAAAGTCCTTCGTGCCAGTCAGTCCTTCTAGTAATAGTGTTAGTGTTGAGTTTGTTATTGTTGCTGCCCATCATCACACATACCCAAACGAAAATTGAACAAATTGTATTAAAAACAATGACGAAAACGACATGAACATCATGGAGAAATCCATCAACGAATATATTTGTATCTATATATAAATGTATATAGAGACATTTGTATTGATTTAGAGTTGCCTTTCTCAACTTGCCAGTCAATGCTTCAAAAGTTAATATAGTTTCTAAAATCGACTGTAAAACATACAAATTTAAAATAGTTAATATCTGGTGAGTTGGAAAATATATATCAAAGAAATCCATATCTACGAATGGATGTCCTTTTTAACCATTTTAGGAACCTTTAGCAGAATAATGGATGATAACTAACCGTCAGATAACGAGTTACAATAAAAGTTTCTTCCGCTGCAAACCGAAAAAGTAAAAAAAAAAAAAAAAAAATAATCTAAAGAGAAAAACAAATAAAAAAGAACAAAAATTTCGCTGTCCTCCATTTTGCGATGTTTCGTAAACTAATTTACTTTATATTGGCCATGATTGGTGTTGGTGCGGCCATATTCTGGAGATTTAAAGAGGATGAATCTCAAAAGATTCAAGCTACCTCTTGTAATCCTTTTGTGCAAAAAGTCAGATATATGATGAGCGAGATGTATTACTATTTTCACGAAAATGAACGACCACGTCAAGAGTCCCTAAGTTCAAATTTCCTGCAACGTATGTGGGACTATGTGGGACTATAGAAATATCACGAGTAAACAAAGAAGAGAAGCAAAAGATGCCGATATATAAATACATATATAAATGAGTTTGGATCCATTGAATTTAATGCTAATCCTGCTACAACTAATAATAAATGAATATTATATAAGTCCGATTACAATTTGCAAAAACCATTTTACAATTATTTACAAACACTTTTCCCTCCACCTCTCTTAGATGCACAAAGGATATATAAATTGTGTGATATCCATTGTGAAATTGTTATTATTAAGTAAATTATTTATGCAATTCATTTAGTGTCTCTTCTCTCTCTCGCTTACTCTCACATATTTTTATGACACATTTGTTGAACGCGTAATTAAATCAAAAAATATGACAAAAGAGATTATCGCTGATTTTGTAAGAGGATTAATTCAAATGCATAAAATTGCACAATTCAATTACATTAATAAGAGAGAATATCTATCTGCCTGCAATCACTATATAATTTATTAAATATTACTTAGATTGATTACACACACACACACATAATGTTGATGAGAAATTGTTTTAACAAAAGTTTTTTGAACTAGGAAGAAACTATTAGGAAATGTGTCATTCAGTCTGCTCCCATTTCCTCTCCCACTTATTTCAATTGGTAGCACACAATACCAAACGAAAAGGAAAAAAAACTATTCGATACAGAAACAATGAGGGAAAAGCAAATGCGGGTTTTCTTTTCAGCTCTAAGCGACCACCATGAACCAATATAGCAGCTTTTCCTTCTTGTTTATGAGTGGAAGTGAAACCCTTAACAAGTGCTTGCAGCGTTCCTTGCATTCAATGGAGTGCACTTTCCATAAGGAATACTTGAACAAAACAAAAAAAAAAACCGAGAAAAACTACTACTACAAAAAAAAGACGCATAACAATAAAATGTGCATGGCCTTTGTTTGAATATTGAGTTCTGATGGGTTTTCCCGTTATGGCTCCCCCCTTCTATATTCATTGTCCTGAAATATATTCAAGACAACTCGCTCCATTTTTCTTTTCAAACAATAAGACTATAAAACTTGTTTTTTCTTTTTCTTACAATATTTTATTATTAGTGAATTCATTAGAGTTGGAAAGTGTGTGTGGGATGAAAGCTGGCAATAGGAATAGAAAATAGTTGAATAGATAAAAAAAAAATCACTCATTTAGACTTACATATCCTCACGAGCAAAACGTAAAGTCTCTACCAAACGGGTCAAAGGTTGTTCCCCCATACAAATCCTATAAATGACTGTGAATAGGGGAAACCTGCAACAAAAAAGTGGATGGAGTGGAATTTATATATTTTTATCAAATTCTTATGTCTTACTTATCCGATAAACCCTTCTTCTCAAGCATTATGTGTACCAATTCGGCAGTGACAGGACCCAAAGGTTCATGTCCTGGTATTAAAATGTGTTCCAATTCACTCAAAGGTTGTCCAGTTTTAACAAAAGCCTCTGCCAATTTACGATTGCGATTGGCTACCAAGAGAAATATAGAACTTTTCTTTCAAAATCAACAAATAGTTACCATAACAACTGGTGACCAAATCTGAAATGCCACAGGCCTCAAACAATGTGGCCATGCGGCAACCAGGATAGAAAACATCCACAAATTGTAGAGTCTCCAAAAAACCGCGTCGTATAATGCCAGCTTTAGTATTCTCATTCAGTTCCATGCCATCGGCACAGCCAGCTCCAAAGGCAATTATGTTCTAAGAAGAAATGAGTTAAAAATCAAAAACCATCTTTCATTTAGTACAAAATCTACCCTCAGTGTAGAGCAAATTTCCACACAATCAGCATCATCGGTGACTACGACACGAAATGTGGGTGATTTGAATATATCCTGCAATATGCGTAAATACTTCTGATCACGACAACCGATAGTTCCCTCCACAAAGTTATCATTGGCTATTTCATGGGCCAAATTGCAACCAACTAGCACAGAGCAGGGTATCTAATGGGAATATTTATCAATTATATGATTAAATAAATCTCTGAAATACTCAACCTTCAATTGTCGCATTATAATCTGTGATATCAAAACAATTTGACCATCATCTCCACGTTCGAAACCCTTAATCAGAGACACTGCATGAGCTGTAGGTTTTACCTTACCCAGTAAGGTTTTACAGCAACTGCTAACAAATGTCGGTGGTATGGCAAATATAATTATATCTGCATCGCGTGCCGTTTTCACAACATCATCAACAGCCACCTGAAAGGTTAATGAAGCTGGTTTTCGCTTTTCTTTTTTTAATTAACACTGTTTCCACTCACAATATTTGATGGTAATACAAAGTTCGGCATATACTTGACATTGATATGTGTCGTGTTGATAATTTCCGTTAATTTACGTCCATCGACCATTTCCTCATAGACATACATATAAACGATTGGCTCCAAAATTTGCGAAGTGGCCACATTTCTACCCACATTGCGGGCAATGGTTGTCGCCCAATTGCCAGAACCGATTATACAAACATTAATTCTATCCATTTTTGAGTTATTAGATGTGAAAACGTGTAAATGTAAATTGATACTAAAATATTGAGTTAAATCGAAATGGTTGTGTAATTGTAATGATTAGTGAGCTGTTTAAATGAGAAATGATTTAAGTGAATTCTAAATGAAAACCATCTTTAGATACTTTGGGAGCTAATTCCATTAAAATAAGTAATGGCCTTTTAAATTATTAAAGTAATATTTGTCCAAGAATAGAGACTGTAATGAAAAGATTTCAAACGTTTCGTAAGTTTGGATATATATTCAAAAATACTCTATCTTTTATTAGTAGTTAAGTAAGTTTACTATACTGAGTAATTCCAATTTCCATCTATAAGATTCACAAATCTAAATTCTTTTCTTTAAGTACTTTAAACACTTTTCCTATAAGAATTTAAATATCTTTTAAAAAATTGCCAAATTTATTGAGTTTCATACGATGAGTAAAAGTTTAAGGCTAATTAAGCCAAGGTCTTACTACTCAATATTAATTTATCTGAACGACCACAATTACATATTTGATGAAAAATTTCCAACGGGGGAAAATGTGACATTTTTCGTTTAGCTGTCATATTGATTGGCTAAATAGCCCGGCCGCTATCACATTACCATATTTATTTCACAATTTGACCTTTCACTTGCTTTCTTACTCTGTCTCTCTCTCTCTCTCTCTCTCTCGTTGCACAGGCTTAAATCTATATAAATATTGTTCATATATGTATGGCTATAGTATAAATATATATATATATGTATATTGATTGAATGCTGGTCAAATAATTCATTGGCAATGGCAACTGCAACAACAGCATTCAGAGAGAGAGGAGGGAAAAAATATTACGCATACGTCACGTACGCCAAACTGGCTGGCAAATAATTAACTGTAAGCAGGTCGTTGCCCTTCCAACGAACAGTAAGTAGTTCTGCGTCCTGCATCCTTTGTTCTGCATTGGACATTCGGCATCTGTATCCATTCCATTTCATAATTTTCATATTTATTTTTTAATTACGCCCGCAAGTATTTAAACAACAAAAGTTGATACAAATAAAAAAAAGGAAAACAACAACAACAAATGAAAATAAATAAAATATTAAATTGCCAGGCCAAAAGCCAAAGTGAAAGTTCTTCTGCTACTTCTCATTTTTGCCTACCAACTGAAAATCAATGTGCAAGAAAGTAAACACTTTTGGAAATTGCACGCCAACGTTGCTGCTGCCGCTGTCGCTGCTTCTGATGCTGAATCCTTGCCACATGCCTCCTGTCGGCCATGCCCCATTCTCCCCCTCATGCCATGCACTCGACTATGAAATCAAAATGGATGATGGGCAAAATGAAAATGGAATTTTTAATGAGTTGCTGCAAAGGCAAAGGCCAAAACGAACAGTTGGGATAAAAACAATGGGTAGTGAAATGACGATAGCCATAGAGATATATACATACATATAGAGAAAGAAGGACGCGGAGTTAAGGATGCGGAGACGGTGTCGATGGTAGTCAAGTGTGCTGGTCGAAAACTCTTTAAAAGGCGATGGCATGAATGCAAATTGCTAGATGAAAGTTAAATATATATAGAAATTAACTTTTTGCATGTTATAGACTATAAAGTCTTTAAACAGTCTGCGAAACTTTCTTACAAGGAACCGAAAAGAAGCATTAAGGTATTTTTTATGCGATCATTTTTATAAAGAGTGATAAGAGAGGTTAAAGTTGACCCTTTTCGATTTGCCAAATTTTTTTTATAAGCTAAAAATAACAAACAATCAAAGTTCTTTATAAGTATAAACTTATAGATAGATTGATGAATGAAGAGACAGATCTTTTAGAAAGAATTATAAATATATATGAGTATAGTAGAAATTCTATCCAAATTTTCCTCGTTTACCCAAGTAAAAACAACCACAAAAGTATATAAAGTCAGTTTATAGAATCATTCGCATTTGAACTTTACTTCTTTGAGTAACAATTTCACCTTAAGATGGGGTTGCCAGTTGCAAAGCAATTCGTAAAAGAACTAAAATATATAGAGGCCCCATTAAAAGTTTAACAGTGATTCTAAATTTCAAGTTTGTACTGCAGATAATACAATATACACATACACACACACAAAACATACATAACAACAACAACTACAACAAAATGATGTAAAAGAAAAACAGAAGAATCAAATTCTCACATCTGTTTGCCCCACAAAAAGTGCCTGGCATTAATTTCGGGTGTGTGTGTGTTTATTTTTTTCCTTTCACACACATAAAGAAAAACTTAACATGGGGCCATTTCAGTTTCCGTTTTCTGCACATAAAGTTTGTGCCACGCATTTTTATGCTTTCTGCATTATTTTGTTCCTTTTTTTCCTTCAACTTGTGTTTTTTTTTTTTTTTTTCATTTTATTACATTTCAAGCCAATAAAACTTGCCACCTTTTTGGCAAAAGAAAAACAGATATTTACTTGTATCCATATATATGAGATATATATGACTTATATACAGGCGAACGCCTTCGCTTTAGTTAAGGAGTGAGTAGTGAATTGTGAGTGAGTGTGCAGCACTTACTCATATGTATATGTGTTTGTAAATAATAAAATTATTTCTTGAATTTATATAGCTGCAAACGTGTCTTAAGATGCAAAACTAAATTTAAGATTAAAGCCAAAACTTTCACTCTATTTAACTTTCACTTTAAAATTTTTCTTTCAGAATAGGTAACTAGCGTATATTCATTCCATTTCAATTGTGTGTGAATAGGAAAAAGTCCATCTTTTCATAGAGAACTAGTTCAAAAGAAGACTCACTCATTCACTCTCTCTCACTCACTCACTCTCTCCTTGCAGCATGTTTTGGCATTTACGCATCGCTGGCCATTAGATACGAAATGAAGTTGCCTAACAGCCAGCTTGGTCTCTCTACTTTAAATGGCATTAAATTACGCGGCAAAGAAAGTTTTGTTTTTTTGGGGGGAGGTAAGGTGGAGAGTACGAGCCAAAAGTTGAAGGCACTGCGGAACGCTTTTTGGGATTCAAGTGGAAATCAGATACAGTGGTGGGATACAAAGGATCCGCAGAGAAGAAGGGGAGCAGTATGCAGAGGAGCAAGGAGAAGCCTTAGTCAACTTGTGCTGATTCTGATTTCGTGCAAAAGGCAAAAGGCGGTCCTACTATGGTGGTGCCAGCGGTTGGTTCGGGTTGGCGTAAGGTGGGTAACCTATGCAAACTCGTAGTGCTATTGCACGCCAGGGTCGCTCTGTGTTCTGTGTGAATGAAATCGAGATAAACTACTCACAATATTTACTTTTAATTGGAGAAGTTCAAAGAATAAACAAGAAAGAAATGCGGCAGTAAAAAAAAAAAAAGTTTTTCTTCTTCTGCTTGGGTTTCTTGTTCTACGCCATTGATTGCTTCCATATATAGACATGAGGATAGATTTTCTCATAGTTTAAGCTTAGGCCAAAAAGAAAAAATTAATATTCCAACAACATTTTAGTTAAATTTTTGTTGTTTTTCTCTCTTCTCACGGTGATTTTTACTCTCCTTTAACCTAATTTTAAAAATTCAAAGGCAATCAAAATAAAAAAGCGTCTGCAATTTTCTGCTTTTAATGTATTTTGTTGGTCTAAATGGTAATTAAAAATATGACCAGATGTCTGAGAAGAACTTGCCACTAGGCATGTCTGCATGGAGTTGGAGAGTGGAGGGGAGAGTAGACAGTGTGTTGAGGTCACTTTCACTTTGTGTGCTTCGAGGTCACTTTAAGCTAATTAGATAAACAGACATTTTTGAGAAAAAAGTGACTTAATTAAAAAAATTTAGTATATATAGTAGATAAGTCAGTTTCAAAGTTAGTAGATGAAACTATATAAAAAAAATGCTCTGCAGACCATTTAAAGTACTAGGATGGAACTTTTTGCAAATCGTCGCCGCCTATATCATCATCTCATTCATAATAATTTCTGCGGCTCAGCAGACTCAACTGCCTACAGTTTTTTTTTTGTACACGCTTCGCATCCGCCATCTGCATCCCAAATCATATCCTTGGCGAGGCATTGCCGAGACCCAGCTGGGCGAACACCAAAACTGTGTCAACGGAGCCATTTTGCTACTTGCTCCCATTTTAACCATTTCTTTTTCCGCAACGTTGATGGCGACATAAATAGCAACGTTTGCTTTGGGCCATCTCCATGTTGATCATCATCATCATCCCCATCATCATTGTTAGCATCATCATCTCTAGGCTGTGCATGTCGTCAATTTGCAGGTAACAGCCGTTGGGCTCATAAATGTAAACTTCTTTTTCGCCTGCCCGCCTATTTTTTTTTGGCTAGTTACATGTAATTATGTCATTTGCGCCTAGAGTTTGGTATGAAGGATTCCCTTAGGCATGCGTGCAAATTTCTGTTCCTCTTCTTTTTCTCTTTTTTTTTTTTGTTGAGTTGATTGCCAATTTAATCGGCTCAGCCATTTTGTAGCAACGAGGCTTTATGTTAAAGTGTGATGAGTGTGTGTGTGTGTTTGGTGGGCGTGGCATATGTTAATGTTAATTTATTTGCGCAGTGAAAGAAAAAATCGTTGCCAAAGCAAAAACATACATATCCTTGTCCTTGTCCTTTACTTTTCACATAATTTGAAAACGTGCTAGGCATATCCTTTACGGCAAATCTTTGAAATAAAAACTGATTAAATGTTCCCAAAAAAATGGAAAAAATATGAAAAATGTGAAAATTGTCATTGAGATGGGTAAACATATTTGGATATTAAAGCAAGATATGTGAAAAATTTAGAAGAAATGTTTAAAATGTTTTCTAGATACTCTTCATTATATTATTAAAAGTATTTGAGTATTTGAGAACGTTTAGCCAAGTAGAGGTAATGTGTGTTACTCTAGTGATACTAAAGTTAAGCAGGTGAACTGATAAACAACTACTTCTTCAACCCATTAGTGACCATAATTAATTTAAAATTAATGCCAAATGCTTTCATTGGAGATAAATTTTAAATTTGTATAATTTTTGTAGATAAATCAAAAGCCACAAAAGTAGTAGAATCATGGCAACATGGGCTTTCGGTTGGTACTTTAATTTCATATTGTTCTATTTATTTAATGAAATTCAATAACTGTTATACTTGGGTAGCTCATGAGTGAGTGAGCCCAAATGAATAGCTCACTGAACTGAGCCACTGAGCTTGTTGATTCAATATGGCTCAGTTTGGCTCACTAGCTCAGTTTGGCTCACTAGTTCAGTTTGGCACACTAGCTCAGTTTGGCTCACTAGCTCAGTTTGGCTCACTAGTTCAGTTTGGCACACTAGCTCATTTTGGCACACTAGTTCTTATGGTTCGCTCAACTGGCGATCGCAAAGTGAACTTATAAGCTATCTACAAGTGAGCCAGTGAGCTATATGAGTGAGTTGGCTCACTTCGAAAAGAAGAACGAATGAGCCAGTTCACCTCAATGAGCTGCTTTTACCCAAGTATAATAACTGTTCGATTCTATACTATTCTAACAGCATAAAGGATCATTCTATTCTTAGTCAATTTCCAAAATGAATATTCACTGATTTGAATTGAGGAGAACTAATCTAAATGGAATATACAAGTGGTAAACTAATAAACAAGTAAATACTTCGAACACACACAAATAGCATGCATGCAAATCCTGGAGAAAAATTTTTAGTGGAATATGTATATTGTTGCTCGATCTGATTGAAATTAAACAGAATTTTGCCTGTATGATAAGAGGTGTGCCCAATCGGAATCCGATACGTATAAAACTACACTACTTTCTCCTAGAATTTGCTTCTGTCCGTTGCCCAATAGGAACAAAACAGGAAACAGGAAAAATAAGCATCTGAAGTAAAGGCCTAAACCAGTTGAGAATTATATTCAAGGGAAGTAAAAAAAAGGACATTTACCTACAACTTTTGCATTTGTCATTGGATAAAAATCACTAAAGATGAAAAAAAGTTCAAAAAAGAGTTCCTCTATGGCTTAAATAACCCAAATTAAATCGGTATTAATCGATTACTGTTTTGGTTAAAGTAAACCTAAATCAAAAACCAAAAAAATAGTCGATAATTGCATACTTTTGTTATAAACATTAAAACCTTAACTATTCGAATTGTGGTTTTGTAAGCAAGTTTAAGTAAACTAACAAAAAGAGCCAAAGAAAATATGTGAACAAAGAAAAAAAAAACAGAGAAATGAGCATCACACAAAGCACAAAGAGATGCAACATGCTCTTTTTTGCTTATTCCCTGGTTTTCCCTTTTTCCCTCCCCTCCCCAACCCCACCATTTAGCAGTGTTTTTGCTCCATTTTTTACTTTTCATATTTTCCATATGCAGCAGCTACTATTTGCTTAGTTCACATGAAGTCAGTTGTTAAATTGTTGGCGGCATTTCTGAGGTTTGCATTCGCTGTTTCCCTCCACACACACACACACACACACACAAGCACACGCACAGTGTTTGCCACTGGGTGGTTCAGGTGGTGCCACTTTTTTGTTTGCTCCACATATATGTATACGTATGTATATCTCTTCAGGCTTGTGTGTTGGCAGTTTTTGGCTTAAATATTTCCTCATGCAGTTGCTTGGCATAAAGTTATGTTCAAATTTTTATGCTTTAAAAATTTCCATTTATTTTTTTTTTTGTTTTTTAGCTATTTTGTTGTGAGTTTCTTGAACAATTTCGAGTATCTGAGATGGAACATGGTATATATGTATGTATATAATACAAAAGGTCATCATCCCACGTTTATGCCAAGTTATTTATATCGTGTCTAAGCTGTTTTTTTTTATAATCATTATCTTGTATATCAAAGAGAAAAGGAATCCCCTCTCCTGCCATGACTTTGCAATTCTTAAAGTGAAAATTCTTATGAATTTTGTCGTGTGAAAAAGAAAAAGTTACGTTTGACACAACGAATGCTAAAAGATGTAAATTAAATTGTAAATTTATGTATATTTCTTTTTTTGGGTTTTAATTCTGCTGTTAAATCTCACTTAGTTTGACATTTTTATGCAGAGAAACTAAAATACAATCTCAGAAGTCTTACAATTCTCTAAAATTGTATTCAACTTTGCACATATTTCACTACAATAAACTTGAGCAATTTTAACTTCTTTACTCTATACATATATATATGTATACAATATATATTTCTTCTTGGTCATGAATTTATAAGAAAAACTTTTACATTTTCGCAAATCATTTTTAACACCTGCGGCGGGTTAAAGTTCAGTTTGGCTCAACGTGAAAAAAACTTTGCAAATTAGAGGCAAACGAAGTTCGTATATTTTGTATTTATATTTCGCTCAACGGACACAGTTTCATTTAAAATGAGTTAAACGTTGTGTTAATGCCATAATAATGGAGCACAAAAACAAAAAAAAGGGCATGAATATATTTAAGGGCAACGCAAAAATTTATTTGGCTATCAGGGAAAGGAAACTGTAGAGAGAGAGAGAGAGAGAGAGAGGAAAACCGAGAGATAGACACACTGGAAAAACTAAATAAAACATGCTCATGAAAACTTAATGCGTGTCCTCACACACACACACACACACACATACTGTGACTTTAGTTATTGTGTATGGAATGGGTCAAAAGTGAACCAGTTGAGATGCTGACCATAAGCAAATGGCCGAAAGATTTATGGCCATGTAATCGACAGAGCCAATCCCATAAATCGAATACAGTTCGAATGTCAAATGGCAAGAAAGCAAATGGCAAAACAAAGACAATCCAAAAAGGTGAAGGCACAAGCAACAAAAAAAAAAAAAGGTTAGCCAATTAAAAGTATTGTTAATTGCCTTTTCTACATGGGTCTGATTAAAATACATACAAATATATAGGTCGATGTGGATATATTTGTATATGTGTGGGTAAAGATATATGCGAGGGTCATGCAACTAATTCATTCATGTGTAATTTCTCCTTTAGAAAATAACTTCTAATGTCTGATTTTAGATAAAATCAATGAATCGGAGATATTGAAATGTGTACAATTGGGCACTAGTTCTTTCTCTTAAAATATTATGTTTAAAATGTTTCTTATTTATACTAAACATTTCCATTTAAACAACATTAAAAACTGTAAAATGTCTGCTTAGAGCTTTTAAAGATAATTTCTTGTTTAAGGTGGATGGATCCTTGGATGTGAATCTCTATTTTTGATTCCCTAACAAATATGAGAAGTAAATCTCTAACATTATAATATCCATTGATCAACTAAAGTAGCTTGTTTCTAAACTTATTAAATGACCCTCGTCGGCAAATATATGTATATAAAGTCACAAAATCAGTTTAATTCATTCATCGTATGTATTAGGTAAATATTCGTTTCATACAAATAGCAATTCACTTCCTCAATGTAATCTTATTAAAAGCAAACTGAACTTTGACATTTCGCATTGCAAAATAAATATTTAAATCAGTATTAAGGGATACGATTAATAAATTAACCTTAGGTTAATCCACCTACACGTTTTGTGCCATAACATAGTAAAGTGTTAAGAAGTGTTTTAGGACTGGGAACAAGAAAAATATAAAAAGGGTTTATATAAAATCAATATCATCAATATTCGAGCTTTTAGGATAGTATGGAATGATATAGGTTTATTTTTGTATTTTTGTCTGAGGTTAAATAAGATAATCAAATCAAATGTTAATTACAAATTCATTAGGAATATGCATATTATTTTTGTAACTTTTCCATATTCTCAATGAGATAACTTTGTCTTTGAAATGCCTTTGCTTACACCTGTTTTCTCTGATTTTCATGTTCTAAATCTCATGTTCTCAAAGATCTGCCCATATAGCATTCTTATTTGAAATTTGTTTATCTAACTTGTAAATCTAAACAGGTGCAATTAATGGGGGAAAAATAGGTTAAATATATTATAAAACTTTTACTTGAAACAAGAAATGTCTGTGTTTTGTAAATTAATTGAATTGCCTATGACGGGGGGTTGAGGGAAAGGAATGCAGTTAATTACATATGCCGTTAACAAGATAGAAAGGCGCAATCCATTAACAAAAAGGTAACTTCTTCACCTTCAACTTATTTAGTTTCTTTTCCTATCTTATCACATTATACAGTTAATTATATGTGTGTGTGTGTGTGTCTATAGGTATATGAGCATCGGTACATAATTACTCCTCGTATTTCATTGTTGGCCAAAAACCATTTTGTGGGTCGCTGTCGATGGCCAAAATGTTGATGATGTTCATCATCATCATCAAGTCCATGTGTGACTTTTAGGGTTGTAAGAAGCTTTCGTCTTGGCCGCAAACTTGTAATTAATTTGAAAGCAAACATGCTTCTCTGATGTGGTTAACGTTAGCCATACACCAACCAGCCAGCCAACTAACCCACCCCCCCAAACACACCTCTCGAAAACGGCCAACATATGCAAGGGAGAGAGAGTCCTTTTTAAGCTCATTAGAACAACCATTAAATGGACCATGCAAAAGCCTCAATTTTCACTCAACAATTTTTGTTTAAAAAGTCCAAATGAAATTTAAGGCAAATAAATTAGGCAAAGCTGGCGTTAAAATCTGCTTGAACACTCTCTCCTATTTCTATTCCCTCACTTCTTAAATTAAACTTTTAAAACTGTCAAAATTATCTTGGCCAAATGAAAACTTTTCATACGGCCTTTAGACCAACGAAAACAACAAAAACCAACAAAAAAAACAAGAATACAGCTTTACTCCCTGACATATTTAATTAAAATGTGTTTGAAAAAATAGATATACTTTATATATATACTTTATATCCACTCCTAGCCACATCCATTAAAAGCAAAACTGACCAAATGAGTTTGATGTAACTTTTTTGTTACAACGCTGAAATTGTTTGCATTTTGTTCATTTTATTTTATTTTTTTTTTTAAATTTCGTTGCTCTTTTCTGAAATGTTTGCAAATCTGCTTGAGATTTGCCAAAAGCTTACGAAACTTTTTCATTATACCATTTTTTTTTTTGCGAAATGTTTTTATCCTTTCTTTGTTATTGAAATTTGCAACAGTTTGATGAAAAGTTGTATTTTTTTGCGTTTAATAAGCTTAATTTTGTATTTGCTCTTTTTTATGCAGCGACTAAAAGGCATATTAAAATTTGGAAAGCGTTTTAAAGTGGCTACTTTCATTTAGTGAATGATTTTTGTAGATTGTTTCTTCAAAATGAACAGGAGCATTTGTTTGCAAAGATGAAAATTAAGATCAGGATTAGTCTCTGAACTATTGTTCTGCCATATTCTGTTTGGCATAGATATATTAACTTAGATTAATATGTGACCTTTCAAAGATTTGCAAAATTTTTGATTGCCCAAAGACATAGCAAGCACACAGGATTTATAAAGATACCAAAAAGTGTGTAGGTGACAATGCTATTTCCTGTCAGTAAGCTGCTCTAAAGACTCTTACCATTATAATACTAAACCAACTTCCCTCAATGCTAAAACTATGTGACAACATATTGTAATGCCATTACACTTCTACAATAAAACTAGAACTAGTTGATAATTACAACTTTACGCAGCAAAAAGTGGAATAAAGCTGGCAAATCACGTATTAAATTGCTGAAACCGGTTGAGAATTACAACTTTAGAGACAGGATTTATAAACATACCAAAGAGTGAGTTGGTTGTCTGCTATTTTCTATCAGTAGACTTCTCTAAGGACTCTTACCATTGCAATACAAAACTACTTTCCCCAATGCTGAAACTAAGTGACAACAAAGCTTGCAAATTCTTTATTGTAATGTCATACCACTTCTTCAATGCTAGAACTAGTTGAGAATTACAACTTTACTTAGCAAAAACTGTAAAAAAGCTGGCAAATCATGTACTAAATTGCTGGAACTAGTTGAAAATTTCAACTTTACGCAGCGAAAAGTGGAATAAGGCGGTAAATCTTATACTATATTGCCGGAACTAGTTGAGAATTACAACTTAACGCAGCGAAAAGGTGGATAAACCTAGCACATCCTGTGCTTATCATGATCTCAAGCCGCAAACAAGTTCTCATTCATCGTAATATATAAACTTCTTTATCCTTTTTTTTCCTCTTCCATCTTTAAAATCTTTTAAAACTTTAAAGACTTTTTCTATTTTCTAATCGGAAGAATCAACTAAATTATGCTAGTGACTCTTTATCCATCAATTTTCCCAGACCACCAAATGACTAAAGTCCATGATTACTTAACCTTGTCACTTTAGTAATTAAACACTTATATAACTCACTCACATATTCTCAACTTTCAACATTGATATCTATTAATTTCTGTAACTGACATTTACTTGCCGTAATTGTGTTTTTTGTCAAAAGAACATGTCATAACCAATGACAAGAAATCAGGCCATGAAAACAAGAAAGAAGTTGACAAATTAATTGGCTAAACAATTTGCATTGGTATTAATGGGTGTGATTTCTAGAGGCGAAAGTAAGAAAAACAAACTGATGTAACTTATGTGTATATATACTACATATGTATATATATATGTACATATATACCGTAAGTAATTAACTTAATGATAAAGAGGTTGTCCCCAGGCAGCTTTTGTGTTAGTTGTCCGAAAAGCCTCAATGACAACTCTCATTAGCTTGCCAAAAAATAAGAAAAGCAAAAAATGTTGCATTTTCTTTTGCTGATGAATATGTTTAATTTCTGCTTTTATTTGTATATATTGTATAAGATATATATGAATGGTCAAAAAGGTCAGAGGGGATTGGGCAAAAAAGATGTTATTTTACCCGAGGCGCACATTTTTCGTTTGTCCTGTAATTGCATATTTGACGATGCTGATGATGATGATGATGATGATGATGCTGCGGACAGACAAGAGCATACATATTACAATTACTGAAATATCCAGCTGTGCTTACATTTGGACACTCTCTCTCCATTTCACTTTCTGTCTCACTCACTGTTTGATGTCGTCGACAGAGAGTTTACTGGCTGAAATAAATAGAATGCCAAGTTTTAGTGTCTAATTAAAAGCCTGCCAGACGAATGCCCCCTGTTAATTTATGTATGTCGAGCAGTCGAAGAAAAGCTGCAGGAGATTCACTTTGTGTATGTGTTGTTGTTTTTTTACATTCATATATTTATGTACATAATTTAGTGCAAAATGTTGAAAACTTTATACCATAAAAGACATCTGTGGCCAAAACATAAATATACCAGAAAAAGTTAGTACAAATCTTCTCCAATAATAATGACAAAATGAATAATAAAAATAAAAACATGAAATAGGTAAATTAAAATCTTTGTTTGAATTTTTTCCTCTCTTAATAGGCTATGAAAGTTTTCCTTTTCAATGTTTGAGTAGAATATATCATTACGACAAAGCCTTCAGCTTTGGCACTATAACATACTCAAAAAAATTGTAAAAACTACGTAAAGTAAAATTTCAAGTGATTTTTTTGGGTTATAGAGAAAAAAAAAAGAAAAGTGTAGTACAACAATAAGAATGGCTGATCCAGATAATAATGATTTGGATTTCACTGCGACACCACCAATTGGCGGTTCCAATCATCTAAACTTGGATAATGAGCGGTTAGATTGTGATCATCTTGGTAAGTTATACATTCGTTTAGATGTTCTTATTGAAGTAAAGTTTTGCAATCTATATAGATAGCATCACCGATAAGTGGATCGATCCAAATAGACCCTCATTTATGACAGTGCTTCTCCGTTTCTTTGGTAATATTGTTGGTAAGCTCTAGAGATGAATTATATGCGAAAAAAGTTGGGACTAACTGTATTTAATTCATTTTCCAGTCGATTGCTTTAGAGCCATTTTCTCCTAGTCTGCAAAATTTGATGTACTATATGTGGCAATAAAAAAATACAAAATATTATAAATTTATTTGTTCTTATTGTTAGGCTACTCCTATTATATATATTCTATACAAAGTATTCTGGTAATAAGTCTTCAATATCTGCAATAGATTGGTTACCGTTTGAGCGATGACTCAGGTTATATGCGGTCATGTTGAACCAAGATGCCTTTCGTTTGTTCCGACTATGACTTAATACAGACTATATCGCAAGGTATATAATACTTATCTTGGTTATCTTTTGATTTCTGCAAAATTGCCGGAAATTTCAAAGAATATTCCAAATGATCTAGCAGAGTAAACAGTCTTCGGTGCATATGCTGCAATGTTAATCTTTTCCCTACAACTAAAAGGTTTAATTTCTTTACATTACAACTTTATTGGATGTTAAACAGTTTTAAAGACAATAAACCGTATCGAATATAGGTACATGACATGAACAAGATTTATTATCAATATCCGATAATATAACGGATATTTCATCTAGAAATTTCTCCAAATTCTTTGGATCACGAAAAACGTCTTTATCAACCGATAGTTTCTGATCGTCCCAAATTTTCCAACGTCGCATACTATTGATAACATCGCCACAAAAATCACGTCGTTTACTTATATGCTTGGCCAGAATTTTATCAATCTGTTGGCGACGTTTCTCTGCAAAGAGAAGGGAAAATTTAAATAAATACATATATTTAAATAGATAATTCTCTTTGCTTACTTTCGGCTATGTTCGTAATCACTTGCGTTTTTGTATCACGTTGTGATTCTTCATACAATTCAATAATCTTGAACATGCGTCGATCCAGATCCTTCGTGTGATGCAAAGCCTGTTCAGTTTGAGGTCTACATATACCCGAAAAATTTGGACCATAATAGGGTACATCAGTGAAACGGCAATTCAAATTGAAACGTTTACGTTGACTTTTCACATCTGTCATACGTTTGGCCATAAAAGCGCGCACACGTCCATTGTGAAAACGAAAGGTCAAACTGGCCAGCAATTTCTCCACACGTGAAAGGCAACTAAGGGACAGTGACTTTATCTATAAGAGAACCTGCAGGTAACTATTTAAAACTCACTGTGAATTCCTTATGGAATAAACACCGGGAATGGAATAAGTGCGCAGCAAATGATGCAACTTAAAGGCCACACAATTCAACAAATCTTCGGCGGCACCAACTTGCATGCGGCGTAAACTATGCATATCGTGAACCGTCTGTCGGACAAACCAACCACGAAACAAGGCTTGAATTTTGACAGCCGACTTATTATAACGCTTCTCGACACGTCGTTGTAGCATATTCTCAATCATCCGGAAATAAAATTTTCTCACCTTTGAGCCACGCCACCAGCTTTGGATAGCAATGGCAGCTTTAGTGCGTTCATTAACCCGCTGACGACTCTGATACGATCGCCATTGAGATTGTATGCAACGCGCAGCTTTAAATTGTATATAATCGATGATGAGTAACGAAGTGCTAAGAAAAATTGAAGAGATTTTATAGAAATATTTAGTTAGTGTTAGATTATTTTCTTTAAAAGTCCTTGAGAAATTATTGGCTGACAATTCTTGCTTTGAAGTTATCCAAGTATTGTGAGGATTGTGAAGAAAGGAGATCATGAACGAGTTCGAGAATGAGGTTGGACTCCTTTTCAACTTCAGATTCTTTGCTTTTCTTAAGATTTGGAGACAGTGACGTCCGTTAAGGAATCTTAAACTTAGACGTCCTTTTAAGTCTCAGACTTTCCGTTCTACTTAAGATTGTAGCGGCTTTTGAAAATCAGACTCTTTGCTTTAATCAAGATTTGAAGACAGTGATGTCCTTCGCTTTACTCAAGATTTGAAGTCAGTTATATCCGTCAAGGGATCTTACATACCTCCCCTTAATTCAGACCTCCTTTAATTCCTCAGACTCTCCGTTCTACTTAAGATTTGATAACCGTCATGTCCGTCAAGGAATCCTAAAGACCTTTTTATACTCACCGCGACAACACTGGATCCAATGGTCTACCCATCTCACTCTCATCTTCGAGTAAATCCAAATAATCGCTCCTAAAATCATATACAGGTATAATGTAAATGATAAAACGCATTCATCCACTCACACGTGCTCCTCACTGGGCGGGACTGTTTGTCGACGTGTATTGCACATCATTGTCTTATTATTCCAAAACATGTCAACGGAGTAAAATTGTCTATGGCTAAAAATCAACAGATCTTGTTGGTTTCCCTCTAAAGTCTTGTAATTTTTTTTAAATACTTTTCTATTTTTTTTTTATTGTTTTTTCGTTTTTATTGTATTTTGTGAAAGATGAACTAAAGTGTAGAAAATATTTTGAATGACAGAAATTGCATGGGCTTATTTCTCATTTTTTTTTTTTCTTTCTTTTTCGTTTTCTCAGTGATATCTCTTATCTTTTGTTGGCCATAATATAATTTATGTATGGTCGATTATTTTGGCATAAATCTTTGCCATTTTAGGCGACATATTTTATTTCGTTTTGTATCAACATGTTTGGCGATAAGCGATTGCTGGCACAAGAGCTAAAATGAAGAAATTTATGAGGTCCTATTGTATCCTTTTTGGCTCGCCTGCGGGTCTTTTGGCCTTGGTTATAATAAATTTTACTTCATCGCAAAAAGTTGCATTTAATTGAATTGTATTTCAGAATATCATTTCAAATGGCCATTGTCAATAGAACACGCGCTCTTAACTTGACTATTTAGTCACGTTCCCAGAGACAGGTTAAATTGACCCATTTATGGATGCCCTTGGTATGGAATGGCTCTGATTGGTAGGGGGCATCTCATTTGGCGTGAGTGTGTGTGTGTAATTTGTATCTAATGCTGACAAATGGCAAATTGCATTTGTAAGGGCCAAAGGTCAAGTTGCGATTACCTTCTCTCTCTCTCTCTGGATGCAGTTGGAACTTGGTCATAAATTTTATAACATTTTGCCACCCAAAATGTCATTATGGCAGCGGGAAAAGAGCTTCCACTTTAAATGAAAATCAATAATAACCTACATTCCTGGTTTCTGCTAGGGTTTTTCTCTTTTTTTTTTTTGGGTTGATATAGATACGTACCTCGTCCCATGCTACCATTCTGCTATTGCTCATTATATGCCACAAATGAACCACAAACACACACAGATACACACACACACACACATACTCATACAAACAACGGAAATGAGTCGGAAATTCTCATTTATGGCGCCCTTGACGCCATTTGCAGTTGCCACTATCTATTGCCAGGACGAGGCAGGCTGACAAGTTGGCAGTGCTTTCTGATTCCGTTTCTGATTGTACATGGTTGGAGATGCCATGAGATTTATGTCCTCCCTACAGATATTGACAATGACAATGATGACCATAATAATAATGATGATGATGATGATGATGATGATCATTATGATGATGATATTGGGCATGGCCGAGAACTTTTGTATATGTGCTGGTTGCCCATCTCATTATGACACAGTCACGAATATTTTTCTCTCTACTTTCTATTGTTTAACAATAAAAGGATGGCAAGACAAAAAGGTCTCATTTAGCTATGAAATATTGTTATAGATTGGTATTACATATTTCACCCTCTCTCTCTCTCTCTCTCAGAGACTCTCTCAATATGTTGTTGAGAGAAAATCCAATTTTCATGCCATAAACTAGCTCCATCCACAGTTTTGTTAACTGTTTTAGTGTGTGTGTTTGCGGTTTTCAAGCATTGTTCTATAGAAAATTTTCTGTAAATTAGTTTTTACACCTGACTGCTTTGCTGTAGGCTAAACAAGACCCCATTTTGTTCTTCAGTTTGAAACTGAGACCCATGCATATGTTGCCTGATCAGGCGAAGCGTAAAGTAATTTAATCGTCCTGCCTGCCTGCCAGCTCTGAGAATGATGCTTGTTTCTTCTAATTGTAATCCAATCAGAAATGTTTAAGACATGACTATGTCTAGACTAGGGTAAACTAAATCGTGTTGCTGCTGCTGCTGTGTCAGCATCTTAAATTTTCCTTGGGTTCTGGCGCCTCTGTAAATATTTTGAAACCGAAACATTTTATGACTGTGAAGGAGAAAAAAAAGGGACGAGCATGAACCTTGCCTAAATCTAATTTGAAAAGTACTAACCCGTAACGAAGCATGGCCCATATATCAAAAGCGACAACAACACACAAAACACCTATGTGAAAGTGCGTGTGTTTGTTTGTGTGTATTGGAAGATGGCAAAAATTTACGACCGAATACCCTCAACAAATTTTTAGACCCATAAAAAATCTGTCCAACTTTTTGCTCAAGGTTAGTTTTTTGAGTCTTAGCAATCCAAACTCGGTAAATCATAACCATTTCTTTACAAATTTATTCAATATCAAAGAAAACCTTGAAACTGTTGTACTCAAATTTTTAAACTAAATCAGAAATGAACATCCCCGTAACTGGGGTTTTATAGAATTCAAAATAAAAAAAAAGAGAAAGAACGGGATATATATTTTCCGACATTTCCCACAATTTCGATTCGCAACGAGTTATTGATAACAAAATTTTAAACATCAAAGTGGTTTTTATTGAGATTTCTTTTTATATTTTCATCAATCAATTACAATATTTTTTTTTCCTCTCTTCTCGAAATTCATTTTAATCGCGTGACACTTCAAGTCGGAACAGCAGGCGAGGATATTGACATTAGTCAAGAGAAACGTAAGTAAGTTAACCCGAATTTCAGTTGCTTCAGGAATATATTACAGATTAGGTTTTGAACAACAACAACAACAAGAAAAAAACTAACAAACGAAACGATACAAAAAATAAATTATAATTTGAGCTATATCTCTCTTTCTATACCAAACATAAACAGACATAAAAAAGGGAGTGAGTGCTCGCTACATATATGGAATATTTAAATATCGGACAGACGATCAATATAAAACGTTCAGACGGACGCATACACCACGTGATTGTTACATCCAAAAATATTGAGCACGATTCGATAACAACCGAATGGACTGAGGGTAAAAATATTCGAGGCAAAGAAGTATCTATGAACGTTGTCTTGTCCCTTAACGAGGAGTTGTTTAAAAATTTAGAACAAATGACTAACGAAATGCGTAAGGGGCAAATAAATGAGAATGATAATAATAATAATAATAATGGAGGTGATGACATAATATCGACAGAGGCAAAAACGGATGCCGATACATATCGCAAATCATCAATCAATAATGCTTTTGTGGCGGCACGTATACGTACATCGGGTAATAAGCTTCAGTCTCGTCGGAGTGGCATGTCGGCCAGGAAGACACAATCTTTAATTGGTACACGAAATCTAAGCAACGCAACATCTCAGATGCGGGGTGGCCGCATCACTGATGTTACATCGAAGCAATCGAAGATTAAGTCTTCTCATGCCACACCATCGGCGCCATTGAATGGACAACGTAAGAGTATTGGAAATGGGAATGGAAATGGTAATGGTGGAAATCCTAATACATCAGCTAGTAATATGCGCTGCTCCAGCGTTGTACGGGAAGTGGAGCGCATGAAGGAGGAACGGGAACGCCGACGCGCTCTGCAGGCCGAACAACGCCAGGAGAAGAGTGCACTTATGAGCAGAGATCCGGGTAATCCCAATTGGGAGGTAGCCATGATGGTACGTCAATATCGTGATACGCTCGTCTTCAAGCCTCTCCGGGCATTAAGTCCACGCGGTGCTCGTGTACAACAGATCACCGTGTGTGTGCGTAAACGTCCAATGAGTCGCATGGAGACTTCAACGAAAAATATTGATGTCATTTCGGTGCCCAGTCCAGACTCGTGTGTTGTCCATGAATTGCGCAATAAGGTCGATCTCACCAAGTTCTTAGAGCACCATAAATTTCGATTTGACTATACATTCGATGAGGAGTGCTCTAATAAGCTGGTGTATGAGCATACTGCTCGTCCATTGATCCGTACAATGTTTGAGGGTGGTAATGCCACATGCTTTGCCTATGGACAGACGGGAAGTGGCAAGACCCATACCATGGGTGGCGAATTTATGGGTAAAATACAAAATTGCAGTACGGGCATCTATGCGATGGCGGCCAAAGATGTATTCGCTGAATTATCACATCCGGAATATCGCAAACTGGGTGCCGAGATAACATGCAGTTTCTTTGAGATTTATGGTACTAAGGTTTTCGATTTGCTGCATCCTGATAAACCATTGCTGCGTGTCCTTGAAGATGGCAATCAGCAGGTGGTAGTGTGTGGTCTTACTGAAATGGCTGTGAACAAGGTGGATGATGTGTTGCGTCTCATCGAGCTGGGTAATCGGGAACGTACTTCGGGAAAGACATCAGCCAATGCCAAATCATCGCGTTCCCATGCTGTCTTTCAGATTGGTCTTCACAAGGGTGATTCCCTGTACGGTAAATGCTCTTTTGTGGATCTTGCTGGTAATGAGCGTGGAGCGGATACAAAGACGGCCAATCGACAGACCCGTATCGAGGGTGCAGAAATCAATAAATCACTTTTGGCTCTAAAGGAATGCATTCGGGCTCTAAGTCGTGGTTCGGGACACTTGCCCTTCCGCGGTTCAAAGCTCACCCAAGTGTTGCGGGACTCTTTTGTCGGTGGTAAACGGAATAAGACCTGCATGATTGCTATGATAGCGCCTGGACTAACCTCCGTGGAGCATACATTGAACACACTACGCTATGCTGATCGTGTCAAAGAGCTAATAGCCAAGGATGATGAGACCTATAGAGTTCCTCCGCAAGAAGATAACTTGGATGCAAATGATGCATACCTGGAGTCTGAACCAGAATTGGATGAATCACAAACCCAAAGTCCGAGGTCTAATATATCTGATGGAGATAATGATAATAGCCGGATGCCAGATTGTAACAATTCCGTTATAACTATTTCCTCAGACGACGGCGATGGATTGCATACAGACATGAGTAGCGGCATTGAAGAAGTTGATGTTAATCCAGATTTTAGCAATATACTATCGAATAATCGTCCACCGATTAAATTATCACAGGTGATGGTACAGCATCGTGTACTTAATGAATATCTCGAGAATTTCGTACGAAATTTTAAGGATCTGGAGCCACAATCGCAGGAGTATAATCCCAAACTAACGGGTTATCTAAATAATGCCGATCCAGCATTCCATGAACTTATCACATTGGTCACCTATACCCGTGATATGATCTTGAATTTTAATGCCCAGCGGATTTTATCGAATTTAGCGACCGATAATACAGAGAATAAGGCATCCAATTAAATTGGTTATACGCCTGCCTGAAATGCATCCGCTTTGTATTTATTTTCTATTGGTTTCGTAACTCTCCATTACAAATGTTGGACTACTTTGAAAAATTCGATAAAATGCAGTTAATAAAAATTTGGGGAAACAACCGAAACAACAAAAAAGAAGAAAAACTTTGCTCTCTCTCTCGTGTTCCTCTATTCTTTTTTTTTCTTCTGTTCTATTCTGTTCTCAACCCCAATCTTTCCATCTTCATTGCATCGCTCAAGTTTCACTTTAAGTCACCCAGGTGAAATAAAAACTTTTGCGCCACTTTTTATATTGGCCAACATGGAGAAGGAAAAAGTAGTAAGCAACTTGCCAACGTTTTTATACCCCTCCCCTCCATTATTTTCCCCCGTTTCCTTTTTTCTTATGTTCTGATACAAATTTATGAGCGACCAAAGTGTAATCAAGACTCGGGCAAAAACAACAATATATACTAGTAACAAAAAAAAGAGAGCGTAGAAGGGATTGTGGGTGGATGGATGGAAGGATAGATGGTGGGAGTTTATTTGTTAACTTGGTTAAACTTGCAGAAATTCCTGTATCATGTGTAACAGATACAAGAAAAAGTGTTGAGAAACTTTCCGACTGCCATAAAGGGCAAAGAGAGGAGTTAGGAAGAGTGTGGGAAGGAAGGTAAGTGGAATGAGGAGTACATATATCTGTAAGAAAACAAGAAGTAGACAGGATCTCTACAGAATAAAAAAGCATACGATTTAGTTTGAATACTTTTCATATATTGCATTTATAACATTATTCATATAATCATCATCGTCATTGTCATGTATGAGTAAACTCTGCTTCACGTATCCTGGAAGTCCCATTTTCTCCAGTGGTTTTGAAATTGACCAAAGATTATCAAAAATCGCCTGATACAAAGATTGTACCGTGCGATTTGAAGTGATTACAACATTTTCATAGTTATTACATGTACCCTGTTTGGTCCAATTGAGTGATCCTGTCATCACATATCCCCTCTTACGCGACCATAGACGTGAATGGAGTTGCCTTTTATCTGCATCCAATTGAAGTATTCGTTGCTCGCCATCGATTATGGCAAACTTGTTATGCATCACCGTATCTGCGGATGGTGAACGTACCGCTATACCAATGCTCCAAATTATGGATATCCCCGAGCCACGTACTTCAAGCATTTGACTATCAGTGACAATACGCACTGTAACACCACGGGTCCAAGCGTCGACAATGGCGCTCAAGATGTATCGATTTGAAATGGCCATGTGAGCCGCATCGATGCTATGCTTGGCATTATTCAGATACATTATAATGCGATTGGTGCGGCAATATTCACAATATTGCCGGGGACACTTGATATCGGAATGAACCTTAATGCCAAGACGATGCTGCTCATTGAAGATAATAATATCTGCTCGATCCGGTTCATTGTAAATCTTTTGCCACAAAAAATACAGTTTAGAGCTGCACATATAAATGGCTTTTTCTAGACCAATGAAATGACAAAGGTCAACACTTAAATTATGGATATCCAAAAGATTTTTAAATAAACGCCTGCCGGAAGGTGTCATCTTGATTTGCGAATACTTTTCAATTGACCGTATTAGAGGTGGAGCAAACATCGATAGTTTTGCTAACATTTTAGAGTTAAGGTTCCAATTTGCATTTGAAACAGTGGAGTTGAAATTAAAACAATAAAATGAAACACAATAGGATAGGGGCAGGCATCTCTCATTTCACTAAAATCCATGAAGACGCCATTGGACCTAAGTTCATCAATTGTGGAACTCCGCCGATTCCTGGGGGATGCAATCTAATTGTTAAAGAAGCGTCAGAAGAAGAAGCCATTGCGAAGCTAAACCGAATCTATAGATTTCCAGCTATCCAATATTATTTGCCTTTAGTTTGGTGGAATGAAACACTACCAATTACGATATGCTACATTGGAATAGAACTTGTTGCCCTAATAAACAGGACATTTAGTCTTTCAGCCATTGGTATTCATTTTTGGAATGAAATACTAATTGGAATTACGATTTGCCACAATGGAATGGAACTCTAATGAAAACTACTTTCAAATTCTTACTAAACTTTAAAAGTGTTCTCTCGTCCACTCAAAAGTGTCAATTCCCCATAGTAAAGAATAATATTGACGCCAGTGCTGCGAATGATGATAATGATGATAATGGGTATACGTTCTAACCGCAATCTGCTGTAGACAATTTTCTAGCTAAATGTGAAATTTTCCCCAGATGCTGCTGCTGCTGCTGGTGCTGCCTGAAAATTGCAACTAATTTCATAGGAAAACCAAAAAGGCGATGCCAAAGCCAAATCAGTTGAGTTGTAAACTTTTCGTAAACTGAAACTTGTCCCAGTTTGTTTCTCTCATTCTCTTTCTCAGTCTCTTAGATTTGGTAAACTTTAAAATTAGTTAAGTTACAGTCGGAGCAGCAGCAGCCCCAAAGCTAGAAAGACAGAGAGAGAGAGAGAGAGAGATGATACTTACCAATAATCCAAACCGTAAATGTGAGCAAACAAATTTATCTCTGCAAATGAGAAAAGGACGAAGGATTGCTACTTTTGCACACTCATGTGTGTGAGTGTGTGTGCTCACATTTGAATGGCTCCCTGCATTGGGGGCCACAACTTTTGCTTTGATGTGGCTGGCCTCCTGCAAGTTTTCCAAAACTTTCAATCAAATTAGCCAAAAAAGAAAACTTGCAATTTTCTAATAGATGTTAATTAATTTTACTAGCATCTAATGTTAGTGAGAGCAAGAGGGGAGAATATAAATGAAAAGAGATAGAGAGAGAGAGAGAGAGACAGAGATGTGCTTAGCTCTTTAGCTAAAAGTGAAAGTACATTTTAGCAATTTTACGCAGGAAGCAAAAGGACAATTCGCTTTCACCTCTCTCTATGTGTGGGTGCGTGTGTCTGAAAAGAAATAACACAAAAAGTAAACTTTGTTGCTTTTCCTTTTTATATATATTTTCTTTTTTTTTTTTTCATTTTTTGTTTCCTTTTATATTCTTTTTTTTTTTTGTTCTGTTGTTTTCTTTGGTTCTTCTTCTCTTGTGGGTTTAGGATTTTTAGCCAGGCAAAGCACTGCTGCAGTGGCAAAGAATTTAAGAGCGGCAACAACAACAACAGTAACAGCAGCCAAGGGGTCGTTGTGGCATGGTGGGGGTTGGGGGGAAGGGCTGATAAAGGGAACGGTTTGAGGGTAACTCGAAGCAAAACACTTAAGTTTTAACCCAAATTGTTGCCAACAAAGCGGTTTGTCTAACATTCTTTTGAGAAAATTTTGTGAAAAAGTGTTTGCTGCCAACGAGACACACACACAGAAACACACACATGTGTATAGAGAACACCCAAAGAGTAAACACGGCATTCTCAGAAGAAAAAGCTAAAGCTGAAACAGACCCAGATACTATGTATAACCATGGCTGAGTAACAATAAACGTTTGTGGCAACCAAAGGGCATGGGTATGGGCCATATGAATTTACAAAGGGGTAAGAGTCAAAAAACAGTTTTATAAGTTGAAAGATACATTGAATACATGAGAATTGGCTAACAGCAATTCTAACGAATGACAAGTTCTTAGTGTCTAAAATATATATAATAATATAAATGGCAATTGTTTGGCTATTTTAGTTATCTAGTCTTGTCTAGAAGAGATATTTGTCATAGAGCTAGGATCGGATAAGCTAGAGTTAGGAAGATTTATTTAGAGATTACTCGAATGAGGTAAAGAAGCGGTTCAGGTGTGATAAGCTAAAGGAAGTTTTATTAAGAGACTACTGGAATGAGGTAGAGAAAAGGCGGTTAAGGGACCTGTATAACAAATAGGCAGCAGTGTTGGCATCATATATTCTTTCTATCTTCTTATTGTCTTATGAACTATAATACCTTTTTTGAATTTGGGAATTGGTATTATAGATAACTTGAAATTTGTATTTACTTTTACTCCTTCTCAGATAAACTTCTAACTTTTCTTATAAGAGTATCTCCTGCCTACTCTTTATAAGAATATGGTACTCTATTGCATCAGATGCCAGTTGGAGGCTTAGCTTAGCTATTTCAATTTGCTTTTCATATAACTCCATCGTTAGACACACCATTTTCAACTTTTCATTCTTTATCTCTTTTACCTTTAATGAAATAAATAAATCCTTCTTCCTTTGACTCCTCTTTAAATCTCTACGTCTGCGTTGCACTTTGCAGCTACAAAAAGGAAAAACAGTTTGAAATGCACTTGTAAACGTTGCTGGAGCAAAAGAAAAGAATTTTCCTCTTTATTCTTTTTCTTTTTTTTTAGTGGTTGAAAATGTAGTTGTAATGAATTACTTAAGTCCACTAACTGGATTCTCTAATGTTGAAAAAGAAAATTGAAAGAAGAGACAACGGCAGCGAAAAGCTGTCTTTTTATAGTTGGACATCAACTGATAAACGATAAATGAAAGTGCAACTAATATCGGTAAAACAAAAAAAAAAAAAAAACCCTTGGCTAGAGTCTAGGTTTGGTTGGCTCCAAGTCTGGGTCTGAGTGTGAATCTTGGCTAGATGGCCTGTCTGCCTCTGCTGCTGCTGCTGCAGTTGCAGCTGCCAGCGACATGTTGACCTTAAAAAACTTGACGTGTTCAAATGTTGCAAAACAACTCGAGGGCTTTCGACTTGAGCACTTTTTTTTGCGCTTTGGATGCACTACACTTCGCTCCGATTCCCTCCCCCTTTGCCATCTGGCACACACACACACATACCTCTTGCACTTCCTCTCTCTCTTTATGTTGCCTAACATTTGGTCTCTTTCTCTCTCTGTTTGACGCACATGAAGTGCCGCACTTGAAATATGCTTTTTTGCCTCTGGCCAAAGGCAGAAAGAGGGGGAGAGTGTGGGGATCAAGGCGGCGGAGGCAACGGTGTAGGTGTGGAAAATGTGTTTTAACAAGTGTCACTTATACGTTAGCTACTATGAAATATGCAAACCCTATACACAAGATCCCCTCCTCCCCCCCCCGGTACATGTTGTTGAAATTGCAATTGCGATGAAAAGGGTAAATCAATGCTGACTATTAGTATATGAAGTATGCAAGAGGCAAAGGCAAAAATCAAAAGAGAGAGAAAGGGGGATAAGGATTTGTAATTAATTTGCAACGTGACAATTTGAGCAGAAATGAAAAGCAAAATTACAAATTATAGACTCTAGAGAGAAGGGGGCCTAGTTTGGCATAGTCGTAAAGGATAACTCGTCCTTTAAATATGTTATATCTATTAGTATAATTTCAAGCCAATTGTCTTGCCATCTTTTGCCCCCCAAACAATTTACAGAAAACCAAAGTTAAATCCGTAATTCTATACCCCCCAAGGATTTGCCAAAAGAGAAATAGAGTCTCAGAGAGCCAAAGGAAATGTGAGACAGGGAAATGACAGACAGAGAGAGAGAGAGAGAGAGAGAGAGTGAGAGAGAGTTAGACAAGAGATAACCATTTAATATGCGAACCTTTTTCGTGCTTGAAATTTTCAAAAGCCATTGACCCTTAGGGATTTTGCTATAAATATTAAACCATGGCTTGAAAACTGGGCCTTCGCTTTTTTGGCCATGCCCTGCCTACAAATGCAAGAGAATATTTAATATATATTTTATATAAATTTAAGACCATCAATTCCCCAGACAGTCGAACGAAACAACCAACTCGCGCAACTCTTACTTTGTATATATGTATATACCAAATGGCTTCTATTAATATTTAAGCCACGTTAAAGAGTTTGGCTTTAAAGCCGCACACAATGCAAAAATACTTTTCTCTTTTTCTCTATCTCTCTTTCTCTGTCGTAAAGGCGTGGCATATAAATCCGCCTATTAATTAGCATTTTACCGCAATCAAACGAATGCCGCCGCATAAGAAAAGTTGGCAATGAAATATTTATTTTTGTAAAATGGCAACGTTTTACTACTCTCTGCATCATTATATAGAAAGTCCCGTGAGAAAAGGTAGTAGGCTAACTGGAGATTAACTTAGATTTAACTCTCTCTGTGTCTGTGTGTGTCTGTTTACTACTTAAATATGTAATTCAATTGGTACTAATCAGAGAGCAATTTAAGCCACAATCCTTAGGGACAAACACCTGAGGTATGATTATTTCAAACATGAAGATTCCATTGGTTTAAGGAAGGGAAAGACTGACCCAGAAATCGATGTAAAACTTTTAAATAAATCTGGCAAAGAAATTTAATAGTCCTTAAGGAAATATCTATTTAGGATTGAAAAGTTTTTAGGTCAAGTATGAAGTTAATTTCTAGATTTTGGTTGAATAGTAGGTGGCTTGATTTTTGCCAATATTATTAATATGTATTAGCCGTTTTTATATATTGCAAATTAATTGTTGTAAAGTCGTTTATAGTATTAAATAGAATCAAATTTGTCTTTTTCATTTTCGTATTCTTAAAGTAAACTGTAGGTAACTGGCAATTGTAACTGCAAAATATCAAAAAAGGTTCCCAATTTGGCTGTGACTAGAGAAATAAGATTGCTCCTTCATGAGTAGACACAAAGGCATACCAAAAGATTACTCAAAATATTTGCCATGTTGACCTCTTTTAAAGAGAGGTGTGATATGTTTGTGTGCATCTATTATATTATTACATATTTAGATAGGAAATCTTTTTTTGTTTTCACATATAAAATAAACTTTCCATTTTGCAGTTTAATTTGATTCCTCTGTATTTTTTGTTGTTTTATATTTTATTGCGGAGGGTATTATAAAATATAAAACGTTTCCGACCCCATAAAGTATATATAAATTCTTGATCAGCATCTACAAACGAGTCAATCTAGCCATGTTCGTCTATCTGTCTGTCTGTTTCTATAATTTTGTAGGTCATAAATTTTAAGCTACGTAGTTGAAACATGAAAATTTAAGTTCCTTAATCGATCAAGCAGGTTAAGTTTGAAAATTAGTCGGATCGGATAATTATCACCGGAGTTGTTAAATAAAATGTGGCGGTACCTCATGTAAAATAAGCAACTTTTAAGCATTTTATTCTTTCTTTCGGAAAATTGTTAAGATTGTTGCAAAATCAATATTATTATTAAAATTTAGGATAATTCCGAAGTGTCATTGTGGTGAGTTTGTCTAGTAAAAGTTAATTTAAATGAAGTACTTCCATGGCATTACGATGCGTCTCTGCTCTAGTTTTCGGCTCCAATTTATTCCCTTTAGAAAAATACAGCAATAAAGTCTCAATTAATATTCCATAATATTTTTTTTCCATATTCCCCTGGGAAATGTTTTTATTTTGCTAATTTGCATGGCAAACACTTTTGCAGTTTATTTGTTTGCAATTTGCCGCATAGTTTTACAAGTTCTTCACACCTTTTTGCTATTTGTTCACTTTTATTCTTTTTTTTTTATTCTGCATTGTTGCATTAACTTAATAGGAATTGGGTCAAATGCGTGGCAACTTTGTTAAAAGGGGCTAACAATGGTGGGACAAAAAGCAGGGAACAAGGGGAAATGATTGTCACATTCCCGGCAAAAACGTAAAAGTCGTGTGAAAGAGTTTATTTTTGTATTTTTTGTTTGGCTTGAAAACCAAAGTGGAGAGGAAAGTTTGGAAATTGAAAGCAGGCCTGAAAACGCTTAAAAGCAATTACGTATTCCGGTTGTCATTTTGTTGGCGAACCGGAAGTCATTATCCTGGCAAACAAAGGGCAATTGAGAGGAGGGAGGGTGGGTTAGAGAGGTCTCTAAGTTCGCTCTTTCTCTCTGTCGCTTTGTCCTCTTTTGTGAATGTGTATGTGTGTGTGTGTGTATCCTCTATGCCTCATCGACTAACCACAGCAACAACATGGCTAATACACCATTACATACATTTACGCCTTCTCTAGCGACAACTTGGATAGAGGGACAACCACCTACCCACCATCACCACCACTACGAGGTTTGTCCTCATTATCGAGTTAATTATGTGTATGGGTGGGTACGTGTGTGTGTGTGTGTGTATCTCTGTGTGCGTGTGACCAAAGGTAATTACAGAAACGTTTCCATTCTTAGCAGCTTATGCCTTTGCTCTTCTCTCTTCACGTTATTCCAGCTTAGTCCTCTACTTGTCAATGATGTTTTCGTTCTTGGTTCTATTCCCTGACTCCACCTTGGCAATTCTCAATTGAGTTTTGCACCTTTGCCTCATTGTAATTAATTCGCAAGGCGGCTGCCTTAATGATGTGGTTTTGGGTCTATTTAAGGTGATGAATATCTCTACAGAAACGCCCCCATTTTCCCATCTTGCCCTCACTGCCCTACCATAAGCAATCTCCATGATTGCGTAGCCAATTTATTTCTGTGTTTTCCTTTACCAGCAAACATAAATTCCCGAAATTTAAAAGTGTGCCAAAAAGTATGCTATAGATTTTATTATTTTTTTATGTCATTAAACTAAAATGTGACTAAATAATAATATCATATTCTTTTTGGATTCATATCTGTCTATCTTTCCCTCTCTCTCTCTCTCTCTCTCTGAGAGAGCTCAGTCTGTTTATCTGTCTCTGCCTGGCCTTGTGCTGTCTGACTTGTCCTTGATTATCAAAAGGACCCAACTCAATGCTTATCCTGTAGGTTAATTACATTTATCCAAACGCAACTGACCCCGCAGGACATTGACTTAATTTCCCTGGCGTTCTGTTTTTTTTTTTTTGCACAGTTTTCCTTTCACTTTTCTTTTTTTTTTCGGTTCCACGCTTATTTTAATTTTTTAATGCCTAACAAAAAACCAGTAGACAGAGTCAATGGAAATTGCTGTTGGGTCTGTTGAAAACAAAAAAAAAAAAAACAAAAAAAATTGAAATGCTTCCAGCAATTTGGCTTCCTCTTATTTTTTTTTTGTTTTGCTGTGCTCGTTCAGGCGCCTAAATGGTAATTAAAAAATTGTTGCATAGCCGCTTCAATGCTTTTACTATTTATATTTTAAATTCTTTTAAATTGTTTAAAGTATTTGTATAGTAAAATATATAGCAATCAATTTTAGTTATTTTCTTGTTTTATGACAAATCGAATCCTGCTCACGTTCGTTGGGGACAAGGCTACTTGTCCCATTGACAAATCGCATTGGCATTGCCAAATAAATTTTGATTTGACAGCAAAAATATTGCAGCTTGGCAAGTTATAGAGAAGGCATCATCACGTTTCGCTCTCTCTCTCTCTCTCTATGGGTTGGAGTTGGTTTTTTAGTGGAGAAGGGACATATGTATGTTGGTTGGTTGGTTGGTATGACTGACATTATTTAGTTAGGTGTGAGCTGGTACTAAGCCGCACAGCAGTTGTCGTTGCAGTGGCTGTGGCAGTTTGCACATTGCTTTCTTAATCCTAATCCAAATGCACGCATAAGGGCTAGCAACCGCATCGTGTTATAAAACATAAAACATAAAGCATAAAGTTATGTTGCAGTTGCTATTTTTTTTTTTTTTTTTGTTTTGCTGGTTTTACTCTAGCTCTGTTTCTCTCTCTCTTTTTTTTTGGGCAAGAGTGGCCCATTTAGCCTTGGCAAGCTTAAATATTTAATTTCATTACGTCAGGACTTATCATATATGTATATATGTACATACATACATACATACATACATACATTGAAGTATCATGCATATAAATACTGTGGTACTTTTTCTTTTTCTTCTTCTTTTTTATTCAAAAGCCAGTTTAGTTGAAGGAATACAGAAAAGTGGAACTGTGGTAGAGAATGGCACATTTATGTGGCTTGTGCCTTTCATTGAAGCTGAGCTTCCTTTTCATTTCATTTTGCAATGAATGCCATATACATATATACATAAGTATAACTTTCAGAGCTTCTCAAGTACCAATGGTTAAGGGACAAAAAAAGAATGACAGAGAGAGAGAGAAGAAATTGTAAAGAGCAAAAGTCTTTAGATATATAATGATGCTAATATGTCAAATGATGTCGAAGAATGAGTCTTAAATGCCATTCATTATGATGTTTTCAAAGTTTTCGCAAAAGTGCAACTTTAATTGCACTTTTGCCAAAGGCCAAAACATTAGCAACACAACCACATATCCGGTATCCAGACCCGGACTCGGATTGGCGGATATTGCCTTCCGTGGAAAACATGCGTGCATGAAATATTAGGACGAAAATTTCTACCACAAAATAACGTTAGCGGATATTTGCTCAAAACCGATTAGAATACTTAACACGAACATTTGGTAAGAGTCAGGGAAAGAGAGAGAGAGAGGCATGCAAGGATTATATCTATTCAAGTTCTTGTCCTTGCTCAAGTATTTTCTTAGTTAACCTCTCGACTATAAATGCCTTTTTCGTTTTTGCCTCAAACTTTCAAGCCAGTCACGAAGGTGTCCCTACTCAGATACAATTTCATTGTGCTAAAGAATTTCTTTTTGGGCGCCGGTAATAATTTTGTCAATATTATTATTGTTTGTTTTGGCCATAAATGCAAGTTTTTTTTTGTATTATTAGTTTTTGCTTGGTTATTTCGGGTGTCAATGGTGGAAATACTTAAAGGTTAAAATATGTGGAGGGAGAAGGGATTTTTTCTGATATTGATATACGAGCAAAAGTCATGCAATGCGGCAAATGATAAACAGCCAACGCCTTCAATAACAGATACACAAAACAATAGCAACAAAAGCAGTCAAGAATTTGAAAACGATTTCGATATATATGTATGTATGTATGTATATGCATCTAGTATATATGTACATATATTTATATAGTACATGGATAAATTAAAAGCATTATTTCAAGACATGCTATGGCTTAAATAACATTTGTTCTTTGTTTCGTTTTTTGTTGAGCTTCTGGAATATAGAAGAATAGAAAAGTAGTGAAATGACTTTAATTAAAGTGAAATTATTAAGTAAACAGAATCACTGTAACATTGGTCAAAGACTTGAGATGTACATACATGATGAACTATTAAAGAAGTATCTCGAAAACCATACAGAAAACCATTTGAAAAGCTATCTACTTATTCATTAACTTAACAGAGAAAGTGGTCTTGTATATAGAATGCAAATTTTTGATTGGGAAACAGTTGCGTACAGTTAAAAGCAAAAAGAAGGCATTTATTGAACATAAACAGCTGTTGAATAAATGAGCAAATCTAATTCCAAGAAAATTTGTTTAAACAAAAACGTTTGACTCTCATTTTCATTCAGTAGAATTTATACTATGAAAAGGACATCACAGTTAAAGTTAACTTTACTAAATCAAACGGAGCAATTATCCAACACCCCTAATAAAGGAAAACTTGTCACTTTTCAATATATATTTTCCCATTTCCAATATGTAAATCTATATATGTATGTATCTATCCATTCCAACCATAATATAATGATAAATACTGTCATTTTTACCTAAATGTTGCTTCTTTATCTCAGTGAGCTTCAAAGAGATTAAAAAATATTGGATTCCCTTTGATCGTGCTAAGCTCTTTTCACTTTTTCAGCTCAGTTGCTGTTGCAAACTATTGGCACATCTTGAGACCGCCCGCAGCAGCAGGTGCAACTCCATTGTAATGTCAATATTCTCAGTCAGAGAATCAACAAAGTATTCTACTCTCTCTCTCTAGAGGATTAGGCAAGGTCAAAGGTAACAAAAGCGACAAAAAACACACACACAACCAAATAAACAACCTGCACACACAAAGGACTAAAAAGTAAAAAAAAAATAAAAAAAAATGGAAAAATGGGCATGCAGCAGCTGTTGGCGATCATCTTTCTCACTGGCTGGGGCCATATGGCGACGTCGTTGCAGCTTTCATTTCCATTTCCGTTTCCGTTAACTTAATTCCACACACAGAGAGAGAGAGAGAGAGAGAGAAAGAGAGACATACACACAAAAAAGAGACAAAAATTCCATATCTCTTGCTTATTCTCTTTTTTGTTGTTTAGTTTAGGTTTTTTTTTTTTTTTTGGCTCTTTTTCTTCCCTTTGCTTTCTTTGGGTTTCCCTTTCCCACTTTTGAATGCTTATTGCTTTGGCTAAAAAATATTTTATTACAAGCTCTTCCCGCAAGAGAAAGAAAAATGAAAAACTCAGGTCGGGTTTTCATTTCTTTGCTCCCAAAAAAAAAAAAAAAAAGAAAAAAAAAAACGAAAAAAAGATGTACTGAAAAGCATCTTTTATGCAAATTTACAATGTCAGGTTGTTGGAGCTACTGTAGGGAACGTTATAGGGGGTAGGGACAGAGCGGAGCTCTAACATGACTTCCGCTGCTTAACTGGCTTAATTTCGTAAAGTGAAAAATGTGCAGAGGGGAAAATACTCAACAGGCAAACAAAAAATAAAAAGGTAAAAAAGAAAGAAAAAAAAGAAGAAAATTATTTGTTTGGTAGGTAGCCAAGTAAAAAAAGAAGTAGCATAAATAGCAAAGTAAAAGCATAAAGTTTTTCCCCCTTCCCCCCATTTGTAGTAAGATTATCCGATATCAAAAAGATAATGCCACAAGTGAACTAAAGATTACCCAGCCCTTCCCCCTCCTCCCTTCCACCATTCGAAAAACTGAGAAAGTACTTAACATTAGCATTTGGCCAACTCTTCTGGCACAGAAGAAGTTTCAGTCGGTTTGACTCAGCTGTGGCACCAAATCAAATGTCGATTATCGCCCAGTTAGTTGCAGGGATTTCAATGGAGGGGTCTCAGTGGTAATGCTTTTGCCCGGTGCCTGGCACCAAATGCCTATTTCCGTTTTCCAAATCATTCCCCTTACACACTATAGTGATTCTCTCTCTGTCTCTCCCTATCTCTTTCTTATTCATTATCGTCGTGTTTGTTTTATGAAGGTCGTTGCCAACAGCCCAGACCAGCACACAAAAGGATTCGGGGCACGCACGCACACAGACCAGAGTCGTCATCATTGTCATCATTCTCACCATTCAGCGTTTAAGCGTCAAAGGAGCCATTTCTTGGCTTTGTTATCTACTACCCGTTACCCCCTTCTTACCAACACCGCTACCACCACCACACTCCATTTCCTTTCTCCTCCATCTATTCATTTATCCATTGCTGAGCTTTGCTTTTGAGTTGTTGTTTTTTTTTTCTTTCTTTTTGTTGCTTGACACTTTTACAAGTTTTTTTGGTTTTTTGTTGTTGTTGTTGTTGTGTCTCGTCTTATTTCAGTCATGATATCAAAATGATATCTTTGACAAATCTCAGCCAAGAAAATTTGTCTTGGCCGTAATAGAAGCTAAAGACACAAGACAACAAGTTCACAATGACAAAACTGATAGGAAATGAACGGGGGGAAAAGTTGTAGAGGAGTAGGAAAGAAAGGGAAAGGAAATGGGGAAAACATCATCATAATTTCTTATGACACGAGTCCAACAAACAAAAAAAAAAAGAAAAGAAAAGAAAAATGTTGAAATCTGTTGACATTAAATTATCGTGTATTATTGACAGTTTATCAAATTGATTTAACTTTATTGTTGTTGTTGTTGTTGTTGCTGTTATTGTTGCTGTAGCTCTTCTTCCTTTCGCCCTTTTCTATTACAACACCCTTCTTCCTTTCCCTTCTCCCTCTTTTGGTGTGTAATTTAAGCATCCTCAAGTGCTCATGATAAATGTTATGGCTCTTTCTCTAGTTCTACTCTAAGCTCCCTTTTGTATGTGTGTGCGTATACACATACATCTATAGTATAACTCTCTCTCTTTCTCTCTCTCTCTCTCTTTTCCTCTATCTTTCTCTATGTGTGCGTGCATCAGTGTGAATTTATGTAATGCGCAAAGTTAAAGCATACTTTTGGACTGTGTTTGCTTAATGCTGTTGCTTTTTTGTTGGTGTTGTTTTTGCCATTGCCATTGCCTTTATTATTGTTGTTGCTGTTGCTGCTATTGCCTCAGAGCTTTTAGGAAAATTTTAGTAAATTTTTAGTTTGTTTGTATAATAAAGTATGTTAAATTAGCTGATGTTTTATTAATTTAAACAAAAAGCTGCCAACACAAAAAAGTTTTTTTTGCCAACTTTTTGTTAATGTACATTAGCCATGAATGACCGAGCACAGCATGCATATGCAGACGTGTGTGTGTGTGTGTTATATATTTATATACATATGTGATAAATGAAGGGTTAGAAAGTTAAAGTGAAGGACTATAGTTTGTGCAGTTCAAGGCTTAAACTAAATGACATGCAGAAGTAGTTACTTATTTACTATATATGAATACATTGTAAATAATTAAAATGTATTTAATTATTTAAATATGCTTAAGTGAAAACTTTGAAATTCTTAGTTGTAAGTTAAAAATATGGTTGACAAACCATTCTATCTACATTTCCTTAAAATGACAAAGTTCAACTTACTTTTTAGAAATTCAAAAGATATGTAGGTTTTTTAGTGTGATAAATTGCATATCAGATGGCTAAAAAGACCCCAAAGGTAGGCAATAATAGTATAAAGAAAGAAATGTATTAAAAATTCCACAATTTTAAGCAGTTTTCCCAGCTTTAATCTTTAACCAGATAATTGGAAGTGGAAGGAAAATTTAATGATTAATTGATTTAGTAGTATGAATTCAAGCCAATCTTACTGATCAAAATCTATATGTAATATGGAATCTTAAGCGGTTTATTATATATGTTTTATTTGTTGCACAAAATAAACACATTTTTTGGAAAAGTATATAAAATTAGGCAAGTTTTTGTATTCCAAATATACTTTTCCATTAAAACTACAACAATTTTGCCCCCAAAAGTTTGCAATAATAATAAAATTCAACATCTATTTAGCTTTTATGCATTTCAAAGTTAGTACATGTTAATATTAAGTTAATTTAAGAGCAAAATTTAGAATTATATAAACAAATAGATCCCAAAAGTATGCAATACTAATGAAATGCAAATTTTTTTATGGTCTTGGGAAAGAGATAATTGACATTCATAGAAATTGATTTAATTTTCCATTGCCAAAACAGATTTCTTAATAAGTTTTGTTATTAACCTACTTTGCTTAAAATGAGAATACCCGGTCACATGAATAGCTCAGGGAATTTCGAATTTTCATTTCAATATGCATTAATATGTACTATCTGCAGTGAGTATTGTTGTTGCTTTTGCTACAAGAAGACAATATCTCACATCGTTGCACTCTATGTGAGTATATGTGTGTGTGTGTGCCTGCCACCCAAGAGACAACACAGCCCTAGGATATTTGAATTTCTGAATGCGACAAGTTGAATGGAAGGCAAACAATACATAGAACATGATAAAAGCAATTGAAGAAAATGGCATCAACTTAACTGATCGGAAGCGGAGCACACAAAAAAGGGGGGAAAAAAATCGAAAAAAAAGATGGAAGGAAGAAGGAATGAGAAAAAGTAAAGCTTGAACTAATCCGATATTCATTTTGTTCAAACATCTTGTAAAATATTTACTTTGTTGTATGCATTTGTTTTCCAATTGTTTCTTATAATTAAGCCTGGACCAAGTTGAGTGCATATCAAACATATCCTTGGAGCTTTTGGATGCGTCTCAAGTGGCAAGAAAAAAACAAAACAGAAAAAAAAGGGAAAAATAATCCTTCTACACGTTTTCTTTCTACATGTTCCATGTGCTTGTTTATTAGTCTGTTGCAATTCCTTGACAATGGCTATTTCGTCACGGCCACGTCCTCAAAGTCCTTCCAAACCAACTGTCACGCGTTCCTCACAGAGCAAGAGATAAAGAAAGAGAGAGAGATAGAGAGTATGAGAGTTAGAGACAAGACAAATGAGTCTGATGTCTCAAGTTTGAAGTGCAGTTGTGCAGAAAGTCAAAAGGCACACAAGTAGAAATGGAAATGGAGTTTATCACGCAGCTAACTCACACACACAAACACACAAAGAAATTCACAAATTCTGAATAAATAAACATTTGCCCACAGAAAATAATTTCTCGCTTGTCTCTCTCTCTCTCTCTCTCTTCATAATTTATGCAAATAGCTTATCAATGTCTTGACAGGTTTTTGTTTTCCTGGACTTCTTCACTTACTTACTCAATTACTTAGTCAATTCTCATTGTTCTCTCTCAGTGACCTTTCAATTATGTATTTATTTGTCGAAGCATTAATAAATATTTCAATTTCTCGAGTTCCTTTTGGAGTTGATCTTTGACAAAATGTTAATTAAATATTTAACTGACAAAATGTTGTGTAAAATCAGTAATTAATTATTTAGAAAATTTGACAGACAAGTCAGGAAACTTGTTGCCGCACAACATAAATGTAATCAAAATTGTAAGATAAACATATGTATATAAAAATTTATTATATTGAAGTAACTGTATATATGTGTAGTAGTCAGTCATCTAGTATTTCTCAACTGTTGCCAAACTTTTTCACTTGGGCTCTCCCTTTTCCCCATTTTTTTTTTTTTTTGGGAAAAGTTTCTTTCACTGCGTGATTTTTCGACATGCCGACACTTGTTTTTGGAGGCTAAGTGATTTAGGCAAAAGTTTTCCCCTACTACTTTAACTACCCATACAAACATATATATATATATATAAGTATATATATGTACCTACCATAGACCCTCTAATAATGCCCTTCCATCTTCACCCGCCGGCGGCATTCGTATAACAGCGGAAATGTTTTGCGTCAAACTTTTTTGTTGTGCATAATCGTTGCTCACCCCAGCGGAAGTTGATCAAAAGAAACAGTTTGCCAACAGTTTTTCGGAATGAATTTTTCACAAATCTGCGCATCCGACTTATAGTATATCGTATATATAAATATATATGTATAAGAGAGGCTGTGTTTCTCCAAGTTAATCTAAGTAAATAAAAATCAATAAATTTACTTAGTTTAAGCTGACAACTTTCTGTAAAAACCCCCCCACCAAACTCATGCAATACCTTTTCAATGTTTGTAAGAGTATTTATGAAAGATTATGTGACGATTTGTGTGTGTGTTTGTGTATGTGTGTTTATGCGTATGCGTGTGTATGTGACAAACACGTGCCTCCTTGGCACGTTCCAAAGCATGGGAGTCCTGCCCAGTTGAGTCATAATTCATTTGCATAACATTAACGGCCAACCGGATGCCTGGGCAGGCGGCAACCATAGTAAGCTTTCCAAAGTGGGCTAACAACTCGCAAGTTTAAATAAAATATGTATGCTAACGAATTAACCGTAAACTGTTTAGATGACACAGCAATGAGCTAGCTAGCGTGTTGAGTGGATAAACTAGATGGCTTACACATCTACAACTACTACTACTAATGTATGTATACTGTATATATAGGTATAGTATATATATGTACATATACTATATACTTGGTCATTATTTATGCACATGCAATTCGGATGACACCAAGGCATTTGAATTGCAAATTTTGCAATTCAGTATTGTTTCGGTCAACACGATTTTCTGGGGTCAAAATTATTAGTTGTAACTCCTGGAGTTATGAATCATATATGACTATCGACAAGATGAAACTAAGCACTTAACTAAACTGCATTTTAGATGCAAAATCGATGAAGTCTTTGTCGAGGAATGTCCTCAAGTTGGATATGTTGTTTGTGAAGCAAACTGTTAAGAATGTTTTAAGGTGACAATCAGGTAAAGTTACACCCTTAAAAGAAGTGACATTTAGGTAAAGTCAAAACCCTCAGGGGAGACTTCTGCTCTTATATGTAAACATTTAGGTACAGTTAGCCTCTTAAGATAGGCTTCTTGTATTATAAAAGATATATAATATAAGCAGTTCACATATAAATTTGTAAAAAGTTTACTATTTTGAAGTAGCATTTAGATAAGGTCAACCCCCTGAATTGAGTTCGTTTACCTTCTGTTGAATATTGAATATAGGTTTACGGTTACTTTGGTCTCATATACAAAGTTCTCCTATACACTAAGAGACTTAAAGAGTTCTTTCACTAAATAGTGCCTTGAATAAGAGAACCTTGAAGGTTGTAAGGTCATTTTCTCTCCCACTAGCTTCATGGATGACAATGTCCCAGCTGTATCCAATGCGTTTTCTTTGCAACGAATTGTGGGCCCACAAAATGCAGCTGTGCACTTTAACAAAAATTTAAATAGTCTTGAGAGTTGTAATAATTTATGATGCATCTATATATATAGATGTGCAACATATATCTACAAATCGATGAACGAGCAGGATCAATGATAAAATAAATAAAAATTTTTATTTGATATAAAATTGAGTAAACTTCCACATTCCCAATTAATTTTCTTTAACTTTCCAATATACAAGATTTCTGTTTCTGTTCTAGATATCCTAAGATATGCCTTTGTTCTCTGTATTAAAAACATCTTTATTTAAATCTTTATACTGCAATACTGAGTGAAATATGTAATTAAATTGATAAATCAGACATTCCATTCTTTATTTCATCTCATTTCGATCTCCATCATAAACTGCCTTTGTAATCAAATAAAAATAAGAATCTAAATCATTTTCTGATTTCATTAAATCTTTTAAAGTATTTACAACCCAAAAACGGATTTTGTTTTTTAAAAGGTCCAAGTGTCAATCATATTGATGCTATTTCAAATCTTTTGCCTAGTTTTCCCCCATTTAATATGGACAACTATCGCTAACCCAAATATGGATAATCATTGCAAAAACCTTTTGTCAATCTTCATTTCATAAATTTATGCTCTGGCAATTTGATACATGATTTCGCATAACTTTTCATCGATTTTGTTAACATTTACTTCTTCAGAATGGAGACGACTGGGGCAGCAGCATAGGTGGCAACCGGAGCAGCATAGGCAGAGTAGACCGATGGTGCCACATATGAGGCAGAGTAGACAGATGGAGCATAGGCAGAGTAGGCACGAGGAATGGCAGCAGCATAAGTGGTAACTGGAGCAGCAGCAGCATAGGTCAGAGCTGGAGCGGCGGCATAAGTGGTAACTGGGGCCACAACATGAGCCTGGGCCACGGCAACGAAGAGAGCGAAGCAGATGAGGAACTGGATAAAAGGAGAAATTGAATTATATGTAGTTCAAATTGCCCATTTTTCTTTCGGTTAAAGGTCTCCTCCTTAAAGGCAAACTTACTTTCATTTTGGATTGAGTTTTTTTTTTTTGGTTTGTTTGGTTGTTTGTAGAACGTTGAAAGTGCGTTGACTGATGCTATTCGTCTCTCGAACTCAAGTATTTATAGTCGAAATGGAAGCCATGGCAAGAACAAGTTCTTCATATGCGGATGTCGAACTGGTAGCTAATCTGTCCATATCGAATGGATTAATAATTGTTTGACAATTGTACTCTACCTTCAACCAAGTGCGCAATCAATGTTTGATTTCAAACAATTATCAAAAATTGCCCAATGTGTTGATAGAGTGCTGAGGTGAGGTACAGTACGATAATATATTGGGTCAAAAAAGGTGACAAGCAAAAACAGAAAAAAACAAAATAAATACCCATTCATTGCTGTAAACGAATATGGAGGCATAGCAGAATCGTAAAACATAACAATAAACACAAATGTCTGTTTATATATATACATACATATTTGTATATATATAGCTTATAATGGTTTGAAAAAGAAATCATTGTAATTTACGTCATCACAGTTTCCATGACATTGACAAATGTGTGGGCAATATGCAGAAATCAAGGTCGAGTACAAAAATATATATAATTATATTTAACTTCGTCTAGCAATGGAAGTATTCTTTGGAATTTTTGCATAAAAATATTTATATGAATCAGTTGAAATAAGTTTTTGTAAATAAAAAATCTTAAATTAAATAGGCATATGAACATCAATTTTGGAATAAGTATATTCTTAGGGTTAGCTTACTGACTCGTTATAGAATCATCATTTATATAGACATTTCCATAAAAAAATGAATATTTTTTATATATTATGGATCCTTGTTTGCCTTTAATCAGCTTTCTGTCTGAAAAGAACATTACGTAGATGGTTCCTCTTAATTTATCTGATCTGTTGATTATTTTTCAGAAGATTAAGTACCAGAAGATTTAAATGATGTTCAATTCTCAGGATTATCTTAACTACTTCAATACAATATGTACATAAAATATTGCCAATTATAAAGTTAAAACACAGTTTCCAAGAACATTCTCCTCACAAAAAGAAAAAAAAATCAAATTGTCGCGCAATTTAATCATTATTTAAAACTGCAACGAGTCTCGTTTTTGGAATGCTTGAAAATGAAACAATATGGCCAGATGTTGTGAATATGAATGTAACTTTCCAATACTGATTTTTGTGTCATGGCTTACAACTCGTTGAAAGTTTAACAAACATATAGAGTGTGATTAATTCAAATTGAAATATTATGAGTGGCAAGTTGACTAAATATTCTGACCAACCGTTGGAAAATGTGCAACATCTTCTTAATGAACTTACCACAAAGCGTTTAAATCTAAGCACTTGGATACAAAAGGCCGTAAGTTTCGCAATTCGTTTGGAATACCAAAAAAATTACTTTCTAAATACCCCTTGCAGCTGCTCTATTACGGCCAACGTCAATTTGAGAGCTTTGTCCTGCTATTGGAATCGGGTATAATCAAGTCTGGCAAGGGGTATAATGGTTATAAGGATGATCTCATACGGAGCTATGTACTCCTTGCGGGTCATTTTACACGAGTGGCGTATCGTGAGACGGGCAATAGACGGACCGCTCTTCAGGCCAAGGTGACAAATCTATTCAATGCGGTGGATGAATTGCAACCGAATGATCAAAAGCATTTGGTTATCCGAGGATATGCATTGATGTTGAGTGCTGCACGTGCTCAGGATGCGGATAATCATTTTGTGACCATTCTCAAAGATACATCCTATAATATTCCCAGTCTTATTGGACGCGGTTGCTTGGCCTATAACCGGCAGGAGTATATTGGTGCATTGGGATACTTTAAGAGTGTTCTAATGCACTATCCCCGTGGTCCGGCCGATGTTCGTGTGGGTGTGGGTCACTGCTTCCTCAAGATGGATAATGCGGATAATGCACGACGTGCCTTTGAGCTAGCACTCGAACACAATGGTAAATGCCAAAATGCTTTGGTGGGCATGGCCCTTCTTAAATTAAACATGCTGGAGAAACAAACCCATCAGGAGGGAATCAATCTAATGTGTGCCGCCTTTGAGCAATTCAATCGTCATCCAGTGGTGCTAACCTGCCTGGCCGCTCACCATTACTATGTGAGGAAATACGAGATGGCGCGCACTCTGGCAGCAAATGCGATTGCTCACACGGACAGCGATGAATTAAGAGGTCAAAACTATTACCAAATTGGACGCAGTTATCATGCAACAGGAAATTATGACAAGGCCTTTGATTTCTACAAAATGTCATTGAAAGCCCGTCCGGATGGCTATGGCCCACCACATTTGGGCATAGCGCAGATGTACGTGCGTCGCAATGAAATGGACAAGGCACAAAGTTCTCTGGAGACTCTGCTTAAAATAATACCCGATCAAGTAGAAGGTTTGCGACTACTCTCTATACTATACATACGCGATAATTCGGGATCAAAAGTAGATATGGCATTGGAGATGCTCAAAAAGGCCATGGAACTAAGTCCAGGAATGAGAAAAGATTATAATATATGGTTAAATCTGGCCAAGGCATATGAGCATAAAGAGCTTTGGCCACTAGCCATGAACTCTTATAAAGAGGCCATCGAAATCCACGAGGAACAGGGTCGAATAGTACCCATTGAATTGTTCAACAACTTGGCAGTTGCCCAAATGTATGCCAAGAAACCGAATGATGCTTTGGTATCCATTGAAAGGGCATTGTTTATGTTGGCCAGCCAGAAATATGCATTAAGTGAATCGACTAAAAATAATCGTCTAACTCTACGATTTAATCGAGGCCGCGTACTGGAAGAACTTAATAGAGATGATGTGGCCGAGAGTTTGTATAAAGAACTAATCGATGAATGTCCAACATACTATGATTGCTATATAAGATTGGGACAAATGGCAGCCAAGCGGAATCAGTATGTCATTGCCATGGATTACTACAAGGATGTACTGAAAGTGGACAATGATAATATGACTGTTAGGTAGGAAAATGGTTTCTCTTTTTGTATATTTTATTGATAGATTCATTTCTCTTAAGATCCCTCATGGGTAATTACTATATGAAACAGGGCATGACCACTCAAGCCATGTACTGTCATAATGTAATCCTAAAGAGTCGTAAGACACATAGAGATCCCTATACCATGGTTTCAGTGGGCAATGTTTGTCTTATAAATATTCATCGTGCCATGGCAGTTGGGGATGAACGCACTGCCAAGCGTCATCAGGATAAAGGCATACAGCTCTATAAAAGAGTAAGTAGAAAAACTAATCAAAAACCTAATCATTATCAACTCTTGATTATTGTCCAGGCCCTGGAGGAGAATCCCCGCAATCTTTGGGCAGCCAATGGCATTGGTGCTGCTCTCTGTTCTCGTGGCCTACTCACCGAAGGTGAAATGATCTTTAAACAGATTTTGGAGTCGGGTAAACAGTGTACTCAGGCCATGATCAATTCGGCAAATGTTGCCCTGGAATTGAAACAATATAAACAGGCCAGTCAGATGTATAAGCAATGTCTTGAGGAATATCTACCATCCAACTCGTTAAGTGTAATGCAGCTCTTGGCCAGATCACTTTATCAGGGCGGTAGGATCCAAGAGGCAAAGATTATGCTTTTAAAAGCCCGCCATATCATACCATATGATCCGATTTTGCTATATAATCTGGCATTAACAATTAAAGAATATAGTGACATGATTTTTACCATGCAGAGGCCTGAACTTGCCGATTTGAGTCGGGCCGAACAAGAGCTAAAGGTGGCATTAAGGTAAAATTTATCTTAATCTATAAACTTAATAAAAACAAATGTTGTTTTCACGGCAGATACTTTGAATTCCTAAACACAATCCAAAAGGATATTAAGATTTCCAAACGTGCATTGGAACGACAGATGAATAAATGTCGTGAGCTTTTGGCTAATTTACCCGAAGAACTCAGCAGAGTACAGACCCAAGAACAACAGGATAAGGATCGTCGGCAATTGCAGGAGCAACGTTATCAGGAACTACAAAAGCAATTATTACAACAGAAACAACATCGCCAGGAGGAAGAAATTCAATTGCGAGAGGAACAAAAGGCCAAACGCTTGGAGATCCTAAAACGTACCAAAAGTATTCTTACCAAGGAGAACAAACCACCGCAGAAGCGTACAACCAAAAACAAGGAAGGTAACACTGAGGAAGATGAAAACACAGATGCAGGACCATCAAAGAAGGAGCGTAAAGGAGAAACCACAGCAAAACGTCCACGAAAATCATATAAAAGCAAAGCTTTAGTCATTGAAGATAATGCAGATGATCTCAACTCAAATTATTCGGAAACTGGAAAACCCTATGAGGAGGCACAGAAAGAAGCAATAGAAGACCTTGAAATGGACCTCTACGAAGAAATAATAGAGGAACCCGTGGATGAAACGGAAGACCTTATGGATCGCCTTAAGACAATTGGTCAACGAAGGCAAGTGGAAATGGATAACTTTATGGATGCACGGGATAGTGGTAATTTAGATGAAACTGAAGCTGAGACTCCTGAAATGCTTTTTGAATACATGGAGACACTTAAAAAGAAAATGCAAAACAATTCCAAATAAAGGAGCTCTCTCTTTCTCTTTTTTTCTATTAAATGTTTAATTATCTCATACCAAAAGTGGTTTTATGGTTTTAACTGAAATGTGTCAGCTCTCCCATAGGGGAAGAGTCTAGGTTAGACATACACAAGTGGTAGATGGAGAAGTTTCTGTTTATTTGAATGGGCAACTCATGTTAAATAACCGCAGGTCTTTGGTCGTCAGGCTCAAATTACTTATGCCTTTTGGGTTTGGGTGCGAGGGCACTTTGTAACTGTCAAGAGTCGTCACAAAACGAACGAACGAACAAATAAACGCGAAAATATATATATCATATATACATATATATATATATTGTAGGTATGTATATATGCCACTCATTAATATCAATTTATGAGCTGAGACACGAAATTAGTCTGTGACAAGTTTCGCCGCAGGATGTGGACATAACATACTACAAGGAGCTCTGCTTCTCCTTCTTTACTTTCTCTCTCTCTCTCTCGTTCTACTCTTCTATTAGGGCTCACATATGCCGCTGTTTTTTTTTTTTTTTCGTTTTGGGGGGTTTCGTTAATTAATTCCAACAAAAGGAACGAAAAGGAAAAAAACACAGTATATTGCGTGTCCTGCCAAAAAGGACAAATATGCGTACACAAGCTCATGTCCTGCAGCGAGGTCAAATTCTGGATGAATCATGTAGAAAACAACAACAAAAAAGCCGCTTTTGCTTTCCCTCCCTCCCCCTTATTAACAATCTTTTAAATTATGAATATTATTTCTGTCAGAGAGAGAGTCGCTGAAATTAATTATATACCTCCTTGCAAAGGGTATTAAACTATTTGATTGCAACGCATTAGCCAGGACTTTTAAGAATATCCTGACCCACATTAATTATTAAGTTGTGTCTACTAAAATTGTGTAAATCGTTGGCGCAATAGTTATTTAGAAATAATCGTTTTAAAAGGTATTTTTGATAAAAAAAATATTGATTGTTATTAAAAATGTATCAAAACTAAATTTGATACCAATTTGAATAATTATTAAGGCGGATTGAAGTCCTTTAACATATAGCCAAAATATTGTGATCTAATCTTAATGAACTTGCTTTGCGCATTTGTCTTTGACTTGTGAATTAAATTTAACTAAATTTCCAAAGCAAATTTTACTTCGTTAAGAGATTTAAGGAGAAAATTTCAAAGGAGAAAATATTTTAAGAATACAATTGCAAATGTGGATTGCAGTTTTAAAAACAAAATTGATGATTGATGTTTTTATATAAAATTTTATTGCTTATTATTTATCAAAGTAAAAAACAGTCTAACTAATTCTCCATAGTTTTCCCTTAGTTTCGTAATACCTTCCTAAGCGACTAAAAGAAGTGTAAAAGTGGAAGAACTACAAACTGAACTACTTTAGTACAGAACGAATAAATTATACTTGGCTGAAAGCAGCACATTGAGGTGAATCGGCTCACTAGTTCTTTTTTCGAAGTGAGCCAACCCACATAAGGCTCACTGGCTCACTTGCAGATAGCTCATGAGTTCACTTTGCGATCGCCAATTGAGAAGAACGCAAAACGAGCCATAAGAACCAGTGAGGCAATATAAGCTAGTGCGCCAAAATGAGCTAGTAAGCCAAACTGAGTCATATTGAATGAGCAAGCTCAGTGGCTAAGTTCTGTGACTCACTCAATCATGTACTACCCAAGTATAGAATAAATAATACTGGTTATCCTTTCCTTTCCTAAACTTCCTTAGGATCGAAAATTCTTAACAATATATAATCCATCTATTTGCCATGTAGTTGAAAAGTCTTGGAACAACTTTGAACCGCTTGATAATACTCCTCTTTAGTTAAAGACAAAATTTTAATAAACGTTTGCTGAATACATTTTCAGATTTTTTAGTTCTTTATTTATTCTTTGCACATAATTCGTTTTATTTTTTTTTTGTATTTTTTGTTTTGTTTGTTTTTTTTTTGTAGAATTATTTGTATTACACGTAAAAACTTGTTGTTCTTTTAAAATAATATTCGATAAAATAAATAGTATTTAATTTGAACTTACAACTCAAATAGTTTTGTTTATTCCTAAAAGTAATTTGGAAAGGAAAAGTTTTTAGTGGCGGGAGGGTGGTAAAAATGAAAAGTAATTTTGAGAAAAATATATATATAAATACCTATGTTTTTATATATATATGTATATATGTATAGTAGTTCAACTATATTCACTTATAATTAAAAAAATTGTATTTCCATTTGTTTTGTTTTGTTTTTGTTGTAGTGTGTTTTACATTTACAATTCGAGTCACAATACAATTTGATTTTGTCATTTTGAAAAAGCACTTGCAGGTTAAGATGGGGGATTTCCAAAAAAGAAATGTTGAACATTGAGAAAACTTTTAGTTTACGTGTGTGTCAGTGTGTGTGTTTGTCCTTTGTGTGTGTGTGTGAGAGATTATTGAATTGGAAAATTGGGCGGGTGGCAAATTTTGGGTTTTTCACTTTTTTTTACATATACAATATTATTTTTTATACATTGATATACATACATATATATATATATATTTGATAAAGTTTTGACAACAGATTTTATATAAAATTCTTTTTTTTTTCCAAGATTTTGTTTGTTTCCACATTCAACAAATGATACCTAACATATATCGAACATTATATCGTTTCCTATGCATATACACACACATTTATAGTATATATATATATAGATATTGATATCGGTTAGATATTTGTTCTTGCCTATTTCAGTTTCATTATTATGTTTTCTGTGCTATATGTACTATATATTGATTTTAACTATATGCCATATATGTATGTATATATATATATATATATATATCTGTTGCTACTCAGGATTCCTTCATGGGGGGTTTATCTTTTTTTTGGGATAGTCTTTTCGTAGATTCAATGTGACTAACTAGATTAGTTTAGACTACATTTAGTTTAGTGGCTAGAATTAATGCTACACAGTAATTTAAGTATAACGATAAGCTTAATTTTTCAATTATTTACACAACTTTTGACTAAAAACTATTTGATAGAAGGGCTTTCTTTTCATTTACTTTAAATTGTTCGTAGTTAATTAGTTATACTATATATATATATATATTCTTTTAAGTATTTCTTTAAACTAATTTTCATTTTGTTTGTGGTTTGTTTGTTTTTTTAAGCATAGCTCTTTATGTTCACTGAAGTGTTCTTTCGCACAAAAAAGTAAGTCAAGTACGTAAATATCAAGTATGTGTGTGTGTGTGTTTGTGTGTGTTTTTGGATCAGGAATAGGATTGCCGTGATTTCTAACAAAAATTCTTTGGCAATCACAATAATTTCCCAGATTTGGAGTATATAGAGCTCAATTTAGCTAGACCTAAACTTAGTTTCAAGTAATCTAACCTCCATTGTTTTTTTTTTTGCCATTTACCATAGCATACTTTGAGGCAGTCCCAGGCGCCCCATTACAATATAAATGCCTTGTTTGTTTTCTATATATACATATATAGTATCTATATAGGTATATGTATCTATAATGGGGGAGAGTTTACTTTTAACCGCTTGTTATTTTTTTTAGCATTCGGAAGTCTTGTTGGTTTTTACGCTAACATTAAGACAAAAATACTCGAGCAGCGATCACTTAACTACTATAATACAGAATCGGATTACCTTATAAACCTTTTTAGACAATGGTTGTGCGCTCGGCGCCCAATGTTGTTGTGCACGTACTGCTCCCGCCTATGCAGACAATCTGACATTTTATGTCCTCTTTGGGTAACTCTCAGGAGGTCACCGTCTCATAATTCCCGGCACCCAAAATGGAACCGCCAACACTTAGCAATGGCGACTGAGTGCCACTAACACCCATGCCCAAACCTGGAACACCACCTCCACCACCAATTCCTCCTAGAGTGCTGTAAGCTGTTTGTGTTCTCGGTGAAGTCAATAATGATTGGGCAGCTCCAATGGTAATATTGCCACTGGTCACTGAACTGGTTAAAGCTGCAGATATACCACCCGAATGTAGGCTACCCGGATGGGGTAGAGTATTACAATTAGTGCCCACCAGTCCAGCTCCTCCAGCACTGCTATTAGTCTGCAGTGAACCATTCGATTGGCCACCCAACAGGGGCATGGTGCATGTTGTAGTCGAACCATAGGGTGAGGTGGGTGACGTGCGTGTCTCATAGGCAGGCAAATAAGTGGCCGTGGTTGTGGCACCACCATTCGGTCCACCAGCTGATCCCCTGCCCGGAATCCTGGTATAAATATTGGGTGGAGTTCGTGTCGAAAGTAATGGCGGTGGAGCAGTATATATGGGACGCTGGGCAGCTGGAGCTCTTTGTGGTGTATTGTACAAACTAAAGGCAGGATTCGTTGTCAGCGAAAGTTCACCATACTGGAAAAAATAGCAAAAGGAGCAAAGAATACATAGTTTTTGTTAATAATTAACATACATAGTGAAAGTTCCATTAATTTTTTTTTTTTTTTGCCCAAATATTTAAGTGGCTGACTAAGCAACTTTTTCTTATTTATTTATGTATAATATTTTTGCTACTCTCTTCGTTTTTTGTTGTTTGTTTTTTTTTCTGGTTCGGCTTTTGGTTTTTTGGGTCTCCAAAAAGAAAGAAAAAACAACTCCTAATGAGCTTGTTAGCACTATGCAGTTAAGGACAAGGGGAGTGAGAGGGGGTGAACCACAAACCAGGACGAAAAAAAAAAACTAAAAACTAAACAAAAGCAAATTTAACTTTTGGCTCGAAAGGCAAAAACATTTGCCTCATCAAAATTTGATGTTTGCCCAAAAACAACAATGATAAAACCAGCAAAAACTTCCAACTCAACCTTCTCCCGGACAGAACAACAACAAAAACAACAACATCAACAAAAATTTGTTAACTTGTTGACCAGGACAAGAGCGAGAGAAAGATTGGAGAGGGTGATGGAGGGGAGGAGAATGAGAAAAAAAAACGAAACTAATTTGTGTAATTTATTTACGGTTTCTGGCTAATTGGCCCCAAAATGTTGCTTAGCAAGGGAGAGAAAGTTGCAAAACTTTTACTTCCTGACCACTATCCCCTCCCCCACCTTTTTTTGCCCCCCTCTTGGCCTGACTTTAGCAGCCACTGTCACTAAATCAATTTGCCAAAGTGTCAATAAAGCGTGGATACTAATAATTTGTTTCTCTTACATAGAAGACCTTTGCCTACAAATTGTATTGGAAAAAGGTTTCTTAACAATATTTGAGAATGTCGAGAAAAAATTTAAAGAAAAGGGAAACTTGGCAAAAGTAATTACAATTGAAATTGTTTGTTTAAAGTAAACTTTAAACTAAGCAAAAAAATTTTTTTTTAAATAAAAGGGTATTAACAGGCTTCTCCATGTGACTAGCCACAAAGCGTTTTATAATAGATATCTTAGATGTAAAAATTTTGTTTGCTATATTTTAAGAAAAAGTTTTGTAACAAGGATTTTTAAATCAAACTTCATTTTTCAATCAAAACGAATTCAAAGATGACTGAAAATTTGTGTATTAATAGTATTATTAGTTTTCCCACCTTTGTTAAAATTTAAGAGACATTTATTTGAGATATTTCTGATTCAAATTGTATACAAAGAATTGCAAAAAAAAAGAGTAGCTTTCATATGAAATTAAATACTGAATTTTCCAGCATTTAGTTCGGCTTAAGCTCGAATTACTTTTCGTTCAATTTGCATTTAAAGAATTTTAGCATTTATTTAGTATTTATTTTTAATTGTATAAAAATTTCTTTCCATAACAAGTGAGCAACTAAACTAAAGATTTCCGCTCGATTAAAAAAAAAAAAGAATTTTAAAATTTTCTTTTTTCTTTTTCTCCTGTTGAGAACATTCAACAGGAAGTCAAATCTGTATTACAATTAAGTGAAAAATGTTTTTGTTTTACTACAAATATTTGGCAGGCATGTGCTGCAAAATGGATTTTCGCATTTTCATGAAAATGTGTCGAAAATGCATATTTTTGTGCTACATTTAATACGTAAAATTGTTGAAATTTTAAGGCAGACATTTGTTTTTATTTTTTCCCTCTCTCCCTCTACACGATTTCAAGCTGCAGCCTAAATGTAGGCAATTCTTTTTTTTTAGTTTCAATTTTTGTTGTTTTTTTTTCTCCCACGTCACAATCAGAATATGCAAATGCAGAGAATCGAAATATTCGCCTAGTTTCTCTGTCTCTCTCTGTCACTCTTCTTACCTGTTTGCCAAATGTGGGCGATAGGGAGGGTGGTGGCGGCGGAGATGCGCTACTAATGCGCGTTGGCGGTGTATACAAAATTCGCTGCGATTCCATATTCAGTCGGTCGAATGCCTTTTCCTCCAGATGGAATTCATCCTCACTGTTGGCTTCCTGCGGCACCACATCCGGATTTTTGTCCTCCAAACTGGAATGACTGCCCATATTCCGGGATAGTGGCTCAGCACTTCCCTTGTCTGCCTCTGTAGTGGTGGCATCGCCATTGGCATGACGTCCATTGCGTTTGCTGCGAAATTTGATAAAGATCACCACGCAAATGGCCACCAGAAATAGTGTTGCAATGACGCCAACTAAGGCGCCCAGCAGAGGTGTCAACTGCACCAGCACGGCTGTCGACGAGGCTGTACAATCATATAGCATAGTGGAAAGAGAGTTGGTGGAAAGAGAAGTGAGAATTGAGAATGAGGATGAGAAATTGTGAAAAATTGAATGCCGGTGCAGAAAACAATGAAAATGGCACCAGCAGTGAAGCAACTGGCTGGCAGTCGCTGTGACGCCTAGCCACGCTTATTTCACTGAAACAATACTACAGGAGATTGTGTGGGTTGGGTTCTCACTTACCAGTTCGTAACAATGGTGCTGACAACGTGCGTCCACGTAACCGATAGGCCACCTTGCTGGGTCCCTGCGCATTGACAGCCGTAACCCGGATGACGAAAACCGAATCGCTGGGCAAACGTTTCACAGTAAATTCTGCATATTTGTATGAGGCATTGTAAAGTATCTGACGATTCAGTTCGTCATAGACCTGGACATGAAAATGCTGTGGTATACCACCATCATATCCAGGTATACATTGTATCTGCAGTGAATTGGCTGTGGCATTGTAAGCCGAACAGTTTTTCACTGGCTCAGGAAGGTCTGTGGAAGGAAATTAAAGTAGGTAAAAGGGAAATGAGTAAATAAATAAGCCAAAGTATTACAATTGTTTGTTATTAAGAGCTGTGCTCAGCTAATTGAAACTGTAAATAAATATTTTCCCCCCAAAGTATGCTTTATTTTAAGTTAAAGTTAATTTTCCTTTTTTAGCCTTTCACCTTGTCTTGTGTCCCCCATTTGGCTATTGGTTGCTGCGTTTACTTTTCTAGAATAAACGATGTTCCTTGCAAATTTATTGCATTTGATTATCAGATTATCTCAGAACACAGATGTGCAGCAGCAGGCACACACACACACACACACACTCAGCCACACACGCATCCAAACAATCATGGACATGATGACGTTGGTAAACATGGCTTTCCATTGCTGGCAGGGACAACGACCGGATAGACAGCCGGACAAACGAGGACATTCAGACACACGGACAACGACAACGACAAACAATCGTGACGCGTAAAATTGCCACAGAAACGCTGCAAAATGTAAATAAAAGCGCCGAGATTCACGCACAAAATGCTTGGCCACTTGGTAATGCATGGGCAACGGTAACGGTCGTCACGTTCAACAATTATCTACTGACCATAGAGCAACATGCTCCTCCTGCTCCTACTCCCCATCATCTCTCGGGTGACCGCAATCCGAATTGAGTAAACATGTTCCATGCATTGCGTTGGAATTTTTGCACTCGACGCTTCGATGTGAAATTAATTAAATTTTTTTTTTTTGTTTTATACAAGTTTTTTTATCTTTCAACTAACTGACTGTGTGTGTGTCGCCCCATCCCACTCCGTCTCTTTTATCGGTCCCAAATGTCATGATGGACTCACCTGCCGGCTGTATGTGGTACCAGCAGGGCTGGCTCTGTCCCATCGGACTGCTGGCCACACAGGAAATGGCACCAAAACTTTCATAGCTTTCCACATGGTAACTGTAGACGTTATGCAATGGCGGCACAGCTGTTGTTGTGGGCGTGGCCATGACCTGCTGACGATGATGCTGCTGCTTATGCAGGGCAGCAAGTCGCTTACGTTCGGCTAGTTGATGGCCAGAGGATTCACCTAGTTGATACTGTGAGACTTGCTGTTGTTGCGATTGCTGTTGTTGTTGTTGCTGCTGCTGTTGTTGTTGTTGTTGTTGCTGTTGCTGCTGTTTCCGTTGATTTTGCTTATTCTCCACATGATTCTTGTGTACCATATTGGAGTATACCATTTGGGTATATGGTCCCTCAACATAATCCTGATAGTCTCGCTCCATGTTCTCTTCCTGCATTGCATCATCGGCATAGCTACCACCATCGTCGTTGTCGTCGTCTTCGAAGCGTATAGCGGCCATGTCAACAATGCTGGCCACACGACCATGCCTTCCATGGAGTAGGTGATGTTGCATGCCAGTGCCCGTGCCCGCATGTGTGTGCTTCCTCTTGCTGCGCTGATAATATCCGGTCTGGCCGGAAGGCAACTGCAATGGCAGACTAACCGCCAATTCACGTTGGGGCAGCTCGATGAGGTTCTCCAGCGAGTTGTTGAAGTGCCACTTGTAATTTAGATTATCGAGTGGATTGGCGTCCACCTCGCAGGTGATGTTGATTGTCTGCTTGAGTGCAGCACGTATAATCGTTGAGTCTGACTTGCACACAGGCGGATCTGTAAATCGAGTGTGTAAAGAGAGAGAGAGAGAGAGTGTGTGGGGTAAAGTGTGTTAGTTGGGGTTAAGGGTTCGAGTGAGTTGTTGGTACTTAAGTACGCTTGTATGGTCTAACAGCTACTTACATTTGACATCCAAGTAGACTTCGTTGCTGGACACGCTACCTTGGAGATTTGTGGCACGACAAAAGTATTGACCGTGCGAGGACTTTGAAATACCTTGAAGTACCAGAGTTTGATTCGAGATAATAATGCCACGCGATGAATGCAATTGTTTATCCTGTAAAGAGAATTGCGAATGCGAGGGAATAGAAATCGAATGTAATTCTGACATTACGAATTACTTACATTGTGATACCATTCCACTCGAGTGATTCCAGGATTAGCCTTAACGTCACACTCCAAATACACATCTGAACCCTTTAACAAGTTATTGGGATCAAGAGGAGCTCCCAGATTTAGGGTAACAATTGGTGCATCTACAAATGTTCAAATAATCTTTATACATATATACAAGTTCATTTATTTGAAACTCTTTTGCACAACTTACGCGTCACATTTAGTACACGGGAATCCTTTAAATATAACCCCTGATTGCCATTTCCCAAGGTGGTCATCACTGTGGTATGACCCTCGTGCAATTGTTGCGATGTTATGCCAGCATTCAATGAGATGGAGCAAACCACTTGACGCTCATTGTCCTCGGGCACAGGTATGAGCATTAACTCTGATATGGTTGTATTACCATCGGGTGCAGTCTACAAAACCACAAATGATGTAATCTAAAACTTTATAACTGTGATGGGGGTTAATGGGTTAACATACCGACTGTGAGGCGCCTTTCAATATCTGTCCCGCCTTAGACCATATAATATGCGGTGGCGGACGAGCTCCAATGGCAGTGCAGGTCACGTGAGTGCGAGTGCCAGCGATCACAGCATGATTGAGGCCTTGCAATAATAAACTTAGGGGAGGAACTACAAAGAGAGAATAAAAACAAATTGTTATGAAATGAAATTATATAGTTTGTTAGTTTTTTTTTATAACCAAGCTAAGGGTAAATAACGTAGAAAAGGAAGGAGACTCTTCCTGAGGCGCCAATGATTCTATAGCAACAATTATCAATATAAATTAATCTAGCCATGTTCATCTGTATGTTTCTGTGCTGTTTTTAAATATTAGTTATCTGATTATGAGGATGAAACTTGGTACTTCACTTTCTTATCAATAAAGGTTATTGGAGTCTTGAAATGATCGAATCGGCCGCCCTATATCTTATATCTACCATAGAAACGTTCAGTAGAGAAATGAGTTTTACTTGTATGTAGCCCAACTTATATATTTTAACGAATTCGTTTGACTCTATCCCATAAAAATGTTCGGTTTTCTTCCTAAAACTGTTAATTTTAACCTTCATATTTGTCAATTTTATATGCTTTCTGATAATTATGAAGAATTTGATGCAAGCTGCCATAGAAAGTCCTAATTATATACTCTACTTTGTCTAGTTTAGAGGCCAAAACAAAAATTTGCAAGCCAGGACAGTATAGAAAGAATTTTATTGACTTAGTACGGCTCTATACTTTTCAAAACTAATTTCCATTAACCAGTATATAGTTTATGTCATGCGTTGGCCATTACAGATATCACATCTAATTATAATTTCCGCCCACTATAACACATTTTCAATTCCCTTAACATTTTCCATAGTATGCTAGTTGGCCCAACCTAGTCCAAACAACATTTAACATTTACGACACATTTTATTATATAGCCATCACTGACCTCACTCATGGGACCCAAAATTCAGGCAGGCAATGCGATTAGCATCCATCCTTTGCCACCCACACATTCCCCCTTCTCTTCTATTATCCCTCTATCTGACCGATTCAATTCACCTCTATACTATAGTAAATACCATGGTCCCATAAATGCATAAATGTATGACAAAACTTTAATTACATTAATTTCCATGCAAAAGCCCACCCCATACGATGACCCACTTGACGCGACCTTGAACAAACATAAAAAAAAAAGGACACTAAAAACCTCGAACGTGGCCAGAACTTTTGGCCTGCATAATTTTGTTTTTGGATGAAAATAAAATAGAATTTTGTAATACAAAACGGGACATGCATATTTAAAAAGGCAAAAACAAAAACTTACGATTGAGATCCAGGACAACTTTTTTGGTTAAAGCCGGAACAACATGACCATTTGTAGCCTGGCAGGTGTACATCTGAGAGAGAGAGAGAGAGAGAGAGAGAGAGAGCGAGAAGGAGAAATATATTAAATGATTTATGCTTATTACAATAATTGGCTTTTATTATTAAGATTAAACAATATGCGATAAAATATCGGTGATAATGCGAGAACGAGTCGATGATAAATCATCGATCTGTTCAACATTCAATTTTAATTGCTTGAAATGTTTGTGGAACACGCACCCAAAGAAGCGAGCTTCCGCCCTCCCATACACACACACACACACACACACACACATACACAAAAGCCTAATCAATTATGCTGTCAGGTGGAATGGGAGGGAGTTGAGTTCGAGTTCAAAGGTTGTCGTTGTATTAATATCATAAATTCTGTTGCTCTTGTTGCTTTTCGTAATGCGATACTTTTTTTTTTTTTTATTGATTTACACACAAAAAAAAAACGAAGAAGAAAAATATAAAAAAATTGTAACGATGGCTAATAAAAATATTTGCATAACTTTGGAGAAATTAAAAGGCAGCAACAAACAAACTTCTCTCTGTCACTCTCTTTCTGCCTTTCCTTTCTAATGCTCTGGTTTTCCAAAATGTTACCAAGAAATTAGGTCATAAATTTCTTTTCCATTGCACAATATGTTTAATATTAAGACTGGCGACAGTGACTGACCGACTGACAGACTGACTGACTGACTGGCTAACCGGGGGTTCACAGTGGGTCATCGTTGTCTTTGAGGTGTTTATTCGACTGTATTTTCCTTAAGTTATTTAAGCTTTAAATTTGAATTAAGTTGCTTTTGCTTAAGTATTTTATAAGGTGGTTAGAGAGCAGATTGGAAACTTGATAATATCTAAGATATAGATATTGAATTGGACTAATGAATTGCTTAGGTTAAAGACAATAACCTATACTTTACTTAAATTGTTATAGATTTTATAGATAGAGTAAAAAATATGTAGTTATATAGAGGAAATTAAGGATTTATTTACACCAATAAAGTAAGTGAAATAATCACAGTGATAATGAAAAGGCTCAAACATGGATTAGTCTATATATTTTCTATATGTTTTCCCCCCTTTAACTGTGCCATTTTGTCATCTTTAGAAACTTTTTAACTTTTTGTTCATAGAAGAACATTTTTGCATTAAGAAGAGACTGATTTAGGAGCTGTTAGATTGCTTGTAGGTAGCTGACACTCTCCTATGGGGAATTCTAAGTTCCTAAAGTGAGCTTGTAAATAAGGCAGTGTAAAGATATATATACGATACGGATTTGGTTTTGCAGGATAACATACCATAACTTTATGCTTAACCTATTCCAGAAATATCTAAATTCGAAATCAAAATCAAATTCAATCGAATTGTCATCCAACACGTGTCAAAACACAGCTAATCACATTTCGTATAAAACTAACCAATAACTTTTGATATAAACCAATTGATTTTTAACAGTCAAATCGATTTAACACCATTTGACTGTCCCCCCCAGCACTGACCCTAGACACACCTTTATCTAGAGCATAACAACATTTGGTATGCAGATTTATTTTCATAAGTATGGAAAATCAAGTTTACCACGCCCCATTCGAGGGCATTAACATGAACTCCTTAAATATTAAAGATAACGAATACAAATTTATTATGGCTGGCATGTGAGTTGAACTCGATGACCTTTTGGGTGCACTACTTGAACCCTAAGGAGAATTTATGTATGTATATATTTCTGACTGATGAATGAACATACATATTCCATCTTCTTCACACATCATCTTATGGTCGAAATTTATTCATTTTTCAAGTTGGAACTCCCATGGAAAAGTGGCATCATTGTTGTGAAAATAATAATTTTTGGTATTACATCAACACACACAAAAAACGGAGAAAAAAGAACCAACGAAAGAAGATGAAAAAGCAGCGAAAAGGAAAACTTCTAAATGATTTCTGTGGGCCAGCATCAGCAGCAGCAGCATATTCATTCATTTCCAGTTACAATGGCCAAACAATTTGTACAAGTGGCGGAGGCAGATGAAGAACCCACATTTGAATAGCTGGATTAGCGGTCTAACAATATTGTTCGTTACATGAAGCAAAAGCTAAATCGGCTTAGAATCAGAGCACTCGACTGAAAACCACCTCCCAGGCAACAACGGTAACAATTCCCCGATGCAGTCCGTTGTCTGTGGCCGTCTGCTGCATTCATTTCCCAGGCGCTTTGATTTCTATTAGGCCATTGTATGGGACCACACAGGGAGCTACCATTAATGGTGACTAAATAAGTGGGCTAGGTGGTATGGGGATGGCATGGGATGCGATGCCTTTTGTGGAGCAAACCGAAAAATAAATGGCCAGCGGTGAAACCATTATACTCGAGTAGAATGGAAACATTGTTGTTGTTGCGGCTTACGAATTTTTGGTTGTAAATCAAATCCAAAAGTCTACTTACCGTCAATAGATCCTTCCGTTGGATATTCTTCAAATGTAGCACATTGCGTACTGATCCATCGGGTAAAACCTGAAAGGAATCATCCACTAGAGCATGTTCGCGCCACCACGAGACACGTGGTGGTGGCACACCACCACTGGATAGGCAAGTCAAATTAATGCTGTCCCCTTCAAGATAGGGTCCTGCAATTTGTTCCCTTATGGCAGCACCATGATGATCCAAAATGGTCAATTGAGTGGGTGGAACTTTAAAAGAGAGAAGTAAATGCTTTTAAGTCACTTTTCAAATGGAGAGGGCGATGGAAGTTCTCAACTCACCCAAAACTGTCACATTAATGCGCCAATTTCGCGTTGGTGATTTATGGAAATCAACGCGACATTTGTAGAGCCCAGCATCTGCGGTCTGAATGTTCTTGATGCGTAAAGCTGGCGGATTTGTGTCATAGTAGAAATGCGCCTTCTTATTGAAGACATTCTCATCTGCCCAGGGTATGGCCTGATGCAGGGGACGGCCACGAGCATCAAAGCTGCAAGAACAAAAACATTTCATTCAATTAAAAAGATTTACAAACAGATATTTGCATACTTCAAAACAATAAATCAGAGAAAATTTTATAGAATTACGTTTAACTCATTGATTTTTCCTTTCCTCCATTTAACAAAAGTTTATGAAAGAAAACTTTTTTTAAGGTCATAACTCGCACTATTTAATTATAATAATTGCTGACTAAACTGTTAACTTACTCAACATTTCAATTAAAAATTCTTTTAACTTTGTTTAAACAATTAAAAAGACATTGATCGAAATTCGTTTGAACAATAAAATGTTTAACATACCAAAAACTCAAATACCTGCAATTACATACAAATAACTATGAAATTTTCAACACACATACACCTTTAGGGTAAACAGTTTAACATGTTTAAGAGATTATAAAACAGAGTCGATATAATGATACCCTATGAAATTAAAGTATTTTGAGTGTGTTTCATTGTTCTTAATACTACAAATATAAAATTAATCGAAACTCATTTTGAAGCTTTCTAATTTTGTTCTTCTATAATCTTCTCTCTCAGCTTTACTCCCTTCCATTTGTATCTACTCTTACCCATTCTAGGGTATCAATAATCAATTGTTATTTCCATCAATTGATTTTATTTGGCAACAATTAAGTAAACGCAACAGTAGAAGAGGCCAACCAAAATGTATGTCACAACAAAAATTAAATGCATATAAAAATCAAAGAAAAAACTAAACGAGAATTTTGTTAAAATCGGAATACTTAATTAGCTTTCGCCCAAAAGGCAAAATACCCAGAAAATCGACAAACTATTTTCAAACAGAGTTTATTTTCCCTATTCTATTTTGTTGATTTTTGATTTTTTTTTTTCGCTGTTTTATTGTTATTACCAAACGTTTTTGTTTTATGACTTTGTGCAATGGATTTTGACAAAATGCTGGCATTAAATGTCAACGCCCAAAGGCCACACCATACCATGTCCATGCCTGCTCATTCCTGCCACACCCCGCCCCGCTCTTGAATACAACACCACTGGCAAATCGTAAATAATCTAAAATGCATTTCCAGAACTTTTAGTTATTTTTTTAAGTTTGTTTTTTTCTTTTTTGTCTTTTTATCTTCACTGGGCCACTTTGACTTTTTTTTTTAGCTTTTTAAATGGTTACATTTAAATTGTTTCTCTTTTATTCTGGTTTTTGCTTGATACCCTGTGGACTAGCAGAGAAGGGGTATATCAGAAGTGAAATAAAGTATGATTTAATTATAAAAAACCATTGTCTGTGAAGTCTAAGGGACATTCTTTTAGCTGAAACCATAAAAGTTTGTTATAGAGAATCTTTAACTAGATATCATTAGGTAAATGAAAAGGAAATGCTTAACTTTTCGAAAAGTTCAGATAATTTTATAAATTTTTAGATATGGAAAGATCTATATAGGATCCTTCATTTCAGAAAGTTTCATGAAAATTGGGTAAGGAATAAGAATTTTATACCTATAAAAGGGAAAGACCTATAAAAGGGATTTTTATACCCTGTACCCATAGGGTAAAGGGGTATATTAAAGTCGCTAAAATGTATGTAACAGGCAGAAATATACATTTCTGACCCCATAAAGTATATATATTCTTGATCAGCATCACTAGCCGAGTCGATTGAGCCATGTCCGTCTGTCCGTCCGTCTGTCCGTCTGTCCGTCCGTCTGTATGAACACCTAGATCTCGGAGACTATAAGAGCTAGAGCTACCAAATTTGGTGTGAACATGCGTCTAATGCATACACAGATCAAGTTTGTTTCAAATTTTTGCCACGCCCACTTCCGCCCCCGCAAATCGGGAAAACGTATTACTAGAGCTGTATTAAAGATATCATATTCTTACTTGGCACACCTAATTATATACCCAAACTGGACCAGCTCACCAAATTTTGTCGAAATCGGACAATAAATATCGGAGATATACCTATATGAGTTTTGCACTGAATTGCCAAGGCGACATTGGCTGGCAAGAGTGAGCGAGACAGCATGCGTTTGCTGTTGCTGCATGTGAAAGTGAATTTTGCATGAAATTAATGGCGATTTCGAGGATATTCTATTTCATTTAATATAACTAGTTGGTACAGGGTATACTCAATGTCGGCAGGGACGACTTGCTTGCTTCATTTTTATAAGCATATATTTTTTATATGCGGTGGCACTTAATTTGATGATACTTGTAAATTTTTAATTTGGTTGCCTTTTTATTTTGTTTGTGTGTGTGTGTGTGTGTGTGTGTGTGTGTGTGTATTTTGAATTTACTTGGCTGCCTTTTGTTGTGGCTTTTCCCTGTTGATGTTGTTTCCGATTCGGGAAAATATATTTACCCTCCTCTCCATCCCCCCTCCTGCTATATATGTTAATTCCCCCATTCCCTTGGCTTGTGCTCGATGCAGTATTCATTTTACAGTCCGTTTCAATTAATTAATTGATCAATTTAGTGCATGTTGTTTGTCTTCTTCTTTATTTGGATTTTAAGCCGATTTCCGATTCCATTTTTTTTCTTTTATTGTTGTATTTTATTTTTATTTCAGTATGGTGGAGAATTTAAACGATTTCTCTTATAAAAAGCATTTTAAATTTAAACAAGTGTAAAGTGCCTAAAGGGAATTATATGTATATCTGTATAGTATATATATGCATATATATAATGCAAGTATATAGTGTATATACTATGTATAGTTTTTCTTTTTTAAAGGATAATATTATTTGGGTCAAATGCAGTTAATGGTAATGTGTCTACTTGAATTGGGCAATCTTGGTTCTGATTTAAGTAGTTTAAGTTTTAATTATAAATATATATTTAATTGTAGTTACGGTTGATAACTGTTGAATCAGAAAAAAGAATTCAATCGATATTTGTTGTATGTTCTGTGAAACTTTGTGGAAAGACTTTGTATTCATTACGAGAAGAATCTGATTGATTCAGATACTTTTGATTCTGTTTTCTTATTAGCCCTTCCTATTATAATGTAATGAATCTATATGCAAATTTGCAACTATTTTTATGATTTAAAGCAGCATCAAAGCTAGTCTATTTCCGTTATTAGATGATATCTCTTTCCTTTTTATATATTTCTTAGAGGATAATACTTTTGGTTTCTAAAGAAAGATGAATATCGGAACTAGATATAACAGCAAATCGATTTGAATTGGTTTTTTGCCTATATCTACTTAGATTAATCGACCATTGAGCAATTTATATATAGACAGATGATATCACTTACCCACAAAGGGTAATATAGCATATGAAGAAATATACCAACAACATGAAGAACTTCATTCTTTGAGTTATACATATCGGATATGAATACGTATTCATAGATTCATTATATCAGACTACTATGCCAGAAGAACATTTTGCTTTCGTTGAAAACTCTCTATGAGAGAAATACTTTAAAAGTTCAAGTTAGACTTTCTTATCTAACTTTTAAGATATAACCTTAAATCCTACAAGATCCAATAACAATATAGTATATTGCTTTTACATTATTAAATTCTTCCTTCTCGGCTGGTGCAGTGTTGTCTTCTGGATTGAGAGAGATAATCAATTTAGAGATAGATTACATAGGCAGAAACCTGCAACTGTACTTATATAGACATTAATGTCTATATAATAGCTATGCTTGATATTGTCTGAACATGAATAATTGCCTCATTTAATTAGTATAATTTATGTTCAGATCTTTGATCATTTCAGAATATCATACATTTGTTCTATATCAAGAGCTTTATTGTAACCCTCATTCTCATTTGACTCGAATGATTTATCTACGAATCTACTAGAGCAATGGGGCAACAAGAGGCTCTAAAATATATATTTTTGTTTTTGGGGAAAATGCACTCAAAAGACACATCCCTCTCTATGCGCCCCATCCCTTCTCATCAAGCCCATTGATTCAAAAAAATGCAAAAGAAAACAATAAGCAGGAGTAAGTGCCTCATGATGGATGGTTATTTGTTAATGGATTTTCAGATAATTAAATTAAGTAAAAGGCAAGCTCCCCCGACCTCCCATAGCAAAGGTCACTGATTGGTGAATGTTTTGGGGGGGGGGGGGAGGTGGAGATTCTTGGGTGAGATGATCAAACCTCATGCGGCACGAGATACCTCCAAGAGCAATTTCTCATGCAATTAATCTTTCGACCTCTCCTACAGCATTTTTGACCATATTCTAAGGTGAAAAAAAGGAATGACAAGGAACACTGAAAAATGTACAAATTTATGAAGTGTAGAAAAAGCAAATTAAAATTGATGGAAAACAATAAAAACCACAAAAAGGCAAGAGAGAAAAAGAAAGTAAAATGCGGGCATACAAATGAAATGGTTTTTCTTTCTTCTTTTCGGTGAAATGGGCAGAGGCATGGAAAACTGGTAGCCGTAAAGTTTATGCTGTCATAAAAGCAACACCTTCTCCCCTTAACTATCATTCATACTCCCTCCCCGCCGCCTCTGTCTATCTGACTGGTGCAGTTAATGTTAGCGAGGTCATACTGTAGGCCAAATGCTAACCACATGAGTGCACATTCAACTCTGACACTTTGACTTGACATAATCGATTTTCACCCAAAAATAAAGTAAAGAAAAAAAAAAGGAAACAAAGCAAACGAAACGACAGTCGTCGAACATGTTAAATTTGAAGTAAAATAGCAAAAGGAAAAGAAGAAATATAAAAATCAATTTCTAGTCTACTGCTCGCTCGCATCTGTCTTTCGTTTGCTTTGACGAAAAAGTTTTTCCTTTTACCAATTTTAACGACTTCAACGACGGCTCCTTCTTTTCCGCACCTCCGTTTCCTGTGCGTTTGGCACAGTGACTTATATATGTATACATACGAGTACTCATATCTACCTTTAACCGTGTGTGTGTGTGTGTGTGGGAGCTTGTTAAAAATTGTTTCGAGTTCAAGTTGGTGCCACCTAACCGAATGAACCTCTCAACATATGAATGCCTCTCTTTTCCTTTAGCATTGCACGTAGCTTAGCTTCTTCTGTGTAAGTAATGTTTATATCGTCAAATTCAACATAAATGCCTTACGTTAATAGAATTTATAATGAGCGCACCTACTTAGTTGTGTGTGTGTGTGTGTACACACACTGTCTGTCTCTCTGCCTGTCAACGATGGCAGCTTTTCATAATTGGGCGCCCCCCAGGCCACAAATATTGCACAGTGAAAATATTAAAAGAAAAAAAAAAAAAAAAGCAACCCTCCCAACATTTAAATATATATCGAGAGGATATAAAAGAAGAGATTTCAGCGTTTAAATAGAATCTTATGTGAGCTCAAAAAAAAATATTTGCGTGGGATGAAAAGGGGGGAAAAAACACAGTTAAGTTCGCTTTAAAGGTTAAATATATAAATTTGTTTCAATCAAAATGATTTCACAATACTTACGTATAAATGGGCTTCACATTGCCCTGACGATACCAAATGACCAGCTGAACCTTATCGGCAATCATCGTACCGGGCATTAGATCACATGGCAAGGCCACCTCCGAGCCAACGGCTGTTAGAACCTCCGATAGAGGACCTAAAAAGGAATGAAAAAAATAAGAAAATATAAAATAAATACAAATAGATGGCATCAGTTTACTATGTGCATATGGATAATGTAACTGAACAATCAATTGTCAGGCATGACTCGACATATTCTCCTACTCTCTCTCTCTCTCTGTGTGTGTATGGAAATTGATAAAATGAAATTGGATCTAGGGACATATATGGGATATGTGGACGGGGGCGGGTTTCACTTAATTGAAATATCTGAACTTTGACTTTGGTCTGTGCGTGTTCCGCTGTATATATATATATATTTTTTTTTTTATATACGATTCTGTGTTTGTATATATATAATTCCCCTTTCCCTCCACTCTATCTGGATCTGACAGCTTGATTTCCCTTTGATGATAAAGACTTTGGGGGCGCTGAAAGGGTTTAAGCGGCATTGTGCCTGGATTCCGACATGGAATCGTCATCATCATCATCATCATTGCCATCGTCATCATCATCGCAGCCAATCGCAATGTCAACGCACAGCGAGAGGTGACGTCGAAGTCGTGTGGCGCCTCACCGTTGTGCGTGCCTGCTGGGCCTGTCCCCATACCCATGCCCATGCCCATGCTCATGCCATACCTCCCCCAGAAAACCCACCGCCCGCTGTGGAGCGTATGAAATACCACTCCATTCCGCTGGCGGCAATTAGACGATGCTTGATTAGAGATGAGCAAACGTGTTGATAAAAGCATGACTTTAGAAATATGTATATTATTCAAGCACTAAATGTGCAATGGTTACGTAACACAATATATTTTGTCTTTAGGCTTTAAAGCAGTTGTTCTTAAAGCTAAACATTTAGACTAAGATATGTGATAGACTAACATAAGTGAAAGAACTAAGAACCGTTGGGATCTAAGAACTCCTAAGTTTAAAAAAGTTTATCTGGCTTCTACCAAACTAAACGAAACTTAAAATTGGTATTTAGAACTTTCTGATCTGAATGGTTTTCGAAAGAAATGGAAATTTAGTTTCTAAACTTTGGAACAGAAAAATATAATCGCAAAACCTGAGATTTCGATTTCATTAAAGAATATAACTGCGAATCGTTAAAGGTGGTTTCGAAAACTGTATAAAAAGCTTTGAAAAGATTTGAAAGAATGTATCAATAAAGTTTAAGAATCTAGCTGCGAATCGTAAAAGCTGGTTTAAAAAACACTTTCAAATGATTTAAAGGAATGTATCAATAAAACTGTAAAAAGTATTATGCAAGTAACTTCTATCTTGTAGAAAACTCACAATGATGTTCCAGTGGAAATATTTGAAAATCCCTTATACTAAAACGGTTAAGTTTTGTTATTGATTGGTAAGATGAAAGCTTTTGTTTTGTGAACTGAATGTTCCTCTTTCCGATATGGAAGACCTCTAAAACTATAACAATTTTGTAATTTATAATTTCAGTTATAGTTCTTCAATTCTAGTCGATTTATTCTCCAATCATTCACGAACTTCTCCCATCACTAATCTAACCGAATCTTATGTCTGGGTGTTGGCTCCTCTTCACATATATGTCTCTATATATGACAATCGAAGCTTCTTTCTCATTTGTGTTGTTTTTAGTGTTTGATTGGTATTTGGTATTTATCAAAACGTTGTAATTATACAAATTATATTTTCCATATTCGTATTGCAACAGCAGCAACAACAACAACACACGGACCAAAGGGCGTGTCGTACGTGCCTATATGGTATGGCTCGATCTAGCTTGCCTCCATCCAATTATATACCGAATTAATGTACAAAATTTTTTTTCTATTTCTTTTTTTTTTTTTTTTTGTGTTGTGTAAGCATTGTGATTGTGCTGTGTAGCGGGGGAATCGGTTTTTGTTTGCTTTGTTTGAGGGCTTTTAAATATATTGGTTAACCTTTATCTAGATTAGCATTATGCTCTGCTGCTTCTTTTTCCTCTTTTAGCGATTTTCTACTGCAATTTAATTATTTTAATGCATTTTCACTCAATTAATTGCTAGAACCAATCTACATATATATGGATATATATATCGTTTCAAAGTAATATGACTTTTTTAAGTTATTTTTTTTTAATTTTCATCTGTTGCCCAGTTGATTTTGCTGTTGCCTTTTTCATATGCTCGATTAATTGCCACACAATAAGCTCGAAAAATGCCACACCACAGTGTATGTGTGTGCATATAAAATGAAAAGTCGGCAAAGAATATGCATATATATGTATATATAAAGTGAATTTGATTTCATTTATTATTGGTTAAAGAAAATTGATGTATGGAATATGAGTTAGGCGAAAAAGTTAACTTGGCATGACATAATTTATTGGTAGCAACTTTTTCTTTCATTTTTTTGGCTTTTATTTCCCAAAGATAAAATATTTAAATTCTCAGTTTTTAAATTAATGACAAATGATTAAGAGTTCAAACAATGAATAAGTATTTTTCCAATATTTATATTGTTGCATCATCATTATTCTGACCGGATTTCCGAGCACATCTTTGCCATTAGCCTATCAGCGAAACAAATCAAAAAATCCGCTGCCACTTAACAAATGTGACGAATGGGGAAAGTGTGTATGGGGCGGACCGATGGAGGCGCCACAAATGATTGCCGCAATTGGAAAATGTTATAATTCATTGAAGCCAAATGCAATTTGTTATAGTAGACATTGGATAGATTTGGGTGTGAGTATGGATCCATATATATAATTTGGGTCAAACAGATCAAAGTGATAAACAAAAATGAGTTACAGATGAGGCAGATAGGCTAAGTTGGTGGGAGTGGAGGAGGCATTGCCCCCCCCCCCAACCCAGCCAAAAAGTGAGTTCGTTCAATGGCTAATTGCAATCATTGAACAAATGTTCACAGTAAAATAAAAATTATTTCAATGATTCGTGGCGAGATTTTGCAACCGACTGACACTAAACTAAAACATTTGACTTTTGATGCCAAAGCGGAAATTTGTTGCTCTACCCTCCTGTCCCTCTCCCTCTTCTATTGCAGCTAACTCATCATCTGGCAGAATAAAAAGATTTATTGTCACACGCTCCCATTTGGACTGAAATGATATTGATTGAAAGTGCATTTCAATGTTGTCGGGTTGAGAACATGCTATTTTTATTAGCCAAATAAAATCGAGTTGTACATTTTCTTTTTCACAGTTTTCTTCGTTTTTGACAAATTTGTGGGAGATGTTCTCACATTTCCATCATTTGGATGTTTGAATGTTTTGTATGTTGATGGACATTTTGCTTCTAATGGGGCATGCAACGAAAAAAAGTTCATGCTACATCTATGTATATTCTATAATTAAGTCAGGCCGGAAAAAGATGTTGTTGTTGTTGTTGTGCCTCGGTGAGATGTTGTCGCCTCATAATTGTGCCACTTAATGTGGGCGTCAACATGAGATGGACCAAGTTGCTGTCTACCTCTCTCTCTCTTGCACTCTCTTAACAAGAAAAACATGAAAAATAAACTGGGTTAAGACAGAGAAACAAATGCCATTTAGCGTTTAAAAAGTTAAGAAAAAAACTGGCAAGGAAACTCAATTTATGTACTGGACACAGTAGTAAAAGAGGAGAAATTCTTGGAATTTTATTTTGTATATGTACATATATTCAAACGAATGTTATGAACTTTTTCAAACTTTTTTTCTCTTCTTTTAATCACCCTTTTCCCCCTTTCTCACTCTCTCTCTCTGTTTTCTTTATTTACAATGAGATGAGTTAAGTTTCAATAGTAAACGACCCTTGGGCAATTATCTAGTCAATCAGTCAATCTATCTCGAACTCTTCTAATGCATTTTCCAGCATTATTTATTTATTTTAATTTTCCCTTGCAGCTATAACAACGGAAAATTGTAATGAAAATATTTTGACAATCACTTCACTTTGGCTTTAGCCCTTTTCTTTTTCCCAAAACTTGATGTCGATGAGGTAATTATTTAGATCGTTTGTTGTTTATGCAACGCTGTGGGGGCTTTTTGTCTAGTGAAGAAAGCATTTTCTATTTTAACCCTTACCCCAATAAAAACTATGACCATTTGTTGTTGTAGTTTTTCCCTATGTTTTTTAGAGCTTTTCGTCGCACACATAAATAAGCAACAGAAACTTAAATTTTTTGTGGCGCCAACATGAAGCAAAAAAAGAAGAAAAAAAAAACCCAAGAAGCAAATAAATCAAATGAAAATGTTTATGTTATTTACCAAAAGGGAAAAAGGAAAGGAAAAATGTGTGTAACAAGGGATAAAGTGTAAGGGGGGAGGGCTTATAATGTTTAGCCAAAGGTAAAGTCAATGTCTCAATCATCTTAAACAATTTGCTGACGACAAATTGCCAATGATTTCCCCTTACTACTGCAATATTTCTTCTGCTCTCTACTATGAAGGCAACAGAGCAATTGACTTTTGTCGTCGTAAAATGTGTCTTTGATTTCTTTTCTTTATTTCCTATATTTTCAAATAAAAGGCAGGCAAAAGCAATTGCCAACTGGCAACAATGTCCGAAACAAGCTCTGCACGTGACCAATGACAATTTGTGAGTTAAGTTTGCCCAAGACCCCTACAAGAACCTCGTATCGGCACCCACCCACCCGTCACCCGTTTCTTTACTACTGTTTCTTTTCCTTAAACAAGTTGTCGTTGCCTTTTGCTGTTGATTTGAGCTTTAATATTTCCTGCAGGCGCAATTTGTTGAGTTTTAGGCGCCTCCATCAGAGAAATATAAAGAGGAGTCATAGAAGGAAGTTGAAATTGCTTTGCTGCTTGTTGTTGCTGCTGTTGTTGTTATAGGGAGGCGGAGTTGATAGGCGTTTGGCAGTCATAATGTCAATAATGCTATTGCCGTTTCGTCCCAACACACAAAAATTCGCTTCACCTAAATTAAGTCCTAAATTAGGTAAAGCCATTTCGATGGTCCTTTCGATTTGTGGTTATCAATTTTATGTTTGTATGTGTATGTGTGTGTGTGTGTGGATTTCCTTTAACTGTTTTGTAATAAACTTGAACTTTTTGTTGTTTTGTTTGCCAGTCAAGTGACAGTCGGAAGTTGTAAAATATGGAAAATACTCTCTCATAGCAAAAGTAATTTCATATGATTTTCATTAGAATGGCCAATGTGGAAAATTGTTATGCATAGTAAAGAGATAAGGCATCAAAACGAGTGAGTGAGGGAGAAGGAGAAGAAAGAGAGAGGGAGAGAGACTGTGTATTAAGTTGATTAGACTAAGGTTTAACCATTGGGGAAATTTAAATAAAATGTTTTTACTCGACTAAAGTAAATGCAAATTTCATTTAAAATAAACTTAAATTGGATTTAAATTGCTTTCTTTTTTTTTTTTGTTAGTTTTCTTTGAGTAACTCTAAACTCAAAGTTAACACGAAGGTATTTGTAAATTTATATAAACAACTTGTTCTATATATATTTATTTAGATTATTTATATAAAATTAAACAGAGAAGTTCCTCCCCTCCCTCTCTTTCCTCTTTCTCTCATTCTCTCACTGCTTTGAGTGCGTAATCTATGTTGAAAAATCTTGTGGTCTTGCAGTGAAACTAATTTTATGATGGATTACCTGACCAGCACCACCCTCACTCTTCTCACTCCCCTCTCGCTAAACTGTCGCCAGTGTGAGGTTGAGGTTGGTTACCACTTATCGCTCTTTCCCCTTTGCTGTCCATCAAATGCTTGGCCACGCTTATCAAATGCATCGAGAGCTCAGTCAGCGTACCAATGCAAAGGCAATCCGTTCCCCGTACCCTACCCAACCACTCTTACTACTACCCGCTTCTCATCCTATAGAACGTAAAACTCCTTTGGCCCTTTTAATAGAAACCTCAAAGTGCATTTTGCTTTCTGTTGACATTTGTAAAATGCAAACAGAACACGCAAAGGCGATAGATAACTTGAAACACGGACGGAACGGATACGGCGACCCATCACTCAAAGTGATTAGATCATGGCAGGCGGATTGAAATGGAGACCAAGAGGAGAGAGCAGTAGAGAGATAGAGAGAAGTTGGAATTCGTCGATTGATAATCAAACAAAACTGCATCAATTCCCCCTCACCGAGCGGGCTCCATTGAAATTGTGCATTGTGTATGTGGGAGAGACGACTACGTCAATTAGGTTTCAATTTTTATTACTTAGACTGAGAATGGTATTTGGAATATATATGGTTCTGGTTATGGTTATGGGGTTACAGTGTTTTCCTGTTCCGAGTTGTACTTATTTTACGATATTGACACTAGAAATCGTGACTTTTCCATAATGAACGGGATTTACACGTGTTTATGGCTCTGGAGGTCATAAATGGGTTTGGTTTTTCTTCAGCCTTATTCTTTTTTTTTTTTACGCATTCTTGCCTCATAGTTGAAGAGGAAGTGACTTTACTTAAAGTAAGAAATATATAAGGAGTAGATACTTAATCGCTGTAGGACATGATACACATGGCTCAATCGAATTATGTATCCCCTACTGTCTCTCTCTACCTAGTACACATCATTTGACCAGGCCAGGAAAAAGAAGATATTATGAACAGCAAAAAAAAAAAAAAGTAAAAAAAATAATATATAATTTTGATGGCAACCAATTTGAGCCTGTCATAACAACGAGGAGATGAGGAGAGGTGAGGCAACGAGGGGTATGGGCAGGCCAAGAGAAAATCGATATATGTAAAAAATGTTTGCATGACTTTAGGAAATTTAGCAAACTTTTTTCGCTCAATTCTTTTCCTCCTTTTGCTCCTTCTTCAGCTCCTTTTCTTTTGTTTCTTTTCTCTTTTTTTTTTTTTTGTGTGCTTTGCTGTTGGCTCTTCTCTTGGCCCCGAAAAATAAAGCTTCATTGATATGAAAAATATCTTTTAAATGCAATAAAGTAAGCATTAGAGAGAGAGAGAGAGAGAGGGGGAGGAGCAAGAACCGAACTTTGCCTAATCGAAGAGGAAGCCAAAGAAAAAAAACAAAAAAAAGAGAAGAAAAAAAACAAGACTCATAAAATTAATATGATATAATAAAGAAAAATTTGCAAGCTGCCAAAACCATAACGATTGATTCTGAATTATAGCCTTAAGGCAGGCAAAGCGTTAGCGGGGAGGGGAAAATGTTGGTGAAGCGAGGAAAAAATCAAAAATATGTTTGTTGAGGCAAATCAAATCGCATAAATAACAAAACGCTAACACTGGCGATACATAAAACCAAATATGCTCGGTTGCCAGGAATTTTCCAAAAGGGATTAGTTTTTCTTTTCTTTTCCTTTCCACTTTTCTCTCTTTGTTGGACACTTGCTTAACTCACACGTGTGTTGCACAGAGAGAGAGGGAGAGAGAGGGAAAGGGAGGACCATGTGAGAAATTAATCATGGCATTGTTGCAGAGCTTTTAAAAATAATAAATACTTCAGCGCGACTATAAAATAAATTACTCAAAATCATTTCCCTATCGCCGCCGCAATCCAAACCCAAAAAGAATAGAAATTTATATAGTAGAATAGAACAGAATAAAATAGAATGAGTGAGAGAGAGAGAGTGAGGGAGGGGGATCGTGTCGCATGTTTGGACAGTTTTAACTTTTGGTTTCAGTTTTCAGACAGACAGATAAATATATATATATACATATGTATATATATGCATGTTCTCTCTTCTGTGTGTCAACTTCAAATGAAAACGAAATGTCTAGGGAATTTGTAGATCATTAATAACGTTGCAACAAAAACATTGAGGCCACTTAGGAGAGAGCCCATGAATGGGGCGTACGACCAGAATCAGATCTGGTTTTCCCCCTCTGTTGTTAGAAACAGAAGGGAGTTCCAGGGCGGAACAGCAGCCGGCAGCACCAGGCAGGCGGCAGTCAAATAATAAAAATGCCATAGTTGAACCCCGAATGGCAAAAATTAATCACAGCACTGGGAATAAATGACAAAATGCCATAGGAAAACTATAGAAAATATCAAAGTTAAACCAAATATGGCACAACTATCTATAGATAGTAACATTAATGATGCCAAAGATATGGAAATAGATCGGCAACTATTCAAAATAGGTTATAGATTATACCAAGTTGAGGTGTAAGGTGCTAAATAGAAGCATAAAAAGAAGAGAGGTGTCATGGGACACCCAGATGAAACGAAGTTTCTTTCGATTAAGGGGGTGATAGCTGCTTTATTCATGCAATTTTGAAAAAAAAAAATTTATTTTAATTAATACTTTAACAATATTTTTTTTAAAAACTATATACATATGGATGAATGTACATATTTCGAAATACTCCGCCCAACAGGAAACCATTTAAAAAAAATAGCTCAAATGCTACCAAAATGCCACGTTGATCCTAATTGCAAAAACCAAACATTATTTAAATTGTAAGACTTCAGCCCATACGATAAACTATAAAAAATTCAAAATTCCAAAAAATTAATTTTTTACAGATTTGATAAAAGTCACTTTAGTTGAGATAGGTTTATAAAAAATGGGTTTATTATAATAAAAATAATTTGAAAATTTGAGCAAAATCGGTTAGGGAGTTTTTGACATATGTATCTTGCCAGCAGTTTTAAGGAACCGAGTCTCGTAAAACACATTTGAATGTTGTTGCCCGCAACCAGGCTCTATATACAACTACTCAGGTTTACGGCATTACTTCTAAACGTCTTTAGATTTTGAAAAAATCTTTTGCTCAGGTATTTTAGACATTCTAAGGGTAAGATGCAATAATAATTTAATGCAAGGTGGGCTGCCAAATTTCGCCCGACACATACATATGTGCAATATATACCGCGAATACATATGTATGTACATATGCACATATATGCATGTGTGAGTTTGTGGGCAGCGAGACGCGATCGCGACATTTTTTCTTCTTACCTCTGCTTCACACATTTATGACGCTTTCTCAATCTCAGAATCTTTGCTTGTGCGTCCCGTATATACTTGTTCGTCCCGCATTTATTTGTGCGTCCCTCTGCCTAAAAACTCGAGCTCGCTACCTCTTTTCCCTTCCGAATTTGCTTGTGCGTCCCTCTCCAAGAGTCCGCTACCTCTTTCCTCTTCCGCATTTGCTTGTGCGTCCCTCTGCCCACAAACTCGAGCTCGCGACCGCTGCTTGTGCGTCCGTCTCTGTCTACATATGTATTCGTACACTGTTCAATGCGAAAGAAAAAGACAAAACAGTTGGTAACGGTAAAAGTGTCGTTACACTTTTTAGTCTTAATTTTTTCGGTTTAGCCCCTACCGCGCGATAAGAAACTTCGTTTCAATAAGGAGTTGGATCAAATTTTAATATATTTTTTTAAATAATATACAGTTGAAATAGAATTGCCCTAATAACTTCAAAAATTTTGAGTTACAGAGACTAGAAAAGTAAAATTCTATGCAGGTTTTGCTCTACTACTATTCAGTTTTTGTTCGAGTTAGAGAAAACTCGATTAAGAGAATTTGAAGTTAGAGAAGTTCGACTGTATATAAGTATATGAATATAAGTATATACATAAGTAAATGAACACTAAATAGATATATCTTTGTCATATCTGGTATGTCACCCTGGAAGATCCACAAAGCATTGAATTTTTCATTTTAATATATAAATTTTAATTGAAATATCAACCTTAAAGCTTAAAAAGTGTTTTTCTCTTTATAGAAGTCAAATATCCTTCCATATAAACATTAACAAAATTTTAGATAACTTTTATCTATATTTTATTTTACTTTGTTTCATATCAAATTGTTCCAAAGTCATTTGGAAGAATATTTAATTATGCTTTCGATTCCTTTTCAATTAGCTTTCCCTATTTTTTCAATTTTCCTCTTAATAACCTTATGGAATCCCCTTAATTGTCACAACATTTGCATCTTTAGTGCGTTGTTTTAAGTGTTTTTTAAGATTATACCATATCCATGGCTTCTATAAGCTCTGCAGCGATTTATGTGGAATTGAAACTAAATTCATGTGCATATTTTTTTAGGATTTTCATTTCACAGCCATCCACAGTTTCCCCTCTTCTATGTTCCAAAAAGCTGGCATAGTAAAAATTCCTATTCCTATATTCGCTTTTTCTATTATTATTTCAGTTTTCGTTGCATTTTTGTTTCAATTTTTTCTCTCCATCTCTATCTCTCTCACTCTCTCTCTCTCTCGCTCTCTCTCTCTTTCTCTCTCTCTCTGTATATATGTGTTTTTTATGTTTTTCTTTTTTTTTGGCGTCGCGGCCACTTCCGCTTGAAGTTTTTCTGTTTTGTTTCGGAATTGAAATGGGCAATGGTAAAATTTATACGTCAGCGCCTCCTCCCACCCTCGCACACCACTCCCCTCGTGTAACAAAAAGGTACCCCATATAAAATATTGCTTTTTCGTATATTTTTTCTCGCCCCCCACCAAACCATTTTCTGCCTTCACTTTGTATGCGCTTTTTGAATTTGGAGCAAAATGTCAAAAGGCTACACAGAAAAAATTAAGCAAAACAAACTATAAAAAACCGATTATAAACCTTATAAACATATAAACTATTAGAGAAGACGACGACACGATATAAAATATGTAAATGAATTGGAATAAGTGAAGGAATAATAATTCAACTTGGTCGCCATTTGATGTCTTCATTAATAAAGTGCAACGAATTTGTTTAATTTACTTGAATATGCATGAGAGCAAGAGAATTAAAAGTCTATGCAAATTAATTTATTGTTTATTATGGCACCTATTATACTATAAATGGACAATTTTTGATTATTTATCATGAGTGGCTCATCAATTGTTAAAACGGAAGGAGACTCCCTCTCTCTCTCTCTTTTCTTTCTCTAATTTTGTAAAATCTCACACATTTGTCAGGCATTGCTGTCAGTTTTTCACAGGCTGCTTTTTTTTTCATTTTGACAAGATTGATGGTTAGATAATGCTTCTGATAAATCTCCATTATTTGCATCCTTTTATCCAGAGAGTTAATTTGGAGAAAAGCTACTACCCACTATGTGTATAAATAGATATGGGAGACAATGATTTGATTTTGGCCATGTCATTGTCATCATACCAATTGGGAACCAGCAGTAGCAGAAGCAGCTTCATTTGTCATGACTAGGTAAGTGACTTTGACAGTGCCACACACACACACACACACACACACAGCGGTACACACACACACTGGGACACACATTTAGAAGAAAAATGTTGAGGCAATAAAATTGTCGATTGATTGGCATCATTCGATGGCATTTTAACCAAATCACAGACTCATTGATAGCAGACATTGTCATGGAAATGATGCCAAATGGTAATTCTGGTGTTGATGATGACAGTTAGTTAGTTTATATGGAGGTGTGATCGTTAAATTGGCCAAAAGACAAAAAAAAAACCCCGGCATAAAAAGTAAAAGAAAAAGGAGTTGACTGAAATTTGAGTTAAACTTGAAGGTGGCCACAAAAAGACAATTAAAAAACAGAGTCAAATTTCAATTTGTGCCTCGTGTATGGATTAAAAATTCATTTCAATTATTCTTCTTCTACTATTCTCAATCAACAATCGAGAACTATTAAATAATTTAAGCTCAATCAGAGTTTGCTATATGAACCGATTCAAATGAAACCTGCAATTATTTAACATATGAAATTATCAGTAGCCACCCACAAGACAAGAAATAGAAAAAAAAAGGATAAATATATAGAGAGAAACAGGCAGGAAAATTGAGACACGAAAGTAAACCAAAACAGTTCACTTTCAATTGAACTTATTTTTAAAAGGAAAATAACGCATCAATCAAAGGATTAGTATATTGATTTTATTCAACATACATATATAAAAATAGTAAAAGCATTTCTTTAGTAAAAATAGTACACAAGCCAAGAGTAAGTAAATAAGTGAGGAAAAAATAGAAAACAACAACATCAAAAGGAAGTAGAAAATACGTACATACGAGAAGCAATGGGAAAATCGCTGCTTATACTTTGCCAGGAAGCACTTTTCTTTTACGGGGCTCCTTTTTAGCTTAGATTTTTCCCGCCAGCAAAAACAGCAGGCTCTTATCCTAAAATTCCTGCCGTCTGCCTGCCTGTTCCTTCCCCTCTTCTTCCTTCTGTCTTTCTCTCTCACTCGCTTGTTGTTCGTGTGTGGTTTGTGAGGGAACGTGATTTCAGCATAATTCCGTATATCAGCACATAAATGGAGCATGCCAGTGACACAGACACATCTAGCAAGATACGTACACACACACACACACACACACACACTCACTTGGCAGTCACAGTCATGGCCACAAAAAGGACTCTCAAGCCGACTGCACTTTTTGCCTCACAACCAACGATAGCATTGAGGCAGAGTTTCCTCTTTTTTTTTTTTGTTGCCTAGTTCTTAGCTCGTTTCGCACATTTATCAGGTCAAGTACGTTAAAAGCGAATACCCAAAAATCTCTGCTCAAAATGTTTACACAAACCGAAATGCCTATTGTGAATGGATTACTTTGACGAAAGGAACATTCGAACAATGCTATCAATGAGTGAGCTAATCAAGGTGACATACCTTCAAAATGGGAATAGGAAGATGGCAAGGATTGAATAAGAGTAAACTGGCAAAGAAAAAAGAAATTAATAATTCCAAATTAAACATTTAAAACCTTTGTTTAGCTTTACTAAAGCGTATTTCGTCTCTCAGTTGCCCTTTTTTTTGATTTTACAGATGTTTTACTTAGAAATAAGCTGTGCATCTTTGATTTTCATTGGAAAAACGGAAGGGAAAAGAGTCACTCTTCAATTTTCATAAAGGTTAAGAAACATTGTAGAAATTTTCGTCCAGATTAAAGACTTTTGTATATTACTCTCGTAAGTATGTGGACCTATAAAATAAATACCTTTAAATTGTATTTGAAGTCTGAGAAGAGGAATACTTTTAATAGTATCCACATATAAAGGCAATCTGGAGGTCATCCAAATAAAGTCTATATCTTTACTATAAAGTTAAAGCTATAAATATTTCCCCCTAACAATTTTCAACATTTTAACCCATTAAAATGGTTGTTAGTTGCCTTATGCCTTACTGATAAAATGTGCAACTTCAACTGCCTAGCTCATATACCTTCCACTTAAACTTAAATCAATAATCTCTATCAATTAAAAAGCTAGATCCAGAGATCTTGCTTGGTCAAGTAATTCCCCTTGACTATTGCTCATCTCTCATCCAATTTATATCTCATTTCATTTCATTTCATTTCATTTCATTTTGCATTCATTTGTTTTGTTCTTGTTTTGGGTTTTTTTTTCCAATGATATATATGGCCCACCTCTTCTCCGGTGGGGCCACTCAAAAATCATTGACTGTTCACTTTACAAATCGAGTGAGGCAGTGGGTGGGGTGATGGTTGAGCTACCAAAAACTGGACACAATCCACAAACCAATATCCAATGGAATCAGAAATCAGTAACCGAATCACACATGGCTGGCATTGCATTTGATATTGGAATGGGTAGGACTGGGTTTTGATATGGTTTGACCCACAACACGGATGGTAACATGAAATTTGAGCGCTTTAAAAATTGAGCCCATTGATTTTTGAGCTCAGCACGGACAGCACACACACACACACATGAAAGACATACACAAAAACACATACACACGTTCACAGTTAGGTTCCCAGTTTTCATTCTCTCTCTCTCTCTCTCTGCTTGGCATGTGTATTTGTATATTTTTTTCCTGGCTTTTCCGCATTTTCATTCATGCCGTCAAAGGCATATCGCCGCCATTCCGATTCCGATTCCCATTCCCATTTCGATTCCCGTTGGCATGCCCAGCATGACTAGAGGAGACGTTTGAAGAGTCACAGAGACGGACATGAAGGATAAATTGAGGATATATGTACATACATATGTAGGTGTATTTGTATTCGTGTGTGTCTGTGTGTGTGCATATGTTGCGGGTGAGTAATTTTTCAAGTATTTCCATGTTCCCAATCTTGTTTGTTTAGCTTCTCAACGGGGGGAATCAAAAAAAAAAAAAAAAAAAAAAAAAGGGTCCTACTACACATACCTTCAACATATTTTTTATGGTCTACTCTTCTAAATACATACATATATAAATATATATTTGTTTTTTTGAATATATATTGAACTCCCCTCGTGAAATCAAAGATTAAAATGAGCAACGACGAAGGATCTTTGGTTATTTGCACGCCCGCTTAGTTGCTGGTCGAGGGTTTTGATTTCATCACCAGCTGCTTCTGTTTTTTGTTAGTCTTATATACAGGCAGGAGGCGGCCTCCACACACACACAAATTGTTGTGCAAATATTTGATTTTTCAAAATAAAAAAAAAACAGACGAAAAGCGAATGAAAAACCCAAAAAAAAAAAATGTGAAAAAAAGGAGAAACACGAAACGCGCGCCCTGTACGCATTTATTGAATTAATGGATTATTTCTGCGTCAAAACATCTGTGGCACTCTATCTCGTTCCCTTTCTCTCCCCCACACCCTCTTCACCTTTTTTGTTACTGTTTTCATATTTCTATGATTTCTTTTCGACCAATTGAATCGGTGAAATGGAAACCATAACGTAAATAATTATAGGTAAATTAACATTTTAATCTGTGAAATTGTCTAAAATTCAAAACAAAATGAGCAACAAGAGGCAAATGGTTATAACAAGCATGAACTCATGCTTAGACAGAGGCGTAGTTAAAATAAGAAAGGGGAGCGTAATGGGGCAATTAACTAACTAGCTGAAAAAGAGCGAAATTAATGGCCAAGCCATGACTGAATGCGTTTCTATATAATTTTAAGTATAACTTTTTAGTTTACTTTGAAAACAATTACTAATTACTGTTTTTTGGCTTTAAACAGCTGATCGAAAGATTACCGAAATTCAAACGAAAGTCCTAATAGGATAACAGGCTTCAAAATAGATCTATACAACACCTAAATTACTCTTCTTGCTTTCTTTAAAGTCATCTTTCGAGTTCTACAAAAATCCGTAAATGGCCCCCTTTCTAGACGCCCCTGTAACGATTTCCGTTGCAGGGTCAAAAAAAAAAGTCCCGCCAAATGCTTTGCATGTTCAAATTACATTAAAAATGAGCAAAAAAAAAAAGAAAGAAAAACCAAAATAAAAGAACGAGCCACAATCACAAACGGTGTTCTCACACAAGCCACATACATACAGAAAAGAAAAACCATGTCAATTTTCTATTCCAATTGGCCAACACACACACATAACACACACCCACACAAACACAAAGGGGAAGTATGTATGTAGAGTTGGTAGGCTTGTTTTTATTTTTTATTACCCACATTCATTCCAATTGTGGCTACTACTATTACATACACTCCGACAATTTGGCCAAAAAGGTCCAAAAAACTTCTTGTTTTTTTTCTCTCTCTCTCTCTCTCTCTCTTTGCCTTTTTTTGCGCATTAAAATGCACTTGTTAACAAGTAATTTGTTTGAGAATGGCTGATATTTGCTTATCGTAGTCATGAAATCAGTTTAGCAAACAAAAAAAAAGGAGAACTCAGAAGGTTGAATATTTGATTAGATAGGGCCAACAATGGTAGGAAAAAGGGACAACATTTTGTTACTTTTCTTTTTGGATCCCAAAAAGAAAATTGTTGTCCCAGTTGTTCTCGTTTGTAAAGCTTTCTTGTTATAGTTTTGGGTACATATGCCCTAAAGCATGGCTAATTGCTGGGAATAGTTATTGAACTGAATTTGATATTGTAAAATGATCCACTTATAATTAAGATAATCTGTAGTCACTAATCTTGTCCTATTTATGTAACGGAAACAGAAGGGAAACTCTATATAATCCATCCACTTTGAGGGGGGGCGGCATCTGTAAGTACTTTAGAATCAGAAAGAAAAAAAAAATGGTTAATCTTTATTAGAGACGGCCTGTAAGAGGCTCTTCTCAATGTTAAGTCCCTGCTCTTCATATAACTTTAACACTTGACTTTCAATTCGCCTCTGTCTCTGTGTTAGTCACACCAAAGTACTTGAAGAAACAAAGACAATGAGGCGACTTGCGGATACCCATTAAAATAATTGCTATGTAGTAAGTAAAATTTGTGATTATATCAGAAAAGTCTAAAAGAACCTATAGAAAAATCCCTTCAAAACAACTATTATTTTATCTTTTTGGTAAATTCCAATATACCCTATACATATTTCATGGTTATAGGGTATAAAAATATTATGTACAGCGAAGAAAATCCCCTCGGGCAAAAGCAAAATCAATTTCAATCAAACAAATGCAACAAACGGCTCAGCCCAGACACTGAGAAACAGTCACTGGGACAGGGACAGGGACAGTCGCTGCCTGAGGGAGAGTCCCAGACCAAATCCACTCAAGTGAACCAATAAAATAAAATCCAAAATACAAAAAAAAAAAAGAAAAACAGGAAAAGTCAACTGGTGGAGGGCCTGAAATATAAATGACGCCAGAGTACACAGTGAACAAAAGAACATACAATTTGTGAGTCGAGTGAAGGATGAAATTCCCCCAAAAAACTGAAGCGCAAAACTGAAACTGAAATGAAATGCATGTAACAAAATAATTGAGAATAATCGAATTTAAATCACATTTGGTTTGACAATAGCACAATGACAGCGACAATAATGATGATGACGATGGCGATGCCAATGACGATGACGATGACGATGACGCTGACAATAATGACACTTTAGAGGGGTGCAAAAGAAGTTTCCCCTACATGCATATGGCACGATTTACTCATCGTTTTCATTGTCAAATGAGATTTGTATAAAAATTTCACAGTTCAAAGTTTTGTTTGCCACATGCTGTGGGACATTATTATTTCATTCAAACAATTTGCCTTTCCTTTCATTCAAGCGCAACAAACAAAAGGCATTCTGGTTATTTTTTTTTTCTCCCAACTTCCTTGGTAATTAAGGCCAGATGTTTGGACCTGCTGCAAGGTTACGCCTTTTAAATATACCACTAACAAATATATATAATCATAAAATAATGGAAAATAAATTAGTAAAGCAAAAGAAACATGGAAATTCTTTCTAATTTCAAAGAAATGCCATGAAACACGTTTCATTTATTAGAAGTTAAAATTGTGAGAAATTTTTGTTCTAATACAATATTTTAAGGGAAATGAGAGGATATGGGAAATTGTTTCTATTTTCGAAATTCTCAATTTAGTTTGTGGACGAACTTAACTTCTGAAAATGTAAATTTTAACCGTCTTTTGAAGCAGTGGTAAAAGAGTTTGTAGAGAATTCAGTAATTCATATGAATTTACAGTTTTGCTATATATGTACTTTTGTATTATATGTATAAAATTCATATAGACACAGCTCGCTACTATATTTCTTTTACAGATATCTGATATAGATTGGAGTATCTTCTGTTAAAGTATATTTAAGATATTCCGATTTTCATTTCAGTTGGCCATAATTGTTAACTAGTTTTGGCTTCACTTTCTTTTTCCGTTTTATTAGGTTGTAATTTTCAGCTAGTTCTATCTCTTTGGTGTATCCAGTTGTATCTAGCTTTATTTGCTTTTCCATTTTATTTAGATATAATTCTCAACTAGTTCTAGCTTCATTTCCTTTTCCGTTTGATTTTGATCTAATTCTCAATCGGTTCTAGCATTGTTTCTATTTTCGGCTTATACAGTTGCAACTCTTGACTAGTTTTTGCCTTTTTTCCTTTTTTCTATTTTAGTTAGTTGTAATTTTCGCTAGTTCTAGCTTTGCTTCTATTTTCGTTTTATTCAGTTGTAATTCTCAAATAGTTTTAGCTTCGATCTTATTTTGTCCTTATTTAATTGCAATTCTCAAGTAGTTCTAGCATTCAAAAGGGGAGCGTTATATCATTGAAATAGGAAGAGTTGGTAGAGAAGTCTGTTGATGAAGAAACTTGTGAGTTCTCTAAGAAGCTATACGGGTAACCTACTCATCCTTCTGTGCTAGTCATTTCCTAAAGCCGGCAACATATTTTCACATCTTAAATCCTTTTCTTCATTCAATTGTAATATTCTACTACCCACAGGAGGAATCATTTCTCTCTCACATTCATCTATAATATAGTTACAGAAGCCCAAAAGGTTAAACTACCATTTGCTTCTTTTGTCTTTTCAAGTATTCTTAATTACATTAAAGTTATTTATTAACTAAAAGAGTTGTCATATTTGTGTTGTTTGTTGCTACTCCCCCTTTTTCCTCTAATTTGTTTCCAATGGCTAAACACACGCACACACTCCCCTATGTACACTATCTAAAATACACACATTTATAGAGAAATTATATTAGGTTACCCACAAAAAACATTTCAAACCTGTCAAAAGGTTTTTTCTCTCTCTTCTGTACACAATTTTATTTTTTAATTTAACGCTCAATTCTTTTCGACCCTAAACCAAACCCAAAAACGAATTCGTATGAATAAACCAACCCTTGCCAACAATTCACCAGAGTGTTAATGTCTAAATTGCGTTCACTGTTGTCAATGTTGTTAGTGTTTGTTGTTGCTGTTGTTTGGGTAACCCCGCAGCAACAACAACAACAGCAACAACATTTCCATATCCAAAACATTTTGAAACTTGTTTGCTGCGGTTACGCTGTTTATTTTTCAATTGAGGTTTTCACGCAATTCTCCGTCAATAATGGCAAGTGAATGTTTTATTTATAACATTTCCCGCTTTTTCTTCTTCTACTTAGGGTGCAGTAAGGGGGGATGAGGGGGATAAACACTTACCTTCATCAGCTGTTGCCGGATGCTGTTCACCTTGAATTTCCATAACCATTAGAAGAGCAACAACAATTGCAATTGCAATTGTTGTCGCACTTTTGATTCTGCAACGCATTTTACGCATATTATTTTTCCACAGATTTTCCTCAATATATAGGAAATTTTTTCCTCGCTTTCGATCTTTATTTTTGGTTTCTTTCCCAAAAATTTAACGACGGGCCCTGCCCTTATTTGTTAGCCAATTGATGGCAACTTTTCCTCTTCGATTTTTCCTTTCCTTTTTCTGTTGTTTTTCTATTGTTGCTTCAATTGCGTATCGCTGCTTGGTTTTCCATAGCTTTTTATAAATTTCTCATTTTTCGTGTTGTTCTTGTTGCTTTGCTTGTTTATAAGAACAACATTTGCTATTCGCATTGTTCAACTCAAAGTGGAAAGGGCTCTTTTTCTTTTAGATATGTTTGCTTCTCTCGTTTCAATACGCCACTGGGAAAGAGAGAGAAAAACACATTTTCACGAATTAGTTTACATTTATGCAGAAATTTTCTTGAGCAAATTACAACTAGGAGAACAGGAAAATATTCTACTCGTATAGCAAAATTATGTTAGGGAAATGTTTTATTAAGTTTGGCACACTGAGAGGAAAACATTTCCAATCAATTATACAAGAATTTTTGTATCATTGTTCAGCTTCAAACTTAAATTACTTTAAGACAAAGAATTTCACTAATTTTGAAAATATTTTAACTTAAAACTAGGTAGCCCCAATTAACAAATGTTTCCCTTGGACAGATTTCTTTAGTTTAATCTATTGATTTTCCCCATATTTTGTTTCTATTCTTTCAATTTGTTTACCTTTAATTATGCATAATTCCGTAATTTAATTAGCTAATTAATAAAATATCTTTGACTATTTATTATTATTTATTATTTTTTATTATTTTCAATTAAATGTCCCTCATTGACTTTCATTGCGACAAAACATTCAATTGCAGTTAACTATTTTATACCATTTTTTGTTTCAAAATGCCTTTGGCAAATTGTACTTACATATATAATATTTCATATGCAAAAACTGTGTCGTCCCTCTCGCCCCCTTTTTAATTTCTATAAATATTTGATGCAGGGCAAACCCAAACTGGGGAATCATCAACTGGGGAGCAATATTTATGATTGATTACAAAATAGTCTGGAACCCAGACAAACTTATGTAAGGTGAGAGTGGGAGATAGAGAGGGCGAGCAAATGACCAACTAGTTTGACCAAGGGCAGGCAGTATAAATAATAAATAAATATATATAAATATTGTTATATTAAACAACAATGACAAGAGTGAGAGAGATGGAGAGAAGTTGATGAAAGGGCAGGGAATGGTAAATGAACGGCCACCTGGAGGGTTGGAATATGAAAGTACAAAATTTTTGTCAACCTTTCAACATGCCAAAACAAATTGACCTCAATTTTTTTTTTTTTTTTCATTACACAGTAGGGTGAGAGGAGCAGGGGAGCAGAAAGAAATGGAAATGCACAAGGTAAGCAGAACACACACACACACACAAATAGAGACAAACACTAAGCACTCTTGGGGGCTGTCAGTTACAGCCCCAAAAAAATGGAATGTCTCGCCAGGTGAAATATAACTTAATATGAAGTAAATACAAAGATTTAAGTAGCAATCAGCTCCCAGTTGCTCTTCCCCTCTCTCTCTCTCTCTATCTGTCTTTCCTTCTTTTCTTTTCTGACTCTATGCTAACAATTTCTGGTTACTTATGTGCTCTAGTTTATTTCCTCTATTTTTCTTGAAGCAATTTCGCAACATTTTGTTTGACTAAGGGGCTTACAGCAATTCTTCTAATACAAATACAAGGGAGAAAAAAAAAGAAAGTTCATATATGTGAAAAGTGAAGAGAAAGAGAAACTGTGAGCAAGGGAGAAAACAGGAGAGGGGGTGAGTACATCATTACATTGACACTTTCACAGACCAGCCAGCTGACAAGGCGCCAAATTACAGGAAGGCATTCAATATGCCTCCAGGTGGGCCTAAAATTGTAAATAAAATAAAGTGAGAGATAAAGTTCTTAAGTATTTTTTAGCATAAATAGTTACAAGTTTATAGACAGTTAAAATAGTTGATTTCGGGATATTACTATATAGGAATTGGACTCTAAAAATATTCATATATCACTTCAATAAGTTTAATTTCTTCTCTTAAGACCACTTAGAAAAGTAATAAGTAATATTTTTGGTAGTTTTTTATACACTTTTTGATGTTTTCGAAAAAATTATTAGGAAATTGCTATGAAATTTCAAAAGTTGAAAGAAATATCAATTGAAGTTTGTTATCTTAAGATATTACAATATAGACATTGACGTGTAAAAATAATTATTTAGTTTTACTGATCAGAAGAAAGAGAATAATGTAAAAGTACGAATGATATTAAAGACCCAAGAAGAGGTACCAGTGTTTCGAGTATTTCAAATAGTTAAGATAAAGCTTTAACAATATAAGAGATATAATTTATAAATTATAATAATTTAAGTAGACTTTTTTGATATTTCATTAAAAAGATTGAGTTGTTGAAAATTGTAATCGTGATATCAAAATCTATATAGAACTCCAAACCTAAGATGATTTTTGGCTTTAATTTATTAGTAAAGAACATTTTATATAGAGTTCAATATCAGTTTTTTGCTAAACTCCAAACCTAAGGGGTTTTTCTGCTTAAATTTATTATTAAAGAGAAATTTTTATATAGAATTTAGATTCAGTTTTTATGTCAAGTTTCTAAATGAAATAAATCCCACAAATTATTAAAAACTCAAACAATGAAAATATAACCTTTATATACATATACATAATACAACTTTGATATAAATCCTTTCCATTTGTTTTTGTTTTTTCTTTGCTGATTCAATTTTTTTTGTTCATTTCATTCTTACAGTTCGCTCCTGTCTAGACTAAGAGTGCTCAACACACGCAGTGCCAAGTCGTGTTAAAGGTAAGTGAGAAGTGGTAGAGGTACAATTTTCTGCTAGGACAAACCGAATGGGATTGGTTTGGGTACCATGGTATATGGGTAGATGTTATATGCGAATGAAACTGGGCTACAATGCATGAGTTGCCATTCATAATATTAGCGCGCCGAGGCGAGGCAAACAAAGGATTTTCAGCAGAAGGCAGGCAGGCAGGCACTCAGGCAATGGAACTGGCAATTTCTGTGGCTGTGGCAGTGGCTCTGGTTATAACATTTGCTCCTTCGTCAGAGATGGTCGAGAAATTGGTAAATAAAGGCACGCTCTGGCTGCCAACAGAATGGTAGGCTTGTGGGGCAGCAAACTACACGTGTACGCAAAGCAATCAACAAGCAGGATACGAGTCGAATGAGTAACATAAATAATAAAAGCGAGAGTCGGAGAGTGCCAAGAGTTTTGCCCCACCAAAAAAAAAAGAAAAAAAATAAAAAAAAACGAAAAAAAATGAAACATTTGTATGAATGATGTCTGAGAGACCGGGACAATGTTGTGGATATGGACGAGTAGGAGACTACTCTGACGACTACGACGCATGAATGGCAAATGGCGAACAGCGAATGGCAAAAATGGGTGAGTGGTGAGTCAAAGAAAGAAACGAATGAATGACTAGAACGAAGATAAGCAGGAGGAGAAGGAGATGGAGGACCCCCTGCAAGGATATACATATAAAAGGGCAGCGGTGTGTGTGTGTGTTGCTTATTTATGCTGTGCCTATTGCTGCCACTTGAGACTTTGTCTCTTACACCTCCTACTCCTTACTTCTAGTACGACTTCAACTCCGTCTCCGTTTGCCGTCTCCGACGATTTGGAATCTAGCGCAAATAGAAAATATTTATGTATTATGCAAAAAACGTAATGCGTAGAAGGCCAAAAGGAAACGGCAGGCCAATAATGGAAACCTGTTGGCGGAAAATCTAATTTTCGTAACACCTCCGCAACCCTCCAGCAAGGAAATAAGAAGCACAAAATAAGCAGCCGAAGCGAACAAATTTTTGTTTTTTTTCTGGAGACGCCTACACAAGAAAACCCATAACTCAAAGGAGGGCTTCCACATGGTTATTTAATTTGGGTTTACGGTCGAGCCCAAGGAATGAAAAAGTAAGTGCAGGTGTTAAAGATTGCTTTCCCCTTACCAACCCCACCTCCTCCCTCTTATGTGTGTGTATGTGTATCAAGTGAGCAGGAAATGCTTAAAGATAAGATATAGGTTATATGTGGGGGAATGTTATATATATGTATATTCTCTCTTCTTTTTGGTTAAGTTACGTAAATGTTATCTCTAAGGTGTAAACTGTGTAATTTGGGGGAAATACAAATAAATATGATATACACAAAGAGGCAGAGAGAGAGAGAGCAAACTCTGATCTACTTTTACTTGAATCTTGCAACAAATTCCTCTTGAAATTTACTTAGTGCAACTTCCTCATAAATAGGTCAGAAGCCGTATTGCTCTAGGTTTTGACAATTTCTCAAGCAAATTGCTAAACCTTCAATCAATAACCGAATTTGTACTTCAAGTTCTCATTTGGTAGGCATACAACTGCAATCAGTAAAAGCAAATCTGATTTGCATAAGTGATTTTTCAACACTATCCGTCTTTTGGTATTCATTCCTCTACAGTTCTTGTGTATCCCTCACAATTGACGTATTGTACACATGGGCGTAGGTGTTAGATGGGATTTTAAACTGAGAAGCTGATTTTTAAGAACTAATCCTCATAAATGAGACAAACTGATGTCTATGTCCCCTCTCTACTTTCTTTCTGTAAGTATTTGCTTTGGAAAGATTAGCCAAAATCAATCAAACGAAACTATGTTTAGATACCGAAGAACAGTGCTGGAATTATCCTAGCTTGCATTCCATAAAGACTTCTAGAATCTAGATCCTTATGTATTACATTTTAATTGAGTTTCAGCTGAATTTCTGTATCTGAAACATTTTCTTCAGATTAAAATTATTCAACATGCTAACTCGAATTTTAAAACTTTTTTCAAAGATAGATTTTAAATCAGATCCAAACTGATTTTTAAAAGATTTCTTAACTTTGTTATATATATTTCCAATTTCTTCTTTAACTTTATAAATTTTAGAATGGTCTTAGAGATTTCTTAACCTGTTTTGTCGATTTCAAAAACTTTTCTCCTTGGATCATTTCATCTTTTAATATTCTTCAGAAGAAGAAGGTACTTCATTTTATACAATATTTTTGCTCTTTTCAACATGATACATCTCCTAGCTTAACTTTTTTTATATATAAAATCTGTTATGGGGATATTTTGACACCCCTTCCCCTGCCTACGCCCCTGACTAGCAGAGTTTGTGCTGGCATCCAACTGCTATAGACAATAGACACCTGTGTGTTGAGCTTATAAATTTATGAAGGAAAATTCATATGCAAAAGTGAATTTCATAGCAAGGACTCTCGACTATCCTAGCCTAAATTATCTCTATCTTTGCAGTTATCCTTTGCATATAGACTGTGACTGGACCGTGTTATATTGACAGGCTTGAGGAAGTTTTTTTTTGTTGTTGGGTTGACACAAGAGAAAGAAGGAGAGTGTGAGAGAGAGAGAGAGTGGATAAGGGAAAGGTAGCAGGCGACTGCAGTAAGTGAAATTAATTAAAAGGGACGAATGGCACTAGTCAAGGATCCCAACTGAGAGATAGACAGACGGTGGACATCAACAGAGAACCCAGACCCAGACCCGTACCCGTGCCCAGACTAGGACCAGGTTCTGGAGCGCACACACACACACACAATGAATGGGCAAAAAGATGTCAACACTTTGTTCAAGATGATGACGTCGTTGTCGTTGTCCTACCAGTCCATCTATCCATTCATTCATCCATTGTTGTTGTCATTGTTTCATATTCTTTCCCTGCTCCCCCAACTACCGCCTTACATTCCTTGTTAGCACCCCAAGCCCAAGCATGTCCGTCCTTGTGCCTGTTTATGAAGTGGCAGGATATCTCCAGGACGAAGGCATTGTTAATAATAGAATGTTACTTCTATTTTTGCTCGTTTCGCGTTACAATCTCCACCAGCAACAGCAACAACAACAAGAAGAAGACAAAACACTTATTCTTTATTTTGTTTCCACTTGAGTCTGCAGGGAATTTCCTTTGAAAAGAGTTTTTCGCTTTATTTTTTATAATTTTCTTTATTTTTTTGTTTTGTTTTTCCTCAGCTTGAGTTGCTTTTGCACGTAACTTCTGTTTTGCCACTTGAAGCATTTTGCCTCCTTGCCACTTGCTACTTGCCCCTTGCTAAGAGCACGAATCACCATGATGATGCGTTGATATTAATAATGAAGATCATCAGAATGATGATGATGTTAATGGCTAAAGCATTGGCCATTTGAATAATTGGATTTAATATTTAATACTCACAATTATATTTTTGTTTATTTTCTCTTACAGCCAAAAAGAAGCTTTTATTTATTTTTGCTTTACAAGTGAAAACTACACACATTTGCGAAAAAAAAGAAAAATTAATTGAAAAATTGTTTCTTGGAATTGTTTAGTGACTTGCATAAACAAATCACTATACGAATTTAAAAGGACTCTCTCTTTCCCTACAAAATATATGTAGAGAGGTATTAAATTTCACTTTGCCCAAGTCACAAAATATTGTTTTTGTTGTAGTTTATTTATTTTTTAATTTTTTTTGGCAAAATGAAAAGAAAATAAAATGAAATTCCATGAAAATATTTGCTTTAAAATCAAAAAAAAAAAGGAAGGAAAAGGCAAACAAAATATGTTAGTGCATAGAGAATAGTTTATATATATTTGTATAAATAAATACATAGATATATATATATGGTATATGCATTTCTTTGCTTCTTTTCGTTGCATTTTCTTTTTTATTCTTTTTTTTTAATTAAAAGCAAAAAGCCAATGTGTATGTGAGTGTGTGTTGGTCTCCCCGGGGGCTTAAAGGCGGGAGGCTATCATAACAGGACAATGCTCGTAAAATTTCAATGCCAACAATAATAAAATACCATAAAAAAGGCATCTACTGTATCTACATATGTGTATGTGTGCGTGTGTGTGTGTGTGTGTTATGTGAATGTGTAGCATATCTATGACAAAAATTTGTTTATATAATTAGGACACGCCCTGCAGGCGGCGCCTTTTTCTGTTTTTGTTTATACTCTTTTTTCCTGTGTGTGTTGTCTTGTTGAAAAAGGAGACAAACAAATTGAAAATAATTGTTACATTTAAATGAAGAGACTAGAGTATACCCTGTAAAGACAGCATTGTTTCAAAAATTTGCTACTAGGCTTTAATATTTACTATCGATCTATTATTATAAAAGCCCTGAACGTTTATTAAAGGAGAAAGTTAGTCCATGGGCAAAGTTCATGCTTGAAAGTATTATCTAGAAATTAAGGACGGCAAACGGTAGAAATATAGGTTAAGAAATCATGATTTTTCATTCCAATTTTGAAATTTTTAATTATTGAAATAGAATTATTATATAATGAAGTTTTTACACAAATTTTGAGATTTTCTACATTTTTAATAAGAATATCTTTTAAGCACACATATGCTTTAGAGTTCCGACAATTTCAAACGATAGGAATCATATGTGCATATCGTACTGATCTATCTAACATTCGAATCACGCAGATTTTATGTTATAAAAACTTAGTACATCAAGTTTTTGTATTAGTTATTTGAATTAATAACAATTATAATGCTGAAAGGCACCTTTAGAGCCGACATTATCCTCGTTATTTTTGTATTTTAAACAGTATTGAGTACTTATCTTACTATGGTACTTAATTGTGTCATCAGTTCCAGTAGTTCCAGTAATTGAATATATGTAATTTTGAAACTAAAAGTAGCAAATTGATTGGACAGAAGTACTATAGACCATTAGTTTTCCTCAAGTCAGACACATAATTATTTAGTAAACCTTTTTCTAGTCCCATCTACCCCTCCATTACAGGGTATTGAAATAATAGAACAGCAGCCGATAAACTCACAGCAGACTTTTGTTATGAGTCAAGCAAAAGAAAAATGCCGCGTAACGAGGCAAAAGTCGCGTCTCACATATCCACCCAAAAAAAAAAAAAAAAAATATACGAGGGAATGGAGGCTAAAATTGGGGGAGGCTAAAGGGAATACCATTTCTATCTGTCCCTCTCTCTCTCTCTCTCTCTCTCTGTCTACTTGATTTTTTATTATATTATTTTTGTATCCTTGGCTAACAAATGCATGGAAAATGATTTTCAAATGTGCCGCTAGAGAGTTGACTTTCCCCCCCCAATACCCCATTCCCATACCCCCCGACATGGCAACCCCCAAAAGACAGAGCAGCAGGCAGAGACTTTTGGGTTAAGACATGTTTTATTGGCCTCAGTCTTGTTTATATCGTTTTTGACAAAGAGAGACGAGGAGAGAAGAAAAAAAAAAAGACATTTCGGGAGTAGAATTCTGCTTTGATGCGGTGCAAAGAAACGGAGGGGGTTGGCGCAGTCCCTCCACAGAAGTCGTGGGGGGGCAAGTTGGCTGCGTTTGCATTGTGTGGTTACATGGCCTACGCACGTGCCGAGTTCAGGGCACAACAACACAAAAAAAAAAAAAAAACAAAGAAAAGTCTAGCAATGTGTCTATGAAAATGTGTTTGTATATGTGTGTATGTGATAATTGGCGGTCTATGTATCGCCCTGTGTATGTGTGTGGGTTTGAGTAAGTGTGTGCGAAAAGGGAACAGGATCTATGGCAAAGAGTGTGGGCAGAAATGGTTATATTCGTCACCTTTTTTCTTTCTTGTCAACTTAATTGGCCTCCGTGTGAAATTAATTGGATTTTTGCTCATTTTATATTTGTTTTTTAATTACAAACGAGATGAGAAAATAAACAGGCAATGTATATAAACCGTTTAAAAAAAAGGGTTAGAAATTGTTTAAGAAATTTTCATAAAGGATTTCTAAAAGAGAAGTTGACAGAGCTTAAAGATTTCTAAAATCAATTTTTTAAGGATTCAAAAGAACACGAAATTCCACTCTTAAACAATATATAAATGTTGAAGAATTTTTGAGTAAAGGAACAAATTTATATGAGATCTGTTTTTACTAACTATTAACTAAATATTTCATATTTCCAACAAGTTAAAGTAGCTTAAGAAAAACGAAATAAAAAGTGAGTTACTTACTTCAAAAACAGTTAGCAAGTGACTAACGTTGTTCTATCTAAGCTCTGTTTAAGTCTTCCTGCATTGCCTTCAAAACAGGTGCAAAACCTACCTCGAACCCAAAACTAAACTTTCCCTTAATAAATTCGTTATCAACTTTAACGAGACTGAAAGCCCCACAAATAAAAAAAAAAAATTTAAGTACTCTTTTCTCTCTTTCACTCTGCTGGCTTACCTTTTTTTTTTTACTTCCTCTCTTTAAATTTCGGTGGAAAATTCGTTGGAAAATCATTCGCCTGTTGGGCATTAATCGCTCATTTTTGTGTTTTTTTTTTGCATAAATATAAAAAGAAAAAAAATACCCAACTCAACCGCCTGACGGTGCGTAATGTTTGCTCAGACAAAAATAAAATACTTATACAATATATATTTGTTGCACAGCTGTTTTTGCTTTTTTGTTTTTGTTTAAAATGCTACTTTTTTGTTTTTTATATATGTGTGTGTGTGTGAGTGTGCTTTTTTTTTTTGTTTTGTTTTGTTCTTTAAGTGTTTAACTTTTCTTTCACCGCAACAACAAAAAAGAATGAGTCAAAACAAAACTTTGGCTTTGTCCTTTTTTTTGTATACACTTGGCCATGAAAGGGAATATAGATTTTGGCCAAAACTTGGCAAACATTTTGTGGAGTGTTTAAAGTATATATATATGCTGTATTTTCTGTTCCAGATAAGTCAGATTAAAACTCATATCTATCTGATTTCTATATAATTTTTCCAACTTTGTGGGACTCTGCTTTAAATGTGTCATGTTTCAATATTTGGAAGACTACTGAATAGGGCGACTTTAAGACCGATTTGTATGTTCCTAAGATTTAAAATATTTTCTTTATACTGTAAAAAGTAAAAAAAAAACTTTATTATATGTAATTCAGTTTATTTCTAAAAGTAATTTGAAAATTGATTTCGACTTGCATAAAATTGGAGTATTTCTCGTAGAATCTTTAAACTTAAGTATATAGAACACATTTCAGTCCACTGTTACCAAAAACCTTCACAAAATCCAAACTATAAGCTATGAGTTAGGGTATTAAACCAAAGACGACAGAATCAAAATTTGAGACAATTCCTTTGGATTTTGTGTACAAATTTTGCAAACAAAACTGTGATAAAGTCGTTCCACAAATGCTACAAACGAAATACAAATTTCCTTCTTTTTTTTTTTTGCTTTACCCAAGCGCATGAAATTTAAAATTAAATAAACAAAACTCCCAAATGTGCAATTAAAAAATTTTACAGTCATAACTTTTTATTATGGAGCATAATTCAGTCAGCGTTTTTATGCCACAAAAAAAAAAAAACAAAGAAAACGACAGAAAGAGAATCAAGTGGTAAGAGAGGAGATGGAGAGTTTTTGGGGGCGGGGCAAGCTGTATAGAGCGTGCTTCCATTTCATTTCGGTCCTTTTTTCCAATAAATTTTCCTCCTTTTGCACGCAATTTCCTCACTTTAACTTTTACTCTCGGCCTTTTGCTTCCTTTCGGTTCTTTTTTTTTTTTTCGTTGGGTGTATAATTTCATTTACACAAGCCAAATTACATTAAAGCTAACCAAGTTTATGTCTGTTTCATAATTTTTAGTGGCAAGTTTACATTCATATTTTGTATATATATTTGGCTCGTTTTAGTTTCTTTAGATTTTTATCACTTGAACTAAATGCCGACACGTGAATTGTTTTAATTGCAATTTATTTGCTCTTTTTTATGTTTAAATGGTTAAAACAAGTTTATGAGGTAGATATATGTATATATATATGTATACATATATAATTTTTTAAGGGGTTATAAAAAGATATATTTATTTATTTTGGCTAGGCTTGTGTAAAGTGGGTAAGTATTTTGGCTAGCACCAAAAAAAAGTTATCTAGTTATGATCTAGAGGGAAAACAGAGGTACCCTCTGTTAACTATAGATATAGGACATACTTCTTATAGTTGAGATATATGTTATTATATATAAAAGAAGGACGTGTGCATGTTGTGGGCATCCTTCAGGTCGAAGCTTAGGATGTGATATAGTTTTTTGAGCTTAGTTCTTAAAAATTTGAATTTTGTTGGAAGATATTTTCTGTTTTTTAAGGTAATTGCTGCCCAACTAGCTTAGTATGTATCTACTTGTATCTCTTTTGGTTGATAAAAAAGGTAACTATATCAGGTTAAGATTTTCACGATGCTTGAATGAAGTTACTGTTTTACTTCCAATTATTTTGACATAAATATTTAAATCATGTTAAGATATTCAAGATATTTGACTCAAGTTATTGTTTTAATTATAATTGTTGGACACAAGTTTGAAGAGTTTTTTTTAACGCTTAAATGCTAATTATTCTATATATATATTAGGGAAAGGTAACTCAAGTTTCTTTAGCCGATTCCTATTAACCTCCAAACAATTCAAACATTTGAAATTATCTTTCGTTTAGACTAAACCAAAGTAACAAACTGGCATCCTTGTTCCTATTTGCTCTGTTTTCCAACACTGTTTCAGTTTGCTTTGTATTCCATAAAAGCTAAGATGAGAAGTGTATAGATATTAATCCATTTGTGTGATTCCAAGTTTAATTAAAACTGTCGTTTATCTAGAAGAACTGCTTTCTATATCGTTAATCGAATCCCAGCGATTTCATCATTCTATTGTTAAAAGGAATTAACATATGGCTACTTAGTTAAACACAATTAACATATGTATACATATAGAGTTAAAAAACAATAACTTCAAATATAAAAATTCAAATATTAAGCAAAAGCTTTGACTAGTTTTAGTCGTTATTAGTTATAACTAGTAAATAATGTACCAAAAAAGACATATTATAAACAAATACAAAACCAATACTAAAATAATAATCTTTAGAATTGATTGTCCAAATAAATGCCTCAGATTTTTCTAAGTATATTTTATACATCTTTTCTTTCCAAAAAAAAGCCCCACTGTAGGACTTACTTTAGAGTTCCTTCAAAGTCCATTAAAGTTGAATTACAAAAACATTCTAAAAGTGACGCAATCTAAAGGCAAATCGAATCTTTTATATTTTTATTACTTTCTCGCCCTACTTACCAAATACTTAAGTTATTATTCCTATCAAATTCATCTAACTTAACGCATTTAGCTCAATTCACTGGCTTACTCGTATATCTCTATCCTTGACTCCATTAAACTATCTAACAACAACAACCAATAATTGTCGCTTCAACTAATAAATAATGCATACATATTAAAACAGAAAGAGAGAGAGAAGAGAGAAAAGGGAGACAAAAAATACAGTGAACTCAACTCAATAAGCTAGTAACAGAAAAAAAAAACCAAAAACAATAAGACACACAGCAAAAGGCAAGAGGAATTGTTGATGAAAGGGGGAAGTGAGGAAGGGGTGTAAAAAAGGGAGAGTTGAGTAATATCAGGAATAAACTGAAGGCGGGTATGGCCAAACGCTAGTGGATTTGTTGCCCAACAACAAGAAACAAGCAACAACAAAGTGAGAAAACCGCAGTGGAGAGCATAAAAAATGCATAAAACGAGGACAGAATAAAGTCATAAAGTAAAAATTGCTCAACGGACGGATCCTGAAAGGAGTAAATGTATATGAGTTGAGGGTGTAGAAGATTGGAGAAGAAGATGGGGGACAAATGTGTTGGGTAATGTTTCTGTTGTTCTTGTTGTTGTTACTGTGCTTGGGTCTTGTTTGAGGTTTCAATAGGTCATAATTCACGCCTAGTCGCCGCTTTTGCCATGTTAGGCGCCAGCCCTCTCGATGGCAGCAAAGGGACAAGCAACTAAAGGAGTGGAAAAGACACACACGCACACACAGAGCGGTCTGTTATGTGTGTGTGTGGGTGTTGCACTTGCAATATACATATATATACATACAGCTATATATATCTCTCTATATATGTATGTAACATGTGTGCAGAGAACCAATATTGATATTTAAATGCAGAACAACAGAGGTTACTGTTCAAAATTGGCTTGACATATGACACAGAGCTAACTGGATAAGCAATAACAAAGAAAGGGGAATACTATACTGTATACTATACAATAACGAATTGATGATACTCTTGAAATAGGGTAATGATAGACCACAGGAAGGCTGTGGTCTCTGTAAGAGATGATTTCCTTACAACAAAAAAGATATATTCAACATTAGGAATATGTTTTAAGCTTTTCTTTTAAAGCCAAGTGAAACTTATAATATAAACTCTGTCTATATTTGAAGTCGATTTAATCAAACTAAAAGTGAAAGAAATCTTAGAAAGGTCTTCTACTTAGCTTTTTAAATTCATGTGTTTAGTTAATATATATAAAGTAAACTAATTAAAGGCCAAATAGCTAAAAGAACAAAAATTTTCTTAGAATTTTAAATTTTATCTATAAATTTGAGTATATTAAGGTTAACAAAAGATTTAACTATTTGGGAATACTCTCTATTCTAAACTCAAAACATGAGACAGACTTCAAATACTCAATATGGCGGAAATACAATAACTTGTATAAGATATATAGATGCAGACATGATTGCTGATGTACATGTATGTATATCATAAGTATATGTATTTGCCTATATGCAAGAAGAATGATAAATAAAATAAATCTTCACATATTCATTTATTTTGCTTGTGTTGCCTTAGCTTTCGGTAGCTTCCGCTATTATAAAATATATACATACATTGTATATATACAATTTTATTAAGTTATCCAAATACAATTTCAAATTTAAGATCTATGCTTCAATTTGCTGAAAAGTTAGAGACATTTGAATGCCACATTGTTAAGTGAAATTTTCATGATTCTTATCGGAGGCTAAGAAGTACTTTTTTTCTTCAAGTTCTGACACACAATTACTTTTAAATACTGCAAGATATACATAGCTACTTTAGTAAATACATTTCAATTAAAGGCTTTCCAATTACTGTACTTAAAATAGAAATTCCTCTTTATACTAAAACTTCAATATTATCAAGTTGAAGTTGGGGAACTTAGAAAGAACTCTTAGATTGTAACAAACAAAACATTTAAAGTTTATCTATATAAAAGATTTATGCAATATAAATGCTTGATCTCATCTAAGCTAAATGCTCATTTAATCGATTTCAATATTTAACATTTTTTAATAAAAAACAATCAATTCAACCTACTGCACTTTGGTTCGATGCACAGTAAAATGAAAATCTAACCTTGCCCCATTCATTTCTTTTGTATATGAAAATGCTTTCGCTCTCCTCGTTTTCATTATACTACTATTCCTGCTCTTGCAGTATGCTAAATTCTGCCATAACACTTCGATTCATTCTGATTAAAACGAACAAGATTCACAATGTTTTCCTGCAAGTCCTTAGTCCTTACTGCTGCTGTTGCTACTCTCTGACCTCTCCTTGCATATCATCATTATCATCTTTGGGTCCTGGTGCATTGTGCAAATTTGTTTCTGTGTTGTGTTTGAGTTTGAGTTTGTTTTTACATTAGTTTTGGTCTGTCTCCGGTCGGCCACTTTTGGGTTGTAGTTGTTGGTTTTTTTTTTTTTTTTGGTTTTACTGTCTTTCTTTATGGCCGTTAACGATGAAAAATGTTTGCGCTGTGTGCGTGTCCCAGAGCCTCTAGTTCCAGTTCCACTTCCTGAGTTTTGCCATATACCCATCCTAGAGGCAATCCTGGTTTTACTTTGTTACGCTGTTGTTGTTGTTGTTGGTTTTTTTTTTTGCGTGTTTTGCGTGTATTCTCCCACTGCTTTTGTGCATATGTCAGAGCCGCACTTAGGAGCAGAAAACAACAACAAAAAAAGCATAGAAAAAGTAGTAGAAAAATGAGAAGTTTTTCTGTTGTGTTTTGTTGGGGTTAAAGTTAATCCCCTCCATTAAAGGAGAGGATACAAAGAGAGAGAGAGAGAGAGAGAGAGGGCGGCATACTGAATGAGTGGGTGGGTGTGGCTGGCGTCAGGTTTTTATTTTTTTGTGTGTGTTTTTTTTTTGGGGGGTTTAGAGTTATCTACCCCGCGTTGTTGTTCACACGCAGGTAACAGAAAAACGAGAGCCAAAGCCAATGGCACTTTCCATTATGGCCACAAAGTGCCGACCCGGCCCAAAAGTGGTTTTGTCTACGTCTGGTATATAAAGTGGCATACACATAATTCATATGGATGATAGTGGATATAGGCATAGGTAGGTAGTCTCCTCCTTAACTGCCCTTACTTTAACCGACCCTCTACTACCCGCTCTCTCTCTCTCTTTGTCCCTTTGCATTCTACAATCTAGCCTAATTAAGCTTGCGTGTTATTTAAAATTTTGTTTCATATACAATAGAAATTATATTTTTACTCACAGACGCGACATTTGATAGCAAACACTAAAAGGAAATTTATCGTCAACTATTTTCAGACATTACTTAACGATCAATTAATTAGATTTTTGATTACATAAGGCTAGTTCCTAGTTGGCCCATTTTGTATAAGTTTCTCAGATTTAAAGGGCTTTTTTTTTTGGAAAAGTTCCACCGCTCCGTAAAATGTAAATATTTTGGTAGCAGATGGTGGAATTTTTAAAGAACAAAGGCCTAATACTGGCCTGATATACTTAAAGAATTGACAGTGCCAAGTATATATATTATTGATCAGGACGACGAGCTGAGTTGATACATACAGCCATGTCCGTCTGTTCATCTGTCCATCTGTCAGTCTATCCTTCTGTCTGTCTGGAAACAATTAAAGCTACAGAGCTAAAATTTTGAACCTATGCTCCTTTTTGCGTTAGGCGTTGTATACCGCGGAATCATCCAGATCGGATGACTATACCATATAGTTCCTATAGGAACGATGGGTCGAGAATTGTAAAAAACTTCCTTAACTTTCTTGTTCTTCAATTCACTATTACTAAATTTGTTGTTTATAATATAAAATGCTTTCTATCATGTCCACCAAGATTTGGTTGACTATATCGTATAGTTTCCATAGGAACGATCGCTATTTTTTAACACACTTTTCAGAGAATATTATCCGCAAAATGAAAATCAATATGAAGTCTAAATGAAGAAGTTGCTTTTTGGTAAAAGCTGTTATGTAGTCAAAAATACATATTATTATAACTAATTTTATATAAATTTGGGTAAAAGATTCTACTTTCAAAGAGTTATTAAAAATGTATTGATCTCTCTATATCATATCACATCTATATCTTATCATATTTCATTTTAAAAATCACTTTTCCTTTAAAGTTTCTGCTATCAATAAAGTTTAAGCATCAAATTTTCTTTCCTCTAGCTATAATCTGTAATATTTTCTTTAATAATCATTAATATATAACTTTTATTAAAGTTTTTTGTATATATATTAATATTTCTATGTTTTTCTTAAAGAAAAAATCCAACTTTACCAATATTTGGCTTCAACTTTTTGAGTTTCCTCAATGACCGAGAAAAAAAATTAATGCAAACCAAAAAGTTTTGCCTGCCTTTTGCCATCTGCCGCCCATCTGTAGCGCTTACAACTTTTGATATAGATATATATATATGTATATAGATGTATGATATAGCTAATTTGCCTCTCAGCTTTAATCTGGTCAAGTAAATTTACAAATTAATTAAAATAACAAACAGAGAAACGAGAGAGAGAGAGAGAGAGGGGGGAGCAAACAACTGACAAACACAGCCGAGGCTAAATGACAACAAGCAACAGTCGCTGGTTGGATTGGTCAAGAAGTCAAAAATGTATATAAACTGCAAAACAAAAAATAAAAAACAAACAAAAAGAACCGCAAAACCAACAACAACAACAAGCACAAAAACATTAACAACAACAAAAACCACAAACAGAATTAAGGCACTAAAAACACCAAAACGGCAAAAAGGAAAATGTCAGTCTTTGGGGCTCACAGAGTAGTTGAAAAGGCAATTTTCACAGGCATCCCCAAAAAAAAAAAAAAGAAAAGAAAAACTTTGCTTCCGTGTGCCCGCGCGCTGCTGCTGCTGCCCACAGGACTTCCATTTAGAGATGCCGCCACAGGCAAATGTAAAAAAATGGGAGAAGGACACCAAAAAATATAAAAAAAAAACAACAACAACAACAATGAGCAAGTCAAAAGTGGCAAAAAGTTGACAAAAGCGTTTGGATGAGGGGAGGGTGGCCGAGGGGTTCAGGGAGTCAAGTGTTGAAGAAGGAAAAGCGCGTAGAAAACGCACAGAAACAATAATAATAATAAAACTGTTGGGACTGAGAGAGATAGGGAAAGGGGATGGGGGGTGGGTTAACAAGGTGCTGGTGCGGGAGGAGAGCGAGCTGGTGGTGGCGGTGGTGGAATGAACTCAGTAAATTATAAATTAACGCTGCAGGCAAAGCGAGGTCAGCAATGGACTTGGTTCTGTGCTCCTTCTGCTCTTGTTACTCACTCGTCCTTTGCCTTTTGGCTTTTGGTATTTGGTTGATTTTTTTTCTTATTTTGGCTCTGAAAAACCGACGGAGTGCACACACGCGTGTCTGCTTTTCACGTGCAAGCCAAAAACACACACATACACACGCAGACATACACACACACACTCACACATACAGACAAAAGAAAGTCGGTCGCGGCACGCGGCATTCACTGACCGCAACGACGAAAGGACGCAGGACAAACAACAGAGAGGAGAGGGAAATACAATGGTGCGAGAGAGTGAGAGAGAGAGGAGGATAAGGGGGATTTGGTTTGGGGAGATGGCGACAAGTACTTGTGCTTGAATTTGGATTTGGTGTGAGGATTTTGAAATCAACTTTCGTTTTGCAGGGGGGTTGTAGCTGCAGCTGCTTGGCCCTTCCATGAAGGACCATTCGTATAATTGAAAATAAGTTGTGATTTAAGGAGCAGAACTAAGTAGAGAGAGAGAGACAGAGAGAAAGAGAGAGAGCTTAAGGGTCAGAAGGGCCCCAGAATGGTGGCTAAACAAGTTGTCAAGAGGCAAAGCCATAAACTGAAACTTTAGTGAATTATAAGCTATATATATATTATTTTCTATATCACTGAAGCGCATGATGAAACTTAAGATAGAACTAGTTAGGAGGCTTTATTATTTCAACTCACAAAAGGAAAGACTCTTTGTTTATGAGGTTAGTTTTAGTTACAGGAAAGTGCTACCAAATGGAAGCAACTTGCATTGTGCACTTAATTTTGCATTAGAAAAATACATTTATCATTTGGTTTTAGTTTCAAAGAAACCGCCCCAAACACACACACTCACACACACACACACACACACGAACACGATCTGCAAGGGTGGACACTTGAATTCTTCTGTTCTTGAAGGGATCATTACTTGTTCTCAAGTTTTACGCATGACAAATATGCCGGAGACATGCATATGAAACCCCATAATAAAGGCGTATACCAAGCACGCCAAACATAATTTTACCCGAAAAAGTAAAAAACTAGGAAAATTACAACCCAAATGGGGGGGTAAGTGGGAAGGGCAAACTCTTCGACACGCGTACACAATTAAAAATTTTCATTGACTCGCAACATGGACACATCCGTCGGGGTCCAAGAGTTAGGTGTCCTTGTTTTTTTTTCTTTTCATACATAAATTAAATGCTCTTAATACGTAAAATTTCATACATTTATATAAAAAATATGCAAATTACTTTGTTATTTAATCCTTCTTGTAATCCTTGCTATGATTATAGTTGACAGCCGTTGTAGCATTATCTCATTAGCATTAGCCTCTCAGCATCGTATGGGCGGGCTAATTTCTCTTACAATTTTCATTTCACTGGACACATTTTTTTTTTTTCTTCCGATTTTATTTTGCTTTCATTTCATTTTACTTATTTTTGGGTGGAAGGCGGCAACACACACCTTGGATTAGAGCACCAGGTGCAGCAGCCATAAGCTGCACCACCAACAGAAAAACCACTCACACAAAAATCAACGAAAGGAACTTTACTGTCCCCTTTCGTTGGCTGTTGTTGTTGTTGTTGTTGTCATAAAGTTTTGCGATTTTATAAAATTTCTTTTCTTACTTCACCTATTAAACGCTTAAAAACTGTCGCGAAGATCCCAACACCGACAAGACCAAACGACCGACCGACCGACCGACCAACCGAACGAAGTTGAAACGATAAGTGCGAAATGGGCCGAAGGGAACTAAATGGCCCTTCCTGCCTGGTTTCAGTGTGTAGTAATTTGCGTTTAAACTGTGTTTTTTTTCTCTCAACTGGTTGCCACTTTTTGGGCCATGCGTTTTAGCTTCTTTTCGTTATTCTTAATTTTCGTATTTTTTTCCGTTTTTTTTTTTGTGGTTTTTTGTTTGCCTGCTTCAGTCAGATTCAGTTGAACGCAGCCGATACGCCGTTTATTCTGTATCTTTGAGATTGGTTTTTGCCCAACCGCTTCGCGCTACCGCTACGTGTGAAACTCTCGGCAACACTGTGAAGTGGAAAAAAATGCAGACCAAATAATCGTCAACATTTGTGGACTGTGGAACGAGTTTGAAGCGAACCGAAAAGAGAGCCTGCGCATAGCTCATAGCGGGGGAGTAAGCAAGAGCGACTGTTAAGATTCAAATGGATTGGTAAGTGGAATGTGAAGTATTGGTAAGAAGTAGCTGAAAGAGTTCCTAGAAGTTTACCTAAGCTGTTTTAACAGTTAAGAGTTTTCATTATTATTTTTTAAAAGGATTTAAATTTTTGAAAATATTTTCATTCAATAAACTATTTCGAAAGAAATATTATATAGAACTTTGTGTTTCTTGAATAGGAACCTGACATACATTTCGAATCAGTTCCACAAACAAAAGAATCTAAAAGTGATGACACGAGCTCTCTCGGTTAGCGGCACTCTTGCTCTCATTTAGTGGAACTTATTTCTCTTATGTTATATCCGAAAGTAGACTTTATGTTATTGTAGGATTACGAATTTGAAAAATAATTTATTACGCTAACTAATTAGTTTAATTATTAAAAATTTATTTTTTACATTTTCTATAAATTTGACGTTAAAATTCTCTTCAATTTTATTTTCCTTCCCGTTACCATTTTCAAACTCTAACAGAGCCGTTAAACATTTCGGAGTAATGCAATCCACAATACACAAGAGAAACCCTCAAAGAGAAATATCTGTTAAATTAAAAAAAAGAGAGTTAATATCATTAACAGTTTTCGGACTAATCGCTAGTGCAATGTTAACACAAAAATTTGCTGTAATTCCAATTTAGAACTGACCTACACAATATGAAATTTAGATGATACTAACAACAGACATGTGTGTAAATATATTTCAAGCCATTTGGGCAAATAAAATTTTATTCAAATTTATATATGATAAGTAAATCATAAGAAATTTTGTTCTACTCAGATCAGAAATCAATAATTTCTATAAATACAAAAACCATAAAATCTTGAACAATTAAACGAAGCATCTCACGCTTCTTATTTCACTGAACTGAAATACCATTTTGCAAATATTTTATATGCAAATATATTTAAATATATTTATTGTTCATGATAATAATGGTCAATGAAGTAAAATCAACTTAATTACGTGTAAGTGGCCATATTTAAATATAATCCTGCTGGAAAAATCCTTTTTTATTGCTCATATTTCCGTATCCTTTATTGGATAGCATAAACGGGTATATTGAAATAGTGAAAAATTATACTGCGCAGATATTCAGAGCTTGATCTGAGTATATATATTTCTAAATTTTAGAGATCTCACAAGCTAAAGTAATTGAATTTGCTATATAGAATCTTCTAGAGTGAACAAAAGGTTTTGAGTTTTACATCGATTAACTTGATATCCTTAAGAAAATTAATCTGAAAGTTTCTAGTTTTATGTTAGATAGGTTCCCTATCGTTCCAATCTTTCTAAAGAAGTAAGTAGTAAAACAATAAAAAATAAGTTTTCTAGGTTTCTGTTATACAAAAAAATAAACAAAATCTAATAAGAGTACTAAAAAGTCTCATAAATTGCTTATACTTTTGCTAAAGGGTATCTCTTAGTCGATTTGCCTGGCCAATCGTTTACATTTTTTTCAGTTTTTCACACAAACAATACACAAAATCAATGCAAAGGTTATACGAGATTTTAAAACGATGTTCCCCGCCATTCCCCTCCTCCCGTCTCAATCGCCAACATAAAACAGAAGCCTGTTTATTTTCGATTTTAATCTGGACTATTCAGCGATTAAATCGAAAAAAGAAAGAGATAAAAAAAAAAAAATGGAGAAGCGAACTCGATTTCTCAATATCGTTCGTATGCAATTTGAATCTTTTTATTCAAACCGGGCAAAAGAGAGAATTGTGTTTTAAAGTATCGAAATACAAACAAAACTTGAAACCAGTGACAAAAGGCAGGAAAATAAACAGCGATTTTAATACCAATTAGGATACTTTTTTTCCCCGACTTACTTCACGGATCGACTTCACTCTTAACATACTCCAAAGATTCGGGGTTGGGGTATTCCACTTCACTTCGGTAAATGGAATAAAGATGGGTAAAAGAAAAAAAAGAATGAAAATGTGCAGCGCCAACAAAAGAAATGAAACCTGTTCACCTGGGCACGCGGCGGCAGCAGCAGCAGCAGCAGGTACAAAGACAACAAAAAATCGTACAGAAAAAAAAAAAATTAAAACTAAATAAAGCAAAGAACAGGAGCAGGAGCAGTAAAGTAATGGACAAGCAGGAGTCGAGCAGAGTGGAAGATTAAAATCAGAATGACAGTAAACAGCAGCAACAGCAGCAACAGCAACAGCAGCAGCAGCAGGCAACAAAATGAAGAGCGAAAGAAAATAATGCAAATTCAGATGGATATCAAAAGTTGAAGTTGAAATGTTCCACAAGGGAGTGTAGTGTACGGTTTAGGGTGGCGACTAGAGCGGGGGCGGGGAGGATGAACGACCGGACACAAAACAGACAAACGCTAGGACAAATGCCTGCTCCATCTCCTCCTCTTTCTTCTTCATCTTTTTGGTATAGAACTGCATAGCTGGAAGCTCTGGAATGAATCTGTACTTGGCCAGATGAAGATGACTATGAAGCATTCATCAAGGCAGGGCAGAGCAGGGCATTCAGTCAGTCAGTCAGCCAGCCAGCCAACCATTTCGCATTACACGGCAAAAACTGTTGAGGGCCTTCCACTAGACATAGGCCAATGTGATACGGTCGTTGACCCATTTGATAGTCAACTGACAGGCATAGATAAAGCTCAGTGCCTAGTGCCTCCTGCCTTGGCCTTCTCCAAGATGCAACGCCCTGGAAATAGTGAACAAAAAAAATAAAAATAAAAGAATTCTATAAAGTTGTCAGTCATCATTGTAAGAGTGACAAGGCATGGCAAAAATAGAGACTGATAATTAAAAAAGCTAGTAAATATATATAAATATATATATGTATGTATAAGTTCTCTATATTGAGGTATTATATATTTTTGGGCGGTCAAGTGATTGAAATTTAAGCATTTTCATAATGAAAACAATTTGGATTTAAGCAAAGGTCCCCCTTTTTGTAGGTGAAGATGTAAATATTAATTTGATAAAAAACGAATACCTTTTCTTATGCGTTTACTATTTTTGGATCTCTTATATAGGTGTATAAGACTAATAACAATTTTCTAGTTTTATCTTAATCTAACACGTAACCTAACATCTGAAGGATGCCACATAAATCTATGGCCCTGTTGATTTGCTAGAGGGTAGGAAGGTCGTTGGAGACGAGTTCTATTATAAGTATACTCGAGTTAATGAATTGGCGAGGTTATTCAGATATATGTAGCTGCAGTTTAGCTGTGTACTTTTGCTGTGGTTTCTTTATTTCGGTTATTACACTAGGGATACGTAGGAATACGTTATCTATCATAATCCACTGCATTGCTTTATCACCTACTCAAATACTTAAGCCACAATTTTATTTTACTTAAAAACAAATCACAACTTCTTATTCTTATTGAATGTCGTGTTCATTTAGTTCTGTTGTCTAGGTTTATTACAGTGTAGTTTTTCTTTTTTTGCCTATGCTAAAACAAAACAAAATTAAGTCAAACATTTAGTTACGGATTATGGCCAAGTTGCGTCGAAAGTCGAGCATTTCAAGCAGCTTAAATTGTATTTTCATTGTGAATGCTTCCATCTTTGCCTCCTTTTTTGTTGTTGTTGTTGTTGTTGTTGTTGTGCAAGTCGGTTGTGTCGGTTTTGTAGATTATGCATTCCGAGCTACACTTAGGTCAACCTGACACGCCTCCTTTTACTACTATTCTCCTTCTTCTTTCCCACTCTTTTTTTATGCATTTGCATAGGAAAATGAAATACCCAAATCTCTGTATTTTCCTTCTCTCTTGTTTAGGTGTTTCTATGTGTGTGTGTGTGTGTGTGTGTGTGTGGTGGGGAGGGGGGTTTGTCTCTAACTTCAAAACAAACGCTTCAGATTCAGTTTGGTAGGCTGCGGTAAAATATCAAAAGAAAAATACTTGAAATTTGAAAATGTTACAAAATGTTGTTTGTCTTTAAGTCGGCAGCTTTAGGCCATTTAAATGTCCTGAACCTCTAAAGCCTCTAATGTCATTCTTTTGTTTTCGTTTTAGTTTTTTTTTTTTTTACACATAATCTGCATTATAATTTCATGGAGCAGACATTTTGATGCCACCTTTTGCTTTTTCTTCCTTCTTTCTTTCCTTTATTTTTTCCTCTTCATCGGGTTATCGCACCTGTTACATTTCCCTTTTGGCCTTTAGTGGAATGGCGCTTGATTTTATGACCCTCATTAAATGGCCAGGTCAGTGGCAGACTTGCAGGTTATTTCGCTCTTTCAAATGAGAATTTCTTTTGTTAAATTTCTCGCTCCTTTTCTCTTGTTTTTAGTGATTGTAAGATTTCCAAATGGGTTCTACCGAACGGTTGATTAGGTTATTTACAATGATTTATTGAAACATTTTAGAACAACGTTTTTCATATAAGTATGTATTACATATTGCTAGAAAACATTTCCCTTTCCTTTCCTTATTGTTTTTGTTTATTTAAATGCTTCAATTTATGTGTTATTGCGACAATTTTTGTTTGTTAGGGGTACCTTAAAGGTCGTTCTGTGCCCTTCTTCCTTTACCTATTTCGCATTTATTATACAACTCGTCGTAGGCAGTTCAAAGCGTTAACAAAAAGTGCCGCGGCATACCGTTTAATGAATTTTTATTTGACGAAACCCCTAACCATAGAATCAAACTGCTTTTAGAGAGGGCGGACTGTACAGTCGGTTGGTCTGTCAGTCGGTCGGTTGGTCGGTCATAAAAAGGGTTCACAGACGATTTGCTCGAATTAATTGCGCTGCCATTAACGAAGCGAGAGACTGGAAATGGGAATGCGGCGACACATCTTTAGCTCACTCTCCTCCATTCTCCCACTCACGATTCATTTTATTTATTCATTTTTATTCTCTTGCAAAATGGGTATATTGATTTAGATCAGAAGTTTGCAATGCATTCAAGGATGTGTCAAGGAAGGAACTTTTTCTCTGTCTGCATCTACACCATTTAATCACTCAATTTTATAGCTATCGTATTTAAATTTGGACAAAACTCTTTTTCTATCTTACGCTGTATATATATTGCAATTGGTCGGATCGTACGACTATATCATATAGCTTTCATAGGAACAATCAGAAAATAGATAATTTTTTCGATTTTTACAATATTGTCATCAAATTAAGTATTTACCGGTTTGGTATATATCTTAATGACATTATAAAGTTTTATTGGAATCGGTTGCCTATATAATATAGCTGTCATGAGAATGATTGGCCGAGAATAGAGCTTCATATTAATAACTTGGATGCTTTTCAAGAGATTTTCCCGAAGTTAGGTATTTGTAAATTTGGTATATCTATAAAGCTTTTGACCAAGTTTCAACAAAATCGGTTGACGATATTATATAGTTTCTATAGGAACAATCAGTTCATAAGAACCGGCCACTTGAACGCAATCAACGCAGAACAATCACGTGTTTCAGTTTGCTCCTCTCTCTCTCTCTCTCTTGTCTCTCCTCTCCTTGTTCAGTGTTTCTACAGAATCGTTTTAAACGTTTTTAAGGGCACATAACTTGGTTTTTATCAATTTTTGATATACATACTTCTTTTTTAGAAAGATTTTAGAAAGATTTACCTTTTTACTCAAAATGAATAGCGTGCAAGGGTATACAAACTTCGGCACGATTGAAAGTAGACCGTCCTTCTATATTTGTTTTTTTTATTTTGGGCTTCAAATTATTTAGGTGTAATTTGTTTTTAGCTTTTGTTGAGAGAGATTTAAGCGATTATTTTTTCGTTTTCAATATTTTTTTCTCCTTTTGGTTTATTTGATTTTATTTCGTTTTATTTATTTGCCTTCGCAAAGCAGAAAAACAGGAAATGCTTATTAAATAAGGGTAAACAATTGAATTTACAAAGAGTCAAAGAGAAAGAGGGAGAAAGCAACAGGTTCTGAAATTCGCAGGAAATCAATTTAACCTTTGACATTATATTATTATCCATCTGCAGATTTCATATGAAACTTAAGTTCATTTGCATAGATACACAAAAGACAAGTCTTAATGAAGTCACAAAAGAACAAATTGATCAGATAATATCGAAGCGATCATTAGAACTACAAATTTCATGAATAAACTTGAATGTGTGTTTACAGATATATATATTTAGATAGGAATTTTGTATAGTATATGGCTGATGGGTGCTCTTAAAATATCATTAACAGATTTTGATAAGCTTTAAACACGTTTGCAAACAGTTAGGACCAAAGCGGATAAAGTTTGAATTCTCTCTCTCATTCTCTCTCTCTCTCTGTGTATTTTTAGAGTGATCATTAACAAGTAATTTCATTTCTCTCTCTCTCTCTTTCTCTCGATGTCTTTAATGACCATCATCAAGATTACGCCTCTGTATATGGGTATACCTATAATTATCTACTACATCATATTCAAATTCTCGCCCCCTTTCAATTAAAAATGCATAGACGAGTTCACTCAACTTCATTTTTTTTAGAGTCATGGATTTGATTTCTTAATTTTTTCTTATCTGCTGCGGCGGCTGCTCCCTCTCGATTACCTAACATAAAAAAAATAATAGAGACAAACCCCAACACTGAAGCGGCGACAATCGAAAGGAACAAAGTAACAAAAAAAAAAAAAGCAAACCCTAAACCCTAACCTAACCTAAGACGCAACAACACAAGAAACAACAAAAAGAACACAGAAAAAGAAAGAAAACCAGAAAAAGCAATCAGAGAAGTTGTCCAACCAGATTGAAGTTAATCCCCACAAGCCGGACAGCTGGGGATCATAAACCGTGAGTGAGTGAATGGAAATCAAAGAAACCCTTTTTTTTTAGTTTTGGTTTCTGTTTCTGTTTCTTGTGAAGATTTTGTCCAGTTTCCAGATTGGAATTTTTATTGTATCCGCTTCATTTATGGGCGTTTATTAATTACCCATCGATGCATTGATTCTCAAAGACTAAACCGGGGCGTTGAATTAATTTGTGTCCAGGAGGCATAGGGAATGATCCCCCGTACCTACATACATATCTCTGGACCGTTTAGTTCACGGTGCATCGTTGCCACACTGATAAATTATCGAAACTTGCTTCTTCTCCAAGGGCTTTCAACATATTGAACAGAAGTTGCATTTCATTATTGATGACCAGAAATAAAGATAAGAGAAACCCTTCAGTATGCAACCTGAGAGTGAGATAAGAAACACTGTTGATGAGAAAGAAGCTTCTTTCATTTGTTTTCGGTTGAAATTGAAAAGGTATTAAACATTGTCTTGGCGGCGACGGCGGCGGCGTAATGAGCTTGCCTTCTACAGGGTAAGGTGTGAATATGTCTGAGATAAAGTTAAAAAATTTTAATTAACGCTTTTTTTTTTGGGGGGAGATAGTTAGGGAAGGGAGCAAAGGAAAGCAGTAAAGCCTTGAGCTGCTTCTCAATTTTTTCCTTTTTTTTTTTTTTTTTTTTGAGGATTCCCGTTTAAGTCGGCTTTGCCTAATTGAATCGATGCCAAAGGCAATGGGCGTCTTCTGGCCTGCCTGGCATTTTTTCTTTGCAGATGAGCGAAATGCGATTTCATTTTAAGCATTTAAGAAGATGTTTTGACACCAAGAAAGCGCTGGAATTAAGTTTCCAAATCATATAAAAAACACATCATTAAATTGAGAAAATAAAAAAGAAACGAAAGATATTTAAAGTCAGCTAAGAACATTCCTCCATTTAAATCAATATCATTTTGAATTTATTTAAAATTCATTATCTTTATATTTTTTGGGATCAAAGAAAGAAGTCACCACAATGCGTCCACTGAATTTGCGACCACTTAAGGCACTCAAAGACTTTTTGCAATTCTCCACTGTTTCGAACTCCACAAAGACTTTGCCGCAACCTGGCTTGGGTTTCTTGCCCAGAATGGGACGTGGTATCTTCAGACTTTTCACTTTACCATATTTGGCACACTCCTGTTTAATGTCCACACAAATGTCATCATATTCCTCATCATCGAGCAGATCTTCCGGTAGTACCATATTTAATAGACATAGAATTTCCGTTGGATTACCCAAATTGATGACATTGGGAAAACCAGGCACCTGCAGCACTGGCAACTGTGGATTTTGAGCATTCCGGCCACCGGCAATGGAACGTTGTACTACGAGCTTACGATCTCCAACTTGCATGCCATTGAGACCGGCTATGGCCACCTCTGTGACAGCTGCATCCACATACTCGAAGAAGGCATAACCCTTGCTAACACCCGAAGTGGAATCCTTGACCAAGTTGAAACCACGCAAGCGGCCAAAGGAGAGCAAGAGTTCCTTAATTTGAGTTTCATTTAGACATGTTGGCAGTCCGCCAATATAGATTTTCTGTTTTGAATCTGGCACCAAAGTGGAGACTATATCACTCACCGATGAAGTATGAGCAGATGTCACGATGGCATCAGAAAAGCCCTCAATCTCAGAAGTATGAACATTAGAAACCGGTTGATAATCATGTGGACGTCTTATCTTCAATGTTTGTCCACGAAAATTAATCCCATCGAAGGCAATGGCCTGTGTTGCCTCATCCATTGAACGAAACTCAAGAAAGGCGAAGTTCTTCTCCAGATTTGTTTGACACGATAGAACTGGTGTACCATCCTGAAACTGCTTGAAGCCCAATGAATGTATTTGTATATTGAAAAAGTTCATCATATCCTCATCGGTGATACCAAATGGTATATTGCCCACGTATAGACGACGTGCTTGCCGTGTTACCATGGCCAGGGCTGCCGATTCCGCTGTTGGCAATAATTCCGGCACAATTCTCGATGCAATCTGTCCACTTGCCTGCATAGTCTTGTATTGTATGGGTGTCAGATGCTCATAGCCCAATGGTGCTATATCCCACAATGAACGCAACCGTTTCCTTCCTCCTCCCTTGGCCAGTGTAATAATTTTTGTTGGATTTGATCGTGTGGGACGATGCGGTGGCGATTGACTACGTGAACGACTACGCGTTTTACTTGATTTTGAACGATCACGACTACGTTTCGATGAATCCTTTCCATTGCTTCGGCGACCCATGATAATTCTTTCTATTTAAACCTCTTTTTTTTTTTTATTTTGACTCAATTGCTTGTGAAACAAAACAACAAATGGCAATGTGAGAGAAAATTTCTGAAATTTTGTTGACAGTAAATCCAAGCTAACTGAGCTGAGAAAAAACAAAATTATCTTTTCGTATACAGAACTGGGAAAATCGCTGATTAAATGCCTAAACAAATTTAATTTCCATACCGACAATCGATATTGTCAACTGGCCAAAGGGCGTCTAATAATGTGTTCACCATGTCAACTAACTACACTTGTGTTACTGAACAGAGAAGAGGGGTTAGAGGGTCGTATTGGGTGGGGGTAGGGTTGGAAAGCTTCGAGTCAACAATAGACACTTCCCCCTCAATGGACTTGCCACTTATGAAATTGAATGTAAACAAAATGGGGCGCTTAAATGAAACCTCCCTCAAGTGGCCATATCTCTCCGCTACAAAGCAAAAGCAGGGGGTTGGGTCCCCGCCCCACAATCATACCATTTGGATTGACTAGTTGAATGACATATCGGCGCCAAGCAGGCAATTAACATGCAATTGTCATAAATTTAACCAGTGCACAGATTATTAAACATTCATAAAATAAATTACCAAGCCAAAGCGCATAAATTCTGAATTGATTTTAACGCATTTGTTGTCCAATGAAGGGGAAAGCGGATATTCCAATGGCCTAGGTATAGGATAGGGTGGGGGGTGGAAACAATGTGCAAGGGCAATGTAAAGCTTGAGGAATCTTGTTATTGAATTATAACGATTTCGGGTATAATGGCCAAAGGAAAAACATAAATTCCTTTCCCGCAAAAGTCTTTCACCCAAACTACAACAACTCCAACAATTGCATAGAAATCAATTTCAGAGAAGCGTTCAAGGGTTAAATTTCAGGGCAGGGCATTGCAGTGCAGTGAAAAGGGGGAGGGAAAAGGAAAATGCTTCAAGAACAAGCAAATAAATATTGTACGTATATGCAGCGAGAAAAGTCTGAAGTCAACGCCATAAAATGGGGGGGAAAAGAAATACATTGAAGCTTTTGTGGGGGAGCAGCTATCGTATTTTATGGTTTACTCTCTCCTTCTTTCTATCTATCTCCCTCGTTTCCTTTGATTTGCTATAAGTATATAGTTTTCCCTCTTTAAAATTGAAAATTTTTCATATAATCTCACTTATGTTCAGCATACAATAGCAATAATAATGAAAATTGTATCGTATAATCATATTTAACTTAAAAGATGGAGGAAGCTTATCGGCCATTCGAATCGAAAAGTATTAACTTGTCATAGTTTTTGAACAAACATATTTTGTTGAAATGGAAAGTCGTGGAAAAATGGCTGAATATTTATTATTCCATTTAAAGTGAAAGCAAAGTTATAAGGCTGAAGGCTGTTTACATAGCTTTCTTAGAAGATATACTTCTTAGTTCAGTTTCTAAATAAAATGAAATTTCTAATAAGAAATTTCTAATACCATATCCGCATCTTTCGAATATTATTTTATGCAATTCTGTAAGTTATTTTTTTGCTTAATATAAGATTTTATACAAATTTGTATAGATTATTATCCTATCTTATCCTTGCTTATCTAGAATGGAGATACACAAAAATTAGTTTGACCTATGTTTAAATGAAATTGATGGAAAATTGTTTGATCCTATATGAAAATAGATAAAGTATCTCTACTTGTTACGGGAGAAACTCAAAGTTGGTAATATGGTATAAAATTAGGTTAAATTAATCTTAAATGTTTAGAGATTTCATGATCAGTAACATTAAAAACCAATATAAAAACAAAGAAAAATAGATCAAAATTTGCTTTAATAGTTTCTTTTTAACTATCACGCTTTATAGTTCCAATAACCTCACAAAATATATCGAAATTTCATCACTTAACAGAAACTTAAATCTCTTGACATAAAAAACAACCAAAATCTTATAAAATCCTATCTAATTTAAAATCTGTCAGCATGAAGTGATGCCAATTAGTAAGTAAGTACGACTATACTTGAGATTGGATTGCAGCTAACTGAATTTGCAAGTCTCTTTCTAAGTTGCTCATTTTGCCGTTTAATCATTAGGAATTCCCTTTTCAATCTTCTTTGCTGCTTCACTAACTCATTCTGTCTCTGTTCTTTTCCCCCCCCTCTCTTGATGATATGTACTCGTAATCTCCTTAGTTTTAATTTGCTGGTGAAAAGAAGAAAAAACTCAACCGTATGTCAAATGAAATGGTAAAGAAAGGGCAGACAAAAAGTATACACATATAGACACATGTATAAATATATACTATTCACATACATATGTATATATACATATATATTTTATGACATTGCTGACAATTTATGATGCAAATTCTTCACCGACAGCAGCAACAGAACTAAAGTGAAGGATGATGGAACAACGGCAGCAGCAGCACGAGTTGGAGGAGCTGTAACGACAAATTGTCGAGAAATTGCATAAAAAAATGTATACACAAAAAATATAACAAAAAAAAAAAAAACTACAAAAAGACATAAATGAAAAGTGAAGCAAAGTGAGGAGAGAAGAGGAGAAGAAATAAATAAATATAAATTGTTATGCTGAAATCTGTAATCTGAAGTAGTTGCGGATGCACTCGAGAGATATATATTTATGGATGCAAAAAAGGACGAAAAATAATAAAACAAACGAAAGCAAAACACAACAGAATGGGAATGTGAATGTGAAATGCGGGCAAAGGGCAAACCGAATGGCTTTTGTGTTGATTCATCAGAAAATAAATTGAAATATTCCTCTTGACATATTCACTAAAAACAATGCATATACTCTCACCTCTTTCTTTTTTTTATATTTTCCTCCTCTGTGTGTGTGTTTGTGTGTACTGTTTGCTCTACTGATTTATTTAATTTACTAAAACTAACAACATTTGAAATATATTTGATAATAAAATCACGTTCACACGCTTACAGGCCGCAAATCAATTGAAACCGATCAAAACCATCAGCATATCAACCTATATAACCATACATATAGATAGAGCGATGGCAACCGAGCCGATAACCGACAAAACCTCACACAAGTCAGTTCATTAAATTTTCTACTTTTATAATACCCTCATAATAACCAAAGCTTTAAAAGGGTATAATCAAAAGGTGAAAGTGGGCCAAGGAATTGAATCCTTCTCGTTCTCGTTCTCTATTTAAACTAGACATGGAAATGATTCGAATTAAGTTGTTGATCTATACAGATCTCAGGATCCTCAAAAGCTAGGTTTAAAAAAAATTGGTATACAGCTTTGTCTAGTCTGTAGTTTGTCATATTTGTTTATGCTTTTTGCCATATCGACTTTATACTCTTAAAAATATAAATGTTGAATAAAACTTATAATATTTAAAATAAAGTACTTAAACTTCGGATACACTTTCTTAGGAAAAAAATATCTTTTGTAGCATGAAATTTCTTGAAAATCGAACAAATAACAAAGGCAGAGTTAACTTTTGAACTCCAAGATAGTGGAAGACTTGGAACCACTTATTATTTTGAAAATAAACTAAAACTATTGGAATATCGTAGAACTTAAAGTACTTAATACTAACTATTGATCTGAGGCGGGAGTCTTTTATATAGCTAAAAGTTCTGCAGCTTTAAAAACTATTATGGAATTTATATCTAAAATACTTAATTTTAAGAAAGAGTATCCTAAAGTTGACTCAACATACGCCATTTGGTGTCTCTCCCCAATATGAGAATTAAAAGTAACAAAAACAACAACAAAAAAAAGACACAAAGTGGGCATTCCGATTTCGTGGAACGAGTCAAAAACCACAGAACCAAAACCTCTGTTTTGCTGTTGCACGGCCTCGTCCTCCATCCTCACCGTGTGCGGTCACAACTTTGCTGGTTATAATATGCCATCATTTCATTTGAAAAAATAAAAAAACGAAAAAAAGAGGAAAAAAAGCTTTGTGTGTGTGTCTAGCATAACATTTATGAACATTTCAATAAAAATGTATATAACCAAATGTTTGGCAATTTCAACAGCATATTAATATACATATATTTTTCTTTATTTTGCCATAATCAATTTTTGCCAACAAAACCGCAGCAAAGCCTACAAAGGGATGATGAAACCGAGAAAAAGAAGCGTAGGTGGTCTAAGGGAGGTCATGGGATAACACGGCTCAAATTGACACAATCGGGAATAGGAGGGGAGTGGAATGGAAACTTTGTGTCAACCCCAATAAAATGGCATAATTAACGTGAGGAAATATGAGAATTTTAAAATTCGTTGGCGGTCAAAGAGAGTGAGTGTGTGTGTGTGTGAATCAGTGAATCGAATGTCATGACTAATGCCAAAAAAGTTAGTGTGAGAAATGCTAATGGGAATCTATTTAATGTGTTATCAAAATGTTTCCAAGAAAATGAACATTGCCAATAAATTGGGATTAGCCATGCTTGTAGAGGGAGTGAGAGAAAGAACAGAGAGTTAGGGAATATATAGAGAAAAAGCGAGAAGAAGTTCTTCCCACTATTTCCGCATCTGATGGCCTTTTATCTTTTACCGCCTTTTGATTGAGGTGATAAGTTTAGAGATTGCTGAAATTTATAATATTATTGGCTTTAATCCAATTGTTACTACATGCTAAAAGTTAGCATAATGCTAAGGTGATTCTTAAGTATTATCTATAGGGAAAGGTTTATTTGACAATCTGAAAAGTTTTGCGAACTTTCTAAAGCTTTAAGAAATGTTAATTTATAAGTTCTCTATATTAAAATGCTATTCTATCTACTTTATTTCTAGTTCTTAAGTCACCACAATAATAACGATAGGATAATTTGACTCTATTCTATCTGTGTTCTTTAGAAACTTACTTTCTATAACCACTATCGAAAATGTTATCGATCTTAAAGGATCGACAAGAACTTAAAACTATCGAGATGATCCACGATGTATAAATTTTAAACATAATTTATAGGAACATTTAACTATTATCTAACTTCAATCTACATTATTTCCAGTATAATTTAAATTTGATATGAAAAACCTGATTCCCAAAATCGAAAAAAAAAAATCAATTGGAATGCTATCATATTTATCTTTTTCGAATTTTTCTCTTATAAATGAGTTGAATATTAATTGAATATTTTGAACCTTTGATAAAAACCTATCAATACAAAATATGTACAAAATATGTATATAAAGTAATTTTTCTCACAGCCTTAAAATGTGAATTTCGGTCAAATGAAATATGTTCTACCATATTATCAATCCATCTCACTCTTTCTTTCGCATCACCATTCTCTTTCACTCTCATTGTCTTTGTTCATCTCATTTCCATTACTGAAACTCTCTGTTATGAATTTTTTATTGAGTTTGGTACGAAACAAAATCAAACAAAACAGAAAAAGAAAAATATATATATACATAGGTATATATTAATTTATAGCCTTTCGTGATTGTTCAAATAAGAACGAAATCGAAACAGGCGATCGAAAAGAAAAAAAAAATATATATATGTATGTATATGTACCTCGTCATCAGCGTCAGCGTCAAATGTCTGCAGAGAGTCCAAAACGCCGTTGCCTGAATTTAAATGGACAAATTAATTGCGTTTGTCAGGCCTTTTCGGACAGGTTCTGGGCAACAACACAATACAATACGAAACCAACCAACAACAATAAGAAAAAAAAAAATCACATGAATAAAGAATTAATTGGTTTTTGGACACTGAATGAAAATATATATTTAATTTAGCATTAATGGTGTACAGAGATTGCGTTTTAGCACCAAGTGAATATACTCACCGCAAGTGACAATTGACAGCCTGGTTATAAATCTCCCTCTCCCTCTCTCTCTCTCTTGATCACTCCATATCAAAATGCCATTAAACAGTAGAAAACGACCTATCCCATCTTATCCTGTCCTATCTCAGAGATCGCATTAAAAAAAAAAAAGTTATGGGACCCCCAAAGGAGCGAGGATTGTACACCTTATCGATAAACGACAAGAATCGTCGACATTAATTATCACACAGTTTGAGATGAGTTTCAAAATCTGAATCCCGAAAGGGTTTCTTCTCTGTGTAGGTGGAGGTAGGATCTGGAGTAGGATCCCTCGCATGACATTTTTATTGTGTCGCCTGGTGAATTAATTGAGGCGCATTCTGTTCTGTTCCCCAAAATGAAGCCGTTTCCTTGAAATGATTACTCCATCTACTTTTACTTCTTCTTCTATCTCTTTTATCTTCTTCGTTTGCTCCTCTTACCTAATCATAGACCACACACACACACAAACACACACGCACACTCTGCTTTTGTTTGGTTCCTCTATTCTTTTGGACCCCACGGGTGGCTCCGATTCGCCAATTAATTATAATTGATTAGCAATATTAAAGGAAATTATGACAATGATAATTATGATGAAGTTTCGTTTTAAAACCCGCAGACAAATTTGTCGTTTTCTACTATAATTTGCATACAACAAAAAAAGTTAAATACATTTTTTTTTTACAATAAATGATAAACGACTAAATAACTTTTAAATTTCAACATGTGAATGGAATGTTGAATTAACCAATTAAGAAACTTTTATACTCTGCTAAGGGGTACTATGGAATTGTGTAGTAACAGAGGGGAAGAATGTTAAATATAATTATGCATAGAAATATATGTTCTTGATCAGTATTTTGTAAGTCTATGTAAATCGAATATCTATATACTATCTATATACAAGAAAGTTCGCTAAGACATAGTTTTTCCAAAAAACTAAAACTTTAAATAAATATAAGTATAATAAAATAGAAATTAAAGGATCAGATACTACATATAGAGTAGTTAATAATATACATAGATGTAGATAGATAAATATATAGATATATGTACATGTATTGGTTATTAATTTGTACGAAAAACTACATAGAGACTGATAATGGTCGACCATTTTAACCTATTTGTATAATATTATAAATGTCAATATTTTATATAATTAAATAGTAGAAATTTTGAGTAAAAATGTATACAATAGAGTAAATTTAAAGTATCTCTACCACAAAAACTCTTCCTAAAAAAAGCAGTCAGAAAAACTAGTTTTAAATTTCTTAAAATTAGTTTTAAACTTCTTTATATTAAAAGTCAACAAAAAGGACGGAAAGATGTCTTGCAACATTAAAATAACGAGATTTACCCATAGAAATGTTCAAATATTGTTAACTTATAAGGGAAACAAACAAAGTTTGAGGAAATCCAGAAAGAGTGAGCAAAGCCAGAAAATATTTTTAATTCTGCAAGAATCTCAAGAGTATCCAACTTTCGACATGTCAGATTAACAAAATAATTACCTAACATGAACAGAAACTAATGGAACAAAATGATTAAAAAAAACTCCTCACATTTCTTAAAAGTTCATTGCGAAATTGAGAATCTCAGATTGATGACCCATTGAGGTAAATTCTTCTTCTATTTGACTGCATTCACAAACAGCCATTTGACCTAGGTCATGTTGTGTGGTGTTTGTCATATGAGATGTGCTTGCTGCCTAATGAGTTGAAATCCCCTAGAACAAAGGTATGCGATTGTGTGTATGTGCGTGTGTGTGTGTGTGTGTGTGTTCGCTTTATCCTATGTGACGCCAGAGCTATTTAGTCGGGAATTGGGAACCTGAATGGGCCAGATATGATCGAAATTGACACACTCGGACAGGGAAATTTGTGCCTAATTTGAAAGCCAGACCAGGGAGTCCAGTTGCATGTTCCATGTAAAATCTAAACAAAAGATTAGCAGCACTTTTTGTTGTTGTTGTTGTTGTAGTTGCTGTTGGTTGTTGGTTTCTTTTTTTCCCTCTCTCTTTCTGCTAGTTGCTACCACAATGAAAATGACACGAACAAACTGCAGAGTCAAAAGAGCAATGAGTGCAAAAGAGATGGCTATAACAATGTGCACGCGTTTAATGGCACACACACACACACATTGGACACTGGACAGTAGGACACTGGACAGTTAGACAGCGGACAACAAAACTCTGGCAAAAACAATTGTCAACAGACGTGGAAACGTGACCAACGAATTTTACGCACAATTTCACTTTATGCCCAGGCAACAAAAGACCAAAAGACCTGGGCAAAGAAAGAGCAAAAGGAGCATTGAATGAACCAAAAACCAGAAAATGCCATCCCGTTGCTCTTTGTGACACATTTATTGTTTAGCTACGCCGATTGTCGCCAGTCCGCCAGTCGGCCAGTCAGCCAACTAACCATACGGAGGCAAATCCAATTAGCCAAAAAGAAAACAGACAAAGAGAAAAACCATATCTGAAGGAAATGCGTTGCGTTTCCCATCCTCAACTCAGTTGTGCAATTAAAAAAAAAGAAAGGAATAAAAAGTATTAGTTAAGTGAATAAATAATATGAATCATCTGTAAATTTGATTTACTTGGCATACCCATCCCATCTTGGTCTTGATTATGCAATACTAAAAAATGATGGTAGACTGACCAAGGCGTCAGTCCAAGTGGCCCATGTGCGACCACTTGAAACTTCCGCAAAATGTAAAGAATATAACTCATAGCCAATACAAAAGGCGTTGAGTCTTTCGTTATGGATGAGCTAAAGTCTTAACTGATTTTGCAGAAATTGAAATTGAGAATGTGAGGGAGCAAGAGAAAAAGGAAAAAGTAGACAGACATAGAGAAAAAAGGAAAGGCAGTTCATTGACATTTTCCTAGTAATTGTATGGAGAGATATCATATGGTTGGAGGCGGAGGTAGGAAACCCATTCAATAATGAGCTGAATGGCCAAGTGGTTAATTATATACGCTTGGGGAATTTGCCATTAGTAGATGGGGACAAAATGCAAATTCTATGGAAATTTTTATAACTAGCTAAAGTAGAAAGAAATTGAATAGCTTTATATGTGGATTATGTTATCATGGGCAATTTATCTGTGAGTAGGAGCTTCTGCAGAAAGTTCTACTGAAATTTGATCTTGCCATAAAACATAAGTTATATAATATTACTTTTTGATTATATTTTGAAATATAAAACATATGGTTTATGTTTTTTTGTCTGTCATGTTTGGAGAACCTTTCTAATTAAGTTTCAAATTTATAGTTAAAACTCAAACTAATTTCAGAAGATTCTAGGATAGTTGTTAGCGCTTTCAATAGTTTTCCAAACTAAAAATCATTCTTTCAATAACATTTTGTACTTCTGTAGAACTTAAATAAAGTATATCCAAATTTTGACCGGATTTTTTGAAAACTAGAAAACATTTTCTAAGAACTTTCTTAGTATATTTTCCAATATTGCTCCAACAAAATTTAGAAACAAGATTCTAGGATAGTTGACAGCACTTTCCAAATCAATTTTGGGATCAAGGACAGTAAATTTCATTACTTTTCCAAGCTAAAATGATTCTCCTATTTGTGCTCTTTGCTTCTGTTTCCCAATTTTTCCATGTTTCTTCAAAACTAGAAAACATTTTCCTCTCACTTTCATAGCATATTTTCCAACTGGCTTAGCCTTTGCCTTAATTCATGGCTCTTGTATACATAAATTACTTTATAATACTATTAACTAGCTGACAATTCTTTGGATTCTTCATGAAAACTCGAAACTCAATTTCCATTGCAAATGTTGCCACAACACATGTTTCCCATTAGCCAATAGATGACGAGCCAACTGAAAAGGGGGGCAACATTGGAGAAGAAAGAAAAAAGTAAAGTAAAGTTTCACTTGATGCGTCGTCGTCGTCTCACATTTCACAAACGACTCCAAAACCGACAATGAGATGTGTATGTATATGTGTGGCCTTGTTGTTGTTGTTGTTAATGATGATGTTGACACAACTTGTTAACAGAATAATTTATGCGACACTGGGCCCTGGCCAAATGCTTTAAAGACAGAAAACAGGAGCAACAAGCATAGAGAACAAAAAAGGTAAACTAAAGTTTTACAGACGAATTGCGAGAATTTCTATTGCATATTTAATGATGCGGACGGCGGGCAGCGGGCGGAAGAGATCTACCAAAATGGAGTAGTGAATGTTGATGTGAATATGTTGAAAGTGTCATTCTAGCCGGAAGAGCGTGTGCTAGAGCTGGGGATAAAATTAAGAGCAGCTTGGACTTGGATTCTCTCCATTTTTTTTTTGTTTTTTATTTTGTCATTTGTCAACGTCGCCAGTTTTCAAGATTTTTCCAGCTTTGGTGAATATAAAAAATGATAAAACGCATTCGCTTATGATGTGTAGAGGGTTTCATAAATCATCAAAGTTGAATGTTGGAAGTTGCGTGTTTGTTTGCTGCAGCAAGTTTTCTGTTTTTGCCTCCAGTTTTGTCTGTTTTTTTTGTTTTTGTTTCTGGTGAAGAGATCATGGGGTCACTTGAGAGAGGTTGGAGGTCGCCACGCGACAGCGTTTAGACAAACAAGTGTCACTTTGCTTTATGCTGAAGATGATGGAGAACTCCAAACTGGCCAAGAGCTAGCTAAACAGAAAGAGTGAGGAGGGCAGATGGTGTGAAGCAAAGGATATGACCAAGTGGGTCAACGATGTCGAGTGTCAGCAAAAAGCAGCAAAAAAAGTTCAAACTGACATTGAAATTGGATTTAAAATAACTTTGCAAAAAAAAAAAATGAAAAGGAGAGAAAACTTGTTACAGTTTAAAATTAACTATTGGATAGAGCATTCAGTTGACAATTTTTAACATTATAATTTTTATATTATACGAAATACAAGAAAGTGAGCAGTGAACAATGAAAATTGATGCAAATCAGTCAAGTTTACAAGACAACATTCGCCTTGTAAATTTTCAATAACCTATCAAGTTTTATAGCTTTTAACTAAAGGATTAGTTAAACAAGCTTGTCTAAGCTTAGAAACTCACTAAACTGTTTTTGGAAGACTTTTTATCTAATATGATTCATTAGATAAGCAATTGAATTAGAACAACTGTTTCACAAACTTTCACTTAACTATGTTAAAGGCAGGCAGATGAACTTCAATTGGCAACAACTCTTAATATGTATGAGTAATGACTACAAAGGAACTTAGTTAAAAGAAGATAAGAGATAGAGCTTTCTTGGAAAGTATCTCTAGTAGCTACTTCAAAGATTAAACATTGGAAACTAAACTTACCTAAATTGTAAGATGTGCAATTTTACTGAAATTATTTCCAAACATCTTTGAGATAGTTCACTTCAATGGAAATGGGAAACTTAAGTTATAATACGCTTTAAGAAATGACCACACTTGGCAATGTAATGTGCGGGGAGGGGGGAGGATGCTCAAAGGGTAAAAGGGGGAGAGGTAAGCTCAAACGAGTGAAAGGATTGACTGTAGTACATACAGCAAATACCAGAGGTTCTGAAGCTTATAAAGGATTACGTTGCCAGGAAGTAAGTTTATTGTGTGACTGGCAACAGCAACAACAACAACCAGGGGGTACATGTAACTCCCCCACAAACAAATACACACACACACACACATCCATACACATACACAAATGAATCGCCTCGTAAAGTACACAGAACAACATATACATAGATATATATGTATATATACGCACACGCATGTCTGTCCATCCTCACTTACTTACATTGCGTTATATACTTATTTTCTGTATGTATTATGGACCATCATTCGTCCTTGCGTCCTTTTTTATACCAATTCAGTCTTGTCCTGCTCGGTGCCTTTCCTGGCCTGGCCTGGCCTGACTTGCCTCGTGGCCAAAGCAAATGCAAAAATTATTGCACAATGTTTTCCATGACGACTGAGTTTTCATATATGTAGAGTTCAGTTGAGCTTTTCCCACTCCTCGCCACTCCAATTCTCTCCTCACTCACCTTTTCTCCTTTATTCCTTTTGCTTTTACTTTTGTTTTTTCCTCGCACTTTTTTCTGTTTGTCCTTTTTTTTTTTTTTGTATTTATTTGTACGCGTCGTTGCTTCCTTTTTGCGTACTTTTTTGAGATTGTTGAAAGTTTTTTGTTTTTGTTGTTGTTGCTGTTCATGTTGGGTGTGCTGGGTGTTTGCTGTGTGTGTGGGTGCGTATTTGCAGTGATGCCATGGTGATTTTTAAGCCTTTGGGCATTTTGTTTGTGTAAAATATGTAGAGTATAAAATAAGAGCACCAAAAAAAGAAAAAAAGCACATGAAATGGAAATGCTCTGCAAAAATACAGCAAACACCAAAAGGCACTATTTTGACTGAAAGCAACGACTTTGAGATACCCTAAACCTAAAATTTGATAAGTTTATTGACGATAAAGCTTAAATTTCTTTTTCAAATAAATGACAATTAGCTAAGATAATGTTCATTTTCTCTTCTTCAGTAAGAAACATTTCCGGAAATATCTTTTCTGTTTTTGATGCCCTTTTTAATGAAATTTGTTAGTAACTTTATGCCAAATTAGAGGACAAGAAAGGGAAACCTATTTAAATTCCTTTTTGATTTTTGCGTGGGCCTGTCAGCTCAATTTATATTTGCCTGGCTAATAGACGCCTTCATATAACCAAATGTTGTGGGCGTTACAGTAACTAAAGTTAAAATTAAACATTTGTTATATAAAAGATAGACAGATATGGATCAACATCAAGAGATGGTTTGTTGACTATAAGTTGCCTATAAATTTTGGGTAAGCCAAAGTAAACAAATGAAGAAATGTAAATATTGCATTGAATTGTTATCAAATAAAGGTTAATTGATTCTAGTTGATAATGTTGTTGTATAGTATTAGTGTCATTTTTAACGAAATAAGGTTTTTGGGCTTTGAGTGATTATCTAGAAAAATATTTTGCAAGAAAAAACTTATTGAAACCTGAGTTTAGTTCCCTGTTTCCTAATCTATTCCTTTAGTTTTACATGGTATATACAAATTGGTGAAATATATATGACCAAAACTTATATATGTACATATGTAATGTTACTTGATTTAAACTTCTTAAACTGAATGCCGAAAATGCTTCCGGATTGCCAGAGATCGCGCTGCAGACTTGTCGGTTCCACTTAAAGCTACTCAAAGGCAACTCCGACGCAAAACAAAAAGGACCTCGACTGTGTGGGATCTCCTTTGTTTACATATCTTTGCTCTATTCTACTATTATAGATGAAATATCTTATACTATCTTATGAGATACAATTAAAAAATTGTATTATCTTAATATCTTAAATTATCTTCATCATTTTGTAAGCTTTCCACAGTAAAGAACCTTAGGTCCTATTAATGCTTCTACGACCTAGAGTTTTAGATCTTTAAGTTTAGGAATAAACACTCATATGTAAATAATGATCTTTCAACCAGAGATACATCCAAAATGATTTATAAAGTTTTCAAAAACTTAAAGGTATAGTTTTCTTCCTTTAGATTGCCACTTTGAAAAGTGGCTAACTAAAGTTCCTAACTAACTTAAGCGTTTCTGATATATCCTTACATACATGGTCCAAAATTACCCCTCACTTGCTTACCCCTTTCAAGTTAGTTTAGCCAATTTCATTCCTTTTTTTTAACTTGCTCTTTCTCTCTGTCTCTATATGAGGGCTTTACACACAACTGTCCTTGACTCTGTGCCGAGGCATCTGCCTCAAGTTAAAAGGAAAAGAATTGTCCTGCCACTTGACCTCTTACAAAAGAAATAATATTTGTATTTAATAATGTCAGGGGCACAAAGCCAGTTACTGAGTTCACAAGTCTTACTTTGCATACAACTTGCAAAATTTAATGTAGCCTGCGGCAAGAGCGTCAAGGACTCCTAGGACCTCTCTGACTATGGCTATGCAAACAGCAACAACAATGAAATACAAAAAAAAAACGGGGCAAATGCAAAACATAAAAAAATACAATAAAATTCGAACATGAAAAGCCTATTTAAAATGCTGACATACGAAATGCGCGAACGTAGGAAAACAGCAACAACAACAACAAGAACAAAAACGGCAAACTGAACCAAGCCGCTCGACACTTGAGAGCGCCACCGGGCAAGGTGGTTACAACAGCGGGCTGAAAGGCACAAAGAGAGAAGGGAGAGGGGAGAGGACATTACCATAAAATGAAAACAAAAGGCGGAAACACGTTGGTGAATGGATTGGGGTGAACCTCATCCAGCGTAAATATGAAAATTGAGTGAAAATATGTAAATGTAATGAAATATTGTTTTCGCCGGGTACAAGGACTTCTTCGCACTTGGCATACAACGTCAAGGATTTACTTAGTTACTGTAACTCCCAGTTCACCAATCCATCCACTTGCCACTTGGGTTGCTCCCAAAAAAAAAAAAAAAAAACAAGAAGAGAGCGAAGGAAACAGAGACTCGTCGCTGTTCCATTTATCATTTGACTCGCTCCGTGATTTACACTCTCGTTTTTTTTTTTTTGTATCCTCACACCCATCATCATCAAGCCAAGAAGGATGGGTCAAATATAAAGGACGACTCCCGACCAACCAACAACCAACTGACACAAAAGTATTGAAGCCGTTTTGGCTGTTATTTAAATTATGAAAATTATTCAAACCGCAAATGGAATCATCATCATCAGTTATACGAGTATCTCCACGCCGCATTCATTCATTCATTCATTCGTTCATATATATTATTCAAGTTGGGTTACGAAAAACCAGTCAACATAATCCACAACTGGCAATAAAGGAAAGAGCTTTATTTATGTTAAAATATGTGAACAGATTTCCTACGACACACACAAACACACACACACACAAACACACACGAGCAAACACAGACCCAAATGCAAACATTGGTATTCAATAGATGTGTGTTTATTTTTCTGACTTTTGGAAAATCCAAAAAAAAAAAAAAAAATCCCAGAATATAGACAAGGGTTTTCATCCAGTTTATAAATTGTAGCTATTAAATAATAAAATTTGATTTTCTAGACATTCAATTCTATATAGTAAAAGTATTTTGTATTAAGACAAATATTTAATGTATATTGTTTTGAAAAGTATTGAAAACTTTTCTTAGCGAATATTGCCTCTTACCAATGTGAAAAGCACTCTTCTCTCTAATGCGACTTGATAAGATCAAATCTACATTTACTTAGGACTTATATCACTAAGGTTTACAGTTCTTAGATACAAAAAGAGATATCATTTCAATGCCACTCAGAGTTCTTCACTTCCTAGTGAAATTTCAAAACATTATCTTACTCTTTTCTCCCACTTACTCTGCAGTTTGATGAAAAATATTGAGAATACTCTTATGATAAAGTAAAAGATAACTCAACTATGAACCAATCTTTGCTTTTATTTCATATTTCTAACATATATCTAAAGCAGAAGACGTTATCTCTTATGATATAGTAAAGGATTACACAAATATAAAAATTTACTTGTTTTTACTTCATATTTCTTACATCTATCTTATGCTATAGTAAAACAAAACTCAACTAAGAACTTTTGCTTGCTTTTACTTTATATTTCATTTATCTACATAAAGCAGTATACTTCCGTTAAGTATTGTTTAAGTAACGCTAACTTCATAACCTGACCTCGTGCTCTTATGGTTTACTTCATGCCATAAGTCGATTAGTTGAATTTGCTACTGTGTTAAATTAAATGAAATTGTTATGTTAAATTTAAATTCATAATATGTTGGATTTATCTTAAATTAATTTTAATTGTTTTCTCTTATTTTGGCATTTTACAATTGCATTTTCACATTTTGTGTTGGAAATGAATTACCCAAACCAAAGGGAAATATTCAATCTCAACTGCAATTCTCAGCTGTCAACTTTACTCAAAATACACAAAGACTCTGCCACTTAAAATCAGAAACCGAGATTAGTCTAGAAAGATAAAGTAAATGGCACAATTAGACAGATGCAGACAGAGACATGGAGACAGGAAAAGAGACTGAGAGAGAGAGAGAGAGAGACAGAGTGGGAGGGAAATGGAGAGATAAGGAGAAAGATAAAGTGCACTGACCAAATAAATTAAATGAGTGTTAACCCCAATTCGAAATGTCATTAATAAATCCCTGGTTGAGTCTGAATGTTTGTGCAAATGTTCAACCAAATGACATTTGCCCAAAAATGTTGGCCCACACAAACACACACACGCAGATACACACACATATGAAAAATGCTGAAAATATTTTGTGTGACAGACTCCATAAGAGTGAGAGAAACAGAGAAAGGGAGATAAAGGAAGAGAGAGATTCAGTAACACTGTACAGGATTGCATAGATGAATGTACAGATATTTACTCCTAATGAGTTAATTCAATTAAGAAAACCACACCAGGCATAGGGAAAGAGCAGAGGTATTCGAATGCATCATGATCCCAACAACATTTGACTTGCAATTTGACAGTTTTCAATTAGTCAAAGTGTCATTGGGTCACGATGATGATGAAGAGTAGGAAGAGTCTGGCCAGAGAGAGAGAGATACAGCGAGACTTGGCCACCAGGTAGACATGGTCTCGTGCATTGGCTAATGGCTGATGACCAGCGACCATGCTGTGCACTAAAAGTCTAACTTTGATTAAGGACCATTGGCAACGAATTGGTAGTTACCTGTCTTGAGGAAAAAAAAAGAAACACATCAAAAGTGAATGAAATTGATCAGAGATGGTTGGTAAAGTGCATGAATTATATAATTATCATAAAAGGGATGCAGTCAGCCTTAAATGGGACTGCTTTCAAGGAATTGAGAAGAGATTTAAGTTGATTTTCTTTCCAAATCTGAACGAAGTTTGGCTATTGGGAATCAGTTTTAAGTTGGCCATGAACTTTTGCTTACCGAAGCGGGGAGAATATTGTTTTCAGTAGAAGTAAGACAATAAGTTATTATAACGAATCCAAAAGGTGAGGTGGGGAAACACTTTTTTTATTCACAGATCTATCGTCTATAACATGTACTTCGAGGACTTTTTCCACGGAGACACATAATCTAAGGAAGAACTTCACCAATTTCAATACGGTTTTATAATATTCTATATAGCCCAAAAAACGATTTTGAATACTACTTTGTTTACTTTTTTAGAATCGGAATACTTGTTATTTTGTTCCTTAGTTTCCCATTTCATATGATGTTTCAAATATGTAAAGATTACCCTTTATGATAGGCTATAGTTTTGTAGAAATTAAAAGCTTTCTGGTTTCTCCAAGAAATATTAATCATATCTTCAAATGTCTCAAAAACTAAGGAATATTTTAGTACCTCAACATTTTGTATAGAATTTAAATGCCCTATAGGCACTCTACATGTTGCTGTTGCTTGTGATGTCGGTGTCCTGGTCTCAGGCTCACTTCAATTAGCCATTGACACAAATGTGAAATAAATAAAACGGACAGGGCAACAACAGGACAGGTCATCAGCCAGTTTTAGTAGTGCAGTTTTGTCAACTTCAAGTAAATAATGCATGAAGTGTTCCGCAGGCCATCCCACCACCAACCCCCCAAACACCCCCCTTCTCCACTCAGCACTATTAAAATCGACATTCGCTAATTTAATGAGTTTTTCTTTCCCTTAGCCCCAGGCAAAAATAAACACTCGAGCGTTAATGCACGAAATATTTAATTTATACACTTACATCAACATTCGGTTAAAGTGTATGTGTGTGTGTGTGTAGGACGAGGGGAGTATAGGGCGCATTGTAGGGTCTAAATGTTTTTATGGCTAAGATGAACATTTGGCCAGCAAAAACGGCAAACGCCAAAGGCGCCAACTTCTGACACGGCCGTCCACTGATGCCTCAGTTGGAGGCTAATAAAAATCAAATATGACCAGGCATCCGGTAGTAGAAGGTCGTGAGCAGGTGGAGAAGCAGTGGTCCTCGAGTGGATCCTGGTAACGCTTTTGAATTATAAGCTGTCAGTTTGATGTCAGTCGTCCTTTAACTCTCCCTTCTTCGCTGCTCTCTTCTGGGTGGAAAAGTGTTCTAGGGGCCATGCCAGCACGTGGCTGACGATAAAGAAGACATTCACAGCACTTTGTTCGAACATTAAGTGGATTTAATGTAAAGTTTATGTTTTCCTTAGGTTACGTGGTCGATTTCCGTTTTATTGCCTTAATTAAAAGGCCTTCTCATTCGGCCTGCCTTGTGCCTCGTGTATAATCAACAATATTTATGACTATTTGAAATATTTATTTGGCCTTATGCCATTTTATGAGTGGAAAGGTGACTGGCAAAAGGTAAATTCTATACACATTTTATGATCGTATTGGAAAATGTGCACAAAAATTAAAATCGCATAAATTTTGATGGTCGTATGAGTGCAGTAAGAAGGGAGAATAAGAATAAACCTGAACTAAGGAACGATGCCTGGCATATTATAGATAAAACTGAACATTTTTTTATGTCGAAGCGTAAAATTGGTTTCTTTCCCCTATTGTTATATAGTTTTTTTCTTCCAACCAATTAGTTGGCTGTTAAATTTGTCACAAAATGAAGATTACGAAACGATCGTATAAACTTTTCACACCTTCATTCATAGCTCCATTGGTGGGTGTTTATTGGCGGCCTAGAGATCAGACCATAAATATGTGACAAACCGAGAGATCGACCACGCAATTTGCAAAAGCCAAATGCAACAACATAGAGATTATCTCTGGTCGATAAATACAAGAAATAAAGCAAATCCATGTCCACGCCCAAGCAATATATACTTTCGTTTTCACACCAAAATAAGACAACAAAAAACCAGATCCAGCTGAACAAGATGCAGATGAAGATGGTTCATAAAGAGCTGTGCACATAAAACGGCTTAACTTTAACTTCCAGAATACCATTTCCAATCCAAACAAGAGTTGGCGATAAAAAAAAGTGAAAAAAAAAAAAATGTTGAATAAACAAGAGATAAATTTTCCTCCCCAGGCATTTGACAATGGGAGCAACACAGAGAGATGAGCAGCGGATCAAGTTAGAGAGTTTGCTGAAGAATTATGAAAATAAATGTGAGATTTATTGGCTATAAAACATCAGATTATTGGTTTTAACTCTCAAGTATTAGCTATTGTAAAATGTTAAGTTTCCACGATGAGTAGATATTATATACTATAAGTATATTTTGGTTTTATATCTTTATATCTTTTTTAACTCACGATTAGGTCTTAGAATAGGTTTAACGTCTTTAATTTCATCTACGTGCTAAGGTAATCATTGAAATTAGTATTTCGATCTTTGAATTGATTTTCATATCAATAAAAAGATGTTTCATTCAAATAGAGAAATGTTTCCCTTATATGTTAAGTTTCAACCAAAATAAAATACAATTTTATCATTGTTCTTAGTTAGTTAGTAATATTAAAAACTTAACCCTAGAAAACCGAACACTATTACGCACTATAAAATCCTGCTTTAGCCGTTATTTAAAGGGTAATTTTACTTATTTTTATACCAAAATTATTTACCATTTCTTTATTGTTAATCTGTGAACCAGAAAGGTTTTTTTGAAGTTTTGAACTTTATTCCGCTTATCTTCAAGAACTTTACATTGGAATCTTAAAATTTAGTACTGATTCGTAGACTTACTTTAAACGAAATTTAAGTATTTTTTATATTTTTTTTTTAGCTGCTAGCCGTAACCATTTCCGTTTCTTATCCCGTGGATGGTTACACATCTAATTTTATTTACCTTTTAACAATTTTATCTTAATATACAGAGAAAGCTAAACTTTAGCACTTATTCAACGTTTTCCAGATTAACAACAAAACCAAAGTTTGTTCTTTATTTTATCATATACTTTAATCCAAACGATTAACGATAACATTGTCATCTATCGATAGCCGACCTAACTGGTTAACGGTGATCTAGTTCCAGTTTGAATTCTATTAATTACCTAACAGTCATGAATCTATTTTGGATTACTTTTGGTGTATTCCGCTTTATTGATCAGAAACGACACATTATTTTAAAAATATTTCCTTTACTTTATAAATCAAAAAACGATTCAATATAAAATTTTCTTGTCTTTGGCCAGCAATTCAATTTTGTTTCTCAACTACATAAATTCCACTCCTACAAGAATCTCTTTCTAAAATATCAAACCATTCTTTCCCCCAAACGAAATCAGTTTCAGTTCATAAATTGCAAGAGCAAATCCCACTGCAATTCCTTTTTGAAAGTATCTTGAGTTCATTTATTCTGAGTTTACTCATCTTTTTCTCTGCAATTCTTTACCTTATTGTTGTTTAAATGTTAAATATAATTCATCTTTTGAGCATTTCGGTTAACAAATTCACTTCCCGTGCTACATCAATATTAGTAAGATGTTGTTGTTGTTGTTGCTGCTGCTGGTGCTGTTGTTATTATTGCTCTTGTGGTTGTTGCTGTTGAGAGAAGCATTTTACAACTTCTCTTGACAACAAGATTTCGGGGTTTGTCTGTGGAGTGGAGTGGAGTGGAGTGGAGGGGAGGTGTGTGGGGACTGCTTGACAGCCCACTTGTGTCGCTGGATACCGCACGGTCGTCGAGATGGAAGGAAGAAGTACATACAAATAAATGCAAACATGAGGTTGTAAAAAGCAACGGAAACTAAGTTACCGAAAGCCTTTTCGGAGGCACCAGCCGAGGCAGTTGCTCAAGTGGTGGTGAAGGAAGGGGGCAGCTGTTGCTGCTGCGACTGCTGCTGCTACTTTAAGGCAAACAAAGAAGAAGGTTTACTGCCAAATGAGGGGAGCCTTTCACCACTCTTTCTTCGCTACTCTTTCTTTCTCTCACTTACTCAGGCTTTCTCTTTTCCTCTTATTGTGTTACTTTGGTCGTCACTTAATTGCGTAGGTTGGTAGCTTCAAGAGCAGCCACTCGACTGGGCACTCACCGAAGCAACCTGTAGACCGCCAGCCCCGTACCCCATCCCCCAATCTCTAGGTCTTGTATATGAGTTTACATTTTTACTAATTTACAACAATTTTCGTTGTACTTGAATATAAAATGCAGTTGCCTCCCCCATCCCCTCCCCCACCGAACACAATCTACAGCTTAAATCCAAACCCTGAACCACCTTTCCCACTTGTACCTGGGGCCACCTCAGCAAAATGAAATAACAAGAAGATGCCAAGGAGCCAGTACAGCCAGAACCAAGAACAACAATAGCAACAAAATATTTAAATGAGGTTAAGTTACTGTGACTAAAAAACGCTCCACTCCTCCCCCTCTTCCACCCTATCTGCCTCTCTCAGTTTTCTTGTGCTTTTCCCGCTGCTTTTTGTTGAGATTGCACAAAAACTTATCCAAAAAACCAAAAAAAACCTTTGTATGCAGCGAGGGTTTTAAATATATTTGTATGTGTGTGTGTGTGTGTGTGTGTGAGAGTATATCTTGTGTGCAGGGTTAAAAGTCTTCATGTTTACGTTAATTGGGTCAAGTGTTCCCCCCGAAAAAGAAAAATACAACAACAAACCGAAACAAAAACAAAACCAGTTGAGATAACAGCGACTTCACCTGCAACACCATAACTTAAGCAGCTGATGGCGGATAGGTGTTAGGGTAAGGGGTGTGGGGTAAGGTGTTTAGTTTTAATGAATAACTCTAATTACTATCACCCTTGTGTGTCTTGTGTAAGGCATTTTAGTTTAAGAACAATTGGCTTAACCACCAATAATTGGGGAATACCTTAAAGAGTTTTGGAAAGTGTTTAAAAGCGGAATAGAAAGTTTAGTCAGCAACTAAATTTTTGTTAGCCAAGAGAGTTAAAGGGAATATAGAAAGGTTTAAATGGTTTTTTCATTGTGGTTAAAGGTTTGTAGTGAGAAAAATTGCTAAAAAGCTTTACCAGGATTTATTGAAGCTCATAGAAACATTATTGAAGTTGTTTAGAGTAACAAAAATTTTCTCTAATAATTTAAATTTTGTAGGCTTTCAGTACAAAAAGTTTGTTTTAAATTTTCTTTCGATAGACTTTTCAGAATGGAAATCTCTCTTATCAGGTTAGCCAATGCTTTAAATCAAATGAATCAATTCTTGACAATTTCTTTAGTAGAATCCTTTATTATTAACTTTTATTGCAAAAACTTTTAATTTTGCTGATTTTAAAGTTATATTAGATGCAGATTTGAAATAGATTAGGAACAGTAAAACAAACTTGAAGAACAATTATAATGAATTCAATGTCTTGGTGAAGACATGCTCTAAAGACTGTAATTGATGCTTTCTTGTTTTAATTTATTGGATATACTCCTCTTGTCCCTTGTTTGATATTACCTAAAAAAGTAATTTTACTATAAGCAGGAAAAGGAAATGCATAAAGAAATTTGAGGTCTTAGGTTTTCCATAAACAGTTGCTGTTTAGTTTGTTCACTTGAAAGATTCATTCATATTACTATTCTACTCTAAGACAGAGGTCAAAGATAACTTTATCGTTTGTTTTTATCTAACAGATGAGTACAAGACTCCTAACTCAGCCTAAGGCTACAAGGGAACGTACCTAACAATTTGTAGCCATAAACATAATAACAATCTATCAATATTTATCACATATTTATTTAGGACCTTCAACTAACACAACACGATGAGTTTCCTTTTTAAATAGAGTCTTTGAGTGAAGTCTTACTTAAACTGCGAAGACTGCCAATTCGGCATATATGATGGAACGTTTTTCTTTTTAGATAATATTTATTTAGTTTTAAATAAAAATCAAGTCTTTAAGCAATTTCTACTGGAACATTGAGGAACTGTATTGCCTTTAATTGAAGATAATCTTTGATTAAATCTTAGATCTAAAGTCGTGCAAATAGCTTTTCGCTATTGTATCTTACATTTAATCAATTTTACGAAAATGTACAAAAAGAAAATCGATAAGTAGCAAATGTTTTGCTTTTATACGATTTTACAGTCATTGGGCTTAAAATTTTAAGAAAATGTCTTCAAATAAATGCCAATACATAGATAATCGGATATAGTATATATATCAGCATATTATCATCACATACCAAACGCTTGCTTTTAAATCGAATTTAATAATGAGATGAGTGCAAATGGGAGATGAGATGAGTGAAATGGCAAGCCTATACCAAAAAGAGAGTGATAGAGGGGAAAACGGGAGGGCGTCAAAAAGGGAGGCACTTAAGCACTTAATGAAATTAAAATTGCTCATAATATTTATTCACATTTAATTTTTTTTTTTTCTTTTTCAATAAAGAGACTCCACTTGATTTTATTTTATATATATTTTACTTTTTTTTTTTTGTGTGTGTGAAATGAGATTGCATAATGCGACAAAAGGAATACGAGCCAGGACACGCTGTGGATAGCTCCTGGGCTGATGAAATCAAAAACGAAAAAAAAAAATATTCTCAAGTGGGCGGCATAAGAGGACACTTAATACCCAGGCGTAACCAAAAGTGAATTAAACCAAACCAAACCAAACCAAAACCAAATACCAACCAACCGCCGGACCAACATTTTGTAAGGCTACCAAAAAAAAAAAAAAAAAGTGATATACACATAATGAAAATGATATAGCTAGCTATGTGTTTGTATACATATGTATGAACAAATAAATAAATATGCGAAAAATTCATTATTAATAAACAAGTATTTTCTGTATCATCATGTGACTGTGTATCTATATCTCTTTATTCTGCGCATTTAGTCAGGTTTCATCTTTTTCTACTCCTCCTTTTTGGTATATGTACATGTGCCAACTTCTGCTTCTCCATACAAATAAAATGTCAAAGTCTCAAGCGAAATCAACAAGCGAATATCCTGAGGATATTTTGTTCAACATTTTGTCAGCTTTCGGTGTCAGAGCCAAAAGGGGATGTGGTGGGGTAACATGGTGTATATACGTATATGTACATGGGGCATCATAAAACAAGTGAAACTCTCTGAATAATGAATTGCAATTAGCACAATTACAACAGATTGTCACAACTATATACAATTTGGATTCTACCTACCTACCTTACCCACTTACATACTTACCTTACCCCACAGTCAAACTTTTACTCCCTTAATGCACATGTATGTATGTATCTGTCTGTGTGTGTGTGTGTGTGTGTGCATGTCGAAAATAATGTCATTTCATTTTTCGCAGAGTTTTTGTAATCCAAAATAAAAAAGGACAAAAAACGAAGCATTACAATTTGAATAATTCAGCAATAAGGCAAAGTAAATCCATCTACAACAAGCCGAAATTCAAATGCTCTTGAATAAATCCTTTTTTTGCCATCCTGTTGAAGAGATTAACTTATTGAAAGGTTTTCGATGTTTTAACCCCAGATGGTTGTTATTTAACGAATCGGCGAATGATTTTTTTATAAAATAAATACCTTAATCAAATGAAAAAAATTTGAATATTTTTTACAGGGGAAAAATTGTACGAACAGAAGAAGAAAAGGCTTAAAGACATATTAAAAATTTGTGAAATTCGCTCAGAGATTAAATTGGTTCATATATACATAGTCATTTATGTATATAATCATTCAATTTGAAAAATATGTACATATGTGTATGTAGACAAACGTCTGATCATTTCAGTTAGTGAGAACTGCATTGATTTATAATCTTTTCTAATTTATTCAATTTACTTATATTGATGTGTATATATCCTTGCTACAAAGGTGACTTAATATATTTAGTTATAAAGTTGTTTCAATTTGGGCTCTCCAAAAGATGCAACTATTTATGAAATTTTTATTAAATTTAATTTTATTAAATATTTATTTTAATATTGTTAAGTACTTATCTGTGATAACTTTGCGAATGATATGGTACCTAAATAGGACACAAATCGGATTACCAATAACAAAGTTTTTAAAAAATTTGTAACATGAATAAAACAAAGTTGCATAGTTGATATTAATATTAAGAGTTATGCTTATAAATCTCAACTATGAGATATAATAACAAATAGTTTAAAAGATAGTTCAAAATTTATCATTGTTAGGTTACCTTTTTTTCCTTAAATTTACCCTCTTCTTTTATATAATCCATATATTTTTTAAAGTGTACATCAAATTCCGATTCCGTCCTTACATCCAACAGTCAGCTAAAAAAGACTATAAACAAAAGAGTAATGTGACTCAATACTAAAGTCCTGTTTTAGTTAAATGAATTCAGCCAAATAAATAAATAATAATTTAAGTAAAATGAACAAAATAAATGTTAAAACTGTTTATGTTTGTAATAATATAAAATATTAACAAAGTCGAAATAATGTTGATAAAACTTTTAAGGAAAGTTTTAAAAACAATCCCGGTTTCTAATGACAGAAATATTAAAGGTATAAACAATAACTTTCTACATATGCATATAAACTGATTTTACAGTTTTCGTTTTAAAAAGTTTATATTAAATAGAATTGAATTATCAATTTCTGAAAGTATAAGATACTTTTTGCTTTTTGCTTATTAGTTACTAGTCCATTTACTATACAATTAGAATACTTAAAAGTTTCCACACTAAGCAAAATACCAAAAAGACTTGCAACAAAATTACCTTTTGCAAACACCTTTAACTTGTTAAGGCACCCCTTCTGGTCTTTATGGGGCAAAATACCCACAATATTAAGTGTATTAACGAGGCAACTCCATGAATTCCGTACACTCCGCCAACTGACGACCGTACAGATTCTGCATATGTATGTACGATATGTCGACATATCTGGTACTAGGGCACATCTGTTCGCATCATCTGCCCCCTTACTGTGTGTCTCTCTGCACCTCTTTGTTGCCACAAGTTCAGCCTGAATTTGCCTCTCAAAAAGCAAAAAAAAAAAGAAAAAGCAGAAAACCATGCAACAGACAGTCACAGAAGGCACAGTGGTCTCTTCGCCCTAAATCCTGTCATTGTTTATGCGCGTGTCGAATTTTGGGGTTACTTGCAAGTCCATTGGGAACATAAATATTTATCCAACGATAAAAGAATTTGGGGAATTTTTTTTACAAACCCCCCTCCTAACCAAATTTATCCCCCTTTTATACGGTACCAGCTTTGTTTAGTGGCTTATATAAATAGCACAATTTGACTTGGTTAACCCGAAAGCCAGTTAAATAGCGAGCGAAAGGCAAAGAGAGGGGAAGGTATTGAGAGGGTTTTTTTCTGATATTCAAACTAAATATGTCAAGGGACCAATAGAAAAAGCAGGTTAAAGTTTCAAAACAGTTATAGGGAAATCGAAAAGGAACATTTTTCCTGGAATTGTAACCAATAAATGAACAGTGGGCCAAAGTGGAAAATAGTTGCATTAGTTTTCACTTTTTCATCTGGAACAGCCACTGTCCTAGTACAATTCTCACCCATTTACCCATTTTGGAAGGAAAAGGAGGAGGAGGGAAAAAGAATTAATAAAGAAATGAGAGTGAGGTGCAAGGTTCTGGCCTGCGGCATTTACCGCAAAACAATGAAAATTACCACAAACATGATGATCATTATCGTGATGATGATGATGATGATTATGATGACAACAGGGGCACCTATTAGCCAAACAGGTAACGCGGTGGTCTACCGCTCTCTTTCTCTCTCCCTCTCTCCTCTTTGCATTTGTCTTGTGTCAATATTGACACAGACCGTATCTTTTTTTTTTATGACATATTTTTTTGGCTACTGTCAGCACTCTGGCATTTCTGGGCCTTTGTTTGCATCCCCTCGAGTATTTTAGTTTTATATTTTTCTCCTCTCTTCTCTGTTTTTAGGTAAGTAGACAGCAACTTGATAGCTGTGGGGTTAGCATATATGTATAATATATATCCAAATATGTCATATGTGTACGATTGTATGAAAAATAAACATAAAATTCCGCACTTGGCTGAACTTTGCCTTTTGGTTTTTACTTTGATGTGTCTTTGCTTCATGCAGTATTATTATCTGGGTTACTAGGTAATGCAGTTTGAATTTATGTATATACTTATTTTCTTTGTCCCTCCCGTCTTGTGAGGGAAATTTAAAATTGAAGAGAAGAAGTGCATTTGGACACATATCTTTTATTTAATTGATCTTGGGGGTAATGGTAAACTAATTTCATGGCAACGCCAACTGCATTCAAAAGAAGTGACCATAAATTACATGATTCGAGTATTAGATGCACTCTAAGAAATAAAGGTACTTTGTTTCTTAATTAACAATCTAAGTAGTTAAATTTAAATGTATTCGAATAGTAGTTTAGTTTTTAAAGCATAAAGTTTTCTATAATTTAAAGCATATTTCATTACTTTTAATGAAAAGTAGGGAAAGTATTTTAAAATATTACTTGTAATGGTTTACTTTCTATGACTATTTCAATTACTTTCTATGAAAAGTATTTAGTGGAAAGACAAGTATTAAAAAGAGAATGGTTTTCATATATTGTAAGTATAGTTAACTACTTTACCGGAAAAATAATTAAGTAAAAGAGTCAACTACGGTAACGAAAAGTAATTGAAAAATAGACTAGCGCTTAAAAAATAAAAGTATCAATATACTTAACAATAACAGATTAGTGCTTCAAAAATAATGCTATCAATATTTCATAGTCAATTTAATTACTTTAAGTAAAATGTAATTGAACAATAATTGACAATACTTTCCTAAAAGCAGATTACCCATTATTCCAACGTAAATCATTACAAAACAATCAAAGATTGAATTGAATTGAGTTGAAATATTACTTAAAAAGTACTTTAACCTACTTTGCTTTGTTAAGGCAAGACTTGAAGAAAACTAAGATAGTTTCCGAGTTACAAGTTGATAATTTTCCATGAAATAACTTTCCTTGCTTTGATTAAATCCCCTCTACGGCAAATTTTCTCCAAGTGTAGCTAGTTTATTTTGGGTTTGGTTCGTCTTGGGTGCCAAGGTTCGGTTTTTCATGGAAACTCGCGACAGTTTCACACCATATCACACCAGCCTGTCGGACTGACAGGCTGTCAAACTGTCACAGCTACTGACTTTAAGTGGCCATAAGGTACGCACATCACGTGACCACGTATTCTTTTTTTTTCCTCTTCGACATTTGCAGGTGTCGGCCGCAAGGTGTCGCCCTCGCATTGACAATTGGCTAGCACAGGACTGGAATTTTTAAGTGACTCAAATGCAATCAAAGGATCAGTTTACATGCTTCGTTTATATGTATTTCCAATCGTCTTGTTAACCGGATTTGAAGCCACCTTAATGAACCTCAGGTTTCCGTTTGCAAAAGAGGAAATTTTGTTTACTTCAATGAATCCGGCAAGTGGCGATCAATTTGCCAGACAAATTGAACAGCAACTACTACCTGAACCGCAAAGGCCAAAAGTGACAGCTTGGAAACCCTAGAAGTAAAAAGTAAGCAAATCCATGAGCAATTCCTCACGATCAACGACTTTGGTATTGCATTTCAATGACGCGACCACATTCCGCGATCATTCTTCGTTTGTTGTCGTTGTTGTTGTTAGTGGATTTTGTGAGCTTTGCAAGGTTTCCAAAGATATAGATTTCCATTCTACACTTGGCATTGTTCCAATGGCATGCTCTCTTTCTTAAGCTTTAACTCGTTTTTTTGTTTGTTTGTTTTTTTGTTTTGTGTGGTCGCATTTGCCTAAATGGGCAACGTCTATGTAATCCAATATGATATACCTTAATACCATATCTATCTCTTCATCTATAAATATACATATATCTATCTATCTGTTTGTTTGTATGAATGTTTTTAATGGAGAAAAACTTAATCAACATTTTTTTCTGACATCATTTCCGTTGTCTTTACCTGGCCGCCGACAAAGGCTCCATTCAACGCGACCACGTTCCAATCTTGTCAATAAATCTCAATATCAAAATATGCTAAATGACCACCCGTATTCCAGACAATATGGGGAAAAACTAAAAATAAAAAAAAAAAAAAAACTTAAAAAGGAAAAAAGAAAAATAAACCACATGGAAAACAAAAATGCAAATAACTGCACGAATGTGAGAGACGCGCATAAATTTTAAAAAAACTATGCAAGGGAAGAGAAGAGGGGATAAAAGAGACAACACACACACACATAGTGCACATACACCACACCACACCACTCCACTTTGCTTCACTTTACTCCTATTCTCCTCGAACAGCACTAAATACATGCCGAACAATGAACCGTGTTGACAGGTTTCTGTTTTGTACTCTTTTGTGGTATGATTGATTTAACCTGAATCGGTTGACAGGTATCGTTTCGATACGATACGAAACTTATGCCATCGACAATAGGGGAGTATATGTATCTGAACAACAAAAAAACAAAACTGTCGATCAACTGGCATCCAATTCGCAGTTTATGCAGAATGGTTGAAAGAGATACATACCTACATATATTTATCTAGATCTTATATACATATTCATTGAATTCTTTGAGATATTGTAATTACATTGGAACAATTTTTCCCCCTCTCTCGCATTCTGTTTGTGATTTGTAAGGAGTGTGTCATATCGTTCAAGATTTATGATTTGTTCTTCTTTTGTATAATCATAATTTTATTCACGCTAGCAACCGTTACTACTAAAAATCTTAAACAATTAACTGAAGACAAAAAAAAATGCATTCAATTCGAACTAGAATAATTGTTCTCTTGGACAGATGACCGCTAGCCAGCCACACCAATTGCAACAAAAGAAACCAATGGAAGAAAGAGAAAGAAAAACAAAAAGAAACAAACACAAAAAAAAAGCAAAACTTCAGACTCATGACAACCAAAACGAATGCAAGAATGGTGGCGGGAGAGGGGAGGGGGAAAATTGATTGACAGTTGAATGATTTAATGAGGAACAAGATAAACGATGCCAGTCTGGGAGTGGACTGATGCGAGTCTGTTGAGATATGCTTGAGATGCTGCTGCCAACCGCAAAGCAACGCAACGCAACGCAGCGCAACGAAATGAATTACTTATTTTCATATGAATTTTCCAAAGCCACTCACAAGTTGTAACACGGCGGTCCATAAAAGATGCTTATCTTCACTCTTCTCGCCCTCAAGCTACACTTGGGGATTGGGATTGGGGATTCCAGTTACGGATTGGTAGTGTGCGATGATGTGCATATGGTAACTTTTGGCGGCATTTCTTGCCCTGTCATCCAACAATTGACGATGATGACGACCACGCATTTTATGTCAACTTGGGGAAGCCTCCGGGACCAGTCAGACTATTCAAATTCAATCACAAAAAAAAAAAAAAAAAAATGCAACAAAAAAATAATGTTTGACGAAAGTTTTTGGCTAGAAGAAGAGATATGTTTGTATGTGTACATGTATATACTGACTTATTCACAGTAACCAAACCAAACCTAAGCACACCAGCAATGAAATGTTGGTATGGATTTAAAAAGTTTAATGGAAAAAATAGGTAAAAATTTGGAATTTAAATATACAAAAATTGCTTAACTTAAGATGTTTGATTCAAGCTTAACATGCAAAAAATATCCAACAGGTAAAAATTATTAGTTATACATGAAAACTAAACAATAAATAAAAGAAATTTTTAAAAATTCTTTAAGCCAATTTAAGTATTTAAAAAATTAGATTTCTTGTTAATGGAGTAGTTAATAAGTAATTTGATAGAATTTGAAATGGCCAAAAAATATATCTTAGAAATGAAAATGTAAATTGTCTATAGAATTCATTCTAAAACCATATGCCATTACTTTAAATGGAGTTTTTGGTAAGGCAACTGTAGAATACTTAAGTAATTTTATTAGAATATATGTGATCAACTTCATTGCATTTCAGAATTTATGTCTCCGTTGGATTACTAAGATAGATCGTAACCTAAACCCCTTACAGATATACCGCAGGTGATAAGATTCTACTACAGAAGCTATATAGCTTCCTATAGTTTGTTTTCCTCTCTTCTTTCTATATATCTCATATTACACATTGTCTTCCATAACTCATCCATCTTAAGAGTAATGATCAAATATGATAACAAGACACTAATAATTCAATGCCTTGCCAACAATTTTTTTCATGGGTTACATTTGAAAATTTATGGATTTGAACTTCTGTTTAATTTTCCATTAAATATCTTTACACATAATTAAATTCGATGTGCCATTTAAATATAAATTTTTTTTTTCTTCTCCTTTCGAAATTTATAAGTAACAATTGCATTCGAAAGAGTTTTTTTCTTTCATTGCTTGTCATTTCCCCTCTGGTAACTTGTTAATTTTTATGTCGTTTGCGTGTGACCCAAACCCAAGACCCAATGAGATCGCCAAACCAAGATTACTTCTCTACTTCTCTATAAGATTCCACTTGTTGCTGGAAGGAAAACCCACACACTCACGACCTAAGTTGAATATAATTTATGTATCGGTCAAATAATGTTTTATGATCTTCACATTCCCATTAGGCCAACACACGAGTGCTACCAACCAACTATATGTGTGGGATTTTCCTTTTTCTTCCCTCCCACTCCACTCCACACCCGAAATCCATTTCCAATTCATATACCCATTCCCAAATTTTTCACTACATTTGAGTTTGTTGTTTAGTTTGTCAGTGTTGTTGTTTGTTGTTTGATTTAAATTTAGTTTTTTTTTTTTTTTTTTTTTTTTTTTGTTAATTTTATGTTGTCAGATGAAAATTTTATTATTCGATTTCCGAAACAGAGAACTCTACATTTGTCTACACAAAACACAACATATTTTTGGGCTCCAAATTGCAGAAAAAATGTGCACCATCTAGATATCGATATGTTATTAAAAATTTTTCGTAAATCTTTATTCACACTTAACCAATTGACCAGACCAAGACCAATAAGATCTAGACCCAATTCTAATGGACTTTTACGCCAATTACATGAAAGCAAATGGGAGCGACAAAATTCCGCTGAAGAGCAACGACGTAAAACAATACCAAAATTGGTATATTTGCATAATCCATGGAAATATTTGATAACTAGATTTAATTTGTGGAAATTGAAATGGTTCTGGGATCGTGAATTCAATGAGACCGAATTCATTGAGGGCTCCAAACAGGCGGCCATTGTAATGACTGATATCATAAGGCAACAGAATGCAGAGAGAATTGGGGATTATACCACACCAGTGGGTTTCCAGCAAATCACCAGAGATATGCTATTATCCCGGAATGATACACGATTGCAATTGGTGCGTTTCGAGAAGGAACATCTACGTCGTGCCATACCCATGAAGGTGGCAACTCGACAGAATTTTGGCAGAAGATATGCCTTTATTGACATGTTATTTGTGGGGCTACGAAATACTAAAGATTTCGATTCACCCACTGAGATAATTGAGGTGAATGAGATTATAAGACGCATGGATAGTGAGTTGCAGACTTCGCCAGATGTCCTCTCAGTGCCGCATCGAATTGTTTTTGCCGAGATATTTATACGTTTTCGACGCGACTATTCGGCGGATGCAACACGCCAAACTGAAAGTAAAGACATTTCACTATTACATCCACCAATGATGCAAAGTTTCTCGGAAAAACAGCAAAAACATAGACAGAATCCAGCCACAGCTGCCTTGCCACTAACTGGACGCATCTTGCCGCGATCCGATGACAATGGTTGGTCGGTGTCGTTTTATAAAATTCTTACATTTGATGTTCTCAACTATGACCCCTCGCCGAGACGAAATTAGAACCATTTGATTGATATTAATTATATTATACAAATTTCTAGCATTGTCAATTTGTTGATAATATCTCTTTGGATCTTTGCGAGTGTGAAAAATCGAAAGTTTTTTGTTAAAAATTCATAAAATCTTCCATGGCTCAAAGCTCACACCTATTTTTTTTTCCCCTCCCCTTCCAACATATTTGTAGTTAAATGTTGTAATGAGATTCACATTACATGATTTTGATCTTGTTAGTTCGATGAGCTGTCACATTACATTTGTCGTTTTAGGTCTCTCTAATTGGTTTCCAAACACGGGCTTGGCCTTGGCATGAGCCAATCGCTTCCATATGAAAAAAAAAAAAACTTAAATGTATCTACATACAAATTTATATTTACATATGTCATTTGATGTTGTTTTTCTCTTTTTTTTATGTTCAACACACATTTTTTTGCATAATTCCTACATGGTAAATGGTTATTTTTGTACCCCTCCTTTCGTCTTCATTGATGGTGGTCCCCTGTCCCCCCCTTTGAGTTTGAAAAATAAATTACAATTAAAAGTCAATAAGAGAAATCTCTGGGGGCATTTTAAATGATGAAATATTTCAACTTTAGAAGTGATAAATCATGTTCATATTTTGAAGGTATTTTTTTTTAGAGAGAGATCGAAAATGGTTGATTTATTGGGAAGGGTTTTCTTCACTTTTTTTTTTTGGTTTTATTAGGAATTTGAAATTTTTTAGTCCTGATGTATTGAGTGCTAGCTTGATTGAAAAGTGATTTTTATCTTTTTATTTATGAACTTAAAGCAATCTGTTTTGTGGTTTGTGTCATATGTGTTACAGTTGTTGAAGCAAGTTATATAGTATGCAATTGTTTCCTTTCAATCTCCATAAGAACTTGATGATCCTTGCACTACTAATCAAGCATGATGTTGTTTCCTTTCATCTCCTTAAGATCTTAACGATCCTTGCACTACCAAACGAGCATACTGTTGTTTCCTTTCATACCTGCAGAAACTTAATGATCCTTGCACTATCAAACTTCCTTTTTTACCTCATTGTTGTCTCCTTTTTTATAATACAGATCTTGTTTCTATATGATCACCTCAATACAACTTTCACCAAATTAAAATAGAATCTGTTTAAGAGCTATTTCTACTTTTTTTTGTTCCGTGTTTCGTCCTGGAATCGGAACTTCAACCTGCCAACGTACTTTAGTAGATTTATATAAACAAACCTTCTTTATCCTTTAAATAGTAGTATAATGCTTGAAGTGATTTTAGAGGAAAAGTTCCTAAATGGAGATATAGACTTACCTAAATAATTTAACGAATGAAATCTTCTGTTTGTAACTTTTAGGCCTATTAAAAATCACTATCTCACAGAAGCTGCACCACTAACTATGCTTCCAGGAACTCTTTTGAGTCCTATTAAGTGATTGTAATTTACTCTATCCTTTAATTGATTTGCAGATCTCCTTCCTTCTTTTACCAAAATCTTATGCTTTTGGTTCACATATTCCCTTCTTTTACCAAAAACTTATGGCAACTGAAATTTCCATATTCTTATCTGTGTTTATCATCAACAACCATTACAAACTCTATTAGATAACATCAGATATCAATCATCAATCACATTACTTGGATCTATATGATATAGTTGCTGCAATCAAAGGAAAACCATATTCTTCATTATTTTTATTGACTCTTCCTTAAGGGATTAATTTTTGCAATTTGTTTCAAAAATTGTTTCGTGTTATTTTCAATTAAAACGAATTCCTTAGATTGTTTGATTACATGTACGCAAAGCTGTTTGCTTAAGTTAAATAAAACCCAAATCCCAAAAAAAATAAATATATATATTTACACACACATACATACATACATATATGTATATAAGTGAAAATTTTAACATCTATTGGCCAAAGAGCATAAAACAAGACGCGAAAGAAGGAAAAGAATAACAAGAAAAGGAAAAGCAGAGAGTGAGAGAAATAATTTAAATAAGAAAACACAAACAGCTGTTGCAGTTTCTGAGCCAAAGATGGAAATGTGCCAGTCACACACACACACACACACACACACATATACAACTACAAGGAAAAGGGATAATCTCATTATAATGAAACGCAAGTTATGCACGCGCAGTCGGCAGCCGCTAGATGGCGCCAATGCCAGGCGTCAGTCAAGTGTCGCCCGCGCGGCTTAGCCAAGCAAACAACAAGAACATGAAGAAGGCACAGCTGGTAGCCAATACCCCCGTCCCACACCCCCCGTAGCGCCACCAGATAGCGTCAAGAACCTTCAGCCACTCCTTGAGCTGAAGCTTGACGTGTCCAAAACGGAAAACGAGAAAGGAAAAAAAAAAGGAAAATTATAAAAATTTATGTACACTTTTCCCGTCTTTTCAATCTCGGGACACACTGGTCTTGTCCATGTCTAAGATGTCAGCTGGCCAATGCTTAAGTCCACTCATAAATAAAAGGCCAGAAGAAAGTTAGGAATGAGAAATTCAAGATGAATTTGAAATACTCTGCATAAATAACAAAGTTAAAAGTCTTCCAAAAGGGCAAAAAGGTGCAGAGCACCGATTAACCTTGGCAAATGTATCTTTGTCTATTTTCCTCAATTTGAAATACAGTCTCATAATGAGACCTTTTGACTTACCCACTCTATTACCTGTTCCTTATTTTAGAAGTTGGAATTTATTTTGGGGTTACGAACTTTAAACCATAATGATTATAACCGTTGCCCCCCAAAAATTAATTAGACAAATCCAAAGTGAGGCGAAAAATCAGTAAACCGGCTTAATATCAAACTCATTTGCAAATATTTACACACAAATCGAGAGCCAAGGAAAGAAACCCAAAAAAAAAAAAGGAAAAAAAAAAGAAAACCTAAACCTAAATCTAAACCCTTTTTTGCGTAAGTCGAGTCCAAGTTCCAAGTGTGTAACAGGTGTACACAAGGAGAGGGTTAAAAAGTTTGTTTTTTTTCATGCTTGTTTTTTTTTCTTTTGTGAAATTTTTCAAAGATTAATTACAAGTCTGGCGTAATGAGCGGATTTCCGGAGCTTCTTACGGAACGACCTGAATCTCACTAGCTCATAATTCTACTGTTTAATAAAAAGAAAAGAAGAAAAAGGATTGAATAAAATTTATGAAATATTTGCGCGATGTGCATAGAAATGTGCCCACCCATACACTCACACACACACACACACACACACACACACACATACAAATAGTGGTGGGCAATCTCAGTCATGTTGTCGGCGCGTCCTCCACTCGTTGATCTTCATTAACGGAGGCACCCGGTCGTTGGTTTTTGCCGGTAAATGTCTTCATTGGAGTCGCCTTCTTGGCCAAAGCTTTAAATTTATGGCAACGCATTTGCGGCCATAACAAAGTCTGGCTAATAAAGCGTCGGCGGTGTCTGTCTGTCTGTCTGTCTGTCCTTTATTAGTTCATTGCTTGTGCGCACACACACACACACACACTCTTCCCCCCTCTTCACACCATTCTTTCACTCTATGGTATCCATTTACACTTGGATATTTATCGCTAAGACCACCGAGACTAGACCAAGACCAAGACCCCCTCCTCTACTCCATCATTCCAATCTTCGGGCTTGCTGCCGAGAGAGTTGTCCCATAATTTTTAACGCTAACAAGCTAAATAAGCCATTTAACACAACATTTAAAATGCATATCCAAAGCGTATATCAAAAAGGTCATTTCATTTTCATTAGATAATCGGTAAAAGAATGGAATATGAATGAGTATATATATATATATATAGAGGAGACCTTAAGAGGTATTAATTTGTGGCATGTGGGTACATTCAGATTGTATTACAAGTGAGGAAAAGAATTTTACCCTGTCAAGTCATAATATTTATATAATGACTAACTAGTTGGTGTCTGGTTATATGCCAACACAAAAATAAAAGTCCTTTTTCTTTTTTTTTAAGATTTCTTTTCATTTTAAGCTTCATGTCAATGCCATCATCATAAAAAGAAAGAAAAAAAAAAAAACATCTGAGAAGAGACACCGCCACCGACACAATATTTATGACATGCACTGTAAACATGAGGAACTGAAATGAAATCAAATGAAATGAACTCAAGTCGACTCGACTCAGCTGAATTGTACTGAACTGAACTGGCAAGACGACCAAAAGCCTTGCCAAAATTGCCACTTGGCGCCATAAGAAAATAAAATGGATTTTGATTTTCGTTCGAGCCGATCTCCAATGGTTACTGTCAGTATTAAAACAGAATCTGCATAAATTTACGTTCGCCAAAAAAAAAAACCCAAAAATGTATAAACCAGCAAAATATTTAATTTAAAACACATTTTTGGCGGAGACAGGGTGAAAATGGAAATGCACTGGTCAAAAAAAAGATAATTTTATTGTAAAAGGAAAAGATTTGAAGAAATGTAGAATCTTTTCATATGTAGCATAGGAGAATAGAATTGAAAATATTTGAAGAAAACTTGAATCATTTGATTGGTTGGTACAACTCCATCAAACCCTGTTCTACATTTTCAATTTGTATGACTATTATTTTCTTTAGTGTAAACTTTATGTTTTTAAGTTATGCAACCGAAATTAAAAATAAACCACAAATTGCTTTAATGACATTTCACTTTTACAATAAAATGATCAAATGTGTAACCTTTTTGAAGTTAACCCATTTCAGATAGTTGTAGTTGTAAAATTGCAAATCGCAACGGTTTACCTAGATCTAGCGTAAATACCCAAGGTCTTAACTTAATTCTAGAAGTTAAAAATCAGTCAAAAATCACTTAAAATTAATTTGTTAGCTACTATTTTAAAGTTTGCCCTAATTAACCGATATGCAATACCAAAATCCTTATAAAATTTACTAACTAAAAATATCAAGACCACATAAATTTAAATCTAGAAGATTGAAATCAGTTGCAAATCATTGAAAATCTCTGTCAAACTTTTCAATAGCTTCCCCTATTAACCGATATTACCTTTTGGTAACAGAAACGTTATCAAAATGCTACCTAAAAAACGTTATATTAAACGAAACCTTAACTGTAATCAAGAGAATGGAAATCTGTGGGGAATCACTGAAAGTCAATTTTAAACTTTTCAATATGTATTACCAAACTTTGTCCTGATTAACCGATAGATAAGGGAAGAGAAAAACAATAACCGATATAAATTTTCTTACTTAAGAAAACTCATCGGAAACAAAGCAAAAAAACCGCTTATGAACATAATTGCTAAGATTAGGATTTCTTCAAATTATTCAAAATAAAAGTTTAAATATTATCCAGTATCATTAAAGTTTTAAAATTCATATTTGAAAAATATAAAAAAAATTAATAAAATTGCTTAAACATATTGAAAAGAATTCAGCTCCTAGTTAGTTGGCTAAAACTTTCTACATATATATAAAAAATATAAAACTAATCTTAAAATAACTAAAACATTAAGAAAAACCAAAAGAAATAGATATTTGAAGATCTTAAAGAGTCTTATAAAATTTTTGAAGAATAAATATTGAAGAATTACCTTTTTCTTTAGGTGTATTGAAGGGAATATGGGGAGTAACCAAAAGGAAAACATAAATAAATCTGAAATTTTAAGTACTCAGAAGGGCTGGCAAGGACTACACACACACACACACACACAAACACTCACATATGCACAACACATACACTCACTCACGCGCGCATGCATACCCATAAAAAAAAAGCTGTTTTCGACTCAAAACTTTTGTTTTTAAAACTTCTTTAACATCGTTCCTGTTGTTCTTTCTGTTGTTGTTGTTGTTGGCCGATGTTAAATCTGTTTGTAAAACATGCAATTTCTTTTGGTTTTCACTGCGTTCGATTGCTGTGGCTTTGGTTGAACAATGTGGTGAGGTAGATGGGTAGTTAGGGAAGGAGAAGGGAGAAGTTGAGCCACAGCAGCTGCAACAACAAGCGACAAGGACAAAAGCCAACAATGGATTATTAGTGGCACTTAAGTAAACACGGGCAAGGGCCAAACCGTAACAGGGGGAGAGAGATGGAGGTGGCGCGGGCGGATGGCTATTCAGACGGACTAAGGCGTGGCAGACGACTTATGGCACCACACGAGCTTGTGTGTGTGTGTGTTCCACCGCCTGCTGCTGCTGTCGTTTCTCCTGATTTATCGCCGAAATGTGGGCGTTTTTAATTAATTTCGCTGCTTCGGGCAGCGGCAGCAGCAGTAGCAGCAGCAGCCGATTTTCACTTCAACTCATAAAATATTGTAATAAATATTTATTTATTTAAACAAAAAGAAAAGCACACACACACACACAATTGCAAAAACTCTTGATTTGTTTAAGAATTTCGCACTTACGAAATTCATTTCAAGTGCCCGACAAGAGCCACTCTCTGCAAAATCCGCAAGAAATTGGACAAATGGGGGTTTCTTTTTGGTTTTTGGTCTCATCCCATCCGGCATCCTTGCTTTCCATTTGCTTTGGTTTAGTTTAGTTTTCAAGTAGTTGGACGTGAAAGAAGAAACATTCCGAGAAGTGCATTGTGTGGTTTTACATACTTCTGAACGAAAAGTGCCTCAAGTGTGAATGAATGAAACTGCAGCAAAATTGCGATTGAGAGCCATTAGGAGGGTTATACACCCAAAACGGAACCAACATTGTGAAAAGTGGGCTTAAGAGAAATGAAATTTACATTCTACCAAATGTAAACACTTGGAAAATATTGCTTAAAATGTTGCCAGTAGTCAATAATCTATGATAAATTTAAGCAAAATATTCTTATTAAACATTGCTCAGTTGACTATTTATTCTTTATTATTATTGATTTAGTACTATATTGCTATAAAGCTAAAGCTTTTACAATGATCGACACAATTTAAAAGTAAAGAAACAGTTTTTTACAGTGCCTCAAAGCAGACTTCCTCAGTTGATCCGATTATACACAGGTAAACTAAAAGTTTCCATGAAAATACATATTGATACGACTCTAGTTATCGAATAAAGTATTGAAAAATGGATACCGGAGATCTTCTCGCAATTTACTTGTATACTGCATTTGTTTTACTATTTTTACTAAACTTCTCGTTATAGTTTTCCAACACTGGATTAAAAGGATATATAGAAATTAACTGGAAAACTAGAAGGATGGATTAACTACGTCCGTGCCCTTGACAGACAGACGGACAGAGCTTAATCAACTTACCTCATCGTGGTGATCAAGAATATATATACTTTATTTAGTTGGAAATGCTTTCTTTTAGGCGTAGCAAACTTCTAACCAAAATTACCTTTGCAACATAGAACTAAAAAACTTTATCAATATATATTTAAATGCAGCATTAGTTTTACTACGAACACTTCTTTTGTGTTATTTATCCAAGGCTGGATTGAAAGGACATTATAAACTTGTAGAACAAATCAAAATATAAGCAACTTTTAGTTATTGAATATTAAACTAAGCAAAATACTTAAAACCCTAAGATGTCATTGTCAATGTAATTGTAGTTCTCAAACAAACTTTAAAAACTAATCTGATTATATCGAATACTTTATATACTACACTGAAATCCATCAATACTTTGACTAATGATCTCAGCTGTAGTCATTCGATACTGTATGAATCAAAGGTAAGAAGCTCTAAAAGATCCTAATATCAGGAATATACTTAAGTGGTTTATTTAGTATAGGTTTGATAAAACTTATTATTTATACATAATTATCTTAAGCTTTTCTATTTCACGTCTGCACTCATCAGCTTCCCGAGTAAGACTGCCTTGGATCTCTCCACTCTGATCTCTTACGAGTTCTCTCCACTAGAACTGTCATTCTTGACACTATCAATACATGGCCTAATCCAAAACTTGATGTTTAACAATAATTGTTTTGCAATAGATGATGTTTAGTTCTTTATATAGGCAGTATGTTTCAAAGTTCAAGTCCCAGTTGATCCTTTTACATTTTGGACCTTTTCTTATTAAAATAATATTATCAATTTAAGCCTTTTCTTGCTTATCACACTACTTCATCAGAGTAAGTTTTTCTTCTTTCAAAACGAATTTAAAGAAAATTTTTATAAACTTTGCTTAATTTTCCATCTGTTTTAAATTTTTCTTTCTTAAATTTAGCATGCAACCAACATTTGCCGAGCAATGCACTTTTAACGTCTTGAGAAAGCATCTTTCCACTTAAGACACAATACTAATTTCATTTTGGGCTAATTTTCGCCTTCTCTCCTACTTCCACTCACTATCTTTCTCTCTCTCTCTCTTCTTTCTCCTTTTTGTCCAATTTTCTTGTTTGCTGCCTTTTTTGGGTAACTTTTTTGGCCAGCTTTTAATTCTAATTTTCATGGTAGAGCAATTTTGACGCTGTTGCTAATTTGCTTTTAACTTTTAACTGAAAATTTCCAGGGAATTAGCAGCAACTTCAACGCCAACACCAAACTTGGATTCCAATTGCATCTGCTTGATGATGATGTGAGTTGATAATCTTGTCCAGATTGTCGCTAACAAACTTTTTGCAAAGTGTAGACTTACACCCAAAAAAAAAAAAACGAAAGAGCAAAAAAAGGAAAAGAAACTAGAGCAAATGTTTAAAGAGTTTCTCAGTATCTTTTTTTTGTTAGCTTGGCATATAATGCCACCCATTTGGACAATAAATTCATTTAGTTTGTTGTAAAAATTACTACATTGTTGCACAATTATGCGGAAGGAACCAATTAGGTATAGCTCCAAGCCGCACCACAGCAGAAGAAACGCGGAATATTAAATTTCATTTTATTGCATGCTAGAGTTCATTATGTGCCTTCAGTTGGCTCTTCGAACTGTTCCTGCTCCTGCTCCTGCTCCCGCTCCCGCTCCCGCTCCTTGGTGGTGGTTGGTTGGCCCAGCAAATTCAAATTAAACACATAAACGTTAACGCATATTTGTTTGTTGTTATTGCCCTTGTTGTTGGTGTTGGCCATGTTGTATGGGGATTCTCATAATGAAAACCATGCAACGCAATAAACCAATATTCGCAGGCAGAAACACAAAAAGGAATTGCATTGTAATTTTTCACAATTTATAAAGAATGAAAATGTGCAAATGACTATGCAAAATTTAATTTGCGGCACATTACTTAAATAGAAATTGAACACTTTTAAATATAAACAATCTGAATTAATTATGCTATATTAAGACCGAAATGAAAGTTGGTTAAAGTATTTCTGGAATTGTGTGTACACTTTCATTTGTTTCAAATGTAACGAAAAATTGATTTTCGAAAATGTTCCATGAAAACTTTTCATGTAGCCTTAAAATGGAATAATTGTTTCAAATTCGAATGAGTTGGGCCTTAAATTTGAGGTCTTTCTTATCATAAGCCTCCAAGAATGAACATCAAGCTCCTAACAATATGTTCCGTTGATCTAAGAGTCATAAAATATTCAAAACACTGTGCATTTCGGAGTACTAAAAGAATCGTCTATTAAAATATTTTGAATAAGCTTTGTATTTATGTTTGGGTCGAAATCATTTTTCGAAAATAGTAATTAAAATCGGTTCCAAATGGAACTAACCAAGATAGCTTCAGGCAATACCATTTTAAACTTCTTGGAATATTGAAAAATATTTAAGTTAAGCAATAGTTGAGTAAAGAATATTTTGAAAAAAGGACAATACTTAGTGACTAAAGATAATGCTATAAGAAAATTTGATTCTGAGATTCCAAAAGATAATTAGTTTAGTAACCTTAAGAAATGTAACTTTTTCTTATTAAAAGAATCGACTATGAAATTTCTTTCTTATATGTAAATTTGCATTAAGATCAGATAAAAGATCTTACATTTTGAAAAGTGTTTCTCAAAATCGTATGAAAGTTATATATTAAAGGAATAACTAAACTTGGAGGACTACGCTCGAAACTAAACTAAGAGGGCAACTGATAAAAAGTTCCATCTTTGATTATGTCCTTAATTGAAATCGATTATAAAATTGAACTATAAAACAAGATCGATTAAGTATTTCGAAATGACTTCTCTTCTATTATGATCTGATCATTATTTTAAAAGAAGTTCCTATAAAAGATCTTCCAGAAATAAACTCAATCGAATAATGTTAAACTGTGGATTTCTTTAGCTTTTTAAAACTAATTCTTTTTCTTTTAAAGATCATTTTGGCAAAGTCTATATTCCAATCTTATCTACTCTGACCAAGGTTAAGTAGATCATAAACGATACACTTACTTCTTTTTAATCTCACTTGGTTATTATTGACTAAGTAATTGTATTTTTCCTTTGAATTTCAAAGAAGTTTTCCGCTTTTGGTTATATTTCATTTGGTTTGTCAACCACGCCCCCCTCTTTTTTAAATAGTTTAAGATTAGGCCTAGGAAGATGGAATCTTATTTCTATGGTAATTAAAAGGCATAAATAAAGCAATATCTGAAGTTTAGCTGTCCACGAACTTAATTGATTTACGAGTTTCAATAAAGGCGTAGATGAGACTCCATCATTGAAACCAGCCGTCCCCCCACCCAAGACTCCTCCCTAGTACTCTAAACCCAATGTCGGCAAAAACCTAAAACAAACTAATTTCAACCTAGGATAGAGGCAAAGCAATAAAGAATTTTTACGATTAACTGGACACAGAAGCCTTCATACCCCATGACCATGACTCTATCACTTGGTCTCTCTTTCTCTCTCTCTCTCGTTTGCACTTGAACCGTCTATGGGTCTGTGACTGTGACGAAGTGGATGAGAGTGGATGTCCACGACGAGTTCTTCAATTAGTGTAAACACAAACGATGACACCCAATGGCCAAATGGACAAACGGAGCAGCCAATTTCCAAAGGGTCTTTCGGTCTTCCAGTCTCCCGGTCTCTCGGTACCCTCAGACGCTGCTGACACTTTAATATTTAACGCCCCTAGGAGCAGACAATGATGGCGACAATGGAAATGCTGCAAGTAACGCCAACATATTCCACGAATATGTTCGTGATCATAAAATTATAATTTATGAACAAAAAGGAGCGCGGACAATACAGCAAGTGAAACAGCGGGGCAAAAAGAAGGTCCACTTTGCTTTGCTGCTTATCTGGCATGGACCATCTAAGTGAACACATATGGAGGGAGAGAATGAGACGACGAAAAAGAGAGTGAGAGAGAGAGAAGTCGAGATGTAGATGCAGATGTGGATGCAACCAGCGACAATGATGACAACATTGACGGCGATTTTGGAGCGAGACTTGCGTCAATTTCTTAAGAGAAGAAAGAAACTGATAAAATGGCCTGTTGCCTTCCCTAACACCCTAACCCCCTCCGCACCACCCCCCCCATTCTTTCTTTTGAACGTACATGCCTCTTATGAGGGGTGATTGTTATTGTTGTTGTTGCCGCTGATGCTGCTGTTATTGTTATTGTTGCTGCTGCGTTTCCTGGAAAGACGCCTTCGGCTTCTTCAGCAATATTTTTCATATTTATTCAGTCTTGCCTTTTGGGTTGGGCTCGCATCGTTGAGGATGCGCTTGACATTGCCACGGAATTGGTGAAGCCAATGTTAAAGAGGGCAGAGAGCAGAGGGCAGTGTGCAAAGGGGGGTGGGAGGGGATGAGGGGACTACGAAGGGACCTTCTCTCTCATCTGTGGCCAAACTAATTTGCGGTTTTTGTTGCGTGGCATCGTTTGCAATTTCCTTTTTGCCCCAGCTTTTGTATCCAAAGTCTTTTTGTTATTCTGCCACGCCCCCTGTTTCAACTTTTTGGCTTAATAATACGAAGAAGTTCTGTTTGTTGTGGCCAAGAATAAGCAACAGCAGCTTCGGGCCAAAAAAAAAAAGAAAGGAGGCAAAAACTCTGCAATTTCATTTACTTTGTGTTTAGTTTTAGGTAAATCTCACAGTCTGCTTAATTAAATTCCTTTTCATTTTCACACCAAAAATTGCCACAAAAAAAGAAACTGTGCAAAAAAGAAATTACCAAAAACTTTGTCAATTAAATGAGAATTTCGATTGTGATTGGCTTTACTTCTTAGCCATTTAGTCTGATGAAGAAAGTCGCATGGCTTACTTATTAAAACAAAGTGTGCAAATGAAAGCTTCCAAAAGTGATTGCAAAATTGTCTCAAATTGTTTGGCTAAAAGCTGTTTAGGGTAATGAATCTATTTATTAACTGTCTTTCGATATTCTTTGTTGAATTTGAACATATTTGTATTACAAATGTGAGTAATAAGCTTGTTTATGTGGGGTCTGAGGTACCAGGCTATCTGTAAACTGAATTGGACATTCTACACCAGTTACTCATAGAGTAAAGAGTCTCTAGTTAGGTGTCAATTTATGAAACTTGATATAAAATTCTTTTTACTTTTGTTTAAATTATGTTTTAAATTCTGATGAAGCGGTTTGTTATACTATATACTATGCTCAAGGGTTTGACTTCTATATCTTGAAACTCTATAAAAAATCAAATTAAATAAATAAAATTATATACATTCTTAATTTTGAACATCACAAAATGTAAGCATGTTGTCTGTATAGCTTTTTCGCGAACTACCCAGTTTTCTCATCAATGAGAGTCTATCGATTCTAATGATATTCTATATATACTCTTGAACTAGTTGAGAATTATAACTAAGCGAAGTGAAAAAGGAAGCAAAGCTTGCTTGTCACAATGTTAAGCAAGAACTAAAGTGTTGAACACTTTAACTAGTTGAGTAAAGTGAAATAAAGAACAAAACTTATTGATCATGTCCTCAAGACGCTTGTACTAGTTGAGAATTACAAAGTTAATAAAGTGAAAAATGGAAAAACACTTGTTGATCATGGCCTCAAGACGGCAAATAATTTTTAAATTTTAGGATAACAAAGGTCATTGAACTGTACCATATATGTATGTATATCATTGTTTTAAAAGCTTTAATGTATTACAGCTAATTTTAAAAATAAATAAAGGAAGATTCTCATTGAAACTTGGCTTAGAAGTCATTAGGTATGCAAAATTTTTCTAAATTTTGCTATTAAAAATTTAGTTAATCAGGTTCCTAAGGGAAAAACTTTGTAGAAACTCTACGAAATTTCTGGAGGATTTCTTTAGGTAAAGCAACTAAATGTACCTAAAACAGGAATGAACTTCAACATTTTTACTTTCATTGACTGCAGAGAGAAAAAGATAAAACTACAAAATTGGCAAAATAAAAATAATTAATGAAATGAATACTTTTCCAACTTTTCTTCTTTGCTTTGCTAAAAGTGGTTCAACTTTATGGAGCTCTTTCACAGAATAAGGATGAGAGAGAGAGAGAGAGAGAGAGAGAGAGAGAGAGAGAGAGAGATTTGAAGGATTTAAATTCGATTAATTATTTTAACAATTAACAAATTATATCTTCTGTATAGTGTTTTTTGTATACATATATCAATTTAAAGTTTATTTAGATAAACTTCAAAACAATAAAAATTTATCCTTGGGTTATTTTCAAAATGCATCAATTCATTTAGCAAAATGTCATAAAAGTTTATATTTATATTTTTGATTCATTTTTATTTTAAACTTTTTTAATCATTTTCAGCTTCTGGGCTCATTGTTAAGGCCAAAATTAAAAAATTATTCACATCAGTCTCAGAGCAGTTATTTATGCCACAACGACGACGACGACGACGACGCCATCGATGATGATGGGGGAAGAAACGGACGATGGCAATGACTCTCCACTGTGGTCTTGTGGTCAGCGTCTGGATCATAATTCACACCATATAACAATGCTATACATATCTATACATATATATATAGTGGCCAAAAGGATATGGGTAAGCAACGATTCACCTTCCTTTCTTCCCTCCTTTATTTCCTCTCTACTCTCTATATTGCAATTTTACCAGAGGGGCAATAATTTAAAATATGCTCTATTATTTATTTAAGCATATGTCAATGAAATTTTATTTATTTATTTATTCACGGCAGCTACAATAAACAAAAAAGAGAGGAAAAAAAAAACCATGGAGTCAGCATGGTTGGCTGTTAATGAGCAAAGAAATGGGCGACAACTAAGGGGGGAAGGCATAAGGGTGAGGTGTATGTACTGCCGCAGGGTTTCCAGCTTCGTTGTTGACGTTAATTGACCGCAACAATTTTTTTTCTGTTTTTTTTTTTTACCGATTTTCGTGTGTGTGTTTATTTTTGTTGGTGCTGTTTTTTTTGCTTTTGCTTTATTGCAACGTGCAGTAAATTTTAATGAAATTGCAGCCGCCTTTTTTCGATGTAGGGCGTGGCAGCTGCAGCTCTGGCAGCTCAAAGTGCTGATGACATGGCTGTCAGCGACACTTCGTGCCGCTTGTTGCATACACACAAACTCACACACACGACCAGAGATAAAAATTATGTAAAAAATAAAATCTACGAGTTTAAACAAAAACGAAACCAATAAAAACCCAAACAAAAAGTCGAACAACAACAATAATAAACAGCTACAACAACAAAAACAAAAATGCAAATGATTAAGGCTTAATTCAGAATACAGTGCTATAAGGGATACACATATATACATATATATTCCCATACTATATAGGCGTACCATCGACTATCCTCTTCTTCTTTTGCTGGCTGTCATTTTTGATGTCGCTGCATTTATAAATTAATTAAAAATAAATTACTTTATGTTGCATGTCCAATTTCATTAAAGTTAGCAAGGCAGCAACAATAAATAATTATGCACAAAAAATATCAAAAAAAAAACCAAGAGAAATATTAACAAATTACCAGGGAGAAAGAGAGAGAGAGATAGAGAGGGAGGCCGGATTCAGTTAATGTCTGTTGAAAGAATTTAAAGAATTTCACGCCACAGCAAATTATGCCAGAAAATACCCAAAAAAAAAAGCGGATATCAAGTTCAGCTTAAACGAAGTGTTGATACCCTAGAATATACTTGGATAAAAGCAGCTCATTGAGGTGAGCCGGCTCACTCGTTCTTCTTTTCGAAGTGAGCCAACTCACTCATATGGCTCACTGGCTCACTTGCAAAATGAGCTAGTGTGACAAAATGAGCTAGTGAGTCAAACTGAGCAAGTGAGCCAAAATGAGCTAGAGAGCCAAACTGAGCCATATTGAATGAACAAGCTCAGTGGCTCAGTTCAGTTCAGTTCAGATCACTCACTCATGAGCTACCCAAGCATACCCTAGAAGAATTTAAAAGTTAGTTTGGAATTATACTTTCTAATATTTAAAAATATTTCAAGAGAAAAAAATTGTTTAATCTAATTTATTTTACTTTTTTTGGAATTTTAATATTTGCTTTTCATTGTTTAGAGTTCCTATATACTAGATATAAATTTTTAACTGTAATTTTTAATATTTACAATTAGGAAACAAAATTTCAATTTTAAATATTATTTCATATTAAATCGATTTCATTAGTTATGCGTCTGAGCTTTGCCTATTAAATTATCTATTAGAAATATTTTTGTAAGCAAAACTTTTAATAACTATAATTGTACTATAAATTTCAAGTAAAATTGATATTTTTCAATGATTATTTTAAAATTTTTTTAAAAAGAGCAATTTTTCCATATTAAGAAATTATTTTTAAACTGATTTCTTTTATAATAACTAATCGATTCTGCATGGTTATGAGAACAATAGTTGAAAATTAGAATTTCAATAGCTCACTTTTCAGTATTTGACTAAAATAGTCTTTATTTTGATATATGTACAGTGTTCGTATTTGTAATGACCTTTAACAGGATATATGTATAACTAATCTAATAGGATATCGAACTGAAAGCTAATATAAGTCAATTTGTTTTTAGCTTTATATCTATAGTATGTGATATAGAAGTATTTGAATCAAAAGACCATATAAAATAAGCATTGTATACCTCAGATATCATATCCTAAAAAGTAAAAACTGTGTACCAGATATACACTTTCCTGAATCGATGAATCCACATCTCTTGAATATAGTTTTTCATTATAAGCGTTTGTAATATAAATATATCCAAGCCTGATCTTATTCTATAAATTGAACCATGCTAATGTCAGCTTATCGTCGAATTTAAGCTTTATAGTTCATGTCTGAAATAATGCAAAATTACTCATTTACCTTTCTGTTCAGAAACATACGAATTCATATTAATATATACAGATTAAGATTCTCCTAACTTCTTCCTCTTGCCCTTGCTAACTTCTTGCCAAAATGTATATGACCTTAGGTCAAAGTGTAACATAATTTACTCTAATTGTATTACAATTTTCGCACAGTTAATCTTGTAATGCAACAGGTGAATTCTATATAGAATACTTTTAGACATGTATGGAGTATATATATGTACATATATACATATATAGTCACCATCATATTTGCTTTCAGCAAACAGATTTGCAAAAAGTTAACGTCGCATTAAGGCTACAATCCCTGGTCCTGGTTCGCATATAAATCCACTTGGTGGATAGCACAGACTTTCGCGTATGTTTGCCACACTCATATATTCAGAGCAAGGAAAGAGAAGAATAGCGGCACAGGGGGGAGGGATAGGGTAGATGGCAGGTAACTGCTGCTGCTGGAGAAGATGAAGCTGCAACACTGCCACAGATAAATTTTCATGTTGTCACACCTGCAACTTGCATGCACATAAATATATTTCTACCTCGAGAGCCGCCAAAAGGAGGTGCCACCATTTCAGTTTCTCTTTCTTCCTTCCCGTTTATTTTTCTTATTTTTCGGCATACAGCGGAAAGAGTGTATGGAATAAGATATCAAGCGAACAGGCAAACCGATTTCGTATTCAGTTGTCCTTCACCCGCCAGCCACCCCCCCCATCTTTTTTCGTTGGAGGTAGAGGTGTAAGAAATTGAAAGCGAAATATTATTGAAAAGACGCGCCTCCCTTCTTGGAACTTGCCACATTTTATTTATGGCGAATATTTGATTTTCGATTTTCGTGTCCCATGTCTCGTGCTGTTAACGCCATGGCATTGACATTTTATTTTTACTCCTCCTGGTTTGTGGAAGAGGCGGAGGAGGAGGAGGAGGAGAAAGAAGCAGCATCGCAAAAGGATGCCTTATAAATATTTGCTTATTTGTGCGGCTGAATTTACACAAATATTGAATTGATATATACCCACAAACAGAAACTGTGCAACAAGTGATGATAAGATAGGGCAGATAAGTGTGATTAAGATGAACTGATGACGCACAAATGTGAAAAGTTAAAAACCAAACTGGAACTGCGATGTAAAGTAGCTGGCCAACATTATGCTCTCATTTCAAAGAAAACGAAACTGAAATAAAAACTAAGTCATTAATATAATTGCCATTATGACACGGCACAAAAGGAACTATGAGACTTTGTTATTTAAGTAAAAGTCGTTTTTTGTATACCCTTTTATAGAGAGTATTAGTTGGAGGATATCTACATAGCTATATGAAGTAAAGTTAAGGAAAATTGCTTAATGCCAAATAATTTTTCTAGAATTACAAAGTATAACTGATTTGAGTGAAGAATTTGTTGATAGATCTAAGCTTGAGATTCTAGATTTTAAAGAGATTTAGATTCTAGATTTTAAAGATTTTGAAGCACTGTTCAGCACACATACAGTCACAGTTGATCATTTGTTTGTGTGCGTTACAACAGACCCGAAGTCTGATACGTTTTCTTGCTTTACTCTAAAAAAGAAGAGAGCCGAAGTGGCATAGCCGAAGCCACACGACTATTTACGCTGTACGTGTGATGGCAGCTCTGCAGTAGAGCTAAGTGCGGTCCATTGGCTAACCCGATCACTGAATAAATGCTGCAGAAATAGATATAGCTTCAGTAACTATATAATATCATGTATAAAATATAATCCTAAACTAAATTTTATTATTCTTATTACTCGTATAACAAAAAGTGATACAAATAGGTCATGGATAATTCTTATAAGAGCTTTCAATATTTGCGACTACTTTCAGGACATACAATTCTCTGCATAGTTAGAATCTCTAAATTTCTAGTTTTTAAAGTAGTTTTGTAGTAGTTTTAGTTAGTATACCTTTCCATGACAAACTTCTTCACAAAAGTCATTAACTGTTCCTTTTCCTAGAGTATTAAAAGCAAGTCTCTTTTTCTTTAACTAGAGCAGTTAACCAAGTGGAAATCAATTAGCAATTCTCAGATATATATTTATCTTATCCATGCTACAAAAGTGAAAATCAAGAGTAGACAGCATAAATGCCACCCAGGAGTAGCTGTCAATGCTTTGGGCCACACACAACAGTCAGAACAGGCCAAAAAGCGAGGCTAATGAAAATGAAACCTAGTCACGCACTAAACTCCAACTCCAATATGAAATTATTCAAATGCAACATATACCTACCACTACTATATATTTGTATATGTATATAAATTCAAGTTAATCCGCACAGCTGGATATCATATACCTTGAGGGGGCGCCTGTTTCAGTGGATTTCTGATCTGGATCTTGGGCCCTATACTTTTTTCATTTTCCTTTTTTTCGCTGGAAAGGCTATGACCAAAGTTAATTGTTGTTGGCTGATGTTCCTTATGGGACGACTGTTGATGGGCGCCAGCTTTTTAATCATTATTAATTATACTCTGCCTTAAGGTATAAATCATTTGTGCTTATATACGGATTTAACAGTTTGTCTGCCTTTTTCCAAGATAGTAAAAAAAATGCTGAGAAATGTAACTAATTATAACGAAGGCCTAGCAATAAATTGGTTTTAGCAAAGAAGAGACATTTTTTTCGTCTTTAATATATTTATTAAAAACAATTAAATTAGATTTGTTAGAATTGGTCCTTCTGTGAGTTCATTCATATTAGACTCATCCTGTTCCTGCTTGAATACTATACAAATTTGTATCCTTACAGTATCGAGAATTGAGGTGGAGAGACCCAATTGAAAAGCTTGTTGTAACAATTCTTCACCCCCTTTGATATTCATATTCGATTGCCATTTGTCTTTTAAAAACTTATTAATTTCCTCTGACCTCATGCCCAAGGCAATGAACTTGATTTTGGAATATTTAATTTTAGGCCGAAAAGCCATAAGATGCAATCCATTTGAATCCTGGCCAGCTAGCAAAAGTTCCATTGTATTCATATATTTGTATTTCCTTTCCAATATATCAAGAACTTGATTCACTGAAATCTTATTGAACTTATCGCGTAAATGATCATCCATTCTGTTGAAAACATCGAGTAGAAGATCACTCTCATGATCAACATTAAGATAAGAGAAACTGAAAGATGAGAAAATCAATCATAGATTAAAGTAATCAAATGAAGACTTACTGTATATTCGCATCCAGATAGTAAAAACGATGATACTTTCCATTGTTGGCCAAAACAATGCCATTCTGACAGATGAGACCCATCATGGTTTGTGAGTTATCAGAACTAAACGAATCATGACAAGAATCATTCAATTAGAAAAGATTTCTTAACTGAAATTTACCTACCTCATTTCCATAGATTTCAAATGATCTGTGAAAAAATAAGAAAAGAAAAAAAATCATAATCCAGTTAGACACTTGAGAACCAAACAAAACCAAAAACTTTATGTAAACGATATTTTGAGGGCTACTCCGTATCATAGCTAAAGGTTCATTTTTGTCAGTTGGCCAAGGGTCTCACTCCAATCTGTTTGCAAAGTGTCAAGTCATCGCGTTGGCGACCTTAAGGCCTAGAAGCTGTTGTTGTAGTTGTTGTTTGAGCTTTGGGATCATCATAATGATGAAGATGACGATGATATGCATGGGCAGATTAACAGGCGTGTGGACGCGAAAAAGTGTCAACTGCTGGACGACAGCCAAGTGTGTGACATGTACAAGTTGTTGTTGTCCCCCATCGTGTGTGGCCAAAAGCTAACCCAACTCTACTTAACAAAACGAATGACGATGATGATGATGACATTGTCTAGTCGTAAACGATATTGACAGTCCAAGGGTAACCAAACCAACACCAACGCCATGGAAGCAAACTGTACAGATTTGCATTAGGCAATCCAAGTTGCACCTGCAATGTCTAAAAATAGATGCAACGTGCAACCAGTTTTGGCTTTAGAAGACTAAGACCAGAAGTCCCATACACATGGATACGTATTTTGTACTAAAGTGACTTTTCATTAATTAATCGTGGCGACACGCCATCCGGAGTTTGTTGGCGACATAATCAGGTTGTAAGCAATGCCTTAATTAGCATATCACCATGGGGAGAATGAATACTATCTTACCAGGCTCAATTTGATTTTATCTTTGGTAGGGGGATAAAGAATTGCTCTCTCAATGTTCATCAATCAATGCTAATTTTTATTTAGAACATGTTGGTTGTCAGGGTTGCCAACTACTTTGTTAATATGTAGTGTTGGTAGTTGCGAAACTGAAGCTAATAAATGTGGAATTTTGTAACACTAGAAGCTATACATATGATCCATTAGAAAGCTGTATCTACATATGTATGTATATTCTATATGTATTCTCTTTGTTTGGTTTAAGCCAAATAAGTTCGTTTTTTTCTAAAATTATCTTAGATATTCGTTTAGAATCGAAGTTTTTTTTCTCTAAAATTATCTTAAGACTTCCTAATATTCCTAATTTATATAGTCAGTTGTATGGAATTGATTGTCTGTATTATCTATAGTATTTGACATAGATATGAATGGCTTAAATGTTTGGTATAAGTTCTACATCGTTGATTTTCTATGATTGCCAAGTATCCTAAGATATTTCTTGAAATGAAAATAGAGTAGAATCTCGATTATTCAGTTAAGTCTGTTTAGGAATTGCTGGCCATCGATTAATAGAAAAATTGTCCAAATCGAAGTTTTTTTAAAAAAAAAACTATTTACAGGGATTTTTGGTTTAGCAAAGGGCCATTTGGGGGCTCCACTATTAACAATATTTTTATGATTCACAACTATAAACTTTATGACCTTTAAGGATAGAAAACACTATTCCAATGATGGGGATCAAACAAGGGATTAGGAAGATGCAGTCTTTGAACGACTGTATTAACCTTTCTTTTATATTGTTCATTGTTTAACTTTACTTTAATTCAGTTAGAAACTCTTCAAAATACAGTGAAAGCTGTACTAGCGGACAGCTCCCTCAGACGGACAGCTCGCATGATTTTCATACAAAATCCGTTCCCTTGGTCGGACATCTTCCTTGGGCGGACAAAAATACTGGTACCGTCGCTGTCCGGCCAAGGGAGCTTTCACTGTATATCAAAAACCATTCCCTGAGATTCTTTCACTATAGTTTATCATCGATTGTCTGATCAAAGTAAAAAAGGAAATTATTATAGCAAGTAAAGTAAATTGAATTTCTTAAGTATAAATTGAGAATCTAAAGATAATTTAATTACAAAATAACATCCAGATTTTCAAAACACAAAAACAGTCAACAGTTGGCAATCAAATCGTTTCAAAATTAATGCTTCATACTTTATTTTGTCATGTTTTAACAGAAGGAGGGGCAATGTTTAACTTGAATCATCGCCTTTCTTGTAAACCGTATACACATATGCCAGTTGTAATTGAATTTTTCTGGCATTTACAAAACACTTCAACTCCTTTTTGACAAGACACTGAACGAGACGACAGCAATTACCATACAATTTGCATGCCATTTATATATATTTTTCTTTGTTTTATTTTTATTATACATATTTTTGCCTTTACATATGTATGTATATACATATGTAGTATTATAACAAGTGCTTTCGTTGGATTTTGACAGTTTTTGTCTGTCTGTCTGCCTGACTGTTTGTTGGCCACATTTTTGTTGAATTCGCATTTCATTAGCTCGTTATGGACCACCTAGGGCCTTTGCTGACAGACGGTCTACCCAATACCCCCAGCCACTCCTTCAAGCGTCTCTGATAGGCTCAACTTGCAGGTAAAACAAAATAAACCGAAGACGTAGAGGAGGAAATCAGAGACACAGACCTACAACGAAGCAATTAAGTTGGCAATCGGTTGCTAACAATCCAACAAAAGTCAAAAGACAGCCAATGGGGCAATTTAAAATCGTGAAAAAAAGGTAAAGAAAACAAGTTCAAGTCCAAAATGGTAAAAACACACTTAAGAGCCATCAATAATGTCAATCTCAATGAAGTTCAACATATGAATTTCTTATTTGCCCAAAAGGACAAAAACAATTTATTTGTATTCAAAACTTTGAAATGGCAGAGAACTAAGAATAATGTAATCCTTCAGCTTGAAAAGAAACTGTGCGGATTTCTTTAACGCGATTCCATATAATCTTTACTATTTTCAATTATCAAGAAATGGATCTACCACAACTCAGGTGCACTCTTAATCAAAGAGTTGCCAGATCTTCAATCTGACAGCTCCCGATTTAACACTCAATTAATGAACTTCACTGCTAGCTGCGATTCAGACGTTCCACTTTGTTTATGCTTGTCTCTTACCTTGAAAATGTTTTGTTGTTTCGGCTGAATCAAGTTTCTTAGCCCTTGCACCTTTTGGCTTAGATGTACATATAAGCCACAGCCTTGTTGACGGTATCTGATTGAAGTTAGTCTTTGGATCAACAGATGGCTTTATTAATACGTTTAAGCAAAGTTTCTTTACCTTTTAGGAGAAGATGTTGACACCACAGAGACGGAGGCTGATTAAACTTTACTTAGGACCAACAGAAGATACCCAACTTGTTATAGAAGGTTTCTTCTTGTTTAAGTATTTGAAATCAGCAGAGAATTTGTAAAAGTTTCCAAGAGAAAATGTTGATGATTGACTGGTAGAACCAGCAGCAACAATGGGTGGTTATTTAGGATAGTTTTGGATACATTTTCAGAGCTTCTGGTTCTGGTCCTGGTAGTTTACCTTCTACAAAATGTATCCAGTGAAGAAGCACTAGTCACACTGTTTTATACATTTTTAAAGTTTACATTTTGCTTTAAAGTTCATATCATTAAAGAGCATTAAAACCCTAATGGCATCTGGCTAAATTCCCAGACATTGATGCCTCATGCAATAACAATAACCAAAGACCAAGACCAAGACCATGCCCATGAAAATAAAAGTCTCCCAGTGGTTTATATTGATACTTAGTGCCGGAGCGGGTTTTTGGCGTGTTGATGCCAAGCTGATTAATTGAACTTCAATTATTATTATTGCTTCTTGTTGCTGTTGTTGTTGAAGATACTTAATCAGCTGGTCCTGTAATTTGTAGTTTTAATCAGGTTTTTGCCTTGTTTATCTTTTAAGGGAATCAAGTGATGAATTAAAGTGAAATCTGTTTAAAGCAGATCAAATTTATATAACAATGTTAAGAGTTTCCTTAAAGATTTAAAGTGATTTCTTTTTTCTTTTAAATTAAGTTGAGTTCCTTTACCACAAAATCAATTTTATTAACTTTGGCCACAAAAAAAAACACATTCTCTGCCATACATGTAAAGTATTTTTCGTTTTTGAGGTAACTTTGTGGCCAATTTCAATGGCGGTAAGAGATATATGCAAAATTTTACCAACTTACTGGGGTTTCATCTCCATTTCCATCTATGACCTTGTCGTGACAAAGAGCACAACAGCGACGACGACGACGACGACACCTTCAACAATTGCGTTGGCCATTCAATAAAAATGTAAATTAACTTATCAATTACAATGCCAAACAACAATAAACTGCACACAGGGGGAGGTAAGGGAAGAGTGAGCAGTCAGGAAGTACGAGGTCAAGAAGGAGAGATGGCGGAAATGTAAGTAGTATATACATATAGGCGCGTGCCCTTCTTTCGAGGCCAAACAAATTTTATTCACGGAGGTTCCCTTAAGGTCTCCATTGCCTGGTGACTTCCCTTCCTTTCCCAACCTTCTTCTAGTTTCAGTTTCAATCTTGTGGGCACTACGGCCGTTCGCCTAACGTTTTTCTTATGCAAATCAGGCCAAAACAACGTTAAAATATTCGTGCTCATAATTTTTATTTCCGTTATTCAAGTTTCAAGATTGTATTGCACACTTGCTAAGAGCATCCTCTCTGTCCAACATTTGTGTTACAATTTTTTTTTTTTTTTTTGCTCTTCGTCGGACCCAAGTTGACAGTTTTCCCCCAGTTTTGCGCCTTTTGGAAAATTTGCCTTGCTAATAGGGCAAACGTCTGCCATGGTGTCTAGTGTCTGCAGGTCTCTGGTTCCCTTTCTATCCTTAGTTGGATCCCTATCTTGCTTCTTTTTTTTTTTTTGGGCGGAAAGTGGACATTGTGTCGCCTTAAATGACATAAGTTACGAGTGTCGTGGGTGCATTTATTTTAATATGTTGCTGATAAAAACATTCTCTGATATCTAAATTAGACAGAGGCACTAGAGGAAAAAGTCTGAGAAATAGTTATAGAGTAAAGGTCATTTAACTTTAAGAGTAGTTCAATTGATTCCTTAAAAGTGTAGAGAACCCAAGCAATCGTGTTGCCTCTAATGATGACTGCCAGACAAGAACCTTACTAGCCTTTCACACAGTGTATCCAATGGAAGGCACTGCAATGCATAATCAAAGTTCGGCTGGGCCAGTAGTGCCCAAAGGGAAACCGAATGAACCTGGTCATAATGATGTTTTTAGTCATGCCAATGCGCCCATTTCTCGTTCTAAGTTTGTAGACAAGTTATGACCACGATTTCTGTTCCTGTGTTACCCTATTCCTATGTACTATTCTCCCATTAACTCCTGTTCATTCGCATAGTCAGTCAGACTTCGGTGTGTTGTTGAGCGATAAACATTTTTTGCGTGATTAATGAAATTTGAGAATAGGCGTTAAAGGAGTTGCGAATGTGGTAGCCAAGGCTTTCCATAAATAAACAATTAGCCCTCACTTATGAGAAGGCTCACAATGGGTGGGCCCTGGGGCAACTAGGCAACCTTCCTTTCTAGCTACATAATTGACTCGCACTCGGTCCACCAATTAGAATTTGTGAATGCCGCACGCTTTGGCCATTTAAATTTATATTGAAATTTAATTTAATTAATAGTCCATACCAACAACAACAAAAAGAAAAAAAAAAAACAATTGCTTTTGTGATCCAGATCCAGATGAACGTTGCCTGATGCCCGAAACCACATTCATGTCCCCAGGTGTTGTATCCATTTCCATTTTTGTTTTTATCGCAGCGGGAAGTGTCAAAAAGTCAACTCAATAACTGTTTATTTTACTTGGCATATATTTTTTTCTTTTTCGGTTTCAACTGTGTGTGTGAGTCAGTTGTTGGCCTTTTTTCACTTTATATACACATTTTATATTTATCTTTCATAGAGGCTTTTTGGCTAATCAATTGAACTATTTGGCCATCGACTTTTAGTTGCTTGCAATGCAAATATATGGTAAGCCTCCGAGTAGAAACGTAGTTAAGATATAGTAAAAATAAAAAGGGATCATTATATACATATAGTTGGCTTATAGGTAAATTTATGTTGTTGAAAAAAGAAAAACTTAAATCAGTTTTTGCATATATAATAAAAGTGTCTTATTTTTAGAAAAAATTGTTAATTAACTTTTAAAAGTTTTCATTTATGGTCATGTTTACTAGGCTTATTTGCAACTCTTCCTACTTTTTGCCCATCTATCGATCTCTGCCCACCTGATGATCAATATATGTACATATGTATATAGAAAGAGGCAATTCATAACCCAAAATGTCTATCGGCTACTGTTCACAGTAAACGCCTACACACACATAAAAAACTTCCACAGTGGGTGGGGGCCCATTTGCTACCGTTTAGTTTAGATTGGCCATGGCACGACTACCTCTACTACTGATCATCATTTCTCCTCTAAAAGGAGCTACCATGTAACGCCCACAATTCCCATCGTTAGGCCTATCAATCAATTTCCAGTTGCAGCACTTCCACTTGCTAGAGATACGGTGGAAAAAAAACCCCAAGAGCAGAGGGTAAAAAGAGGATATCGGTTTAGGCCTTTGAGCGATTTTGGTTGTTAAAAAGAAAAAAAAAAAAAGAAGAGAAATAGTAGGGAAATTTTGTTGCGGCATCATTTTTCATATACGTCAAGTAAAAAGGCCAAAGTCAGACAACAGCAACAACACCAAAATCAGCGGCATGGAAATCGAGAAACACCAAAACCAAACACAGCAGGAAAGGCACCTAAAAAACAGAAAAAACAAATAAACCTACCTTTACTGGCCAATCGAGAGGAGGTGGAGGAGGAGGAGGAGAAGGGGAGATCGCTGCTGTACTTTTGTATTTCTTTTGTTTTTACTATCGTATAGCCACTTTAGCTGCAACCTTCATGTCCATCCTCGGTCCATGCTCCATGGTCCATCCATGCCGATGCATCTCTTCGATTCAAGTCTGTTTGCATTGGGTTCATGGTGAATGTTTGTGTTGTGCGCGAATTTGTTGCAATTTCTCATTGTCAGCGAACGCGTTCGCCGGTAAATTTTGATTAAACGCTCTACGGGAATTCACTTTGCCTGGCCACTCGTTTTTCTTTCTTTTGCCTCTTTTTTTTTCCAGCTGGTGGCCAACTCTTTCATTTGCTTTTTGATAAATGGAGCTCGTTGCTAGGCGATATGTTATGCAATTTAGGGATTTGTTTTTTGGTCAAATAACAGAAAAAAGAAGGCTAAAACAAAATTCATTGGATAATAAATGAATTGTGGAGTGAAAAAATAAATTTTCAATTATCAGAAAAGATCGTGAGAAATATTAGAAATTTTTCTCTCTCACTCTCTTTCTCTCTTTGAAATGTTAGTCAAAATTTTATGTAAAATTAGTATAAATGTTCCATGGAATCAATAATCTCGAGAAACCGAAATGACGACGAATCACAGGCACATCGACATCGGAGCTCATCCGTATCATTTCTACCACAATGTGATTCTAATTGTATAATGGTTACTGTATTCTTCATTGTTGTCCTATCTGCGTTTGTTGGTTTTTTCTACTTTTACTCAAATTACACATATGGGTGAAGGCTAAAAAATCTAATACAAAACGATGATCGGACGGATATGATATAATATATGACTTGGTATACACTACTACTAGAAGTATGTATGTAGGTATATATATTTTATGCTGAAGAACCATGATTTGGCCTTTATCCTTCGATTCGTTTTTTGGTCTGCAAATGGGCATGAAAAGTTAACGAGAATTGATGTTGCATGTATATATTTTGTTTTCGTAGAGCAAAACCATAAAGAAAGAAGAAAAACCCCTCCCGAAAGAAAAAAAAAAACAAAAACCGAAAACAAAGCATAAATTTCTACGTCTCTGACCAGTTTTACATGCACAAGTATCCCCCAGTTGCATTGCTGTCGATATCGGTTGTCGGTCGTTTTGGTCGTTGGTTGAATGTCGTCTGCCCTTCCCTACACTTTGCTCTTCTATTGCACCTCCCAACACCCCCCCTCTCCCCAATCCCAGGCCAATGGACGCGATGTTGCATAAATTTTCAGCCAGCGAATTCAATTTGCGTAACGCGTGGATGCCAACGACTCACACACACACACACACACACACAGCAAGAGTGTGGGAGTTGGATGGGGGGAGAAGTTGGTGGAGGAGGAATGGATGAAATGTTGTGTTGAATTGGAATGAAATGGAATGCTTTCTCTCCCTCACTCTCTTTTGCATACTGGTTACCAAAAATATCCTATTGAATGTTTTAACTTGGCCTCGAATATATTTCTGTATGCAGCTGAATAAATAAATAAAAAACATATACTGTAAACTTATTTTTGTAATATTTGTAACAAAGATCTTTAGCGTGACACGACACTTACACCCACCACTATCTGCAATCAGTTGACGGGTCTCCTCTAATCCGCCTCACTCCCTTGACTGCATGCAAATCACCTAGTTGAGGAGCTGCCCGCTCCCGCTCAGTGGGTGGGCAAATATACATATATAGAGAGACTGACTGGAAGGCAGGAGACGAGGATCATTCAGACGTTGTGTTCTGTCTTTTCTGATTTGAGTTGATGAATTGCAGTTTTCTTGCAATTGGTTGCTGTGTGTGTCCCCCTTTCTATTGGCACAGTCGCCTGCCTTAAAGTGGGAGTTCAAGTTGCCAGTTTGTCGGTTTGAAGTTGGAGAAGGAATACGAGAGACATAAGAAAAACATATAGATAATCTTACTTGAGCTGATTACGTGGCAAATGGATAAACAAAAGCAAAGGCAAAGTGAGTGGTTAAGTTAGGTTCATCAAATATGCAAAAATACTCAAAAAAAAAAAACAAAACAAGAAAGTAATGTTACTTAAATAATAAACTTGAAGAAAAATTAATTATATACATACACTTAGAGAGAAATTTAAAATATGTATTAGTGATTTATGTTCTTAGTTTTATTGGTTAACAAATCAAAAATTTATTGCTTTTTGTTCCAGAGAATTTGTTTGCTGTTGGTTGGTTCAATTAGAGATTAGAGCATTGTTTAAAAGAGTAATAAATAAATATTTTGCTCTGTCACACAAAAAATGACCAGTTTTTGCTGTTAATCTAATTATTTAAAATTTTTCAATAAATTTTTATACCCTGTACCCATAGGGTAAAAGGGTATATTAAAGTCGCTAAAATGTATGTAACAGGCAGAAGGAAGCGTTTTCGACCCCATAAAGTATATATATTCTTGATCAGCGTCACTAGCCGAGTCGATTGAGCTATGTCCGTCTGTCCGTCCGTCCGTCCGTATGAACACCTAGATCTCGGAGACTACAAGAGCTAGAGCCACCAAATGGTGTGAACATGCGTCTAATGCATACACAGATCAAGTTTGTTTCAAATTTTTGCCACGCCCACTTCCGCCCCCGCAAATTGCGAAAACTTATTACTAGAGCTGTATAAAAGATATCGTATTCTTACTTGGCACACCTAATTATATACCCAAACTGGACCAGCTCACCAAGTTTTGTCGAAATCGGACAATAAACATCGAAGATATAGCTATATGAGTTTTGTACTGAATTGCCAAGGCGACATTGGCTGGCAAGAGTGAGCGAGACAGCATGCGTTTGCTGTTGCTGCATGTTAAAGAGAATTTTGCATGAAATTGATGGCGATTTCGAGGATATTTTATTTTATTTAATATAACTAGTTGGTACAGGGTATACTCAATGTCGGCAGGGACGACTTGCTTGCTTCATTTAAATTTAATATGATATACTTTTTTCAAAATTTTCTTTGTTTAACCAAGTAATTTTTAAAAAGAGTTAAAAATCATTTTAAGAAAACATAATAAAATGCTAATATCATTTCTAAATGAAGATCTTCCTCAAGTTTCTCTATCTACTAAAAGACTAAGTTAGTATTTAAATTTGCTCAAAGTCCAAGACAAATTTATTCAAATTAAAAGCCAAATTGAGTAAATGTTTATAAAAAATATTGAAAGATCACGCTTTTCAAGTGCTCTTACAAATAGTCTAGTCTTTAGTCTAAAGAAAAGTCTCATCAAATGACAAACTTCTCTTATAATATTAAATAAAGAGTTCTTGACCGAAAGAGTTTTTTTTTGTTACCAATAAGAAAAGGCATAAAAAAGTTGATGGAAAGCTTTTATAGAATTTTTGTAATTTGTTTTTACTGCTTTATTGATATTTTGAAGTGAGTGAAACGAATTTTCTTCTTCCCCATTGAGATATAAATAAAAATAATTAATTTGATAAACCAAATAATCAAGAACGTAAACCGTAAACCATTCAGAATTATTATCCCTTTATAATCCATCAAAAAATCCCTACTCTACCAACTTTTGACCACAAATCCAAAACATTTAAACAATTTCAAACAGATTTCTATTTGGCAAGTGTAACTAATCAAACGTCTGTCTATCAGAACTATTTTTTTTTTTTTTTTTTTTTTTTGAAAACATAATTTACATTTACCATTTTCATTTCATTTTCATGCATTTTTGGTATAAATCCCATACATAATTGAATTTCAATCAGCGTCAAAGCACTGAACGCTATTTTATGCTCAATTAGCTGCTGCTCCACATTGAAATCAATAGATGCAACTGCAACATGGAACGGCAACGGCAACGGCATCGGCAACAGAATCAGTAGCTGTCGGCAGTCGCTAACAAAGATAAATGGCTGAAGCCGCAAAATTGATTTCGGTTGACAGATGAATTGTGGCATCACCGAATATGGTTCAGTTTCTGGCTAGAGAGCAACAACTGCAGCAATAGGCAACATTCAAATGACAACTGCAACAGTTGACAATAAAAATCAAAAAGCATATTTTTCAATCCACAAAATATATATACATACATATATATATTTTGGGGGCGAATAAATGTTTCGCTGATAGTTTTGCTTCCAAAATGCAATTACGCATACGCCATGTAGGCCTCAACTAAAGATTCAAGTGAGCAGCTTGAGTGGCGGCCAACGGGCATGTGTGTGTATGAGTGTATATTGAGCGGTAGCTGCTGCCAATTGACACTTTGATGCATAAATCAACTTTATTGTTTATTGATTTTTATGTTTGTCTCTCTGACAACGTTTGACTACCCTTTATGAAATGTATACATTTCATTTGTTTACAGTTTTGCACAGACAGAAAAGAAAGGAACGCTAGAAAGAGATCCATTACCGATCGTTTTATTCTTATACTAAGCTTTTTCTAAAAGCATTTGAAATATAGAAAAGGATCTTAGTTTAAATCGTTAGAATGGCTTTATTACAAGGGTGGGCACGTAGTGGCTCCCGGAGCTCACCGAGCTCTTTCCGTTATTTTTGTGGCAGAGGTCATAAATGTACCAGTTCGTAGGCAGAGGGACAATTGCGGGACGCCCAAGCAACGATCGCGAGCTCGAGGACCAGAGGACGCACACTTTAAGGAACTTTGAGAAATTGGTACAAAAATTCTTTTGTTCTTTATGATATAATTATGATATTGAAACTTGGTTTTAGTTTTCAAAGAATCTATTTGAATTCGTTTAAAAATTTATTATATCAAACTTTTACTTTGCTTTGTTTTCTTCATGCCACAATTACTTGATAATCTACACGAAAATGTTATAAACTAAATACTACGACTTTTAAGCAAAAACTTAACCAATATTTGCTGATTTTCTAGCTCGGTAAGTTTGTCTTTTAGTTTTAGTTCACTTTACTTTTTGTTAACTTTAAAATTGTTAGAAAATATTTTGTTTCATTTAATCTGATCAGGAGTCGGAGCTTTTTTTAAGCATTACTGAAAAAAACTTTGCTTAATTTTAGACTTGGTATCATATTCCCAAGATTCCGGATTTCAATCGAATTTACAACAGCTATGATACCTTATAGTTTATCGATTTGTTTCGGACTCGACCGATCTGTTATAGGTACTACAGAATGTTCCTAGTGTATCCCAAAGTCGACCTTGTTTAAGTTTTATGTTAACTCTGATTTTGTGTGCCATTTTATTAAATCTCGATTCCGGCATCTCTTGAATGGCACTCCGCACTTTCGCCCCCCCTTACAGATCCACAGCTGTGCTCCTCCCTTGGTTATTTATTTGAATTTATGCGATTTAAATGAAATTGGTTCATTGTTTGACATCCATTCCGTGAATTCCATATACATATACATATATACATATGTATGTATGTATATATACAATATAGTATGCAGTTCAGTTCTGGACATGCTCAACAATTCATAAATCGATTAAAGAAGTGTTCAAAAATGTAAAACAAAACAACAACAACAAAAAAAAAAAGTGCCTATGTACATGTATATAAATGTTTGTACATATATATCTCCATGTATATATAGGTATATATATATACATATATATATTGGATGTTGGACAATAAATAAAATCTGCCCATGTTTGGTTATCTGCATGAAAAAATCTGTGTATATTTTGGATTTCAGTTGTTGTACAAATTCTTTTTTTTTTGTTTTCCTTTCTTTTTTATGTCTTTTTTTTTTTTTTTTTGGTTTATTCTCTTTTATTATTATTATTGATTGACATGGCAATTTTTGATTTTGATGACTGCCGACGATTTGTTGGAATGAGATGAGTTTGTTATAGCTTTAAGTAATCATTATTTATGTTCAGAGCAATAAAATTGCAAATCGCCAGCTTGTTTTCCATCTCTCCCCTCCTCACTCCCCTCACTCTAACTCTCTGCCAAACATTCTTCATAATTGTTTGGCCCAAAAAAAGTTTTGCATTTCATGTCTTCTTCCCTGTGCGTCCCTATCAATTTACCTGTTCTGAGAAAACTTTTTGATTGCCCAATTTGCTGGAAGAATGCTGCTGCCACCCAACTCAACCCACCTCCCTACCACCCACTTTCACTTCAAGTTCTTCTTTCCAGCCATTGCCGTTTATGGGGAAATGTTGTCTTAAACTGATGCTGCAAAACTTGAACAGAGAACCACTTGGAAAATCTAAAGCTATACGTAGCGTTGAGGTGACCACCAAATTTCCGAGAGCCACATGTGTCGAGAGCTCCGCCGCTGCCAACTCCTTGCCAGATAATGTGCAACAAAATAAATGGTGAAACTGACAACTTACTTGGATCTAGGTTTGGGTTAGAGTAGTAGGAGAACTGCTGCAGCAATTTTCTGACTGGACGATGACTTTTAAATTGTTTTATTGAGGTGCCAGTGTTGGTTGGAAAGTTTAGCAAGTGTAGAATAAATGAGCATGGAAGTCCATTTTGGAGCATTACAAAAAGCTTCACTGACTGACTATCTGGGTGGATGTTGGGGTAGGTGGTCAAGAGAAGGGACATCTAGTTAGCTAAGGATAGATACTTTTTTCTAAACCCTCCCCGTTCCACATAGTGGAGAGAATGTGATTGCGTGAAGCATGCAAAGTCAAATTACTTTCCTATTGCTTAAATCGTACACTAGTTAACAAAATTGATCCTTTTTATTATGTTAGTTTACTTTTTATTCTATAGAGTCAGTTAAATGATTATCAACTAAAGCGGAATTGCTTTGCCAAAAGAATGAAAATTTATGTCTTAAAAGCAATCTAATAATTTATATATCAATTTCATGAAAATCAGAAAAATTTAAAACGAAAATTTTGTTTCTTAGGGCATATCATATGTATCTTTCTATAGGAGAACTATTTCTATTTTGGAATTTTGTATCGATATATATCAAGTATATATATAATATATGTATATCTTTTTGTAGCAAAACTATTTCTATTACTCTTCAGAAAAATATCTAAGTAAGATCACAAAATAGCGAGCACTTTCAAATAAAAACTTTTCCAAAATGGAATTCTTTATAAATGGAGCTAAGAGTAATAGATTTGAAATATTTTTCATATAATTTATAGATCGTTGTCTTTATTATTCTTATATTGAGATATTGTTTAGTATCAGAAGTATCACCATAATGAGAGTTATTATTTATGTATTATTTATTTACAAGGTCTGAAATAGTATTACTTCTAAACCTGATGTCTTTCTACTTACAAATCATATACATATGTATGTAGATTAGACTAGACTGGATTAGCTATATTTTATTAACTTTTCAATTATCAAAATTAGAAATTTATTGGCACTTTCTGATAACATATTCTTATTTAAAGTTTAAAAAAATTAAAGCTGATATTTACTGAAACTATTTATATAGTTATTTCAAAAGATTTTATTCTCTCTAAAAACCATCCACAAAACTATTAAATATTACATTCTAAACTCTAGGTAAACTCTCTTAAAAAACTAATTTAAATTTAAGGAAACAGCAACTTGGACTATTGCCCAAGGAGAAGTTTCTTTTCTCTGGGTTGTTTCAAAAATCCAAAATTTAGATATATTTCCTGCAAATAAATAACATGATTTATGTGGCAATTTGAAACCTTGGAAAGTCCCTTATTAGGAGTATTACTGGCTCATGTTGCACAGTGGCATGGTTCTTTTTGGGATGCAGATGCACAGAGAGGGAGTGTTTGGGGGGCTTTTCCGTTCACGTCCAGCATTTATGTGCCATGTCACCATAATGGTGTTTCCAAACTTTTTCCTCTTGCCTAAGTAGCCCAAGCTTGGCTCTCGCTTCAATATGGCCTGATGACATGTTCTAACACAGACACACACAGACGCACACACACACGGCATGTGGAACATGTGCCACGGACGCAAAAACTGGTCATAAAATGTCGTTGTCAGGGCAAGGGCAAGCGCGATGACTCTAAGCTGCTGTCAATTGGCATTACCCAGGCAGTTGTGGGAGCAGAATGAGGATGAGGAAACTCTCTGCAACGTCATCGTCATCCTGTTTGGCCTCGAGGCAGGAGCTTAAACTGAAGCAATTTTCGTGTTGTCCTGTGTAGTGCGTTTATGTGTCTGCGTGTGTGTGTGTGTGTGTGTGTATGAGTACTGGGAAAGTTAATGCTGTCGCAGATTAAAACCAAAACATGAGCCCAGGCAGGATCTATCACCTGAAGGCAGGTCCAGGTATGGGTGCAGGTTCGGAGTGCCATGACGTCCCATGCCGTGGCATGTATATGGCATGCCTACCATTGGGTTTATATTAGCACAAGAGATTTAAGCGATTTTCCAGACACACACACACACAAAGAGAGATACATCACAGGAAGAGGAGTCATCCTTTATGCAGGGGAAAAAAAAAGAAAACACAACTTTTGCCCTCCAAAACAAAATCATTGAATTTCTGTAATCGAAACTCAACCAAAATGGCCATTCATAGAGTCCTCTGGCCAGAAAGTCAAATGGAAATGCTTTTGAAAATATAATGGGAATTCCGCAGAAAAGTTTTTGTGCTGCTCAACTTTTATGGCCACACAAAATGGAAGAATAGAAGATGAGTTTCAATACAAATTAAAATTTAAATGAGCTGCTGCTCCTGCTGCTGCTGCTGCTCCTTGGACTCCGTTTCCTTTGCCTGCTCCAACTCCAGCTCTGCCTCTTGACACGTGACAAAGTTCAACTGGCAATAAAAAATAAAGGAAAAATAAAAGATAGACAGTTTTGTAAGCACAATAAGGCAACGACTTGGAGATACTCTATAATCAATTTGAGTATTTATTTACTTAACTTTCTTATGGAGGGAAGAAAGGAACGTAATCATCTTTTTCTTTGTGGTGTCACCTATCGGGCAATGTTTTAGGTAGGCTAAAAAGGTTTACTCCTAATTGGTAATGTATTTTGTTTCCTTTAAAAATATGTAAATATTACCCTTAGAAGGCGTGGCAAGTAATTTAAACCATAGACGATTATCTAGGTAAACAATTTCTATAATCAAGATATAGATACGAAATAGTAAGAGTTCCAATACCAACTCGATAAATCTTAATCTCACGCATTCATTATACCCCTATCCATCATCCCCCTAGATTTATAGGGTATACAAATGCGATGAATTGAAGGAGAAGGCGTAAAATGTTCGAAACAATTTCAATAAGCTTTTCCTTTTCTGGGGAGCAGGAGCAGGCCAATGTCAGGATGAGGGCTAATAATAGAGAGAAAGAGAAAGAGAGAGAGAGAGAGAATGGGAGAGAGCGGACTGATGCCAGCTGAGCATTAAATTGATAAAAGCAAAAATGTTGCATTTAATTGGAAAAATGTTTTCAATGAATTTTCATTCATTTTCCCACCAGCACTCAACATGGGGCAGGAGTACCGGAGGCAGGCACCAGTAGCAGCAGCAACAACAAACAAATCGATTCGATTCGATTTCAGTTTGTTTGAATATTTTTTGTATTTGTTTTTGTTTTTATGGTATTTATATATGATGATGGGCAGAGAGGGTGGGCAGAGGCAGGGGGCAGGGGCTAGTGTTGGGAATTTGCTCCTCTGCTGCTATTGTAAACAGTCAAGCCGTGTAATTGAAAATGCCATGGGGCTAAATATTTAATTGTGTATATTTATTTATTTTAATTTTTCTTCTTTTTTTTTATATATATTCAGATTTTTATGTTGAATCAGAAAATGATAAGCAAAGAAAACTATATATACTATAGAAATGTAGCTGACTTTATTTTTATGCCATCAAGTTAATAAATTGAATATGAATCATTTTATATAGTTAATCAAGTGTTAATATTTCAATCAGTTAATGAATTTGTATTAAAGAAACTTAAAATGATATATGAAGCAATTGGAAAAGGAATTATTTAAACTTTTTCTAAGCATTTTATTTTTAAAAAGTTAAATAATTAAATTAATAAATTTATTAATAAGTTTTCTTTCAAATAGTTCTTTTAAATCATTCGAGTTCTTAGATAAAAATTTTTCTAAATTATGCAAATTTTCACGAAAAAGAGAAAATTTTAAATAATTAATAACTTTTTTATTTGGAGTACCTTTAATGCACTTCCTATGGATAACTGTGACTCTCCCTCTCTCTCTCTCTCTCTCTCTCTCATCAACAACCAAAATTCACATATTTTACAATTCAACATTCAAAAATTCTGTTTAGCCAAGCTTGGGGCAATTAAGTTGGTTCCTATAAAAGCACCGGAAACTGGCAACCTTTGGCAACCTTTGCCTCACCCCTCTCTAACACTTTCACCCTCTATTTGCACCCTTCTGTCATTGCCTTTTAGTTAGACTCTTCATCATTTTTTTCTCTCTCTCTCTCTCTCTCTGCAGTCAAAAGGCGCTAAAAACGCATTAAAATTAATTATGAGAAAAACTGGCCGCCATTTCCATATCCACTTTGTGGTTCTTCTACCTCTCTCATTCTCTCTCACCCTTTTGGCCAAGCATATGCAGATGATACATCATTTTTATGTATTTTTTTCTTTTTGCCAAGATTTCAAGCATTCCTCTCAGGTTAACTCATATGCACATTTTGTGCTCTCGTTCTGTGTTCACTTTTGCCTGCATCGTGGCTCACTTCAAAGTTAATTATGTTGACATAGTCAGTTTCAGTTATTTCTTTCTTCCAACCCTTTTTTATTATGTACCGCCTAGAACCCCGACCTCATCCCTTTTGCACCCAGCATGTATTAAGAATTCAAGCCACACCCCCCAAAGAGATGGAGCGGGAGAGGGAGGGGGAGTTAAGGTCCAACTGTTGGGTCGGCTGCCAAGTTACTCAAATTAATTAAGTTTCGCCTTTGCCAACATGAAGCATACGCCCATTGCGCCACCGCCCACAAAGTGAGTGAGGACCACCAACACCACCACCCTTCAATACCCAGTTGGAAAAATATCCCATCCTCCAGTTCACTTTCCCCCCTTCTCCCCTTTCTTTTTTATATGTTGCTGCAGGGTCTGCGGAGACTTTCAATTTTTTAGGTGACATTTGCCAGACGTCGAGAACGGTCGCCCCTCATGTTTAATATTTTCTAACCGCAGTCAAAGTGGATACGATACCCGCCCCCACTCCCACCACTCCCGAACGGAGGAAAGCTATAAGCTTTTGAAATTTAAAATTAATTGCTCTAGCGCAGTTTTAATTATTAAAAAACTATTGATGGAACTGTAGCTACGTAGGAGAAAAAAAAACACACGAAAAAGAAATAGAGTAAAACTTTTCTACTCAACTCTTAGACTTCCTTTCTCTGTCCTTGTGTGGGAAGAGAGTGTAAAGAGAGGAGGTAGGTAGGTAGGTAGGGTCAGGGCTAAAAGTCAATCAAAATAAGTTTTTGGCAACAACAACAAAAACAACTTGCAACAAAACGTGTGTGTGTGTGTGTGTGAGAAAAGGATGGGGGATATTCAAGTGACTTTTAAAAGCTTTTTCTGTGTTTTTTTTTTTTTCCTCACGAAAAGTAATTTAAAAAATTGATATACACTTGATATGTTTTTTTTTTTTGTTCAAGTTGTTTTCAAGTTAATTGATTAATTGTAAGCAAAGACAAAGGAAATTTAATAACAAAAACAAGAGGAAAAAATAACAATGTTTAATTATGTCAAATGTCATTGATAAATTATATAGTGGAGGATTGCCTATATGTATATAAAAATGTAAATCTACAAATGAGAGAATCATATGTTTATATAAAAAATAGATTGAATTAATACATGAATTAAACAGTAATCGACTAGTATTTGTATTCTATTAATATTTTACTATAGATTTTACGCGGTTTGAATAATTTTTTTTAATTAATGAAGTATGAAATGTACATATATGGAAGTATGTATATATACAGAATATTATACTTGTTGAATATATATTTTTATACATTGGTTTACACTTAAATTGCCGATCCATAAATGACCTTTTTACAGTTTGTTATATCATAAACTATTTTACATTTTGGTCTAAAGCAAACTTTTTCTTTAAAGTTAACTAAAACTATTTTCTTAAATTTAATTTACTTTAAAAGTTATTCTTAAGGTATATCAAAAAATTTATTTTTATAAGTTTATTCTTTTTTTTAAAACAGTCAATTTTACCCACCTAAAAGTTCTCAATCGATTAGTTCGCCAAACTAAAAAAAGGAGTTTTATACGTTTTGGAGCCTTACAAACTACTTTTTTCTTTGAAACTAACAAATTTTTTAGTGTTTCAGAATGCAATATTAGTCTTTGTGGAGGACAATTTCCTTATTCTATTGTTATCCTTTTTTGTAGGAAGGTATATAAGGGCTTAAGTTACTAAGGTCAGTCGATGCCCAAACATACTTTATATTCTTACACACAAATTTACATATACATATCTAAAAAAATTGGTCTTCTGGAAAGAAGAAATAATAACCTGATCTTTATTTTGTGAATTCCTTCTTCTACTTCGTCCTCTGCTTGTCTTTTATATTAATATTCCAACTCTAATTTATTTGTAAAGTGTTATAAATTTGAATTGATTCTTATAGCATTGTTTATAGTAAAGGTAGCTGCTATGTTTAGCTTTTTTAAATTGAATAGATAAGTAAATTAAAACAGACTTTAACGAGTTTCTACCACCATAACCATCTACACATAGCTTAAGTGGTATACCCAAGCTCATCTTACCATTGCTGACTTAAAGACATTAATCTATATCTACCTATGTATATCTATACAGTTCGTACAATCTTTTTGCATACACACATACATAATCAAGAATATTGTGAAATGAAATTAGTAACACAAAGGCAAGCAACTGACAAAAAACTTAGATCAACTTTGTTTTCCTAAATACAATACACTACTCAACCTATCGATTCTGCACCAAATATAATATTTGTTTTTAGTTTTGCAAAGTAATTATAGAGAAAAGTTTTCTTTATTATTATTATTATTATTATTATTATTATTATTATTATTATTATTATTATTAAAGTATTATTAAACTATCAACCTAACTATATTTTACAAGCACTGGCAACTAAGGCCTTCGGCTTAGACGAAAAACTACATCCATACACTAGCCTGGGATTCGAACCCGGATCCTCGTTGTTCAGTTGACTAAATGACTGGGCCACTTAGACAACTCATCTACCGAGGACTGCAAGTTTTCTTCTTATATCAGTATTTATTTTGGCATTTCACTTTTTATTTTCTTTCTTAGTTAGTTTAAACAAATTGTACAACTAACTACATATAGTAACTCATCGTAAACGTTGCGCAAATTTCAAAAACTACAAAAAAGTATAGAAATTTCTATTACTTATTAATACAAAGTTAAACAACATTCTTAATTTACTCTTGTTAAAAATATTCATAAAGCATTCATTTGCACATGCTTAATCTGCCTTAAGTTCGCGTTGTGTGTTTATTGTTCAATTACCGCAATGCAAAAGCCAAGAATATTTGCAAATATTCACAGTAAATTGTTAAGACAAAATAAAACAAGAAGAAATAAAAGATAATACCGAGGTGTTGTATGTAGTTACTCTTGCCTTATGATTAAAATTGCCCGGGTAACAACAACATGGTGAGAAGAGACGCATGGGGTATGAAAGGAAGTGGAACCCCAACACTTGCCTGTCATTTGGCTGAGTGCCGACTGGCATAGCAGATCTCTCATAGAGGATGAGGAGATACAAAAGGTGCGAAAAGTGGCACGCCACTTCAACTGGAGACAGAGAGAGATGTGGGGAAAAACCTGAAATGTGTTTAAAGTGCATTTATTGCTGTTGTTCCTTTGATTTTTCTTGCATTTTTCTTATATTATTTATGATCTGCGTAGATGAACAGCTGTCCAGTAGGCAAAAGATTTCTAACCCGGCGGCTATAACAAAATCCAGTTAATAAATTACAAAATCCATTTGAAAATTTGCACCATAAGCTAGACAAGAGATAATTGCTTTATTAGGAAAACCATTAAAAGGAAAAAAAATGGAAAAAGGTCACCAAATTTATTTTTATCGTTTATTATTAATATTAATTAAAAATATTTTTGGTACCCATTTCTTATGAATCTATTTAGGTTTTATGTTTGATTTACAGTTTTTCGTTTTTAATTGTTAAACTTAAAGTTATTCAATATTGTTATTATTATTAATTACAATTAGTTTTTGCTATAAATTTCAAATGAATCTATAAATTTTATAGTTTTTATATATATTTTGTAGTTTAATTTTTTATTACATTTCATTGAAAAAAAAAAATTCCCTTACATATAAATTTATTCCCATTTTGTTTTCTTTTCCTACAACCTTTTTTTTTTTTGTTTAAAAGGTTCAAATATAATTAAAAATTAATAATAAGCGGTTTGTTTTGTGCTTTGTTGTTAAATTGCTTGTTTTTCTTTTTCGTTTGTTGTTGTTTTTTCTTGGAATTCTTCGCCAAAAAAAAAAAAAAACGAACTCGTGTTTCCTTTTTGCAGGAGAGCATCTGGTTTTTGGCCATTGTAATTATGATGGAGAAGGACTCGGAAACGTGGCCACATGACGGAAGTTGGCCTAATCTTTTTTTTTTCGTTGGTGAACCCACACCTTTGTCTGTGTGTGCGTGTGTGTGTGTGTATAGTAGGTGCCTCATTGTTTCCCCTACATTTTTGGCCCTCTCTTCTACTGTTAGCTAAAAGCTCAAACGAGCATTAAAAACTCGTTTCAACTAAATATTTAAACAGTTTATTATGCTGGAAAAGCACACACATACACACAGACGTGCCACGCCTACACATATGCGGCGACGAGGGCGTGTCGCACTATAAATGCCGAGCCCTTTTTTTGCCTCTTGCATCCTGAACACCTCTTTCCCTCTCTTTCTCTCCCTGTCTCTATCCTTTTTTACACTCTCCTCTGTCGGTGTAAAATGGCGCGTGCAATGCGCCAAAAAGGAAATTTAAATTTGAATTAATTATGATGCCTCTTCCCTGTATGCAGGTTCTGGTCCTGGTCCTGTTTCTCGTTCTAGTCCTGGTTCATGGTCCTTGCTCTGCTCTGGTCCAGGCAGTCATTGCAATTTGTTGTTGTTGTTGTTGCTGTTGTCATAGCGGTTCTGCGGGTCTATGTGTGGCATATGGAGTGTTACATTTACCAAATAACAAATAATAGCACTTAACGCCCCAAACCAGGCGTGCAAGATTTTATATTTTATATGAAACATTGGGTTTTATTTCATTATTTTTCAACAAAATGAAAAACAAAATGAGCAACACATAGGACAACACTGTGCAAAATATTAACTGAAAATTAACTTCGACCCAAAGGCAAGGTTAAAAAAAGTTATGCTGCAAACTCTAGATTGAACTATTTAACTTTTATTTTGTAGAGTCGATAGAAGAAAGTAGTAATTTATTAATATTTATACCCTTGCTAGGGCATATTAATTTTGGTGAGAAGTTTGCAACGCATAGAGGGAAGCATTTCTGACTATATAAAGTAGATATATTCTTGATCAGCACGATGAGCAGTTTGCAAGGATATATAAACTTCGGCAAGGCCGAAGTTGGACCATCCTTCTAGTTTTTAGTTATTTTTTTAACATTTTGTTGACCTTAAACCGATATGAAGGTCATTTCAGGTATTCTTTATCTTTTTCTCGAAAATCTTTCATAATTTAATATCAGACCAAAGATTGTTTACCATACCTTGAAAATAGTATTGAAGTATTTTCTATACTATTTTTCTGAACGATCTATTTTTAGTTTTGTGAGATTGTCAAATACTTCCAGTTACAGAAACCAAATACCTTTCCTTAATCATTTTTTTTTTTCTGAACCGATATTTGTTAAAGTTGCCATATGATATAGTTGACTGATGCGACGACATAAGGATAATAAAAGAAATTATGCAGTAGAATAGGTAAAGAACTTAACAGTAACTTAACCATTTAGTTAAATGTTATTCAAAGCATAATTTAGGGAACTTATTTCATAATTAACTTTCATGCTAACAAATTCTAAAAATTCTCAAAGGATGAGAACAAGATCAAGTTAAACCTTTTCATAGCATACTTCAGGGAACTAAGTCTCTCAATTATCTATTACAACTACTAACAAAGACAAAACAGGCCCTATCAATGAAATCAAGTTAACGGATATAATCCCAACATTAACCTAACCTTCTAGTTGGTAGATTATATAGCATACTTTTGGGAGCTTAGTTCTGAATACACTTTCATGATCCCAAAGGCAAAAAGGCTCGAGCAATGAGATCAAGAACTAGATAATAAATAAAGATCATGAATAAAAAATATATATAAAAATTTGTAAATGAATGGGATAATAAAAAAAGATCAAGTAGGAGAAATAGTTAAAAATGTGTACATAATTATTTTTGATATCGGAATACTCCTCTTTTTATATGTAAAATGGTTTAATTATAGAATATCTTATATAGTTCCAGAGCTATGTATTCTAGGTCCTATCTGAATACTTTTTGATTTTATTTAACTTTTTTTAATACCTTCTACAATTATTTTCCATATTTTTTCCATTATAATGACAGAAATTTAATATACTTCAAGTATCATCAAATAAACTTTAAAATTAAGAACAAACAAACTTGAAACTTAAACTTTTTTCCGCCCGTGTAAGACAATAACAAAAACATTGAACTTAAATCCCCCAAAAAAAAAAAATTATACGAAAATTTACAAATTTTGCAAAATAAATTTAAAGTATGACAAAATAGAAAAGCAAAAAAGTTGCAAAACAAAAAAGTTGAAGTTGCAGTTAAAGTTTGTCCTCAAACTGTTGTTGAAGTATTTTGTTAAAGTGGTTGCAACTAAATCGGTTAAGCTGTTGCGCTTCAGTTACTTGCAACATTTTGTTGCTCCACAACAAAAATTTCAACAAAAACATTGCTGTTAAGCCTTTCACCAAGCCAAAAAGTAAACGATACCAAAGAATTTGGTAAATTTAACGAATTGTCAATTAATTGAACGACATTTTGCGACATGCAACAACGACTAAACGGCAATTCGATATTGCCACAAGGTCATTAACATTTAACGGGAATGTTTTGGTACATTTCTCTGTCCTCCGACTGACCGACTAACATGTCAATGGATAACCGAAATAGAAACATTCGCTACTCTTCCTTGCCAAATAAGATGGGGGGGGGGGATGGGGGGAGGTAAAATCAAGCATTCAAGTGTCATTAATTAGTCAGGAAACAACAACAACAACAACAGCGACAATCGATGACCGCTTTGGTGGTCAGGCCAACAGGCAATACCCACACACCAACTGTGAAAGGAGTTTTATTTTGGAGTTAGAGGCTGAGCCACGCCCATGCTTTTAATGCTTCATTTGGTCAACAGTAAAAGAAACTCTACATACATTTAGAGAGGGAGAGGGAATGTAGGGAAATGTTCTGCATTTGCGTTTAATTACGATATAATCCAGAGAAAATTGCCGTCTGCTGCATCGATGGAAAATCGATGGGGATTGGGCAAATTGGTGACTTCTTCTTCTTCTTCTTCTTATTTCACCCACCAAACACCATGTCAGGGCCAATGATCCGCCTATGGACAAGCCCGTTGACGTTGCTAACCCAATTAAACTGTCGCCCACCCAATGTAAAAAGAAAAACAACAGCAACAACAACAACAGTGTACTCATCTGCTCATCTCATTCACTGCAACAGTTGCTCTTCTGGCCAAACATCCCCTCTGCCTATACCCCCTTATACTCTTCTCCGTCTCTCAGTTCTGTCTCGGTCTATCTGTTGTGGATCACTGGCACTTTGCCCAAAAAACCGCAAAAGCAAAAAAGGCTCACCAAAAACGCTTCACTTCACTTCGCTTTCGCAGGCTTCAATAGCAATTTGGGAAAATTCCTTTTTAATTTCAACCGCAGCCGCTTGACGCCATTGCCAACCTCCAAAGCCATCAACCCGTCACCCGCTAACCGTCTCACCCTTTAGCCCTTGCCCCAAACGCATTCGGGATGAGAACGTGCTGTACGTGAATAAAGTGATTCGTTTATTTGTATGGAAAGCTGACGGTTCAATGTGAAAGTTGATGTTCGTAGAGTTTAGTTAGAGTTGATAGAAAACAATTTTACAGATTTTAAAATAGAATTGATTATAAGAAAGAATGAGTTTTCTTTCATTAGATTAAAAAAAAAATCTCATCTTTAATAATCATATCAATCTTCAACAGACATTATATCCACACATAAAAAAAAGGTACTTTGAGTCTTTACTGAATGATATAAGCATAAAATTATATAAAATAATAAAAAAAAAACCATGTCTAATTTTTCGTGATCTTCAAATTTAGTCAAAACCTCATTCAAGTTTGTATAGATTTCGTCCCTTGGTTTCTTTCTTTTCTTACTATTATAAGCCCGAAACTTTGGCTATAGTCTCCGTGATATAAGATAGATAATAACCAACTATTATTAAAAGATAATAGTACACAAAACTAGGAAATACTAAAAATTATCAACTTTTGGTAAACAATTTTTCTATTATTTTCAATTTCAAAAAACTTTTAGAGGGATATAATTTTCAAAGCAAAGCTTTTTCAAAATTTATAGTCAGATTAACTTTAAATCACATCGGATATTGTCCTTAAAATATGTGAAAACTGTCTACGAAAACTAAAATTCTATCAGATTTTTCATTGAGACTTCATTTAAAGAATTGAATTTGCAAATTGAAAGTTAATAAAATTACAAGATTACTTAAACTATGCAAAGAAACTTGAAAGTTAAATAAAGAAAATTAACTTTACTATGGATAAGCTAAGAAAATTGTGAGAAGGAGCAAAGACCAGGGACCTTTCCCTTATACGAAAGATACTTTTTAATTTTCTCATCGTTTCACTAAACTATCGCCTCACGTTTACATCCCTAATGCATTTAACATTTGGCAAATGTAAAATTGAATTGAATAATGTTAGTTCTTAGTTGGCGCAACGGCATATTTCATACAACCCATATCCATATTTCTTTCTTTTAGATGAAAACAATGCAAACAAATTTCAATGGCATAGTGGAAAATTTCATTAACACCAACCAAGGGCTAGACATAATCATGGATTCAAGTACATGGCAATTCTTTAGAATATTTTGTCTTGTCTCGTTTCGTTGTTTTTGGTTATTTTCTACATTTGCTTTCTGTTTTCGCTGTCTGGGGCCAAAAATCAGATTTGCGTAAATTTCGCGCTAATAATGGAGTCTGCTGCTGTCGTCTGGCTATAGTCAATTTCAACTGACTGTAACTGGGGAATAAGAGGAAAATTTCTTCTGCTCATTTTCTTTTTCTTCTTCATCGTTTCGTACTGTTAATTGTTTCGCCCTTTTGCACTTTTTTGTCAACGGAAACGGAAGTGTGAGAAAGTTGAGCCGCGAAGAAGAAGAACTTTTTTTTTTATCTGTCATCATCTACTTATTCAGTGCTTTAGCATATAGAATACACTCGTATGTATGTTTGTACGTATGTAAAGATATATTTGAGTTGTGCAAACATGTGAAAATTCATGCAAATTTTCATTTGCTCTTTTTACTTTTACTTTTTTGTTTTTTTCGGGACCAAAGATTTTTCTTTCGTTTTCATTTTATTTACTTGTCTCAACGTGTTGACTTTTGCTCCCTTGGCCTTGGGGGCTGCTTTATCTTTAGTCGTCCTTTTTCCATTGTTTAACTTGATCAAAGTTATATCCTTGCAATGCATTTCCTTTGAGCCCGTGCAATTATAAATAATATAAAAAAAATTGTTATATATATATATATATAAAATATTATATTTATATTTTTGTTTTGCCTTTTCCTTCGTTTCTTGTTTGCAAAACATTTTTAATTAGGTTGCCTACGTTTTATATTTTTTTTCTGCGTTTGTTATTTTTCCTTCTTCATTTTTTTTCTTTTTCTGCATGTCTTGTTTATCTTTCACTTTTTGCAAATCGATGATGCAGAATATATGTATAAATATGAAAAAATAGATGAAACAAAAAAAGAAAAATGAGAATTCTATAAATATTTTGATTTCATTATTTGTTGGGTCAGTGAATTTATTTATTATTAAAAGTGGGGAACAAAAGCAAAGGAAAAAAAACAACGAAATGAATTAATGTTTTAAATATTATTAATGCCCTCAAATTCATAATCAATTGTATTTAATTTATAAATATTTACTTTTTTACAATTATTCTATCAATTGTTTTTATATTTAGTTTACACTTTTTTTTTGGTTATTGCTGTTTAATTTTACACAATTGACATTATCAACAAATCAATTAATTTCGAATGACTTAAATTAGTTTAGTATTAAATTGCAAAGGTTTTTTCTTACCGAGAAATAGAAATGTGAAATAATTTAGTTGTAATTTTTATTTTCTTCTATGTTTCATATTAGAAAGAAAGAAAAGAAAGAAATTAGAAACCAAATGTTGCCCGAGGGCGAAACATTTATTTGTACAGAAACATCTCATACGCAGTGTAGACACCAAATAACGATAGAAATAAATAGAAAAAGAGACAGAGAGAGATGGAGAGAGAGAGAGAGAGAGTATGTGTATGAGATAGCAATATGGTCTATCCTTGAGGCAGGCATCCTTTGTTTGTAATTAATTTCAATATAGCGAAGCATTACAAGTGAAGCTCAGTAAATTTCAAAGATGCTGCGAAGCCAATAAACTCCAACGGGAATGTGATGGGTTTCATGGCAAGGAGGAGAGGGTGAGAGAGGGAGAGAGTCCTGGTGTGAGTCGAGGAGGGGGTGGATGGAGTCAGTTGGTTTTTGGATGTTTCGAACACATTTCTGGTATATTGCACACGCGAGACGCGTGAGATGAAAGGAAATGCTAAAATTTAAACTTGGAACACGTGGAAAGCAGAAAGCAAAGTATGTTGCCTGCTTTTGGGTGGGTTGAAGGAGGCCAAACGATTCTGTCGGGTATTACTTTGAGCCATAAAAGTAGTAAAATTATGTTGACTGAAAAACAGCGGCAGTGCTTACCAAAAGGCGGAAGGGAAGGCGTGGCATTCAGCACACACACACACAAACAAATACTCCTCGACTCGCACTCATTTTGCAACAAAAGCAGATAAAAGTAACTTGCCTGGCGTTTTAGTTAAAATATTTGCACATTCGAGATACTTTTTGTTTGTGTGTGTGTGTGTGTGCGTGTATATGTGTGTGGTGTTTTTCGCAGATACATTTCGCTATTTGGTTTCGCTGTTCATTTTCTTTCGCATATTGACTGGGGAATTGCTGGCAACCAAAAATGAGAGCACTCGAAATGAGAAATACAAAAAGGAAAATTGCTGGGGCCATGGCATAATTTCAATTTTCACAAAAAAAAAAATACCAGAAGAGAAGAATTGTTGAAAAATGGCAAAATGTGAAATGAGTAAAACAGAAAATACAGACAGACTTATGCAAACATAACTGTAAAACGAAGAAAAACTGAAAATTTAGAAAATGCCATTTCAAAATAAAGCATTTTCAATGGAAAAACTCTTTGGCCAAAATGAATATGAATTGGTTCTATTCTACGTATCAATGAGAAATCATGAAAATATTTGCAAATATCTTGAACTTAAATCAAATATAAATGAATTTTAATTGTAAAGATGAATACGACGAGTTTTCTATAGTAAAAGCATTCTCTTTATAGTTGAAAGTTAGAAAGAGAGCTCTAAAGGGATATAAGTTGTTGTAAAATATAAAGCAAACATTAGATGATTTAAGGAACTTTAAAAATTTAGTCATTTCTAGATGAAGCTGGTAAGAGAAGGCAAAGCTTTGGAGGTCAGACTGTCCGTTGGAAGAGGAAATAAGAAAAGCAAAGTTAAGAAAGCAAGTCAGAAAAGCTTTATTATGGTTGGTATTATAATATATCATAAATATAAAGTTTATAGTATAAGTATATTAAAAACTTGTCAGGCTATCCGTTAAATAACGCCAAATAACGCCAAACTAATCAAAGTAAGTCTAGTTATTGCTTCTACACTTGATCCTAATTGAGATCTGAAGACTATTAGAAAGAGTTGTACTTAGAGTAAAACGAAAATTTCTATATTAAAGTTAACTATTTCAACTGTAAACTTTTGACTAAAAAGATAAGTATTGAAATTTTGATTGCTTTATATTTAAATCTATTGGATCATCTTGTACCAGATCCCTTAAGTTTCTTTACTTATTTTATACATGAAAGTCTCATAAAATCCAGACCATTTCAACAGTATTTGCGAAATTGCTTAATAACTTTGCTAAACTGTTGATTCTTCTGCATTTTCCACATTCAAATGATTCTACATATAACAATTAAAGTAAACCCACAAATCTGATAATGTTCTTAGCTGGCAATTGTTTCCTAGAGCGAATAGTTTATGTTCAGTTTGAAATATGACATTTGGTCTATAATTGTATCAGCAATTGGTATGTATATGCTGAATGGCCAAATAGTGCTTCTATTATGTGGTTAAGTTCAATGGCCGCACAAGTTGTTTCATTTTGGTCCATTTGGCTACTATTGCCGCAATTAACAAACACTCGATTTAATGCTCCTTAATGAGCTTGCATGCGATTAATTTTCCACTTGAGCTGTTGATTTTCACGCTGCCACTAGATGAAAATGTCTTGCTGCAGATGCTGCCATAAATCATATTGCATTGTCATTGAGAGCAAAGAGAAGGCAAAGGAGATGGAGGAGTAGGAGACTAAGCTGATCCTGAGACTGAGATACTGACATGATACTGAAGAGTTGGGAGCAGTTTCGTTGGTGGTGGCAAATGCACAGTTGCCTACTTAATATTTGTAGCCAACTATGCTTCCGCTACGAATGACTACCAAAGCAACTCCATCTCTACAGAGAGCAAGAGATAGAGGAAGGGAGATAGAGAGAGCACTCACGTCAGATGTCACTAATCTAAATTTATGCAAATTGCCAACTGTCTGAGTTGGCTCACATACGCGCTCCCGCCAGCGGCAGATTCCGATTCCAAATGCAACGACTTCAACTGTAACTCCGACTACTCTGACTCTTTGCAACAGTTGTAAAAAAAAAATGCAGCTAAATTCAAATTTGACATGACAGAGGCGGAGGAGAAGTCAAAGACAGCAGAGACCAGAGAAAGAATGAAAGAGAGAAAGAGAGAGAGAGATAGAGAGGGAGTCGCCCGCCTGGTAGATAGGCAAATATCTCTATATATGTATATTTAATTTTTCTACTTTTTTTTCTGCTACTCTTTCTCTCTCCCATTCATTTGAGATGCAGTTCTCGTGCTTCAGTTACAAGTTGCCAGTTCGTTGCCTGGCAAGCTCTTATTAAATTAAAAACGAAGGCGTTTAAGTGGCATCGTTTCAAATCTCTGATATGCAAAGAGAGAGAGAGAGAGAGGGAGATGGAAAAAAAAAATCAACTCACACACATTTTTGAAATAACTCAACCGTAAGCAAAACTCCAACTCAGAACGAAATTAATTGAAAAAGTTACACGCTTCGGTAAGTCGACTATAGGAGTTGTAGTAAGGGGATTCGCAGTTGATTAGACCAGGCCCAGATCACACCATATACAATGATGTTCTCCTTATGCAAAAGCAAATCTGGAAAGAACTTTATCCATTTCGTTGCAAAAACTTACCATTACGTTTCGGTATTCCCCCCTTGCTCTAAAGATTGGGTATTTGTGAGCTGTAAGCTCACAGGCTCACAGCTTGTAACTGGCTTTGCATGCCTTTCAGTTTCATTATCGCAAAAAAAAAAAAAAGAAACCGGCACGCGATGCCAAAACGTATAGGTAAGGCCTCCACGTTGGCCGCCATTTACAAGTCGGCGCGTTTGTAATCGCTGCAGTTCCTCTCTGTTCTCCCTCTTTTGCTCTGTCTTATGCTGGCACTCATCGTGCCCATATGCAAAGCGACAAAGTGTGAAATTTCAGGCGCACACACACGCACACACATGTGTGCGAGTGTGTCTGCCTTGAGGGAGAAAACCAGACGATGGAGAGTGAAGAGGAGAGAGATTACAGATGACCAGCTGGCTCTTATTTGCCCTGCTCCCATATGTAAGTGCAAAATCGTTGAAATGTACCAAAATGGAACTTTAGCTAATTAATGGAGACCACCGATTACGAGGGGAAAGATTGAAAATGAAAGCAACTATAGTGAAATAATGGAATTTTTTAAAACTTAAAACTATTTCCATGGCCACATTAAAAAGAAAGAAAAAGAGATATAACATGATAATTCAAGCAACATCTTCATTTCGTTTGTTTTTTTTAACTATAAATTTTGTAAGCAGTCAGTGAGTTTTCCCTTTGGTTTGCTATCGCTCCTTTTGCAGTTCCTTTCAGGGCAACATTTGTCAGTGGTCGTCTTGTTTCGCACATCCCTGCCCCACCCACTCACTGCCTTTATTTTATTTGCACTTTCCTTTCGCAACGAACGAAAGATATAACAATTTCAACCTATAATTTATTCCAACTAAATCCTTTCGCCGCCACTTACAACACAGTAAGAAACGTAACAAGAGGAAGACAAAGCTGAAGTGAAAGATAGAAGGCATGCAAGTAGAAGAAGCGGGAGGTGAAGTTATAGGAGAGGGGATTGGTTGGCGAAAATAAATTAAATGGAAATCATTTGTCTTGCTCAACAAAATATCAAGCAAATGGGCAACAACAAGTGTCAGCTCTAGAGAAAATTTGCATAAAGAAATAATATTCATTTTTAAACGAGTTGTTGGTGCGAGGGGAGAGGAGCAACAAGAAATGAGAAAGGATTTGAACATGTCAAAATTGTCCTTGACGGTTTTTGGTTAAAACAATTTTATTTCCCAGAGATAGATTAGTTTAACGTTTGTGCTCAGTTTTAAACTTTTCTATACATATATTTTCTGTCTTCTCCTTTCGGGACGAGTTTAAAGACGCCCTAAAGTATGCAGCAAAAGTTGTACTTTAGTTTGTTTCCTTTTTCTTAGATATTTTGCGCCTTTTTGTTGGTTTTCTTGTTGGCCTCCACTTTGGCAGGGAACTAAAGCGCTTTGAGGCTTATCACAACTTAACTATACCAAATAGCAGACTTTGTCCAGTCAGGCCAATTTTCATGGACACGCCCCCATAAACAAACTGAGACACACCCATACGCCCCCCAAAACAGCGGTCCAAACTATGTGGCAGCTGAAAATCTCAGCTAAGGTTTGGCGAAGGGTGTATTGAGGTAGTGTGGTGGGGGGGGGGAGAGACGATTAACAAGATTAAAAGCACCATTAAATGCTTTGATTCCCGGGCTTCAAGTTAAGACCACGCAACCGCAGATACGCAAATGTATCTCGACAAGATGCAGAGATACTTTTGGTCCTCGTTGTTGGTTGTTTTTGGCAAACAGGACGCACCCAATAATTTATACTCAGTTCGCCTCTGGGCCGAAAGTTGTTAAAGGAACACATGTTTGTGGCCTACGGAAGGAATCTCAATGTGTACTTCATGGATACATGTATGCATGTATGTAAGTTTGAATGTTTGTATGCATGTGTATGTATGTGGTTGTATCTGTATCTGTAGATGGCATATGTTGAATTCCTTTTTGCCTGCTGCCTGTGAGACGTAAATTACGTTAAATTGCTGTTAAGTAGAATAGCAAAATTATTCAGATACAAATGTATCTTGGGGTATCCCTCAGCGGAACACAGCTTCATTCTTGCATATGTATGTATGTATCTGTATCCGTTTCGCTTGATTGATTCTCCTTTGCCCGGATTGGTTTCCAGTTGGTTCAAGTTTGCCTCGAGGGGCTTAACCCTTACCCATGGCACACTTAATCCCAATTTGCAAACGTACAAATCAGTTTTAGTTGCTTGTATTTCTTATTTGCCCGCAAACTAAATTATATATTCATTCACTCTACACGTGGCACACGACAACTAGAAGAGAAGAGAGGCAAAGGGAAGAGGGAATGGTTAACTAAACTGGGCTCCCTAACTGATTTTCTCTATAGCCAATGTCAATTGATTGATCCACTTGGGAAATTGTTTTTAAGACTTAAAAAATAAACTTGGAAATGGGAATAATAAAGCAACATCTGTCAATGAATATGATGAAATTTACGAGGGTCATTTAAAGAGTAACCTTAAAAACGAATTGAAATACTCGAAAAAACTATAATGAGTGTAACTGAGGAATGTGTATCAATAAATGTTATTGCTAAATAATGTTCTATAGATCGGTGTTTTCTTAATTAGCAGTGGTCCAATATGAGGGAGTGAAGTAGTTGTTGAAACAGCCGCTTAATGTACGGGCTAAAAAGGGCTAAGCAGTATCCTAACTTCAAGACTAAGCCTTTACTGAGGAGAAAATGAGTAAAACAAATAATGTAAAGGAGAAGAAGGAAGTAATGAATATGAATAGTAGAATGGAGTAGTAGAAAAGCAGCTGTAGTAAAAACTATAAAAGAGTAGTTAAAGTCGAGTGGAAAGGAGTCAAAGAATTGCAATAGAAAGGAGTGTAAAAAAGGATAACACAAAGAAAGATAAAAACGCATTATAGAATGGAGTGTAAATAAGATAAGTTTTGGAAAAGGGAGCTGAAGGGATTAATTAAAAGTGTAGTAGAAGAGACTAGCAGAAATATTTTTAGTTTAAGGAAGTATTAGTAGTATATAGAAATAGGAGTATATATTAGTAGTAGAAAGAATTAGTCGTAGTAGCAAAAAGATAAAGATACAGTGGTAGAAAGACGAAGCACAATGAGTAGTAAAAATTGGAAGTAGAAAGTAGTATAAGAAAGTAGAAGAAGTAAATAGTGGATGGGAATAGTTGAAAAAAATAGTAGAAGAAAATAGTAGAGAAAAATAGTGAAATTAGCAGAAGATGTTAGAATAAAGTAGTAGAAATAAGTAAAAACAAGTAGCAGTAGGAAATTGTAGAAGAAAATAGTAGAAGAAAGTAGTAGGAGGAAATAGTAAAAGAAAATAGTGGAAGGAAGTAATATAAGAAAGTAGTAGAAGTAAGTAAAAACAAGTAGCCGAAGTATACGAAAGTAGTAGAAGAAAATAGTAAAAGGAAATAGTAAGAGAAAATGGTAGAAGGAAGTAACATAAGAAAGTAATAGAAGTAAGCAAAAATAACATAAGAAAGTATAAAAAGAAGGTAATAGAAGTAATCGAAAATAGGTAGTAAAAGTAATACGAAAGTAGTAGAATGAAATATTAGAAGGAGGTAGTGGAAGAAAGAAATAGAAGAAGTAAGTAGTAACAGTATACATATGTAACCATTGAAATAATAAATAATAGTGTTAGCCAAAAGGTAGTAGTAGTAGAATGAATATAGGAGAAGTATTAGTGAAAACAAGTTGCAATAGTAGCAAGTAGTATGGGAAGTAGTGTTTGTTGTAGTAGAAAGAAGTAGCAAGAGTAGCAGAGGAAAGATGAAAGAGCAGCGTCAGGAAACAGTATGACTTAATAGTTTAAAGTAGTAATATTAGAAATACGTAAGGAAAAGTAGTAGTAGTAGTAGTAAAAGAGTAGTAAAACGAAAAAACAGTTAAAATAATCTCTGAAGAAAAAAAAAGCAATCAATAAATGATAGTAATGTTAGCAGAAATCAGTAGCTGTAATAGAGAAAAGTAGTAGTCCTGCAAAGTACTTACAATTAGCTGTAGAACTTTTTTGATCTCTCTTAACTTGTGTGATTACTTACTAAACAACCCTCTTTTATAACTATGAGTATATATTATATGAATTAAATCTAGTTGATGTTAAAATTCCTTTCGAATACCTCAATTAATTATTCCATTCTCCTATTCAATTCAACAAAATGGCTGAAATTCCAACAAAATGGTGTTAGTTGTTGTTTGTTCATTTTTCGTTTTTTTTTTTTTTTTGTTTTTTGTTTTTTGGAATTTCTCTCCTCTCAACAAGTTTAACATAAATTGCATTTTCATTTGTAAAACTATTTTAACCTTGCAATTTGAAATTAAATTTCCATTTCTATATACGCACACAATTTCATTAGGCAATTCCATATAAAATTTATAAATGGCTTAATGTACAAATATATATATACATATAAAATACAACAAAACAAAAAAACAAACAACAATAAAACCAAAAACCTTAACTCTGCAATTTTAATTCGTTTATAATGTGTGAAACAATAGTGCGAAAAAGGTTCGAAAGGTGAGACAAATGTTAGAAATAAAATGCAATTTCAAATGCATACAATTGTTGTTATTTATTTGTTTTTGTTGTTGTTTCTGTTATTTTCATTATAATTGTTGTTTTGGATAAGTAAAATTTATTACGATTTTTGTAGCAACAATTGCCAGAGTTAAGCATTAAATGAAATTAAATACAAAAACCATTGCAAAATTACATTTAGAGTCAGTGGCAACAGCAGCCCAAAAGCAACAACAACAACAACAACAATAGCAGCAGCAACAACAAAGAGACCAGTCCATGCCACATAAATGAGCAAAAATAATTTTATGGCAAAATGCAGCGGCGTTAAGTTGGCTGCGGTTGCCAGTGGTCCTCTGTTGGCCAGGGCTCTGGTCCTGGTCCTAGCCATGGCCCAGCCACATGCAGCAACAGCAGCAGCAGCAAACAGAAAGGCAGCAGCAACAACTAATTTAAATTGAAATTAAAATTGATTGTTTTTTAAACGCGCAACGAGGCAAAGGCACAAAATGATGCAGGGCATAGTCAGTAGCAAAAGGATGAGGAGGAGAAGAAGCTGAATGTGGGGAGAATATGGTGGGGGGGTTGGTTGTTAGTAGGCGTAGTAGTAGGCTGCTGCTGCTGGTTGGCCACGTCATTTGCAACAATGCCAACAAACAATGAATAATGGGCTAAAAGAGCGGAACGCTTCAATATGTCCAACAAGCAAACAAATTCGTTAACAAATGTTTGAAATTACAACAAGAACAATAACAACAACTAAATTGTATCGACATATAAATGCATATCTTTTGTATACTCTACAATTTGGTTTTTAAATGAAATATCTTAAATTGTTTTACAATAAAATGCTAAAGAAGAAAAGTGTAGCCCAAAATATGGAAAATTATATGTTTTCAAGTATCCCAAATGAGAGAATATTATTTGGACTGCAATTCATATTCGAAATCCACTCGCTAGGGTGAGGCAATTGGTCATTTTTTTTACAGTTACATAAGTTAAATATGTTGAGGCAATAATTAGTTATAACATTGTTAATTTTAATGTATTATAGCTAATTTTATGAAAAAATGAATAATAAATATGTTATTTCGTTGGTTTAAAGACAGTCGGTAACAATAGGTAACTGCAGAGTGATCTTCCTAACTTTATTTTGACCTAAAGATTGTTGGAGTGTGCGACCTATGTAAAACAGTAATTTTCCTTTAAATTAGGCAATATAAACGTTGTAGGTGCATTCGAATTTAAGGAAACATCTAAGACAATGCGACGCATAAGTTTTAGTGGTTTGACATTTGTAGATCTTTTAGTTCAACCAACATTCCATTTGCCTTTACATTGTAAACGAGTAAGAAACATCTGAGTTGTTGATGCAAAGTAAGTTAAATAGTTCAACATATATAAACGCAAGTATTTTTTGAACTTCCAGAACACCTTAGGAATCGTCCAGAAGTTCATATATGTATATTGATGAAAATATTTTTTAAACCTGCAATTTCCTTTGACCTTTATGAAGATAATACTTTGATTGTACTGCTAAAGTTGGGATTTGTCAAGTATTATTTTAGAATTCACCTAAGACTTCGATGTATGTATTGTAATATGCAAAGCATAACCAGATCTCAGCTACAGTTGAGTTGTATATCTAATGATTTTGCATCTGCCTTCGAAAAGCAGAACTCTTCTAATATTATATATTTTCAGTTTCATCTTAAGTTGAAAATTCTAATAGGATACATATATTGAGTTTAAACATGTTGAAATTTTTGAAAGAAGTTTAAAGATTGAGCTTTATAATGTATAATTAGCATGGATCGAAAATTCTCAAATTCTTCTGAATATAATTGCAAAGTTTTGCTCTCTAATTCCAACTAATTCTAATGACGTTAAGTGATCATAATGAAACAACTTGAAGTGAATCATTCTGCACTCAGCAACTTTTCTAAATTTAAGTCTTAAAATATCCGGCATTAGGCTTCTCTCTCTACAGATCAATGTGATAGTTCAAAGTGCAACAAACTTATTTACAAAGTGAATAGTTTCCATTGCAAAAAGGCAAAGTGAATTTGCAACAGAGAACGCGTGCCACTCGCATGCACTCACTCCCACTCGTACACACACTCACATGCACTCAATTATTCGAAGTGTGTGTGTGCGTGTGTGCTTTGTGTCGCTTTTGCTTCGTCGGCTTGTATGTTCGTATGTATGTATGTATGTGAATATATTTTTAGCAAAAATTGTGGCTAATTTTTTTTTTGTTGCATAGCCAAATTAAATTTTGCAGCTGTTGTTGCACGTGCAACTGCAGTTACATACTGATTGGACACGCCTCCTTGTGCCCTCCCCCTCTTGTCCAATTGTTTGGGGCAAATGTATCCTATAATTGCCGCCATCATCATGGGGCACTAATATGGCTTGGGTCTGCATTTGGTTATTTTGCTGTATTTAATTTTTCCTCTTTTTGTGTTTTTGGATGCTGCGCTCAATTAACTGAGTTTGCCTGTTGCCTTTTTTTCTTGCTGTTTAGCGGCTAATTTGGCCTTTACATTTATGTATTTGTATGCGTGTATGTACATACATATAAGTATGGCAAATTTTTGGCTAATTGCATGGCCAACAGCGAAAAGGGTAAACGGCACATACAACAAAGCCAAATGCATTTTCAGGTTTGATGGGTTAAGGCAATTCGAATTGCGTGACTTATTGAAGAATTTTGTTCGATACTAAAGGAGAAAGAGACAAAGAGAGAGTGAGATAGAGAAAGAGAGAGAGAGCCATGCTGCATCTAGCAATCAGTCAGTGAGTCAGTCAGTCCGTCAGTCCACTTGTTTTGCCTATTTGTATCTAGTCGTTTGAACCCTTGAAACTGTGTCAGTGGGTGAAAGATTTTTCGTTGCATTTGCAGCGTCAAATGATGCGTGCCACACTGACTGAGTGACAGACATTGTAGTTCTTGTTGTGACTGTTACGCCAGGATGCGTTTTTTTGGAAACGAAACATTCAAACTGACAGCCAAACAGAAACCTAATGGAAAAGAGTCCTAGTGAAAAATGAGTGCCGAAAGCCAACAAGAAAGAGAGAAGAGAACGAAAGGATACCAACATAATTAGAAATGAAGTTGAATACGATTTGTCTGTCAATGTAGACTAAATAAATCCAAGTTAGTTAAGTAAGTGATAAATGAAAAACAACTAACACATAACAGAACTTTTTCTACTCCTACAAAAAATATGAAAAATTTGCAACTATTCTAATCAAATGTAGGCGGATCAAAGTGTTTTGCGCCCTTTCTGGAAGAAAGAAAAAACCATCTCTCTTACAAATTACCTTCTTTGTGGTCATAAATATTAGCCTTGAACATATTTCACTCAATTCCCAAACGATCGCCTTAGAGACTCTGCACAAGTATTCAATTTCTACAAGTTTTATGGTAAAGTACCATTAAATTAGTTGTAAAAAGGCCAAAAGAAACGATCAAACGAACGGACGAATGAATTTTTTCTTTTTTTTTTTTAAGTAAAAGCCAGCCGACGAAATTGCACATTTTACAAGTTTAAAGTCTCGTAAAGAGCCAGAGGAATCTCCTCCTACAGATCGTAGTGAGTTGCTTTTTGGTTAATTTATTTCTAAAACAACTCTATCGCGATCACCTGGCGACGAACGAATGTTGTGGTCCCCCATAAAGCTAACGATTTATGGCCCAAGTCTGCAACAATTTGACAAGCAAATTGCTATAATTTCTTCAACTTTGAAAGAGGACTGCAAAAAAAAAAAAAAAGTGTAGATCGCAGTAGAGGGGGAGGATGTGGAATTTTTTTTCGCGCTTTTATCTGCTGGAAATTTATGTAAGCGATAAAATCTCAATGACTACTGGTGGAGTGGATCCAGAATGGGGAGTAACTTCAAATGCCCCCAAAGGCATCATCATTTGAGTGGCTGAGGATCACAATCATCCGTTAAATTGCTATAATTTCATTTGGTTTACGACCTGTGCATAGAATCTCTCGATCGTTTTTTTTTACTCTCTAGTTAACTTGGCCCCACACAGCTCTATCTATGTACATATGTATATTTCTGCTTCAAGTGTAGACAGTTTGAGTTGAGTTTTTGAAATATTTCAGCAACATTTTTTTACACCACACAACTTGAAAGGAAGTATACCAATTTGCTTATCTTACTCTCATAAATAAGTTGGTTATTGAATAGAAAGTTTTTACTTGTTGGTTAGTGTCATTGATTCAATTAGGCTTGCAAAATGTTGCAAGAATTGCTAAGTGAATTTCGCATATTAAAAAGTCAAATGGAAATTCCAATTAAATCAGTTTTAAGCAAAACAAATGTGTGTAGTGTGTGTGTGGTCCTCATACGAAAAGTTACCCGTTCCACTCGTTCGTTCATATATGACACACAAATTACTTCAAAGATCAACAAAATTGCTCATAAACAGACGGCACAGAGTAAACCTTCTGGTCCAGCGAGCTCATAAATCGCCTTGGCAATCATCATTAAAAATTCAAAAAGAATACAACAGGGAAAAGAATTGCACATAAAATCTACAAAAAAAAAAATGTATATAAATGATTTTCTTCAAAAGCTTTTTTTTTACTCTTCTTCCTTGCACATAAAAAATTTCTCATAAAAATTAAAAAGAAAATCAGATTTAGGTTTCCTTCAGACTTCGTCTTATTTGTTTAAAATAAATATTCCATACTTTGTTGACGAAAGCTTTTACGATCCGATGGCGGCTGTGAATTATCACAAAAAAAAAAGTAAGAAAAACTTTTCTTTTTTTGCCATTTTATGGGAATTTACACTAATTGTTGGTGTGTGCAATTGGGGTTTGGGTTCGGGTGAGAAATGTGGGAGAAAAGGAAATTTGATGGCACTTAGAAAGCTGTTAATCCTAATTTTATGTTTTACGTTTTGGCTTTGGACTTTGGGGCCAATTTAATGGCTCAGTTCTTTTGCCTCATAATAATAATACTGCTGATTCCGCCACCCCCCCCTCACTCTCTCTCCCGGTCATGTTTGAAACATAAATTTGCGTTCGAATTAAAAAAAAAAAAAGTAACAGAAGCAAACCAAATTATGTTGGGGAGATAAGCCCATCCACTTGAGATGCTTTCTTAACAGCTTAGTTAGTTTAATTACGATTACATTAATAAGGAATTTAAATGCTGTCCAGAGAATTTCGTAAAACATTTTGATTATTCAGTATGACTTAACTATACCCTACTGAATAAAGTTTTAAAAGAATTTGAAACTTGGAAACTTTATCCGTTAAACTTTAAAAGTTAAAACTTTTGCCCTGCAGATCGATAACAAACATATCTGTCAAATGAAGTTGCCATATTGTCTTGATTCTGTCAAACTGACAATTTGTATCTGCCTATCGATATGCAGCTTTTAACATTTACCAACACTATGTGATTCAGCATATTGGCAAATGCAGAAATTCTTGGAATTTAATTATTCTTATAAAGGGGAAAGCCATGGATGTAACATTCAGTCGTGCAGCTCCCAAATATACTTTGCGTATATTAAGTGTAAGTTATATGCAAAAACTGTAAAATTAGGTTTATTTATATCATCTTTGAACTTTCCCAGCTGGGCATACACAATTGTCTGGGTTGCAATGATGTGGTTTTGCAATTCTCCTCCCAAAATGTTCACTTTTTGCTTTATAAACTGGCAGATAGTGTGGAGAATACAAATAGCACTACCATGGCCATAACTCCAGTGGTTCATGCATTGAAATTGTTGTGCACTACGGATTATGCCACTATGGAGAGCTTAGAGAATGTACCACTTTTCGAGATCGGTCGGGGTATGGTCGAGATGAGTTTTAAAATTGAAAGAGTTGGTCCAGAAGACTATGCAGAGTATAATGATTCTGACGAAGAATTGGATATGGAGCCCAGCACCTCAAGCCAGGCAAAAGCTAGAGAATTGGAGCGATTGCAGCGTAGGCAACAGCGCGGTCGCCGCAGTGGCAGTCGTCGTCGTAATCCCTCCAGAAAGATTCAAGTGTTCCGTCGCTTTGAAATGATTGACGAACTCGAATCGGTCTTCTATCAGTTGAACAATGGCAGTATACGTCAGATTGGCATTGAACAATTTCATAAGAAATTTTTTGTGCCAACACAACATTCTTTGGATCATTTGCATAATCTGCAACGTAGTTTTGCTGGCAACTTTCTAAAGCTAATACATGCCGATATGTATTGCTATAGAGAATTCAAGTGAGAGTTATGGAAATTTCTATTCCAAACAAGTTGTAATACTTGGTATACCACCTTTTCAGATCCGATTCAAATCCCTTTGATAAGTTCATTGATCTCTTTATGCGTACTAAAAATGGACATAATGAGTTCTTGAGTAAATTGACTACCAATTGCCTGGTTGCCATTGAAGCATCTCGCCGCTTGGAACGTCATTTTGTTCTCAAGGTATTTGGTGAAGTACATCGCATGTTTGAGTACATAACAGCGAATGAGTATACGGTGATGTTTTATGTGCCACGTTTGGACTCTTATCAACCACTAGATCAAGTGGTAAGTTAGCTAAAAAGAAGATTCTTCTATGCGAATTTATTAATCCTTGAAACTGATTCCATTTGCTAGACTGTCGATGACTTTGATTTGCGTAATGTACGCACTCATATTAAAATGACGCATGTTGATGATACCATTTTGTGGAATCAAGCTGATCATAATATAATAGATTTATTATTAATATCCTTTCAATTGGCTTTGGCTTGCATGGCCAATCAATCCATGTTGTTTTTGGGACAATTGGATAAGGTATTAACTATATATAATCTTATCAGCAATCGATTTGAACTATTTTCTTTTAGCTCAATGAATTTGTTTGCCATCAATATGCCACAGCATTTTTTATGAATAGTGTTTTTCGAAAGGATCCCAAAGCTCCGGTAAAGTTTAAACTAAATGGAAAGTATTTAAAATTATATTAATAACTTTGTTTTTTTTGAAGACTTGGGTTTGCAATCGTTATTTGCAACGCATTATGGAACTCGGCGAATCTATGGACATAAACATCTTTATAGAGTATCCCAGTCGCTTGACTCTACTAGAGGAGAAACAGAATGTTATCAAGTGTAAACAATATTATAATGAGCAAACTGATAAACTAGTGTGGCATATATTTGAGGATTTTACTGAAAATCAAAATATATTTCAAAGTCAACTTAAAGGAATTATTAACTGAAGGTATAACTTAATCTATTTGTATAATTAGTTAGTTTATAATCAACTAATGGGAAAAACTTTTTCTATAATTTTCAATATGAAAAATTGAAATAAACTTATCAATCAAATCATATAAATTATAAAGCTATAGTTTTCAAGAAGTTTGCTTTGAGTAATTGAAGTTTATTTCATATCGACTTTGAGTTTTAAATATATATTTTATAACTTTGATTTTTCAAGAAATTTTTAATTAAGATTTTAAACTAAAATCATATAAGTTACAAAGCTATGAAGTGTCGAGACAGTTTGCTTTGAGAAAATGAAATAAACATTATGTTAAGTTTCAGTTGTAAATATTTACTTTAAAACACTGATTTTAAGAAAAAGGTTTAGATATCTTATATTATATTATATTTGTGAAATTTTTGAATGAAAAATGGATTTAATTTCATAATGATTTTGATATTTAAGTTTATGTGGCATTAATAAGCATTTTCAAGAAGTTTTCAATGAAAAATCCAAATCAATTCTATAATGATTTGTAAGTCAAAATGTATATTTTATAGCTAAGATTTTGAAAGAAAAGTTTTGAAGAAAAATTTCAGCTAATGTCAAAATGATTTATGTTATTAAAATTCATATACTATAACTTAAAATTTCAGAAAATTTTCAGTAAAAAATATAAATTAATTTTACAATATGATTCTGAAATTATATATATATGTAGGTACATACATATAGTATAGTATTTTATGTATGTATGGTATAACTAAGATCTTTCTATAACGTTTTTAACGTTTTTGTTCTATTTTATATAAACTTTAGCCACTGTTTAGTTAATACTAAAAACCTCGCCCACATTCTAACCATGCCTCGGCATCTGCAATTACCAACGTTTTTATTGTCGCTTCGGTTTTTTGTTGTTGTTGTTGCTTTTGGTGATGGTTACACCTGCGTTTCCTGGTCTGTCTGGTTCTTTCGTTTTACTTGCCAGTGCTCGTAATTCGAAATGTTTACGGTACATTTAATTTCATTTGGATTATTACAATATGCTTTAGGTGGAGTAGAAATTGAGAATTTTTGGCTGTTTGTTTGCTGTAGCTGCTGTAGCTGATGCTGCCACTGGCGTTTACCTCTCTCTTTCTCTCTGTGTGTGGTGTGTGTTTGTGTGTGTCACTATGCACCATTTGCCAAGCCGAACAATGAGCCATGGAGAGCTCATGGATTCATGGTTTGCCTCCACCAGGTGTATAACATTGGGGACATATTTCATTGTTGTTGCCAAAGTGTAATTGCGAATTCCAGACAAATGTGAAATTTGAATTTACAAGTTTAACTTTTCTTGTGAAATCATTTGGCTCACAAGGACGAACTCTCTGACTACTGTACTTTAGCAACCGAAAGAGAAAGACAGAGAGAGAGGCACCAACGACTGCTCCTTTTATGTGGTGTGTGTGTGTGTGTGTATGAGTCAAGTGTGCAATTCTCGACTTAGTTCATTTGTTCCATTTCAACGCTTGCCTTACGTTGTTATAAAAGAGGAGCTGGAGTTTTTGTGGGGAGGGGTTGGGGGGGTTGAAGGACAAAACGTATGGTGACTCGTACATCTTTTGCCAGGCCGCATAAACAAATGTACTTCTTGCCGCTGCTGCTGCTGACTCCTACACTCTTACTCTTCCCTTACTGATTTGGCCTAGCATGTGCCAGCACTTTCAATCTCAACATTCGTTCTAGTCCTAGTCGTCCTCCTTCTTGTTGTCGTCGTCGTCGTCGTCGTCGTTGTCGTCAGAGCTCACACAATGGCAACCGTTGCCATATTTCCGGCTTTTTTTTTCCTTCTCTTCTTCGTCTATTGTTGTTTCTTGCTCTTTGTATGCTATGTGAAGACTTAGTTTCAACTGGAACCTAACTCTTGTTATAGATTTCTTAGAGTTAGGGTATATTATGTTCAATGAAATTCGTCAAGATTCAAATAAAATCTGAGAATAATTATATAGAATAAATCATTTGATAGGTAAAAACAATTCCATGACTATTGAAGCATAATAATTTTAAAAGTATTATAATGATACTTTAGGATATATGGCATATTCGCCTTTTATCTGCTACTTTTTATATATGTATATATATATATCTATATTGAATAGTAGTTCTCTTGCTTTGGTTTCCATTTGTTTTGTATTTTTTTTCCCTTTTGTAATATGGCTTGTAAGCTCTCCTCTTGCCATAGGGAGCTTTTGTGTTCGAGCGTCATACCGAAAAAGTTGCATTTCACGTTTTGTTGGATACGATTCTGGCTCCTGGCTTCTGGCTATAGGGACTCACCAACTCTGGGAGCTCTTCAATTCGGTTTTGCTTCTTTTCATATTTTGTTCAACGTTTTTTCTTTGGGTGTGTGTGTGTGTGTGTTGTGTGTGTTTTCTCAATGTTTTTGTGTAATACTTCAGACCAACCCAAAAAGCCAAAGCCAAAGTGGTGTGTTCCGGTCTGCCGCATAAAACATTGCCACGCCCCCTTCCCTACAAACACATACACATGGAGATATACATAGACATATACACTCACACACACACACACATTCACACAAATACAATTAGACTCTTGGTTTGTTGGTTCAACTTGTTTGCTTACATTCAACTTATTTCACTTCCACAGCGATAGTTTTCTTTCTCATTCTCTCGCTCTCTTTCTATGCTATAGCTTTTGTCCTGGCTCGTCCTGTAAAGTTTTTGTTACCAAAAAGTTTTACTCATCGTCATTGTGTTTAGGAAGCGACTTAACTTAATTTTGTGGATTTCCATGCATTTCTCTCAGTAAGATGAAATTCTCTCTATGTTTGCTCTTTCATTGTTGTAGTTTTTGCTTCTCGTGTTGTTGCTGTTGTTTCTGATGGTTAAGTGAATCGTAGATATATATATACAAACATACATACGTTACATGTTATGTACATTCCCAATTACTTACTTACATATGTATCCGCAATATAAGTATTAACTATGATTGCACAACTATTCTGTTCATTTGTGGCACAAATTTCCAGTGAATGAATCCTTAAAATGAAAATAGGGAAAATGTTATAATTAGTGATATATAACACAAAGGTTATTTGGCAGGATTTGGAATTTGTGAAGGATGGAAAAAGGTGGAAAAAGTTTAATTAAATGCTAAGAGATGTTAGTTTCAAATCAGTTACTGGAATATTTCTTAAGAAATTTAAGCTTTAGTTAATCTCTTTTAAAGAATAAATTAAATTTATATTGGACAAAGTTAATTTTGCCTTCGGTAGTAATAGCATTAGTATTGGGTATCAGTACTCAGCTGGGAAAGTCTTCAAATAATAAATCTTATACAATAAAAGTTTATCATATAGGCAACAAAAACCTGATTTTAAAGGTTTCATTAGAGGTTATATAAAGTATCTGCTCAGGGGCGGATCCAGGGGCATATTTTGGTGTGTAACTCAATGAAAAAAAATCCTTCATTGAAAAAAATTTATTCTTCGTGTTTGTGTGAACATAAGTTTCATACATTTAAATTAATACGATGTTTGTCATTTTACAAAGTCTTCCTAAGTAACCTCGAAGTCTTAATTACAAAACTACGCTTATCAAGTGAAAAACACACTCAAAATTTTCAAAACTTGATGAACTTGATTATTTTCCGAGATTAAATACTCTCATTTGAAGCCCAATCACAATGAATTGAATGGAATTGAACTCAAATTATTGTGAAAATAGAGGGGAATACATTTTAAGTGTCCTTGAAAACAAATAAAGATCACTTGTCTTATTTTTTTGTTCCTAGAAACCTTTTAGTGGGAGTCTTCCCCCTCGTGGATCCGCCACTGTATCTGCTTTTATATACTAAAGGATTTCAAAACAATTTACGTTTTAAATAACCCAAAATACTACCATAAAACTTTACTCTAATACCATAAAATTACTTACTTTTGATTGTTTGTTTAGGTGCAATCTATTCAATTAGAAAGAACAATCAAATTTGTTGGCCTATTAACTTTTATGTTAATTAACATGAATAGCAGATCTATTATAAGCCCAACCAATTAGATACTATATTATTTGATTCAAATTATTGAAATCTATTTGGTTTTTAAAACCTATTTATAAATTCAAAATCCTTAAAGACAGCAACAAATTCACTTAGAACTTAGCATTTACAAAGGTGAAGAACTATTGCTAATTGACCTACTTTATTCAGATAGAATAATAATAATAAATTTATAGCAAATTGTAACTACTCCAACTTTCAAAACAAACCAAAGTACAGGTTCTAAACAAATTTCTAAATTCTTAGACTAATATACATACTTTCCAATTTCTTAAACTAACTTTTCTGCAGTCAATGTTTCATTTAAATACCAAAATTGTCTATTTTAGGAAAGAAAAGCCATAACGCCCTGAGCCATTCATAGCCTCAAGTGACTCCTTTATATAGTCTTCACTTTAAATTTAATTACTTTATGCAATTTCTAAAGGCTTGAGAGCCAAATTTACATAAAAAGAAAACCAAACAAAATACTTACATATGGAAATTTAAATAACAACAACAATTTTTTTTCTTTTTTTTTTTGATTTTTGACTAAAACTTGATTACATGAAAATCAAATGAACATAAAGACATGTTCAAGCACAATTTTGTGGCTTTTAAATTGCAAGAATGAATACGTTTTTAAAGGATTTCGCTCGACGGGTAATGGGTAGATGCAGTAGGGAGGGGGCGGGCTGGCCGGAATGTTGGCGAAAACATCAAAGTCAACATGAATTTAAACTTGTCGTTTGTTGCATTTGTCAAATGCAGGCAAAAGAGAACCTTTGACTAAAAAATGTTGTTGTTGCTGTAGTTGGTTATTGACAGGCACACACCAACACAAACACACACACACACACACAGTGTAAAGTTTGTGCCTTGTTTTAGAAATTTGCCGTCTGCTTTTCTGATTGTTGAAACTGTGCCAACTATGTTTTTTATACCCTGTACCCATAGGGTAAAAGGGTATATTAAAGTCGCCAAAATGTATGTAACAGGCAGAATTAAGCATTTCCGACCCTATAAAGTATATATATTCTTGATCAGCATCAACAGCCGAGTCGATTGAGACATGTCCGTCTGTCCGTCTGTCCGTCTGTCCGTCTGTCCGTCTGTCCGTCCGTCCGTCTGTCCGTCTGTCCGTCCGTCCGTCCGTATGAACACCTAGATCTCAGAGACTATAAAAGATAGAGCATCCAAATTTGGTGTGAACATGCGTCTAGTGTGTACACAGATCAAGTTTATTTCAAATTTTTGCCACGCCCACTTCCGCCCCCGCAAATCGCGAAAACGTATTACTAGAGCTGTATTAAAGATATCGTATTCTTACTTGGCACACCTAATTTTATAACAAAACTGTACCAGCTCACCAAATTTTGTCGAAATCGGACAATAAATATCGGAGATATACCTATATGACTTTTGCACTGAATTGCCAAGGCGACATTGGCTGCCAAGAGTGAGCGAGACAGTATGCGTTCGCTGTTGCTGCATGTTATAGAGAATTTTGCATGAAATTTATGGCGATTTCGAGGATATTCTATTTCATTTAATATAACTAGTTGGTACAGGGTATACTCAATGTCGGCAGGGACGACTTGCTTGCTTCATTTTTTCCTTGTTGCTTGTTGTTGGCCTGACAACTTCATCATGAAGCAAAACGAGCAATGTTCATTCTCATCACTAGCAAAATGAACAAAAAACATGCAAAAAAAAAAAAAAAACTCGTTGGGCAAATGTTTTGCCATGATTCTTCTCCTTTATGACGTCCTCCTGCAACTTGGCTAGTATATATAAACACAACACTTGGCCCAGTTTATTGATGATGGAATGGAATGAAATGGTAGGTGTTATAGATGTCTCTAAGTAGTCCACTTACCATTTGAAGTAATCTCTCTTCTCTTGTGCAGTTTTTTAGCTTTATGTAATTAAATTTATATACTTATTTGTCATGATCTGCATACAATGTACAACTTTTGAAAGCCTATTTTGCTTGGCTATTAATTTCAAGTGTTTCATTTGCTCAGAATTTTCCCCCTCTCTTCCTCTGCCATCTGTTTAACCCTCCTTTCCCAACTTCCCAAATTGGACACATGTTTGGTCTTGTAAAAATGTCATGTTAATTTGTGGATTGTGCTCCCCAAATGGAGCATGGACATGGACCTGGTACATGGACAGTGTCTCTCTGTGTGTTTGTCTCTACTGAAACTGGAACATGCAAATAAATGTCTCCACCGACCCATCCACCCACACACGCATCCAAAAAAAAACCAACCCGAATTGGCCCCGGCATGAACTTTTTTTTCGGATGCCCTCAAGATTTATGAGTGAATCTGATAAGTGCTGCCAATAAATTTTGCGAACAACAATTTACAATGTTCATTGCAGAGCTCTTGATGGGTATATGTGAGTGTGTGTGTGTGTGTTTGTTTGTGGATGGGAATACAAATGGACAGAGGTATGTAGAGTGGTTGAATAGGGAACTCCAAAGTCCGAAGTAAAAATATTTTTGGTTATTTTTATGACCATTTTGGGTGAGAGTTGAATAAACAGTTCGGCAATTGAAAATACATATGTACTAGCTGATCATTCTATTGGGTGTAAGTACTCTCTCTCTCATACAAATTCCTAATGACTCGCATTTTAGATAGTTTATAAACAAGGGAAGAATTATATGAAATGGTTTATAAGTATAAAATGTGGTAAATATTGTCTCTTAACTCATATAGCACTTGGTTTAGGTGGCTCAATTGATAGTTGAAATGTTTATAATTGCTTATAAACAAGTATTTGCATTAACTTGTTTCAACGTTTATGTTTGTTTGATGAAATTTATTTATTTGGTCTAAAAACAACGTTTGATGAAGTCTAATTCCTTACTCTAAAAACAAAATTTCCATAAATAAAGAACTTCTGTTTGTAGAGCAAAAGAATAAACTTCATTGGACAATCGAAAACATTTAAATTAAAGGTTAATCTAAAATTGGAATTGAAAATGCTCTCCAAAATTATGGATTACCCCATGTGAACATACATATGTATATATTACATATAGCATTTATTTATTTACTAAATTAAATTTAAAGGAAACGAATGCATTCCCACCCTTTTTCTTTTTTTCTACTTGGTTTGCTTTAAAAGTTCATCATAATGAAAATATATACAGCCCAAATTTGCAATTACCATCAGTTGAAGAAAGGAAAAATTTGAGCAAATAGTCATAGGAAGAGACAAATTTGGCAAAAGTAAATCTAAAAAATGAACTTCCTGGTAATTCTATAGTAAAAGTTTCCATTTAGATATTAAAAGCAACAAAAAGGAACAATCTATCATACCGTTTTGGGAGGTAGAGAGATCTACAACAGAACATACAAAGACAAAAAACAAACTAATTGTACCTTCTAAAATCATATAAAAATATGTTCACATTCTAGATAATGATGTTGAAACTAAGTATTTCCTTCAGACTTAGGCAAAGGAAGAGAAAAATAAGACAAAATAATTAGCTATATCAAAAATTTAAGCTATTCTTCAATTTTTTTCTGAATGTAGTAATTTGATTGATAAAAGCAATAACCAGTGAAGCTCTTAGGATTGCCTCAATTATAGTAAGAGGGATGTTCTAGAAAATTGAATTAGATATTACAATAACAAAGTAATTCTAATAGAGGTCAGCTTGATCAACATTCCAAATTTTGTCATACTCCATAGGGATTCATGTAAAGAAAGTTCATGGAGCAAAAGCAACTGGAAACTGATTAAATTTATGGACTTACCACAACTTTTTGTTTACTTTCAGACAGTTGAAACTTGCATTCCTTTTTTACTTTTGCATATGTGTATCCACAGTCCGAAATCTCATTTGAAAAAATGCCTAAGAACTATTTCTAAAATTTTAAAGTTGAGATATTTTAAATTGTTTTTCAGTTTGATAAATTCTTTTGTAGTAACAGTTTTTGCATTTTTCCAAAGGCATCATTAAAATTAAAAACCAAAAACCAAAAAAAGAAAAAAAAATCTCTTTCCCCCTCTTTCCAACTGAAATGAAAAGGATAACCCGCAAAAGAATGGACAGACAATTTTGGAAAAGTTTTTTGGCCAAGGAAGAAGAAGAAACTAAAGGGGCCGAGAGCACATGACAATGACTCTGGACCCAAATTGTGGGGAGAGGAGTGGAAAGGAGCGAAGTGGACTGGTTGAAGGGGTGGTGGCGATTGTCAAAAGTTTGGAAGCCCTTGCAGTGTTCACAAACATAAAAATTTTATTCATGACGGAAGCAATACTCAAATTTCATCTATTAATATCTGGGCAAGGGTCTACAGTGAGCAAGAGAGAGAGGAGGATGGAGAGTCAGAGTTGGGGAAAACTAAAACTAGAGATGCTACTGAAGCTTGGACTCCCAGATGTCAGCTCATTCTAGGCAATGTGTATCCCTAGCATCTGTCCAACTGTCAGTCCAACTGTCTGTTTGACTAACTGACAGACCAGCACACACACACACACACTGAGGCAGACACATATAAACAAATACGCATACAGATGCGGTTGCATCAAGCCTGAGTGCACATTGCCAACATAACCTCAAATTGCATTCCTAATTCCTTTTATACCGCTTCACCGTACTCGGCCTCGTCCTCGTCCTGTTACTCATCCTCATCTCCTTGCCTCATTCTCTCTCAAACCACTTTTTGCAAAATGTGCAATTTCCGCTTGAAGGCGAACACACAGTGTACCCATGTACCCATACCCCGCATTCCTCTGACCATCCCACATCCCCAAGAGTTACCAGACATTGGAATATTTGGTAGAAGAGAAAATTTATTAGAATCATTTTATTATTTTGCGGGCAACTTCATGTTGGCATCAACATACATACGTCATATTTTCATTCAAATGCAATGGGTGTGTGTGTGTGTATGTGTGTGTGTGTGTGGGTAAAGGGCGACATCAGGTGGAAGACACTAGAAGCATTCACAAAATTTTGGACAATGTAATATCTGGGCCACAAAAAAAAAAAAAAAAAGAAACTGCAAACTAAACAGAGAACTAAATTCAAGCAATGAGGAAAAGGAAAATTGCAACTTTTTCACAAATTGGACAGATTTCATGCAAATATTTTATATTAAATGTATCATTCGATTGAGAAAATTTTACAAAAAGTTCCCTTTCTCCCTCTATCTCTCTCTGGTAACTGGCGTCTCATCATTTCATTGGCGTTGCAGTTGCAAATGAAATGTAGCAGAATGCACATAACTTTTTTAATGCCCTTGTCGAGGGTATTAAGAATTTGGTCAAATGTTTGTAATGCAGATAAACCCATAAAGTATATACATTGTTGAACAGCATTGATATTAAGCTGATCTAGCCATGTCTGCCTTTACATCTGTCCGTTTCTTTGCAAATTTTTAGTATTCGTTTTGAAGCTATATGAATGATAATCGGTATATAAGCTTCTTAAGCATACAAGTCGCTTAGGTTCATTAATTGTTCCTATCGGATCACTAGAAGCTATAGCTTACATAGGAATTATAGGACTAAAACATGTTTTATGCTCTTGCAAGTACTCTAGCTCCCCAGAAGTAACAAAAAACCGTCGAATCGTCTTCTAAATTTCTCTGTTCCCTTTAAGATTTCTTTAATGCTCAACCACTGCAAGGGTATTAAAAGTTCTCCACGTCTGAAACTAATTTCTTTTGATTTTTTCTTCCATTTTCGCTGAATCGACTAGTACTGAAAGATTTATGATATCAAAAATGGTGCCTCATAAAATATACACACACCTTTTCGTAGCAGTCCATACGAAGAGAATCTAAACCTATATAGGATGGGTGTGGGATTTGGGTGTGTGTGGGTGGTGTAGTCCACCGATGCCGTTGTGACGATAAAGTCATTGTTTTATATATATATGTATCTGTGTGAGTCGCCTGGCTTGGCAGTTGCAGCTTTCGGTTGGATGATTGCATTTTGGCAGCATTTTTTATGCGTTCATCATGTGGTCAGCATAAAGTTGGCCAAAATGTCTTGATATACCCCCGAATACAACTGAAAAAGCAACATGTTGCCAATTTTAAAGTCTGAGCATCGTAAATCACAGTGTTCCCTCGCCGAACCCAAAACCAAATTGAAAAATTTTAACACATTTGAATAGGAGGGAAATTCTAATTTTGAGTCCAAGACAATTTATTCCACTAGACGCATATCATCTATATACTGGGCGCATAATAATTTGTACAATCCAAAACGACACATAAAATATTATGGAGGTGGTCCTAACGCCATTGGGGTACCATTTTGTTAGTTTTGTCTGCGGGGTAGAGAGGTTCCATATTTAGTCATTGTATTAATTAGTTAGTGCTTTCTACTTACTTGTGCTGTAATTGTTGTTGTTACCCTTTGTAAATTTCAAAGAATCGTGCATTGAAGGTGAACTAGTTAGAAGATTACAATATATAATAAAATTATATCAATATTTTAAATACTCTTACTTTAGTCCATTGCGTATATCTCTGTAGTTCATTGTATCATATTGAGATTTCAGTCGTTGATTTTGTTGCATTTGTTGTTGTTGTTGCTGCTGATGTTGTTGTTGTTGATGTTGTTGATGTTGGGTCTGATTGTGCATGTGATTCTGTTGTTGTTGTTGTTGTTGCTGTTGCTGTTGATAGGGCGAATTGCTAAAGTTGGCTTGATGATAGCCCCACATTTGATTGCCATTCCAATTTGATGGACTAATCCCAGCGGCTGTAGATCCACCCACCAAACGTCCTTGATGCATTTGATTATATTGACTCATTTGTGGAATTTGCCCCATTTGTGGCATAGCCGACATACTCTGAAGATCAGGAATGACGGCATTCATGCCAGGAGCATCAATGGAACCAGCATCCATTGGTAGCATAGTCATACTATTCAATGGTGTGACAGATCCAAATGGCAATCTTGTAGACATGGTCATTGGAGCACTTTGTGGCAACATGCCCATTGGCATAGTTTGCATCGGCATGACACCATTACCTCCTTGCATGGGAAAGGACATCTGTCCCGTCGTCGTCATGGCAGGCATCTGCATTTGTGTATTTAGATTCATTTGGGGTGGCAGAGACATGGGCATACCTCCGCCGTTACCACCCAAATTTCCCATTTGACCACCCTGTGACATAGTCATCATCTAAGGCAAGAGATTCATCCTTAAACTTAAGGAAAAGTTAAGGATATTTAAACTTTACCTTATTTCCATTGCTATCAATGCCACCAAAATCAGCTTCATATGGTACCGAACAGAAATTCATTTTACGCGAAAAAGCAAAAATGTTTTTTAACTTTAAAAATAATTTAGTTAAAATTTTGTGATTTTTTTTTTTACAAATTTTGTTTCTCTAGAGAGAGATCTGAACGTTACAAGCTATAACTAAGAACTGACTACAGACTGAAGAAAAATTTACTAGGTAAAAAAACCAAAAATTACAGCCTACTGGGATTTCGAAAAAAAAAGGAAAATATTGCTTAGTATAGAAAATTTCAATCAGTAGGCCTTTTTAATTTTCAGACATTTACAAAATTCTTTGTTAAAATATTTGGTTTATTAATGCAAAGAAATAAAATAAACAAAGACACATCAAGTTGTCATTTCAATTGCTACCTGTTTAAGATAAAATCACATCACTTGAGGCAAGACCAACATTCTGTTTGTATACAATGTCCTTCCCTAATGTCATATGAGATGAGTCGTAATGAGGAACTTGCTCGATTATCTGGCCATTTGAAGCCCAAATCTGTTAACAGAATTGTTGGACTATTGACAATTGCAGAGCTCATGCAGTTATTAGCCAAGAAACGAATGATTAGGAAACGTTCAAATCATTCACTTTCTGAACGTAAAGCAAATCGTATTCCTATAATCTATAAAAATGGTCTAAAGCCACCTAGAGACAGTGATATGGAAAGTATTGTCGACTATGATGATGATGATGATGATTACAGTTTGTTTGAATAAAAAACGTTCCAATGTTCTCTCATACTTGTACATAATTAAGGTTAATCTGTTGTACATATTCCCCATGGTGGTTGGATTTCCCTATAGTAAGCGTTACTTTACCTCTCTCCAATTAGGTTTTTTTTTTTGCTTTCTACCAAACACAATTAATTTTACCTTCGCTTGTCATTTTATTGTTTATCTACATAAATACAGGACATTGGTAGTGTTGCCGGTTCGCTTCAGCAAACCTTTACCTTTACCTGTCTGTTGCCTAAGCTGGCATGCCATTTATTCAGCGTCCTGACTTCGGATATCCTTCTGCTGGCCATGGCCGTGTAGTTGCCACACCATTTATGCCATTAAGTCATTAGCTTTGTTTAACAAATAACAAACTGTCAATGAGTTGATTAACGATGTTTTTCGCATGAACTGCAATTAGCCGTTGCTGTTGCCGTTGCCGTTGCCGTTGCCATTGCTGTTGCTGTTGGTGTTGCTGTGGCCGTCTCCTTCACTGATAAATGGGTGTGATTTTGCGCCCAGCTCCGGCACAAGTTGACTTTGAGATGGGGCTGCTATTGATGCGGCCTGCGGCATGAACACTTTGCCGCCGACCCCATCTACTTTTTCTAAGCTGCCGTCACTTGGCAATTATTGTGTATATTGTGCTTCAAGTCAATGGCATTTGCCACAGTCATAGCCAGAGCCAGTATCAGAGTTACCGCCCCCCCCCCCCCCTCATCATCGTCAGCGGCAATTACACCCGTTGACAAGTGTAATGTCAGCCAACTGTGGCCACCATCATCACCCAACACCAGCTCCAGACTCATCCTGTTGCTGGCGACGTGACGAGCTTCATCACTCACTAACAGGCTCACCATTTACTTACTCGCTCACTCACTCACTCACTCACTCATTCGTTCGTTCGCTCACTTAGTCATTCATTCATTCACTTGGCAACTAAACGACACTTGCCTCAATTCGATTTTTGTAATATATTTTCCATAAACAGGTCCGGCTCTCATACTAAGAGTTGGTATAAGAAAGTTAAGGCTGAAGATAAATACAATTGCATACTTTTAGGTAAATTTTCGAAGCAGAGAAAAGCTTTTCTCCAATTATATATATAATATTGAAACCTTTTTTGTTGAAATTGTACCAAGTCGTTGGTAAATTTCAATTTAAAAACCTACTTACAGAAAGTAGATGACAATTTGATATATGTATTACTATATTTTCATAGACAAAGCTTTCGTAATATGAACAATTTCATCGATTAAGAATCATATATTTAGGTGATTATCATTTATAAAACTTCTAAATTTGATTCCTCTCCATGATCTACAAAAACAAATTCCATTTGTGGGCTTTTGGAAGAATGCAAAAGAGCGAGTAAGGAAAAGTTAGACAAAATTGTGTGTCATATTCAATATTAAGACATAAATTAGGTCTACATTCGAATAATTAATTAATAATTTTAATTTCCTCTTTGCAACTATCTATTCATATTCAAAAGTTGTAACTTTCCAATTCGAATGGTCAAAATAGGCTTTCTTTTCCGAAATTTTGGCATCTATGTATATCGGAAGAAGTTAGTACCCAATTTGGCATAATCAAAATGAGATTTTCTTATCCCAAAAGTACCCAATGAAACTATCATTTCTACTTTTAAACAAAAGAACTATTACTTCTTACTGATTACTGTTTCACATCATAGTCCGCTCCTGTTTAAAACATTGACAATGTAATTATTATGCAAAAATGCATTGGGCTAACTCTTTAGCAACCGTATTGTAAAACCTCTTTCTACAAATATTATTTAGCTAAATACGTGAGGGGCTTAAATACATACAGACGCAATTATATATACAGCTACTTACATACATACATATATACGTATATATATAGAATGTTTATATGTTTTTGCACATAAAATAAATTAGTTTTCTGGTCTGTATTGGCGCTAATTGCCTTAGCCAGAAAGTTAATTATGCCAAAAATTTGAAATTTTCAAAATTGGACTTGTCAAAAACATTTTGACATTTCCCTTTCCCGTTGCCGCCATACTCTTCTCCCCCCCCCCTTTAAAAATCCATTCATTAGACAACCCTTTTTCCCCCTCAGCTTTCCTCAGTTTCAGTGTCAGTGTTTTGTCGAGGAAATTAGTTTTACAAACTTTTTGCGTTTTAGCATTTTGCACTCTTTTTTTGTTTTAGTGGACTGTATTTACTGTATTTGTTGTTGTTGTTGGTTTTCACACTCATTTTTGTAAAATAGTTATTAGCACTCAAATATCAATCATGAATGAGGAAATTATATTATCATATTTATTCTATGAAAATGCCGAGTTGTTCATTTTTGTAACTAAATAGACGATGCCCACAATTGATATGGTTGCAAATACCGAACAAAAAAAAAAACACATTATTACTAATGTGAAGTACCGAGAAAAGTGGAAAAGTGGTTGTGAAAAACACGGGGAAAAGTGTGCGTAATTAAATGGGATGTTGATGTTAATGAATGCGTAAAGTTTAAATAATTGCATTAAAATTGTATTTGAAATTGTTGTTATGTAAATGGTGTAACTAATGACTCGAGTGGATATAGGATAGCTTGCCATGGCCCCCAGAGCAGAGGAGAGGCGCGGCAGGTTACGGTAGATAAATACATTTTGTGCATTGTTTGCAGTAAATTTTTTTTTTCTAATGAAATTGTTGTTCAAATTAAATTTGATATTGGATGTTATCCAAAATGAGTTTTGAGCTTTTCTAACAATTTTTGTGAAAATTTATTTTGCTAGAATTTTTAATGGGTGTGAAATTAATACAAATTCAAATTGAATAAAACATCAGATAGATGTGTAAAATTTTTGGAAAATTTAATTGAAGTGAAACGGGAATAATCATTCTATTCAATTGATTTTTTTTTTTTTTTTGTAATTTTATTTTGATAGAATTTTAAGCTAGTGGAAACATACATACTTATTTATACAATTATACTTTTAAATGTATTACGAAAATATTATATAAAAAATTATCAACAATATTTAACAGACAATACAAATTTATAATGTGTGTAAAATTTGGGAAGAAAAGATGCAGTTTTAATTCTATGAACTTTATGTAATTGAGATACATTGTTAATTGATGAATAGTAATTGATACAGAATTACAATTGGCAACTTGGAACAGTGAACGACTCAGACGACTACAACCTGAGACCGCAGATTCCACAACTTTAGATCGACAACTTTTCGACTTCTTTGCTTTACTGCTGCTGAAAAAATCTCCATATTATATATCGAGCGATGCCACCTCGATCGCTTATTAGTGTTTTAGTGCCAAATATATATTTGACTGCAATTTCTTCTTTTTGGTAAGTGATACAGATATAACTATAATAATAGTAATATAAAATAGTAATACTAATACAATGCGATTCACATAAAGCAAGAATAGAATCAGTTCAAAAACAGTTCCTTCTCTTTGCTCTTCGTGGTCTGAATTGGGATCGTAATATCAATTTGCCTTCGTACTCTAGTAGACTCCTTTTACTTGGCCTTCCTTCTCTTACTAATCGCAGATTAATGCTTGGCGTCATATTCATGCACAGGCTTCTTAATGGGGATATAGACTTACCTGAGCTATTGAACAAAGTAAATCTAACAGTTCCTTCTAGACCTACTAGAAATTATATTCCTCTATCACTTCCACGATGTACTACTAACTACCTAATGCATGAACCTTTTCGAGTTCTTTGTTCTGATTATAATCGTCTTTATCATGTAATCAGTTCAGAGCTCTCTATTCCTTTACTAAAAACTTGTATCCTTTCCCATTTACCACGTAACTAGCTATAGCATCGCTTTTTGTCTGTATTTTGTGAATTGTCCCCGCGACTCGAGCCGTGCGTTATGCGGCTTGCGCCCCTCGGTCGGTTGGGCGGGAGGTGAGGGTAATTAGTGCTCCCGTTGGGATTCGCGCGTAAAAAAAAAAAAAGAGGGTCGTTTCTTTGCAATCTTCTTTAAATATAGCAATATGAATGATCAGCAATATTATATTAAAGCTTTAAGCCTCAATAAGGCAATAGAAAAGCTTATAGGGTAAATTTTTTCATTGATTAGTTAAGTTAGGCTAGATATTTAGAAACAGTTTTATACTAACATTAAATTTCTAATATGTAAGATAACTTTGTTTTGGCCGACTTTTAAATTAGGGTAACAAACTACCCTACACACTGAGATAGGAAACTAATAAAAAAGTAAATGAAAATATTAGAAAAAAAGAATGCACACCATTTACCATTATACCAAATTACTGATCTAAATGTACACATATATAGAGTTGTTATATATAGATTTAGAATTACTGATCTGAATGTACACATATATAGAGTTATTATATATAGATTTAGGTAAAATAGTTTCAAAACTATTCCATCTAAATAGAAGCTGACTAAATTGTATTAAATCACTATCTTTCTTCATTATACCCATAGGGTAAAAGTTTATATTAAGGTCGCTAAAATGTACATATGTAAGGATGCGTTTCCTAACCCCAGAAAGTATATGTATATATTCTTAATCAGCATCAACTGCCAAGTAGATTGAGACATGTTCGTCATGTATAAATTTCATTAAATCACATAAAATCTTTCTTTAATTTTAGTTCCAGTTAGTTTTGACTCTATTCCAGTTTTTGCTTAGATTTCTTTTGTGTTTGCTTTCAAAACGAGAATTTCCCTTTTAAGCTAAAACAAGGCCATATAAATTCCTTTTTATTTGTAAAATTTGTACATTGTTGAAGTATTCACTCACCTAGTAGAGTGAAAAGTAAAAGGAGGAGGCATAGTATATGCATCTGTAGAACAAACTTTTTAAGTCATTACTCATTTGACTCTCCCTTTCTCTCTCTCTCTCTCTCTCTATTGCATGCTCTACCTTTCTCTCTCTGTTTTCAATCTCTGATTACTCATTACGTATGCATGCCAGGACAAAAGTCTTTTGATTTAACACCTCAAAAACTAAGCTGCAACACAAAGGCATCATTAATTAGGAATTTTAAGATGATGAAAACTAATCTGCTAAAAGCAAAGTCTTACATTTTTTTCATCCCCCCCCCCTTTCCTTTACAAGTTTCTCTGTATTTTTTTCCCTACCAGTTTACTTGCCCGCCTCTTACTCTTTTGCTTGTCCTGAGTTGATGATGGTGGCGTGGGCGTGGCATTGTTTTTGGCACAGATTCACATAAGCTTAATGCACTCGGAGAATTTGATGGCTGCATCACTGCTTCACCTTCGACAATGTTGCAGGCAATGCCAGGATACATACATATATATGCGAAGGATAAACTGAACGAAAAACAAGAAGACAGAGAGAGAGAGAACAAGAAGAGGCAGAAGTCGAAATCTGTGCAAATCACAAAATTGGAAAGAGTGGAAATAAAAACAAAAGGGGTAAGTAAGAATGTGTGGAAGCGGAAGTAGCGGCAGCTAAATGCCAACTGAAGTAGAAATAAAAGAAACAAGAACCGAAATCGAAATCGAGTCCATCCTCTCCATTAGAGTTGGCCATAAACTAAGCAAGTTGTATCAAGAATACCGCCAACTATATATACCATCTACCCATCCTTTTTAAGCCAAAAAGTCCTTCGATGCATGACGCTTGGCTGAGTGCAAATTCAATTAACTTGTTACAATACAAACTCAGGATCAGCTTTAGCATCAGCCCACTTGGGGATTTGTGTTTTGAAGCTAGAGGAAAACTACTCGAAATGTTTATCCATACATTTCCTTTGCCCGCCCACCACCACACAGGCCTCATCTACTCATCCACATCCACATCCTCTAGGTCATTCTCATCATTCATTTTACATTTTTGTTTATTTTATTTACAATTTTAATTCGCATGAAATTGGTTTTTGCGGTACGCGGACTCTTCAACACATATTTGATTTGCTAAATTCTATTTTCTAACCAACATCTGTAGGTAGTGTAAATGCATTTTTCCTAAATCAATTAATAAAAGATTTTTCCCATCTCATAGCCATAGCCATACCCATACCATTCCATTCCTGGCCAGAGCTAAACTAAACGTTATTGATTAGCTTGTCCTGGCCATTGGACAGACACCAAAACCACTTGCCAGACATGTTTGAAATCGGTATATATACGTATGTATATCTATGTACATATGTACATATATACAAGACATTTCAATTTCAAATGAATTTACCAGTGACTTGGAATTGAAATTAATAATCAAATGTCAATTAGTTGTGGGATTTGCCATGCATAGTAAAAGAGGAAGACAAGACAAGTTCAAGCCATCTTTTGATTTGTAAATAAATCAAAAATGAAAAGAAAACAAAAATTAATTAAAAACTTGTTATAAAAGAGAGTAAAAATAAAACCAAACAACCGACTAATACCTCATGGCAATAAATCATATGCTTAAATAGAAATTGTTTAAATGGAATTGTTTCTTCCAAATTGCAATTTGTTTAATCGTAAGAATTCTTAAAGGTTTTTCTTTTTTGAGTCATTTAGTCAACAGGAAGTGAATAAACGTTCATTTAAATGCAACGATTTGTTTTATTTTAAATCCTTTATATATTAATATCTCTTTATTACTTGTGAGTTCTTTAATAGTTAAAATTTAAAGTGCAAAATTTTCTTAAGTAAATCTTTACTCTCACTTAAATCTAAGTGATTGTGTTTAATTTGAAGGACTCTTTTTTTGAGTGAAGCATTTTAAAATGAATGCTTATTGTATTTACTAAATGGATATGTGATATTAGCAAACTTACTAAATGAAAATGTTTAGGCAACATATTTTTTCATAAATTTAAATGAATTTTCTTCGAATATGAAAAATGAAAAGAATATAATAATGTATATGGAAACCTTTGGAATACATATTTCTTAATCCTATAGTCTAACTTTTTCTATATTTAAAGAATCCTTTATTACTGGAAACTGATTCATATCAATATTGGTGACTGACTATAGGGAAAGTTTCTCCTCCTTATCAAACCCATTTAAGTAAATGTTTACTGTACAAGGACACATCAAAGCGTCATTTATAAAATACTAGTGGTCCTGTCTTAACTACACATAAAGAATTGAAAGTGGCATAATTAACAATCTTATTGGCATCATCGTTCGAAAATTGGCACTACCAATATAGAAACCATCATGGGCTAATCCACAGCAACTTTTCTAAAGATTATCGGTTGAACGGGGCAGAAGTTGCTACTCTGAAGCGCCACTTTGTTGCAAATGGCATATTACACAAACCTTCTCCGTGGAAAAATATATATACCAATTTTTATAATATACGGACAAACATTCATTTTTATATATAGATTAACAAATGGGCATCGAAATTTAAAAAAAAAATCTAAATAAATATGCATATTACGATTAATGCCTATATCAAAGGACAGGGACTGATAAAGAGGGGTGATCGAGACGTTTACAATAATATGAAGAACAACAAATTACAACACATAATCCATGAAAGAGTATATAAACTGCTCATTTCATACCTTTTTGTGTACTTTGTCCTTTAACTGATGTTTGGCAATATAAAATGTTTCTTCGTAAGGGAATAATATGGATTTTTTTTTGCGAACCATCACAAAACACTTTTTAGATCTGTCCCTGCCAGAGTATATTATTTTCCATAAAGTCCACTCACTCTCCTTAAGTTTTATCAAGATAAAACATCAAAATAAGTACTCATTACTTTAAGTATACATATAAGGATGTTAAATACTTAAAGTAATCAACAGTTTGATTTCAACTAATTGTTAATTAATAACTAAATATCAACCTGTTTGCATTTCATTCCAAAACTTTATTCTTAAACCATAAATTTTATAATTTTAAAGAGTTTCTTCTGCAATATCCCAACTTTAAAGTATATTTCAACTGTTTTTTTGTTTGCCCTTGAGCCAAATATCCGTTGTTATGCCAACTCTTGGTCCAGAGAATCTCTTAAATATACTTATGTATATAAAATTTTATATATGTACATATATACATTTATATCTGGCCCGACAACTGCAGTTGTATATGTATACCCTTCCTCTTTTTCCATAATTTATGACCTGTCCCAATTCTCGAGAGTTACGCGCTGCCATTATGAATTCATTAGCACCTCAGGCCTTGAACCGAAAAAAGACTGAAAACCTGGCAGAGCGAGTAAAAGCCAAAAACAAAAAAAAAGAAGGAACACCGAAAAAAAAAAATATGTAAAAAGGCAGGCCAGAAAGAAAGAGGCGAAAACACCGTCGCCGCCGCCGTCGCCGACACCAATGTCAATAGGTCTCAAATTAAAGTTAAAAAAAAGTCCAACAACCACGCCCACGATGGACCTGAAACGCCTACGGCTAGCATTTAAATTAGTCTGCAGGACTTTTCTCTCCCCATCTCCCTCCCTTCTCTATTTGGTATGCAGACTCCTTAATGGCTAAATTCAGCCTTTTTCCTTTACCATTTCCCTTCTTTTTTTTTACCATTTCCATTTGGTTTGGTTTTTGGTTTACTTTCTATTTGCATTTGTTGGAAATTTTATTTTTATCTTAAACCAACAGCAGAAACGATTGATGCGAATACTTGGGAAACGGTACAAGTGATGCGATCCGTGGTACGTGCAACCGTTTGAGTGCTAAATCCTTTAAAATCCTCTTGGCCAACAAATCGATGACCAAATGCGCTGCACGTTCCACCAGTGCTGCAGTCTCAACTGGCTGCATTTGCAATTAGTTTAGAGACTTGGGAAACGACAGTTCTCAAAGAATTTACTGAGATTTTGTGGCGCGCTAAACAGTCTAAATGGCCGTGGCAGGCTGACTGAAAAGGACTAAGGACTCAGAATCTCTGAATCTCAGTTTCTGACTCTGCACTGACATTTTATGAAGTCCAAGTAGTACATAGTATACGAGTATGTCTTGGCTTGTTTGCTTATCCTTGCCAATGTCACCTTTAAGGCGTTTTCCTATGTACCAAAATCAACGTCACGTCCTTTTTGCCCATTTTTTCCGATATAACAACAACAAGAAGAGCCATAAAAAGGCTGCGCACGACTTGACGAATAGTTTTGCTGACTGCTGCAGTAAGTAGCCTGCCGTCATGCCACACCCGAAACCCCCTGACCTCACACCTCCCTCTCTATTTGTCTGTCTATCTCTCTCTTTCTTTGAGTGTGTTCAGGTCCAGTTTAGGTAAGTGCCGCTGCTCTGGGTACAAGTTCAAAGCATTTGTCGTCAAGGAAGGTCATGGGAGGTCAGATTTGGGTCCCTGTGACAGCTACAACATGTTTAGATATCTGTCTGTCTCTCTCTCTCTGTCTCTCTGTCATGTCTGTCGATGGCAACTGACAAATTTTTCTATGCATTCAATGGGAAAACTGTTGCATTGATAAAGAAAAGCGGAAACTCTATTGCCATTTAAGCAATTTAGACAAGTTGTTAGAGAGAGGAAAAGGGCTCTGGAAGAAAAAGATAAAATTTTTGTTGCCCTTTTTTAAGTGTCTGACTTATTTTTATTTTCAAGTTTCATATTTCTTTTGGAAAGGAAAATTAATCAAATAAAGTAAAACAAAGTTCGTCAGAATACCTGAAGATAGCTTGACTTTGAATTAGAAAACTAAACATATTCCTTGGATACTTTAATTTATCTTGGAAATGTTTATATCTTTCATTTTTTTAAGAATAAGATTGTTTAATATTAAATTTAAAAATCACAAATATATTTAAATCTGAACTAGTGCCTAAAATTTCTCTTTTTAGTTAAGTAAAAACTGAATACAAATTGATCAAATTCTTTCTAAAATACCTTTACACAGTTTAGGCGAAATTGATTCAAACCTTTTGAGAATTTTCAACTATCATCTTAAGAAAATTGTCAAAAAATAAGATTTTAAGGTTTGAAATATGGTCAAGTGGAACAACTGTTCAGTCTAAGGTCATGGCCAGATTTCAATGTTAAAAGTCTCCTTGAACCAATTAAGGATTTGCTTCAAATGACAAATCATCTAAATATTATTTACGAAGAAATTTAACATTTTGCTTCATTTAAAAGAATACATTTTTGTTTCACAAGAAAATTCTTAAACTTCTCTCTTAAACATTGATTTCAATTACTTAATTCCTTTTTAACTATCATTATTAAGTTTGTGTCTTTAAAATGTCAAACTGTCTTTCCATTCAACACGTTGAACTTTTCAAGCTATTTTCAATCGATAAATGCAAATGGTTTTCCGTTTTCTTTATCTTTTAGAGGACAAATTCAATAAGTCAGAGTTCAGCATTTGTCATCTGTCTGTGTGTGTTTCTGGGTCTCACCTGCTATTGCCGTTTCACTTTTCAAACCCATCGTGTGTGTGTGTGCGTGTGTGTGTGTTTGTGTCACTGGTGTCCTGTTTCCCCATCATTCCTATACTAGTATTTTGTTGCATTACGTCTACGGAGCATCCTACAACTACTACAACCTTACAAACTCCGACGCGTCGGTTCATCGGTTTGTTTCACTTCAATCAGTTGTCGGTCGACTGCTTTCGTTAAGTGCCATCTTTGCATGTGTCTTCACTCTACAACTCTGCCCATCCGCCACCTCATTCTGTCTGTCACTCGATGACGACAAGAGCACGCAATGCACACCAACTTACCTCACTCCTTGGAAATCATTTGGGTCTGTCACAGCCGTGATTTGGACTTTTGATTACTTGATTACGTTTGCAATGCGTTTCCTCTTCTATCTCCGTTTCCATTCTCATTCATCTCATCCAACTCTCGGACACTGACAATCGGCGGCTTCGTCAATGATTTAAATGGAGGTCAAGTGGTATTCTCTTTTTCTCTCCCCCTCTCCTTTAGTGATTGACACCATACATAAAAGTTGCCATTTAGGACCAGCTGTGTGTGTCTGTGTGTAAGTATGTTTCAGTCAATCTTTTAGCAAAAATGTAATTTGCACATTGATTACATTGAAGGGAAAATGAGCTACAGTGCAATATGTTGCGTAAATGAAGTGAAACCGATCGGCAATTTGTTGATAGTTTTGTGTTGCCCCCCAAAGATGATTTCGAAAAATAAAAGAAGAAATAAGGAACAATGGAGTTAAGTGCGTTGAGTAGTTAAGGCAAAAAAATCAGTCTTTAAATGCTAAAGTTGGATTTAAAAGCGTTACTACATGTGCACACATACTTACACATACTATACACGTTCGATACATCAGATGATAAGAAATTACTTAGTTACCAGAATAACAGTTTAAAAGTTTAAACTTGTTTTTAAGCCCTTTACCTACAGTAACATGTTTGTAACGTAACAAAATTATAATTTTTGATAGTATTTTATTGTTTCTTGATTAGCTTTATTAGCCGAGTCAATTAAGTCCTGTTCGTCTGTCTATTTCTTCGCACTTTTTAGTCCTTAAATTGTAAGCTATATGGATAAAACTTGGTAGATGAGCTTTTAAGATCCGTGTGTGACACATGCTTAAAAATTGCTCAGATCAGACTACTATAAGATATGGATACTAATAAAATAATCGGTTAGTTTTCTTGATATTTACTTTTTATAAACTCTACAGGACTTAAGTTTTTTACAAACAAGATTCTTTAAAATGTTGATTGTCTAAGCCAATGAAGATAGTCCATGATAATCGTGAACAATCAGAACAATATATATCTTTTGAAATGTTTGCACATCTTAAACTAATGTACCAAGGCAAATCAAAAGTTCTTATTACTGGAAGTATCAATCTAGACGCCCTAATATTTAATTATCAAAGGAATGTTTTGCTAATATAACTGATATCCTTTGGCTAAGAACTGGCAAGTAACTAAGTACAAACAACAAAATATTAATCAACAGCAGGAAAAATTTGATTCCCAGCAAGGATATCCCTTAAGGGGACGAAAAAAAGCTTACTAATAAAATTGTTATAAATCTAAAGTTTCAACCTTTAGATGGGGGTCACTTCTATACTAAGGAATATGAATGAATGGGGCTTAAACTCCACTTGATTTTTCCCCTACCTTCATTTGGCGAAACTTTTCTACAACTTCTCCGCCCCCCTGCCTCTTGCCTTTATTAGAAAAACCAACAAGGCAACTTAATTGCCTACTCACATAGCCCACAGCTATTAACTTTCCTCACTCCAATGATGATGATGATGATAATGATGATAATAATAATGATGATTATAAATAAATCAGTCAATACTTGTTCGCACAATTTTCAACACTTTGGCCATAAAAGGAAAATACTGAAAAACCTGAAAATGCTATTTTGTTGTTGGACCCCCCGAAGCTACAGAAAACGGCAAAAAAAAATATCAAGTCAGCGGGTAAAATTAATTGCTGGCTTCTTGGTATTTTAAAGAAAATAATTCATAAATTAATTTTGAGAAAAAATACAAGAAATTCGTTGAGCGATTATGAAAAATCACATCATAAATTTACTACAACGTTAACATAACAATTACGATGATGTAAGGGCTAAAGGAAGGGAAGGGAGGGTAGTAGGGTAGTAGTATGTCGTTGTCGTTGTTACGTGACCCGATCGAAAAATCAACATCAAGTTGTTTATTTCGTTTTTTTTTTTTCCATTTTCAACAATTTGGCAACCTTTTTGTTAACAACTTATCAAAATTATGACAAAATTGCTCTGAAAGTGCAGAAGTATGGGTTAAGGTTAAACCCCCCTCTACACCTCCTCTTCTCCTGTTACCATTTCTCTTAACCATAAGTTGATTGGCATTCAAGCACTTCATTACAGCAATTGCCCTACCTCTACCAGACCCCCTTTCATATCCCGCCCGATCGGACCCTTGCTATTGCTGTCTGGGGCGCCGCGAATTGAAATTTCACGCAAGTTAAGCACTGAAGGAGTCACTTGCAGCAGCAGTACTAAAGGAGTAGGAATAATCAGAAATGGGTAGAGAAGAAGAAGGAGTATACCTAGTTGTTGCTGTATTGGGAAGAGGGGGTGGGGTTGGGGGGGGATGGCAGCACTGCATGAGCAATTTAAATGTCGACCAGCGCCTGGGCACCGGACATGCTGCTCCCGTTTTTGCATTGTTGACCGCTGAGTGATGCAGGTTACCACCTCTCTTTGGGGGCCCTACCCCTCCCCCTCCCTCCCTCTCCCCCTCTCTCTCTCTTTTCTGGCTGGAGGTTTTTGCTTCGCGTTTTTCGCGCCGCGCAAGCCGATAATTTATTAAAGGCGATTATTATGGCCTGGTTCGAAGGAGAACCCATGAAACGTACCAAACGACCAAACGAACGAACGAGTTTCTCGTCTGGTTTGCGTGTTGTGGTTATTTACTGCCAAAGGGAGAGTTTACCCAATACCAATGGGAAACCATTTCCCCCTACCACCCCTCCCCCCCTTCACTTTATTTTACTTTACCCCTTTTTATACCCTTGCAAGGGTATATTAATTTTGGTCAAAAGTTTGCAACGCATAGAAGGAAGCGTTTCCGACTATATAAAGTATATATATTCTTGATCAGCACGACGAGCTGAGTTGGCATAGCCATGTCCGTCTGTCCGTCTGTCCGTCGGTCCGTCTGTCCGTCTGTCCGTCTGTCTGGATCAACAGCTTCTCCTCCGAGACCCTTAAAGCTACAGAGCTGAAATTTTGCACCCAGGCTTCTTTTTGCTGCAGGCATTGTATATCTCGGAATCATCCCGATCGGATGACTATATCATATAGCTCCCATAGAAACGATCGGTCAAGAATAGAATTACACTTCAATAACTTTGTTGTTTTTCAATCAATTGTTACGAAATTTGGTGTTCATAAGTTTAATACACCTTCAAACAAATCCACCAAGTTTTATCAGAATCGGTTGACTATATCATATAGCTCCCATAGGAACGATCGGCCAAGAATATAGTCTCAGAGCAATAACTTGGGTGTTTTGAAAGTGATTGTCACGAAACTTGGTTTTTGGAAGTTTAGTATATATAGAAATGTCTATGCTAAGTTTCAGCAAAATCGGTCATCTATATGCTATAGCTCCCATAGGAACAATCGGACCAAAAAATTTTTTTTTGTCGAATTACTTTTTTTCTCAAGCTACGAACATTTAATGTATGTTTGACTTGTTTCATATGCTTTCTAATGATTTTGTCACATTATAAATGTGTAATTGTTAAATAACAGTTTGCAAGGGTATACGAACTTCGGCACGGCCGAAGTTAGCCCATCCTTCTAGTTTTGTCCTTCTTTTGGTGTTCCCCATATGCGTGTAGTTGTTGTTTTTGTGTTGTTTTTGTGTTGTTTTACTCTGTGGTATTTACATATGAAATGTGTTAAATTGAGCTCTTTTTTAGCACAAGTTTGTTTTAGCGAACAAATTGCTCCCCCTCCCCGCTCCAGTTCCTTGTAGAAGCCCCTTGTTTTTGGAATTATAGTTTCAACATTCCAGCAACTCAACTGCGGCTTTATAATCGGGCGCCGATTTGATTAAAAAATCGCACAATCATCGCCGCAGAAGGAACCACAAAGGACCCCAAAGGCATGCTCCGACGACTCCTTTAACTAATGAAAAATTTGCATATCCTTTCTCTAAAGCGGTGGGGTTAAAGTTGAAATTGTAGCCAAGGGTAGGCGGGGGGAGGGGGTGACCGTAATGGCAACGTAGAGTGCATTCAACTGTAAGCTTGTTTGAGGGGAGGTCAAATTTAATCGCCATTTATTTTGCTTACCAAAGGAAATTTATGTTAACACAAGAAACAGAAAAAAGTAAAAACAAGCAAACAAAAATATTAATTGATGCTTATTGAAATATTTCCATTTTTTGAATTGAAATTATTCGCAAATACCGTTATCAATGTTTGCCTTAACTATAATTTCTATTGACAAGTTTCGTAAATATATATGTATCACTTGTTCCCCTAATCAAACTTATAGCTTATCCATTTTGCCTTCCCCCATCGATTTCCTGTTGCCTGCTTCCTGTGTCATCCTTTTGTTTATCTGCCTTCGATATTGCCGATAATCGTTAGACCTAAGCCCGACACAAATCAAATCACTACAGCAGCGGCGACTCCCAAGTATCGTTTGGCCAACTGGTTAAGCTGTAAATACAATACTATTTACTCACAATCAGTTCTTTAGCTGTTAACAGGAGCGGAGTTTCATAAGGTAGATTATGGCCCTTGAACTATTTATGTGACATAAGAGAGATACAGTCGGAAAAGGTTTGGAAAGAAAACATTATCATTGGTTAAGTTTAATTTAACTATTTATATTAAATATTATGTAAAATGTTTGTTAATTTTCCAATTTATAGACTTTTCCACTAGACCAGACCAGCATTTACTTTTCTGTGGCGGGATCTATCTTAACCCAAATTTTTGCTGAACTCAATGGCTCTTCCAGGAAATGTTCTTATATATTATGGTTCGTTCAATTTTTTGGTGCATTTGCCTCTTCCTTTGTAATGGAACAAAAGAAATGTATTGGGTTGGAATGAAGCAGAAGAATTTGAAATTCAGTTTCTATTTGTTGCATAAATTCTTAGAGAAGTTCTTCTAGGTCTTACCGTTAAAAAGGTTCTAAGGAATTCCCTAAATACCTTCCAAAATACTGCTTTTAAAGTGGCCTTAAACTTTGTTACAGTAAATCCTCAATCGATAAAATACTTAGCATAAAGTTGCTTAAAGTTTACCTTGAAACTCGTTCCAAAGAATTCCTTTAGATGTCTATAACACCAGCACCTAACTGTCGTTCTAGAGAAGTCCTTGATGGAATGCTACGTTTCAAATGCTATATAAGACATCTAAGTTATTTCAGTGAAGTCCTTTAATACTTTCCACTATAACATTTCTGCTTTGTAAGAAGATATTTCCTGTTTAAATTAAACTCTATCATTGATATAATTCATATTTTCAGAAGTCCCAAAATAGTTCCAATAGTTTGCCATCTTTTCGTATTTATTAATTTATTCATAATCAATCATTAGATAGTTAATAATTTCATTGCAAAATGTTTTCCTTTTAAAAATTTTGATAAGCAAAACATGGAGAAAACTTTCATTCATTTAACCAACTGAGCCCCACGCAACCTTTGAACCAAAAGAGAGGCCTGCTTCCGTTGGTGTCCTCCCCTGACATATTGTTGTTGTCTATATAGTTCATGGGGGGGAGGGGGGAGTTGGAAAAGTGCAAGGCATAGTGCGAGAAAATCGCTTGAGCCGGCTTAACGAGGCTTGTAATTGAATTATGCGATTTTATTGTGATTATTTTCAGAGCTCAGCTGGATCTGCCACGGTCTGGCCTGTGCCATGACTTGGCCTGACTTGAACTGAACTGAACTGAAGGTTTTTTAGTCGCGTCAGTTACCAGTTTTCCTTTGCCTTGTCACTTCTGAGTAATGAGATACATAAAAGTTATTTAAAACTTTTAAATCCGCGTCGCTGCCTTTTACTTGCCTTTCGTTTTCATTTCACTCTTTTTTGGTATATAGAGCGAACGGGAGGGAGACAGTCGGTCGGTCGGTCGGTCGGTCGGGTTGGCTAGTTAAACGTTTGAAAAGTTTGCCAACAGAATCGCTGAAATGATTTGGAAAATTACAACAACCAAGTGACAGTGGTGCTCCCGGTGCTCCCGGAAAATGACAGAGAGAGAGAGAGTGAGAGGAAGGAGTATTCTCAAGGAAATACAAATGAGTCGACGATTTTACGGCCCTCTGCTGTTGACAGAGACAGAGCCTTCCCTATTCCAAGTAACCAAAAAATTTTCTATCTTTTTTTTTTTTGTTTTTTGAAACGAATGAACGAACGACGTTATTCGTGCATATTCCACATGCCAAGCCAAAGAAAGGGTTGATTGGCATTTCTCGCCGAGTAAGCAAAAGTATATTTTTTCCCCTTCTTTCTGCTCCTCAGTTTTTTTTTTGTTTTACCCACTAACCACCCACTACCCACTAATCTACCCGCACTCTCTCATAGGCAAGTGTTTCATTTTTTGGCCTGATTGCTAGGACTGAGGGTATAGTCGTCGTGGCTCTGTTACATTCTGGCCATGTTGATCCTCCCCATTTGCTCGCCCGCACCAACCAACATCCTTTACTATGGGTGTTTATTTGAGTAGAGCCTTCACTTGGTAGTGCTGCTCCTGCTCCTGCTACTACTGCTGCCGAAAATTCATTTGTATTTCAAAATCCCTTTTTGATGAACTCAACGTTTCGTGTTTGTCTGCAGTTTTACCCCCACCTCTTCACCCCCCTTCCCCCATTTTGCTTTTGGCAGTTTTTGTCTGTTGTGTAATGCGATTGCTACCAGAAATATTTCACCATCTACTTTTTGTGCGTCTGAGACAAAACAATTCCAGTTGATTTTGATTAGTTCAAATGGAAGTCAAAAAAAAAAAAAAAAAACTAACTTGTATTTGTAGTTGTCTTAAGGAATTTGCAAGAATTTTAACATGAAAAGTTTAGGAAATTAGTTCATCTCTTCAAAAAACAAAAATATCTATTTGACAATGGGTAGAAAATAAAAATATATATATTGCCTTTATCTCTGATAATTAAACAAGTTTTAGATTTAATTAATATTTAAAGGATAGGCTTGTAGATGTTGTTGTTGAGTTGGTTTTTTGCCTTTCTCATACTTTAGTATACACAAAAGTAACAAAAAAACTGAAAGATTTTGTAAGAAAACAATTGTAACTTAGAAATAAATTAATAATGAAACTTGAGTTAAAAGAAATACTCATTTTACTTTTTTTAGTATAAAATAATAACATATAAAATTTCTCATTGCATAAATTATCATACTTTATACTTATAATAGTTTTCTTAGAATATATACAAACAGATTTATTCTCAATAAATTTGTCAAAATCGGAATAGAAATCTGTTCTTGAAAACGTTGCAATGTAACTATCGAATAGTAAAATACTAAAAATTTAATAACGATTCGATTTTGAGGTCGTTTTACTTTTTACAACGATAGGCAAAATGATAACATTCTTAATAATTACTTTTAGTTTAGTTAGTATGAGGTTTAATTTTCCCTTCGTGAATTGATTTTAAAACTAATTCTGAGTTGTATATATTTAAGAACTAATTAGAAGAATAGCTCAATTTCTAGAGAACATATGCAGAAGTATTGAATCTGCGTTTCCATTTAGTTAGTCCTTTGATCACTATTATAATATATTATTAATTATATTAATACAAATTACCATATTTTAAATATAAATATTTAAAAATTAAATTGAACGAATTAAAACTTAAATCAAAAATGTCCGCTGAACTTTCTTTAACATAAAGTTTTATGCTTTTTTAAATTTACATTACACATACGCCTAGTAAGCCCTTGCCCCAAGAGCAATAAAATGGGCAAAAAGAACCACTTTGTTAAATTTTCATTTCTCAATCTCTTCAATTATTTTGAAAATGTTTTCTTTTTCTCCTTTTTTGCACTTGTACAAAAGCCAAACCGGAAGCATTTGACTGCCTTAATTGAGGTGCAACTTTTTGACCAACAAAACAGTAAGCCAAAGATATGGTATAGGAGAGGTGGAAAAGAGAAGTGGGAGTGCATCATCATCTGGTTGCTGCCACACGCCATTTGCTGCCATCAACAATTAACACACACAGAAAAAAAAAACCAAGAAGAACAGAAAAAAATGTGAGATTACTAAAGCTTTTAGAGTTTTGAGTTCATTTCTCCCCCGTAACTTGGCTCTAATTGTACTGGAAGAAAGGAAAAAAAATACAGCGAAGGAAAGGGATGCCGAGGTGAGGCAGGGGGCAAAAGAAGAAGTAGTAGTAGAAGTAAAAGCAACCTCAAAACCTTAGCTATACCACAAGCACTTGCATCTGGAACCTCCAATGGTTTGGGTCTTTTTTTATATATTTCCTCCTCTCCTTCTCCAACCATTTGTTCTTGCACCTTTAGTATTTTCCATTTTCACATCGTTTTGCATATTCTCCTAGTTCGTTTTTGTTTTTGCCTTTTTGCAGTTCTTTTTTTAAGTGAAATTCTAAATGGTTTTTAGTACCAACTGTTGGCTTTTCAGCCATATCCGTAACCATCCATCTATTTGGCCACCTTTTCTACATTTTACACTCTCTCCCTCTATCTCTCTCTCTGTGTCTCTATCTCTTTCTGTTGCTGCCTCCTGTGTCATTATCACTGCAAGCATTTAACTCAGAAATTTCGTTTCGTTGTCGCCCTTTTATTTCTTCTTTGAATTTTTTGTAAAGTGTAAATAGCATTTGCTGGTCGGTTACTCAGCAGTGGCAAGTCTCCATTGCTGCGTTGTCCCTTTAAAAGAGAGAGAGAGAAAGAGAGAGAGAGAGAGAGAGAGAGATAAAAAACAGTAAGGAAGAAGGAAAACCAAGACACCAACTCCTTGTCCTGCCTCTTCTGTTCATGTCCCTACGTTGCTTCTGCATTGCGTTCGTTTTCATTTCGTCGTTCCGTTTCGTTTGTTTTCATTACATTCTTCATTCATTCTTTTGCCTGCTGACCCTGTGGCCAAGTTAAGGCAAAAGATGGCCAAAGTGGTGAAGTGGCATAAAGTACTGCAAAGGGGGAGGGAGGGTTTGGATTCCCTTTTGGACTTGTAATTTTAACCAACAAGGCGAGTCATGTACATTGGGCATTCATTATCCTGCTGCGTGTCCTGCTCCTTCCCTTCTCTCTCCTGTCTGTCTCTCTGGGTACTTTTTTTCCTCGATACGGGCCAATCCTCGTGAAATGCGCATAAAATTGTATTCTATTTTTAAATATATATATATACAAACCAAAAAAGGAAGCGAATCGAAATGTTTACGCTTTTGCTTTTCCCGTTTTTAGTTTGATTCCTTTGACAATTTCCGGTTTGTTGACTCCTTTTCTCTCTGACTGTGACTTTTTTTTATGCTTTTCTTATTTAAAAGCCATAAAATTCAGCACATGTCTTCAATTTGTGCGTCTCGGCTATGAAATTGGCCAGTTCCCTATGGATGAAACTGACATAACCAAAGGACATGGCACAGGGGACAAGGTGGGACAAAAGGACTTTGCTGCCCATAAAATGAAGTTAGTAAAACGTTGCTTATATTGTGGCCTGGCCAAATCAACACAAATGGCCAAGTTGTTCAAGTTGAAGTTCTTTTCCTACTATAAAAAGGATAATGCAGATCTCAATTCTAAGAGGCAAAAGTTCTGACACTTGTTCAATTACCTTTTATAGTTTTGCTAACAGACAAGCAGAAACTTTAATTGCTCTTTTGTGAGGAGCTAAAGAGAGAGAGAGAGAGGGGTAAGAAGAAGGTTAAGCCGATTTTATTTTGATTTATGGCCTGTCACTTTTGTTGTTGCTAGTTTCCACCAAAATCATATTGAATCCAATACATAATACCAATAACAAAAAAATGAAGAGAAAAAACTGAGTAAGGAAATATAATTTATTATGGTATTTTTACTCGTTGTTTCCCCACCACCCATCTCTCTCCCCTTTTTCTTTTCCGTTTTGCACTTGCAATTAATGTCAGACACAAGGACGATGAATAAAAAACAATAAAAGCGAATTACATAATAATATAATTTATTATGGTATTTTTACTCGTTGTTTCCCCACCACCCATCTCTCTCCCCTTTTTCTTTTCCGTTTTGCACTTGCAATTAATGTCAGACACAAGGACGATGAATAAAAAACAATAAAAGCGAATTACATTAAAATTACACAATCAGCAAAAAAGCAGCAACAGCAGCAGCAGCAGCAGCAAACCAAAAGGAAGAAATGGAAACCTTGTTATGCAGCATGAGCCAATGGGGGAGAGGGAGGGAAGGGGTGGTGAAAGGAGAAGCAAAAAAAAAGCTAAATGATTACCCAGTTGGTAGGAGATGAAAAAAAGAGGGAGGAGCGGGCCAAGACTGAAATGGACTGAGGCAATTGTTGGCAACAGGTTCTCAATTGAAAATGTTGTTAAACGAGTTTTAATTAGACAACCAACCACCGCTCCACTCCCCTAACCCCACGCTTAAACAATGACTAAAACTGGCAAGGGATTAGCGGTATTGGAGCAACTAAAAAAGGGGAAGGGGGAGGAGGGTGTGGGGGAAAATAGACACGGAAGACGAGCCATCTCTCTAGACTAAGCTAATTTCAAATGATGAGAACGAAAGAGAAATCGAAACGAGAAACGCACAAATGGCATACTAATTAGTGCCTTGGCTCTTCATTGGCTGGTGAATGATGTGCGAAAAGTGTGAATGACGTATTAGTGGAAAGTTGTCGCCCCCTTCCTCCCCCTTTTGCCTGTCCCTTTTTCGGGATGCATTCAAATTAAATCGGGGAAAATGCAACCAAAAGAACTTTTGCTTAATTACCTTTTAGTTTTCCTCTTTTTTTTTCTAATGCGAATTAGCAGTGCGGAAATAAAAGCGGAGATGAAGACCCAAAGGACATAAGGAAGTGCAAAATGGAGGAAAATGTATTAAATGCCAAAGACAAAGAACAAAAAACTAATAAGGGGGAAAAAAGCTTAAAATGTTTGACTACTTACTTAACAATGAGCAGCAAAAGATGAAAAATGATAATCTCTCTATGTAAAAGAGATGTAAATGGATCTTAAATCTCCTTAAATAATTTTAAAATTATTTTTCCCTTAAAAATTTTCTCTTGAAACTTACCTTAATTAAAGCAAATGAAGCAATTTTCACGTATAAATCACAGCCAAAAAAACAAAAAGGAAATGAATGAAGCCATAACTGATGTGACACGTAGACCAGTCCCAGTCCCTTCAGTCCCCTCTTTGACTTTACAGGTGAAGACGCCACCTTGTGGTAGGTAGAACTGACCAATGGTTGTGTCCCTCTCATCTCTTGGCAAGATTGATTGAGCGTAACCTCGACGCGTTTCTCATTGTCAAGTGAATTGCTGAAATTTCTTGGCGTCGTCAGTGTGTTAAATTGCTGGCATTGCTCAGCGGCAGCGGCAGCAACGGGAGAGATAGATAGCAGGGAATAAAGGATGAGGGGGAGTAGAGAGAGAGTTGGGTCTGCATCCTATGGTCCATGTCGAAGCCAGCCAGCTAGCCAGTCAGGCGATGCATGTTCATGGTTTTGCTGCTGCGGCGGTGACTTTTGAGCATTCCATTCGCTAGTTGGCCATCGTTGTCGTCGTCCAACAGTGAATGTCAGCGAGCTGACAACGGAATTGATTTAATGCCTTCTTTTTTTTTAATTTTTTTTGTTTCTTGGCGTCCCATCCACAGGTGCAGTCCACAGCTCCAGTTGTCTTAATTGGCCTCACTTTGGCGGTGTTTATTCATGCGTTGTGCTTCGAGTAGTATGAGTATGTTTCTTCCCCTCTCTTTATATATTTTTTGCTCAGAAAACATTTTAATTATGGCCAAGTGATATCAACAATCGAATGGGCAAAGCAAAACCAGAAGAAAAATAAAATTGATAAGCGCATAATTGCCTTCAATTAAGTTGGCAGAGGAGAGACCAGCAAAAAAAAAATAAATACAACTGGAAATGATGCATGGACACCTTGAGTGTGGACGGACCAAGTCAACTTAATTGACTTCATTTAAAGATATCTAAGCAAAGGAAATTAAAGTAAAAAAGTGGAAAAATCTGAGGGAATTATACAACAGAAATAACAAATATCAATTAAAACTTGAGGAATTTAGCTAATGTGTCTATAAATTGTTTAACTTGTGTTTAACTTAAGTTGGGTATTTAATCAAATAGTTTAGTTTCTTAAACATTGAATAAATTGCTTACTTATAGCAACTAAATATACCAATATGAACCTTATTATATGTTATATTTAATTGAAACTATATAAAATATAATGATTTCTTCGAGAGTTTCATTAAAAGACTCACTTAATATAATTATATACTAAAAATTTTGAAACAATTGATTATTTCAAGAGTCTCATTTTTGGTAAAAGAAATGTGACTATTGTTCATTTTGTAACATACATAACTCAAAGCGAATTTTAGGTCTATTAACAGAAAATTTTTGTTTTACCATCTACTTCGCTTTTTCGGCGTAAGAAGTTAGCAAATCTATAAGTACATTAGTATCTGGTAGACCTGGCCTCAAGGTGGATAAAAATTGTATAGTCTTATGATTGGAAATATTGCAAAACAGTCAAAAACCAAAGGGAATTCACGCTTTAAGCTTTGCTTTTCAATCTAAAGTCTAGAAAACATCCACTTTGTTTAAGATTAAACACCATAATTTTTAAAAGGGCATAAAATAATGAAGCAAGCAAGTCGTCCCTGCCGACATTGAGTATACCCTGTACCAACTAGTTATATTAAATAAAGTCGAACACCATCGAAATCGCCATCAATTTCAAAGAAAATTCAGTTTAACATGCCGCAACAGAGCACGCATGCTATCTCGCTCACTCTTGTCAGCCAATGCCGCCCTTAGTGTTTCAGTACAAAACTTATATGCGAATATCTCCGACATTTGTTGTCCGATTTTGACTAAATTTGGTCAGCTGAAGCAGTTTGGCTATATAATCAGGTGTACCAAATAAAAATACTACATCTTTCATACAGCTCTAGTTATAGTTTTTTCCAAATTACGGGGGCGGAAGTGGGCGTGGCAAAAATTTGAAACAAACTTGATCTGTCTATGCAATAGACGGATGTTCACACCAAGTTTGGTAGTTCTAGCTCTTATAGTATCCGAGATCTAGGTGTTCATACGGACGGACGGACGGACAGACGGACGGACGGACGGACGGACGGACAGACGGACAGACGGACATGTCTCAATCGACTCGGCTAGTGATGCTGATCAAGAATATATATACTTTATGGGGTCGGAAACGCTTTCTTCTGCCTGTTACATACATTTTAGCGACTTTAATATACCCTTTTACCCTATGGGTACAGGGTATAAAAATAATAACAAAGTAACGTACAATTCGAATTTAGTATAGCGCATATAACGTGAATATAGTTATGTTTTAGCCTAACGGCATCTAAGGACCAACGCATTCGGGTTTCCTGGAACTCATACCTGCGTTTAGAATTGAAATTCCATCACCAAATACATGAGCTTTAGAATCTAAGTCCTTTCCTAACAGATATTTTAGAAAATGAAAGTCAGTTAAGATTGTGAATTCGACAAATGAAGATCGGGAAGAGGAGCAAGTAAACAAAGTGTGAATAGGTCTTCCGAGGAGCAAGAAATAAACCCGATCTTCATTTGTCGAATTCACAATCTGAGATAGTAATCTCAAGACAATAATTAAGTGAGAGGTTTCTTAAACTGATAAAATAACTTAAAGCTTAAGCACTAAAAAACTTACATCTTTCGTTTCTTTGTCTTATAATTCTCAACTACTTTTAACATTGAAACAGATTTACAAGGCATTTCAATACGAAGAGTCGACAACTGATAAAACTAAGTCGTACCACAAGAACTATCTCCAAATAGCTATATAAAAAATCTTTTTGCGATGCTTTAAATCATCATGAGTTCTAGTCTGAAAAAAAGAATATTTTCAAAAAATTTTAAATTTCAATTTATTAAGCGAATCTGCCAATATTTCTACGCTCAAAGCTATATCTGATAAATAGTCATCACGGACTCTTTAATTATCTTAAATCGCAGTTTTTCCGCTGCTAAAATCAAATACTATTTTTATTTCTCTCAATTTTCAATGACCCAAAATTACCCAAGGCTAGTGCCAGGTCACCATTCCCGTTGGCTCTGATTGAAAAATTGCAAATGCCATGGACACCCCCTTACCCCTCTACCATCAACTGATACGTTTCCCTCACTGCAATGCTTTTGTCTTTCATTTTCATTTGGAATTTGCATTTCACGTTGCATTTTTGCATGTTTTTTGTTTTTACATTGAAATATTTATTTATAAACAGCAGAGAAATAACAAACAGAGGGAGATAGAGATAGAGAGAAAGATGCAAAAAATAATCGATAAATCAACAAAAAGTCCAAAAATCATCAAAAATGAAACGATATTTCAATCGGCACACACAAAAGTATGCTATGGAAATGAAAATGGATAACGGGCAATGGAATTGGAAATGTTTTCACACCATTTTGGCCCCGAGACAGACAATTTTAACTTGACTCAACTGATTTATACGAAAATGAAAACCGAAAACACAAAAAACGAAAAAACTGAAAAAAAAAAAACTAGAAACCGAAAACAAATTTGTGAAAATTCAGTATATTTTTTTTCTGCTATTCAAGTTGAACGGAAATTGACAAAATGCAAGAGGGTTGAGTTTAATGGGTCCTGGGTATCTCCATTTAAATGAATTTCATTCAAAGTCATATGGGTTACAATTGGTTTTTCCATCAAACAAATTGAAACACACTCATATATACACACACACACACACTCTCTGGACTGTACTTAAGTTAAAAACGTTTCATTTTATATAACCACATCGACCAACCACCAAACATCATCCAACCAATCCGCCAACCCCCACTAACCACTTCTTCCCCACACTTCTGGCATCGTAACCATTCTTGGGAGATTCTCTGGGGACTTTGGTTGCGGCGGGTTGATGCTTGCGCCATAAAGTATGCAACTTCATTGATAACATTTATTTCAAATGCACTCAAAAACCACTCAATAGTATGAAATTTGTTGCAGTTTACCTGCCACACACACACACACAGACGCACATACATTTATTTAGGGGTTTTCACCTCCCTTCCTCCCCCAAAGGGCCCCTGCCATGCTTATATCGCATGAAATGAGCATCTGTGTTTGTATATGTGGATAAAAATATTCTTTATTATATTTCCCACATGCTTTGCATGTCTGTAACAATATATTCAACGTTTTGTATAACATAAATATCATTTTCCCTCTCTCTCTCATTTTGACTCATTTTCAATAAAACAAAAAAAAATTGGATAGCAGAATGAAGGGTAATATCTCTTTGGGACCTCAACAATGTCCTTACTTTTATATGACATCCAATAGAAGCTAAAGTCAATTTTATTTTGTCATCTAAGAGAAAGGGAAAGGAAATTTTTATTTTAAGCATTAGATGAAAACCTTAGAGATTTACTTGAAAAATTTTGTCATTATTTTATTTTAAAACTGATTGTAATCTATAGAACAGAATAGGAAATGTATATCATCCACATTAAAGATTGCAATTAAAAATATTAAATTTATCGCCATTTTGTTTTGGATAAGTTATGAGATTAAAAAAGATTTATATCTAATTAGTATAGAAATCTTTTAAGTCTTTTCTTGCTCTAAAAGTTAAATGCTTTAGCTTTAAGTTACTCTTTAATCAATCATTCTTGGAAATAGTATTCCAAAATGTTTAAATCTTAAGTTTTGAGTGCTCTTATACAGTAACCAACTACACTATGTCTCTATTCTATCTTTGTACCAAGATTCTTGAGTCTTAGACTGTCTGTATGAATTTTGCCTTAAAGAAAGTGGCTCTGGGAAGAGTGAGATATGTATTGCACCAGAAGCTTCCTTACAAACATATAAAGATACATACATGAATATATGTATATAAGACAGACAATTCAGTTATTTTCAAGCCTCGTATTTGGTGGCTCAAGTTGGATACAATCTCTCACATTATCATTAATGAATAAAGGAGGAGAAGACCATGTTCACTTTTTAATAGTATTGGAATACCATGGCCAGTTTTTAAGAAACTTCACAGTAGAAAGTGACCAAACACTTTCAATCATTAATCACTATAAAAGTTATTATCAATGTACTATAAAGTAAATAAACATTTGATATGAATTTGAGCTTTTCTTAATTATCATTAGTAACTTCAATTCTTCATATTACAAAAGTCCTCTGAAATCTAATATAACCCATTTATCATAAAGGGTATAGAATATATTTTTCTTAACACAAAAAAACAACACTTGACTCTTATTGAACCAATTTGCATGTGGTTTTGCTCTCTTGCAGCTCTTAAGAAAATTTTATTCGTTTTTAATTATTTTATAGTTTCTCGACTTTTCTTCTCTCTCTCTCTCTCCCTCTCTTATATCTCACTCTGTCTATTTTTTGTCTATCTCAATCGTTTATTCTGTATATGCTGAAAATTAATTGCAGTTCCAAATATTTATGCAGCAAATATTTGACCCAAATTGTTTTTTTTGGTTATATAATTTCATTTTCATTTGAAGAAAAATGTTTGCCAAAATTTAATATTCCTCGCATTGTGCACAATAAATCAGAACAAAAGTTGATCAAATATAAATACAATAAATACAATTCACGCCTATAAAATAACAAAAAGCGTACAAAATGTTCAATTTGAAATCTTAAAAGTATTGTTGAACAATTATGAACATCGTTTAGCCATTTCTATTTCAATTTTGTTTTATTGTTCTTGTTTCTAACCATATGGTAATCTTGTATTTTCATGTTTCATATAATTTATAGTATTATTTTTCTTTTCTTCTAATTGAATGAACATGATAAAAATGTTTTCTAACTCCTAGCTAAATCCATTCATTATGAACAATATGCCGCACATGTATGTGTGTGTGTGTGTGCGTGTACGAGACCGGATATGTGTGTGGTGTATTATTAAAATATAATGCCCATTTGCCTAGTCAGGGTCGATTTTTGCATAAATTAGATATTAGTTTATATTGCGGACATTTTGTGTTATGGGGGAAATGGGTGAGAGCGAGAGAGAGAAGTCTTTGCAAATTAGTTTACATCGTCAATGTTGTGGAAACAAAAATAAAATAAATGTAAAACATTTCTCTTCTAGCAACTCTCTCTCTCTTTCTCTATTCATATGTTCTTTTAAAGTATATGGAAATAAACATATCTGACCCAAATTTAAACTAAAATGTGCAATATCATTAATATACCAAAGAGGCTGAAAGCCAAAAAGAAAAGGATGACCACAGATAACAAATTACTTGTCATGAATAATAATAATAAAGTGCAGTTTGGCCACGCCTTCTATTTTTCCCATTTTATCTTTATTCTCTCACACTCCTTGCGCCATCTTGTAATGAATGTAAAGGAGTAAAAAGGGCCAAAAGAATATGCAATGACGATAATGACAATGACAATGTTGACAAGCCGATGAGCATAAAAGATGCGCTCATACAATACGAAAATATATGCACAAGTATGAGTCGCATTTACCTCCCTCCTCTACCCCCTGCCCACCCTCGGCAAATTTTAAAAATGGATGTTCTGAAAAACGTTTCAAGTTAAGTAAATTTCCAATTTAAATCAATATCTACAAGCTGACAAAAAATTTCAATATTCAATGTGTCAGCTAAAAAGTATGCTATATGAAAAAACAACGAAATTCTGGTGAAATATATTAAATAGAATGCCAATAAGCAGAAAATTGCCAGGGCCAAACTGAAACAATGAGCTGAAATTTCATTACCGGACGATGGTTTGGGGTGTGCTGTTGGAGAAATTGCATGAATGGATAGATGGATGGAGGTGGTGGAGATGCCTGGTATGGGTCCTGTAGCTGGTTGTCATCTTGACGGGAATTGAAATTGAAAAGAAAATGAATAAAATGTGCCTGCTTACTTGGGCTCTCTCTTGGGCACTCCTCACAAAAAGTCGTTCGTTTCACAGTTGTCCTGCTTTGGCTGTCAGTGTGACTGTCACGTCTTTGTTGCCCCACCTACCCCCTTTTCCACTTCCACTCGTTGTCCTCTCGTTATTTGCATTAAAAATATTATTCATTGCAATCACAAGGATTTGCAAAAGCGAAAGAAAATAAAAAAAAATAGATGGAGGAAAATTTCTGCAATGAGCCGTTGTCGCTACATGAAAATGCAATTGCTGTGAAGCATAAGGGCAGAAAAAAAAAAGGAAAAAGAGATGGAGAATAACAAGGAGAGTCGGTGTATAGATAGAAAGGGGGTGGTAAGGGCTTTTGTCTCGAGCGGAATAAGCGGATAATGAAATATCTGTGACACAATTTTTGGTATTTTCCAAAAAAAAAAAAAACCAAAACAAAAATGTTGAAAAAATTTCGATTTAGATGAAATTTGATGATGGCACAAAATCCATAAAAAATAGAAAATTTAAACAAAGTGATGAAAAAAAGAAAACTAAAAACAAATACAAATTTTTGTGGTGAAATTTATATATATTTTTGGTTAGCAATAAATGGAAAAATATTTTTTTGTGTTTTTTTTTTCTCTCTCTCTAAACTAAAAGTCTGGGTCAATACGCATTAAGTTTACGCTCTAATGAGCATGGCCTGGGGAATTACTAGGCCAATCAACTGACACAAATCAGACATGCACACCCACCACTCATACACCCACTTCACACACACACACACACAGAGAGGCACACACAGATATGGAGCAATTGCATCGTTGGTTATTTTTTTGGGGGCGCCACAACAAGACACACGACATTTTAATTGGAACCGTTTTAAATGGTACCAGGACCAACAACAACTTCAGCTAAAATAACAACAACAACAGCATCAGCACCAGCATCATCATTATCATCATCATCATCATCAACACCTGGCACAGGTATTACAAAAGCAAAGGCAACGGGTAGCAAAAAAAAAAAAAAAGAGTAAAGAAAAAATATATTCGAGAGACACGCCCAAACTGAACAAACGGATTAGCCGCTAATTAAACGCCAATTGGAAATGCCTGTGGGGAAACCAATAACAACAGATAAAGAACAATAGAGACAGAAGGCGTAAGATGAGTGAGATAGGTATATAAAGAAAGAGAAAGAGAAGCAGAGAGTTGCCTACAAAATATTGCCAAATGCTTTGGTGGCATCGTTTCATATGTCACTGATCTAAAATTTATGCAAATTGCCAGCTGCGAAAAGCGTCCAAGAGTTTAACCCTTTACCAACTAACCAAGGCAACCAACCCCACCCTCCCTGCCATCCAGCCATTGGTGCCTTCTCCCCACAGTTTGCCACAATTCATTTTTGTTACGCGCCTCCTGTTGCAAGTGCATCTGCAAGCCCTTGATGCCCTTTTTTCTTTTTATTTTTTTAATGGCCATGTGCTGGAGTAGAAGCAAAAGTAGTTGGCAACAAGAGTTGCCAGGGCCATTCATTTGGCTGCCTGAGCGCTGATTATTAAATCACCAGGAGAGCCAGCAATCTGATATGCAAAATCTCGACTAGCTTAGACAACACAGAAAAAGAGAGAGAGGGTTGGCAAACGACTACTACTCCACATCCACTTCCAGCTCCATCTCCAACTTCAGCTACTAGTAGTGATGCTGCTACAGCTTCTGCGTTAATTACAGCTTTAGTTTGTACTCTTGCAACTTGTTAAACACAAGAAGAGAAGAGAAAAAACGAAAATATATAAAGCAAAGTAAAGATTTTCGTTTTTTGCCAGTTTATTAGAGGGCCGAGGCTAAGAGGCAACAAAGCGTAGTAGCTTTGCAATTAATTGGAGCTTAGTTACCAACCTGTTTTAATGGCCAAGATGACGCCGAAGTCAAGTGAGTGCAAAAAGATTCAAGTATATTCACTCTGTTGTAAGTTTCCACCAGGCTAGACAACAAATATTAGTTATGACTAAGGTTAAAGTTCAAGTATCAAGCGGAAATGAAATAAGAAAGCAAGAGTCAACTTTAAAGTCAGTCGGGTATATACATATTTAAGATGCTCTTAAGAAATCGTAATAACAAAAGAGGAATATGAGATGAAGGGGCAGATTTATTTCTGGTTAAACCACGGAAGATCTAATATTCGGAGGGTAGAGAACTTTGTTTAAGCTAATTAAAAATTCAATTTTAGCTCTTTTTTTTTTAGGCATGTCAAGTGGATCGAATATACTATGAGATATTATAAAGTTCTAATTTTTCTCTCTAATGCTTAGTTTTTCGGAATTTTTCTTCTGTTCAAGATACTTTTTTCAAATTCTAAGGTACTGTTAGCTTCATTTAAAACTAAACTCGATTACAATTTTTAGTTAATCGAATCCCCAATACACTTCCATATGCCTGAAAACTTTTTACTCAAATCACTGAAATTTCAATCGGAATACCTAATATTATATATATACATATATTTCTTAGATCTACATCAAAATTTCCATAATGGCTCTTGAACAGATTTGCGGTATCAATCGTTTGCCCTTTATGAAACGTTTTGAAGACATTCGCCTAGAATGGCAAATGGAGCAACTTGAACAGGCCACCAGTAATTTTCGTAATCCTTATGCTTTAAGTGCTCCACCTTTTGAGCAGGTGAGTTTTGATATGAAAGAATTCTCTTTTACCATCTGCCTTTAATTCCTTAAACAGCCAGCTGAAAATTTACCCAAAATCCTAGCTCATTGCAATATAGAAATGGATTTTGCACATGGCACCACAACACTCGGGTTTAAATTTAGAGGAGGAGTCATTTTGTGTGCAGATTCTAGAGCCACCTCTGGCCAATATATTGGTTCGCAGACCATGAAGAAAATTGTGGAATTAAATGATTATATGTTGGGAACATTGGCTGGCGGAGCAGCTGATTGTGTCTATTGGGATCGAGTTTTGGCCAGAGAGTGTAGACTCCATGAATTGCGCTATAAGCGTCGCATGTCAGTGGACACAGCTGCTCGACGAATGTGCAACATTTCAACGGAATACAAGGGAATGGGTCTTGTGATGGGTATGATGTTGGCTGGCTATGATGATGATGGACCCAAATTGATTTATGTTGATTCCGAGGGTATGCGTTCACATTCAAATATATTTTCTGTTGGTAGTGGTTCACCCTATGCTTTGGGTGTACTCGATACGGGTTATAATTGGGATTTAAGTGATCATGAGGCCTATGATTTGGCAAGGAGAGCCATCTATCATGCTACCAGTAAAGATGCCTATTCAGGTGGCATTGTACGTTTATATCACATCAATGAAAATGGTTGGAAGAATATTGGTAATACAGATTGCTGTGATTTGCATGAACAATATTGCAAGGATGAGCAGAGCAAAAAGGGAGGAGATCCAAATGAACCATGTTCAAGTAGAACTCTGCCATGGAGTGAAAGAAAGTTATTAGATACAGAAGTTCAGGCTCAAATGGAAGCTGCAACAACAGAGACACGAAGTGAATAGAGTAATTATTAAATTTTCTGTTTATTTTGATCTGTTCCAAATGTATCCAAAATTATATCATTAAAATGTTTTGCCCAAATATTTTGGCCTTTACAGAAACAACAGCTGAATCTAAACCAAAATATATGGGCAACTTTCGCTCGCTGAAGAACTTTTTCTATAAATCAAAATAATAACTTCTAAGCTCCCGAACGACTTCCCAAATGGTTGTGCCACACACACACACACATACGCAGTATGTTCCATGAAATGTTGCATTTTGTGTCTTTTGGTTGTCATCAACAAATGTTGCAGATGCCTTCCAGACTGGCAACAGAACTGAACTGAACTCAACTGATGCTGATGCTGGAGCCTGGCCGGAAAGGCGCAACCGCAGACCTTACAAGAGCGGAAGCATTGGCAGGGGGCAGAGGGAAACATTAGATATGGGGGTGGGGAGAGGTATGGGACATTAGGGAGAAGCCCTTTGCTAAGGCGCTCTGAGCATGCGATAAATTTAATAAATTACAAACCAAATCCGCAAATTTGTTGAATTCCAAAAATAAAAAGCCAAGAGGCAGCAAATGACTATAAGTGAGAATGGGAAGAAGAAGTAGGTAGGTAGGTAGATATATACATATGTATAGATGGGTGGGGTGGGGGGTTGCACGTCGTTTGGGGAACATGTGTGTGCGTGTGAGTGTGTACTGTAGCACGTGTATGTCCTAAGAGTGGCACAAATAGAAGAAGGAACAAGGAGGCGTTTGCGTTTTGTGGGTAAAAAGTTTTACTGTAAATTGCTTTTAATCTAATGAACGTCGCCAACAACAACAGTAGCACCAGAGCCAGGCAGCAGTACCCATAAGAGGAGGTGTGGCAACCATGAGATGGAACACTAGCCACCACCACCCCTTGATGACTCCCCGACACCCAAAGTCATTTTTCCTCTCTGCGGTGTCATTAGAAAATTACTTAAGCAAAAGGCGGACTGCATATAATTGAGAGAATGTCCTGAGAATTTGTGGCAGAAACGAGGTAGGTAGATAATTGTTGGGCCAAAGGCAGATAAGTAGATGTTGAATACTAGTACCAAAGTGCATTTAATTTTTCTTTTTTTTATATAGGTCAAAGATACTTAAAGCTTATTCCAATCTGGGCAACAGGAAAACAAGTTCAACGCTCTCTCCCTCTCCAAGTAAATAAATCATTTTAATGCTTTCGAAAAACTTTTTATTTGAAAACATTTTACAAAACTGAGAAAGAGAGTAACTAAAATGTGTTGAGGATGAGATAGGAATAATATTGTTAATAGGAAAATGGGAATATGGGAGGTAGGTAAGGGATTTAGGCAACTAAAAGATATAAACATATGTATATGGGATAATATTGTTGATACGAAAAGAAGGAAAGGGAAGGGAATTGCAGAATCTAAGTAACTAATGTACATTGTATATGGGGGTATTATTTCTTTATAATTATTACTTTTTACTTGATCATGGGTAAGTGAAGCACTTGCCTGAGTTAACCTTGTATCTTTCAAGTAGGTAAGTAGAATCTACTTATATCGTTAGCCCATTTTCATATACTATTTACATTTGAGTAGCAGAAAACAGTTTTCAAAATAACAAAAACAATACTCTTCTCTTCGACTTTGAAAAATTAGGATGAAAATGATCAACTGAAAACACTATGCATAATTACAAATTACAATTGGAGGATCATTCGTTGTATCAAAAGGTATATTCGATTTGCTTGATTTTTATCATCTTGATCGGTTTTTTTCTGAGTTTAAAACTTTCAAATTTCCACTTACCAAAACTGTTGACTTAAGATCTTTCTGTACATATAAATTTTAACTTTAGTTATTCTTATAGGTTTCTCTTAACGGATGCTTTAATTTTTAAAGGGAGTACCCATAAAACTTTAAATTTTTGTAGATGAAAATCTTCTTTCATGTAAAATTTGGTATTTCTCGTTATTTATGTTTACTGACATTGATATTGTTAAACTCATTAGAAAGAAGGTTTTCTTCTACAGAAATTGAAAGTTTTATGGTTACTCCCTGTAAAAGTTTTCAAACATCAAAGTTATTATTGGAAAAAATATATTTAGAAAAAATCAGTATCTTAGAACTACCAGAAAGTGGTTCCCACTAAAATTATTGAAATATTACTTTAAAAGTTTCTCCCACATAACCAGTTTATAAGCAATCAGAATTGTTATTGTTACTTCATTTTATAGATATAACACTTCATTCTTTTTCAAACATTTAAGTGATTTTCTCCCCTCAAACTATTGTTAAGACTCCTTTCCCAACGCAGTTTCGCTCTTAAAGAGTCTTAAGTAACTTGGCCCTCTTAAAAATATTTGCATTTTCATTCATGAACTACTTCAGCTTGGGCTCTCGTTTTTAGTTTTGTGCAATGAAATTTACATAAAGTGATGTAAAATAGCAACAACAGCAGCAACAACAGCAGCAACAAAAGCAACGGCAACAGCAAAATGGCATATTAATTGCGGGCTATCATTTTCCACCAAATTAGCTGGTTCAACAGAAAAAGATATTTACCTCCCCATGTACCCCCCCCCTCCACATACACACACACACTCACATGCACACACGTAGTAATATGCATAAAAAGCATGCAACGACAACAAAAACTATAATTTAAATTAATTTGCAAAATAACAAGGACAGCAACAGCAGCAGGAACAGCAATAGCAACAACAACAACAGCAAGAAACAAATTTGCAACACCTGCAATGTTGCCGCTATTGTTGTTGTTGTTGCAGTTGCTTTTGTTGTTGTTTTCGCCATTCCACTTTTGTCAACGAGCTCAAATTCAATGAAATTTCACACTTTGTCGTTAAAAGCGCGCCGCTTGCCGAAGTGAGACCAGGTTAGAGCAAAAGAAGTAAAAGGGGAGGGAGAAGGTGGAAGTTGAGGAGATGCTATATAGGAGGTGGCAGTGGAGGATGAGTAAGGCCGTTAACTGGCAGGCATAAGGATGCAAATATGCAAATGGATTTTACCAAGCGTACGTAGTGGTAAGGGGAGACGAGTGTTTGACAGGCAAGCGTGACTGTTTTCTGTTGGGTGAAAGGCATGAGCCAAGGGGGTGTGGTAAGTAGACGGGGGTATGGTGTGCAGCATCTTCATTTTAGACTAAGCATAGTACCAGATACAACTGCTGCTGCTGCTGCTGATGACGATGATGATGTTGCTGCCGCTTATGATGCTGCTGCAGTTGCAGTCGCTGTTGCTGTTGCTGCTGCTGCTGTCACAGGCAACAGACATGCCAGCAACACTTTGCCAAAAGCTGCAATTCTAGAAGAGGCCGAGAGCGACAAGTAATGGAACGGCGGAGGGTTGGGAAGGGGGAAGGGAACTAGGTACATGGTTATGAGACAGCGGATGTGGACGTTGTGAATGCAATGCCTCGTTTGGCATTTTCATTAACAGAGTCGCGGCAATGTGGCAGAAGAAAGACGGCGACAACAGCAACAACAACAACGGCAGCAACAAAAATGCAAATGCAAAAGGCCTGGCAAAGACACGCGCTATACACAAACATTGAGAAGAGAGCAACAGCAACTGCATCAGCAACATCAGCAACATCAGCAACAACAAAAACAGCAGCAACTACAACAATAATAAGAACATCCATATTAGGAACTACAACGAGCACAAGCAGCAACATTACATATAGCCACATCAGCAACATCTTCTACTGCAGCAGCAACAACAAGCAAAGGTTCAGCGTCAGATGCACTTCCAATTTATCAGCTCTAGTCTGTAGTCAGTTCCCTGTGTCCTATCTCTCTTGTTCCCCTCACTCTCCTTTCTGACCGACTCATTGCCAGACAACTAAGAGGCAACTTCAAAGCGCAGATGTTGTTGCTGTTAATATTGTTGCTGCTGCTGCTGCTGCTGTTGTGTGTTCTCCATTTATTGCCACTTTAGAGGCGGCAACTGCACATTAGTTGCATATCTGTTGAAATTCACGGCAATTAGTTGGCAATGCAATGTTGTTGTAGTTGCTCCTGTTGTTGCTGCTGCTGCTGCAGCGGCAAATGCAAAAAGACATTATGGAAATTAGTTATCAATTCATAGAGTTAAATTATAGCCTACCCCAGCAATAATTTACTTTATATATAATAAATGGATATTTTATATAGTAGAAAAACATCTTTTTAATTTAAGCCAATCTACAAAATAATACGTTTATTAGTTGGATATATATAAGTTTAACATATTTACAAATTGTATACTTTTGCCAAAAACTTTTCTAAATTATTCATTTCTATAGCAATTGCCAACATAAGTAATTCTTGAGGATTTTGGATAAAAGAAAGACTGGAATAACAAAAATAATGCCAAACAATGTAATATTTGTACTTTTTATTTTCACTTAGATTTTATTTACTCGCCAGCTTAGCATTATTGTTTTAAAATCCTTCAAATCCTTTGTTTTACTGCTTATTGTCAGTTCAACTTTCGTTTCGTGTGGCAACTTTTAAGCCGCATCAGCCCCAACAGGGAGACGAAGGAAATGGGGAAAACGCGTCTGCCACGAAAGAAAAGTTTCCCACTTAAGTGTGAGAGAGAGAAAGAGAGAGGTAGAGCTACTTCTTTTCACTCGCATTTGCCATCTTCCATCCATACACGCTCCACGATATCCAATTTGCAGTTCATCATCTGTCCTGGGCCATGTCACAGACTTCTCACAAACTGTACGCAGATTTGACAGTGCGCTTAATTGAGCCCCAAACAGTTTTGACATTTGCGACCGCATAGCAACGCATTTAATTTATTTTAATTGAAACAGGCCCCCTTCGCATCACCACCCCCTCCACCACCAACGGATTAGCTTATCTAATCCGCTTGCTGGACAGGATGGACTTGAGATGAGAGAGAGGGAGATTGAAGAAGTTCAAAGTTGAAGGGAAACAAAACGAGACGACTTCAAGTTTTGCATCAAAAGTTGCTTATTAGGTCAACTTGTGCTGACAGCTTTGATTCGTGTGGATTCAAAGCCAAGTCAAAGGAAAAGCGACTGGACTAGAAGTTTCTATACTCTAACATGGAAGCATTGTTAAACAAGAAATGGCTAAGTATATTGTTTACTTTTTTAACCTTTATTTTGATTAAAGCTAATTTAAAACTAGAAGCTTTAAGACCTTTACTCACTTTCTATCTTTATGCCAAACTTCTTCCTCAAGTCAATAGGCTCTCCTTTTTGGTATAAGAGTATACGAATGCCAAACTATTTTTACGGCCTCCTCAAACTGCGATGACTGCTGCTGCTTTCAAAACAAAGTATTCAATTTTTACGATGATGCATTAAATTAAAAAGTTTTCAAAGTTTTTCCCCCAAACAAAAAGTTGATCAGACTAACACAAATAAAGTATAGACTGTACTTGAAAGTATCTTGAGTTTAGTTAACAACTATTTAAATAGAATTTCTTGCTTCCTATTTTCTATTTCTATTAATGGTATAGTCTTAACAATTTATAGGGTATGCTAAAGTCCATTTATATTGGTAAAAACTTTGCCCTTCTTTTATGTTGCTTCCATCGCCAACTTTTTGTTGGCTTTTAACGACTTTTGCATTGGTTTTCATTGCCAAAAACAGGAGACACAACAGACGGAAAAAGATGCGAGATGCCACGCCCTAACGTTTTCTCCCTCACAGAGAGAGAGTATTGGTTGGATCCAATTTTTATGGCTTTGGACACATTCACATTCTCGCATTCATCCAGCATTCAGACTAATTGTTGCGCCTTAGATTTTTACGGCACTTTGAAAGCCATTAAATCGCATTTTATGTACTTAATTAGTTTTCCCCTCTTCTCTCTAATGAAACAAAACAAAAAAAAAACAGGGAGAAATATGTCTATATAAAAAACTTTCCTGTAATTTGCATATATTTGATCCGAATTTTTAATGTGATTTAATAGTCTCACATGTCGTTGAAATTGTTAATTTAATTGGATGAAAATTGCATCCATATCTCTAATCCTGCTTATTAGTATCATTCTTTATCTTTGCTACCTTTCCCTCTATATCCGGATCCTGCTTATTAGTATCATTCTTTATATTTGCTACCTTTTCCTCTTTTTTCGGATCCTGCTTATTAGTATTATTCATTATCTTTGCTACCTTTTCCATTTTTTTCGGATCAAAGCAAATGTGGGTCTCATAGTATTTAATAATCATTTGTGGCACTTCAAGATTAGCCACACTTGCCGGTATAAATTCCAAATCATCATCTTCCTTGTACTTGAATAAAATATAGAGTTCCATATTCTCGTCGCGTACTACACCAACTATCTTCTCCAGTTCTTTACCATTTATAAAAGCTGGCATATTGACTTCTTTGCGTTTTGGCTTTCTGAAAATTGGTAAGAAAAACAAAAGAGATTAGTAAACGTGATGCAGCATGAGGAGATGGCAAAACAATGAAAATTAGCTTTCGGTTGCAGAAGGCACGCGCTTCACTCAGAAAAAAGAACCCACTTAATGACCACCAAAAGCTGCTAATGTGGGACACCCATTGGCATTGGACAAAGGCAAGCAGTGGATCTCTAAACTAAACTGAACACACTGCTGATCTAGCTTTGGGACTTTGTGTTTGTTGGCTAATTTGCGGCACAAAAGCGCGTGGAATTTGTTTCAGCCACAAGGCTAGGCGGCCATGGCAGCAGCATCCTTTTGTCCATTGATGGCGGGGGAACTAATCAAAGTTTTCATCCCACTGCCACCCCCCCTTCTCTTTCTACTCTGCTCTCTTGATGTTAAAATCAATTGGCAGAAAATTGCTGTCCAAGTGCAGATAGAGATGACGATGATGATGATGATGATGGAAATGAAAGCTAATAGAGCGAGAGAGAAAAAAAGGGAGAAGGGACCAACCATTTGACTTGGCAGCTCTGTTCTCTCTTTTGTAGCCCTGATACAACTCTATATATAGCGGCTCTTTAAAACTCAAGTGGGCGTGGCAATGCACTTACCTTACTCCTTATTAAAGACAAAATTATATATAAATATATTTGAATATATTCGAATTGATGTTAACGTTGCAGCTTATTCTCCCTTTATGTGTTTTTTATTTTTGTTTCGTTAGGGTTGCCGTTTGGTTTGACAGTGTTCGCAAACGTTAAAAACAATTGTTATCGATAAATTGGAAATTAATTGTAAACATTTTTCACTATGCCACCTGAGCTCAACAACAAACCAACCATTTTAATTAATTGTATTTGTTTGAGTGTGTGTGTGTGTGTGTGTGTAGTAAACTGGGCTAGTAAATATTTCAATGGCTTTAATTAACCAAAAAATGTTGCAATTAATTGACTTTGCCTGCTCAATTTAATTAATTCTTTTTTTTCTCCTGCTGTTGTTGTATTTTCTTTTTGGTAAAACGACAACAACGATTTAGGGTGATGGCAGCGGTGGGTTTTAGGTGAGGGGGGCTATAACGTTTTTAGCTTTAGCCCTAAAGCTAAAATTAGGTCATTTCATTGGGGGATATTAATCAAATTGTGCGAAAAATAACCAAGGGCTATTTATACTAAAAAGAGTTAATAATTGCTGTAATTTATATTGTTTTATTTGCTTTCAGGCGATTTTAGTTATTGCATGACCAATTAGCGTACACACAATCACATATGTATAGGATTTTTACATTTGACTTTATGTGCATGTGGAACAAAATAGAAATGTTTCAAATCATAGAAGAACTCAATTAAGGTCAAAGTTATGTATTAATTTAGGCTGTTACTTCTTTAGGTGTTAAATCACTGGAGTCGTTTGACAATTGTTTAAGAATTTTGTTTGTTTGAATCAAATGTTGAATATTTTTATTGCTATGTTTGGGATTGTGACAGTTATTTATTCAAAATGGGAGATAAATAACAAAGGAAAACTGGTAACAGGAAGTAGAACTATTGTTTTGGAGGAGTAGCGTCCCTCAGCATAAGGTTATATACTTTACTTACTATGTAGTTTCGCTATAAAGAGAAGTAAAGGGCTATTTCTTGAGTCACACGTTCCCATTATAAAATAGAAGGAGATTTTTAAACATATATTATGTATAACAATAAACAATAAGCAGTTTAAATTGGATTAACTAACATTTTAATACATTTAAATACTTCAATATTTATATTTTTATAACGGCTATCTGTAATGTTTTCAACATATGTAAAAACTGTGACCTGAAAACTTTATAAAGACCTGATAAGTCGATGTAGACAGTTCCTAAACATCCAAGAGTTATCATATCAACAAATAGTGAGAGAAAAAAACTAAATTCAAATGCCAAAGTCACCTTTTCTAATAGAAGCAAAAAAAAGTTTCCTGTTTACCGATATTTTATGGATAATTAAAGAGTTCAATAAAAATGTCTAGAAAATACCGAACCATAGATAATTGGAGGTTTCATTATGTAGTACAAGATGAAACAAATTATTATAAAACATTATAGCAGCAGTTATTCGAAATTAGCAAGGACTTCAAATATTTCAATTTCTGCCTTTGATACACAGTGGTATATCAACAATCCTTAGATTGGGTTCTTAACCAGAAATATAGGAATATAAATATATGCCTTTATCGCTTGTTCATTGTTTATTGTTCAATGTTCATTATTGTTTTGATCAAGTCTTAAACGGTCATAGAACATTCAGATCATTATTCAGCAAAGAAGTTAGATGGACTCTCTCTCTCTCCATTCTGTAGAGAAATGGATCATTTTTTTAAAATATTGTCAAATTCATAAAAATCATGAATTGTTCTTGTATTGAGTGTATATTCGTTGTTTACCAGATTCAAAGATATGTCCATATGCCTACATATATTTCTTAAAATCGTAAGTTTACTTGATTAAACATACAATTCTTATATGTAAGGTTCTGGTAAGTTACCCTATGGATCACTCTTCTTCAATTGCCTACAAGACACAATTAAATATGATTTAAATTTGTAAATTTTCATGGAAAATCAGTGCTTTATTCGTGTCATTTTTCTTGGAATTCTCATTTTTTTATATATATTTATGCAGGCTTTTAGCACTTTGCCTTGTCCAACGGCTTAGAGAAAAAGTGTCAACGTGAAAATGGAATACCTTTTAATAATGCAAGTTTGCACATTTTTAATTGTGCTCGGCGACAGGTGAGAGAAGAATAACGCTTCTTCTTCTTCTTCTGCTACTGCTAGCTGCTGCTCACTTGACCCACAAAAAAAAAAAAAAAATATATACGCAAAGGTGCGGGCGGTTTTGAAGGCGACAAAAACCGCTCTAGCATCAACTTTTCGCGCGTTTCGTTAATGTTTTTGCCTTTTACTTGCTTGGTAGGGACGAAATGCAAGGACATTACAAAACTAAATGTAAACAGCTTAATTAAAAAATAAAACTCCACACGGCGGCACACGCATGTGGCATGGCATTTTACTTGCAACAGCAGCTGCAACACCTGCACTGAGTCGATCTGTGTGTGTGTGTGTGGGGACTTAACTCTCTTTATTTGCTTAAATGTATAAAAAGTGTTTTTCATTTAATTTTTCATCATTTTGCACTTGTTGGCACTTTTTTTTCTCACTTTGTTGTTGCTGCAACAGTTCTTAATTAAAATGCCAGTAATTCCTCATCAAGAGAGTTCATTAAGAGAGTTTGCCAAAAAATATATACATATATCTTCTTCTTATGGCATTGAAATATATATACGTATATGTATATATAATTTTTTTCTTTTACGCCAAATGAATTGAAATGTTTGCCAAGGAAATTTGAAATTATTTGCGTCTGGTGCCAGCTGTTTTCCTACCCACTTACACACACACACACATCCCAAATGTATCTGTATGAGTGAGTGTGACTGTGCGTATGTGTGCGTATTCTTCTTTCCTTCCGAAGAAGAAACTTTTCTTTTAAATATTTTTCATACTTAGCCAAAAGTTTTATGCATACGCAATAAGATGTGTAAATTGTGGGGCAAAAACGAGGCAAGGGAGTACCAAGAGAGAGAGAGAGAGCGACAGAGAGAGAGAAAGAAGTGTTTTCTCTTATTTTGAAAGGTCCTTCACATATGTGTATGCAAGTTGGTTCCATACTTCATTGCATATGGAGAAAGCGAAAGAGATAGATAGAGAGAAGTTTCTTTTTTGCGGTGTATAATTAAAAAGTTTTCTGTTTTTTACGTTTCAACTTTTTTTTTTTATTTTGTGGCATTCGTTTAGAAAATTTATGCAATGTTTATTTGAAAAGTTTAACGAAATGCATAGTTTATTGATTCCTCCTGCATATATTATTTTTGTTTTAACTTTCTTATTGATCCACCCTCGCTTGCATGCTAACCAAAATTTGCATGCCAAATTGTTTACTTCTTGGATTCAAAAATTACTTTATCAATTGAAAATTGCATTTGCATGTTTGCTTTCTTAAAAATAATTTTTTTTTAAAAAAAGAAAACTTTTTCAAGAAAAACAAAGTGAAAGGCATAAAGAAATTTACATAGATTGAATAATGGCATTTAGATTATCGTTAAGAAAATAGATTTTAAATGAAATTGTCAAGTTGAAAATGCAATTTTTCCTTTTATTAATTAAGTTTCTGGGATGTTAAATGGGCTCTAGTTAGATGAAAACTATTTTTAATTATATTAAATATAAAGCAGATGATATTTTTAGTATAGGAAAATAGGAATATTATATATGTCTGTTGATATACCATTTAGATTTTCACTAGGTTGTTGTTCAATGGAAACTGAATATTTAGTTTTTTAAATAAGAAGATTCTTTTGAATGATTAAAAACCAATTTTAGAAACGTAAATCGTGAGATAAAAATAAAGTTAGAAAAATTAAAGTAGAAAAATCATATCGAAAACTTTATTTAACAGTTTCTTTTATATAATTTAGAACCACTCAGATCTTTAAATCTTTTTGAAGTAGTTTTTTAATCTTTTAAAGAAACATTTTTAAATATTTATTGTTATTATTCAATATTTTGAAACCTTTTCTAAGTATTTTGGTTAACTTTCATTTGTTTTGTATTTGGATCTCAAATGCTTTCAAGTTCATTATAATAATCTATATAAAGACTAAAGTAAAGCCATCAGCATTGTAGTCTAATGAGTTTTCTTATTGAAAAATCATTGAAAAAACCTTCAAAAATCACTTAGCCATTGAAGAAATTATAGATCAGATTATGAATCAGCCAAGAATATACAAATTTCGTTACCAAATGATCTCTATTTGATTTTAATTTACTCAAGGTGTAAACTGTTGGTTGAAATGCCAACTTAACTTAGGTTTTACTTTTACAAGTAAAACGAATTCTTGTTCTAAATATTTTGCAATGAACTCAAAGATCATTTTGTTTCACTTTCTTTTACTGAATTTTTCAAAAATAACACCAATACTAAATTTTAAATACTTTTTTTTAAGCATTTTTAATAAAATTAATTTTGAATACGTTTAAGTCATTGTAACTCTAAGAGCCCGTTGACATATTGTATGAATGACTTATGCAGGTCATAATGCTTGTTACCTCTCAACATGAAATGCTTTGGCCTGCTGATGAGAGTAAGATGGCAACGAGTGTCACCCACGCATCTTCAACTGCTTGCCAGTCTGCCTGTCTGTCTGTCCGTCTGCCCAAATGGCGTCATGAAAGCCAGCGAATGTGTATTTAATTGTGTCTGGCAACGATGTTGGCGGGCATGTCGCCTATGCCAAAGAGAGAGAAAGGCGGCGGCAACACAACAGACCGACCATACACCCAACACCCTCACCTCATAGATGCACAGCATCAAATGCACTTTGCCCGAATCGGCAACGGTAAAGGTAACGTTAACTGACACGACACACACACACACACACACAGGCACAGGCACAGGAGTGGGGGAGGTGGACTTGGAAGAGTCTGCGGTATGGCCACCACACCTGCAATTTGAGTCGCGACCGCAGCCGAAGCAGCATCATCATCAGCACAGTGGATACAGAAGAAGGTGGCACTTGATTGTGGGTCCAAATGAAGTCATAAAGTCTGATTTCGCCAGCTCATGCTCATTATCACGTAGCATGATGTCATGTAATCATGATACTGATGACAATGATGATGTTAACCAAGTGGAAATTGCATCCACTTTTTTTTTTCCAACTTTCAATTCTCTTTGCCGTTGGCAGTGCCTGTCTCTGTTTCTATCAGGCTGTGTGGGGCCCCCTTTCAGCCATTTGGCCATTTACTTTCCCCTTCTTACTGCTACTGCTGCTGCTGGGTTGCTAAACTGTTTTTTCGACCAAAACTGACACTTTCATGAAACAATTTAAAAAGTCATTGTCATTGGCAGGCGAATCCTTCCTGCCACATCTCCACCAAGTGCCCTGTCAATGCCGTCATTTGTTTTGTTGCCCATTATGGGGTTCGGTCGGTCAGTGGTCCGTAAGTTGAAACAAAAAAAAAAAAAAAATAAAATTGTCATCGCTGAAAATGACCAAAATGTCCCTATTTTGAGTAAAACTTGCAGCAGGCGAAAATCTCAAACTGTTTGCCCAAAATGAAGTATGTGCCAAGAGACAGAAGACAAAAAAAAATAAAATACATACATATAACAAACTGAAAAACCAATTACCCATTGGGAAAATATCAAATACACTTCCATGGGGCACATATCAACGTTAACTGAGCAATGGGAATATAGTAAATATAATAAGATAAAGTTACATATTAGGCATGCGTTGCTCCAAAAAGTATGCTAGGAATGATAAACAAAACTATAAGAATGGTTGGTTAATTGAAAGATTAGTTAAAGATGTCTTTGTATTTGTTTTTGAAAGAAAAATTTGGGATAATATATCTATATATCCAAACCATAGTAAGTTTGAAAAGTTTTGAATTTTTGTCATAAGTTTTAAATCATTTTTGTGAGATGTTATAGTAAAGAGAGGAGAGGCATTAAGTTAACTAAGTTTTGAAACTTAAAATTAGTGAAAAAGATCACAGATTATTTGTTGAATAGGTTAGAAAAGAATTGTAGCAGTGCTGAAAATATTATTTTTCAAAGTGGCAAAAGCAATGTATAATTTCCAACGGACAATTCCAAGGGAGCTAAATAAGAACCTTCTCCATTGACTTTCCTACATTGTATCTACTACTCAATCTCCTTAAAGGAAATCTTTAATATTCAAACTTTATGGCTAACCAGTTGATTTTTTCTCATCGCATAATAAATCCATCAATGGCACATTAAACTTTATTTAGTGTTAACTACTAAGTCAGCTGTAAGCGTATTACCATTACGACTATCTAATAGATATTATTTTCCAGTTAAGTTTTCTTTTCCATCACAAAAGTTTCCACTTTGGTGTCGGGTCAAGTCTTTTGCTGGGTGTTTTTTTGGGGTATTTTCGTGAGGGGGAGGCAACGTGACATTGCAATTTCCAAAAACAATTTCAACTTACGTTTTGTTGAGTTACGAGAGTACTCTACTTCTCTTACTAACTTTATAAAAGCTTATTGTTGGATCAATTGCAGTTTTGTTGAAAATATGTGGAAAATGTATATATTTTATATATGTATGTATAGGGACAATAACCCACAAGTAAATGTGGCTTAAATTCATTATGACTTCTTAATGATAAAGGATAAGAGAGAGAGAAGGGGAGTAATACAGACAATGTGGATAAGAGAAGCATGGAACGGGTGCAAGAGTGTGAGGTGGTAAATCCCAGCTGTGTAATTTCTGGTAGTAAAGCCACAGAATTTTATTGAGCGGAAAATTAAAAGCATAAAATTGCATGCTTTAAATTTAAATGCAGCAGCACAGTATGGCCACAAAGTGTCGGTGCTATCGCATAAAGTCCAAAGATTGCCAGCACTTTTTTCTGGAGAGAAGGAGTAGGAGTGTGGGCACCATCCTTTCTCATCCTTTTCCCAATTTGAAACTTACAAGTGCCACCACCATCTCTCCTTCTCCTACAGCAATCTCTGCCTTTGGACTCACGCGCATACTAAATTCTACTTATTGACAGGCTGCAGTGGAACGTGTTCCGATAAGCGTCGAGCAATTGTTGAAGGGTTCCGCCTTTCCCTCCCTTTGCCCCACTTGAGAAAAATATGTTCCAGTTGAGATATGGTGATTGTAGAATTAGTTGAAACATGAATCTCTCTCTCTCCTTGCTCTTTTTGATAGGAAATTGTGGGCAAGCTTCATGTTAATTAGCTGCCAGGCTGAAATACAAACTTTTACCTTATCTTTACGAAGAACATTTAAAGCAAACTTAGATTGAAAGAAGGGAGAAATTTAATTAACGTCATTTAAGCAAAACTAACTGCATAAACATGTGGAAAGAAACATATGAAACTATATAACATATATAGAATAAATGGCAAGAAGGATCTACTCCTCTACTGTACCAGTTGATATATGTATATATTTATACAATTTTTTTCCCTTCATTCATCATATTATTCTCATTCCAATGTACTTCCATCTTCATTTGCACGTAGAACTTCATATTTTCTGCATTAGAAATTCATGAACTGCGTCAAACACTGAACAAAAGAATGAATAACAACAATAAGACACATTGGAGTAGAGATAGTAATACTTAAGGGGGATCAAACTCCACACTTGACTTTAAATGTTTGAGTGGAAAAATGGAAAAGAATGCCAAGATATAGAAATTATAAATTATACTATATATTGCTTTATAAACTAACTACTAACGGAGGCTCCGGAAAGATTATTATGGTAATGACAAAAGAAATTCTACAAACAAACCTGCAAGGAATTTAAAACTTTATACATTTTCCAGAAACTATATTTTTCGAAAAAAAATTTCAATGTATGTCGTCATTGGGAATTAACATTTTCTTACTGGTTGAAATCTCAAATTCTGGATGATTTTTTATAACATCAAAGTTTAGAATCTTGTAAGATGACACCAGCCACTGGCCACCATAGCGATTCTTCTCCACCGAGTAGTCACGTCGAAATCGTACAAAGATCTCTGAAAAAATCAATGGATTTTCATGCCTTAAATGACTTGCATATTTATCGATTAGCGTTTCCATTTCGTATTTTTGTTCCGATATCTCGAAATCATCTAGACGACGCAAGGCAATAAAAATGACATCAATGAAGGCAAACTTGTGATCGTAGTGAGCTAACATTTGCACTTTCAACGGTATGGCACGATAAATGTGTCGTTGCTCGTAACGCATCAGTTTAAAACGCCAATCGTGAAATAGATCCTGGTTCATCTGTTTAAAACCCATGGGCGTGGTGCAACGCTCAATACGCCCCTTGCGCTGCAGACGTATCAAATCGGTTATCACCACCGCTGCTTGCTGTGAATTGTACATAAAATTGGATTCCGCAAAGCTCCAGTCCCAGAGGAGTTTCAATTTCCAGAAATCCCATTTGGAGCAAAGTTGTTTCCATGGACCATAGAAATAAAGTAGCAATGGCAATGATAATTCCTCATGTTTTGCCTCACATCGTTGGACATCCAATTTAATATCGAAGACATGTCGTTTGGAATCCGTACTATCGTTCTTCACTGGGGTATTGGCAAAGCAGCGTCGAGCGTCAGTTGTTGAATCCGATTGGTATATATACTTTAAAAATGCAAGAAAACGATCCGACAAGCCCTTTGGATAATGAGACAATGTACGCTGCAATAGAAGTTGATGACCAATTGCCAGTTTTTGACAGCCAAATTTTAGCTGTTTCCTAATCGACATATTTCCATAATTTTGAATTTTGGCTATACAGTAAAGTCAGGTAGTCCAACCGAAAAAAAAGAAAAACAAGTAAAGACAACATAAAACTTAAAATTTTTAGGAATGTATAGTCAATGGTATCTATATACGTTCCATTAAAGATTGTAAAAACGAACGCCATAAATTTTTGGAACTTCTTTCTATCTTTGAAATGGTAAAACAATGTCAAATATAACCTAAAAAGTACCATGATGGTCAAAATCTTTTTTGAATGGTAAAAAATTATTAAGCATAACCTCAAAAAGCTATTTTAATTCTCTAAAATATTCAATAGAGAAGTCATAACATCAAAAATTAATTATAAATACATTTTAAATTCCTTTTTTTTATTCAACTTAACCTCAAAAATGTTCAGATGGGGGATATTTTTAAAATTATATTGTAATGCTAAACGAAAGCTCAAAAGTATTGTATAAAGATAATACACCGTTGAAAAAGTAATCGAATATTCAACGTAACCTCAAAATGAAAATATTCAACATAACCTCAAAAATACCATGATGTTGGAAAAAACACCAAGATATAACCATTCTTTTTGAAACAGTTAAAAACCTAATTCAACCCAAACGCATTTTATATGCAGGCTATCTTTAAAACGCTAAAAAAAATTCTCAACATAACCTCAAAAAATATCCATATAGTTCTGTATAATATTGGATAGAGATGTTGCTTCGTCAATAACTATTGTTAAATACATTCCATAAGACCGCCCACCAGTACAAATTGTATAGCCTTTATTGTTAATTAGCGTTATATGTTTTTGGTTGCCCGGAAATGTTTGTCGGGTACGAAATTACTGTGCACATACTGTACCATATTGGGATGATTGTGTCCTTTATATTGTGATTGCAATTTGTCAGTGCAATTATGCCCACAGACTATGCTATTTGTCTGATATGTGTGACTATTGTGTGTATGTGTGTTTTGTGTTTGCATTTCATAAACTTGCCAAATCTAATTTCACATATTGACTACAACAATGAGCACTAATTGCGCAAACATAAAGGAAATCGATTTGCCTGCCACTGCATCCACCACCTACATACATACCTTCTGAGCTGAATAAATCCCGTAGGAGCATTGTAGACATTTGATTCAACATTCATACCAAAATTGAAGACTTTTTGCGTATGCAATTATCGAAACGCATTAGCAAATGCAAAAGCATTGTAAGACTAAACAGCAAAAGTGAGTACTCCAAATGCATTCAAAGTTCATGTTCATTGTATCTATACCATTTGCCTAACCTTACCTTGCCTTACCTTTCCATTGCCACTTACCCTATCATTTTCTCTCTCTTTCATTTACTTGTCTTGTGTTTGCTTAGGGGTTGTGCGTGTATCAGAGTGTGTGTGGGTGTATGGATGGATGGCAAATAGATAGTTTCTCTTCCCTCCCTTCCCTTCCTTGTGTACAAATTTATTTCATTTGGGTTAATTGCTTGACAATTTGACCTTAAATGCTGCATTCATGATAAGTTTATTTGTTCTGTCTATTGTCAATTTAAATTATTGTTCAAGTCCATTGTATATTGAGAATTGATTTTAATCCAAGCAGATAGAAATTCATGCATTTTTAAAGTAAATCCTTTGTTGTCTCTGTATTAAGCTGATTTATATTTAAGAACATTAAAACATAAATATACATATGTATTTATATTAGTTGGAATATCTTTTAATTGAATTCTTATTAACAAAATAATTGATTTATGCACTAAAGAACAAAATGTATGTAATCTTTTTCGAATTATTATTATTTATTCTTCATTATTTGTTTATTTTTAGGTAATTTGCATATTTAGTAGTATACTTGGGTAAAAGCAGCTCATCAAGGTGAACCGGCTCACTCGTTCTTCTTTTCCGAGTGAGCCAACTCACTAATATGGTTCACTGGTTCACTGGCTCACTGGCTCACTTGCTCATACATAGTTCACGAGTTCACTTTGCAATTGCCAATTAAGAAGAACGCAAAATGAGCCATAAGAACCAGTGTGTCAAAATGAGCTAGTGTGCCAAAATGAGCTAGTGAGCCAAAATGAGCTAGTGAGCCACACTGAGCCATATTGAAGGAACAAGCTCAGTGGCTCAGTTCAGTGAGCCATTCATTTTGGCTTACTCGCTCATGAGGCAAGTATATTTAGTAGTGATTGTTGTTATCGCTTCAAAATCGTTTCAATATCAGTTCTATCCAAACGAACTTAATACAAATCCATGAGTTTTATGCATTTCACCAAACAGGTCGTATACTTAATTTTTTGTTGGTACTGGAAAATGCTGATAATGGCTTTCGATATCATAGGAGGATACTTTGAATGCAATTGATCTAAGCTATAACAAGCTAATCTATATAAATAATAATACGAATTCATTTATTATACGAATCAGTTCATTATAAATACAGATAAAAGTGAAATTATATTTTGTGAATTGAATGATCAAAAACTTATTTTGCCTTATCTGCATAGCACAGCATACAAAACTAAGTCTCGACTCTTTCTCGCCTCTTAATACCCATTACGAATTTATCATTTTGTTATGATAGGGCCAAAGTTCATACTTTATTTTTCTAGAATATTGAAAGTCTTATTTGTATTTTTCAAATATTCTGGCAAATCCTTTATAGTTGAATGCCTACAAAACAAGTAAAACTCTTTAACTATTTACTGGCACATAAATGTTTACTATCATATGTATGTTGTTGATGTTGTTGTTGTTACTGTTGCTAGTACTGACAATTTATCAATGTAGGAAAAGGCTCAACAACAATAAAAATATGTACAATATACGCATAAACCAAATGTATATATGTATATATATATATATATATGTATTATATATGTGTGTAAAAACAACAAATGAATTCACTGGGAACTAAACTGAAAGAGGGAGAGTAGCTACTAAAACGAAAATATTTATTCCAAAGCACTTTGGCACACAAATCCTTATGTAATCCCAGCCAAAGAGAATGAGAGAGAAAGAGAGAGAGAGAGCAATGGGGTCCAGGAGTAGCCCATCATAGAGCAGCAAAAGTATCGCAATAAAATATGTTAAGTAAATACGGAAAACGACAACGAAAGAAGGATGCAAACGGAAAGAGAGAAGGAGGGAAAAGGCAAGTGATGGGGGGGTAAAACTAAACAATAAGCCAAAAAGCACGCTTGATTAAGTTTAACTTCCGGTTTGTTATAAATTGAAGCATTTATGTGGGATTTGTTTGGGTAAAAACAGTTTCAGTCTCTGAATGTTTGGTACCTCGAAAAATATGCGAGATGTGCATAGTTCACACACACACACGTGTAAACTCTACATGTGTGTGTGTGCACAATTCAGATATTGGCATGTCTATTTCCGGCGGAAGTGGTGAATAAAACATGAAACGAAATAAAATGACAAGGCGGACTCAAGGCTAGCAGGCAAAACTTTTAGTGGCCAAAAGTGAACATCCGTTTAGATTTTCTTTTTTGGCCCTTTTTTTTTTTGTTGTTTTTGATTTTTATATTTTATTTGGCCTTTTGTCTTTGCCACGTTTGAAGTAAATGGCTAAATTATGCCAATGAAACTAACTAAAATTGTTAAATCAGTATGAAAATACTTTTGCCCAAACTACAAAAAAAAGAGAGAGAGGGAAGGAAAAAAAACATCTCAAGCATTTCGACTTGTATATGGGGAAAAGTAGAAAAGGACATTTAATATCCGTAAATAAAATATTCAATTTCCCTGGCATGACAATGTTAGGAAATGGGCCAACAGAAATGCCATCTATCTACCTTGATGAAAGAAAATGGTCATATCGATTTATATATGTGTATGTACATTTGATATCTTTTTGTGCGCTTTTGCATTTCAATTTACTAAAGCTCAAGTCTCATATTTATATATGTATATATATATTTTAGTTTAGATTGAATGATTTTGCTTGCTTTTGCATTTAGTTAACTGAAATAACAATTTGTGAGGGCAAAATCTTAATTAAATTGCTCTTACAAATGGTTACCAAATGTTGTGTACTTATTGAAATTCTCCATCTACTACTACTAATCTTTATTGCCCTATAAATGCCCAAAGGCTTACGAAAGCGGCAATTGCAGTTGACCAAAATCCATGGCTATAAACTGTTTTGGCCAACATTGCATACAAACACACACACACACACAGAGACATACACACAGACACAGTCGTAACTTTAGTTCACTCAATGATGAAATTTTACTAAAAGCCTGAAGAAAATCATTTACATTTAATTTGGTAAAGTGCATTTGCCCTCTCTCTCGTTATCGGTCTGAATTGAAGTTTATTTTTGCTAATCGTTCTATAACATTAATATTATCCTAAAGTTGACCGCAAATTATTTTCACATAGTTTCGGCAATTATTTGAAAGGAATTAGCAAAAATAATTGTTGGGTCTCTCCCCCCACCCTTTTGGGTTTTTAGTTTATTATTAGTATTTTACATATCGGAATAATCATTAATTCGTGAAGGAATTTCTATGGATGATATGGCTGATAGATGCATTGACCACCAAATCCATAACGTGGATACAAGGGCAGTTCACCGCAAGGATATGTACAATGTGGTGAGGAATATGGACAATTACAAGGAGCACGGCTATGACAAGGATATGCGCATGGTGATGCCATATAGCAATGGGGTCGACATGGCGGCTGCTTACGTCTAGATACTATATCATTTGAGGGATATTTCCTATATGATGTTGGTGGTTTTTTGATTGGTTGCCGAATACGACGTTTTGGCTTTGTCTCGGGCTTAGGTACTGGTTCGGGTTCGGGTTCGGGTTCAGGTTCCAGTTCGGCTTCAGGTTCACTTTTAGGCTCTGATTTATATTCTTTTTGCACTGCTGTTTTTTCCGATACAATGTTCCTTTGGGAGCTCAAATCTCCTGGCTTCTTGGTCTCTGTTTCTTTGGTGTAATGGCGACGTATCAGCATTGCAGAGACATTATCTGGGTGCTCTGCATCATGCTCATAAAAATCATCATCTGAATATTCTCTTACTATTTGGGAAACACTTCGATAGTTTGATTGCGGCTCTTCCTCATCTTCGTTTACGATTTCTGGAGTTTTCATTGCATCATTGTCAATATTCTCTTCCGGTTCATCATCGGTCACTGGCATCGATGAGACTACGGCAAAAACTAGATCATCCTTTTTGGCTCCCTTTGGCTTTGGTAAAAGTCTTTCATTCACTTTACTAGAACCTATCACCAATTTTGGCTTTAATTTTGTGCGTTTTGGATCATTTACTGAATTATCGATTAGCTTTTTTGGCTTAGGTATAGCTCTACCCACACTGGACATTGCAATATCCCGCATTTTCTTAGCCATTGGATATTTTTCACCTGGTTTTGCCATTTCCTGGCCATGTAATATATCTTCTTGCTCTCTTTTACTTCTCTTTGATGTGTCCCGAATGGGAGCTCTTCTCATGACAGGTGGTCTTGGATCGGGCATTGTGGACGACACATGTGGAATATCGTCATCTTCATTTATACTCGCTGTGTCCCGGACGGAATGGACGGAAGCTATTCTCATGACAGATGGACTTGGATTTGGTATCATGGACGCCATACTTTTGATATCCTCGTCTTCATCTATACTTACTTTGTCCCGGACGGAAGCCCTTCTCATGACAGGTGGACTTGGAGTTGGCAGTGTAGATGATATACTTTTGGCATCGTCATCTTGTTTTATACTTAAACTCTTCGATAGTCGGGGATCTACTAAAACATCAATATCCTTTTCGTTAACACGTTGAAATTTCTTTATTACCGTTGCATTTTCATCATCATGATCCTGGTCACTTTTTAGCCCAATGCGCATAACAGAAATTGGTTTAGCTTCTATTTGGCTTGTGTCTTCCTCATTTTCATAATATGTTTCCAGATTGTCTGGAATTACTACATGATGTGTTGACCCTTCTGATGATGCTATTGAATCTAAGGATTTCGCAGACTTTAATTTTTGAGCTTTGATCAAATCAATTTCTTCGGCTGTTCTCGTTTGAACCAATTCATCGTATTCTGTTACGGGTTCTGAACCATCTTCAGGAATCTTTGTATTTGCTATACGCTGTACGACTTCGTATTCCCTTTCTCCAGTGCGATGTCTTATTTCTCTTAACTCAACCTCGGTCTCTTTAATGTTTACTTCCCTTAATTTATGATTTGCTGGAAATTGTATAGCCTGATCTGTTGTAGTCATATTGGGATCATACGTAATATCAGTCTGGGCAAATTCAGTTCTCAATTCCGGCGGAGTTTTGGTTGATGAAGCAGTTGCCGTTGCAGTTGGTGGATTAGCAACTCTACAGCAAATCTTTCGACAACTATAAATTTGTCGTGCTTCACCTTGGGAGCAATTAGGTTGGCCTTCTCCTTTATAATTGCCAGGACATTGCTCGGATGACGTTGGTACCCCATCCCATGGCCTTGACATCTGATTAGATATGAAAGAAGAGAGTTCTGAAGAAGTAACCGGCTGCCATTGCCCATATGCATATTGCCCTTGCCCCTGTCCAGACATTGCTTGGCATTGCTGCAATATGGGAACAGCTTGCCATTGACCCTGACTAGATAGACAATGATTTACACAATTATAAACTGGCATGGAATTAGTTCTTCTGCCAGCCATAATGAATCGCTTCCTACAAGGCAATTTAAAGACACAATGAATCATAAATCAAGCCAACATTTTTACACTCTCAAAACGGAATTTTTATAATTTTTTTTTTTTTTGGGTAGGGGACCCAACAAATATTCAAACTGAAATGAAAGATTTATTTTATTTTATTTGACATTTCAATCTTGGACAACTTTTAAAAATAATACCATATTAGAAAGTTTGACACTTTTTCTTTTATACAAAGGGAAGCTTTGAAAGTCTTTTTTGCTTCATTAGCTGTAATTCCCAATAAGTTCAAGCATTGAAGGTGAATAGTTTTAAGCCACCGGTAGAGGATAACCGAAATTTTATCTGAAGAGGATGAAAAGAAAAAATAAGTTCTATTAGAGAAGTTTCTAACTTTTTAAAGAGGATGAGAGAAGTTTCTAGGTAAAGTCCAGTCTGATCCGAGATGGTTCAAAACCGCTAGCTAGTTTAGTCTTTATGGAGATTTATCCTATACATAATGTATAGGATAAAGAAAAGCAACCTTTGCCTTAAAACATATAAACTCAAAATTAAACTCCTAGATTACCCAGATTCGTTTGTGTATTTGGTAGATAAATGTCTTGTTCTTTTTTGTAGATAGAGATTTCTTTGTTTTTGATCTATTCTAAATTGTTGTGGTAGAGTAAAAAAAATAGATGCTGGCAAAATGGTTATAGATGATGATCATGAGAAGGAGTTAAAAGAATTTGGCTTAAAATTAAATACGGCCGGTTGGTATATCGGTGTTTCGGCATATCAGGAAAGACATATTATGGAATTATCTGGCAGTTTGCGTGATGATTTTGAACAAGGTTCAAGTTTTCGTGTACAGAAATTTCTGCAAGAAATTGGACTGCAGCCATTGATAAGCCATAAGAATATTCTCCGAATTGTTCAAATGAGCCGAGGCAACGCTCTGGCCTTTCTCTTCTTTGTACTCGAAGGATTCTACAAGACTTCACGTGAAAATGGACAATTTAGTACAAATGAGAAACTATTGATGATTTCGATAGCCAAATTGGATTTATTGCCAACAATGAGGGGATTGGATCGTATATTACCGCCACCGCAATATGGAAGTTTTGAGGTACAGCATAAGGATCGAGAGTCGGAATTCGATTTGAGAGCATTCTCTATGAAATTGAAGCATATGAAAAGCTTTCAACCAATGGAGGAGAAAAAAAACTCCATACCTAAGAAAGCATATAAATTGCCATATTTTGAGCGTCAACCACGACCAAAGCATAAGCCATTACGTATGACCAGCAGACCTGCAGATTTTGTTGTATCCTTTCCGTTCTGGCCACGCAAAGGTAGTCCCGACTATGGCAAAGAAACAGAGGCGCCTTGGTTCACAGAATTCAAATTGAATCCAATGAATCGTTTGCTTCGAACCATTATATGCGAGGCAGTGGATAAATATTTCAATCTCGGTGATCTTGAGATTTTGGCAAATAAAGATAAAAGAATGATGTCTGCGTATCTTGATGCAAAGAAGGCTATCGATAATAAACCAAATTTCTGTCTATATCACAAAGGTGTGGTGGCCAGTGCTCAACTTCTTAAGGATGAGCTGATTGTCAAGGCAAGAGATCGTTATATGGAAATGTTGGATGTAACCAAAATAGAGAAAAAGAAACGTACTGAAAGGATTTTGGCTCAACTGGAGCATGATATCAAAGAGTGTATGGATCGAAATGAGGCAATGATGAGAACAGATCTCCAAAAAGTGCAAATCCTATCACAAGGTGAATGTGTGCTCTGCAGGGAGACACATGTGCCAATTCCATGGCCACCAAAACATCAAAAGGAGGGTAGAGCTCTCGTGGGTTCCTGTACAAATCTAGCCCATACTATGGCAGCTGATGATGATAAGTTAATGGGTAAACAACTCATTAAAACTTTCATGGGTCCAGTCGATTTCCAAGGCCTGTCGACGGAAGAGCCATGTGAACCTCCACAGACGAGGAAAGCTGGTGGTGGTGGCACTTGCGACACCAATGAATCAAATTTGGAGAAAAAGCTCTGCCGACACGGCATTGCCATGGATAAGGATCCCTGCACTGGTAGTGGGAATTCTAAGGCATTTGTTATAGCTAGCGACGAATTGAAACCCAAAGAGGACTCCAAGGATGCTGTTAAACAACCAAAATGTGATGTGATTCTCATTAAAAGTCAGACAAAGAAAAGCTTTTTCCAAGCCACCACCACTAATTCGGGACCTTATAAATTTAAATATCATCGCATTTTCAATACTGGACGAAAACCCTACAATATGCAGAAACATATAGCTAAAACTTTTGTCAAGGCCTTGGGTAAACCAATTGAAAAGAAAATCATATATAATTCACCTTTTAATGGTTGCTCACGGTTTAAATGTTCCGATGTTGGAAGTCAAGATACAGATGATCCTACAGATAGGCCAAGTGATACTACTGAAACCACTGAAATGTCCAGCAGTCATAGTCAACAGAGCCATATTGACTATAGGGCGAATGTCGTTGATGCTGTTGTCAAGTGTGTGAGAAAAATATGGAAATACATGGAGGCTATTAAACGGGAAGAGATGGAGAATGCCAAAAAAGTGAGTAGTCCGATTGTCCTTAAGTACGATATGGAATATTTTGATCCAAATGATCAAGATCTAATGGATCGTATGCTAGCCGATGGCATGAAAGAATTGCAAAAGGATCAACGTTTTGTTTTGGCCAGTTTACCCGATTCCCACAAAATGCCAGCCCTAAGGGAATGGATCAAAAGACGCTTTGGCAAATCCTATACACAAAAAGAACTAATTACCGAACTTGAGGAATCAAATCGTATATTTGAAATAGTTCAAGCAATGCAAACTAAACCTCCTAATGCCGATTTAATGGGAATCGATCATTATCCCACTGAAGATGCCACCTATCAACATTGGGAAAAAGTCAAAGCTTTGGTAAGTCAATGAAATATGAAATAAGAATTGATTTCTGATATCTTTTTTCAATAGGGTGTTAAGGCTAGAAAAGCTTATATTGTGAAACTGAATAATATCTATATGCAACAAATGAATGCCTGTTGGTATGCCATGGGAAATTATAAGAACTCAGCTGGACCACCGCGTAAAGTCTTTTATGCCTATATGGCAGCCAATCCCAGAGATATTATACGTCAAAATGTTTGGAATGGTGAATTTAGAAATTATAAAAAAATGCGTGATTTTTCAAAGAAAATTAAATCCTAAAATATATATAGAGATATACACATATTTTTTAGATGGTCTTAATCTGAATTATACATTTTTATACCCATGCAGAGGGCTTAATAAAATTTACTCAAATAAGTGTAACGTCTAGAAAATGAGCATGTCTGTTTGTTTCTTTGCTATTTTTTATCTTTAATTTTATAGCTACATAAATGAAACTTTGTGTAATTGCTTCTTGGGTATATACGCTGAGAAAGTTAAGGAATTGGTCGGATCGGACTACTATAAGCCATAGCTGCTATAAGAATAATCGATGAGGAATTAAGATTTTTAAAGTTTGTTGGCTTTTCAACTTTTATTTTGGCTTGGGAGACGAGGATTTGTATGGCTAGATAAAATTTCATTTATTATTTTTATTATTTATTATTACTTTTATTTGTCTATTTTCTATTTTGATATTTGGTTATTACACATGAGCGACGTCTGCCTGTTATACCCTTGCTAGCCATATACATCTCTATGGAACGCTTAGTTCTTGTCTTTAAAGTACGCACATCGAATTCTAGCTCTGTACTGGAGTACTTGGTATCCTCCAGTTGTTGTATCAAATGGATGACATTTAATAAATTTTCACCATCCAATTGTTGTATCTTGGCATGTAAATCTAAATCTTGTTCCACTGTTAGAGGTTCATCTTCCAAGGATTGTGGCAAGTGGAATTTTTTTTCCAGTGGTTCTTGGTACTCTTCAAATACATAAGAACTGACATCAGAGTCATCATCATCATCCGCGTCATCATCTTCATCAGTGTCATCCTCATCGTCGTCTTCGTCATCATCAACGTCAGTGCGCTCCATCTCATTCTTTGCCGCACGATCAAAAAGTTCACTTGTATTATTTGATAATTGTGTAAACATCTTTTCAAAAATTAACTGCAATTCTTTGGCCATTTGATAGCACACATGATCTGGATTGGTATAGAGATAGGCATTATAAAAGATTAATCTTACATCTTTGGCAAATTCCATTGCATTCTTATAAAAATTGGATTCCAAACGATGTTTAACTGTGGACAAATCCATGGGCTCCTTTACAATCTCATGGTAGTCATCTAATGCCAATGTCTGTGCATCAACTGGATCATAGAATATCCATGCCAGCTTCTTATAAGTGACTGACATCAGTTTCTTTAAGAGGGCCTTGCAGGCATTCAATTCGGCTCCTTTACCCCTTACCGACTTTGACATCACATGAAAACTAAATGAAAACTAAATGAAAATCTAGTAAAACAAAAGACGTTACAAATAACCAGCCTACTTTTATTAGGTTGTCGGAGGTACAGTAAATACATTGAATCTACATATCTTATAGACCGAAACAAGCCATGGACTCAATTCCTTCGAGTTTGTATAGTTGCGACGAAAGCGTATGAATAGTTCTATAAAAACATATGGCAATTGAGAATCGGGTTTATCTAGCTGATCCTTCAAATCGGAATCCATTTCGATGAGGGCTTCTTTAACTTTGATCAAATCCACATCTGATTCAAAATCACAAATTTGTCGTAATCCCACCATAACCATATCAATGACAGCATATTTGATACCCACTATACTATGCATTTGAACATGAATGGGTACGGCACGTCGTATATCTTCCTTACGGAAACGCAATAATTCCCCACAAGATTCGTGAGGGAAATTAATAGATTCATTTGCCATTTGATAATAGGCATTCGATTTGACAAATTCTTTATCCCATTTGCTAGGATCCCGGCAACGTACACAGTCAGTTAATCTCACAGCAGTTTCTTTTGATTCTTCAATAAAATTCTTCTCTCGAAAATCACGATCCCATGTCCAGCGTAATTGCCACAATTTCAATTTGCTTATATAATACTTCATGGGATTATATTTAAAGATTAGTTCGGGTACAAAGGTATCCTTTAAAACCTTGACATTCGGTTCCAATTGCTTTGGTGGCAATATCAAAGTACGATAACCAAATTCTTTATCAACTTTTGGTGTAATTGTTATACATTTAACCATCATTGGACACAAATTACGAATTAATTTTGGTGACATATTCGCTTGGGGAAAATTTTACGGTTTTTTTTTCTTAAAAAGTTAATACAAAAAGAAAACAATACAAAATTTCCTTGTTTACTAAGACAAGGGAACTAATGTTGTGAATGAAATAGATCGATTGATGGAAAAGAATCAAACTACCCAGCAAAAAAAAAAAAAAAAAAACAATAAAATATAACAACAACAAGAATATTATATTAAATAAAAACATTTACTCATATTGCATAGAAAAATTTGATTTTCCTGTTGACATGTGGGAAATTTGAACTTTCCACACACACACACAGAGAAAAAGAAAAAAAGAAATATAAATGGGAGAGAGAGAGAGAGAGAGCAAAAAGCAACAGACCCTCGGGAGGTGCTCAAGAAAAAGTAACGCAACAAAAATATGCAAATGAAATATTTGTGTAACCCAAAAAAAGAAAAGAAATTTATGCAAAACCACAAGGATGGATAACTTGTTGGGTTGCCCAACAGAAGCAGGCGAAGGAATGAGGAGAGGAGGCCGTAGTTTTTTGCCTCTGTTTTGTTTCGCTTTGCTTCGCTTCGATCCCAATCCCAACCCACCAGCTGACGTCAGCGGTTGACCAACAAATTTTTGGGTAAACGCTTCGAGGTTTAAATATTTTGACATTTGTGTTGTCTTATACGGCATAATGTATATAGGCACGATGGCATTTTGGTATACAAATGAGACAAGCGACATTTCAATACCCTTTAAAAACATAGCATTAGTACGAAAAATATAAGAAATCACTGCTCGTGCAATCTAAGAGAAATGTTGCATACCTCAAAGGGCTTTCAAATAATAAAGCATTTTTCTGCTTTTCGGCTTTCTTTTTAAGAGATAACAAAAAAGAAAGTTCATAATTCCACAGCACTAAAATTTTCTTAATATTCCTACTCCAATATACCCTTATTGCCTGCAGCTTATAGGGTATCAAAAAAAAGGTTTGTTTACATTATGAACCAAATTGAAATTATCTAATTCAATCTTTGTGATGAAAAGTTTTTAGTTTTTCCATAAGTTTTGCTTTAAAACACTCTCTATATGTATGTTTAGATGTTCTTTCTGCCTCTTGGGGGGGTGTGGCTAAACAAATTAACACAATTAATTCATGTTCTTTCTTTCTATTCAATGATTTCTATGCCCTTTTACTGTCCCCACCAACCCCCCTAATTATTCATTATGATAATTTTTTGAATAATTAATTATGGGAAAATATGTTTGCTATTAATATGATTACACTAATTTGTGGATTGACAGGACTCGTTTGCTGTAAACTAAATAGAATTACTAAAAAACAAAAAAAAAAAAACTATTGAACAATATGTTGTAGTAATATTGATTTTTTTTTTTATAGATTGATGCTTATGTTATACATTATAGACCAATACATTCAACCATTTCTAAATTATGTTCTCACGCATTTGCCTTTTGTATACATATAATAATATATGTATGTATGTATTCCCATATGACGAACATTCGAAACGTTCCTTCAGGTCATCCATTTCACTTGGAAAAATGAGTTGTTATAGAAGTCCGCTAATTATTCTCTTTATTTGTAGACTGTGTGACATTTTCTGTCGAATTGCTTGTTTCTAGTTGGTTGTAAAGTACGCGAAAGCTTTTTGCACATTGCTTTTGGTGATGAAGTGCATTTACTGTTATCCTGTACATTCCCCCCAGCTTACATGGGAAAAAAGTGTAAAAAAATATCTTAAATTTAGGGCCAAATGCAGATTTTGAAACGGTTTTTTAACTAGTTTAGTGCTGCGCCTTGGGCGAGAGTTAGCTAGACAACCTTCAACAATAAAAGGAAAAGTAAATCAATAAAGTATTATATCCAAAATTGAGTATTAAAGTAAACTAACTTAGTTTGATGTGGGACGGATACATAGAGAGTTTTCTTTAATAAGACCTTAAAATCCAGATGAAATTGAGGACTAAAGTTTAACTTCCCTCGTAAGCATCTCTAATTCAAACAACAACTAAACATAAAAACTTTCTAGTTTGGGAAAGATCTAACAAGTAGGAATATATCTGTCAAGATCTAATTCTGTAGCCAAAAATGTATTAATAAAGTTAACGTAAGCTATAATAAAGTTTTTAACCACTTACTTTTTGTTTTATGTGAACTTTTCCAGCTTAACTATAACTAAAAAACTACAATTATTAAACCATATCACAGGAGACTGAAAAGAACTGTATTCAAAATTCATGGAAACTTGATGTTTCGTAAATTCTTTTAAAGGAATTTATGAATTTACAGAATTAAAATACATAATAGTGTTATCTCTCCTTCTCTATCTTTCTCTATCTGTCTCTCTCTGTTGTTGGTAGTATGCTGTTAACATATAGTCAACAAGTTTTTACAGCATTTAACAGAAATACCGTTCCACTGCTAAGCATTTAACTGTGAACTTGCCTTCCACAAATGAGAGTAAACAGAATTGCTCTCTCTCTCTCTCTCTCTCTCTGTTGAGTAACATTTTTTCTCTTAAAGCAAATCTCTGTTAACTTACCTACCACAATTGAGAACTGTTAACACTCCACAATGATGGAGGGATTGGGACTTCCCCACACATTAAGCCACATCTTATAAACACCTTTCAGTATGGAGCAAGCATGTGGCAGCATGGGTGTAAAGGAAGTATGCTTATCCAGAAAGACGAGGTGACAAGTCGGTGTCCCCACCCCACCCCACCCCTTCTTTTTCCTACTTTTCGTGTGGCAATTTGCGCTCACTGACTGACCCACTTCCTTCATGACCTTTGACATGCATTTAAATGCATCTGCATCGTTAATTAAAGTGCCGACAATGCGATAAAGCGCGTGAAACGCGTCAGACATACCCCACCACCCACTTCCCCACTACTACTACTATTTCCCCTGCCATTCATTTCCAATTAAAATCGAGTTACAGTCGCCTTTGACGCACAATCAGACTTGGAAGCGACAACGACAATCTCCAACTGAAATGTTCCGCCATGCTCCATCTGCCAATTGCAAATTATGCATGCAAAGGCAACTGAGAACATAACAGACAATTAGAGCTGGAACTGGAGCTGGAGCTGATGCTGTAGCTGTAGCTGGAACTGGAGCTGAAGTGCCAGCCAAGTGAAAGAAATCGAATTGAAACGAAGAACGAAGAGATAAAAAAAAGAAGAAAAAAAAACTTTATTTTCTATATGCCCCTATCCATGGGCATCTTTCAAGCTCCCCATCAGCCATCAAAACATGAGATTCCTTTTAATATAGAAACGAACAGACGAAAGACAAACCAACGCCATACAGTGAAGCTAAGCAACTTCTCAATGAGAATGAGTAGAGAAACCAGTTTCCTTATATTAGATGAAGTTGCCTGGTGATCTCGTGTGATTATACCATACGAATTGGGTTAATAAAACTATGGGGCAGTTGTTATTGCTTTTATGACAATTCCCTTTTTATTTTTTGTTATTCCACTTGTGTGAAAGATTTTAAATATAATTCTTGGTTTAAAAGCTTTTAATGAAGTGAATGATTTCATAAAGTTGATAGTATTGAAGAATATTGTTTATATAGAGTCCTTCTAGTTTTACGTAATGATCGAAAGTTGGTGATCAACTTAAGGAGGTATTAGTTGAAAGATGTTGTAGGAAAAGCCTCAAGTAGTTTTATAAGCAAACAGGTTCAGCAATTAGATACACAAATAAGAAGGAATAATTAAGGAAATTGCAAAGACATAAAAACAATAAACTGGATCTGGGTTTCCTTCAGTTTACAATCATAAAGATCCATAAAAGTGTAAGAATGTAAATGTATTAAATAATTATTACAATGTTTTATACAAGTTGATAATAGAAAACTTTCCAAAAACTAACTTGAAAAGTTCCTATCAAAAAGAATTAAGATTTTTTCAATAATAATGACTTTTTTTAGAAATGATACCAGAAGCCTACTACCTACTGTGAAATGAAACATACAAAAAGTAAACTACATATAGTAAATTTAATATGTATACCGAAGTATAGAATGAGTCTTTTAATAAAGTTTCTTATAGATTCTACAAGATATTCTTCAGAATATAGCATACCTATGTATATTTATACAGATCGACGGATAAATAGTGCACAACTTTGGCAGTCAATAGATATGAAAATAATTATAGTGTAAAAGCAAAAATTAAACAGACTTTATATTTATATGTTTTCCCTTCTGTTCGGTTTCAAAACTGCGAAATGACTGACTGCCAGCTTCATCGCGCTTTGCTCTGTTCTAATACGAGCCAAAGAGCAGCGCTGAGCTGCAATAAGATTCTTGCCCTCTCCTGCAACAATACTTACAGTATTAATCTAAAATATAGATTTTACTTAAAGAAATCTATTGTTTTTTCAATATTTACAACTAAAAGCAAATTTCACTAAGAGTCAGAAACGTTTAAAGATAAATCTATTAAAATCTTATGAAACTACAATATTTAAGTCAATCCTTTAGATCGAGAGAACTTTCTCAAAAGCTTACTAAGAAGAGGCGGTACCTTTAGGTCTAGCTTACTACGCAAAGAAGTTAACTTTATATTCAAAAAATGTTGAAATATCTGTAAAAAATCTAACTGCTTTACACTTTCATATATCTAACTATATTGCTCATATGCCTAAAGAAAACAAAAATATTTAACCATAATATTTTATACCCATTAGTCATGTTACGCCTACAAAGTAAAACTCGAGTGGTACTTAAATTAATATAATTAGAGTTAAGCAAAGCTTAAAAAAACGTCTCATTATATGCATGTATTAGTTAGCATTCAAAGAGCAAAGGAAAAACTCACCAATACACATGCAATTCAAGTGTACATGTTTTCTAGCCATGTACTAGATGAGATTTAGTTTTCATCTAATAGGAAAACAGGTGTATGCACATACATTAGCGAAATTGAATTGAAAACGATTCATAAGTAAATGCCAAGCCAGTAAGAGAGAGAGAGAGAGAGAGAGGGAGAGATATATAGAGATAGAGACATATACATAAATCAACTCCAACTCCAATTTCAACTGCCCCAACTCTCGAATACGAAATCCGACTGCTGACAAGTGTCACTGGGAGATGCTATGACAAAGTGTCAAAAGAATGTTTGACATGTGACTGTCTGTCTGTCTGTCTCTTGGTGTCTCTGTCTGTCTCGCTCTCTGTCTGTCTGCATGAACATTTCTCATATCTGCTGTGTTTTTACTTTTATTATTATTTTTTTTTGCTTGGCTTTCATATTTGCCGCTTGTTTTTTTTTTATATATTGGCATGGATATACAATACTATATAGATATATATATGCAGGTAGAAAAGGGGCTTGGTTTTGACAGGCTTACACGTTTCGTTTTTTTTTTTTTTTTCGTGTATATAAGTAACTTCATTTCATTCCTTTTTTATTTTTGTTTATTTTCTTGTTCTGTTTATGTCCAACGAGGGATAAGTGACTGAGGCATCTCTCTCTCTCTCTCTCTCTCTCTCTTTGGAGATCCTTTTAGCACCTGCCCCACCTCCACCTTCTTTTGTCAATTGAATCCCCATCAGAGATTTCAACAAATGTGCTAGTAAATAATATTGAAATTATTTAAAATATTGCTACTATAAATAACTAGAAAGAGATGAAGAAACTTTCTGCATTTTAACGAATGAAATGTGGAAAATTGAAAAGTTTTTCCTTTTTCTTTTTGTTTCCTTAACCAAGCAGCTGTGAAACATTTCAACAATGCCATGAGGGACATGCAAGAAACTGCAGCAAAATGGTATGCCAAGAAGCCAGAGAAAAAGGATATTTACTTAAGCTTTAACATGTTGTCCTTTAGCATTTTTGTTACCCTTCCTCTTCGTTGTGGCAGGATTTGCTGCAGTTCTTGGCCTTGTAACAATTTCTTCCTTCTTTTTCTATTTTATTTTGTATTTCTTTTTTTTTTTTTTTTATTCCTGTTGTTTGGCCACAAGCCAAAATGGGCAAGAAAAAAAATATATATATATGTAGAATAAATAAGCTTTCAAATTGTTTTGTCATATGTGAATAGGTGGGTGTATATATGTGTGGGTGTGTGTGTGTAAACTAGCAATCTTCTTGTATGTGTGTGTGTGTGTTAGCAAGTTGCTGTGAAATTGCCGGACAACAAGAGGGTCTTCTTCTTTTTAGCTCAAGATTGTGGTGACCATGTCTCAGGTATATTATTGCGCCTGGTTGAACTCAATGGCAGCTTCAAAGCAGAAATTGTTTCGAGTTTCAAAAGTGGCAAAATATATATATATATAGAGAGAGAGATACTATAGATAGAAAATTGTATTTAACCTTGAACTTCAAAAAATTGAGTCCTGAACTAAACTGAAATCATTCCCTTCTTTTTCTCTTTCCTTTAGTATCTTTCACACTCAGTCTCTGTTTTTTTTTTTTTTTTTTGTATGCTTTTCACAAGCAATTTCAGGCCGTAAATTAGTTTTATGTTTCTCGATTTTTGCTTTTATTAAATTACCTTTTTCATGATTACTTGCAAACTTCATTTGGAAAAATGCCTGCCAACGGAAATGGCCAACAACAAGAGGCAGGGTAGCGGCAGCAACGAGAAGGTTTGTCAGGATCCATCTTCTTTTGCTTTGCCTTCGTTTTCGACTGCTACTTCCTCTTCTTTTTTCGTTTTTTTTTTCTTTCTCTGTTTCGGCGTGCAATAATTTGCGCCATTTTGTAATTTCTGCTTGAATCCTTGGAGAGAATGGCGCTGCTGCTGGTGCTTCCGCTTTAGCTCCTGTGGGTCGAAGACCTAATAAAGGAACGCCTGCCTTCGCCTCTTCAACTCTCTCTCTGGAGTCGGCCCTACAGGTTAATTATCTTTGGCGTAATTTAGTAGTTGCGCGGTCTTGCACACACACACACACACAGAGACAGCCAAAAAGGCTTTCCATTTTAATTTATTTGACCACTAAAAGGATTAGATTAGATGCCCTGATAAATGGCCGTCGTCAACATTGCCCCTCTGTAGCTAGTTAAACGGCAAACTGTTCACAGTCGCTAATTTCGTTAGACCAAAATGAAAACAGCAACAACAAAAATAAGCACAAAATGTTGCCCTTAGCATAAAAAAGAAACGACTTTAAGATACCCTGCAGTAGTAGAGAAAATGAAGAAAAGAAAACTCTTAATCTGGAACATTTTAAAGATTTAAATTGAAAAGTGGTTTAGTTTTCATCCTTACAGGGATTTCAATTAAAGCCTTTAGAGTTGGCTCAATTGAAATAACTTGCTGCTGTGGCTACCTTTAACCACTTTCTGTGGTTTGGTTAGCTCAACAGCCCCTTCATTGATGCACTTCTTACCTCTGACAGTGATTGTAGTTGTTACCCCAAGGCAACTTTATCCTGGCTTGGCTAATCTAAGGTCATTGACCTATAAAGTGCTCCACTGTATCCGCAACATCTTTAATCCAACAGTTGTTGTATGGAAGGCCTGTTGCCTTAAGCTTTAATTGCTCTTTGACCAAATAATGCTGGAAAGGACAGTTTAATGTTGTCCTTTTTGAACTTGGTTTAAAAGATTGTCGTTGTTCGTAGTACTGGAAGACTTGTTGTTACGCTCCGAATTAAGGAAAAATATAATGTATATAGCCATCTCTGAATCTTATAACTCAAGAGCGTAGAAAAACATGCACTTTATTGCGGAAGAAGTTCTTATAATGACAACTTTTTTGCTTTCTACTTGTTTTCGATTTTGAACAAAGGGTATAGTCGGGATTGAATGTTAAAACTGCCCCATAACCAAATTAAGTTTTGATTTAGTTTCATATTAAAATGCAAAACTTAAAAACATCGTCATTTTGGATGTCTTAAAACGAGCTTTGAATATTTCAAAAATAAATCTTGAAAAATTTCAGCATATTTTTGGCATCTGATATACAAATTTTGTTCTGATATTTAGAATTCACTGGCTTAAGTATGGAAGGTTGTTTTTAGGGACTTGGCTATATCGACTCGGCTTGACACATATGTAAACTTTGTAAGCTTACTTTTAACCATTACAAACGTTTAGATATTTTAATTTTCAAATAAAAATAATAATTGTTAATTTTACATGAGGTACCTCTTCGTTTTATTTAATTACTCCGGTGATAATTATCCGACCCGACTAATTTTCAATCTTAACCTGCCTGATAGATTAAGGAACTTAACTTTTTATGTTTCAACCATGTAGCTAAAAATTTGTGGTCTAAAACGTGATAGAATCAGACAGACGGACAGACGGGCATGTCTCGATCGACTCGGCTGGTGATGCTGATCAAGAATATACATATGTACTTTATGGGGTCTGAAGCGTATATTTCTATGCCTTACAAACATCTAACCAACTTTAATACCCTCTGCAAGGGTATAAAAAATATTGTAATTTATGCAATCATAACTTGTTTCAAGTGCAAGTACTTTGTAGTTGATTATTATATATGAGCTCGACTTGTAACTGATTTTACTGTATTTAAGTATTTACTCTAGTTCAAAAATGAATTCTGGGACTTTTCCATTTCATTTTTGGTTTACTAATCTAATAATCTCTTATCATTAGATACTTATAATAAGATACTCCTCTTTGGCTATTCTAATTAGCTTTCTTAAGAAATCTTTGTCGCCAGCAATACTAACTCCATTACAACACCTCTCCAAAGACTAATTGGACCAATGGAAATACTTTACTTAAATTTATCTCAATTGCCACCATCTTTTTGTAAATATTAATACTTTTAAATGTGCAACTGACCAGTGGGTCATGTTTTTACCCCAATTCAAATAGAAACTCCTTAACTTTCAACATATGTCCCAAAAACTTTTGGCTAAGAGAAAACTTTTGCGTTTAAGAGTAGTGGACTAAAGTGGACTAAAAGTAAACAACAAAGAATATTTAAAATTAATGGACAATTTTAATTTTGAATTTCAATTTGCTAAAGAACATGTGAAATATTTTAAGTTAACTTTGACATTTGAATGTATATTTTGATAAAAGAAAAGGGAAATTTTAATTTTTATATCTACAGAGAAATTCCCTTTTAATTTCAATTATGGAAACTTAGAGAAAGTGGCCCAAGTCAAGGTGGATAGTGATTATGATCATGATAATGATGATGTTGTGGTTGAAGGAGTCTAGTCATAGTTTTTGTTTTGCCTTGCTCCGAATGCATACATAATAATGTCATTTAACCCCTCTCCTCTAGGCCCTTCTTCTCCCAGTAGGAAAATTAGATTTTGACCTGCTTTCAGTGAAAAAGTCTAAAAACTTTTCAACAGCATATAAAATTTAGTCTTTCTCGTTTTCCTTTTTTTTTTAAACAAAAAATTTTTGTCATTTTTTCTTGGCATAGCCAATTCAATTTGTGTTGCAGCATATTTATGAAAATATTGCACAAAAGGCAGCAAAAGACAGAGAGAGAGAGAGAGGTAAAGAGAGAGAGAAGCCCAATTTAAATGCTTGCCACACACACATACACACACACGCACACACACACATATGACAAAGGGGCTAGAATATATAGAGGAGTGGCAGTGGCAGTGGCAGCTACTGACAACAAAGCAAAGTGGGTCAAAAATGAGAAAAAATGCCAAGCATTTCTCGCGGGTGTCACACAGACATACATATGTGCCATGTCCTACTCCTCATTCGCCTGATGGTGGTGCTGCTTCTCTCATCAGGCACATGTTAAACATCCTCGCGCCCTTGTCACATTCCTCGTCATCCAACCACCCATCCACCCACCCACCGCCCTTCTCTCACATTTACTCTGCACTCTCTGCGGTGGCCACAAAGGCCCAGCGGTGTCAGCGGCGGCACTTTGACATTTTTGGAGCAATGTGTCCCGCGGCAGGGAGGCGAACAACAACAGCAACAGCAACAACGCCAACAAATGGAAAATCAACAAGAAGTATTATTCACATTTAAACCGAAATATTTAATACTCTTTCGAGTGTGGTTTAGTAACTTGAAGGAGAAACCATTAGCAAGCATCTCCAGTTACCATTTCTAGCAACAAACAAAAAGTTAGACAAAATGTTTCATAAATTCCATGAACCTTTTTGCCATCTTAGTGTATGGACAATGCAACATGCAAATATTGTAGCAAAATGAAGAAACCGCGACATTGATTTCGCATTTGGCATATCCCAATCCATTCCCCAAACCCCGTTCCCCATTCACCCAACTCCTCTCCCCTCGCATCCCATTTGTGGCAGGTCCCTAGAGAGGCGCGAATCAGTTTACGTATGTCACTGATGTTCTTTTCTACTTTTTGTTGTCTTTGTTTCTTTTGTTGTTCTTTTGGTTTTTATTTGGTTTTGTTGTTGTTGTTGTTATTGTGGAAAGTCTGTAATAAAATTTTATGATTTGCCATCGCCTCGGCATTGTCAATTTTTATTGTCATTTTCCTTTGAGGCAACATCCAACAACATGTAGCCTAAACATTTTGCCTTGAAGGCAGCAACATCATAAACTTGAAAATCGATTAGGCAATGGCATAGAAATATTTACTATATATATATATATAGTATTCGTGTATATAGCATTCGAAATGGAAGTCGAAGCCACATATACACAACTTTTAGCCAAAGTCAAAAGCTCAAGTGACAAAGTTTTATTTTGATTTATGACTCGGAATCATGGAAACGCATAGGAAATGCGCGAGAAATCAAAAATCATCATCATCATCGTCGTCGTTCTCCTTCTGCACCTCTCTCTCTCTCCTAGACAGAACAAAAACCAAAGAAAACGATATAAAGAGAGTTCGAGAGAGAGTTCGAGAGAGAGAGGGGAAAAAGTAGAAAAAGTTGCCTGAGAAGGCGCAGCAGGCTGAACAAATAAATCACACAAATTAAACGCAGAGTCGACTTCAATGCAATTTGACGTCAAAAGTTGGAAAAAAAAGCAAAATAAAACAAAGTTCTTCTCCTTCTTCGTTTTATGCTGCTACGGCACGAGTCCTTAGCCAAGTTTTGGTTTTAGAAGGACTGCAGGGGGGGATGGGGAGCAGAGTAGGTAGGTTAATCCTGGCCAGAAATGAAGTTAAAACCAGATTGCGTGGCTATTTTATGACGCGTCCAAAAAGTTTGTTTTATTTGCGTTTTTATGCATTTGCCTTAATTGCATCAAGTTAAGATTCCATTTTCGTTTCCATTTCTCACTGATAAAATGCTAAGAGTCAAGTTTAGTTATGGTTAGGGTAAGAGTTTCACTATTTAGATAATGTTTTTATTAAATTGGATCTTTAATAATATACATAAGTATATATAATATATATATAGAGAAAGAGAAAGTTCTTCCATTTGAAATTTTAAGTTTCGCAAAGGCTTTTTGAGGCTTTCAAATATAGTAAAATAACTATAAAGTTAAATTAAATGTTTTATACCAATAGGGAAAAGATGCAGAAATCTGTTTCTCCTAATTCTTGACTTTCTTTAGACATAATCTAAATCAAAGAAAAATGTAAACTTAGTCCAGCAATTTATACTAAGATGATCCAGTTGAGGAGAAAAAGTGAATTATAGTGTAAAGTGAATGGTAAAATTTTGACTTTAAATGACATTTTTTAGGTCCTAAAATCAGGTATTTCCGTACTTGAGTTCTTAGGTAAACTTGTAAAGCATATGATATGATATGCCATATGGTAACAAGGTATTATATATATGGTCAAAAACTAACTACATCATGGGAACAAAATGTTTAAGCGGAGTTCGATCTGGGTGTAAGTCAAGAAAGTGAGAAAGTAAAAGGAAGTCGAAATTGCAAGTAAGGAAAGTAAAGTTTTTGATTAGTTAAGAAAGTAAGCATATCCATACTATATTTTCATACAGTTTCTAAAAGTTGCTAAACAAATACATAAAACATAGATAATCCTAAGGTTCATTTGTTATTTTATTCCTAGATAAGTTCAAAGAGTATATTATATATTCTTAGTATTTCATTTTGTAGTATACCACAACAATCCATTGAACTTTTTACTACAGCTACATCATAAAAAATTGCAAAAATCGACTCGAAAAATAGTTTTGCAAGTTTTGAGACCAATTAAAAATTGCAATTCTAAGAAGAAAATAAGGAAAACATAATCTAAGTTTAAAGGATTCTCAATTACTAAGAAAAAAATAAAGAGTTAGTAACTAAAAATCGATCAAAATTTGACTAAGTTGAAGCCTTCTGAAGTTGATGTTCTATCCATCGAAGATTTGTCTGCCTACCTTAGGCCTCTTCGTTGGCCATCTTTAAGCCGTTATCATAAAGATCTTCATAAATATGTTATTCTTATTTTCTATAATGTAAATGTATATTTAAACCTTTAACTTCTTCTAATAGTTATTCATTCTAGCCTAAGAATTAAACACATTAAAACTTAAAGTTAATTATTAACGAACCGAATGCATAAGTGTAAATAAACTTAAATTACTTAAAGACCTTCATGGTCCTGGCTACAAAATCAAATCATTAAAGAAACAATTTAGTTAACATATTCTGTATTATATTTCATTTTCAAATCCTCTATCATCCTTGTTAAGAAGTTCTGCATTATTGCTCAATTTAATGGACTTCTTTGACTTACCCACTTCTATTAACGTCTGCCTCTCGAACGCTCCTGCAACAGCAACTAAAAAAAAGAAAATCAATTTTGCATTTAAGTACATAAATACATATTTCATTAATATTCAATAATGTCTAACAATTGTAGATGTAAAATTATTTCAACTTACCGAAAATGAAAGACTTCAACGAGGGAGCTCTCAGTATGATGATGATGATGATTGCCCCAGTTTCAGAGCATTCACACGTAAGTCGTTTGTAATTTAGTCAAGTTCATAATCATAATAATAATTATGTATGTATGTGTATGTGTGTCTCTATGTGTGGGTGTATATTTAGAAGAGAAATATGCTTCCTACCCACACACACACACACACACACAAACACAAAACACAGGACAGGCCACTTCCTTATTTCTTATTCTCCGTATGTCCATAACATGCACAAATAACATAATTTTTGGGCATTAAAATCAATTTTCATCTTTCCCCAGACACTGTCAATTGTAGCCAGCTGGTTTTGCCCTCCAACCCACACACACACCCCAATAGTCCCCTCTCTCCCCTGTCTCATTTGCTACCCAGCCACTCATGTTGTTGACTTTCTTCTCTCGTTCCGCAATTCTGCACATTCCGTTCTATTTGCCATGAATTGGCCGCATTGTCGTGAAAATAATGCAAATAGTAATTGCCATTGCCTGGAATTGCTATCTGTTTTTTTCTCCCTCTCTCTCTCTCTCTCTCTCTCTCTCTCTCTCTTTGCCAGCCACTCACAATGGAACCCAGAGATTTTCTGGACGAGAAGGCCTCGGACTAATGACAATGGCATCATTTTCATTCCAATTCGTTGTCTGTGGCGAAACCCAAAATTGTCGACCAGACAATATTTGCCACACCAAATTCATAATGGTGTGACCCGTATAGGAAAATGCTAACCTAAGAAACTTAAAGCTTAAGGAAAACCGAAAGAAAAATCAATGCTTTAAAGGCTCTTACCAAAAAAAAAAAAAGAAATGGGAAAACTGTTTAAAGAAGAGAAAAGGCAACAGCAAACAGTAAGAGAAGAGGAAAAAAAAAGGGTTGCCAAACTGAAATAAACATTACAAAATAATATAAATGGTAAACATATAGCTGATGGCATGAAGGGAAAGAGGGAAGAGAGGAGGGTGGGGTGGGGGGATAGGACGAACGTGTGAAAAATGAAAGGAAATGCCGCGACGCTGAAGCGGAAATGAAAAATGCACGAATAAGAAAAAACGGAAATGCTACCAACAGCGATAAGAATGCTTAACAACAACAACAACAACAGCAAGTGAAACAGTCGAGAGCAGAAGATGATGAAGAAGAAGAGAAACAAGAATAAAACAAACAATGAAATAAAGAGTAATACTTCAAAAGTGGAAAAAAGCATTAAGAATTGCCAAGTTGTTGAGTTATGTATGATGAGGCTGAGGGCGAACGGAACGAATGGAACGAAAAACTGTGGGCGTGGGCCATCTGGCATTAAGCGTGGGCATGTCAAGTTAAATATTACATTAATGAGATCCCTTTTCTCTCTTCTTGTTCTTTGTTTTTTAATGAAAAGGACAATGAAAATTGTTAACTTAATAATGGAAAGTACAAATATTGCGCAAACAAAAAAAAAAGAGAGGTTAAAATGCATAGCATACTTTTCAGCTGCCTTAAGACTTTTGCCATATTTTTGTGCCTCAATACACTAAGAACTCCCGTTAAGAGAATAAGTTTTCAGTACAAAATCTGTAATTATATCCTAAATATAATTCTTTTGTGAAATTAATAGCTTTTTAAGTCTAAAAAAGGAACCGTATAACACTTTGTCAATACAAAGGCAAAATTTTGAAAAATATACTCCCCTCTCCCCATGTTTTTAGCCAATTTTCGAGAGTGTCTCATTAAGCCAGAATGATATGAAAGAAAAATTGCATATGTATATATACATACAAACACATTTAAGTCAGATTTACGGGTGGTTGCTCATTAATAAAATGCTCTTTGGCAAATACCAGACCTAAAATTGTTTGGTTTAGTCTCTTCAGTGAAAACTCTGATATATGTGTATGATGCATATGCATATTAAACTGAAACGCTTTTATTCGTTGTCACGATACAGAGCCACGGCATATTTGTGACATCAAATTTGATTGTCTGCAGAGGCAACAAACAGCAATGGGAGACCAGGCAAACGATAACCATGTCCCTGGTGAATGCATATGCATGAAACGGCATTATTTCGATGCTGGCAAACAATAGACTAAAAGATCCAAATCTCTCTCTCTCTCCCCAGTCTCATCTGTATATGTATATGGAACAAAATCAACGCGTCATTCTGCCATTATACACAGCGGGTGGTCCTCAACAGGAACTGAATCTGGACGAAAGGAAGATGAGATGGTTGTAGTATGAGGTAAATGGAGGTGGCAAAGTTGTGGGTATTGCCCACAAATCATGCAGCTGCATGTGCCTTTGCCTAAGCACAAAATATGTATTAATGACAATGCGACGACGACAACGACGATGACTACGATAATTCCCGGACTCATTGCCGGGGTGTTGGGTTTTTTAATGAGACAACCCCACTCCCCCCCCCTATATATGATGCTTTTTTGGCCAGACAAATTCAAACCAATTCTGTGTAGAAAAATTAGGGGTGTTTATTATTTTTGATTGCCGGCACGCGGCCAAAGAAACAAATGTTTCCCCGCATTGTTAAGCCTCAAATTGATAGAGCGCGTGTGCAAATTTCTTCCGCTTGTGTTTTTTGTTCCATTTCTCTTCCTTTTGGTGTGTCCTTTGGTGTTTTTTCTTTGCGTCGAGTGCTTTGTTTATTGCCTAATGACTCATTTCGTGTCTCCGACGTTCGACTTTCGGCTTTTGTTTTACTGCCCTTTCCTTTTTCAAGAGTGTGAATACAAAAAGAAAGCAAAAAAAGAACCAAACAAACAAGCAGCAAATTTTCCCCTTTTTTTTTTTTTGAGTTTCGTCTTCCTTTTTTTTGTTTTGGGGACCATGAAATATGAAAGTAAATGGAGTTTGGGTATCCCTTCGTTCAATTGTCTGAAGCAGAATCTGTGTAAAAGGCACGTTCTCCTTTTCGCAAGGGTTGGTGAGGGGGGGAGTGTTAAAGGATTGCCCTTTGTTTTGAAGTTCATCACTTGACAATGCATTCACAAGCATTTTGCACTCTCAAGTGTTCCACAATTACCGGAAATTTCCATTAAAAACTCTCAACTCTCACAGCTCATTGGGTGAATAAAAGAAATTTTTAAATGAAAACTACACGAAATACTTGATTTACTTTTTTTACTTGGGAGCAAGTAGATTGTGTATGCGTTTAATTAGATCTGCGAAATTGAAAAACTAATAAGAATTTATTAAAGAAAACGTTCTTTTACTGTTGGCGCATTTTTACTTTTTTTTTAGATGACTCTATAGAAAGTTTCAGATGGTCTTTGCACAGCATCTGCTTATCTGCAAATAATTCTCCGAACTGAGCAAAGGCTTCAACTTTACAGAGACTTTTAATGAACAGAAGCATGTCGATGTAAAGGATTCTCTAAGCTTGACAGAGGCTTCTACTTTACAAAGGCTAATAGATACATGCTTATATAACGTTGTCTGAATATGATTCTGTTAACTTTACAGAGGCTTCAATTCAACAAAAGCTTTAACTGAGTAGAAACATCCCTGCAAGCATTTGGAAGACTATTTTAACAGAAATTGTCGCGCGAATCTTTTAAGACTGACTTATGCTCTGTTAAACTCAAAAATGCTGGGTGGGATGTCAGTTTAACATGATTCTATTGTCTTAACATTATCTGCCGACTTAACACAGGCTTTGACTCAACAGATGCTTCAACTTAACAGCTTTTTGAACTTAACAGAGGACGACAATTGACTTTCCCGCGCTCTAAAATGATTCTGTTAGAATAACTGAAGCGTATCACTGTCTATATAAAGTGAACTGTGTGTGGGCGGAAACTCATTTTTACTGTGCACGTCTAAAAAATTTTCTGCAGTGTCTTCTTTATAAGAAAAAGATAAGAATTGAAAAATTAACTCTAACAACGTATTATCTTTGGTTACAATTTTTTCCTTCAATTATTCAAATCATCAGATAAATTTTTGAACTATGGAAATCAATATGATGGCCAAATTATTTAATACAGGTGAGTTTTTCAAATAAATCTTAACCAAATTTGAATAATATTAATCAGTATTTCTTATCTAGTTTAATCATGATAGCCATCGGTAAGTTAAAGCTTATCTTGGAAAGAATAAAGGTAAGAATTTTTCGATATTACTCAGAATATGAATATCGGTAAATTTTATGCATTATTTAGCTACTAATATAAATATTGATATTTTGATAATTGATATTTTCTTTTATTATGCCAAGATATACTATATATTAACTTATTATCTCATTTCTTTCTCCTTGCCGAAGGGAAGCAATAACTAAAGATAAACTATGAAGAAAACTCAATCGAAGCTTTTTAATTTCTTTTTTTGGTAAATTAAATGACCAGTTAATCAATAATCAAAACAAGCCCATTGTATACCCTTGGGCATTTTGTAGCACTTTATATTGTGTTCTACTTGTGATATTATAGCAAAACCAACTTACATACCCCAACCATTCGATTTACCTCGCCCCTTGTGTTTATCTAGCTATTTACGTCTGTTTTTTGGCCAAGCTCTAGTAAATAAACAATGAGGAAGCTAAAGGTTCTTGGCTCTTCAAATGTCTTTGGTCTCGGCTAAAAATCTTTTAGAGTGCCACGACGCGACTATGTAACTCAGCTGTGGGTGGACTGAGTGGATGGGTGGAATGATTGGGTGGGTGAGTTGTCCGTCAGCTAGCCAATGCAAGACGTTTCTCTCTATTGGTTTTCCCCTTCGATGCGTGTTAAAAGTGTTGTTTTGTGTTCTTTTTCTTTGCTTTTCCTTTTCTCCCCCCCATTCCCTCGTTTTCTTCTCCTTTTTTTCTTTCCATTTTTGCAACAAACCTGCAGAAAGCTGAGTAAACAGCAACTCAACACCGAACAACAGCAACAACAAAAACAACTTCAAGTACTTGAAGCTAGAGGGGCACTCAATGTTGTTCTTTCTCCTACTCCATATTGTTCTTCTGGCTTTGGCTAGGAGGGGAGGCAAATATATTGAAGGCGATTTTATAGGAATAAGAATTTGCTTAGTTTCAAGGTCAGTCTTTCAAGTGGTCAATTGAAATGAGTTATGGTTGAAATGAGTTTGACAATGGCTAAATTGAATTTACATTTGATTGAACAACAATATGCAAGGGAGAGCAAACAAATGCCAAGGTAAAGTGCTAGTCCTACTCTTAATGTATTTATATTTGGAATGAAATATGTATTTTTTGTTTTCTTTTTGATTTATGACTTAAATGAGTAAAGTATTATTTGATCATAAATTGAAAGCATTTTTGATATATGAAGTATATGATAAAGACATGAAATTAATGGAGTTTCAATAATGAAAAGATTGTAGCAAAGAAAGGAATTGTAAAGAAAATGAAATATGTTGGAAAAGTGTACTAACTGGGTATATATATTTGAGATTTTTTAATACTCTTTTGTACTTTTGTACTCTAATCATGATCATAAATCAAAAATATGTTTAATTTTCATGGTAGAAACTTCTTTTAGGCCTCTTTAATGTAAATACTTGTAAATCCTTATACAACTCTTCAATCTTTTTATCTTCGATCTCTACTTCTAAAAATCCCAACTAATTAAGAGAGCACTCATTCTTTTGGGTTTTCATAGATATAAACTTTGGTCCTACTATTTATGGCCCTTCAGAAGATAGACTTCTTAAAGATCCAATTCAAACGAGAGAAATCATTTTCGAAATTAAAAAACATTTTAAATACATTTAACAGTATTTTCAGTTGTCATTTTACCCAAATTAAAAAAGAATTTATGCTTATTTTAATCAATATATTTACTCAGAATTATAATACCCCTTCTTCAATACTGTATTGGATAGATCTAAAGAAAAGTCGACCATTAGATTTGAGTGGCTTCTTGGCCGATTTTGACTTAGCTCCTCCTATAATACAATCAAGCAAGGAAAACATTGCAAAATGAAACTATATCATGTTCAATAACAAGAACCTAAGAACTTGACTTTAAAATAAAAATATTTTAATAGTATGTATTACTTTACCATCAAGGCAGTAATTCTTTTTTCAGTCCAAAAAATTAAGTCTTTCCATTCATTTCAAAAAGTTTTCCTAATGAAACATAGAGAAAATTGTATACGCTTCGCCTAAATTATTCTTATGAAAAGTTTTCTGCATTGCCAGCTTATTGTCAGTTGTCTGTGTTTTTGCACTTATGGAGGAGTGAAAATGCATTGCCTTCAGCCGCTCCTGTAACGAAAGTGCAAATTCTAGTGGCAAGGTTAAGGAGCTAACGTCAGTTGCTTCAAGCTTCTTGCTTTTGGCTTTATCTGTCTATGCCAGTTTGTGGTACAATCAAAATTTTGAACGTTAATTAATATGCATTCAGTGTCTAGCACGACAAGGATCAAATTATGTAATAGCCGCATTAAAATTGAATTTCTCCATGCGTGCCCCAACGGAGTATACACACACAAACACACACACCACATACATGTGCATTTTGATTTCTGTACATGTAGCATAAATGCAGGCGCCACCATTTGGTGAGGCAGGTTCTACTACTATACTCTGCTGTCCATTAGAAAATGGTCTAATTAGCTCTAATTGAATATGACATACTTAGTTTGCCATTGTCTCTCTGTGTGTGTGTGTGTGTGTGCATATGTGTATGTATGGGTATTTGTCTCATAATGTTTTATACATAGTTCAATTGTAATTCAATTGCACATCGATGGTTTTCGATTATCAACTCAAGCAAATAATGATTGTCGATTGATTATATGTTGTCAGTTAAGTAATCGATTGAATTTAATAAAGTGCCGAGTCAAAATTAATGAATAAGTTTAATTAGAAATAAGAAAATATATTTCCTTTAAAAAACAAATATATTTTAATCTGAATGAAATTGAATGGTGCATTGAAAGATATAGAGAAAAGAGAGATTTATATCGTAATATGGTTCATTTCGATATCTATTAAATATAAAATATGCAGAAAATTAATAAATGAACTTCTTAGTTTGTCTTACAAAGTTAAAATTTTTGATTTTAGAAGTTGTATTAATCAGAGATTCTTAAAAACTCTTAACGAAAACAGACTCAAGGACTTAAAGGGTAAGTGATTCCTTAACAAATGAATTATTCCTTTTTCAACTGTTTTGGATGATTTGAAATGGATGATTTTGTCTTTTCTAACTTTCTCACTTTTTAACATTTTTCTATAGTTTTATGTTACTATATATTATTTATTTGTTACTTTATTGCCTATCAAATGTTTCATCTACAATTGCTAATTGAAACATTTCAATTGCATAATCTCATTGAACACTTTAGAATATCAATCACAAACACACACACACTCAGAGAAGCACACACATTCTAATATCATTATGACCACGAGTGTGGCACTTGAAACAATTCAAATGCCAATTAATCTCAAATTAATTACATAATTATATATAATTAAATATCAAATTAGCTAATGAAACTCAGCTAAAAATTGCTGCATTGATTTTTCAAACCAATTTGCTGATATATCACATAAAACATTTTGAAAATAAATCAAAAAGTATGTCATTAAAAAGTTTCAATTACTATTACTGGCATGTGAACTTGATCTTTTTGTTAGACAGTAAATTAAAATGCCGTTTTTGTAATTTAAAATAAATGAAGTGTATAGAATTAAGTTAAACAATTTCCTTTGTCATTATGATTTGGCAACACTAGTCGTATGAGTGATATTGGGTATGATATTACTCATACGACTTGATGTTTGATGGTAGATATTGAGGTATAGAGTAGCATAACATATACATAGCTACAGATGACTGCAGTTTTATATTTTGAAGTATATATTATCAAGAATTTGTTAAGGTAACTATAAAGATAGTAAAAACTTGAAAATTCTATATACTTTCGTGATCAAAATCAAAATTCCATTTCAATCAATTGATCTACTACTTACATAACTAGTTCTATTAACCAAGCTGTATTTTCCAAGAATTTCACCTTACAAAAGTAAATATTCTGACAACAAGTCGTATTAGTGATATTGTCATATACATAATTATTGATCCTTTCGACAAACTCACATATTTTTTTTTAATCTTCCATTATAAGAAAAGCAAACAGTATGGCATATACATATATGTATGTATATTACTATATATATCAACATTTTCGCTTATGGTGCAATAAGAAAACCTATCAAATGTACAAGTATATATAAATGTACCTAAGACCATATGTGTGGTTGTGTGTGTGTGTGTGTGTGTGTGTATATGTGGGTGTACGTGTTCTTTTTTCTTCACCTTTACCTCTCTCTCTCTCTCTCTCTCTGTCTTTCTCATCAGCAGTTGCTTTTTTGACCTTTTGTTTTCCTTTGTCTAGAAATATATTTCAATTAGTGAGCCAAGTTTCATAGCAGCCAAAAGCTTACCTTGTCTTGGTTTATTTTACTTTCTTTCTATTGCCATTGCCTTGCCCCTGGTCCCCACCCTGTTTTACCTTAACTTACCTTACCTTTTCTTTTCCCATTCTTTGCCTTTCAATGTGTTGCTACCAACTTTTATTGTAAATTTTTGCAGCTTTGTTTGCTTTTCACATTTAACATTCAATTGCATGTCTATGCTTTTTATTGTCTTTTACCTTTTTTGTTAGATAAATGTTGTTGTTGTTGCTTATTATTGTTGTTATATAACATTTTCTGTTTACGTCGTAAATTAAACAAGGCAAAATGCTTTTTGTATTTTAATGGCAATTGTAAGAGAATAAATTCATTAAAAAGTTTTTCACTTCTTCAATCACCATTTTTCCACTACCCTCCATTTTATTGACTTTGCATACAAATATTATTGCATTCACTCTGTCTTAGAATATATATTTTGTTAAATTTTAAATCGATTCATATTTTCTTCCATGTATTTGCTGACCCAACGAAAAGAAAAACTTTACATTTACATTTATTGCTTCCTTAACGCTTTTGTTTGAAAGTTTATTTGAGGCCAAGCCGAAGGGCTACCAAATGAAGTCTCTATGCCCTGCCATACAAAAGGAAAGAGTGGCAGGGAGTAGATTATATAGTTGGTATAAGTTGATCATAGAATTATAATGATCTATAACTTACCATTAACCGATAAAAAGTTTAATTTGGCAATGTTGTGGAGTAACTAAATCAGAGTAAAGCAAATAGAACACGCGTTTAGGATGCTTTCAAAACTTTATAATATATAGAAAGTTAAATATATATCAGCTACATCTCTTTTCTATTTGATTCCAACACCTGACCATAACTAATATACCTTACTAAAAGAGCATTTAAACAGAGAATAAGTAAAGTAAAGTAGAAATTTTGAAACTATTTCTTAGTTTGTTCTGCTGCTGGCGCCGCCAGGCAGAGACATTTCAAGAAACTTTTTCCTCTGTCTCTCTCTTTCTCTCCTCTCTCTCTCTCTCTCTCTCTCTGTTTCTCTCTCGTTTAGAAAACCAAAAACTTGCAATTGTCCATAGAACTATGGTCCATGGTTGTGGTTATACAGTAAAAAGGATAAAAGGGCGTTTTACTGCCAAAAGATGGCAACTTACAAATTTAGATTACCAGCACAATTGCCACATACATACACACACAAACACACGCACACACAGTCATACACACATATATGTTTTCTAACAAAATGCTGGCAAGATTGTTTAATTTCATTTAATTAAATTGCAAATATTTTCCATGTCGCAATTTTAGTAGAACATTTAAATTTTAGTTTTTCTTTCGTTTCATTTTATTTTCTTATTTGCCTAATTTGACATTGATGAAAAATATGTGTGTGTTCGTGTGTGTGTGTGTGTATGGATAAAATGAAAAGTGTCAGATTCACGTGTTGCTGTTGTTCAATTCAATTAATTCGTAATAAATAAAGTAAATAAATTAAAGCACTGACAATTCTCCATAAATGTGTATTAAACATTAATAATTGTAGAGTAAAACTTTTATATATATTAAAAACATTTCCTCTCAACCTATAGCTATCTCTTTTGCTCTCTTCTTCACATGTGTGTGTGTGTGTCCACACAGACATCAAAAACTGACATCACATTTAATTAATTTAATAAGCATTTTTAACAAACATTAATATAATTAATTTGCTGTGACTGTGAAACACTTTTCATTTGCATAAAAATGAGCGGAGGCAAAATGTGATACGGATTTTTGCGGTTTCAATTACGGCACATTGATGAATTATAACCATATCCTGTAAAATATATATATATATATATATATATATATACGTTGCATAGCTAAGTAATTTAATAAATAATAAAAGAATTAAAAAGCATTTTCAACAAAGTCAAAAGTAGAGGAGATCCTGGTCAAGGGTTGACTTTTTTCTGTCTGCAAGTTTCAATACACTCACAAAAGAAACTTGTTTTAACTATTTATTAATAATTATAATAAAAAGGAATACTAAATATATTATTTAACTGTTTTTTAGTTATACTTTGCTTTCTTTGCTTTTAGAATGTACTTTAAAACCGAAGAATTGTGATCCTTCTTGTCTAACTATATAAAGTGTTTTAAGCCCAAACTTTTTATACTCATCACTCTAAAACTTTACTATAAACTTTTACAGAACTGAAAATGTCTACTAATTTATAATAATTTATTTAATATTTCTAATATTGTATTCAGTCTTGGTACAAATTATACTCTATACATTATATAACTGCTTTTTTTTTAGGGTACAAAACTAGTTTCAATTGATTTTTCTTCAAATTCTTCAAACAATCAGCTGCCTGTCAACTAACTTTATAATTGATTGATGAAAAATTTTAAACTGAACCTTAGATAAACCTTTCAAGTCTCATCAATTTGCATACAGAAATAGTTTCAGTTCATCTCACTTACTCTCCCTCTCTCTTCCTCTCTCTCTCCTTCTCTGTATCTTCCAATCATCCATCACTCTTTAACGAGCTGAACATTTCAATTCCAGTCGATTAATTTGACTAATTGACCGCCAGAGTTTACTATGAAAAGATGATTTGTAATCGAAAATGGCAAGACAGGGAGCATTTAGCCGCCATTTTCATGTCCTTTATGCCAAATGCCCAACCCAAAATACAAAGCAAGGAGCCAATCATCACATGCACATGACAAACACATCATCTCAATGCGACGAAATATTTTGATGTTCCCGTGTAAATGTCAAATGCCAAAACAACTGATGATGATGATGATGATGATGAAAATGAAGATGAAGAGGAGGACAGCGAAACAAAGCTTAAGCAAAGTTGTATTGCTAGTATAGAAGGACTATACCTCCTTACCGTGTCCTGTGTCAAGCAATTTACAAGTCAAAGGCACTGACAGGACAACAAGTTTCTAACAGTCAACAACAACAACAACAAGAAGAAAGACAAAAGCAAACGAGGATACATAGAAATGCCAAAAGATTTTATCACTATTAACTTAATTAATATATACCAACCCACGAATCCATCAACCACCAACAACTTGATGAGATTTCCAAGAATTTCCAACAACCACTCACATAAGGGTAAAGAAAAGAAATTTTCTTTATTCCATATATATGTATGTATCTACCTGTATAGATACTTATTTAGAACTCCATGAAAGTCGGCGGCACGTTTAGTCAACCATAGCAAATTATTTTGGGTTATTTCAATAGTTTTTCTTACAGGCTCTTTAAATTCCTTTAGGTCCTTCAAATGCTCTTCCAATTGTTGTAGCTCTTTGGCAGTTTTAATATCTTTCACCATGTGCAAAAGAATGGGTTCCAAATCATTCTTCTTGAACTTTTTGCTGCAGAAATGGAAAAAAGTAAATTGAAATAGTTGCAACAAAATTTCATTTGCTTTTTAACTTACTTTAATAACTCAGCATGCTGAAATATATGCTCTCTCGTCTCCTTGGCCACATTATATCCTTTCAATGCCGATGTCACTGCCTGCAGATAACAATTACTAATTGCTTTTGTATCTGAATGTATGGCATAGTCTAGAAACTCTTTCAATTGTGTGTAGTTTCGTGTACAACCCAAACCCGAGGCAAAGGCACTTTGTTGTTCCGGTACGGTGACATTTTTGAAGAGTTTCATCATTTGTTGAAAGTCATAAGAACTACCATTTTCTATGGCCTTACAATAGACCAACTGACGAAAGTTGGCTGGCACTAATATGCTAGAATCATTTGTATTCAATTGTAAAGCCTGTGATACACAATCATCGACATTGTAAAGACAGGCTTGAGTATATATGAAACGATGGAAGGCAATTTCCTTGACAGGTATTTTGGTTGTATTAATAAGCAACAATTTGGGCAAACGTCTGTAGTGAGGTGTCAAAAGTTGTTGCATGTAAAGCTAAAAAAGAGATATGATTAATATTTGATAAGTTGTGCAATCTACTTATGTTTGTTTTAAGCCAATTCGAAATCAGGAAAAGGTAAGCAGTTTATCAGTGTAGCTCTGTTTCCGAATCACAAAGTCTTTCATCAGCAGCATTGCAATGACTTTTCACTACTTTAATGCTAAAACCAGTTGGGAATTATAACTTAATGCAGTAAAAAGATATGGCAAAGCTTGCAAAGCTCAAAAGTTCACTCTTTTGAGTGCATATCCATAGGCGTTTTAATTTCGCATCGGCTTAAAACCATAGATATAGTTAATATATATTCTCAATTTTCTTATTTCTACACACCTTAAAGTCCTCCGCCTCTTGATCCTTAAGTAATTTACCATATTCTTGAATTAATGTAATGCCTCTCTCACAGGGCAAGTAATCCACTTCACGTTTCAAATACTCATACAATTCAAATACCAAATCATAATTCTGTTCACCCACAGCAGCCAAGGCCAATAGATCACTCATTAGTTGAACTCTGTTCAATCTCGGTATGCCACCAAAGTCTACTTCATTTTGTAGAGTATTTATAATCATTTGCCAATTTTGTATATCATAATTAACACGATAAATGGCATAGACTTGGGGATTTAGTATTAACCATTTATCGAAAGTACCAACATTAAGATTTCTTTCAGTACTAGGACACTCTAGCCAATACTTGGGTTCAATCTCCTCAAAATTTGCTTCATTTTGATTAACAAAACTAAGGGGAACCCACCAGCAATTTTCTTCCAATTTCTTGTTATACTCTAGCAGAAATCTCTTTTGATTTACTTTGGCTGTTCCTTTTGTGTAGTCCCGCTTCACTGTGATCAATGGATAACCCTCTTGTAGAGTCCAAGAGTCCATGGCAGTATTTAAACTGATATTCTCTGCCAAAACAACATTCTCTTGAAGCGAATTCCATAAATCAGCTTGATTTACATTATTATAACTATATCTCATCAGATAGTTTCTTATGGCCAAGAAGAACTTTTCGTTACCCAAAATCTTATGCAACATTCGCATTGTGAGGGCTCCCTTTTCATAGACATATTTGGAAAATTGTTCAAATATTTCTGAAGATGTTCTCACTTCCCTAGAGATCGATCGAGTTACATTGGTGGCATCGAGACGAAAGAATTCTGATAAATCACTAGCAATTTTCCTCTCACTCCAATCCCATTCGGGCTGCAGGGCATCCAGGGTCAAGTAACCGAAATATGTTGAAGGACCTTCCTTTAACCAAAGATCATTCCAAAATTTCATTGTCACCAGATTACCAAACCATTGATGGGTAAACTCATGTGCCATTGTATCGGCATTTCTTTCCTTTTTCTCATGCCAATCGTAATCGGGATTAAATATAAAAGCATTCTCTTTATATGTAACCAATCCCCAATTTTCCATGGCTCGAAATTTATGTGTGGGTGAGACCAATTGATCAATTTTTCTCAACGGAAAACTCAATTCGAATAATTCCTCTAGATAATTGAGTATTTTTGGAGCCATTTCAATGGAAAAGTCACTTTGATTGATAACCTTGGGTTGCATCCAATTACGAAATATGACTTGATTATGGGTATTACTTGATACAGTGGCAGCATTTGATAAATTATGCACAGCATAGGCCACCAAATAGGTGGAAGTTGGAAGGAGTGGCTCAAATGAACACCAGACATAGTCTTTGATAAGTGGACTGGAAATGTCAAATGAGAAGTAGTTTATTATAATATGCCCACTGATCCCTTGGAACTTACTGGCTTTCACATTTCATCACTGGAGTATTACTGAGACTTGTATAGTTCCTATGATGTCCAAGAGTCACTTTAAAGGTTGCCTTCCAACTCGGTTCATCGAAGCAGGGAAATGCCAAACGGGCAAATGTAGGTGAAAATTGTGTAACTGCCAAGTGACTAAAATAAAACAGAAATATTAATATATTTCAATATTATATTTATATATATATTTTTCATACTCACTGTGTTTCATTAGTACTTGTATCATTGTAAGAACTTTTATAGTAACCAGTTTGACTCTCATTTAAAAGTCCTTTAAAAGGCATCTCCAATTGATAGTTCTCACCCATTTTCAACTCTTCACATAAATGCATTATATAGTATTCATACTTCTCATCAATTTCTATATTCTCCACACAATTACTTCCTCTAAATGATTTCACAACTATTTTAGTATCATCTATGGTCAAGTTTTTGGCATGTAGAGTTATATTTTTTGTAGTTTTTAGGACAAATAAATCAATTTTTACTGAACCCTCAAAATGTTGATCCGTATCATTTAAATGGGTTAAGATCTGCAGATCATAATGTTGAGGCTTGAGAGTTTCAGGTAAGAGATAATGATCATAAAGAGCCAAGACCGTGGGCAAAACTAGGAATAAAAATTGAAACTTAAAACCAAACATTCTTTTTTTTTTTTTTTGGTTTTAAAAAGAAAAATGAAAATTATTAACAATATATATTTATTCTTATTCTAAAAGTTACCCTTAGTAGCCATGCAATAGGAACTCTTCAATTTATTCATTCTATTTATTTTGAATTTCGTTATTAATTTTTTTTTTTTTTTCTTTTTTTAAACAAAATGTATATTAAATCCTTGCGCGGCATTGGGCCATCTAAATTGATTTGTCTAGCAAAACGATCGTATATCACATCCCCATCATCATCATCATCACAGAGTACTCCAGCAACGAAAACGAAATTTCCTTTATTGAACCGTCGTGACTTGAGCTACCTTTGCACGAAGCGTCCACAATTCAAATGGACTCTCATACAATTTCTTTGCGATTTGCGTAGTCGATATTGGAAATGGAAATTACGTCGCTATTTTGGCAAAGAGTTCTGTGAACAGGAATTTCTATGTGGCACACGTGAAGCAGCTGCTGTTATGATTGAAGCCATTCGGCAGGCAGATTGGTCAACCATTTGTAATTGTTGCACCCCACAGGGATCATCGGATATATACAGTTTGGCACAGAATAAGAAACCCCTCATGGATCTAATCAGATTTCAATCACAACATCTACGACAAGCTGCACCCATCAATGTGGATAGACATTATATTGATGGTAAATGTTATATATATGTCGATATGGCATTTATTGGTCTTAGGAATATGAAAGATTTTGCCACAACTGCCGAACAAGAGGAAGTGCTACAATTGATGCAAAATGTCTTGAAAGAATCACAAATGTCTGAACAAATAGTACCCACACATAGTCGAGTTGTTATGGCTGAAATTCTAATCACATTTCGGCGAGAACTAACAAAATCAACCAATAATAATCATGAAGATGAGAGCGAAGAAGGTTGGCTTGTTGATTCCTATAAAGTATTTCGATTCAAATTGGTCAACTACAGTCCCGTAACAATGCAGTGTCGTGTAATTGAGTTCTTGAAACCAGTTTAGATCCCATTCTCACCTGCAGCAGATGTTGATTTGAATGTACTCATTCAAATTTGAAGAAAAGCACGAAAACACGTCTGTTCACCACTCAAGACCCGAACCGACTGATAAATTCAACCAGACGATCAATTTTTTTTATAGAAATTCCACTCACTTGAAGACCGCAAAAGTATCTAAAAGTGGTTTTAGAAAGAGAAAGAGCAAGAGAAAAGTTCAATGGCATAAAAATCTCTCACACATATACGAATATTGAAAAGAAGTATTCTCAAATCCTTTAAAGAAACTGAACAAAAACTAATGCTAAATTAATTATATTAGAAAAGAACTCTATTTTCTCTGTGTGTATATATATATACAAATGAATTTGTGGTTTTTAACTACTTTCTCAAACGTTTTATACTTTCTCGGGGAGCAATAAAGCTGCGTTTAAATAAAAAGGAACAAAATTTCTAATTGCTTTCGATCGATAAAAAAAGTTGATGTATTCTACGGTTTTTTAATGCAAAGTGACTAAAAATGGCTTTGAAACCTCGTAAATAAGATCTTAGAGATCTTTATAAATATAGTATTGGATGAATGGATTAGTAAGTATTATTAATATGAGCTTGATGAGATAATTTGTGGTAATTATACAAATTAAAAGACTTACACCTAACTTAATTCCAAAGTGATGAATTCTTTATATTAATCATAAACATAAAAACATAATCTTCAGTTTGTTCGTTTTTTAAATCTTTTGCATGAAGCAAGCAAGTTGTCCTTGCCGACGTTAATTATACCCTGTACCAAGTAGAGATATTTAATATAGGCAAACACTCTCAAAATTGCCAGCAATGCAATATAAAGTTCGCCTAACATGCAGCAACTGCGAGAGCATGCTGGCTCGCTCACTCCTGTCTGCCAATGTCGCCCTTGGCGTTTTAGTACAAAACTTTTATTCGTATATCTCCGATATTTATTGTTCGATTCCGAATAAATTTGGTCACTAGGTGCATTTTGGCTATATTATTAGATGGGCCTAATTAGAACTCGATGCTTTTTTAAGATGACTCTAGTTATTCATTTTTTCTTAATTAAAGCGGAAAAGGTGGGCGTGGCAAAACTTTGAAATAAACTTGATCTGCGTCCACACTAAACAGATCTACAGGCCAAATTTGGTACCTCTAGCTCTTGTAGTCTCCAAGATCTCGATGTCTATTCGGACAGATAGACGGACAGACGAACGGACATGTCTCAATTGACTCGACTAGTGATGCTGATCAAGAATATATATACTTTATGAGGTCGGAAACGCTTCCTTCTGCCTGTTACATACATTTTGGCGACTTTAATATACCCTTTTAGCCTGTGGGTAAAGGGTATAAAAATTGAAAAGAGAAGATTCATTCAAAAAGAAAGCAAAGCTGATCAAATCTTGAACTTGAACTTTAAAGCTTTTTATGGTATATCAGCGAAGCAGCTTTGGAAAGCTTTCGTTGCTTTCTTTTAATAAACTTTGAATACTTGTTGTAAAGTAAAACGAAAAGAACTTTCAATTTTGATGTACTTTTTTTCAAAGATAATTTGAACTGTCGCATGAGGAGCAATAAACGTTCTTTTACTGTGGAGATAGACTTTGAGTATACCCTATTGATACTGATCAAGAATATGTATATACTTTGAGGGCTACAAAATACTTCCTTCTGCTTGTAGCAAGAGTTTTAAGTACTTTACCATTACTTAAATGAGCTATAACATGCTAAAACTAATTATATTAAAACTAATTATCAGCGAAAGAGCTCTCACATGAAAGCCTTCAGTTCTCTAAGTGTAAAAAAATTGATGGTTTGTTCCATTTTCCTTTTTCGTTGCCTCTCTTGACTCCCAATTTCCCTCATTTATTTGATATTTATTTGAACCTTCTTTTTACCGCTTATACCATAGCTATCTTTTATTTAAACTATATATTAACTAGCATTGCTCTCAGTACATTCAAGAGACTGAGACTAAGAGATGACAATCGCTTTTCATAGTAACGTTAAATCCCATTCTGAATGGAAATACATTTACTAATGATGTTGAAATTTCTTCATTTTGGGATACAGTTGACAAAAAAAAGTAGAAACATTTATCAAAATGGGGATGAGCGATGGCACACCCACTTCAATCCCATTCACACACTCATGCACAACCATACACAACCTTTTTAACGCACTACTGCAAAAAAAAGAAAAAAAAAAAACTATTCTCACACTTCTTCTTGTATGAGAAATCACGCCATGTCGCTTTCGAAAGGCACATAAAAAATGTAGAACTTAATTAAAAAGCGAAAATGTGCTGCGATTTTCCGCTTTTTTAACGCCAACTGCAACAACTTAACCTCCCCATTCTACCCCCAAAAAAAAGCAAAAAAATGCGATGCTTGTTGACATTACCAGGGCCAGGGCCAAGCGCACAAAAACGACCCAAAAAAAAAAAAAGAAGGAAAATCCAAATAACAAAAAAAAAAAGAACAAAAATGAAGCAGTACTTAGTGGCGACTTTCTGTTTGCTCCTGTTTTTCTTTTTCTCTCGGTAGGAGCCATTTGAAATGTTGCCTGGGCTCTGGCTCATGAGTCTTCTTGTTACCATGCCCCCTTCTTTTCTCTTTCTACAAATTAAGGTTTTTCATTACGTGCCTCTTTTTGTATATGTGTGCGTATGTGTGTGTGTGTTTCTTTTACTTTTTTTCTTTTTTTTTTTTGACTGGCAACAGGACAACTTTTGTTGTTAATTAAAGTTACGACTAAAAATGGGAGAGAAAAAAAACGCTGAAATACTCAAGTGCTCATTAAAATTGAAATGTGACTGCATTACACTCACACATACACACACGTAAGCAAGGTTGAAACAAATGAAAATGCTTATGCAAAAAAAAAAGAAAGAAAAACTTATAAGAGTCCTGTGAAATGCAAGCATCCCCAAAAAGGTCACAACACTTTCTTAAGCCAAGAAATGAAATTGTAGAAAAAGAAGTAGAAGAAATAGAATTAGTTTTAAATAAGAGCTACTCATACATGTATCATATGTTCTATTTCAAAATATGTTTGCTTTTTCCAATAAAAATAGAATATATACTGATATACATATATGTATGTATATCAACCTATCCCAAGTCCCTATTGAAGGAATTTCAATTGGATTAAAGTTCTCAAATGGTTTAATAAACGAAGAGTTCATTTTCATCAAAATAATTTTAAGTTATCCTTACAACTAGAAGATTATATATAATGCAGTAGAATTCCATTTATTCGAGTTACCATTTATTGGGCTTTAAATTTTTCTATACCTTTCTGAAATTTGAAAATAATTTTTGGAAGTTATTATCAATTTTGAAGGACAAGTTGGAGCTGTTTGCCAAAAAAAAACAGTTCAAATTAGCCAGACTCTGGATTTTGAATGTTCAATTTCAAAATAGTTTTCGTTCCAGAAACAAAGCAAAAAACCGAAGTCATTACATGAAAATAAAACCTTTCAAGGTATACAAAATTTTGAGTTAAAATTTGTAAAAAGTATTTCAATATAACTAGATTACTAGTTCCTACAAGTCAAGTCAACATCCTTTTAGCCTAAAATCAACCATTATTTATTTACAATTACAATTTTTGAATGCTTAATGAACGCAATTTCCTTAAATTTCTTAAACCTTTTAAAAAAGAAAAGTTTGTGTTTTGCTTTTAATTATCATTACGGATTCGGTCGTTAAAGCTTTATAACTATTTGGTATAGATTAAGACATATATAGTATGTTCTTTGGTTCATTTTACCTCAAAGACATTTACATATGTATATAGATTAAGATATACTTCGTATATTTTCCTTACATCATTTCACCTCAAATTTATTCCCTGCCAGAAAAGTCTTACTTCAATTCTTTCAGTTCCTCCACTAAAAGCAAAGTTTTCATTGCGTATAAGTAACAATGCCCACACACATGATAAGGAAAAACAGATGAAAGCATTCGGATAACAAACGGAAGGATATACAGAAATGTAAAATTGGATTGGCACTCGACAGCATTTGCCACTCAATGTTGAAAGGGTCGATTTGTTTGGGCCATATCCGTTAACTTGGTTGATTGAGGACTTAAGTGGAAATCCCGGTTTGCTATATTAATTAATACTTAAAGCATTTCTGCATCCTTCGCAAAAAGTGGGCGTCCTTAATAGACCAAACAAACAACTTCATACACTATTGTCTGCATTCCACTCCACTTCAATGTTTCGAAGTACTTGGTAAATCCTCCTTCTCTTTTCTCAGAATGGAACGCACATAAGGAACACAAAAATTGGCAAACAAGAAAAAGCCAACACAAATCGTTGTTCGGCAATTTCTAAGCACTGTACCCGCATCCAAACCCCACCTCACACCCCCTTTGGCTCGTACAAAAAGTCATGTGCGAAAAGAGAAACACTCAGGTGTGTAATTGCAATCCGAATTGGTCAAGTGTAACAATGTAAAGACGCCAACACACACTTACCGAGGGACAAAGAGGTGGGGGGAGATGAGGTAGTTTACACCTGCTTTGACTCCACCTCCAACATCCGATAGAATCAATTTGATCCCTGAACTACTGCACTAGAGGAGAAAGAGAGAGAGAGCGAGAGCAAGTGAGAGTGAGGAGGGCGGTGAACTTTGTAGACGCTTGAGAAACAAAATCAAATTGCAAATTGCATCCGAAAATGTCACGTGCATGGACACAATTCTTCCCTTACTGGCTCCCGCTTCTTTTCTCTCATTTTTTTTTGTCCTTTGGTCTTGTCGTGCACCATGCGCCGCCAGTTTTTGGCCTGACATGAAGAAAGGTTATTGCAATACACCATCAACCCCATCCCAGTCCATCCTTCCATTCACTCCGCCAAAGCAATCAATGGGCAACAGAACTAGACATGAACTCCCAAAGTGCATGTGTTAGATTCGTATACGTTTAGCCACCCAATATGCACCTGCTTCTCCATCGAAGGGTGCATCTCGTCTGCGATGAAGCGATGTAAAGGGGATGAGTGAAAGAATGAGGGGAGCTGCGTTACAATGCGATGCGAGCGAGAGATTTGGCAACCATTCATTATGTTGACCACGCTGTCGCATTTGCTACGTGACATTTTGCTAACTGGCCAAAAAGAGAGAGGGAAAGAGACAAAAGATACAGACAGACATATAGAACTTTGGATTTTTGGAGCCATTGTCAACTGCAAATGCGTCGAACATCATTCCTAAAACAGGATGACATAGGGTATTCTCTCGAATGGTATCCAATTGTCGCGTTAGATGATGTTGATGATGATGATGATGGCAATTGCAACAGAGATGAGACAAGTTTACTTTATAAGTAATCAAAGTGATCAATGCAACGATGGGAATATTGGGAATGAAACATAGACGTATGGGAACTGCTGAACTTCTAGAAACGGAAGCTGTGTTTCTGTGATTACTTTTCTTCTCTTACAGATGGAACTCATATACCTAAACCGATCGGATCAAGAAGTTATTTAGAAACAAAGATGGAAGAGGCTTTTGATTTTATGAATACTTTTCGATATTTTCAAACTTTTATTGGTTTACTTTATATTTTAACATTTAGTAGATTATCTTTATATCCTTTAGAAAACAATGTTGTTTTCGATCCGATTTTCATGCTACATTACACGGATTTTTCTCGCATCCCTAATACACCTTCCTCTCCATACCCCCCATAATCAAAGATAAAACATTGAATGAAACCAACTATCCCCCCTTTTCACATGCCAAATTTCCCTCAAGTCGAGCTGCTAATGTGAGCTTTGGGAACGTGAGATTCGAGTCGAATTGGCTTTGGCTTTGCCTCTGTCTGGACCTTAATCACAGAAACAGTTGCATTTCGTAGCAAAAGTAGTCGTCTATCCGCCTCCGGATGCTGTTGTCGGATTTCTTTGGCCACTCAAATATGTGCGGGCTCATCATCCAAGCGTTGTGTGATGTATTGTACAATATGTGAAGTTCATTCTATTGGCCAAATTTAGCCAATTGCATTCCCATTACAATATACATATACAAAGTTATGGCAAATGTTTCTCTAGGGGGGGTTGGTGGATATGTCTAGCGAAAGCCCTTAACTGCATTGCAGCCATTGGAGCCAAAGGATTTGTATTGAAGATTGCCTTAGAAGGCAGCTTCAAATTACAAGTAAATAAACCCAGGCAAGCAGCTCAACCAACGCCTGAGTTGAGTTATGAACGTGCTGGGAACAGGAAAAGGAAACGTAACACCCACAACATTGGCACGAATAGAAGTAGGAGAAAGAGTAGAAGGAGATGGAGCAAAGTAAATGTGCAAACATTTATTTATGTGGCCTGATGCCATGGAGCACTTTTAAAGCACTTCAATTGCCCCGATTGCAATGAAACAAAATCTAGACCCGGCACCTAGAATTGGACGTTTTGGTCAATGTCCTAGAATGTATACAAATGACAATAGGCAGCAGAGAGAGAGAGAGAGAGAGAACGATAGAGAGAGGGGAGAGAAGATGCTGCAGGTGGCAAGGTGGCTAGATGCCAGGTGGAATGTAAGGCCAGGTAGTTGTTCCAAATTCAAAATTACAAAATTTCCTTGTCTATGTCTACTTTTGTCTGGCTCTCTCTCTCTCTCTCTCTCTCTCTCTCCTTCTCTCTGTGTGCGTGCCCATTTCTCTTTAATCGAAAATGGAATTAAATGTTTTGCAAACATTTCCATTTCCAACAACAAAAAAGTGGTAGCAGCTGCAGGTCTCTCTTTCTCTCTCTCTCTCTCTCTCTCTCTCTCTCTCTGGGCCCTTGGGTACCATGCCCATTGGCCATCTCTTCGTTGTGGTTATAAATTAAATTTTATGGCCCAATACTACCCGCAAAATTGTGCAGAGTAAATTTTCTGATGGATTCAAATATTATCTACAATTATTAACTATCGTAAATATGATGAAAGTTCATATAGAATCTATATAATAGATATATAAATATATATAATATCTTATTACTTGTAGCAAAAATATGAAGGTATATATAACAGGCGAAATATATGTATATTTCCGACCCCATAAAGTATATATATCTTCTTGATCAGCATGTCGAGCTGAGTTCATATAGCCCGTCTGCCTGTCTGGACCAACACGATCTCCTCCGAGACCTTTAAAGCTAAAGAAATTTTGGGCATAGGCTTCTTTTTACTGCAGACATTGTATACATATCTCAGAATCGTTTCGATGGATTGACTATATCATATATAAGTAGCTCCCTCCCATAGGAACAATCGACTGAGAATAGAGTTAGAGTTTCATAACTTTGTTGTTTTTCACTCGAATATTATTGTTGTTTATGAGTTTTATATACTTTCTAACATATCCACCAAATGTCATTAGAATCGGTTGACTATATCACATAGCTCTCATAGGAACGACCAGTCAAGAATATCATTTTTGAGCAATAACTGAAGAAATGCCTGTGCTAAGTTTCACCCAAATCGGTTGACTATATGCTATGGATTCTGGCGGCGATTCTTGACTCTGTCACTGATTTTAGCTGTAAGTCTTAGACTGTGACATGGATTTTGGCGGTGATTCTTGGACTCCTTCCAGAACGAATTTCACTTCCAAAACCAAAATCTCCCAAACTCGAACTTTCAAAAAGGACTTGTAACACTTTGAGTTAGGTAAATTGGACTATATTGAAATTTAAAACATTTCAACTTTCATCAAATAGTTTTTGTTAAACTTGTTTTTGTTTTGTTTTCCCATGTTAATTCGTTAATTTTATTCGTTTCCCCGTTAGTTTTCCTCGTTCATTGTTTATTTTTGATAATTTCACAAGAATTTCCTTATAATTTATATTGTTGATTAACCATCTTTGAAATGACGGCTAATTTGTAAGTAAACTCTTCCTTTCTCACTCTTAAACCAATTCAATTTGCAACTCAAATTTGTATACTTTCGTTACAGTTTCTCTCTGCTAAGGACTTGTGATATCCTTCGTGGCAGTACCAACAATTCCATAGCAAATTGTGTAGTTAAACCAATGCATTTGGAATTGAAGATGGCTCAATCTTTTATTTTGGATATGCGTCGGAATCGGATGCGTGAACTCTTTGAACGGGACTATGCATTGGAGAAGAAACTAATGTCCTTTAGGAGAAGAAGTCATGTCAAGGATTGTGCTAATTTGTGTTTACCCTTTGACCTAAAATGGACTATACAGTAGCTACAAAAAGATTTTAGATACAAAATTCTACATTTCTTCTAATGATGGTTATGTGAATTGTGCTCCAACTGTTTGGGGATGGCCCCAAAAGTTGAAGCACAATACAATTTAACCTCATTTTAATAATACTCTTCTATTATTTTTTTGGCCATTTCCCTCAAATTTGCTTCATTTTTTTTTGTTGTTGTCTGTTTTGCGGTCAACTTGTCGGCCCCAAAGATAATAAATTGATTTCGTGGGCTTTGTTTTACGGTGGTCCATTAATCTATGTTTTTTCTTCTTTTTTTTGTTGTGTGTGAAGAGCCTCAGTGCAGTGGCACGCCCCTTTTAGTATTTGTTGTTTATTGTTTATGTTTAATGAATGGAAGAGAGCTGAATATTTGGCCCAAAAACATTCTATGAGAGCGAAACCCTTTCTATATATAAAACACAGTGGGGCAAAGAGTCAAATTAAAGTGATAAATAAAATGTGGTTTAGTCTGCAGGTAAATAAACTTAGTTTGACGTTAAGTATCGATTTATTTTTAATCATTTTGAATAGTTATTTGTATAAATAACTGAATTTTTCTAGTTTTTACAATAGGGCAATTTTATCTTTTAGTCGCATTTAATTTTTAGAACAGTTCTTAAAATTCCTTTTCTTTGAAACAATCTTACATCGATAAGTTATTCGGTTTCTTTCCTTTGAAAGGATCTCATTATGTCTTTATTCAATTCTAAATCTGCTTTAGTTTTTCTTAATCTATATTTCATTAAACCTTAAACATTTCGTTTAATATCCCTTCGAAGATTTCCCCTTATAAACAAATTTCTTATGCTTTTTATCTATGTATTATCCTTTTTTTGTTGGTCTGCCGCCGACTGGCTTAAAATTTGTTTTGCTCTCGGCACACACACACAAAGGACATGAAGATGAGCAAGAAAAGCAACTGATTATCATAAGGATACGCCACTTGTAGTATTAATTGAAAGCTAAAAAGGACTTGTGGTTCGCATTTCTCCTTTTTTTTAACATTTTTATGGCTTGTATCATCATTTGTCATTGTCAGCTAACGGAGTGTGAATTCACCTCGAACCATCTCTGGGCCAATCAGTTGAATAGATAAGGCATGGGAATGGGCCTGCCATTATATAAGTCTCTCACTCTCTCTCTCTCTCATTCTCTCTGGGTATGTCTGTCTTTCTCATTGACCCCTAAGCATCCGTCTCCGTTGTCTAGTTTGCTTTCAATGCACTCAGTTGCACTTCCCCTTTTGAACTTTCCTGTTTTACTTTCTTTTCTCTCTTCTTTTTTTTTTTTTTTGGTGTGCAGTCAGCGATGCGCTAATCAAATTATAAATTGTGCCACATTGGAAAGTCATTTCGTGCAGAATTTCTGCTCAGACATTGTCATCATCAGCACTGAATTTTGATTCACTGGGAGAAGTGAGCAAAGAAAAAAAAATAGAGAATAACTTGCTCCAATTTTTCGTCTTCTTCATGGAAAGGGAGTGTGGGAAGGTGCTGGGCACAGGTGTTGGTGTTGCACTAAAGCCTTCCACATGGGAAGCATTAAATGAATGGCGGTTTCCTTTTAATTAACAATTTGCATTTGGTTTCGTCCTGCCTGCTCTCTCTCTCTCTCTCTCCATATGGATGGCCTTCTGTGCTCTTTCAGCCAGCCTGTGTGCTTTTGTTTCACTTAATTGCTGTTTACATTCGGGTAACTGTTATTTTATGTTAACGTTAACTTGCAATAACAAAAGGCACCATGGAGATGTAATTGAACAAAAAGATAAAAACCAAAAAAAATGGCCAACATTCGAAACGAAAAAAGATACGGAGCAATGGGCACTTATTTTCGTTACATACAAATTTATCTACTTTTAAATATCATTCTTTAATATTTCTTAGTAAATTCAAGAGCAATCGGATCAAGGAAATCGCAAAGTGTCGTTCAATCGATTGAGTCATTGAACAACTGTTTCTGTTACATATGGTAAATAACAAGCAGATGGTTTTTGTTTATTTACTTTATATTTGTTTGTTTTACTTTAAGCTCAACAGAAAGCCAATACCAAATGCACTCTTCCTTTTAAGTTCGTTTGAAATAATAATTTCGATTACTTGATACTTATTTGTTTTTGATATCAGAGTAATTTGCTGTTAAGTTAATTACAATTTCATTTTTTCTATTCTTTACTCTCTTTCCCTAATGAATCCAAATCGCTTACAAAAGTTCGTTGTAATTCATTTCTTAAAATTTCAAGGAGAAAAGAAGAAATCCATTAACAGAAATCTTTTTTGGCTTGTGCTATCATTTTCTTCATTTCTTTTACCTTTTTCTTTTTTTGGCTTTGGTCATTCATACACATTCCGTTCGAGAGAATTTTTTCTTTTATTTTTTTTTTTTCTAGTTTTCTCTTTGCTGCAATCACCTTTGTGATTGTGCTTTGCTTTTCAGCTTTATCGCAAAAATGCCATTCAACAATTTTGGTTTTTTTTTTTCTGCTTTGTGTACTAAAAGTATTAAATTTCTTCAAATATTCTCAGTATAATCCGTTGGCACTTCCGTTTGCATTCAGGCTTTTCCAGGTGTCATTGCTGATTCTCCGGCTGCTACTGCTGTGGCAGGATTAACAGTTGGGTGGAGCACATTTTGTGGTCAACTTTCTATCTCCCTGTCTCTTTTTACCTCTCTTCCAGTATTTAACCCACATCCAAGTCCAAGAACCACAACAACTAAATAAATGCTTTTTGCAGTCATTTCTCGTCATTATTGTGGCAAGCGTTTAGCTGTAAACGGTTTTTTTATTCATAGTTGATGCTGCCTGATGCTTGATTGTCCCGTCGACTGCATCGAGTTGAATTCACTTCCTCTGACTGCCCAACGAGACATTCTATGTCGTTTTATATAAAATAATTTTGCTGCATTTCCGGTTTATTTGCCATGGCAAAATATTTAAATGCATTTAAATTTTACGATTTTAAATTGGAATTCTGGTCTCCACGTGATTGAACGAATGCATGTACATACAGTTGTACTCCCCTATACTGAAATTTGTTATTTGATATATGTATTTGAAATTATGATATGAATTCTATATACTTAAAATGGAACGATAGCATTATCTTGAAAAAATAATTTATTAAAACGAGAACTCTATTATGTAGAAATTCACTATAGCAAAGTTCTACTGTATTGTATTGCTGTGGTACGAAAAAGGGAGATCCCCCACTAAAAATGACACACCCACAGTAAGTGTTGCAAAACAAATGTTCATAGTGCTGGACAAAATCATTAATGAAATTTTCCTAATTGACTCTTTAAAGCCTAATATTACATTGTCTCTGTAATAATAAATAAAAAGATTATCACAAAATTGTTTGCTTTAAAAATCAACATGTTTTTTTTCGATTCCTAATCAATTATCCGCTATATCAAACATATGGCAGCTCAAACATCTTTTATTTTCCAACACTACTGATAGCGATAAAAGTCTTGATTTCGATACATTTGGTTTAAATACTTGTTAGATATTTTCCAGTGTGGAATAAATTGGCGAGGAAAGCGTATGCGAAATTATTGAAGAGGTATTTTTTTTTTTATTTAATTTAAAAACATTTGTTTGATTATAACATTTATTAATCTTGCATCTTTTTGTTTTTTCTACTCTATGCACAGCAGCGTCTCTCAATGTTCAATTCCCTTGAGACATAAATAACCATTGGACACACAAGAACAGTAAAGAAATTATTCAATTTTATTTTGCGAGCACATCCAAAATGAAATATAAACTGCTATTATTATGCCTTTTGGTAATAACCAAGTCAAGCTCAAATCATATAGTTCAGGAAGTAGTGGATATATTACATTTAATCAATGATGTCTCGCATTCAATTTTAAAAGTCTGGGATCTGGTGCCCCATGGAAGTGATATTGAATTGCCATTTTTGGAAGACCGCCAACGGAAACTACTGCAGCATATTGACCAAGTTAATCAACGTTTATATCAAACGGAGCAGTTGCAAACCCAACTTACCACTTTAACCATTGAGAATTTGACACGGGTATTTAAGGATGAAACTCGGCTCGCCAATAGACTGGCTGAGGTAAAATCTTATATCAAGAAAATTAATAACCGCCATGGCCTATTAGGAGAGTATCAACAGGGTCACTATGAGAATTCAACTTTACTTAAATTTGCCGAATGGAATTTGGATCCTGGATCAGAATCATTATATTCAATCCAGCAGTCTTTCTATGACGTATTTTTTGGCATCGATGGTAAAGATTATGAAAAGGATAGCTTTAAGGACTGCCTACTACACCAACTGACTAAGAACTATGAAGCATCGCCAGATCAAATGTGTAAGACCCGTCAATCGGGACAGCAATATGCCAATAATCTATTCATAGAAGCAACACTAACAGAGCTTAAGGCTTACATCATGATGGAATTCTCCTTCATGATTCGTCGGGAGTTAGGCGTAGGCAATTTCAGTCAGGAGATATCCCTAATGCGTCGCAAACATGAGGAACGTCTTTCCATGTCTCAAGTGATAGCAAATCAGGTATTGATGAACAGTGATCGAGTTTATTGGCGCTGCGATCCAGATGGGGGCAGGAAAGGGCATGTTTTGGGTGAAACTTATGAAGAGATTACCCGACTACTTCAGGGCTATATGGAGAATGAAGTCAACTTACATGAGAACCGAGAATGCTGGGGTACCTGCGATGAGTATTCAAACACAGAGATCAAAGGTTGCTATCAGCCGGAAATGGAATTTTGTGGCAAACAGGATAAATGTAATGGAAGACTGTACAATTGTCGTTATGTCGACTCGGATATGTGGGCATGTCTCAGTCCAAATAATGCCACGAAACGGTATGAGTATGTTGAACTAGAAAGTGGAAGCACATTGGGTAAGAAAAGATCTTTAACTAACCCTCAGTCTAATTGCGATTCAAAATTGGAAAAAGTGGAATCTTGGTGGCGTTATTTGTTCTGGCATTGCTCATATTGCCTGTGCCTCTGTGATGAGCAGGGACCTTTATCCGATCGATTCTTCAACCTACGGGATACAATTACCGATTTCAAAAGGAATCGTGTGGCCACCGGTGTGCGTTTTGTCAAGAGTCAACGGGTTTTCCATTTGCAACTACAACAAGGTGAACTTTTGCCACATGGAGCTATTAATGGATCATCGCTTGAATGGTTACCCTTAGATTCCTATGATCCGGATCATGTTGATATTCGCAATGGCTTTGACTATTACACCCTCACCTATGATAGCCGCTGCTTGGATCTGGATGAGATTGTCTCTGAGTCGAATAGCAGTGATCAAGTGGTAACTGGTGTCCGTTTTCAAGTTCTCGACAATCGTCTCAACTTGGAAGTGCGTTTCAGTGAATATAATTTTACAACGGGCCTGCTCCATGAACCCGAGACTGGTAGCATTTGGCTAAGTAATAAAAATACCGAATCCCGAAAATTGCTGTTCCTAACCAACCCCGATTTATCCACAAATTCAATATTGAAATCGCTGCCTCTATCACAACATAACCAATTTATGGAATTTGTCAGTTCCAGTGTCGATGCGGATGCTGCTCAGAGTACTGTACCATTTATTGATATACAGGAAGTAGTACCCCAACCAGTAGTACCATTAGCTGGTCTGGGTCTATACCATAAGGGAAGTGAAGGTTTTGGTGGCTTCTTTGCTCCCAAGGTGATTACCTATGATATTTCAAAGAATTTTTTAAATCAACCTAATTGACACTGTCGTCGAGCGAGTTTATATCTAACATACATATACAGTTTGTCAAGTAATTCTTTGCAAAACAAAAAAAGTCACAGAAATTAATTTTTCTTCTTAAATTTTTTTAACTTACATTAACTTTTTTTAAGATTTTTTTTTGGTAACCAATAGATTTAAGTGTTTTTTATATACATAAGGCACAAAAACTTCAAATTTTCATCCATAAAAGTATAAAAAAACACAAAAAAGAAAATTCCGCGAAATTCACGCTGTCAAATAATTCTTTGCAAAATGCAAACAATTATTTGAAGTTTAACTATAACAAGGAAAGTATAACTTTTTCAAAACTAATTTTTGGAATGCCTGCCATCAACATCTATAATATCCTGAAATCGTCGTGGCATTGAGTTTATCAGGTGCTGGAGGTTCCAAATCCCAGAATTTGGTTGCCACTCTTCTTGAATGGCTCTTTTAAGAGCCGTTTTGTTAGTTGGGCTCTGTCTACCCACTCGTTTCTTTATAAAAGTCTACAAATTTTTGATGGGGTTTAGATTAGGACTCTGGCCAGGCATTTCAATCACTTTCATGCAATTGTAGAACAACCAGGACCTGCATAGGCGCCTTTTGTGCTTAGGGTAATGATCTTGGTACAGCTTATATTTAAGTTTATGGGAGTTTTTGGGGGTCAATAAATCCAAAATTTTTTTAACTTTTTACCAATTCATTTTTTAGAATAGACAAAGTACAAATTTTTATCCATGATTTCTGCAAAAATCCGAAGGTCACCTACGAATTTTGATGAAATGCAATCCAACACCATTACAGAGAACTTGCCAAACGTGGAAGTGGGAACTATATATTGTTCCTGAAGGGCTGTTTCAAGTTTTTTTTTATACTTTGGTATATCCGTCTTGATAATACATCATTATTTTTGTCTGGTCACAAAAAATCGTCATCATAGTACATCATCCCAGTACTGGAGGACACTGTGAACATTGACAATATCATAGCTTAGCCGCCTATCAATGGTAACAGTAAACGGTAATAGCTTCTTCCGAGCTACATTTGAGGAATATTTATGCATTCTTAAGACTTTCCTAATATTAACATGGCTAACTGAATTTTGGCAATCATTTTTGATCTCTGTCGCCAACTGTCTTGGGCTGGTTTGAGGGTTATTGGCGACTTCTTTAATTATTTTTGACTGATCGCGTTTGGTTAACTTGGACCGTCTGCCTCCAGAATGCTTTAATTCCAAACTATTTTTTGTTTTGAGCCCAGTTTATAATATTATGAATAGTTCCCAGTTAATTGAAAACATTTTCGCCACTGCTGTTGCCAATTTTCCCTTTTTATGGTGAAAATAAACCAGCTGAATTAAAATGTTATAAACTAGTTTTCCAGGCATTGCTAAATCAATGAAATTGGGTAAGATATTGACTGTTGAGATCACAAATTTAAGAAGAAATTACTCGGTGATTGCATGGCGATGCCGCACATAATCGTTTTTCTCAGAATTTAAAGTTCCGTTTCAAAGCTAGGGCTCTTTTTTGTATTGTCTTTGCATTTTGCAAAGAATTATTTGACAGCGTGAATTTCGCGGAATTTTCTTTTTTGTGTTTTTTTATACTTTTGTGGATGAAAATTTGAAGTTTTTGTGCCTTATATCTATAAAGAACACTTTAATCTATTGGTCACAAAAAAAAAACCTTAAAAAAAGTTAATGTAAGTTAATAAAACATAAGATGAAAAATTAATTTCTATGACTTTTTTCGTTTTGCAAAGAATTACTTGACAAACTGTATATAATACCTAAATACTGAATAGTTCTAGGTGTTCTGATGAAACCTGAACTTATGAAAATTCGACCAATTTTTTGTGACATTAATGAACTAATATCTCTCTTTTATATGTATATATTGAAAATGCATTTTCATTATTTAATTAAATAATTAATTAAAGTAAAAATTTTCTATGCTTGTATTGCCAAACTTTTTAATCGAATAAACAATTTACATCACAAAATTAAAAAAAAAATTGTAGAATTTTTAAAAAACTATCGATATATGTGACTTATCGCCTATCGAAGCCGGGCCCCCAAGCTTTGACTTTGTGACATTGAAATTGGAGCTCTAATTACCAGTTTAACCACCACATGTTATTGGCTTTGGTGCGACGTTCGTATCGTGCATTTAGTACTGGAACAACAAAGAGAATGAGTGAAAATATATCGCTGGATCAGGCTAAGAAATTGGCTGCACGCGCTGCAGTGGAACATTGGATTGTTGATGGCGAAACAAAGGTCGTTGGCATCGGCAGTGGATCAACAATAGTTTATGCTGTGGAACGACTGGCAGAACGTGTGTGGAAAGAGGGCGAACTTTCCGATTTGATTTGTGTTCCAACATCATTTCAGGCACGTCAATTGATTCTCGATCACAATCTGAACTTGGGCGATTTGGATCGTAATCCCATACTGGATGTATCAATTGATGGAGCCGATGAGGTCGACAGTCGCATGGTTTGCATCAAAGGTGGCGGCGGTTGTTTGTTGCAGGAGAAGATTGTGGCCTCATGCGCTAAACGCTGTATTATTGTGGCAGACTATACAAAGAAATCTCTGCGCCTAGGTGAACAATGGTGCAAAGGAATACCAATTGAAGTTGCGCCTGTTGCCCATGTGCCCATTAAGCTGAGAATCGAAGCAATGTATGGCGGCGAGGCCAAATTGCGTATGGCCCAGGCAAAAGCTGGGCCAATTGTTACCGATAATGGCAACTTTATACTGGATTGGAAATTTGTGGCCAAACGCGAATATAACTGGAATGAAGTAAATCAAGCTATTAAAATGATTCCAGGTGTTCTGGAGACGGGTTTGTTTGTTAATATTGCTCATAAATGCTACTTTGGTATGGCCGATGGCAATGTCAAGGTGCAGGCCACATGAACATGGACTGATATTAAAATTTACGATTGTTCATTTAGAATAAAATACATTGTTAATCTATATGAATAAATTATTCCTGGGCAAGAAATGGGGAAAACAAATCCTATTAATGTCCTTTTTATATTGACCAGTTAGCATTAGCTATAGGTATTAACTACAACTACAAGTTTTACAATTCTACAGTTTTTATATGGATATATTCATACTTTCATCTTTCGTGTTAGTCTTTTGCCTGTTTTCGTTTAAAAATAAATAATTTACAAAAAGGAACTACTACGAAGCAGCCATTATACATATAATCTGATATCAAAATGATTTCTTGCTGCGTCCTGGCAGCAATGTCTCTTTCATATAGTTGAAAAGCGAAAGCAATCCTTGCTTCTTATTCCTTGAGAAATAATTGCTAACCACATCTGGACTGCCCAGGCGACTCTGTTCATTGATAGTGGGCAAAACGCTATCGTTGGCGCTAACCGATACGAATAGACCAAATGGCACCATCCACATACATATTGTAAAGTAGGCCAGGACCTAAAAAAAAACATAAAAAATGGACTTTAATCATTAATCTCGGACTCAAAATAAAGGCTTACCTGAGTGAAAGGCACATAGGTGCTGGTAAAATACTGAAATGCCAGTATGTGGTTGATCACCAACATGGCCAGGGAACCAATAAAAGGCACTGACATCAAACGGATAAAGGGAAAACCGCTCATTATGCTTAAATGGAAAGCTTGGGCAACAAATCCACATAGCAACATTGTCCAAGGGAAATCTTCAAAAATCACAAACATGATATATACAAAGATGGTAAAGCTAATCATGAACAATATAACTCGTCGTGCTGGTGTTGTGTACTCCTCTGCGAGTTCGGCCAAATAATATAGGCCCGCCACTGGAGGAATTAAGGAAAAGAATTGCAAACGTCAACATTAAGATTAGGGGAAAAAATAAAATTTGTTAAGAGCCGGGCATGGGCATACTCACCTATGGAGAGGGTGATGAAGGTGATCTGTATACCTAAAGATATCCAGCTGAGTATATACAGGAAACCCATAGTTCTATAGTAATTATATATGTATATTAACGTTAAATACAAATCAAGAAAAAACCGACCAAACAAAAACAAAATACATGTGTGACCAGACTAAATGGTTTTATAATTACACATCAAAACTAACAAAAAGCGATATTGTTATCGATTAATCTTAAATCATTCGTGATTATTCTCCCAAGCACCCAATTTCTTCTAGCTTCAGTCAATTTTCTTAAACAAATATTTTTCCTTATTTACTCTCGTAAATATTCGAACTGTATAACTTTATAGAACCATTTCTAGCAATTAATTTAAATCTCTAATTTCACGGTTGCTAAGAACCTTTGAGTGCCATCTCTAGTTGACAGAATGCTTAAGTATGTACATTGGCATGTTCTTTTTTCGGCTAGCTATTGTTGGTCACACTATTGCAAAAAAGAGGGAGCGCGTGGTACCTCACGCTAAATTTTCAACCAAGTAGAATCAGCAAATCAAGAAATTAGTTAGTTCGATTTGTTATAGTTTAAAACAACAAGTTGAACATTTTTCCGAATTAGTGGGCACTTTGACATCATGTCAGAGGGCAATGCAAATGAAAATGACGGTTCATCCCCCTGGGCACCTGGAGACGAAGAAAATGCCGCCGCCGCTGCTGATATGGAAACAATTTCAATGCAAGATGCTTTCGCCATGGCTGTAGCATATCAGACCGATGAAGATGAGCCAAATCCAACAGATGCTCCAGCAGATGATAGTCCCAGCGGCGATAGTGATCCCAGTGGTGAGGAACCAAATCCAGATCCAGATGCTGAAGCAGATCCAGGTGCCAACGCTGATGGAGAGGATGCTCAACCAGCAGCTGCAGCAGCAGATGAGGAAGAAGATACCAATGGGAATGAAGACGGCGATACCGCCGGCGATCGACGTTCAGCGACTAAAAAAGAATTCACACAAATTATAGAAAAGTGGGAGGCAGAACAGACACAAAATGGCTATGATCCATTGCCAACATTGAAAAGGTAAAAAGGGTGGTGTAATCATACTAGTAAATTATTTTTAATATATATATAAATTTTTTGTTTCTAGTTTGGCTGAGATCTTTGAACGTGAAAAGGATGCCTACATGCGCAAGGATCCTGATCCTTTGGACTCCAGACACCCCTATAGAGCTGATCCCAGTTGTCTGTATGGCATGTTACTACGACAGCTATTTCGCAAAGATCTATTTATGAACAAAGTAAGACAAATATTTTCAAGTCCTTATCAAATATCTAATATCGAAATCCTAATCGTTTCCAGCTACTCAACGATTATCTGCGTGAGAACTATTTTACACGTCAGAATGTGTCCCGCAGCTCATTAGAGCTAAATATTTTAGCCTGTCGTTTAGTATTGGAGGTTATGCCTGGTCTAGAGACAACTGTGGTATTCCAGGCAGCCGATGACGATGGCACCATTAATCGTCTTTACAATTGGGCCGAGGATAGCATTGAGCCCCTACAGAGCTATGCCACTGGTCTGTTGGCCATGGCCATGGAAGTCAGTGACATTGCCGTTAACTATAGAGATCAAAATATGCGCCTGGTGCCCAAAATGATAAAACGTTTGCACATGTTGCTCGCCATTAGTAAAAGTGCAGGCAATGAGGCTACCATCACAACGGATCCAAGTTCAACATTGAGTGGTGCTGCCAGTGGGAGTATGTTAAGCTGGATGGCATGTGGTGCCTCTGCACCGCAATCTCCGCAAAATAATGGCAGCGGTTTAGCCAGTTCCCTCCATGCCGACTCATCCAATATGTCCATTCTCTTTGAAAACAGTCGTGATGCCTTCGCCACATCACGCTACTACAAACGGATGTATATACCATTGCATCCACCTACAGCAGATACCAGCCAGAAGCTAATTATGCGTTATCTAACCAGTCTGGGCGAATACCAAGAGTTCCTTGCCATGGCCTTTGAGAATAATGTTCTGCAATTGATATTTGGATACTTGGAGCAACTGAATCGTCGGGACACATGTCTAGCCTATGAGGTGCTCAAGTATCTGGCATCGTTGTTGTGTCACAAGAAGTTTGCCCTGGAATTTATATCACATGGTGGTCTAGAGGTATGATGAATGACTTATATGCACCAAAATGTATTTCTATTTACATGATTTCACCTTTTATATAGGTTTTAATGAAAGTTCCGCGTCCCAGTTTGGCTACCACTGGAGTATCCATAGCTATTTATTATTTGGCTTACTGTGAGGATGCAATGGAACGCATCTGTTCCATGCAACGTCCCATAATATCGGAACTAGTACGCTATGCCCTGTGGATATTGGGACGTTGTCATATGTCATCCAAATGTCATGCTACAATGTTCTTTAGTCTAAGCTTTCAATTTAAAGTCATATTAGATGAATTTGATGCCCAAGATGGCCTACGAAAACTCTATAATGTGGTAAGTCCTAAGAGAGGATTATCAATATAATTTAATTGCCATTATTAATCTCGTTTTGTTTTGGTGTTAGATTTCGGTCTTAAAGATCTTGGATCCCAGTCACAATGAGCGCAATAATGACTTGGATATCAATGATGATGAGGAATGTGCCTCACGCCAAATGGTGCGACATGTTTGTGTTGCCCTCAAACGCTATATTGAGGCACATTTCTTTTACAAATACAACAATTTCCTGTGTCAGCAATATGCCTCATCTTCGTTCTTTAGCCGACATCCTACAGTGGCAGCCAAATTGACATTTGATCAATTGCATGAGCAGATTAGGACATTGCAAGAGCATACCTCAGTGCGAGCCCATTGGGAGCCAGTTGACCAATTAATGAAATTGGGTGTCATCACAATGCTCTTGAGAATATTGGCCTTTAGCTATGATTGGGTCAACAGTGGACGTTCGGAAACAGTGCGTTCAGCATTGGATGTCCTAAGTGTATGCTGCATTATACCTCGGGTCTATGTAATCCTGTGCGAACGTATGCAAATGGCGGATAATACAACAACATCAGGATTCTGTTCAGTGCTTGGAGCAGCTGCTGGTGAGATAACCACAGATGCCGAGGTATTAAAATCTGCTTTGGCCGTTCTATGCCATTGCGTTTGCTCTCCGATTATACGCAAGGATGGAGGACATCATCATCTAATGAAATTTGGAAACTCCTCGCGTAAAAATAAGGCAAATCAAAAATATGCCGAAGAACTGATTGAGAAAGTGTGGGAATCGGTATGCTCCAATAATGGCATAGTCGTTCTACTCTCCCTAATGCAGACCAAAGGACCCATTACCGATGCCGATTGCATTAGAGGTATGGCCTGTCGTGCCCTAGCCGGTCTGGGGCGTTCGGATCGTGTGCGACAAATTGTTAGTAAATTGCCACTTTTTGCCAGTGGTCAGTTGCAGACGCTAATGAAGGATCCCATACTGCAGGAGAAGCGTGCCGAACATGTTATCTTTCAGAAATATGCACTCGAATTGCTCGAAAGAATTTCGGGTAAGACAAAGCCATTGAATAATCCACTGGATCCATCGCTAAGCAATATGCACAAGGCCAATGTTATAGCGCAGACGCGTATCCAATACAATGATAAGCAGCTATATCAACTAATCTTTGAGCATTTGGAGAGCAAGGGTCTACAACAGACAGCCAATATGCTGCAGCGTGAGGTGGGATTGCCCCTGCAGGCACCAACACCAAGGAATTTCCATCAATCGCCATTTGATTATAAAACGCTTCAGGGTAGCAGTAGCTCCATTTCTCGTTTACGTTTGAGATCCCGCATGCAGGATGTGAATGCAGCCATTATGGGTTCCGATGACACCTCACCCAGTGGCAGTGGCGGCATTGGAATACCCAATTTTAGTCATTTGCCATCATTGACAGGCAGTAGTAACCAGACACCGATTAAAATACGGAAAACCGAAAGATCAACATCTGTAAATACATCCTCTGCATCGGTGGGACGTTCCATGCAAAAGCATTTTGCAGAACCAACCGTTGGAACAGTTGGTGTCATCAATTTACCCGATGAGGATTTCACAACACCAAAGAGAATCACCTTGAATACGATTGTCACCGAATATCTGACCAATCAGCATTCGTTGTGCAACAATCCAGTTACCACGTGTCCACAATTTGATCTTTTCGAGCCGCACAAATGTCCAGATCCACGACCAAGTCGCCTTCTCAGCTCCAATTACAATTTGACGAGCAGACATTTTCGCACTCAGGCTGGATTCGATACCGCCCGTTATGATCGTCGTCATGTCCATACACATTTTGCTCCATGGCGCACTCTAAGATCGGCCGACTATGAGGAATTGGAATTCAATTGTTGCGATTTGGTGGGCAAATATATCATTGTGGGCACACTGCAGGGACATGGACGTGTCTTCAATATGAACGATGGCATTGAACAGTTCTCCATGAATTGTCACAATTTCAGTGTGGATGCCATTAAAGCGAATCGGGCTGGAGATTTGGTTGTCACCACAAGTCTTTGGAGTACACCCAATAGTATCTTGTGGTCCATAGCCGACAATGAGTTCAAATCAAAACTAAGGCTAGCCGATGTCTCCTATTGTGAGTTTAGTCACACAACTCAGGATCGTTTGCTGGGCACCCTGAATGAGGTGAGTTCTAGCAATCTTATATATATATAGGATTATCGTAATCTCAAACCTTATTCTTCCTTTTTGCAGTGTGCGACTCTGTTTGATATTAATACCGGTTCCAAGGTGTCCACTTTTACACCAACTATACCAAATCAATACACCAAAAATAGAGCAACTCTTTGTCGCACAGATGAGCTGTTACTGTCTGGTATGTTCTCCAATATGGAGTAATCTATATAATCATTGTTGAGTCCATTTATTTAATGCTTTTTTTCTATTCTTAGATGGTGTCCTCTGGGATGTGCGTTCTGGCAAAGAGATACATAAATTTGATAAATTCAATCAGTGTATTTCGGGAGTCTTCCATCCGAATTGTCTTGAGGTAATCATCTGAGAAAGTTACATAATGGTTTGGAGATATATATATAATTCCTCTTCCCTTTTTTATAGATTATCGCCAACACTGAGGTGTGGGATTTGCGCACATTTCATTTGCTCCAAACTGTGCCAGTTTTAGATCAACGTATATGCACATTCTCACCAATGCATGTGATCTATGGGGCCAGATTGGGTACCGATAGGGATGAGGCTATGGAACCATATGATACCAGTTTTAATGTACTGGATGCGTATGATTATTCCAGCATTGCTACTATCGATGTTAAGAGGAATATCAATGATTTGAGTGTTAGTGCCAATGGCAGTTTGATTGCTGTCGTGGAGGATCATACTAGTTATGACTCGAAGCAGGAGACGTATGTGAAGATTTATGCAGTGGGCGTGAAGAAAAGCGAACGTTCGGAAGAGGTGCGTGATGCGGCAAAGGAACTAGCTGGCGATGTGGGCGGAGGCGGAGGAGATGATGGCAGCGGCTCTGGCAGAGGTGGAAACGCTGGCAACCAAGTCTCCAATAATGATCCAGAAATGGATCGTGTCCAAGCCGATGCCAATGCCGTCCTCATGCGCATGATCGAAGGGGAAATGCCAGAAGTCGCCGCCGCAAACCACGCTATGAACCTACGAATAATTGCACCTGTCGCCCGACCAACCTCGAATGCAAACCCAAATCTTTCTCGCCTACTTGCATCCAACAGCTCAATTGTTGGTATGCGACGGCGGGCACGTACACTAAGAGGAAATGTCCAGGGCGGCAGTGGCCAGGCAAGAGGAACTGGCTCTGCCAACAATGAACTCAGAACAATTATGCGGCGTATGGATGATATTGAATTAAATATTATGTCTATGCTTGCAGGAAGATGATGAAGAGGTGCCCGATTCCGATGAAGAGGGGTCCGACACGGGCTCCGAGAACGGTAAGTCTTTGCCATAGGAAAATGGTTACCCATTATCCCTACCATAATCTTCTCCATTTTGTATTTACATTTATAGCATTCACCCTAGGTCCAAACTTTATGGGATTTCCACTTCGCAGTCATCGGAATCTAAACTTTCGTATGGGTTCCTCGAGCGATGAGGATGATGATCTCAATGATCTACTTGATACGGATGATTCCGACGATGATGATGATGATGACGATAACGGTGGCGGCGATGACGACGATGGCGGATCTGAAGTCGATGAAATGGAATTTGATTTTAGTGATTATGGTAATATAACTCGATCAAATTCAGCTTGATATTCATCTCTTCTTCTTTTCCCACCTTCTAGACTGATTATTTTTGGATACGGGTTGCGGCCCCGTCTAAATGTAGCCACTCCGCCGCGCTCCCAAAATCCCACCATCATTTTACGTTCGTTTGCTCGCCCTATCGCACGCTGCTTCCTCGTTTCGTATGCGCTGTACGATATCTTCCAACTTCAATATATAAATATATATAATTTCTAAATCCATAAGCATTTTTTTTCCCCCCATATACTTTTAACTATGTTGTGTTTGCAAATTTATATTATCGATCGAAGATTGTGGAAGAGAAGCGAATGTAATAGACAAACAAAACATAAAAAGAAAAAACCAAAACGACTGTGAAAAAGTATAAATATACAAAAAGAAATTGGAAATTGTTTAACAATTTCATTTGTACAAAAAACCTCTATATACATTAAAACAGAAAATATTCAATACTTTTCTATTAAAAAAAAAAAAAAAAAAAAAGTAAAAGCAAAAAAAAAGTTGTGTATCTTGTAAAAAGAAAAAAGCGAAAACCTTTTGTAGGTTTAGTTCTGAAATCTCTTGATATGTGTTGCTCAATAAAAATGATTTTATTAAGTAGTAATTAAGCAGATTTAATTAGTAATTATGTTTAATTTGAGTAATTGTTAAGTGTTTGCCAATGTCTATAAAGTAGGACACATCTATGGAATGTATAAGGTATATAAGATATATAGATCAGTTTAAGCCTTATAATAATGAAGGTAAACATTTATTTTCATACAGTTTACTATCTAAATACTTCTCTAATGGAATGCCAGTTAAGTAATTATATAAACCTTATACAAACCAGTTTCTTATTTATCTTACCAAATTCAATATTACCGATTGCAGGAGTAAAAGATTTAGTTTCTCTTAGTTTACATACTACTTTTACTCTTGGAGCAAGAGAGAGAGAGAGTAATTTTTACTCAATTTAGTTATATATGCTTATCTTATCGGATATTGAGCAGTAGAGGAGTTGGGAAAATTGACTACTCAGTGGCATGTCGCACCTAGTCATGAGTGAGAGTTAGCTTAGCTCTGTTTCTAATGTTAATCAATTCGCTATTTGTGCGTTCACCTCACAAATATTTAAGCAAATCCTTCACATAATAGATAAATATGGTTATATTCAGTCAACATTTAAAGCTTTTATCGTATCGTTGTTGTTTTGCGGTCAAGTTGAATGCGTTTCCATTTTGGTAATTGTTGCAAAACAAATAGAGAGTGAGAAAAAAAAAAAAGAAGAACTATAATTCTGTATTCTCAGTTTTGATTTGTCAACGACGGTGAACGTTTCGCTTAATCACGGCTAGTGCAATGTTTTGGCAGCTATTTACCTTAAGCGTTTTACTGGCCACTTCTTGGGGCTACGAAGAGCATCCGCATTTTTGTATAGAAACGGAACCTTTGCTGCTTGCGGACATTGAACGCCATGTGGTCATACCAAGTGAAAAATCTTTGACTTGTCAAGTTATAGCCACCACATTGACATCGAATGAGAAGGTGAAGGAACAAATGATGTAAAATCAATTGGAATACTATATATATTCTTTAACTGTGCCGTAAATGGTTCGATCAATCAATCAATGAAACTGGTTTTTAGTCTATGATAATCCTTAAATGAACACTCCAAGGCAATGTCGTCAATTTGTTCCATATAAGTTGTGTCATAATACGAGGTGAACCTTTCAATTCATCAATAATTCATCAATCTAACCCATCATTATACAGTTTTGAAAAATTTCGCATATTTAGCGACTACGCCTATGTCCCAAAAAAATTGTCTATTTAGTTGATCCCCTTTGTACGGGGCCACTTGAGGTTGATGTCCGTCATATTCGCAATTGAATTAGTGGAAAGTGTCTTATAGATAATGCCAAATGCAGATAAGCAATATATATATATACTTGTATTATTTATTACCATTCTAGTATTTCCCACATTGATTATATTTCATTTGTATTAATCCATACATAACCATGCGCGATTTCCTGCTTTTAGGAGACTTTCCTTGATACCATGTGCAGAGATCATGGTTCTCTCACCGTAAAACAGGATAATCATCATTATTTGAAATTACATAATGGTGAACTAAGTGGGCGTGGCTCCCAATCGGATATATGCCAAAATAATGCTAGTTCTGTTCTGGCCTGGGTACCATATCAAATGGTATTGCAAAATTATGCACCAGAATTGAATCCCAAGGAGCGTCTCACCTATATAGCCAAGGCCACAAATGTGGAAAGAGAAAAGACCGAGTTATGCCATTTCCGTCATACGGATTTGGTCAATGGAGTGGTCGATAGTCTGTTCACTTGTGTGGTTATGATTTTTGGTGATAATTTTGTAAGTAAAAATGTATACAAGATTAAGACTAAGATTAAGATTTCTTTCTCTCTCATACTTTCCAGTATGGTATGGAGGACAATATTAATGTCCTTGTGGAACTGGAGCCGTTAATGTATCAACTTCGGAACATTACCTATATGCCCTGGCGCAATACAACCAATAGCTATAAGATGCATTTGGGCAATAGTATTCTAAAGAATCCCAGCCATGAACGGAAACCCATTTATGGCAGCATTAACTATTCATTTGTGGAGAAGCTGCGTCTGAATGTGAGCAGCATCTATCAGGTTGATGAGAATCTGTCCAAGCTTCCACTTCTATTCGAACATCGAGGTTCGGTGCTGGAACTAGATGCAGATGGCATTGGTGGCCTACAAGTTGATGACAAGGCCTACTTTGGTCGCAACATGGATCCGTTGAGCGAAGTGAAAGTTCAGGTGATTGGCCAATGGGTGGATCAATATCGTGAATTTAGTGCAGATATCTATGAGTATTATGGACATGGTTTAAGACGCTACAAACAACCATTGAACCAGGCCAGGCTTACCTTGGTCCGCATTGACAATACAGAGCCGGCCTTTGAGGCTCCCGAATCGAATAACCTGGCCAAAGCATCATTGTTCCGAGAACAAGGTGGCACTCCCTTCTCCAAAATGATTCTAAATGGCACTTCCTCCAATTTTACAGAATGGGAGAATGCCGTTGGTGATCCAGCAGAGGAATCCTCTGGTTTCTATGGCTGGTTTGTGGTTACTTGTCTAGTGGTGGCTTTAGCCATCATTCTTATTGTCTTTGGGATAGTCCGATCCCAAAGTAAAAGTCATCAGGAGAGGCAAAAATACGAAGTGGCCAATACAAATGCCCAGCCATAAGAATAACAATTGAATTTATATTTTGCGTTTAATTTCCTTTTTTTATTTCATTTGCAATGTCATTTTTTTAATAAAACAAAAGATACCGGAAGCTAATACCGGTAAACCGAATTTTATATACCCTTGCAGTTGCTCAAAACTCTTTGTTCTTCTAAACAATTCCAATCCATTTAGGCGTTACAAACAATATGATAAAATGGTAATACTCTTTGCAAGAGTATACCAGAAATTGTTGCCTGTTTTTGTTCAAATAAATCTTCTATCAGTTTTAGTTTTGTTTTATGTGTAGCTGCTGCTGTTGGTTTGCTGCTGTTTTGTACGGTGTTTCTTGTGAATATCTTTAAATCAAATTATTTGTATTAATTGAGCAAAATAAAGTGTTTAAAATCAATGGACGTAAAGGTGCCAAGGAACTACCGTGAATGTGCATTTAATGTGTAAACACTGTCAAAGGGTATGTGAAATCTATAATTATTGTAATAAAAAAACTTCTATGTTTACTAAGTTTATAATGCCAATTATTTGAATTTTTCCATCACTTTCTATTTAGTATCGTTTCTGTATACTAAATTCTTTGAAATTAAGTTCTAGCAATATTAGCCCCTGAATGTTATTACGTTTTCAGAAACAACTTTAAAATAGCGCAGAAACACTTTGTTTTTTATTGGAATTATGTTTACATATTATATTATGGGAATTTTATTTTATTTTATTCGTGACCAACACTATGCACAACTATCGTTTCACGACAAATACATGTCGGACAAGTTGGCAGCCCCGTGTTGCATGCTGTACACGCCTATCATCTCACTCACACACAGAGGCAGATAGAGAGAAATTCATTCATCGGGTTTTTATTAATTTTGTGCTACATCTAGTTATTTCATTTAAACACCTTTAGAATAAACCAACTGGTGTGTCATTTGTGTTTGTTTATGTTTTCGAGCCGCCAAATCAAATAACCTAGCGTGTGAAAAATGTGAAATTTTCCAACAATTTTTATATGTGACGCGGCCATTGCAGAACGCAAAGCAGCGACAACGACGACGAGGCAATTTTTATAACAAAATACTTAGTTTGGCATTGACCACATTAATTATATAAATACCCCAAGCAGGTAAGTCCCCCCTCATATATCATTACATCGACTTGACAAAATTCCTAGCAAATTGGAGCATAAAGTCTAAATGTAAATAAAGCCAAGGTTTTATTTAATTAAAAAAAAGAAGATTATTTTGTTTCTTTTTTATTATATGATTTTTTCTCTGTATAACACTATATAGATGTCTCTGTCTAATGAGACAGAGTTGCAGCAGATTGTTTTCGGCCGGTTATCGATGAAACTATCGATATTCAAAACTGCACAATTGCTAGAATTTTTTTCATTTCAAAACCCCTTCGTATTTTATTAACTATAATTTTTAATATATATTTTTGCTTTTAGCATTTTACACCTGATTGATTGAAATGGACCGGAAGAAAGTACTCGAATTGGATAAAATTTGTCGTGTTTGCATATCCGAGCGGAAGGAAATGAGACCTTTGTTTAGTGAAAAGGTGCCCGAAATGTTAATGGACTGCACCAGTGTAAGGGTAGAGCCAACCGAGGGCTGGCCGGACAAGATCTGTGTTCAATGTGTTCATGCTGTAAGCCGAAATCATGCATTTAAAGCATTGGTGGAGCGCAGTGATAAGGAATTAAGGGAATATATTAAGGGAATTACAGTCCAACAGGCATTGGAGGAGCAGCAAGCTTTGGCTGCGGCCAATGCAGGTGTGTCAGCAACTTCGCCGACAACAGCAAAGCAGCAGCAGCAAATGGAACGAAAGCAACAGAAACTAATACAAAAACAACTAAAGCAGCAACAGCAACAACAGCAGCAGCAACAGTTGTTGGAGGAGCAACTACTCCAGCAACAGCAGCAGCATCAGCAACTCGTAATTCAGCAGCAGCAACAACAACAGCAGCAACAACAGCAGCAGCAGCAACAAACACAGGGCAAAAGCAAGTGGAAGCCATTAATGAAAAAAGGCAGCACAAAGCAAAGTAAAAACACCTCACCCCCGATCACCAGCCAAGTGCAAATACTACCCGAGCCGGCACCACCTCCACCACCACTGCAACCGCCACCACTTCATCACCAGCATCAACACCAGCAGCAGCACCATCACCACCAACAACAGCAAATCCAACAAATTCAATTGCCAACTCTGCAACCGTCTCCGGCCCAGTTGCTGTCGGCGCAGACAACAGCTACCACATTACCACAGCAGATACTATTGCCCAATGGTCAATTTATCTCCGCGCAGATAGTTGCCCCGCAGCTGGCGCAGATTATCAATACAGCGCCCCAGGCTCAGGGACACACTGCTGCAACGCAATCCCAGTTCCTGCCCCAACTCCTGCAAGCTCCAAATGGTCAGACGATACAAATTGTCCAGCAACCGAATGGTACTCAGACTCTGCAGTTTGTTCAGCTAATGCCACAGCGAAGTATGGCACCGACTACAGTTACCGGAGTGACAACTACTGCAACAGGAGCCGAAACCTCCTTGGCCGAGGCCGATGTCCAGCTGCTAGACGAAGCCTGCGAAGTAGAGGATGAGGATTTGGATGAAGTTTACGATCAGTTGGATTCCAAGGGTCACACTTTCGAGACTATCGTACTGGATGATGATCAGCAGCAAGATTTCCTTAAAGATCAAGTTCTTATTGATGAGGATTTGACCCAAAGTGAGACACAAGAACATGAATATTTTGATGATCTGGAACAGGAGCAACAGATGGACCAAGATCATGAAGTCGATGAGAATGAGGTACTCAAACATGAAGAAGATGATTTCATTATTGAGGAAATCCAACTCGAAGACGATGACATTATGGATGAGGCTGAGGAGTCAATGACTCCGGATTGTGAATATATAACCGATGATCAAGATCATCATTTAACCGGAGATGTAGAAGATGATATGCAATATGCCATTATGGAGCCACCAGATGGTGAAACAAGTGCCGACATTGAGCATGCATTTATGGAACAGGAGGCAGTAGTGGAACAACTGGGAGTCCATGAGGGTGTCGAGCTAACTAGAATATCCCTTGAGAATGCAGTGGTGGAGTTTACCCAGGCGGATACCTTGGTCGCTGCAGCCACAATACCCGCCGAGACAATAAACATTAATCCGCCCCGGCCCAAGAGAGCCAAGCGGGGTGCCAATAATAATAATAACAATTCGCATACGGCATCCACCTCCTCTACCCTTACACTACAGCCGTGCAATCATCAGAGTAGTCCGCCGCCAGCACCACCTCCCATTAGCAGCAAATTGGCCGCAGCTAATTCCCGGCAATTGGTACAGACCGCATCGGTTATAGCTGCTGCCGGAGCCGATGATAATTATGAAATCGATGCAAATCTTGTTACCGAATTCATACAACAGCATACATCCCCCTTGGGATCGGGTCGCTATATCTGCCATTTGTGTACTACAGAATTTCGGCAATTCAAGGGCTTGCAGAATCATATGCACTCCCATACGAATTGGATACGGGCCAATTGCAAGAAGCAACCGCAATGTGAGATTTGCCTCAAGAGTTTCAAGGGTCCGGGCATGCTGCGCATGCATATGAAGACCCACGATGCGGAATCGAATACGCCAGTGTGTAATATATGCAATCGGACATTTAAATCCAAGGCGATACTCTATCGCCATCGGCAAACTCATCAGCAGCGTGCCTATTGCTGTGGTGTCACCAATTGCCGAAAGAATTTCTCATCTGCTGCAAATTTACGTTGGCATGTGGAACGAAAGCATCCGGATGTCGTGGATCCCTATTACAAGTGTGGCAAGTGTTTGACTCTCTTTCAGTTAGTTGAAGATCTTCAACATCATGTGGAGACTACGGATTATTGCAATGGCAACAACAATACCACAACGGAGGCCAATCAGTCTACTCAAGCAGGAGTTAATGTTGCTGCAACAACAACAACCACATTGGGGGCAACAACAACAAATGCCGCATTTAGTGGCGCCGTAAGCATTGTTAGCAATGGCAATGAAATGTCCAGTTTAATGGCAGCCCCAACAAGTGCTTTAGCCACAGCAACTACCGGTGGTGGACCAGGTGATACCCATGCCGTTGTCGTTGGTTCATCGGGTGAGGTATATTTTGTGACGCAGGCGTAGCCAGCGGAGTATGCCGTAGCAGGAACAAGTGAATGTCTGCTCGGCCTTTAGATCATATGATAAATATACAATATAAAACTATATAAATAAATCTATATATATATCTATATTTTTGTACTACTCCCAAAACAAAAAGAGGAAAGAGAAAAAAGCAAAACAACTAAACACACATACACACACATACATATTGCAATCCTAGATTTCTTATATAAATATATATATATACATATATAGAATTTCATTCTAACATTGTGAATGATGAGAGGATTTCTTAGTTAATATAAGTTACAAAAAAAAAAGAATTTAGTTATTAACTCTTTCAATTCACCAATGGGGAAAAAATCTTTAGACTAAAAACAAAAACAAATTTTTACTGCTTAATTTACACATTGTTGGGCAAAATAAAAAAAAAAAAAAACAGGAAAATTACTAAAATAATAAATTGTTTTCAACTGTAAAATAAAAATTTAAAACAAAAAAAAAAATCATTTTTGTATTCTTAAATGAACTTTGTTATTATTTGATTGTCTTTTACTGATCAATAAAAAATGATGGGAATCAGATTTATAACAGGGAATTCAGTTTAGACTTTAAGCTTTCCATAACATTTGTAAATATTTGTATTTTAATATATATATAGAAGTAAGATATTTGAATTTCATTAACATTAGGCTAAATATATAGTCGAATATGTACATATCGATCCAATTGTGGGAAAATGATCAAACTTTTATTTGTGGATTAGACTTGAAATTTGCATTATCTTGTTTTTGTTGGGAGTTCACTTTAGTTCTATAACTTTGTTTATATTTTTGATAAATTGGATCTAGAACTTTGGATCCTTCACCTATAACTTTTTGAGTTTTCTATGTATGACACTTTACATTGTTTTTATATCACAAAATTCGTATAACCAGATTGGTTTTAGTGCAATAAAAATTTCTTTCTTTTAACAGATATGGAATTCATTATTTTTTGCATATGAATTGAATATTTCTTCTATAAGATTGGAAATTTATAATTTTTTAAAAATTAACTTTTAAAATATATGTATATAGAAATTTTGTTTCTTAAATCAATCTTGATGAAAAATTCTATTCTATTGAAGGATTTTTAACAGTTTAAAGAATTGCCATTAGGACTATTATTAAAGGATTATTGTCTTAAATAGAATATTTAATTTTTTAAATTGTTTCCTAGCTCGCTTTTTGATATGGGAAATGCCTAGGAAACTATATAATCAATCAAAGTTGATTTCAATTTAGATAATATTTGACATATTCCGACTTTTAGTTTATATATATTGTAAACTGATTAAGACCATTTCATGAAAAGAAGAGTTAAAATTTTAAAAGAGTTTGCTCTTTATGGGTTCCTTTTCACAAGAAAAAAGCTTAGAAAACTGTTTTAGATATTGGAAAAATTCAAACTTTTAGTTTTATATATGAAAAGTATATTTTAAAAAGAAACTATAGATAACACCTATGATCGGTACATATATATTATAAAACTGACCATCACAATAGGAACATTTCGCTCAAAGAAATATTTAATTTATAAATTTTTTAAATTGTTTTATAGCTCGCTTTTTTTTAGGATCCTTTTTAATGTACAATATGATTATTTAGATAATATTTGACATATTCGAACTCTCAGCTTTAAATACATGTTTTACGATTATTAAAAGAAACTGTAGAAAACTTCTATCGTTGGTTAATACATATTCTAAATTGATTAACATAATAGAATCATTATATTAAAAAGTATATATAATTTTTAAAATCTGAAACGCGAAAAGCCTTAAAAATTCCATGCCCCGACAATATCGATTTAATATGTTAAAGAAAAAAACTATGAAAAATCTTTAAGTTCGCTTTATATAACTCTCTTCAACCAAACACATATTCCTCTTAAATATTATATACTTGAAATTATATCCCAAACAAGTATGGCCGATATCGAAAGCCATTTGAATAATTATTCAATTGTTCGTTAGGGCAATCAAATCAGACGTGCAATACAAAGCTCGAGCCGAAAAGACGTAATTTAATGGGGGATTGGGTTTGGGTTCTGGTTTCGGTTTCGGATTACATGACGACGCAAATTAAAGAACTTCTCCCCGGAAGGGGAGGGATGGGCAGAGGAGTGAGAATGAATAAGTGTCTATTGTATCATTTTATGCGCAGCAATATTTTCAGCTAAGGGAAAACTGTTGGAAATTGTTAAATTTTAGTTATGACCTCACCCAAGAGAAGGCGCATATGGTAATCTAGAGTGTCTGACAATATTGTTCAATTTTGATAATTAATTACTAAATAAGTTGGCATATATCATAAACAAAAAAGAGAAATCCCCACTTGGCATATTCATTTTTATGAAGATTATTTATGACGGAATAGCTTGTTGATGATGATAATAATGATAATGATAAGATAGAGCCCAGTTAGTAGCTGCCAGCTACCTTTTTTTTGGTTGTGGTAAACAGAATTTCAAGATTTCACATTGTTTTTTTTTGTTTTCTTTCTTCTTTGTTTTTATTTCTTCGAATGTGCGTGACTGGGGGCAAAGTTTGGGGGCGGGAAAAACCCCTCACGAATTTTATTTACGGCTTTGGAAAATTTACATATGAATTAAATATGAAGTACCTGGAAAATAATCAAATGAAAATGATGAGAAAATCGATTTGGATTGTATTTTGATTTGGCATTAAAAGTGCTAACAAATTGAATTTCTTTTAATTAAATCAAAATCAAGCATACTTTTGGGGGCGAGCTAGCAGAGGGGAAAATCGATCTATTAGTTTAATTTAACAATTTTTTAATAAATATTAGGTAAATTCTTTTTGCCTTTGGTTAAAACTACATTTTATTTCAGTTGAATACTTAAATGAAATATAAAAATTGGTTTTTGAATGAATTTGAAATATGAAAATTGATTTTTCCAAAAATTGCTTCTAATTTTATTGCAGAAATTCTGCTAAAAATAAAACTAGTTTTTCGAGGTTATTCCTTCAATTAAACAAATTTTTTTTATATAAACAATATTTTGTAAAATTATCTTTTAATTTATATTTGCAAATAAATGAAAATTTTATAATTTTACAAATATTGTATATGAATTTATTTAAATATAATACAAAAAAGTTTTCATAATATTGCTTTATAACATTTGCTCATTTAATTGTATTATTATAATTCAACAAGTTTTGATAGAAAAAAAAAACAATTTTTTGTCTTTAGCTAGTTTTCCAACGATTTTCTTATTTTTAAAATGCATTTTATTTACGTGAAATTTAAATTAATATGCAAAAAAATATTTTTTAAAATGTATATGTATATTCGGCATGTTTTGATTATGAAATATAAATTAAAATGTAAAAAAATACATTTTTTAAAATTTTCTTTATTCGACATGTTTTGATGAAAAAAAAAAGATTTAAAATTAAAAACAAAATCCCTCGAATTAAACTACATTTTATTTAAAGAAAATAGTAATTAAAGCATGAAAAATAAATTAATAATATTGTTTAGAATTTAATTCGGCAAGTTTTGAAAGAAAGAACGAAATATAGTTGCTTGCTTGTTATCCGAAGATTTTTCTTGATTTAAATTATATTTTATTTAAATTAAATGTTAAAAAAAAATATTTAAAAAAATCATTTTTCAATTCGTTGATCATTTTTTTATATAAAACTGAATAATCCAAGAACAATTTCCAGGCCCAAAACTTTGTTTTAAAAAATAATTTCTTAGATTAATCAAGTAGAATTATTAATTTTTGTTAAAAAACTTTATTTGACACTAGATAAATTATTAATTTTGTTTAATAAATTTTCAGTTTTACTAGTTTGCATGTCTCTAAAAGTAAAATATAGAAAAAAATCAATAAATATATATGTATTATATTCCTTTGAATATTATTAAGATATCTTGCTTGACTTTCAGCTAAGAATTTTACAAGCAACAAAATTTGTTTAGCATTTTAATTGTTTAATTTTGGCATTTATTTCTTTTGCTCATATAACATGCATGACTGGAAATGTCCTTGAACTTTGAAGCACCCGCCCCGCCCCCTGACTAGTCGAAAAATTACCCCTTAAAAGTTGGGCCGCCTGCCAAATCTAAACGCATGAAGAGAATAAAATTTATACACATAAATAAATATTAGATGAAAATAATAAAACTGACTGCGTTTAGTTTAGTGTACACTTGGCCAATTATTTCAAATTTAATTGATTTGACATCAGCCGCAAAAACTAAAAATGAAAAATATATGTATATTTGCATTCTTTGTACATAATTTTGGTTTTTGATTCATAAAAATTTTCCTCACCACAGAAGAAAATGTAAATAAGTGGCCCGATAATTGCACATTAATTATAATTATTTCTATGCGGTTTTTCGTGCCAAAATCGTGTATACATACATATATAGAAAATTAAAAAACAACGACGTCACAAAATTGTATATATCGGTTGGAATTTGTGACATTAGTCACGCCAAGGTTTCATGAACCTACCCTTACTATATATGGATATATATTAAACCATTCTTCCAAAGGTTAAATACAATTTTATTGTTAAATTTTAATAACCCTTTTTTCTTTTTTTGCCTGGCCTGGCCCAAAAGAATTGTAAAACGCAATTTGGGGGCGAAAATTTATCGCTTGTGTGCCTAAGAAAAATATTGCAAAATTCTTGGGTTTGGGTTATTTGATTTAGAAAACAAATGGAATCTAATTATGGTTCTCTCCTTCTGTTCTTTTATCAACAGTAAAAAGTTTTTTTCTTTAGCATTTGTTTATAATAATTTGCAATTGCGCCTCAAAGTCAAAGTTCATAACCTGAAGGGGAATAAACAAAATAACTTTTAAGAATTATTGCGCAGGATTTTTGTTTTTAATAAAGCAAAAAAAAATCAAACAAACGAAGTTTTATGGGTATGTTGAAATCAAAAGATTCTATGGAACTTTTTGAATTCGAACAAAATCTATTCAAGAATGCAAAAGAACTAAACGAATAAATACATAAAAATGTTTATAATTTAATTTCATAATCATTTTTTTAAAAAAAGTTGGAATTGTGATATATTAATATAAATTTGTTCAAACAAACTCTCCAATTGAGAGTAACAGGAAATTTTAATGATATAATTTTGAGTTTTTAAACCAATTTTTAGAAAATAAAACTTTTGGTTCCTAATGAAAATGGAGTTGAAATCTAGTATAAAGGTGATATACAAATTAATTTATTTTATAATCTTTAGAAATACAAAATCTGATGAAAAAACTATCCCATTTAGAGCTTTTACTGAAAAAATATTGAGTTTATGAACTTATTTATACAAATTGTTCAGGTTCTTACAAAACATAACCTTTGGTTCGTAAACAAAATGGGGTAGGAATCTGATACGGAAATGGTATATAAAATATTATTTAAGTAATCTGAAATGGAGATATTTTTCTTTAAAACGAAAAAGTACTTGACATTATTTTAATTATTTTAAGTTTTTCAAACAACTTTCCTTAAATTTTAAAAAGATTCTTTGTAGGTTAGCTTTTGGTTCCCAACTTAAGTAGAGTCGGAATCTGATAAGGAGCTATTTTCCTTTAAAAATATCAGATCTGATGATACTACGAATTTGTATGAATATAAATTTGAGTTTCTGCACAAATTCTTATAAATTTTATAGACTTTAGTTCTTAATTTTCAACTTAAAATGAACTAAAATAAAACATCTTAAGCTAAATATTTTATATATGCAAATTATGCAATCATTTGAATATTTTATTGCCCATTGGAAATTTTAATTCAAAACAGAATTCAAATATAATTTCAATTTTTCAAAAACTTTATGTTTTCTTCTGTTTTCCATCATCCATATGAAAAATATGAGAACTCTAAGTGGTCTAAGTGAGATTGTTTTGTTATACAAAAATAACCCAAAAATGAAATGGTATTATTTTGCCATTTTTCCGTTGATTGAAGAAAACTTTTGTTTATGTCATTAAACCGACAAAGAGTAAACAAAACAAAAAAAAAGTAATAATAATATGTTTTGTTTAGCGGAAGAAACTGAAAGCCAAGCGACTGTAAAGGGGGAGGGATGTGGGGTAAACGTACGTATTGTGCCTCAGATTTGATGAATGATTACGGATTGTTGTTGTTGGAGAGGAGAAGGTTTTCCCCATATGATTTACATTCATTTTACAAGAGGAGAAAAGGCCAAGTAAGTTGAGCAAACACTTGTTGTTGGTTATGCACACCCGCCCCCTCCCCTCCCCCATTGCCTGTCTGTATATCTCTAGCGGCTTATCCGTGTCTACCATGGAATCTCTACCATTGACGCAAGTTTTTGTTTTGCTCACATTTTTTGCGTTTTTGGCCAAAAAGGTATTCCATTTGATAGTCATTTCAGTTTTGCTTTTGTAACGTCACGAAATTGCAATTCCCACGTTATGTTTTTATTTGCATTTTGTTTTCATATTTTCTTTCAAAATTTTAGTTTCTCTTTTGTTTTTCTCGCTTTTTGATAAATATTTGGTCATATGCCTTTGCTCAAAATAATTTGAACAAACTACAAAAATTTTATTTCTCAGTTTTGTTTATCTTTGGCTAAACTACAAAATTTAAATGGTTTTTACAAACTAATTTCATTTAATTTATTAAATTATATGTAAATAATATAAGATAATTTGTTAGCCACACAAATTTTCATAAATTTATATAGTGAATTCTACAATAAAACTAATATGATTGAAAATGTTTTTCAAAAAGTTGTCTTAGTTTGCTAAGCTAAAAAGTTTTTGTTAAGTTTATGCAAATTTGCTAACATTTTATAATATTTGTATATATTTATTTTTTTTAATAGAATTTAAACAATATTTGAAACTTATTTAGAGTGTTAGTTTACAAATTCTTTTTCAATTATTTAAAGGCATTTTTTAAAAAACAAAATATTTGCCACATACAAAAAGTAATCAAAAGTTTAAGTTCAAATTATTAGACGGCGTTTTGAACCTTTTAATTTTCTTTAAAATCAAATTAAACTTTAAAAGTTTTATTTCTTTTTAATATTGTTTCACGTTTTTCAAGGCATTTTGTGTTAGTTTTCATAGGCTAAAGTAAAATTAGAGAGCATCCAATTGGCGACTTTTTGTTTGGCACTCTTTTTTTTTCCCCCTTCTTTAAATTCATTTTCCTTATCGTTGGCATTAAATTAAACTTGATCTACATATGGCTGTATATACATACATAATCATTTATATATATATATATAAAGATATATATCTGTTTGTAATTGTGTCTACCAGACCGTTTGTACATACATAAATTTTGTGCAAATACTATTCAAATATTTATATAATTTGTACAATTATAGATAGAGTCTGGTTAGCCATTAGAACTTGGCAATATTTTTAGCATTATATAGAGAGGCGCAGTTTCATTTCCGATTTTTAAGCGAATATATATATATATAAGATATACCAATTGTATTGTACTACAAGACACGAACAGATTTCGCTATATATGTATATATATAATTTTATTTCTGGGGTCTTCTTTTGCTATTGACATTGACTCATTCTTTTGGTAATGAATTTCATTTGATTATTCGAACTGGGTTAAGGATTTAGATTTTTGTTTAGAATTTAGTTAGAAATTTGCAAGTACTTACTATTATTACTATATGCTTATATATTCTACTTATTTGATATCGGTTTTTTTTTTCTGTGAGAGAATACACCCGCCCAACTATGTTTCAATTTATCATCTTTAGATGATCATAGCCGGCATTTTTTTGAAAGGAGGCATTTGAAATTGGCTTTAATCCAAAATTATTTCACATTTTGTAGGTGGCAACAGCTGCTAATAAAATACATTTTGATGGTGGTCAGGGCTGTTTGGTTGGTATTTTTTGCTCTTGTATTAGAATTTTAGCGAATTGAATATGAAATTGTTGCCATTGTCCGTCCGTATCCGTCTTTTCTTTAGTGGGGTTTTTCTTTGATTAGCCCTGAAAAATGTTGTGTGCCAACTGTTTTCGTTTTTCATTGGTCAGTGTATTTCTACATACTTTTATAAGCCTCGTGCCATGGGGGACAAGAACGGGCAATGCCTTCAACCAGAGTCATCATCACCAGCATCATCATCATCATCGGGAGCGCCACACAAATGTTTGTGATCACGATCCCTGATCGTGCCTCTGCCTCTCTCTATACATAGTTCCGGCAACCAATGACGTTTCACACCCGCCCTCAATAAAACGCATTGACTGAAAGCCAGATGATCGACATTCTGGCCCCAAAAGTAAAGAGAATGCCTTTGTCTATCGCATACAATGTCAGGGTCATTGAGATCTATTTTTATTGCAACATTTTCTAAGTTTTTACCTTTGTATGCAAAGTGAAAAAAAATTTATTTTGTCAAAAAATTTCAAATATCTTTTTTTTAGCATGAATTTTGACATGAAATTCTTTTTTAAACAAATACTTTGCAATAATTCCGAGAATTATTCGTTTTTATTATCTTTTCTTTTTTTTTTTTTTTTGCTTAATCTACCATTTTTTTTGTTCTTTTTTATGACTCAGCTTTTGATTAGCTAATGGTTAATCTATTTGTCAGTTAATGCTTAATTTAAAGAAAAATATTTTCAAGATATTTTAATTAACTTTTCATTGCATTTGGCATGAAATTGAAAGTGAAAATTTCAACATAATGTTGTATATTTTCTTTTTGTTGACGGAAAATATCATAGTTTGTTGTTTTTTCTATACCCTGTCATAGAGGGAAGAAAGGGTATGTAGGTATTTACCATATAATGTGTATAGATTTGAATTTAAATTGATATTCTTTCCTAATTTTACATAATTAGTCAGCAAAACGTAAATATATGGGATCTTAAAAAGATTGGTAATATTCGATTTTTGATTAATAACAATAAAGATAATATTTTCTAATTCGAATTTTTATTTTTATTGAAATATACGTTTCCGACCCCATAAAGTACATATATTCTTGATCAGCATCAATAGTCGAGTCGATTGAGACATGTCCGTCTGGGCGTCGGTCTGTTTCTATCAGATTCTAGACCATAAATTTAAAGCTACATAGTTGAAACATGAAAAGTTAAGTTCCTTAATCGATGATCCAGATAAAGTTTAAAAATTAGTCGGATCGGATAAATATCACCGGAGTTATTAACTAAAACGTGGAAGTACCTCATGTAAAATAAGCAATTTTTCTAAAAAACACGAAAGGCAATAGAGCGAAGTCTCCGAAAATCAAACTAAAGGCACTTTAAGCTATGGAAAGTCGACTGTATATAGTTTTATATATCTTTAATAAAAACCGATCAAACCAATCGACTGTATATAAATAGTTTAATATATAATTACCTTTGCCATGTTTAAATTCATCTATTTAAGTTTACTAAGTGTTAATTCTACTTTACATCAACATTACAGGGTATTCAAATTGTCCTTATTAACTCAAACCGAGAAATGTTTATGTATTTTTGAGTTGTTTTTTTTTCTCTCTTACGGGTTGTATGATGCTATATCTGAATATCTGATTAGTCATCCATGAGCGTTTTGCCTTCTTTAGTTAGTGGGCCCAACTTTGGTAGGAGGTTGACAGCCGGCAAATAAACATATAGACCAAAATATGTACATATATATACATTCATATATGTACAATCTGGTACGTGTGAATGCACACACAAAGGGAAACTGTCAGTCATCACAAATGAACGGAAAAAGGAAGGCAAATCAGTGTCAATATTTTGAAAATGACTTTGTTTTTGCACTTACATACGTATAGAAAACATTTCAAAATGATTTTTAGACACACACACACACAGAAAGACACCTTATCAGCAATATAGAATATATATAGATTAATAGATTAATGTCATGATATTGAGGGGCTGGGCCATGCGTGGGTTGAGTGTTTTCTAAGCTGCCTTTCAATTCCATTAGTGGCAAGCAAGGACATGTTCATAGGGCACAGGTGCACTTCGTTCTATCTCTCTCTCTCTCTTAGTAAATTTGCTTCTGGTTTGCCTGTGAATCGATTTTTAAGCTGTCCTCGAGTTGCATCAAGAAATGAAGGACATATTATCATTGGCGACATTGAGTAAAGACGACTAATGATACATACATCAATTGGAAGCTCTCGATTCCAGTTCCAGTCTGTACCTGCCAGACTGTCTGGGACTTGAACAGCTTTTTCGTACTCGTTTCGTTTATTATTGAAAACACGCGCCTATTGATCCCAAATTGATTGTAATAAAACAACAACTAAGCAAAGTCAAAAGCAATTGACAGACGTTTCCCATTCGACAATTATGAGTGAATCACTATGGCCATAAATTGAGTTTATCAGCTGATTTTCATTGAGTTAATTGTTCTATTTACCCGGCACGAAGTAATAATCTGTACTTATTGATTACTTATATACATATATAAGTTTCTTAAAAGTCAAATCAAAGACTATGAAATGATATGTAGAAGGACAGAAAAATTTTGTTAAATAGTTTCATTTTCATCAATTTCATTTTATACAACTTTTCTAAGCATTTTCTAGTATTTCTTAAATTTATAGCATACTTTTGGGGGCTTGGAAAACTTTATTTAACATGTTTTCAGATATCCTTTCACTTATTCACATGTACTTTTTGTCTAAACTCATTTGCCGCTTCCGCAAAAAGAAAAAAAAATGAATGGCTAAAAGGCTTCTTGCACTCAGCCTCCCTTTTAGCCCATTCAAAGTCAATGTCAAGGACGGAAATTCACTTGAAACGAAAACGTTTCAGGGACAACGGCAACAACAACAACAGCGACTACATCAAGGACATGGACAATGGCGACAAGTCCTGAGAGCCTTTTTGAATAAATTTATTTATGGATGCAGCAGCACCCCTCAGGGTCATTTGTGGCCAAAGCTCGACTTTTTTTTTTGTTCTTGTTTTTAAAGGAAAAGTTCAAGCATTTCTCTTGACTTATCTTTTTAGCTCATTTATTTTTGAAACGACTTTTTATATGTATTTAATAAAATATATATTTTTATCAACTGCCCACTTGATTCTGGATCTATTTTTGTCTCACCTTTTTTTTTTTATTTTATGTGATGTAAAAATATCTAAATGTTGCGTCACTTTTGGCATTTACCATTTTATATACATTTTTTTTTTGTTGTGCCGAAGCTCACGCGATGTTTGGTTATAGAAAATATTTGAATTTTTTTTTGGTGATATCTCGACCTAGCCCACCAACTAGTCAGCCATATCCCTGCCCCTTCAATCAGGTGGTAAATATGCAATTTTAGTAACTGACAGTACCGAGTAGAGAAACATTTCAAGTAGTTAATTAACTTGGCTCAATTTCCATAGTGTTGATTGACAGGAGTCAGGAAAGAGGAAATATATATGAAGTATCATATCATGTGATGTAGGCCAAGTCACGTCATTTGGCTTAAACAAAGACTTTTACTAAATTAGTAAAGAGTCTAGAAAAATCTACATTCGCTTTACAAAAGTTCATTTCTTCCGTTTTAGTTTTCAAAAGTGTCATTTTTCCCTTTTTCTATAAAAATTGTAAAACTTAAACTTTGGAATCAATTTGCATAAAATTTTCCATAATCAAGGGAAAATTTCCACATATAAGCAAAATAAATAAATTGTTTATGCAGAAAATTGATTTGATCTGGTTACTCAAATTAACATATCAAATATCTAGACATTTAGATATAACTCTCTTTATTCAGAATCCATCAATTTTTCTTGCTTCTTTTTATGATAATAGGCAAATGGCATAATGGAAATATTTAGCGATAAGATGTGAACGATAACAAAAAAAAAAAAAAAAAAGAGACTTGTGGGGTTTGTCAACAATTGGCAATTGTTCCACGGGTCTACCTTTTGTGCACTTTGTCAGGTAATTTAATTAGTTGTCTTTCTTTCTCCTCTCTTTTGTTGTTGTTGTTCCTGTTCCCACAGGTTATAATGCGGAAACCAGTCGTTTAGGTGGGGGCGGGTTGGTAGGTGATATTGGCCAATGTTGGCTTCCGTCAACAAATATTTGCTATGGCAAACAAATTGCAGATTGGAGAGGAAAAAACAATTTGCCAAAGATATTCTATTACAATAGGCTAAAACCAATAAAAACAAACGAGAGAAAAAGTAGAAAGAAAAAAAGGGGAAATTGCACTTGTTTCTTGGAATAAAATAACTGATAAGTTAAGTTATTTAAAATTCTATTCAATATTTGTATAATCGAATATAGTAGGTCTATGGTAGGTGCTTTATATAGATAGTGAAAAGATCAGCTGATTAAATATGATTAGATTTGCCATTTGATTACATACATATATGTATATATTTTTGGATTTACTATAGAATAATACTTTGATAAGGTAATATCATTCGTTATCAACTGATAGCATCATCAATTGGAAATAGATTCAAATATTTCGATTAACATTTAATGGTTTTTAATCTGTGCCAATTTTATAGTACTAATTATGATTGAAGCACACCTGTTGAGTGGCGATCCGTAATTGCCCTTTATGAATACCGTTACTTTTAGGGATTTTGAAACTCTTACACTGGCTAAAAAATGTATCCACACATTGTTGAGTGTTAATACTTTGGATTCAAAAACCATTGTTATCTTTACTCACTCTTTGCAGAGCTTAGGCTGGAGTAAGCGTTTTTTTTCTGGTGTTGTTCCACCAAATCCATCTTTATCATATTCATATTTATCTTTGGCGCGTGTCTTAGGTTAATTTATCAGTTAATTTCCCGAGGGGGTAAGTGGGGTGGTGTGAGGTGAGGTGAGGCATGGCATGGTCCCGCTTCAAATGGCAAATTGATTGCAAATCTAGTTCAGCCTGGTTCAAGTGACACAAAAAACCCAGAGGGTATGGCTAAATTTGGCATTACCGAACTTTGTACACCCTTGAAATTATCTTTAGCATTGTTATTTAATGATCACAGCAGAGATCGGTGCTCTATTAAACTTAGATCGTTGTGCCGAATAACAATATATATTTGTATGTGCATTTGTGATTGCTCTAGTTAGTCAAGCTTCCCAACTAAATTATTATATACCCTTTCTCTTGCAACAACGACTCACCAACAACTGCATCTGCGCAGACAGCGCTTGCTTGCACTGTGGGGCAGCTTAACTAGATTTAGTTGCATCAATTTAAACTTAATTTATTTATGAAAATATGATTTTTTCATAAAAGAGACTCTTAGTAATAGTTAGCTTAACTATTAGTAAGCAAATAAAAAGGCAACCACAAATATTTTTTTTATAAATTCAATTAAATTGATATAATTTAGTAAAATATGAAAAATAAAGCACTTTACATTAAAAAAAATTAGTGACTTTGAAATAAGAAAACTTTCAATATATGTAAAAAGGTTTAACGTTAGGTAAGCAATGAATATGGCAAACTAAATGTAACTTTTTTTCGTTTATAAGTAATAAAAATATTCAATAAAATTTTAAAACATGAATTCCAATATAATCCTAAAGTTCATCTATTAAAAAGACAATATCAAATATTTGACAATAATTTAACTGCACTGTCCCATTGTAACCAAATGCATTGCCAAAGGAAACAATTAATTTTTTTCAGTGCACTTTTAACAGGCAGACTCAAATATGAGCTCTGCCACAGACAGTGCTGCCATTTTAGCTTTACTTTTGTGATCAGATTTACAGTTCTCTCTAATTTTCAATTCGCTCTAGGACAATTTTTCTTCCAACAGTTAATTAAACTCAATATTAAGTATACGTATACTATTTGTTTTTGAAATATTTAATAAGATGGAGATTCAAATGACGATAATATGGACGACCATAATTTCTTTATAACATTTTAAATTCCCCATTATGTGCTGTTCAGCTTATTTTTTAGCTCAAATTCTGGCAACACTGGCACAGACAACGCACAGAAAATGTATCGCGCATGAATTTTCTTTAAACTGAAATTTAGTTTTTTTATTTAGTTTTTTTTCAAACTTCGCTTCGATCGGACGTGCCTGGCGCGGTACTTGTGTTTTGGTGATAAAGTGCAAAATAAGCAAGAGCAAAAAGAAGAAGAGAAATAAAAAAGGAAAAAAGAAATAAAAAAACGCGCGTGTAAGAAAAAATTCAATTTTAATTGAGGAGAAGCTTTATGTGAGTTCGTTTATATATATGTGTGAGTGTGTGTGTACGTGTATGGAAAATGCAAAACTGAATGAAAACTAATTGGAAATCGTTAAAGAATAACACAAAGTTGATCTTTCAAAAGGTAAAAAAGCCAAAGAAGTTAAATCGTTTAGTAATTTTTGTGTCTTTTTTTTTTTAGTTTTTTTTCTTCGTTTCTGTGTATGTGTACTGTAAAAATAGCTAAAGAGAGCAAGCGAGAAACAGACAGAGAGAGAGAGAGAGTTAGCGAGAGTGAGTTTTACTCACTTGGGGTAGCTAGTGATGACATCGTGATGCTTGTATTAACTTAAACGGTTTATTAAACACTTGTTTTTTGTTTTAAAACTATTTGAGAAATTTCTGTATGGGAATTTTAATGTTTGTTCATTTGTTCTTGTTTTCCATGTGACGTCATTGAGTTGTCTCTCTTTCTCTCTTCCTCTCTGTTGCCTTTTTAACCGCAGACGTCATTGTTCAGTAATTTATTATATTCTTTCATTATCTCTTTTGTGTTAATCTTTTTGTTGTGAATACGTTTTATCTACGTTTCTTTTATGTGCCTCGACCGCTTGTGTCTGTGTTTTTGTGTTTTTGCTTGTGCGTGTGAGTGTGAGTGGGTGAGATATACTCTTCTTCACAGCTGCTTTTTGTTTTGGTACCTGAAATTCATAATCAACCTGACCAATAATTAAATATATTTGTATAGATCTGTATAAAAACTGGTTTTACTTTTTTAATTTATCCGTTTATGCGAAAAATAAGAAAAAAAAACTCCCCGGCTCTCTTTACGAAAGTTTTTTTTGGCGAAAAGTTTTCCATTATTTTCTGAAGCATGACTAATATGAGATATTAACTCGATTTCATTACTTCAAGTATTATTCAACTTGTTATTCAGTTCAAGTGGCATTTAGCTTGGTGTAGGGGAGTGCCCCCACCAACTTGGTTTTTATCGCTTTTGTCTCAAGATTTTGCTTTCATTTTTATTATTTTTTGCTCTAGACTAAGGGACTCTAGTAACCAAAGGGAACTGATGCATTATGGCTAATTTTACTCTTTAATCAGAAAATTTATTCGTATACGAACTTCTAAATCTTTTAAAAAACAAGTTTATCAGTGACTCACAAATGGCTAATACAATGCCATAGTAATTGGCACTAAATTTTAGGTTTAAAACTATGCAAGATTCAAGTTTAAAAGTTTTATTTAAAACAGATTTTCCAAACACGTCATTCTCCACTGAAAAAAACCCTTTTCTAGGCCTTTTTGTTTCTCGCCACTTCTTCCTTATCACTAGTGAGATAAAGATAGTGCTATAACATCGGATGACTATATAATAAAATTCTAGATAGTTCAATTTCCTAAAAGTATGTTCGCAATATAAACAATATATCAACTATGTATGTTAACTTGTTTATAACTTTTAATTATATTAAAATTTCCAGTAAACAATAACTTGTTATTGTTTCTTCTTTTGTTGTTGTTTATTGTTGTTGTTTTTCTCTTCATTGGTTTATTAAACTTTGAAGCTTTAATTTTGTTGTTGCCAAGGCACTTGCAAATTTGTTTGTTAATGTGAGTTTTTTTTTCATTTTGTTTTGTTTTACTTATCAGCTCGATGGGTGGTGGGGGGCAGAGTTCAGTTGAAATGTTGTGGAATCAAAGACCTGTATATATACATATTTGCTATGTACATATATAGATATATCTGCATGTATAGATTTATCGTCGTAAAATTCGGTCTGTGGGACGAGCCCTCTTTTTTTTTTTCTTTATTCCTTTTGCATATTTCATTTAATGGGAAGCTTCCTCATCTCATCCTTCTTCTTCTCTCCTCATTGATATCCCAGTCGTGTGCTCCAGATACAGTTTCCTACTTTTATTTATTTATATATTTTGTTTATGTCGTTGTTGTTGTTTTTTCTCTTTTTCTCTTTTTTTTTTGCTTCACTTTGTTACTTACAAATGCAGTTCGCATGCCAGCCGAAAAACAAAAACAATTTGTTTATCTTTCTTATTTCTTTTTTCAATTCACGTTTTGTGTTTTTTCTGTTTTTCTTTGGTATGTTTTTTTTTTTTTTTGTGTTTTCATTTTGCCACTTTTGAGACTGAGTATCTTGGCTTTGGCTATTGATTTAAACAAATATTTGTTTAATAATTCACACATATTATCTAAATTTTCGTGGTGACCGAGATACATATACTGTATGAAATTCTAAAGCCTATTCGCTGTTGCTTTCCGTATGCTTTATGTGGAGAAAGTTTTTGCAATTAAGAAGATCTAGAAATTATATATGCCTATATAGTATAAAATCAGAGTTAAGTAAAAGAAATATATACATAAATATTTACAAAAATATATACAAATATCAGTAAAGAAAACTTAAGCTCTTTCCTGTTTTAGATCTCCTATTTCAATCGACTATATATACAATGATTCAATCTATCTATTTATGAAAATAAAGCGTATGGTTTATTTTGGAGTTATGATTCATTTCTATTTAAAAAGTTATTTAAATATCGTATCAAAAAACATGGGTAAAGTATTATTGAAGAAAAAGTATAGTTTAATACCGAGTTGAACATTTTGGAACTGTGACTAAAACTGAAAACTAAACTAACTAAAATATATCGTTTTAGTAGAATATAATAGAAAGTCTTTGCTTTATGGATTAGAAAAAGTCTCTAAATTATTTTGAATAATGGAATCTTTTCGATCAGAATTCTTTAATATTTTAAATAATATGAACTCGTACAATCTCTCTACCATATTTGATATATGTATGTAATGCTCTCATTATGCTTATAACAATATTCAGAATATGGACAACTTTCGATTTCGATAGATTTTCTATAGGTACGTTTTTAAAGATTCTTTGTATCAAGGGCAAATATTTATTTAGTTATATACTAAGACAGATATTAGTCTAGACTAGATATCATTTTGTAGAATTTGACTTAAGGCTTAGGATTGCTTAGTATAGAAATATTATTCTGGTAAACAGTATATAGGTATTACTACCATCTACCTAGGTATTGTAGTTCTATATGATCACATATGTATATACTAAGCAGCAGCAATAGATGACAATATTTTGAGTCGCAGTTTTTTGTAGTCTTTTGAAAGAGAGTATTAAAGAGTCATTGCTAACAAAGAAAAACTATCGTGTGAATTGCAAAGCTATATATGTACGTACCTATATACGTAAGAGTATATAGGTATGTAAGCAAAAATCGTATAAATATATATTCATTTGTGTGACTTTTGTTGTCATTGCGCTATAGATATTTGAGTTGTGATTATTTTTTTCTGTTATTGTTGTTGTCATAATGTCTGATCTGACAAGATTTACGTCTTGTTTTGGGTGGGCGAGATCAGCTGTCTTCTCATTATATACCTCTCTATATAGTATTGCTCAAAGTTTGATAATATTAATAGACTCTTTGGGTATAATAACTTTGCCCAAACAAAGTTAACCAATTAGCTGTGTGTACGTGTGTTTGTGTGTGTGTTCCTTGGGTAAACTGCAGCTGTTTTCCCTAGAGTTTGACCTAGTTTTTCTCTCCCTTCATTGTTCCGTGTTGCCAAACATTGAAAATGTTTTGCATACACACATTACATTGTCTATATACATATATAGATAGATGTGTATATAGTGTGTTTATATTTGTGTTCTACTTACAATTTTTCCATCGATCTGATAAGAATTTATTGTATTATAATCTCCATATATGTACATACATATATTTTTGCTGATTCATTTGCGTCTGCATCGCAATTAATTTTCACATGAATCTAAAGTCTATAATTATTTAAACAGATGTTCATCGTTCATCGTCCGATTTAATTAATGAAGTGATTAAGTTTGATACTAAGCAAATAGCAACAAATATTTCCGTGTGACATTGAGACATTTACTGAATACTATTTTTTGCAATTATTTTTGGAAATGAGATAAAAATAAAGTTGAGTGAAAATAGCTTAATTACTTATACACTTTCTACCTCCTTGTCTCTACCTCTCTGCCTGTCTGTCTGTGTTTATAATGAATCATTCAAATGTCAGCCATTGTGATTCCCAGTAAAGTCTCCATAATTATCTGTATATATATTCGTATATATACTTATCTAATTGCCCGCTTTTTTACCTTAGACTTTTAGTTATTCTACTGCTAACGTCTTGAGATTAGCGAACAAACTAAAAGTGTGACTGTGACGAGACAAAAGGTAATTATTTAAAAGAATGGAAACAGATCTACCTCTACTAGTATAGTATATATATATACATATATATATATCTTCATTATCTGTCTGTTGTACGAAGTGGAACATTTGCTATTAAAGCGAATAATAATACAACAAAACAGAAGGCGTCAAAATGTGGGCGTTTTGCAATTTTCTCTCAACTTTTATCCAATTTAATATTATTCAAATGAATTTAAAATACAATGCCTAAACCTCCGTTTACTCCTCCACCTCCCCCACTTCATTTCGCTTTATTTAGACGTCCCCTTTCAATCAGCTGCGCGTGTCATACGCTTCAGTACCCATTCTATTGAAGCAATTATATAGAATTAGCAGCACGCTTCATTAGTTGATACTCATAGAGATCGGATCTGAACTATTAATCGCCCGTACATAAATAAAGTTCTTTTTTTTTTTAATATAATATCCAAAGAGAACAAGGGAGAGAGAGAGAGAGAAGGCAATGAACTAAACCATTGTCTATATACCATAGGGTTAATGATCTTTGTTATAACCGATCGTCGGTGTTCTGTTTATCTTACTTGGACATGTGTGTATTAAAAACGGATCTATTAATGGCTCTCACAGCATTTGCGTATTGTAAAAATAAATTCAAACCACTTGTGTGCAATCGTTTTGTTTTTCTTTCAGTGTAAAATGGCAAGATCATTTACCTTTTAGGTTACTTTTATTTACTTTTCTAGAAACTCTATATTAAAATGAAAGATCAGATTTAAGAATTTGAGAACTAATCAATGGAAATGTAAAGCAAACAAGTGGTTGGTCTTGGTCCTGGCTAGATCCTGCGTTTTTAAGAAATTTTATGAGCTAAGAGATTTGACATTAAATAATTTTGAAAACTTTGAAACAGTTTTAAAATGTGTAGATTTATTGTAGGGATTATACATCCCAATTTTCAAAGCTGTAGCTCTTATAGTCTCCACGATTTGAATGGTAATGCAGATAGACATACGAGCCATAAGCTGCTGTTGTAACTGTTGAAACTGATCGAGATTAGGTACATAAACTAATAAAATGTGGAAATGTATTTCAGATCAGTATAAACACCCCATTGTTGTTACTATAGGGTATATAGATCGACGATCATTTCAATTCTTTTTGCATTTGCTTGAAAACTTTTCGTTACAATTCTCAATTAAAATTCAATTGAGTTAAACCGGAACAAAATTTGCATTATCTTCTCCGTCAATGTTGATGTTGTTGTCGCTGACGGGGAAATGACCTCCCAAAAAGAATGTGTGCAAGTGAGACAGAGTTAGTGAAAGAGAGATAGAGAGTGTCTGATGTTTATTTGTAATATGTATGTATGTAAGTCCGGCAGCAATCGATCGATCGATTTCAATGTAATCTGAAACCGGTTTCCTTCCTCACAACGACAACAGCAACTTCAGTTCAATTCACTGCAAGCAATCGACATTATTGAGAATATATATATGTACATACGTATATACATATATATATATATATTGGGGATTTCCCTTATTTAAACAGTTAACCCAATTAACTAAATGCTAAATTCTCTGTTCTCTTTTTACAGATACAACAACAAAAAGAAAACAAAAGATATAAACAGCAACAACATTAAGACGCAAAGCATTAAAAGGGGAAAAGGGACGCGAGAGGAGATTTTCCCAGAAAAGTGTAAAGACAAAAAGAAATTACAATCAAAATTTGTTAAACTGTTTCGCGTAGCAGGGAATGGTATATTTCTTGGGGGATTGGGGCATGGGAGATTCTGACTTGTCGTCATATCAGCAACATGTTCCAAATATACAACGCATCCATGGACGTGATTTACTCCAGCAACATCAACAGCAGCAGCAGCAGCAGCAACAACAACAACAGCAGCAACATCAACATCAGCAACAGCAGCAGCAACAACAACAGCAGCAGCAGCAACAACAACATCAACTTGTTGGCCAAATCTCAACTAGCCTAAGCCAATTGCAATCCCAGCTGCAATTTGCCAGCGGTTCAAATTTCCTGCAAAACTCAACCCCATCAACAACAGCAGGAGCAACAACACAACAGCAACAACATGTCGTCGTTGGTCCAAGAAACACAAGCAACAACATCAGCAGCAGCAGTTTGGTAACCGCTAATCTCCAGCAGCTATCAGTGAGTTCCACCAGCTCCAGCAATAGCAACAGTAACTGCAGCACAAGCACCAACACCAACAACAACAGCAGCAGCAGTTGCAATACCCCAACCAGACAACAGCAATCATTGCTATTGGACACCTCAGCTGATGTCAGTAGTGGTCAACAATTGAAATCCCCACCACCAGCTTGGCTAAGACAATGCTCGGAATCGGCACAAAGCTCAAAGAGTGGCCAACTTGGCAAGGATCTATTGGACAATGAGGATGAAGTGGCCCTACATCCGCTTTCCAATCAGGTTAGACTACAAAATAAATTGAAGCTCATATTTATTAATATTCTCCATTAAATACATTAAACGTTAAATCATATAAACTATTTTTTGGTTTTTAGTTCAATTGACAATCTGAATCTGTGGAATTGTGCTTTTAAGTTGATTTTTGTTTTGGGGATGCTGTTGTTTGTTTCCGTTGAAAATCCTTAAGCAATTCATTTTGCATTGACTGAAAGAATTCCTCAAGTCCAGCATAAGCATTTCTCTCAATAAATGTCTTAATCACCGCCCAAACGGACTTTTCAAACTTAACCTTGGCATAGATAACAATTTCGGTGGAATTCTGAGTTGTTGATGTTATACAAAAGTGGATGAGAACGCTAAAGGCATCGGCATATGGTATACCCGCATTCATACTAGTCACATCGATTGAGTACAGCCGTCCAGGTTTACTGCATTTGCGTAGCGTCTGATATTCCGTAACATCGGAGGTCTTTGGCCCTATATTACCTTGTAAGGCCACCGTGACTTTAACCGTACGTACTCTTTCCCCATTTTGTGTAATCCATTCGCCCATTCTGAGATCCCTGGATTCACGCATATCATGAAATTTCTTGAGAAACATTGAGTTGCTCGAGAAAAGCATATTGAAGAGCTCATCAATATCAACACTGAACTTGCCTTGCAAAACAGTGCGTCCTTCGTGGGCCGCATCACATAGCACGGCGATTTCATTTGCATCAACACTTCTCCTCCCAATGATAGGTGTTTTTCTAAATTGGACTGAAGGCGATTCGACTTGGATCGAATTGGATCGCTTTAGTTTCGTGTAGGCAACTTTTTCCACGTTTTTCTTCTGCTTTTTATTGTCCTGATTACGTTTTCCTGTCGACGACTTCTTGCTATGTTGCGACTCTTTGCTAACACTTCGGCTAACACCTCGTGTAGTCCTTTCGCTATTACTCGATGTCGTTTGATTGCTACTATTAACAGTTGGTTTCCTTTTCAAAGTCTTTCGATCGATAACTACATTTTTTGTATTACGTTGATTATTAACTGTTTTCCGTGTTATTAGCCTGCTACTCCAGCTAGAAGCTGATAGGTTACTTGCAACACCAGGGGCACGTTTAGTATGATTAACCGAATGAGTTGTTGCAGGAGCAGGAACAGCAATGCAAGGTGGCGATTTCCTTTTGGTAAAACCACGTTTGAAGCGTTTCCACCTATTCATGGCACAAATGTGCCTATTTTTAATATCAAATTAGCCAAAAATATAAGCCATATTCCACACACTCGATTGTCAATTATTTCTAAATATTCATACAAAAGAAATTTTAAATTATTGAAAGCAACTTCATTGACATGTTTTCTAATTGAAGAATTCTCTCGGAGAATCTTTATAAGAAAATCATTGCAATTTGTTGTCCGTATCCAAAAATGAGTCATTTCAGATGCTATATACTTTGGTAGTATTTCAAAATACCTCTATATAATGCCTTGGAATCATACCTCTTCAACTTTTGATAACCTTATATAGTCATATGAGTTTCGTTTCACCATATGTCCAGACATTCTTATCAATCTATTGAATGTTTATATACAACTTGATAAAGTTAATACTGATATTTCACATTTAATTTCAAACACTTTCATTGGACTTAGCCTATAATACTCTTTTGATGCCATTAAATGACGTAGCTGATTGATAAGATATAGATATATATATATACACATATGGAGGTTAGGGTTATGGCCACGCGACATTATAAATGGACTGGTTTTAATACCTTGTCGGATGTGTTAGATTGATGTGGCAATCAATCAAAAGTGACTACTATATATACCATTAAATTCATAAATTGGAACAATCATATAGAAAAAGAAGTACCCTTGTCAGGAATATAGATCCTATTAGAGCTATCGCTTAAGAAAAAAGAGAAGTGCCCACGTCAGAGATATATTCGTTTGGTATGAATGAGTTTTGTAAAGATTATAAATGGAAAACTATTTTTTAGAGGTCATTTAGTTCAAGTAGAGTTTCCTTCTCAGAAATAATTGTTTAAAATTTTAAATTATAATATTTTTATAATTTATTTTTTAATTTTATTTTTATGTTTATCTTTCCATAGGTTGGAGGACACACTCGTCTATTGCTGCTCAATCAGTCGACGGTGATCAAGCCACTGAATTTGCGTGAATTGGACTTTTATCAGAACATTCCGCAGGACATACTGAAGTTTGTGCCCAAGTATAAAGGTAAGATACCGGCTGTTTTCACAACTTAAATACATTTAAAAAAAGAGAATGAAAATCAAAAAACAATTTATCGATTCTATCGAAGCGCTTCATTTGATCTTTCGTTTCATACAATCGAGCAACTAAAATAACAATAAAAAATTCAATAAATATATACATATAATGTATATTATTAATATGCTTAGCATTGTGTCACATTTGTCTTGAGTTTCAAACAACAACAACAAAATATATGCCTATTAAAAAAAAAAAAAAAACAAAATAAAAAACTTATTTATTTTTGTACTAACTCGCAAAATCAAAAAAAAAAAATGATCAATATCAATTATGCGCTCCTCCTCTCTTGTATCGTCCTTAGATCAAGCCAAACTAAAAGCTAAAACCAAAAAAAAACTCATTTTTTATTTTTAGACCTACATATATCTAATATTCTATATATCTATCATATATATTTGTGTTATACATAGTTTTTAAGTGTTTTGAAAATGAAATAAAAAAAAAGAAAAAAAAAACCCAAAAAAGAAAAAGAAAAAATACAAAAATTTACAAAAAAAAAAAAAAAAGAAAAAAAAAACAAAGACTGAACTGAAAACTTAACTACATACATATATACAATAAACATACATTTATAGCTATAGCTATAGCTTTAACAGATTTGTAATATTTGAAAATCTTAAAAAAAAAATTAATTTTTGAGAAAGCTTTACCAAAAATATAATAAAATTCGTAAAACAAAATCATGTTATAGCTGCCGACGAAATTACAATCTCCTCTGACTCTCTTTCAGAGAGCCCAAAGTATAGTATTATCTATATATATATATATCTCTTCGATATCGAAACTTATTTTTGTAGTTTAGTAACGAAATAAATAAACTAAAGCCGACCACAATGGGTAAGTCGCAAATGAAACAAACCAAACAACCTAAAAAAGAAACTCCACAAATTTTTTAGCCAGTTGATAATTATAATAATAATAATATGTAATATATCAAAAAAAAAAACAGAAATCCCTTTAAAGAATTGTACAATTTTTCATTATGAATATGAAAAGAAAAATTCTGCAATTCCAAACTTTTGATATAACAAAAAATACAAATAGTTAAGGGCACGCCTTCGATATGGTCATGACATGGATAAACTGAATTTGTATAGAATATAGATTATATCATACAGTTTTGTATGACTATATCGGTAGGCGTGCCACTTTGCCCACTACATATACGCTCTATGTTCGTATTATCCAAAGGTTCGACTGACAGACCCGCTTGCGATCTGCCCGCCACGCTGAACCAAACCCGCCGGAGTGTGAAAACGAAAAACCAAGCGTAAAAACCCAGATATTATATATATATCTATATACATATACTATTTTTCTGTAAGAGAAATCGATTTTTTTTTTAATTTTCTATATATACAAATATATACATATGTGTGTTTGTTCAGAAATCGGTGCTCGGTCCATATTGTTGTTGTCATCGTCGTCGTCGTCGTCGCCGAAAAAGTCGTCGTCGTCGTCCCATATAAAATAAATAATACCTGACCGATCGAGATAATCGTTAATTATCGATCGATCACTAATGAACAACACAATGCATCGATCAATTGATCCTTTGATTGATCAAGCACACTAAACTGAACCGTAACGAACTGATCTGCTGTGTGCCCTCTGCTCTGTCTGTCTACCTTTTGAGAGACTCTCACAGTACGAGAAAGCCCGATTAGAAATGCATAAACCAAAGACCAAATGGCCGAAAAGGGTTTGTATGAATAAATCGCCTTAAATACTACTACTCTACTATATACACAAATATATATATATATAAATTACTTTTATATATATATATAAAAAATACTATTAAAAAAAAGAACTTTGTTACACAATTAAGTTATTTCAATTTCTTTAAGTGAGTTATTTAAAATTCAGGGCCAAAGATGTACTTGATGAATCATTTTTGTTTTATTTCTACTCGCTGCACATAGATATATATATTTTTTGTTAACTTAAGTCTCTAAAATTGCACAATTAATTGAATTATATAGCTTAGATCTAATGATTATATATACATATACATATCTAATGCATACACATAAACATTAAACTAACTTTTTTAACCATATGTCATTTCCGTCTGATCCATTGCAACTATTTTTGGGCATGACAATTCACATCATAATTGATCAAAACTTGGACTATATACATATATCTTTATAGTGTGTATATACATTTTCAAGTTGGGCATTAACACAAACTTAGCCATGTCATTGCATCTTCTCTCTAGTAATCCTTTTGTCTGCTTTATGTCATCTCTCTATATATGTACATTGTAATCCTGGTTGGTCTGCCGCCTAATCTTTATGTTATTTCTTTGTTAAGTCAGGCGTCTATAGTCTTCTCCATTTCTCAATCTCAATTTTTTTTTTTAGTTTAACCCCCCTATCCATGAGAAACAACAGAAGAGAAATCTAATCTAAAACCTTTTTTTTATATACATATATATATATATAGTATCAAATTGATGCTTAAGGTATTATCCCATGTAAATCAGAATCCACTAATCTTTATATGGTATTCCGCATTATATTTTCAGGCGTTATGCAAGCAACCAGCATGGGTGGAGCCAAACTGGAGAAACGTTATTCACCCAATTTTCGTGAGGAGGCGGTGGCGGCCTCAGCATCATCCGGCCGTAAGATGAGCGCCTCCAAGCGTAAACGTGACGATGTATTGAGGTTAGTTTACACTATAATCCTATAAATATACCTAAATATATATCAAGTAATCGTTTTTGTAATCTCTTGCAGAATGAAAGTGCATAAAAATGGACAGGCAGCAGATGTTATTAAAAGTATTTCTCAACTCGATAACACCAATAAGCAATGTGAGTGAACTAAATCTACATACATATATAAACCAAGCTATCTGATATTAATATATATACGTATGTATTTGCAGATTTTCTTATGCTCGAGAATATTACATCACAATTTCGTAATCCTTGCATACTCGATCTTAAGATGGGCACTCGCCAGCATGGCGATGATGCTTCGGCCGAAAAGCGTTCCAAACAGATGGCCAAGTGTGCGGCCAGCACTTCGGGATCTCTGGGTGTGCGCCTATGTGGCATGCAAACCTATCAGGCCGATCTGGAGCAATACGCCAAGCGTGACAAATATTGGGGCAGGGAATTGAACGAGGGTGGCTTTAAGCAGGCTCTCCATGATTTCTTCTACAATGGTTTCCGTTTAAGAATACGAGTGATTCGTAAAATTCTGCAGCGTTTACTTCAACTGCGAAGAGTAATTGAAAAGCAGTCGAGCTATAGATTCTACTCTTGGTAAGTAGACAGTTTTTTTCCATTGTAAAAGATTTGTGTATTGATTTTGAACTTCATTTTTTTAAGCTCTCTTTTGATTGTATATGAGGGTTTCGAGGAGAATCCCATGGCACATCCACCGGCCATGGATTTAGATGACTGGCTGGAAGCCCCAAAATCAGCAAACAGCACAGTCACTGGCCCAGCCTTTGACTATCATCCAGATAACAGCATAGATGAGGATGACATTGAGGACGAGGATGAGGCGGGCCATGAAGCTGGCGATGAACTGGAGCCCCATGACACCGATGATGATTTGCATTTGGTGGCTGCCGACAGTGGCAATGCTTCGGCCACCAATAGTAGCACTGGTGGTGATGCCTGCAACTATGATGCGGATGCATCAAACGATTCCAATTCACGTCTGAATCTGGCCACACGTCGTCATTTGCATAAGCGTGGCTTTGCTGAGGCGGCGGCTCGTGGCGTTAAGCAAAGCTCCACCACCACCGACGAAGAGGAGGAGGAGGATGATAACCACTCTCACACCTCTCATCCAGTAGCTATGCCACCGCCACGAAGTTGTGGCGTTATGGCCACAAAATCTTTGCCTAGAGCTGCAGCTCAGGGCAAAGGGCAGGGCCAGGCCACACAGACAACACCTGCATTCATTCCAATTTCCGAAGAGACAGTATTCCTGGACCCAGAGCCAGCATTGCCAAGCGTGACGACCTCATCGCCACATTCCGGTGACTCGTGGATGAACTACAGCAGTAATAGTAGTGATGACTTCTCCGGCTTGTCTGAACAAATCAAAGCTGTTGCCAGCGGACGACAGACGTGCAACAATAGCTCCGATGATGCCAGCTCAGACTATGAGGGCAGCATTATTGGACCCACTGAAGCCATGTTTAAACGTTACAAATCCCAGCAATCGTTTGATGCAACAGCATCCAGCAATAATGGAGTCGATCCATCTGCCACCAGTGTCAAATCTCTGGTATCACCCGCCTCCTCTAGCGCCTCTTCCCTTAAATCCGTAAAAGGTGCTGTCAAGCGTTTGCGTTGCAAGGACGACGACGTTCACTATGCTGCCCAGGATGGTGACTGTGAGTCCCGTGAGGCCAAAAAGTCTACCATCAACTCGACACCAGTGTCAGCAGTTTCCTCACCCTCAAAGACTCCATCCTCAACTGGACCCGGAGTGCAGAAGACTTATGAGAATCTTACCAATTCATTGTTAGCTGGCATGCTCCTGGACTCCTTGGAGGGCGATAACAACAATAGTGAAGTGACACCGTCACGTAATGCTGCATTGCAAGGTGGCTCCAAATCACTGGACATGTCGGCACCAGCCACTGATGACTCGCGGTGCTTTGTAGATGTGCGGCTAATTGATTTTGCCCATACAGCTTTTGTTCCGCGTAATGGCAGCATGCTGCCCACTCCCAGCGCTGCCCCAGTGCATCATGGACCCGATGGGGGATTCCTTACTGGTCTAGATAGTCTTAACCGATTACTCAACGAAATTTTAGCCGAGGAGAGGCTCTAAATGCAAAATTCGAACGCTGCAGAACGCAACAGAGAGATGGTATGGAAGGTATAGGATGAAATGGGGACGGGAAGATAAGTTTAAAGTACAATTTGATTTCAGAATACCTAAATTGTTGTAGCAACATATATTAACAAACAAAAAGAAAAAAAAACAAAAATTAATCTTTAGAAATTCAAAATGTGATTGAACAAAACAAGAAAAAAACGCAAAAAAAAAATATCTTAAAAGAAAAATCCTTTTAAAACCAAACAGGAAATGAAATTTAAAAAAAATTCCCCTGATTTTTAGAAGCATTTGTCTAAAAAAAAAAGAAAAGAAAAACAACAAAAAAAAGTGAAAAATTGAAAAACTGTATTTGAAAAAGTTGCTTCCATGAAAAAGAAATGTAGTTAAAAAAGTTATTGTTCATGCTTTCTGCATTTTCGAAAATCAGAAATTTAGCTTACAAATGTTTGATTTAATTATTCATGAATATATGTCTAATATATATTGGATGGACGTTTTTATACCTAGATCTTACAATTTACAATGCAAAATGACAAGAAACAAAACAAAAAATGTGTAAGGAACAGTATTTTGTTATAATCTACATATATATACTATATGCTTTAAAAACCCGTTTCCTTTTCTTAATTGTAGTGACCAGATTAAACAAAAAACAAAAAAAAGAAGAAAAACAAGAAAACAACCACAAAATATATATATTTAAAAAGAAAAACAATAAACATCTTATAATTTAAGAGAAATGCTATTAATATATAAAATCCTACAAATTATTACTATTACATATTATACATAAATAATTAGTAAACAACAACAAATGCAAAAAGAAAATAAAAACAAATATTAATGTATATTTTCATTTAAGCACATTTAAACAATTACAACATGTTCGAAAATTAATAAAATATTTCAATAATACAATGTGCCTTTGCTTCATACTAATTTTTAAATTTGCCGCCAAATAATCGATAACGATTGTCGCCATTTACTTTTGCAAACTTTGGTCACGCTAAGCCAAATATATTGTTATTGGAAAGTGGTGGTCACACTAGGCTCATAGTAAGTGTTATTTTTTCTAGGTTTAGTTAAATTTGAGAAATCTGCATAAATAACAAACAGTTTAATAATATTGGTTAGCTAAATCACATATAGTCTTAGTAGCAGGTGATTATACTAGTTTTTATTCCAGACGAGTCGCAGACACACTGTGAAACATAAACAATCTTATGTAACCTTGCCCAATAAGTAAAACTTGCATATTTTATTTAACAATTTGCAGTATAACAATGGGCGGACATCACGGAGAACCCTACAAGGTGCCACATCCCTCCATCTACAAGGTGGAAAATGTACCCCAATTGGTTGAAGTTAAGGAAGCCTTGGCTCGTCAGGGCTTGCGCGATCCCTGGCTAAGGTAAATAAAATCAGCAGGTAATCACTTAGTAGAAACACTTTAACTGCCTTTTATGTTCTATTATTAACTAGAAATGAGGCCTGGCGTTATGAACCAAAGGCCTTTGGCACTCATGCATCCCGCCTGAATGTTATGCTTTTCCGTGGACTGGGAGTCGGATTCTGTGCCTTCCTGGCCACAATTGGAATTGAGTACGCTCTAGGCATCGGCAAGGGTCAGGGCGACCACGGGCATGGTCACGGTCATGACGATGACAAAAAGCATCATTAGTTGAAATGTTTAATAAATACAAGTTTATCTCCGTAATTAATTAATTAATTTTAATCGCAGTTCATGCTCATACTAAATGTTAGATTAGAACTATCCATGGCTGTTGTTGCTATCAATCAGTTAATCCGCGCCTTAAGTTCCTCATAGCAGGAACGGAGGAAGATCTGTGGTTTCTTGGTTGGATTAAAGTATTCATGACCCTTGGACCAGTCATAGCCAACGGCATAAGCAAATATTTGACCGTTGGCATTAAAACCACATTTTGTGATAGATTGGTCCATAGCCTCACTGGATTTCAGTTTGGTGCGGGCATCCTTGTCCCAGAAACTGAATGTACCGTCAGATCCTACAGTCACCAAGGTGCCATGGACAGGATGGAAGGCTATATCGTTGACAGCATAAATATCCTGATAGCCCGATGTTCCAGTCGAGCGATGGCATTTAAAGGTGAAATTATCTTTTGGATTCACTGGGCTTACATATTGTATAGCCACGCGACCTTCGATGCTGCCCAAAGCATATCCTGTGGGCTCTTTTTTCTTGTCTTTGAAAATGGATATGGTGCGATGTTGGTACTTCAGAGGGCTTTCCTGCCTCTTGTATTCAGTGGGGCTATTTTGAAGTGAGTAAATAATTAATCCTCTTCCCGCTGTGCCTACCACAGCCATTGGATAGTCTACATCAGCGCAATAACAACGTTCGGGCAGGTTAATGGCCATCATGGGAGTGGGTGAGCGTGTATCCCAAAACTGTAACGAAAGAAAATATGTAATATTCTGCATAGGCATAACTTCCTCTTCTTACCTTTAGTGTTTTGTCCCATGATCCAGTCATCAGACACGTGTAGTTTGGCCCTTTAACCATATGACAAGTTTTAACCGGCCCATCGTGGGCTGCTACTTGCATTACCTGATCAGATGCTAAGTCCCATAGCTTTACTTGCTTGTCGCAGCTGGCCACAAACACTTTGCCACCATCATCGCTCCAGCTTACATCCAGGACAGGCCCGCCCATTGTTTTCATTGACTTTGGCACGGTGGCACCATTTTGTTCAACCTCCCAGCAGCGCACGCTGTTGTCCCAGCTGCCGGCAATGAGGAAATTCTTTTGCATCGTGCTTGGACTGAACTCCAAGGCAGATACCGAATCATCTGGCGGTGAGGCCACCTCAAAATCATTCATCCGATTCGTGGATTGTGTCGCCCCAAACATGATATGATTATAAATTTCACAATTGCCGCTAAATAATATTTGTTGCTGTTGTTGATTTGTTTGCCAAACGTTAGTGTGGCCGTATATGTCCCGAATACCAAGAAGATCAAATGCAGTGTGCCCACGCTTTCACAATTCACACAAACCGTTACTTTTTAAATACCTCAGTGAATATTGACCAATCTTTAACAAATAAATTTAGAATTAGTTTTAAGAATTGCTTAACAGTATAAAATAATTTTTAAAATTTAAGATTATTGAAAATCCTTTTACATACTTTGTAAATAGAACTAAAACCACTAAGTTATAATAATTCGTTACATTAGAAATCTTGGGTGTAAAATTTTAATCACTGAGAATATTTGTAAACTATTTGCTTACTTTTACAGATTGCTAAAACAAGTTGGTAGTTCCTTAAGCAGTGCGCAGATGCAAGCGGAAAGGGTGTTTTGATCTTTGATTTTATATATAAAGAATTTAAATTTCGTCTGTTCAACTGCAAGAGAATTTCAGTTCCAAAACCCCAATTACCCATTTTACAAGGCCTTTGCGCACATACACTTAATAACTTTAATTAAAGCATAATAGTCGATTATCACATTTTGAATGACATCATTGATTAACCTTGGGCTAAATTCTGTGATGTAGCAACCTTTTTTTTTAACTTTCCCGTACATCCGCCCCCATATAAGTTACCAATCCAGATCGCCCACCCATATCACTTTCTTATCGCTTCCTCGTTTTTTTTTTGTCGTCGCTCGCAACACCGCAAAATCATAAAACGTGAACCATATCAATTATCAATTGTTTAAATTAATTCAACTTAAAAATCCCCCCAAAAAAATTTAAATGCGGCACTCGAACAGCTTTTGCTTTTTTAATTTTACTTTTTGTTTTTGGTTATTTCCAAGGGCATAAGTTTTTCAAGTAAATACTAAATTTTTGTTGTTTTAAACGACAATCCGATAAAGTTTTAAAAGTACTTTTTCTGTGGTTGACAGTCAACATAAAGTGGGTCAGGTCAATAGCATATATCATCAACATGACGATGACTAATGACCAAGAAAAACGCAACAATTGAATTCTAAGAAAGTCACCGATGATTGTTACTATGCTGACTATATTGTCTCAAGTATTTACTTTATATATACATTTTTAAAATAATAAGAAACAACGCACATTTCGGTTATTTACACAACTTGTTGGGTAATTTACCAAATGAAAATGTAGAGTACTCCTCATAATGCAAGGGGATTTTTCTTGAACAAAAAAAAAAAAAAAAAAAAAAAAGACGGCAAAGATTTGATAATGTAAATAAAATTGAATTTAATTTCCTGTTGGTATTGTACATACATACTAAGATCATTCATTCACGGAATGAACAATTTGAATCTTTTGTTCATGATATGATATTATTTTCTAATAAATATAATGATTAAGCGGCATTGTAATACTATGCGTTTGTCAGTCAGAATTGGTTAATGATTAGTAGGAACAAAATAGTTCATAGACAAGAAAATTCATATCATCTTTGGCCCAATTTCGCGACATAAGTTCCCATTCTTTTTTTCTTATATGCTAACATTAATGGCATTTTTGATCACAATATTTCCATTGATACCATTTATCATTAAATTATTATCAATTGCCACCTCCACAGTAGGGGATGGGGGTGGAGTTTTTGACTTTGGCTCCTTGCTTCTGGGCGACTTTGATTTACTACTATTTTCACCATAAAGATCCAGAGTTTTGACCACTTTAAGTAGCCCATTACAGCCTATATAGTTAACTGATTGTTGATCAGATTCTTTGCCCAGATAAATTCTGCCATCGTTTCCTGTATACTGAATTGTGCCCTTATTATTCCGGATTTTCAATTTTGTTCCATTGCCAATGATTTGCAAGTTGCCAGAATTGTCAGCTATTCTTATACGATTTCCATTGCCAATAATACGCAAATCTTTGGTATTATGTTCAATGCGATATTCCTTGCAATTGCCAACTAGATCCTTGCTGATAAATGCATTACCCATTTCAGGTAACTTTTGGGTATTCCTTTTCGTTTTATTTGCCTTTTGAGTTGGTTGTTGTGGTTGTTGTTGTTGCTGCTGCTGCTTTTGCTGTTGCTGCTTTTTGTGGCATGTTGAACATTCATCATCATCCTCATATGAATCGCTGGCCGATGCCGAATCAGCTTCAATAACTCGTACACCCATATTGTTTATTTGTAAATCACCGCAAATGTCTCTGTTAGTATATCCAATTCTGTGTGTGTGTGTGTGTGTGTGTGTAGGGTGTTGCTATCCGCCGCTGCTGTCGTGTCTCAATAAATGATTAAGGAAAGCTTCCGTTTCGTTTGGGGGAATAACCGTTACAAATGTGTGTTTTTATTTTGCTTTTTCTACCGCATCGCGTTCCGCTCTAACCGATCGTTTTGCTTGCTTAATGTATTATGGAACTTATCATTCCACTGCCGGCTGCTTTTATACTGGCCGAATGAAACTCTCTAGCAAAGTCGGGGGCTTTTTCGAATGCTTAGTTCGGTAAGGCAGTGACGTGAGTCGGAAAGGAAAGCTAAAAAGGGGGTCAGTTTGAGGGAGGTGAAAAATATTTAAGATTTGTTACATATAATTTAATAGATTTAAATCATTTAATCATTTCAGTTTTAATGGTAACATAACAAATTTATAATGGTTTTATGCAAAAGTCCCCCAAAAATATCAGGAACATAAACGATTTTGTTGCCGAAAAGTAAATTAGAGTTGATCTTCTAAAGTTTATTACAAATTGTTCATGGAATGATGTCATCAAAATATCAAAATTTACAAAACAATGTGTTAAATGAATTTCAAATTAATAAACAATGTTATTCAAGGCTAAATCCCCTCTTAATAGCACTTAACCATGCCCATTTGAAACCCAAAAGTAAGCATGATATTGATAAACAATTTATTTGTATTTACTCTATCTATGGGGAGAGTCCTTTGATAAGAAATTTCAATTGTAATACATATTCGTATGAATAATGCCCATCTGGGGCCAAATATCTATAAGAAAGGGCAGAATCTAGGAGTGTGTATCGCATTTATACTCTATATAAATGTATTTGGAATGTAAATCCATGTACCTAAAAAGCATGATAAATATCTCATCGACCTCTTTATCAGTCATTAAGTTTTGTATTTAAGAAAAACCCCCAACAATTTCAGCTATCAGGTATTTATTTTCTTTTTTTTCGGTTTTGTTTTTTTTTTAGGTGTCGGGGGGTTGTTAACTTTCTTATCAAAATTGTGGCTCATAAATTTACTAATCAGTTGCACAAATTTATCTGTCACATAATTAGATTGTCATCAAATTGGAAATAACGTCTAACGATTAATAAAACTGTTTCAAAGTTTCCACTATTTAACTTTTCCCTAAGTAACACAAATACCGCAAAATCAATATTTGCTTAACAAATTTGCGATTAATAACAAATTCAATTAACAAGCAAAGTAAAATTTTTATGGCCTTTGTGCGCAGAAAACAAAAAAAAGGTAAAACGATTGAGCTTTAGAATACGCTATAAAGTCAAACTTCCTAAAGAGTTCTCCCAGTTGCTTGGGAAGCTCATATGCAAACAGAACTATAAAAAAACGGAACATAAAGCTCAGTTTGTTTCCCTGCGAATGTTTATTAACATTATTTTAATAATAAATATATCGTAAACAAGTTTTGCTCTATAAACAATTTGCAAATGTTTGTTTACTCTTTCCCCATATCTGTGGGTAAAGCACCGAGAAAATCTAACGGTGAAATTGCGTAAATTTATTCGATATACTTTTTTTTTTCCATTTTTATTTTGTTGTAATTGATTTTTTTGTTGTTGTTTTCTAAAGTGCAGTCATTAATGATTTATTTATTTGCTGTTGTATTTTTTGTTGTTTTCATTTAATCAAAGGGGGAACTTTTTTCTAGTGCAATTTTTAGCGATTAGAATAGAAAACTATAGTTGTTATTTGGTGAGGAGGTGCTATAGAAGTTGTAACTCGTGTGTGTCTCCTATCTATCTATAGTTGCATATGTATCAGATATAAACTAGTTGCAGTTTGTAAAAGTTCCGCAATTATCCGCTAAATGAAAGAAATGTTGTGAGCTAAACATTCGACAACAGGAAAAAAAACCCCCCTCCAACACCTGATGATTGGTGCTTGGCTTGGTTATTGTAGTTAGTTCCTATCTAGCATGAGCGTGATATAATGCCTTCTCTCTTTTTTACCTTCTCTAGCTCTCTCTCTTTTCCACCCATACACGTCAGTAGAAAGACTGGCAAAAAAAAAATCACCAAAATTTAACCTGTTTTTGTCAGTTTTTTTCGATCAACAATCTGGCCTTTGTTTTCGAATGTTTTATTGGCCAAAAAGTGATGAAAGGTTGGACAGTAGTGTCGTTTGCCATATATGTACATAGATTAAATTGATTAGATGTGTGTGCCCATCGTTTTTAATACATTGAGTGTCATATTGCATATAAAATTCTTAAAAATTTGATTATTCACTTTTCGACTTGATGAATAATTTGTCTAAATTTGGCCATTGTATATCATTTGACGGAGTATTATGTTGTGATTCTACTAATTGTAGAAAGTTGCTATCATGCTTTAAATATTTATTGAAATAAACTAATGTACAATTGGATTTCCAAAAATATTGCTTTATTTTTAATAACAATAACAATGAATGTCTTGTTCTTAAGGAAAAATGTCAATATATGCAAATGCCTTTTTTGTGTATAATCTTGATTTCGAGGTCCGTTTTCGAGTATGTAAACAAAAAAATTCTTATGTATCACAAATAGTTTTTGATATGCTACAATCGAGAATTGATTAGAGTATATATGTATGTATAAGATGAAAATTTCATTACAACTTTTAATCGACTAGCTGAGAGATTCAACCATAAATTGTACTTCATGTCATTTCCTTAGAGATTTCTTTCTCTGTAAGGAATTGTGAATTAAACAAATATAACATAATTAATTGGATATATCGTCACGGATGTGTCTAGTTCTAGCAACTACCAATCCTCTAGCTGGGCATTAAACAACTACAAAAAGCGCAAAGAACAAAAGATACAAAATCAAATTAAATTTGAACTACAAAAGCAATTAAAACGATAAGAAAACTAACATTAGTTTTTGTGGTTGTCGTTGCCCCGCCATGAGTCATCTCATAAAGCTCATCATCGGTATAGGTAAGATTTAGGACTTCGATTTTATAACTGAATGTTGCCGAAACTGGTTTATGATCGGATAGAGTGTAGTCCATGTTGGATTGATAAGACAATTGATTGGCACTTAGAGTAATGGCCGGATAAATGTTTCGTTGCACGCGATGCAGAATTCGGTCGCACCAGGCGGGTCGACGCTTCAAATCGTAATCATTGGTGCCCTCGGTGAACTGTAAGAAAGAAGGGAACCAGAGCGGGAAACAACAAGCGGTTCACCGCATTAATAAGCGATAAGAGAATTGTTTATAAACAATATAACAAAATATATATATATGTTTCTCTAGAATACAATCTTTCTTTTGCTTGGCTTCCAGTTAAGTCAGTTTTATCAAATTAATGAAAGGAAATTAGATTAGTTTAATTACCTTGAATGTTGGAGCAAAGTTGGGAAGTTGTTCCTCCATTAAGCTAAAAGCATTTCCCGATTCCCTTAGCAATCGCAATTGATCCAATTTGAGTAGCTCAGCGTAGTCGCCATTCTCGACAGTTTGACGCACATCCCAGGCGGACATATCGCCAGATAGACGGAAATTTAAATCACCAATCCAGAAAACAAAATCGTGATCGTATATCCTACGATAACCGGGCGTCTTATATTTGTGATTGTCTACAATCTGGTGATAGTCTTCAATGCGTTCCTTTAGCTTTTCATCGTGAGCAGCCAAATGGGAGCAGATAAATACTGCTCCTGTCCCATAGAGGCTAAGTCGTATGCTTACTGCTCCCTTATTGCCCCATATACCACCGAATCCAGTTCGGGTCTCATCGGTCTCAATGTCTTTCATGTGGGGAATGTGTTTGATTTGGGCAAACATTGTTATCAATATTCCTTGGAGTTGTTTGCTTTCCACCTTCACATATTCCAAGTCGCTTAAATGGCTGGCTATCTTTAAAACCCATGGATCATCTTGAAATATATTCAGCACCTGTTTACTAGTGCTGATCTCTTGCATGCCAATAACATAAATATCAGGGAGCTGATTGTCCGGACAATTGGTAGTTCCATTTAAGGCCAGCAGTGATTGAAGAGACAGATTTTTGGGTGAATGAGTGCCTACATTCCATGTAAGCAGGAATATGCACAGATCAGCTATCACTGAGGCGTTAGCCATATTAGCAATTAGCTATACAGCCACAGCAGTTAATACGATATGAATCACGTCACGAGTTTGGCTTAATAATGATGCGAAGATCTCCAAATCCAGTTTCACCTCTGACAGCATCCAGCCAGGTATAGAGATGATGCACAACAATTAGTTATACTATTAAGCAATTTCAGATTTACAAGTTCTAATTGGATTAACCAACGTTTTCTTCTTCTCCTTTGCTTTTCTTTTTTATTATTTTTAGACACATCCGCTGTGGTTTGTTGTTGTTGCTGTTTAAAAATACAAAATTAAAAAATAAACGCTGTTAAACAGTAGCAACCTGTAAATAATAACTACTGTTAACTCATTTTTGAGTCTGTAAATAAATAGCATCTGTTAATTAATATACCGAGAATATTTTTAGGTATTTTTTAGGTTGTTTTTATCTTCTGCCGCAAGATTGTCCATAAACAAATAAAACTATTTATTTAATTCATTTAACGTAATTAATTTTTAAAATGGCTAATAGCTATGACATACCCAGTTGGTAAGTAAAAGACGTTCTGTGAATGTGGTATGAAATATAATCGATTTGGATTTACAGGGCAGGCAAGCCGCCCACTGGTCTTCATTTAGATGTTCTAAAAGAGGATAAATTGGTTCAGAAATTGATGGTAGATGAGAAGCGATGCTACCTTTTTGGCCGCAACATTCAGATGAATGATTTTTGTATAGACCATGCCTCCTGCTCACGCGTCCATGCGGCCTTTGTGTACCACAAACACTTGAATATAGCGTATTTGGTGGATCTGGGCTCGAGTCAGTCAAAATCGATATGGATCAGTAAGCGGATTGATGACAATTTACTTAATTACAGCTCATGGGACTTTTATAGGGACATTACGACTGGAAGCTCATAAGCCCACTCAGTTGCAAATCAATTCGACATTTCATTTTGGTGCCTCTACCAGGAATTATATATTACGTGAGAGGCCCTCGGCTGGTCAACATAGCAATATAATGGAAGATCTGCCCTTGAGCGAGACCAGTGATGGTGCTCTGTTGGGTTTGCCCGAATGCCAAACGGAATTAGATGTAAGCTTAATTAAAATATCAATGGCTATTCTAATTAATCTCAAATCTTTCTGCAGAATCTCACCGAATACAATACAGCCCACAATCGTCGCATCTCCATGCTGGGCATAGCCGATGACAATAATATACGAAAGCCGGGTCGTAAGCGTCGGAATGTTACATTTAATGATGAAGAGATTGTTATCAATCCGGAGGATGTGGATCCCAATGTTGGCAGATTTCGTAATCTTGTGCAGACGACTGTGTTGCCTGCCAAGCGAGCACGTTTCGAGCCTAATCACATGGGCATCCATGCAGGTGGCCATTCCAGTAATGCTCATCAAATGTTTCAGCAAAGCCTGGCCGAGATTAAACACAACCAGCAACAGCACCACCACCAGAATCAAAAAGATGGGAGTTCCAATGCTGGGCAAACGGCACATTCTCCTCATTCACCTAATAATTTATATCAGGGCTTGCCAGCCACCACATATGATAGCCATGAGCCTATTTCACCACTGAGTATTGGTTCCAAGTTGGGCTTACTTTTGCCTAATCCTGCACCAGATGTCACGCCCGTATTCGAAGAGCCGGCGGTGCCCACCACATCAATAGCACAAAAGTTGGCTATTGCAAATGCAAATGGTAAGTACTTTCTTTAACGATCATTCCCAAATATTTGGTTTTTATTATTTGTGGTTCGTTTTCAGTTCGTCGCTTTGTGGAGGATGCTGATTCAAGTAGCGAAGGAGACGCCCTGGGTCCGCAAAAGAAGAAATATGCCAAGGAAGCTTGGCCAGGTCGGAAACCAATGTTGGGTCAATTGTAAAGAGAGCAAAAGAAGAGTAGTCATTACTGTTTCAATCTTCGACAAATTAGGGAAAATCATTGACAGTTTTCCAAATAAAACAATTCCTCAACAAATCAGGCATACAAAACTATATATCTAGATTATAGAACTTCTTTTTTATAACGATATAGAATTAGTTTTATCCAAGTTGGCAAATTTAAAACACAAATTGTGGAATGCATCATTTTAAAAGATTTGTCTATATATTATAGAAACTTAAACTTTCGTTTATATAACCATTTGAAATTGACTTTGATTATTATGATTACTTACTTGTTAATTTGTTTAAAGCCTTTTTCATTTAATATGTACAATCTATTCAATGTTCTCTTTGGAAGCAGAAAAGCAATTTGTTTTACATTTTGCAGCTGTGCGGATATCGGGGAAAAGGTATAACATCTCGTATATTCTTCACTCCCGTGATTAGCTGCAGATAACGTTCAAATCCCATGCCAAATCCACCTGTCGGGACTCCACCAAATTTTCTTAATTCCACATACCAATCCAAACCTTTAGGCAATTGCGGATGGGCGCTCAATTTGGATGCATCGTTCTCACGCAAACTGCCGCCACATAACTCACCCACCGATGGCATCAAGAGATCTAGGGCATGTACACGCTGTGGATTTGTTTCAGACACTTTCATATAAAAGGGCTTTTGCTGGACGGGCCAGTCGATCACAAATATTGGTGCCTTACAATGGTCAACTAGAAAGAGCTCTTGCTCTTTAGTAAATCCTTCGTTTTGGCTAATGGGTGTTGTGAGGGAGTCCTTATGCTTAAGCAGGGTAGATAGAGCCTCGTCATAGGAGAGAACTTGCCATGGTGTCTTAAGCCATGGCAAATCCTGCTTAGCGTCGGCATTAACTTGACAGAATTCCACATCTGGCAAACTGGTTTCCAATAGGCGATTGGTAATAGTCTTCAACATATTCTCTATAAACCCGGATAACTGTTCCAGGTGGTTGAGATGCACAAGCTCGGCCTCAAACATATAGAATTCAGCTAAATGCAATGGACTCTTGGAATTCTCGGCACGAAAAGCGGGGGCCATTGTATAAGTATTGCCCAGACCGTAGGACATGGCCTCTAGATGAAGCTGCCCCGAGACGGTAAGGAATACTTTTTGATCAAAGTAGCTCTGATCCAGAGGCACATTTGGACGGGACATTTGCTTAAGTAAATCATTAGAGTCTGGTTGGACGCGGAAAACCTTATCGGGGAGAAGTATTTGTAAAATCATTCAAATGGAATTCAACTAAAGCTCACCTCGCCGGCTCCCTCGCAATCATTGGTGGTCAGTAGGGGTGTATTAATCTGGACAAATTGTAATTCATCCATGTAATCATGTATAATTTTTTGCGCTTTATGACGGACACGCATCTGGGCGGCTATATAATCAATACGAGATCGAAGATGCAGGTGTTCCCGTACATATTCCGGGGGATGTTTCTGTTTGGGCGAGAAGGGAAAACCATCTTGCAAGTGTCCATCAGCTGAAAAAGAAAAGCAAAATATTAGCGCAACTAGCTTGAAGAAATAGCAACTGTTACTTACCAAGAGACTCCACTGCATCAGCATGCAGCTCGTAGTGACCATTGGGAGCCACTTGTATCCGACCCTGAGCACTTACAATGGTGCCAGAGGTAAGTTTCTGTGTTTGGGAATCGCGTGGCAGTACTATCTGGAATCTACTACTTGTGGAGCCATCATTAATGTCCAGAAATATGTTGTTCTTCAGTCGGCGTATATTTTTAATCCAGCCCTAGCAATGAATCACTTAAAGATTACTTTAAATTAGTAAATGGGAATCCCCTGGACTTACCTTTACGCTGAGACAGTCACCCGTCTGATGAACAGTGCCTATGTGGGCAATGCGCTGAACGTTGCTGTGAAATCGTTTAAATAACAACATTTGTTATGTGCCAAGAAATGCAAATTTGTCAGCGATATTCTCTCCGTTGTTGATGCCGGCATTTACCAGCGATGTCAAATTGGCGGCAAATAGGAGACTTACAAGCGGTAAATAATTCGGTTGATGGGCGGTCAAATTAAAAAATGTTTAATTAATGTATAGTTTAATCAATAAACTTTTTAGTTATAATAGTTAAAGCTGCAGAACTGGAAAAGTTCACCATTGACCCATTATATGAATTTTCCCTCGCAATCACTTTTGATAGTCTGCCAGCTGTTTGCTTACAGAATTGGAGGGAATTCAGAAAAGCGAAGCGAATTCAGAAAATAGAAGCGAATTCATAATAGTTATAAAATTGGAGCGAATTCAAAAATGCGAAGCGAATTCAGAAAAACGAAGCGAATTCATTAAATCGAAGCCGATTAAAATGAGAAGCGAATTTAAAAAGAGAAGCGAATTTGAAAAGAGAAGCGAATTCGTGCGTGGTATTTTGTTGAAGACTGTTTCTCATCGCTATCAAATTTTCGCATTTTTTGAATGAAATAAAATTAAAATTAAAAGTAGCTTTAACTTTCATTCGCAATGACTTTGTTGGAGGCCGATACGGTGCTGTACAGCATTTTAGCTTTAGTTATTATAGAAAATACTCTGGAGATATACATTTCACTGCGACAGGTAAATAGCCGGCACATGTGAGTGGCGGGAGAGAGGGTAAAAAAGGGAGGGAAGATATGGAGAGTCAGGCGGCGCGTCATCAGGCAATTAAATTGTTTAATCAACTGGTGCAATGATAAATTTAGATATGCCAATTGAATTGACATTTCTCTTTCGACCTGCTCCAATTTCAGGTGAAAGTCTATCGAAATGCACTTACTGTGCCGGGCGAGCTCACCACCCATATGAGCGAGACTACATTTCATAAGGCCCGCAAATATGGTCTGGATCAGGAGAACTTTGGCATATTCAAGGCTCTGCTAATGGATGTGCTTTTGTTGTGTTTGGAATTGTACATTGGACTGATTGCCATATTGTGGCAACATTCTCTGGATATTGTCAAGCATCTGCAATGGGATGCCAGTAATGAGATCGTGGTCAGCTGTGTCTTCGTATTAATCTCAAATGTGTTGAGTACGTTTAAAGCGTTGCCCTTTAAAATCTACAAGACCTTTGTTTTGGAGGAGACGCATGGTTTTAACAAGCAGACTGGCGGATTCTTTGCCTGGGATCAGCTTAAAGGATTTTTAGTGACTCAAGTTTTAATGGTGCCCATCACTGCTGCTATAATCTTTATAGTTCAACGTGGTGGCGAAAATTTCTTCATCTGGCTGTGGCTATTCACGGGCATACTTTCTCTAGTATTGCTCACAATCTATCCAATCTTTATTGCACCGCTTTTTGATAAATACACACCATTGGAGCAGGGTCCGCTCAGGCAGTCCATTGAGGATTTGGCTGCCTCTTTAAAGTTTCCCCTTACTAAACTTTATGTGGTGGAAGGCTCGAAACGTTCGTCCCATAGCAATGCCTACTTTTACGGCCTGTGGAACTCTAAGAGAATTGTTTTGTTTGACACACTGTTGCTTAACAAGGGTAAACCCGATGACTCCGAGCTGTCAGATGATGAGAAAGGCAAAGGTTGCACAGATCAGGAGGTTCTGGCTGTCTTGGGTCATGAGCTGGGCCACTGGAAATTGGGCCATGTCACCAAAAATATTATTATTATGCAAGTTCATTTGTTACTTATGTTCCTGGTCTTTGGTTACCTCTTCAAATATGGTCCATTCTATGAGGCAGTTGGTTTTGCGCCCGGTGTTCGCCCCATTCTTGTTGGCCTCTTGATTGTGTTCACCTATGTGATGGCTCCCTACAATGCCATCATGAATTTCGCTATGACAATTCTCTCGCGGCGCTATGAATACCAAGCCGATGAGTTTGCTTTCAAACTGGGATTTGCCGAACAACTTGGCCAGGCTTTAATCAAACTAAATTTAGACAATTTGGGCTTCCCCGTTTACGATTGGCTATACTCCACCTGGAATCATTCCCATCCCACTTTGTTGCAACGCTTGGCACGCCTTGAGGAGCTGAAGGAACAAAAGAAATTAAAGTAGGATATAAGAGCAGACCAAAGTAAATACTGTTCCCAATTTTTTAGTCCAAATAAAGGAATACACAAATTACACAAATTCTTATCAAAATTACTAGAAAAAAAAAAAACAAAATGTTAACCTAAAAGCATAAAATGTCAAATTTCCAATTGTGGGATCGGCTAAAATGTCTGCAAATTACTTGAATGATCCCGCCCATTTACTCCAACTACTCATAGCCATACTAATAGTGGATAATCTGTGGAGTCTCTACCTTCTGCTGCGCGAAGTATGAGCAAAAATTTAAAATTTTATTTATCTTTATTAAATATTTCGATTTATTTCCACAGATTCGAACGGTGTACAAGGTGGTGGATGTACCCGAGGTGATACAGCCATATCTATCGCAGGATCTCTTCGATAAAATGCGCGCCTATAAGTTGCACAAGAGTTGGTTTACCGTGGTAAATACTCTCATCTTTGTGGTCACAATTGGAGTACTCGAATTATATTATGGTTTCTATGCCTATCTCTGGAATTTGGCCTATGAATGTGCCTTTGCCCAATGGATGGAGCATGAGATAGTGGTCAGCATTCTATTTATGTTATTCCTTAGCATCTATGTGACAGTTAAGGCCTTACCCGGACATCTATACGAGAAGTTGTGTATACCCAGTTTGCAAAAGAGAAGTAATCCACCATTGCTAAAGCGGCTATTAAGGGAAGTTGCCGAAGCAATTCTATGGTTAGTACTAATGATGGCTGTTGTCGCTGGAATTGTCTATGCTTTCATTTTGCTTGGAAGCTATGCACTGTTGGGCATGTTTATCATGTCCGTATTGTTTACCATGGGACTTATTGTGCTCGTTCCCTTTCTAATCGATCCCTGCATAGGACATCGTGTGCAATTGGAGGAGTCAGCATTACGCACAGAAATGGAACGTCTAACCTCAGCAGTGGGTTTCCCATTCGACCAAGTGCACGTTATTCGAGTCAATGATCCGAATACGGGTAGCAATGCCTTCTTTTACGGCTGTTGCTGCCTAAAGAGGATTGTGATCTTTGATACGCTGCTGCTTAATCGTGGACAGAGGGACACATATCTGCTATCGCCCGAGGAGATTGGTAAGGGCTTGAAAGATAATCAGGTGATTGCTGTGGTATCCCATGAGTTGGGTCACTGGATGCATGGCCATTTCTATCGAGCCATTATATTATTCAAGATTCATATGTTAGTCAGTTTTCTGCTATTTGCATTATGCTTTTCACATGGACCCATCTATGAGGCAGTGGGCTTTGAGCCGGACGTACAACCCATTATAGTCGGATTCATCATAATTTTTGGTTTCGTTCTGACTCCATATACAACATTGGCCAACTTTATATTGCTAACAAATACGCGTCATTTTGAATATCAGGCCGATAGCTTTGCCTACGAACTTGGCTATGACCGGGATCTTCGAGAGGCGTTGCTTAAGTTGTATGCAGACAATTTAACCTTTCCCATTTCGGATCCGTGTTACTCCTGTTGGAATCATACACATCCGACAATGTTGGATCGTTTAGAGCGTTTGGAGAACTTCGGGAGGGGTGAACCATTCACTTGATTCAGTTTCAGTTACAATTTGACATATTTTTCTTATCATAGTAAACTCAGCTCGATTAATCGAATGTTGATTACACTGTTTTTATTTTAATTGACATAATTCACTTTCTATTGTTAGGTTTTTTTTTTTTTTCTTGTTTATTGATGGCATTCTATGACAATTGGCCAAAGCCAGAGCCCGAGATTATACTCTGGCTCCTTATAGCTATACTAATTATCGATCATATTTGGGAAATAGTTCTAACCATGCGACAGGTGAGTAACGATGATGATGATGATCTATGTTAATCCTCAAGAACATTTGAAATAAAATTATATTTCATGCAGAAATTGGTTTGTCTAAATGCTATACTGGTGCCTGATGAGCTCCGTCTTATTATACCACCGGAGATATATCATCGTGCCCGTATCTATGAGTTGCACAAGGCAGAACTTTTTATTTGGAAGCATGTCATTGATATGATCCTGAGTGGGATTGAGCTTTACTTTGGTTTCTATCCCTTCCTATGGGGTCTTGCTGTGGGCACTTTAAAACCGCTGACCGACAATGAGCTATTTATATCGCCGATCTTTGTATTCTATTTGACCATCTATATATGCCTGAGATTTCTGCCAACTCTGGCATATGATAAATGCATTTTGGAATTAAGATATGGAGCCCAAAGGAAATTTCCCTGCTTTCTATATTGCTGTGTTGCCATCTTAGCCGTTTTACTCAGTCAGTTTGTTCTCACTCCCATTACAATTTTCATTGTGGGCTTTGTGACAATTGTTGGCTATTGGTTCTTTCTTTGGTTCTGGTTAATATGGGCCTTGTTTACCCTAATGTTGGTCTTTCTACTGCCCTACTGCTGTGTTCCCTGCATTGGACGGCAAGAGAAACTGCCAGAAGGACCCCTCTATCAAGATGTGCAAAAAGTTTGCGATAAAACAGGATTCCCCATGAAACGTGTATTCATCATACGGACCAAGACTATGCAATATAGTAATGCTTACTTTTATGGTAGCTGTTGCTTAAAAAGAATCGTCATTTTTGACACATTGTTGTATAATAAGGGTCTGGAAGCCTCTCAGCTGCATCCCTTTGAGGTTGGCCGTGGTTTAAGTAATAGCCAAGTGGCCGGTGTTGTTGCCCATGAGTTGGGCCATTGGAAATATGGACATTTTTATAAGGCAACCGTTATAATGAAAATTCATTTTTTCCTCACAATGTGTCTATTCGGTCTATTATTCCATTGCCCCCAACTCTATGAGGCAATAAGATTTAAGGCCGGCATAACACCCATTATTGTTGGCTTCATAATTGTCCTGCGCTTTGCTTTGACTCCATATCTAACACTTGCAAATTTTCTAATGTTGTGGAATCTACGACGCTTCGAGTATGCCGCCGATCGTTATGCCCACGGTCTGGGCTATTCCATGCAGCTGAGACAGGCTCTAATTAAGATCTATGCCGATCATATGAGCTTTCCCGTCTATGATAGCTGTTATGCTCAGTGGCATCATACGCATCCCACAATTTTGCAACGATTGGCCTATCAGCAAGAGCTCGACATGGAGGTGAGCTAGTTAATCAAAGATGACATCCGAAAAAAAAAAGAAAAATCAATTCGAAATTGTTTTAAAAGTAAACCTGGATTTTCAATTCCAAATGACACATCAAATGTGTGGCTAAATATATATATTTCGTCTATTATACACAACACTTCTACTATATTTATTTAATTGTTTATCTTACAATGTCCAAAGTTGGACAAATAACTAAATTGATTGTCAATATTGATAAATGGTGAGCTAAGTGAGATTACTTTTCTTCCTCTAAACCATTAACTTTTTTTTATACTTTAAGCCAAACCCGTATCACCTATAAAGATGGCTCAATGCGTTTCCTTTGTGCAAATCCCTCGGGTTTTTTCTTTATTGAAAATTATCCGGATCATAAAAAGATAATACCCAGTCGTGTCATTTTAGATGATCAAAGACAAGCCACTGTATTCTTAAGGCGACATTTTAATAGTGAAAATAAGTTTCTATTGCCACAGAACTATGATTATCGTGATGAAATCAATTTCATATGCCATACATGTTATACGGAGCCAACTGAATTTCCAGTACTACAAATGGCCAAAATTATCGAATGGCCATGGCCAAAGGAAGAGCCATTACGTATATTTAATCGATTTTGGCATTTGGACAATTGTATGTGTAGAAAAATGGCCATCAGTAATGAATTTCAAAAGCCCAAGTGGTAAGTCTGAGAATTATTTTTGGGTAGCTCACAATTGAGTGAGCGAAAATGAATGGCTCACTGAACTGACCCACTGAGCTTGTTTATTCAATATGGCTCAGTTTGGCACACTAGCTCATTTTTCAAGTGAGCCAGTGAGCCATATGAGTGAGTTGGCTCACTTTGGAAAAACGACCAAATGAGCCGGTTCACCTTAATGAGCTGCTTTTACCCAAGTATACTGAGAATAAATATTATATTAGATGATCTATCTAAATTTTCTATTCGTTTTAGTTACTGCATGGAAATCAAAAAGACTATGGATTGCATTAATGAATTGGTAAATGCGGAAGATAGTGATAAGGATCAATCCGAATCACTTCTTTCAACTGATCTAAATACCAAAATGATGAGTGTTAATGGTTTTCTAAAGGAACTGAACGATCTTCTGGTATTGCAGGCTAAGCGCAATAAACGTCAACGTCATTGTTTGGCTAAGAAAAAATATTCCGTTTGCTCATTAGAATTTTAAATTATAAAAAGTATTTCTTCTATATATATAGTTAGTTATAGTTGTTGTAGTTGTAGTTTAGTTTATTAAAACATTTTTCATTTCATAGTGTTTGACATATACGATCGATTTATCTATTTTTTTATATATATAGTATATATAGTGTTATATGCATGGTATTCGATATCATTTAGAGAATATATATATATTTGTTTTTTGTATATATAGAAAGTCAAGCTGATTTCATTTTCTGTGTGTTCTGTTGTTACAATAATATCTTAAACATAGCATAAGTAGAATAGATTAGTTTATATTTATATATATATATATTTGTATATATATATATTTTATACTTTTACTTGGCATTTTCTGTTTGTTTGTTCTTCGAGCTTAAGTAAGGGATTAGGATTTCATTTTTTGTTTTCAAAATTTATTTTGTTGGAAAAAATTCCCACCTATTGTTAAGTAAGATTATCTTGAGTTTAAAGCTTAGTTTTTAAAATGTATTGAAACGAAATGTTAACGGGAGAAAGTTAAATTTGGTAAGAATGAATATTCATATATATATATAAATAAAACTAAATGTTGGAAATTGTGTGATATATTATCTATAATAGAGATAGCACCTTGAGGAGTTAATAAAAAATAAAATTAATTTATAGCTTTAATTTTCTTTTTGAATAAGTTGAGTAAGTTCATTTTATAGATTTAATTCAGCTTCCAATACGAAAAGTAAAAATTAGAGCATATTCTGTTGTTTTGTTGTTTTAGCATTTTGGCCTGCCTAGAAGTAGGCTACAAAAAATCTCAACCGTTTTGCCTAGACGGAATGTGTGTGTGTGTGTGGTGGAGAAGAACCTCAGGTGAAACACAAATAGATTTCACAAATCGAACAGAGAACATGGCAGCACTTAAATGACAAGGACAAAAATCATGGCTATATAGATGCAGATACATGTATTCGATATATAAGTGCCATTGCTGTGTCATTCCGTCGACTGCTCTCTTTCTCTTTATCCATTCATTTATCTCGCTCTGCTCTTGTTTGTCATTCTGTCTGTGTTTTTTCAGGCGTCTGGCATCGTGTTCGAGTGGCAAAAATCGTTTCTTTGATTGATGTTTAAGCCATTGTAGTTGTTATTGTTGTTGTTGGAGAGAGAAAACTTATATACTATAAAATGTAGAGAGATGTACTCTCATTATTTACTTGTTTTCGGTGTTTTTTTTTTTTTTTTTGTTTTATTTTTTACACATACACGAAAAATAGACGTAAATTGTAATAAAATGAAAACTAAGCAAAAATATATATATATATATAAGTTTAGATTTTATGTATATCATTATTTGTTTTACGCACAATTATTAACAACAATTATCTAAAAATTCTTGCTACACATAATCCATATAATATATATTTATTTGTTTTGTTTTTCTTTTAAATAAACTTTTTTGTATTCGTTTCATCTTACATTTAGCTAAAATTTAATTTAATAAAAAAAAACACAAATAGAGTATTTAAATAAAATCGATGTACTGAACTTTTTCTTTTTGTTGTTGTTGTTGTTGTTTGTTGCTATAAATGGCTGGTTTCGATTTACCTTTTTTTTATGTTTAAATTATAAATATATATAAATATAATGTATATTAGATCATAAGATCCTTATCTTTTTCTGTTTTTTTTTTCTCATTTCAAAGTACACACACATTGAATATTTTTATTGAAATTTCATTAGCTTGATTATGTTTCTTGTTGTTGTTGTTGTTGTTCTTCATTTAGGAAATAGACTTTCAAAAGCTTAACATGCATAAACATTTGTTTTTTTGTTTTCGTTATCTGTAGTTTTTTTTTTGAAACATTTATTTTTTGTAGTAGTTTTGTGTTTTTTTTTTTTTCTCTACCAATACACATGCCATATAATATTCTGAGTAAACTCTTCTCACTTTCTCTAAATCTCAATTTTATATATATTTTTTTTTATTTCTGTTTATTTAAAGTAATCAATTTTCATATACTCCAAAGCCTTTTTTCATTTTTTAAATGTATTTTTCTTTTTTTTTTTTTACCACAAATTGGTAATTCAGAAAAAATCTATGCCAACAAGTTGATGATGAAGGCAAATTTACTGCTCATCATCTGGTGACATTTTTGCCAATGTCAATAATATCATGGTTAATTCTTTACGCGAGATTTTACCATGCTTATCATGGCCAACACCACGCATAATTGTCTCCTCGAATGCGGCCAAATCCTGGGCATCGTAATCATCTTTCTTCACCAATTCCAGAAGATCCTTAAGAAAGCCCTTAAGTTCCTCATTCTCAATGGTGCCGCTGTTGTCCTGTTGTGAGTGAATTTAATTGTTAAGGATATAGAAATAAACTTTAAACCGATTTGTGCCTTAAAACTTACGCGATCATAGAGTGAGAAGACCTTTTCTATATCCTCCTTGGTCAATTTTGTGGCTCCCTATTAAAATTAAGAGAATATAAGAAACAAAAAATAATTGTTGAAATATACTTATTAATTGTATAGGAAAACATAAGTAAAAAAACAGAAAGATTTAACTTTCACAAATCCAACAAGATATATTTAAAACAATTTTTTTCGAGAGCATTTTTGGAGTTTCTTTAAGTAATTGAAATATAATAATGATGGAAAAATTCTTAATGGAAAGTCATATAAATTTATATTTTGAAACTTTTTCGTATTATTCAGTTCATTCAGTTATTCTTGTATTATTATTAGTATTTGTATATCATTCATCTATTTATATCCTATAATCTTAGGATCGAGCAGAGTAAAAAGGCTACTAAAAGTAGGTAATTTTATTTAGAAAAAAGCAAAATATAAGTTCTTACTTTGACTTCATAACAACCATAAGAAAAGTTCTTACTTTGACTGTAAATTTTAGTAGATTTTTAAACACTTTTTGTATTAAAAAAGCACAATGAAAGTTCTTACTTTGATTTAATAAAAACCATAAGAAAATTGCTTACTTTGACTGTAAATTTCAATAGGCCTTAAACCAGTTTTTATCTTTTATTTTTTATATATTTTGTATGACCAAAAACAGTTGATTACTTTTCCAAACAAGTTCAACTCATAATCAATTTGAAAATGCTCTCAAAAATTACATTTAAACAATTATCAAGAGCTATATTTTAGTTTCAACTTTTACTTTTAAGCCAGAGCTTATTTTATCATTTATGTAAATTTTGTAAAAGAAAGTTAAAACTAAAACATTTCACTTTCTCATACATGATCTCTTCACATATATATATTGTATATATATTTAATACAATCTGCAATTACTTATACATATATATAGAGTGTCTATGTATTTTCTATACTACGTGTCATTATGTATGTGTGCGTGTTTGTGTGTGTGTGCAATCACTAATGTCATGTTATTTACAGAGTCTGTCAAACACATGCCATCATCATGCAAAATCATAGGAGAAGAAGGGCTTTTGGCCCATAATCAGTTTAAAGATTCTTTTGTGTTTTGTTTGGTTTGGTTTTTGTTCTTTGTTTTTTTTTTTGAAGTCTTTTTATTATGCCAAGCAAGTTTTTATCCCCCTGGCATTATGTTTGCCTGGAAGGCAAACCAATTTCCATTTCATATATGTCATACGCCATATTGACTCAATAAACATTACAACCAATTTGTGTACAATCAACGAGAAAAAAAAAGAAAGAAAAAAAAGTGAAATTTTTCCCCCAGGATGGCCAAGAATATTTGTTAATGCTAATGTGGGTAGACATACATTGAAAATGAAATGCGTAAATGCGTTCAATTTGGCTTAAAAGCTTGATATTTAAGTAATTAATATGCATTAAATTGAAATATTATACAAGTGAGGCGAGGTCCATGCTAAGGTAAGTTAGGTCTATGTAGTAAAATATGTTTTTTGTTTTTGTGTTGGTTGGCAAGATTTATTGATTGCATTTTGCCAACGAAATTGCCACCACGTTCGCCGAGTAGAATATTTTTCCTTTTCTTGTTGGAAATCCTGCGTTTAATGCACAAGGACATGCTGCATATTCTTTTTCTCATGGACTTAAGGGTTAACAAATGTTCTTTTGCGTAAGCGTCACATTTTCGTTTTGCGGGCGGTATTAAAGGATTTTCATGTGGTTGGATTAGAAATCCATTAAAAGTTCTCTTTTGTGTGTGTTTCGTGCTTTAATCAAATTTACAGCAAAGTTTCCCTCTCTCTCTCTCTGTTTGATTTACACTCAATGGAATTTAATGCCCACACACTTGCTCACAAAAGTATGCTATATATTTTGACAAATTGCACACACTTAAGCCTCAAATTTTTATTGTATTGCCTTGACGGGGCACGTTTTGGCCACACCATGATAAAATGAAGTAATTATTTTATACTTCAACACTTTTTGAAAGCAATTTGAAGGCCTCCTCTCTCCAAAAAAAAAAAAAAAAGGGGCGTCCATTATCTGGGCATACCACCTTTTCCTTGTTCTATTTCACATCATCAACACCAACCACCATCACCTCAATGGCTAAATTATGCAAAAGGTTTTTGTGCGGGCCTCTCTAAGGGATAAGGGGGAACGCACTGTGCGGTTGGAGAAGCCAACACACAAACACACACACACACACACACACACCCATCGACATATAATTTCTGGACCTCATCACTTAGTCTAAAGCTGCTCACGTACATGCACTTATCCATACATGAAATGGCCCAAAGTGGGGCCTACAAACGCCCACAAATGTCTAATTAGTAGAACATAGTTGTCATTTATGAGAGACCCGACGACTAGGCAAATGGGAGAGACATACCGACTATGTGTTGATTAAGCAAATGTCTACTATGGCAGGGGCGATGGAAATGCTTAAATAAATATATAATCGATGAAAATGCTATAGATTAAGGATTTTCATTCTACAAATTGCATTCCAACATCAGAGACATGTGGCGAATTATCCAATGGGGAATGTATAAGTTATATGGAATGCAATAAATTTACTCAACTTGGATATGCTAGGAAAGCAGATTAGAGAGATTAAAAGTATATATTAAGGCTTGAATTTGGTTGAGTTTGAGTTTAAATAGTAGCTAAAGTGTTGCTTTATCTTTGTTTTTTTTATGTATCTATAAGAACTTGCATTTATTTCTTAGCTGAAGTAGAAATATTCCATCCATTTCATAAATATTTATAATTTTTTTTTTAAATTTCCTTCTCTTTAGCTAAACACACACAAAATTTAAGCCAATTTCACTATAAATTCATTTTAATGATTGTATGAATTTCCCTTTTTACATTTCGTTCTTTTTTTTTTTTATTGATATCAATCTTTAGGTAAACTATGGTTAAAATAAATAGAAAGATCAAATAAATGTTAAATCAAGAATCAAATGGAAACATTCCAAAAAACATGCAATTGAAATTTCTATAGGAAAAAACCGCACACACAAATTGTATTCAATGGCATTCAAAGCATATTTTCACATTGTCTATTCAAACATTTTTCATTGAGAGGAGCCAAAAAAGAAAACCTCAAGCAAAATAGAAATGAAAATCAATAGTATTTGTGTATATTATTTGTTGTAGTTGTTGTTGTTAAGTATTTTCTATTATGTTTGGTGGAAAATATAAAAGGGAAAAAGTCAACAGAATTTTGTTACATTTCTTCTCGTATTTAAATGAATGAAATGGAAAACAAAAGGAAAATCTGTAAAAAAACAATTGAAACAAAAGTGAAGCAATTTAATTGAAAGCTGGCCAGGGAGTTGTAAATGTGAAAAGTGCCGGAAAAGTGTTTTTCCCTGTTATATTTTCATTCACTTATGTTTTTCTTTTTTTCTATATTTTTTGCTGATGTTGTTTTGTTGGGACATTTTTGGTTTGTTTGTTTGAAAAATAAATACTTACATCAATGCCCTCCTTTTTGTTTATTTTTGTTTTTTTTTTTATTGTATTTTTGTATAGTTTTAAGGTTTTGTTGTTGTTGTTGTTGTTGTGTATTTGCATTGTTTTAACAAAGAATTGTTTTTTGTTTGTTTTTTGGTTGATTTTTTGAGGTTTTATTTTTTTGGGTTGTTGGCAGTGCAATTGATTTGCAGTTTTTTTTTTGTTGTTGTCGATTTTATTTACAGCAATGATAAATTTTTTTTTATTTTATTATTCAATTTTTTTTTTTTTTTTGGTTAAATTATTATTGCATTTTTCGTTTGAGTTGTTTTTATTTTGTTTTGAATTTAATTTTTTTTTTTTAAGAATGTGTAAAAGGAAAGTTTTGTGGCAGCCAAAAAATTTACATCACGTGCAGAGTAGATTTTTTTTTTTTAATTAGTTAGTTGTTGTTGTAGTTATTATTGGTTTTGTTGTTTTTATTGTTATTGTTGTTGTTGTAGAAAATGAAATAAAATGTACAAGTGTTTGATTTTTATATTGTTGATAGAGATTATATAAAGATAAAGATATATATATAGATATAGGAATGTAGATTTTATATTTTTGTTTTTGTTCAAGTTTAAAGTTGATTAGGCATAAAGTTGCAATTAAGAAAGAGAGAGAGAGAGAAAGAGAGGTGGTAGGTTAGGCGGATGGAGAGGGAAAGAGGAGATTAAATAAATCAGAAAGTTAGAAAATTTATAAATGAAAACTAAAATAGGTTTTTTAATAGTTGGATAAAAACTGGCAAAACTTTTTCACTTGCTGCAATACAAAAATTTGTTTGCAATTAAATTTTTTTTTTTATTATTTTTTTTTGTTTTGCAATAGTTGACAAAGTGACAAAAGTTTGTACATAATTTGTTGGCTAAAAATTATAGAATTTTACTATAATTTTTAATGAATTTTATTTGAAATTTGTTTTGCCAGTTTGCTTCAATAATTTAGTTAGAAATATTAGTTAAGTTGTTAGTTTAGATGTTTAGTCTAGGTTTTAGTTTTTTTTTTTTTTTGGCTTTTGATTGATTAGTAAGCTAAGAGTTCCAGCTAGAAATGCAGCAAACTTAAAAATTGTTTAATATATTAAGTATACGTCTAGTAAAACATAAGCTAACCATTATGCATGACCAATATTGCTGTCTGTGTGTGTATGTGTATCTGTGTGTGTATAAGCGATAGAAAGTAAAAAATTGATAGCTGCAATTCATTTTTAGTTGCTCTCACACTAAACGAATTCTAATTAAATTGAAATTGAATTTTTATATGTCACCTAATGGTGCGAATAGTTGAACAAAATGTTTAAAAAACGAACGAAATGGCTAAAATATATATAAATAAATGTGAAATAGTGCAAATTGTCTGTGCTAGAGCCTCGAACACGTTTTCACTTAAGTTGCCTGCAATGACTCCTACAACAACACCTTTCCGTCGAGACCTGAGAGTAAAAAGTTAAGTGAAATAACCGTGGAAATTCACAAAAAAAAAAAGTGAAAAGGGGTTCTCCTGGTTTAAAAGCGCTTTGCCTTTTGACAGTTGTTGCGCAACAAAATTTGGGGAGAAAAAAAAGGTAAAACTGCCGCACAAGTTTAGTCAGCCGTAGGCCATTATCATATGCTAGTAACGATGTCTCCCTGTTTTTTTTTCCTGCCTGATTGTCCTGCACCAGTTACAGCTGCACATTATGTCACTGGCCATTGCGGTGCATGCGGCGTATACGTGATGTGCATTAGCATAAAGGTTTTTGCCATTTTGGCCAAAAGCCAAAAGCCCCAACGCCGGCAAAGCAACTACTGCAAATGAAAGTCTTGTCTAACACTAGACTAAGCAAAAATTCAAGTCGCAATGGAAAACTCATATAACTTTTCCGTTGCTGAACTCAGTAAAAAACTTATTTATTACCTGATGCGTCTAGACTTGTTTTTCCTTTCCATTCTAAGACTTTTCAATGGGTTTTGGCTTACACAAAAAAAGAAATAGAATGACATTCCATGTAGTCTAGTGTTTTCTAAACTTTTGGCCAATGAGCAATTGCTAATAACTTGTGCCTCTCGAGCAAGGCATAGAGAATGTTCTGCCGACCGAATATGTATATATATTTTATATACATAATTCAACTTTTTTTTTCAACCGCAACGCCTGTCGCCATTTTGTGGTTATAATAATGTACATAAAAAGGGAAAAGAGTAGCAAAAACAAAAAATATAAAACTTGATGCATTTTATTGCTTACAAAATGTTAGAAGACGGTGGGAAAGGAGGAGGTTTGGGGGGTGGCTATGTAATATGCACCTCAAGCTAAATGTGCTGGAAATGCCAATTTTATGGCCACTTAAGCTTGCGCCTTTTTCTTCTTTTTTATGGCATACTTGCGACCACTAATAAGTAAGCACGAATCCTGGCAACAAAGTTCCTGCTCCACAAAAGGTGAGATGAGATCCTCCTCCCCCCGGTTGGCCTTACACTTTATTACCATTTTGATTCCGTTTTCACTGTTTTCCGGTTTGATGTTGATTCAGTCTTTATATATTTAATAATGATCATGCCATATCATAATTGCATTTCACTGAATTGGAATAAGTAGTTACACCAAGCCATGGGACATGGGATTAAATCATGACATTGTAAAGCCAACTTACATTACGTTACTATGTAGTGGGCGTGGTTTGCACAAGACAAGCGTATATATGTATATATGCCTGCCTATATGTGTGCGTGAGTGTGTGTGTGTGTCAATAAAAGATAAATAAAATGTCACAATGGAGAAAAAAGACTACGTGCCGTTTGCCTGTGTCTTGAATGCATTTCTGCACATTGCTCATACGCCACATTGCACACTGAGTTTCTGACAATTGCCATTCTCTCAGCCATTGTTTGACTTGAGACCACAAAAAGAGACAGAGAGAGAGTGAGAGTGAGAAAGAGAAATGCAAATCGTAACAACTATCAAAGATAAAAACTTGCTGATACAATGATGTTAAACCAAAGATGGCAATGCAATTGTTACAGCTGTGATAATGGCCATTAATACCAGTCAGAAGGACGTTAAAGACCCCCCGAAACAAGACATTTACACAGGATAAAAGCTAGTTTTTAGGACATGGTAGCATTCAAATTAGGTTTAAGAAGATGTGTGAACCCATCAGCATAAAGTCTATAAATATACATAGATGGAACTTTAGAAGAAGAAAGTATGAGTTTAAGTTTCAGTTTGAACGATTTGAAGTGCTTTCAAATGACTTTACAATAAATAAGAAGAAAAGAAAGAACTTCAAACTTAAAACTTTTTTTAATCATAATTTGTTTCTGTTTCTTATAAACTTGAATTAAAAGTATGTAAAATAGGTGAAAACAAAAAGGTATAGATAAAAATAGATGGCAAAGAACTAATTTAGAAAGTTCTAGCTGAAAAAGTTGAAGTCTCTCGATTCGGTTTAAGGATTTAGTTCAGTGGATTAGTAGACTGAGCAAAATGAATGTCTCTTTGTACCTGCACCTTAAAGTTAATGTCATAGTCAATTCATAGGCTCCTTTTAAATAGCCCAAAATATATCCTAAAAACGGCAAAGTTGATTTATAGAGGAAAAAACCATATCCTAAAAAATTTGATAACCCAACAATTGGGGGATGGTCCCCATAGAGAGATGGAGAGCCAATTGCACTTTAAGCTAATGTAGTTACTAATGACAAAGGAATAATAAAGATAAAAGCCATAATGTTAGACCATTACCAAGTGGCTATGGGAATTGATTGCAAAACAGACATGCCAGAGCCACAAAACCGGAAGCTAACTATTTTTAATATTTCACAAGGGAAATAATTTGAGTTTAACATAGATAAACACAAATGAGTTTTGTTCTTGTGATTAAATATAAGCCAGGTAAGCTAAGTATGTTCATTTGCTGTTTTAGAAAGTTTAATTTCTGTTTGCAAAGGAATAGAAATTTACTTTAGACGGTAACTAAAAATTATTCATACGCAATGTTGCACAAGTCAAAGTCAGCCTCAATGCCAAATGGACAGAGAGAAAGCAATGATACAATATTTTGGAAAATTGTAGTTTTGTTACGGTCCAAGACTTTAAGTAACCATGCCCATTGATATATTCTAGAGTCCGCCCACAATTTGCCCCATGTGAATGCTGTCAATAAGCAGCGTCAATAGGACTGTGGCACGTACATTTACAGCAAATAACAATAAGCACTTGCAACTGGCATTTCGGAATGGTTTCGCTTCCTTTCTTGCTGTGTGAATTTGTGTTCCATGTGGAAGCCACTTGATTACCAAGAACAACAAACAGAATGTACATACATACAAAAGCAACAACGACGACAAGAACCGAATTGAGGTTGGTCTTTTGTTAGACAGAAAAGAGTTTTGCCTCCACTTTTCGGTTTTTTTTTTTTTTGGCAAACGAAATATTTTTTCTCGTTACTAGGGGCACTCAAGCAAATATAATTTGGTTTAAACAAATTGTTGGCATTTGTAAGAGAAAAAGTATCAAGGGAAATTTAATGCCATGAATTTAAATATATAAAGTTACTAAATCAGTTGCATAATCAAGTCAAAATTCTAAATTAAGTTTGCCTAAAGAAAATCAATCTTTTTGTCAATTTCTATTTTTACACTGGCAATTGAAAAGTTTTCCATTGAAAAAAGCATTTTGTCATTTCATTTAACATTCTTCTCAAGGACTTTTTGAGTAGAAAAAACTTTTACAAACAAGACCAAAATTTCATATTAAATTTTCGTTCAACTCATCTGCCATGCATTTCGGGAATAGTCTTCAATATAAAAAATATATATACATATATATATATATAAGGCGATGGGAACATTGCTCATGCCAATTGCCAGCCAAGAATCCTGCTGAGCATGCTAAAAGCTTTCCAAAAAAAGTGAAAGGAAGGAAAGACACAAGCCTGCGGCTATATGACTATGACAGAAACTTTTGGCCAACTTGGTTTTTTTTTCCCTTGCAGGCAAAATTACGTGCCCGTGTGTTGTATTGAATGAAATGCCAGCCAAGGTCTCATTCGACTTCTCTTTTTTTTCCCCCAATGGTACCCATACTCCAATTCTAAGCTCCGTTTAACCCCAATTGGCACATTAATTTTTGTCAGCTTGGGATTTGTCTTTGTTTTTTTTTTTTGTTTGTTTCTTGTGTGTTTTGTTTAATATTAAATATCAAAATAAATTCGCCTTGTGTATTTTGCCCAATCTCCAACAGGCAATTACTCACTGGAAGTTGTCCTGTGACCCACTCTCTCTCTCTTCCTTTCAGTTTTTTCTTGTCTCTGTGGAGACAAGGACCAGGATAAAGTTTTTGTTATGCTGATTTGACTAGAAGGTGTAACACCTGTTTGGTTGTTTTTTTTTGCTAATTATACCAAACAGAATGTTACCTAATTGGGGGAAAGGGAAAAGGGGGAACACACACACGTATATTATGTGTATATTATAGTGGTGAAAATTTCCATTTAAATGTTTAGCCATTTCGTTTACGTTTCGGCTTTTCTTTTTTTTTTTTTTTTTGGTTTGGTTTGTTTTGTTTTTTTGCTTTTTTATTATCCAATTCGAGTGGCATTAAATCGTCTGACGTATGGAAAAAGGTAAAAACGGAAGCTTCTACGTCGTCAATTTGATGGAAAGCATAGTGTACGAGATGAATAAACGAGTGGGGGGGTAGGAATAGAGGGGGGCGGAGTGGTTTGTTCAAGTGAAATTGATTTGGCTGGCCCACGCTTTTTTTTATGGCTTTCTATGAACATTCAGTGTTATACAGGTGTTTGGCGTCACGCATACGCCGTGTTGTCAGCGTTTTCTCTCTCTTGAGCTTGGCAATTTACCCCTGAATACCCTCTTTTGCCCAACTGTCACTGTTGCTGTCGTCCCCACTGACTGACTCCGCGCTTGGCTTGCTTTTATTTTACGATTGTAGACAATATTTCGTTGTCGTTTTCCTTTTTGTGTGTGCAAAGAGGGGATACCAAGACAAGCTATTCTTGGCATGGCTTCATTTGTTGTGACGCAGCTAGAGTTTCAAGGTAAGAAGATTCCATTGCTAACAGAAAAAAAAATATATTTATGGCTTTTGCAACTGAAACTGTTACTGATTATATCATATTCTAAAACAATTTTTGGTGATTTGAGTGGAAAGCAGAAAGAAAATGATTCAAGTAGGAAGGAAGGAATAAAGAAAATTGTTTGTTATGAAAAGGATTTAAGTATATAATTTATATTCTATCAAAGAAGCCTTTGAATGAGGATGAATTTGTTTTCAGTGAATATTTCAATTTTCAAGCACAGACAATTTCGTTTAAAACTAAAAAAGCTAATATTTAATATTGTTTTTGTGTATTGTGTGTATTATTAAATTGCTTTGTAGAAAATGCAAGAAAAACTATTTTTGTTTGGTTTACTAAAGTAAGAACTAAAGAAAACTAGGACCTAAGTGCTAGGTTATATTTGTATGTGTGTGTGTGTATCTGTTTTGAAAGCCTTTGTCTTAGAATCTGGCCATATTGTTACTTTATCACTTCCATTCTTAGCTTAAAAAACTATCATAAAACGAGCCGATATTGAATTGTCTTCGAGAATCGTAACGAAATTGTATCGATTCCTTTTGTTGTCCTGTCTTATATCACTTACCTTGAATACCTGACGGCAAAGGAAATTCTCTTTAACCGGAAGTAATCTGTAATGAATAATTCAAGCATTTTAATGCGACATTGATTGAATGGGTAGTTGGTTGGTTACTTACTTGGCCATTTCTGAGAGCTGCAAGCGGCCATCTTTGTTGGCATCGAAAACTTGTAACTGAAAGATACATTTATGTGTGTGTGTGAGTGTGTTTGTATGAGATATAATGAAATATTTATACACAATTACTGCTTAATTAATGGGAAAAAAAGGGAATTAACACACGCACACACACACACTGTGCGTGTGCATATGTTTAATGTAAATGTATTACATTGTTTGATTTAAGATTTTTGCTCTTTAATTTTCATATTACGTTCAAGTTTTACGGCTACGCTTGTCTGATTTTAGTGTTATCAAACAATAAACAACAACAACAAAAAAAAATGAAGAAAACTTGTCCTGCAGGCACTTTAGAAACTTTCTTGTCTCAGACCCGCATTTGACTTGCAAATGAGTTTCCCCTCGACAAAAAGCAAGTTTTTCCTTATTGTGTGCGTGGGTTCGCTTCTTCTTTTTCCCATAATTTATTGTAATGCTCAAAACCCCAAAAAGTATGCACTGATTATTATTAAAAACCACTAATGAGTCGCTAGAGAGGGCAGATGGGACAATGTGTGAGGGTTTCGCAATGACATAATGAACTCCGTGTTACGTAATGAAGCCAAAGCTCACACACACACACACACACACATGAGAGCTTCCGTTTTGCCATCCTCAGTGTCATCAAGTTTTTTTTTTTTTAATTAACAAACATTTTCTGGCCTGCATATAAATTTTCTAGTTGTTGTTGTCATCGTCGTCGTCGGTTTCAACATGCAAAATAAATTAATTTCAGCGAGAGAAAATGTCAAATCGCTTTTAAGCGACGAAAGACACACACTGACATTAATGGTGATGAAGTGGAAATTGCAACTCAATTGCAACTGATTATAATGGCATTAAATATCATGGAACATGTTGAAAGGTAATAGAATGGGCATGTCCTTGTCGTTGAATTTTTTATACAAGAAAAATAGTTTTATATTTCAATTTTCATTGTCATTAACAAATTTGTTATGTGCAATGAGGAATTTTATATTAATTAAGGGGTAACATGAACTATTTTATAAAATAACTAGAAGGATGGGCTAACTTAGGCCGTGTCGAAGTTTGTATACCCTTGCAAACTTTTATTTAATAATTTTATATTTATAATATGGCAAAATCAAGCATATAAAACAAGTCAAACCTATAGCAAACTAAAGAAATTAAGAGTAGATTTAGTAAGTAATTGTTCCTATGGAAGCTATAGCATATAGTAGACCGATTTGGCTGAAACTTTGCACAGACATTTCTATTTATTCTATTTAAAACGATATTCTTGACCGATCGTTCGCATGGGAGATATTTGGCATAGTCAACCGATACTAATGAAACTTGGTGGATATGTTAGAAAGAATGTTTAACTCAAAAACAACAAATTTCGTAATTTTTAATTCCATAATAAAGTTATGGAAGCTTAACTCTATTCTCGACCGATCGTTCCTATGAAAGCTATATAATATAGTCATCCGATAGGGATGATTCCGAGATATACAATCCCTGCAGCAAAAAGATGCCAATGTGGAAAGATTCAGCTTTAAAGCTTTAAAGGTCTTGGAGGAGATCGTGTTGATTCAGGCAGACAGACATGGCTATATATCAAATCAGCTCGTTGTGCTGATCAAGAATATATATACTGTATATAGTTGGAAATGCTTCCTTCTATGCAAACATCTGACCAAAATTAATATGCCCTTGCAAGGGTATAATAAGACAAGGACTCGATTTCAATGATTCTTAAGGATTTAAAGAGCTTTCTTTGCTTATTTATACAGTTACGCACTAAATTTTTGGCATAGCAAGTATCCGAATTTTATAACTAACTTTATTTTTAAGTTTTGCCTGTTAATTTTAATAAATGGTAAGTTTATGCTTTGGGGGAAAAGAGAGTTAAGAGTGAATAAATACTTGGATCTCTATTGTCAACTTTTGGATTTTTTAATGTTAAAAAAGCTAGTGTTGTGTGAAAAATTGTGTTTGTCACTGTAGATTACAAGGTATTTTTAAACTGCTGTCGATTCTGCTATTAAAGATGTTTTAGGTTTCATGTATGGAAATCTGAAATAAATTCAAAATTTGTCTAAAAATTCTACTATCATTCTAGTGATTAAAATAATAGTTAAATAAGCTTTGTTTTGGAAATTTCCGAGATATTTATTTAAGCAAAACCACTTTCTTCCTTTCAATTTAAAGTATCTAATCAAAACGTCTCCGTATGCTACATGATTTTGTTAGTTTTGAAACTTATTTTTCACCCAATAATGAATTTCAATTGAAATATTTCTTTCATTTTAAAAAATGAATTGGCAATTGTTAAAATGACTTTCATTTGTCACCTTAATATAAATATATTTTCATATATCAACTCACCATTGTATCGGTATATTCAATGAGCTTATCTTCAGACACATCATTGATCTTTTTGGCCTCTTTGAGCAAGTCGCGCAAGAAATTCTTTAGCTCATCCGCTTCAATGTAACCAGAGTTATCGGTATCGTATTCACGCCAAATCTAATGGAAACGAGAAAAAAAGTGACCCCAAGTGAAGTCAGGGGTATAAAATGTACAAAATTAATTAAGGGGGACACATGCTGGACCTTTTCCTATACTATATTTGGGTAATTTTGTGTGCGAGTGTGATTTTTTTTCTTTTTTTTTTTTGTTGTTACCTTCATGAATTCAACGCTTGATTCCAAGGGGTTATCGAAGCGGAAAAGCAAAAGGAAATTCTCCTCCATGGGCAAAAGTTGAGCAAGCTGTGAAGTGAAAGTGTAAGAAAAAAAAAAAAAAATGAAAAAGAAATTTATATAGATTTATTTTTGCTGTTTCATTGTAGAAATGTTTTGTTGTGTTACACTCAGTTGAAATTGGATTAAGCTGTACTTTATGTGAGCCAGTTGAAAGTGGATGGAAAAGTTTTTAATAACTACTAGTAAACTAAAGAAGAAAGAGTGAATGGGGGAAACGCCTTACGCAATTTAAGATGCAAAAACAGTTGCTCGAAAAACTCTTTTGCACCCACAGAAAAACTTTTGCCGATTTGAATTTTTGGCCATGTTCCCCATTCCCCTACGAGTTTGTTCTCTGTTGGCTTTTGCCATTTAAGAACTTTTATTTTTAATCAACTATTGGCTGCTCTGGTTTTTAATCTCATTAAAAAGTTTCATCTGACATAATTTTCTACATAAGTCTTGTACAAGCATTTTTGGGTAATTGGATTTTTACGGGGGGGGGGGGGGGGGGGTGGGGCATCTTTAATGGGGCATATTTTGCAGCTAATCCATCAGTTGACATTGACATCGTAGTCATCAGAGGTTCCTTTTGACTGATGAATTCGAAGAAATCCTTGAACTTTTTTTTTCTCACATTTTATTTTGTTTTTTTTTCGTTCTTTTTTTGCTCATTTATCATAACTGTTTTGTATGAACTTTGCTTTTAAGTATACTTTATTATTTTCTCGGCCTCGCCACACACACACACACACACACAAGCACACAAAGACGGCTAACAAGGAACACACAAGAGGTCCTGGTCTGTCTTCAATTAAAAACTCATTTAAAAGAAAAGAGAAACTTTTGCCCGCTTGCCACAAAATTTTTTTTTCTTTCTTTGCTTTTTCATTTTTCTGGTGGTGGAAAATGCCAAATAAATTATTGGAGAAAAAACCATTGAAAAGAGTGGGCGAGAGACATTTAAAAACCAATTTGAAAACATACAAAATGGAAAGGTAGCTGGACAAAAAATAAAAGAAAAAGAAATGTCATTGGGAATACGAAAGGAAAAAGAGAAAGAGCATACGACATGTGGACAAAAGTGAAAATCATAGACGCAGATACTTCTAAAGCACTTAGGGGGCAGTAGCAGTAGCAAGGTAATCAATAACATTAATCATACGACATGTGGTCGATAAGTTAGATAAGATAACTAGAACTAATGAGTTTTTAACTATCCATGGTGAATTAATTACTATATTAAAATGTTTTCTTTTGCCACAATAAAGTTAAACTAAGGCAAATCATTGCACTCTCTTACCTCTCTTATGTCAATTTTGCCATCTTGATTATCATCATAGGCTTCCATGAAGCATGATTTCAACTCCTCCAGCATGGTGTCGGTAACAGCCTTTTAGAAATACCGAAGAGAAATCCAATTGCATACGAAATTAAAAGCAATCAAATGTCAATTGAAGCTCTGTGACTTACCTCTGGACTAATATCAGTGGCATTGGCACTGGCCACAAACTCCCGTAGGAAACCATCCAATTCAGTGCCCTCAATGTAGCCATTGCCTAAGATAAATCAAATGCGTAAATTGGAAAATCCTTTTCTTTTTTTTTTTTTCAATCTCTTACCATCTTTGTCGTAATGTGCCCAGACATCCATAAACTGATTGGCCGATAGCTTCTTTAGCTCACGTGATTCAGGATCACGATATTGGCGCATAAAATTGTGTGCCTTTTCGATTTGTACACGTTTGGCAGCTGCTGCGGCGGCGGAATCCATTTCTGTTTCTTTTCTTTTTTTTTTCTGTTGCTTTTATTCGCACAAGATCTGTAAAGAAACAAAGTTTATGGGATTCAAATTGTGTTCCGATTGTTGGCTAAGTGCTTAAATGGGCATCTTGGTTTGCCACGCCCATTTAACATGGAAAATATCGAGTGTTGCGTGTTTTCCACCTCTGAGTAATAGTTAATGTTTGTATAGATTTCAGAACAGATGGCAAACATGCAAACGGTTTTTCTCTCCTTTTTTTTTTTGAATCAATAAAATCTAAATTATGTAGGTAACTTTAAAATTGTGGTTAAATTTTTGAATGTATCCTTGAAATTTGGTTAAAAGTTTGAAACTTGACTGTTAAAATTAAAAAAATTTAAGCAAAGTTTGTTAAATGTTTATAAGTAGTAGAAGAGCCACGTCTCTAGGTAGCATGAATAGAAATTCTTCAAGAGAGAGAGAGAGAGAGAGATTAGTAGAAGAGCCCCGTCTCTAGGTAGCATGAATGGAAAATCTTGACTTCATTTGGAATGAAGAGTATTAAAAATTCATAATAATTTTATATGGAAATGTTCCTTATTTAACATATTATTCTCTTTAAAGAGTGTAAGCAAATATTTCTTTATCATTCTTCTTTGCTTTGTTTAAGTATTGCTTTACTAGGCTAGAAGTAGTAAGTATAGATATACAAAATAACTTTTACATAAAATTGTATAAATATACTATAATATATTTAAAATATCATATGATAATCACACTGCACCATGACTTTTGTTAAAGAATTTCAAGAGCTCAGCAAATTGTTTAAAGAGTCTTAACCTTGTCTTCGAATTTTTGAGGGTTTTCCGGAGGAAGTTTTTCGAGAAGTTAACCAAGAAGATTTTCAGATGGTTTTAATTTGACTATAGGATAGCAAAAAGGTAAATTCCTAAATGACTTTGATACAAAACTACTTAAATTTTTTTGAGTTCCGAGCCTTTTATTTATTCATATATTCATATAAATATTTAAATATTCATTATTATTTAAAGTAGAGTAATCTTTGTTATAGAAAGAAGCTTTCCCTATTGCCTTTCTATTCTGTTTTCAGACTGGCAATTAAAATTAAATAGAAATTTCCCATAGTCAAAATACTCCTAAAATGTACCCACAGCCTAACAATTTAATTTATTTACTAACAAAAAAAAAAAAAAACACGAAACTAAAATTAAGCAAGAAAAAAAAATTAGTTGGTCTACCAACATATTATTGGCTTAGTGCTGTTGCGGGAAATTGTGTAGTAAAGGGAGCAACAATGAAATTAATAGCATAAAATACGCACAAACGCACACACACACATACATACACCCACACACTTATAATGATAGGGAGAGAGAGAGAACATCCTTGTATAGAGCGTCGCCCAGGGAGTTCCCTCAACAAAGGAAGCGAAAAAGCGCAACTAACAGGATTAGAGACCTGCATATAGAGAGATTGTAAAACAATCTAAGAATGGGCAAGCGGCAAGTGGTGCTTAGGTAGGGGGGCTGGGCCAAGTGTTGGCCTTTTTCGCTTGACCCATAGCATAGTGACTGGCGTCAAGTTGAGACAAAGCGTGATTCTCATACCCATATACATAGATATCCCTATACGTAGATAAGAAGCAAAGTCCTTGTAACACTTGACGTACATAAATTTTCCAAGCATAGTTATAGGAACGCTTTCTATAAACGCGGCCATTTTACTCCACCTCCCAACCCCCGCACACGCACTTTGGTGTCAGTTAAATATATATAACAAGAACAACAGCGAAATAACAACAACAAAACAAAAAAAAAATGAGATATAAATTGCTTTACAAAGTAAAATAACAAGCATAAATTGTTGCTTCGCCTTTGCTGCGGGGTATCTAAGAAAAAAAATAAAGCAAAGGAAACTAACTACAAGATATGCTGGATTCAGGGCAGTAGATGGAGCAGGACCCCTGCTCAGTAGATGAGCTACAAACTGTTGGCCAGCATGTTGGTGGTGGCATCTTTTTTGTGTTGTTATTTTCCGCACACCGTTAAGACTGCAGGAGAAGGAAGAGGAGCAGCAGCAGCAGCAGCAGCAGCAGGAACAGGAACAGTTGCTGTGATGACAGTTTGTTGCGGTCGCTGTGGGCAAAACCCAACATAGGATATGAAAGGGAGACAGAGACGACCTGGGCAAATTTCAAGCAGCTGCCTGTGGTTAAATGAGTTTCACAATACAATCAAAATACAGTGGGCAAGCATCCAGGCATATTACTCTAATAAATTTTATAGACAAAAGTTACTTTATATGTTTGAAAAGAACTTCATGTCCATTATGATAGAATGTATGTAGTAAAGTTTGTTACAAAAGCAATAATCTAGACTATATAGTTTATGGCTATCATTCTATATCCATAAATAGCTGGCAAAGTGAACAAACTTTGTCCACAATATAATGACGCTTTAATCCCACTGTAACATAAGTGAAAAGGTTGGTTAAAACGGGGGGCCAACTTGTTGCCTATTCCGGCTATGGCTATGGCCATTGTTTCACTTCGTCCGTCGTCATGTTCACTTTTCATTTAATTTGTATCACAGTGTTGAACGCAAACTTTTTCGCATTGTTCGAAACTACTTTTGAGTGAACTTTTCTCCTCCTGTCTTTCACTTTTTTTTTTTTTTTCTTTTTTACTGCCTGCTAAAGGAAACAAAGTGTTAACTTTAACCAGAGGCAAACGACAGCTATTAACTGAAAGGAAAGTGGCAAACTGGGCAAGCTTAAAGACTTTATGCCAGCAATGCCATTATTGCTTCTGATGCTAGTAATGGTGCTAGTGGTGGATTCTAGGTCAGGCTCATTAGAAGTTCGTCGCTTTGTTCATGCCTTTCCTCTTTCAATTGTTATTGCATACAAATAGTTTTTCCAGTTGTTGTATAATGGCATCTGTGTGTTGAGCAGAGCAGAGAAAAGCCATACTTATATGGCGGAATGTACATACATACATACATATGTGTGTATGGGTGGCGGGTGAATCCTATTTCATTGCTAGATGTTAGTGCCAAAGGGCCTTGAAAACCGTATAAAAAGATAGAAAGAGAAAGAGCGCGAACTGCAGCTAATGTTTCCTCATACACACACATATGGCAGTCTAAATGAGGGAGAAGTACTGCAGCAGCAGCAGTTGTAAGATGTAGGGGCAAGGTCCTTTAATATAAATTATTAGAGTCAACTTGTGCTCTCTGTGGTCTTTGTGGTATATGCAGCCTTAGGGCAGCAAAACTACATAAACATCAGTGGAATGTAAACTTTAGAAATACCAAGAAAACATTTTATTTCTTACAAAAAGAAATTAAATTCGATGTGTGTGTGTGTATATATATAGAAATCAATTTCAAAAGAAAAAGCAATTCAATAATATTTTATGAGATATCAATTTTTTCTCTCTCTCTCTCTCTTTTTTTAATTTTCCCAGTACCATACGCTTAATTAGCACAACAAGCTGCTAAAAACATAAAAAATATTGTATCTATTTAGAGGAAAAAAAAGTTAGTTTCTTTTCCACACGCACCTAACTAATTATGAAAGCAAATAAACACACGTACACATGAAAATTGTATACGTATACGTAATATTTGCCATATTTTTCATTATCGAAAACAATTAGGTAATTTCCATTCACATTCGCATTTGTTGCCCTGTCAGCAAATACAACGGCAAATACAAATACAATTTTAGCAATCAGGCGGAAACGGAAATAACAGCAAAAAAAAAAAAATATACTTCTCTTTTGAACTGCTATGCATAGCATACTTTTCGGCGAGGCAAGGACGAAACGAAACGGAACGAACTAATGGCGCCATTGCATGAGATGGCATGGTGGCAAAAGGCTTACAATTGTCAAGACTTGTCACCCAGTTGGTGCACTAGGCACAAGTTCTTACTACTCGGTCCTCCTTCTGGTCCTTGGCTTCTTCATTCTTGGCGCTTAGTTTTACGTTGCGCGTGTTAAAGTGGCACTGCCTCACGCACCTGTTCTGACATTGACAATGGCCATCTGACACTCCTGCGTCTTGGTTTGCTTGCTTACCATTTCCCCCCATTGCCACACCTTCTGCCTTTTATTTTTTGACTCTAAGTGCATTAAGCTCAGTTCGCAATTTAATTTAAGTGTTTGTGTTTGGTTATTTGCTACTGTTTCGTTTCCTCTAGCCCCCGCAAATTAAGGAAAAGTGTACGTGCCACGGTTAAAGGAGGATACATACACACACACACACACACAGGTATGGCCCCCGTCTACCTTTATCCGTTCTTAATATTGCTATTTCTATTTTTAAACGGTTTCCTCGTTCGCTTGCCAAGTCTGAATTATATATAAGTGTTTGAAATTGTTTCTTTTTTTTTCTGTTTTGATTTTTGCCATCGTCTGGTTTTAGCCAATTTTTTCCCCATTGCCATTGCCTTCTTGGGTAAGTTATTTTTAGCTTTAATTATGGTGAAATGTTTAGATTTATGTCTCATATATATACGACTGCGTGTGTGTGTGTACGAAAGAGTTGTTGCAATGGGCTGTTGTTTATTATTTGTTGACAGTTTTGCAGTATTTATTGATTGATTAACCTTGAGCTACTTAAGTTTTAATCATTTATACGTTTTCTTGTTTTGTTATTGATTTTTAGATTACCAAATGCCAAAATAGGAATAAAATTTACTATAGGCAATAACAGTTCTATGGACTGTTAATATTATAGTGTTGAAAAGGCAAAATGTTCAATTGATTACTGGACAATGTTAAAGCTTACAGAATTTCGTTATATCTGTTAGCTAACTCTCCTTCAATATTTCAATGAAATGTAAATCAAACCGTTAAAGTTTTTCCTATGCATTTTCTTTAGGGAATTTTTGATTTTGCATATTGTATATCTTGATTACGATATTGTAAAATATGAAAGTTTTAAAATCTTCTTATACTTTGATTCTCCTTCTTTGTGCTCCACAATGTTGGCAGATGTTAAAAGTTAAGATGAAAGTTCTTACCAAGACATCTGCTCCCAAAGTAAGGTCGGCTATAAACGAAACTTGACTGCATTGTGTCAGCTAAAGTCATATTCATAAATAATAATATAAAAAGACTTTCATACAAACACGCACACAGACACCTCTACGCCACACACACGTCATACATTTGAACACACACACATACACTCTTCCAGTCACATACATTTGGACACATGACGCACTTGTGTATAATTTATGCAGAATGTAGACACCAACACAGACACAAGAAATGCATAAAGAACTGACTGACTAACTGAGTGACTTACTGACTGAGCGACTAACTGAGTGACAGACAGACAGAACCAGTGGCCCTTCCGTTCCCACTATCTCTCATTCTCTCTGTAAGGACACCCTCATTGTGCTTAGCTTTTGAATTATAGAGCAGACATTGTCTGTATTTCACTGTTTTCCCTTCTTTTTTTTTTTTTGTTTTCTGAGCTTTTCTGCTTGTCTTTATTCTGTTTTCATATTCATTAACATGCCGCAATGCAAAATATGCCAAAATGCTAAGGTGAAGGTTGTCAAGAGTGAGGGCAAGTTGCTTGCAAAGAGCTAAAGGATAACACCACTTTCCCCACATTTTTTTTCTCTTCAAGTGAATGCAAGCAGGCATAAAAAAGTTAACCTTGGCTCTTGGGCCACTTAAAAAATGCTGCCCTCCCAAATAACAACCAAACAGCAACTTGACATTGACGGTCCTCTTTATCCTATTCTACCTACTTGTCTTCTTCTTTTTGTTCTTGGTCCTTTGCACTACATAAAAGAGTGAGAGAGAGAGAGAGAGCCTTAAGCCATCATAAATATTTGTTGTAAATTACTATACAGATGAGTTTCGGCTGACCCGACATTGATTTGCATGTCCTAAATGGATGAATCCCTCATTTTATTTCATGATGCGATCAATCTGGCCCACAAAAAAGGTTTCTTTCGTTGACAAATGAGGGATAATTTATAGCCTAAAATAAACCAATTTCAAAGTAACAGTCGAGATATAGACATTTAGATACCCTTTGCTGGATAGACTTATAGAAATAAAGAAAAAAATATACTCAAATAAAAATCTTTTGAAAGCAGTTGAAAAGGTAAAGAAAAGAAATCCTCCAATATACCCTATTTAATGCTTTTGTAAAAGGGGTAGCAAAAAAAAATACAACAACAATAGCAACCAAGACAAATGGCAGTTTATCACAAAACACTTTTTTTTTTTGACATTTAAGCCATTTTATTTATGGCATTTTGGTATTAACTCATTCTCTTTCTCTCTCTCATTTGTGTCTGTGATAAAAATGCAGTTAAATTTTTGTTGTTGTTTAAAGCCAATTTGTTAGACCACCTTATTTTGTACTTATTTTTTTATATATATTCTTAAACAAATTAGCAAAGTAATTTATGATACGTATCCTCCAGGTTGAAGTACATATTTTTGTATAAACATTCTTGTGATTCATCCGGTTTAAGTTAAGTGAAATCTAATTCGTAAATTTTAATTAAGCAAAGAATTTTTTTCTTATTTTGTTCTATTTTCAATTAATATGAATTGAAATATCTATATATGTATCAGTGCAGGAAGATATCTGTCTCCCAAAACACACCTGCCCCTCTCGCTTCCCTAGACTTAATCTAATTGAATGGTTTATTGCATTTGATTTTAATAAATCTTTTTATTTATTTTTCTTTCTATTTGGTTAAGGCATCTGTTGATTTATTTGCATATGCTTTTTCCTTTTGCCTACCTCAGCTCCACCTGTCTCTCTCTCTCTCTTTACCCACTCAATTGGCTGTTGTAAAATGAAATTGTAAACAATTATAGAAATATTTTTTGCAACAAAAAAAAAAAAAAAACCAAAAATTGTTGCAATCGTTACGTATTCCCAGAATACACTCAATTAACCAAAATCTTTTCTGATTTTGGTTCAAGTTCAATGGATGTATTTTTTTTTTTTGGTCTATTTCAATGTAATTTATGTTGCTTGAGATTGTTAATTGGCCGTCTGCTTGTAAAACAATCGGATTTTGATTTGCTTGGGAAAAGTGTGTTAGATAATGATGATGATCTCGATGATGATTATGTTGACCCCATAAGAGTCTATATATAGAAGGCCATTCAAGGCTAGAGGCAGCTGCTTTTTGTGCACTTGTTAATGAAGTCTCATGATGTTGGCTGTTTGTTTTATTGTGAGAGGTGAAAAGCTATTTAATATATTCCAGATCACAATTCAAACTGTTACATAGCCAATGTACAATAACAGTTTACTGTAAACTCTGTTAATGTAGCAGCATTTATCGATAACTGTCAAACTTAACATAAAACAGGTCAGAAAAAATAGTTAAGCAATAAATATTTTTCAGTTTGTTTTTAAAAACATTTCAAGTACATTAATTAGTTCTTAAATTTGGTAAACAAATTTGTTTAAACGAAAAAATTCCTTAATCTTGTTGTTAAAAAATGTATCACTTAAATTGTTAGACACTGTTAAACAAAAGTTTCCCCGAAACTGTTATATTATAAATTATTAGTTAGTTTATTTAATAAGAAAATAAAGTAGCATATTTATTAACAAAGTTTAGACACTGGGCTAAGTTTTAGAGGAAGCTTATCTCCATGTTAATAAAAAGTTTACTATAATATATTTTATGATATCTCCACTCTCTCTCACTTTGTTTACATACTTTTAGCATATTGTTTAGTTTTAATATTAATCAAAATATTCAGTTGTTAATATATATTTTCTTGGACCTGTCAATTCTAATATGTTAATTATGATACTGACAAACATCTCATCTTATTCTTCATGTGTATTCATTGTCACGCCTTTATTATAATCAAATTTAAAATGTTATAATGTATATATGTATACCCTACTGTACCCTACTCAGGATAAACAATACAAATTTTGTTCCCCTTGCTCTGGTCCACCTTCCTTTCTAGCCAATGACTTTTAACTTTGTGTTATTTTGAGTAGGGTAAAGTTTTTTGGTTCTCGCCTTGTCATGGCATTTATCATTTGTTTTTGGTCTTGTTATTTTCCTTCTTGGGGCAAAAAAAAGAAAACAGTTTTATGCTTAATTGAACTCTTGTCATATGACTGCTAAGATGTTTACGATCTGTCATGGATATACATATATAAAATGTGAGCATATATATTTTGTCTGCCATGGAAACTTTTATATGCTTAACTTGCCATTTGTATTTTGTTTTCCTTCCTCATACGAATTTTTTACGCTTTAGCGCTCAGCGATGTGTGAGCGAAAAATGTGTGAAAATATGCGCCAAAAAATGGAGAAAAAAATGAGTCTGTTTTTTATGTATCCCTTTTCTTTGCCTTTATCACTAACAATCTCATATTGTTTTTGTGGTGCTTTCAGAATTTAATTAAATCAAAAAGCAGACAAACAAATTTTTTTATATATATTAGCCGCGCAGACCTCTAATTACATAGCTGCTGCATTTGGCCACTTCGATGTAAATTTATTGAAATAGTTCTCTCCTCTAAGTCGAATGAATAGAAATGCGAATTACTCTGTGCATATCTGTCTCTCTCTCTTGTAATTGTCTGGCGACTGTTACATGCTGGGCTTTACAACAGAGTTTTAATTAAATTTTTATGGCTTCTGTCAGAGAATGAGGATTTTTGATTCACTTTCCCCCTCCCTCTCTCTCTATCTCCCTGCATGTGGTCTATTGTCATAGTGTTGCTTAGTTACCAATTAGTCTATGTTAGCTTTGAATTTGATATTAAATATGCACTAACAATGAACTTGGTTGACATTGAGCCATGACATAAATATTTATATATATGTATATTTGTTCTCAATTATATGAAATATTCACATTTTCAACTTGAGTATTAAAAGTGCTTTTTATTGTGAAATCCTTTTAGTATTCGATGGATATAAATCTGGTTTTTACCTCTATCACAAAATGTCGCACATGGAAAATTCATTTGATGTGACAGCAAACCAAAGCTGCGAATTTGGTTAAAAACATTTAGCAAAAAAAAAAAAAAAGGTATCTAAATTTTGGCAAAAAGTTTGCAAAATGCAGAGAGAGAAGTTAAGAGAAAGAGTATATAAGTTTCGGTATACCTCTGTTGAGACAAAGTTAGTCTGTTTGTTTATAGTTGTTTGTTTTGTTTGTTTGTTTGTTTGCTGGTTTGTTTCAACGCTTTCTGTTAAGGCTTTTGTCAATTTGCAAATGGAAATGCCAGTCATTCATTTTGAAATTGTCATGAATGCCTGGACATGTGTGGCTTTATACTACCTTTCCACTTGATTGATATATGTATTCATGTACAGTTTAACTATATACTATAAATAACCCAAAAAACTGACACATCGAAATGCATTTTCAATGAATAGACAATCTGACAGCAACATACAGACACAGACACAGAGAGTGGGATGATTTGTGGGTGGGAGTAATTACTCAATTAATAAGAATTTCAATTTCATAGTAATCACCCCCCTACAAAAGCAACAACAAGTGAATAAGGCGGAAAAATTAGTTGCTGCTGCGTCATTTTTTCTTATAATTTTCCTCACATTGTTATTTTTTTTTTTTTTTTTATGTTTTCCAAAAGGCAGGAAGAGGCAAAAAACCATAAAAAAGTCAAAGCCTCAAAGATTTTCTCTTGGCTTTTTTTTAGTATAAATAAATATTTGCTACGTTTTCTTGTTGTTGTTGTTGCTGCTATTTATTTTTCTTTTTATTGTATTTTAATATTTCGAATTTACTTTCCTGCTGACCAAGTAATGTTTTTTAATTAACTAACAACATTTTTTCACACCCAATTTAATGTGTTTTAAAGCTGCCATTTTATGATCTAGACAAATTTTTCATATTATTTCACAAACAATTTGAATTTTTTTTTTTTTTTTTTTTTTTTTTTTTGATAAATTGACCAAAGAAAATTCATAAATTAACCAATAAGACAAGCGCAAATGTTGTAAATATTTACATAGCTAATAGAAGTGCCTTCTATTTTTTTTTTCTTCTATAAATAATAATCAACCAGGAAAAACAAGAATAACAACAACAAGAACCATAAAAAAATAATAATAATAAATAATAATGGAGGCCCTAGTTAAGTTTGGGGCAATTAAAACAGCTGGAACACTGTAAAGGGACAAGACATTTTTAGCTCGAGTGCTGAAAGATTTCTAACTTTTGTGGCATAAATTATACACTAAACTACAAAACATTTGAGTATTGAATTGAAATTGAATTGAAAGATGTTTAATATATGATAAGTATTTGAATTTTATGGTCAGATTCGCATAGAAGTTTTAATTTTGCGTTACTTTAGCAAAGTCAAATTTTGAAAGACAAAAGGGAATATCTAGTTTTGTTTTTTGTTATGTGATTTTTAAAGAGGCTTTAAAATTTTCACAATTTACTAACTAACCAACGTCAAATTTGCAAAAATTCAAGTAAAACTCAATTTTATTTTTGTTTCATTTAATAATGAGATAGTTTTTCATTGTAATAAAGATCAAGCTCATCAAAATTCACCTCGAAACTATGCCCAAAAAGAGAGAGCGAGACTTCAATATGTTTCGATTCCCAATCATATTTATCAGTTTTGACCACATATATTGTAAACTTAACCAAATTTTGTAAAACTGTGCTATTTATGTTGATGGCTTACAAAAAAAGTTCTTATCTATTCACCTCCGTTTGCTGCCTGGCAGTCTTCACTGTGTTTATTTTTTGGGTAAATATTTGTTGGGGAACACTTTCATACCGTTTCATTTCGTTTCGCCTCATTGCGTATCGGTAGAAGGAGTGGAAGAAACAATAGCTTGAGGCATTCTATATATATATATGTATGTATATATACTTTGTAATTATCATAATTATAATAATTATTATTGTTTGGCGTGAAAGTTTTTTAATTGGCACTTTCAGTTATTTGTGGTTTGAGCCCAATTTTTGACATTGTGCAAAGATAATTATGTGGGTTGAACTTGGGTGATGGTTGAATTCTAATTCTAGCCTCAAGTCTCACATTTATGTGATATATTTGTAGCTTGATAAGAATTTTCAGTGGAATTTGTCATTTGAATTTTGTGGTTAACAATTACTTTTCCTTATTGTCATATTTTAATGATTATATTTATCTTGTGACCATATAAAAAAGACTTTATTCTTCTCTTATAGGAACAATTTTTCATCTTTAGAAAGCAGAGCAATTCATTTGTCATCTTTTTTGTTGGCGTGATTTGTGTAATCACTTCCTTCCAATTGGCATTCGAAAATTGGATAGAATTTTGCCAGATATATAATGAAATTTATTTTGATAATTTTATTGTTATATCTCCCCCTCTCCCCCCCGCTATACAATTTATCATGTATTTATTTGTGTTGGCCCAAAAGTCGGTGGATGAGATGGCGGAGAAGTGGCAGATGGAGATGGAACGCGTGTGCACAATGAAAACTCGCTGCAGGCGTTCATGTCCGTCCGCTTTTGTGAATTAAGGAAAACAACAAAGTATAAAGAATATAAAAGACCACACAGGAGGCAATGAAGAGGAGTAGAGAGGGGAAAAAGAATTGTTACTCTTGCTACTGCTGCTGCTGTTGTTGGTGTTGGCAGAGCATTTGTGTTATTTTAATTATTTCATTTGTGGCGGCTGCGGCAACAAATGTGAAAGACACGCAACCTTTCTCTGTGCCTCTTTGACTTTACTTTTGACTTGTAGCAGCAACAGCAACAGCAACAGCAACAAGCAAAGAGCAATAAAAGAATAAAAGCAAGAAGGAAGAGAAGAAAAAATTTAATGAAAATGAAATGGGTAAAATGTTGAATGCCCATTTAACCATTTCATTGCGGTTTTCTCTTTCGATCAAGAAGAAAAAGAAAAAGGAGGACGGTAATGTCGTTGACAGAATAATTTTTATTTAATTAACAGATCACTTGACGAATTAAATTGGCCATGAGACAGGCAGACAATTACACAGACACAGACAACTGATTTCTGCAATTTCATGTTGAATTTAACAACAATTTAATTGTATTAACACACAATAAGATGACTTGTCAAGATTGAAAAAGCAATGACAATTTATTATTAAATTGAAGTCGTCTGCCAAAAATATGAAATAAACTATATAAAGCTTATCTGTTGAAAGTGTTTCAATCAAAGTGTAATAAAATTTAACACTTTTCTGCAATGATAGCTATAATTTACTTACTCCTAAGTAATTCAATCTCTCTTGTTTTATCTGTTGCCAATCTGCAGCTGTCTCTAATTTATATATTTGTCTTAAATTGTGTATATATCAATTTTCAACTAAATTTTTTGTAAAACTTTCTTCTTTAAAGTGAGTTTGGTCAAAGTGTTTGCTTATTGGCTGCTTGATGGAAAACCAAAAATAACTTTCATTTTCAGCATATTTAATTTACTTTTCAATTTATTTATATGAATGCCTTAGTAAGTTTGCCTTTGCCTCCTTTCATTTCTCGCCTTTTTCGTCTTCCTTTATTTTTTTCTTTGCTTTAATCAAACAAGTGAAATTTTGTTTTATTATTTGTTGCATACATTCGGGCGCCAAATGCAAATTTACATTATAAGGCAGGCAGCAGCGAGAGCAACAATTTATGAATGAGCATAAATTAATGTGACTTGGTCTGTGTCATAAATGTGTGTATATATATATATACATACACACCATCAGGCAGGCGACCCCCAACGTCTAACAGACGACAGTCATTCATTCTTATAGCAAGAGGAGAGAGAGAGAGTGAGTCGAGTCAGTGTGAAAGATATGTATGTATGTATTTACCCTACCATATAACCTCCCCCCTTGCTCTTATGAGCCCTTGTGTTAAATTTGGCGAATGAGCAAACAAAGAGAGACAAGGACGCGATACACCACACAGCAACTGCGATCACAATGGCGTCGGCATTTGAGTGTCAACTTTTGCCTGGCTGCCATTAACAACAACCAGAAGCAACAGCGGCTGGGGCTAGCCCTGCGTATACGTAATATGAATATAAATTGAGCAAAGACCTGACCCTTTTTAATTGAAATTCAAGCATTTTAATCGCCAAGTGAAAAAAGCAAAACGTTTTCTTTCTTTCTTTTTTTACTTTTTACTTTTGTTTATACGAAAATTTACATAAAAAGGTTCGATGGGTTGGAGATTGCCAACATATTGACCATGTCAGCGGCTGATTGTAAATGGCATTATTATTTTTGATGGCCAACAGTTTAGCCCAGTTTCTTGTATTGTAGTTTCTATCATTAAAGTCGTAATATGCATTTGAAAAATGATTTCATATTTAGACATTCAAATTAGATTGAATTGATTTATGGCAGGGCGCAAGATAATAGGTCTTCATAAATATAAATTAGATATAAACATAAATTTTAATTCAAATTTATGTAGTTTTTGGTTGTGCATACTAATTTCTATATAACGGCTAACTTATTATATGAAAAATATTATATAACTAGGAGTTTTTTCGGTCATCTGGTCAATGTTTAATATACGATGTATATACGATATCTACAAAAATTTGAAATATATTCAAAGGTTTTTTTTGCTTTTATGTAATATTGAAGAATTCCTTGTTTAACAATAAGCTTCAAATAAATTTAACAATAAAAAGTGCATATGTTTCAAATATTACAATGTAATAAAATTAAAATATTTATATAAAATGAAACTGTTATGATAACAAATATTAGTTTTAATAGGCTTCAAAAGTTCTAAAACCAACTCATAAACAAGAAAATTTTATATATACTTCAATTTTTTTTCCAAAATTTTTAAATTGATTGCAAAACTTGAAAGATGTATATATATACAAAGTTGTGTTATTTTGAAGTTTAGTATTAAAAGTAAAGCAACATTTTTGTAAATATTTATGAACCAAACAACATGTACATATTTGATTATTATTTTCTCTGAAATCTTACAAGTTTTTTGAAAACATTTGTTTAACTAATAGAAGATATGAAACTGTGAACTATTAGAAGATAAAAAACTGTTTCGCTAATCAGCTAAGAATTTTAAGAGAACTTGACAAAAAAAAGAAGAAAAATATAAGATAGAGTAACTAACTAAACTACAGATATGCTTAGTATATGGACGAAGTATTTGCTTTTTGCATCCATAATCTCTGAAAAACATTTCACATTTAAGAGATCTTCTATCATGTAAAATTTACCGATCTAGTAATTTTAAATGTTTCATCAACCAACGAGAAACTTTTATGAAATAATTGTTTAATATATTATTTTATATTTTTTTGTTACTAGAGTTTTCAAATTTCTGCACTTTTCTTCTAGCTCTCAAAATTTAAATTTGAAAACTCGTAACAACTTTATTTTAGATATTGATCACTAAAATTTAAGAAATTTTGTATAGTATATTTACTTTTTTGTTAAGCTTTTTGCTTATTTCTGCTTAAATTGTTTGTGTGTGTGTTTTTTTTTGGTTAAACACTTTTTTACTCCACGACTTTTGTTTTTAAAACTTTTTTAAACGCACGCAACGAATATTGTAGAAAATTTCTAAATTTTTCTCTGTTTCTAAGTTGGAGAACCGTTAACGTCGAGAATCCTTGATAGACTGTTTCAAATGTGGCCTGGCTGATGGTTTATCAAAGCAAAGAAACTCAACACACACACTGAGAGGGATATAGAGAGAGAGACAGAAACAAGAGAGAGCAAGAGAACATTTCGCATTGGTATTCTTACCCGGGGCCAAGTAGAGCGTAGGCGCCATGTTGCCAGTGATTCTGTGTGTGTGTGTGTGTGACAACAAGTTGCTAGCAACAAACTGTTGCTTTGATGACAAATGTTGCAGACGGTTTTCCAGGCATTTGGTTTTTGTTTATTTCAGAGAAATGCGAGGGGGAATTTTTCGTTTTACCTGGTTTTCTTTTTTTTTTTTTTGGAATTGGTGCAAGAGTTCTTTGCCAATTGATATAGTCATCGCAAGCAAGTAAACATTATGCTAGACTAAGTGTAATAAGAGATATACTTTATTTTATCTATATTTGTATATCATAAACCGATTTCTTTTGAAGAGACTGCCCCCACATATCCGTTCATAAAATTGAGATTGAGATTTTTAGCTTAATCACATTTTGTATTTCTAGAGAAATTCCTTCCGTTGACTGACTGTTGATCATTGGAGAAAGTGGAAACAAAAGCATTCACTAGGCGTGGCAATCACATATGCCATTGTCTTTTGAGGTAACTTCTTCACCTTCATCTACGAGCTATTCAATCTCAATCTCCCCTATTCATTCATTTGTAGCTGAGCTGGCTTATACAATCTGAAGGATTTACATTACCTGTGGCCGAGGGGATTTGAAAACGATTTCCGGCAATCATTTCTTTTTGCATTTACACAATTGCAATGCATGTGTGTGAGTGTGGCTGTACATATGTGCCATATATCTGCGTGTGTAGGTTTAATTGTAATCCCCTTGGGGGACCATTTTTTTTGAGTTCTCAATGTTTTATCAGCATGCAATATTATAATTCGCCTGAAAACGAACAAATTTTACGTTGGGATTCTTTTCTCCTTTACTTTGAATTTGTGTGTGTGTGTGTGTGTGTGTATGTGTAATGGTGCGTGCTTGTGTGTGTGTGTGTGTGAGCCTCATCAGGCAATGTCAAGTGCTCTTCACCTAGTTGTTCCCTTCCTTTTTACCAGCCTTTCGTGTGGCTCATACATTTTTCATTTTTTTTTTCTTTAGCTTCGTTTTCTTTTTTGTTTTTCTGCGTTGTTGTTGCTGTTGTTTTTTCTTGTCTGTGTCTTGCCTTTTTCGTGCTCGACCATTATGTTCTTGTTAGGTTTTGCTGGCCTACCTTTTGTGCTACGGATTTATGTCTAAGCCTTTAAAGTTAATTGTTTTGAGTTGCTCACCAACACTGAAACAAAGTCATAATGGTCAGCCAAAGGGCCGTAGGAGAGAGGCTCGGGGGGGGGTTAGGGAGTTTAGTAAAAGTGTTTATTTTTCACCTGAGTTTCATGTGTGTGTGTGTGTGTGTGAGTGTGTATGTGTGTGTGCCTATCTAATCTTTTGGGTTACATCAAAGGCAAGGTTAGGAGTCCATTATGTAATTGCAATTTATTAAAGAAGTTGCCCGAACACAGGATCAAATCAAATTAAACCTTGAAAAATTAATATAAAGAACTTAATTTTACACTTTTTAAATATATTAACTTGCATTTAAAAATGCAAAGTTTTATGCAAAATTTTCTTTTTGTATAATAAAATTGTTATTCTTTTTAAATTGAACTAAAGGAAATCGTATTTTAAGATAATACCTTTTATACATACCTTTAGGGGTATAAGATCTGGTTAAGTCGCTAAAACCAAAATCAATAAGCATCCTCTTATAAGACAAAGCTTTAAGATTCCCCAAGGACCTCAATTTTGTAGGGCTCTTACTTAGAGCCCAACTTTGAGCATTGGAAATTGAAGTATTTTAAACAAAATTGTAAGAAATAGTTTCTTGTACTAGTTTTGTCACTCACTAATAACCAAAAATTGGACTTTTGAGTAAATAAACTTTACCTTCTATCAATTTCCACTTGGTAAGTGACATTACATTACATAAAAAAGCAAATTGTAAAAGGAAATTAAACCATTCCTTTATTTAGTTGAGCTTGCAAATTCCAAATCATCCTTAAATAATTTGTGGAATCTGGTAATTGGATTAGCTTGTTATCTTTCTCAAGCAAAATGTTTCAAAATCTTGAACTTAAGACTTATTCTCACTTCTATTTTCTGCACAAATAAATTAATATATCAAATTAAAGAATTAACAACACAAATATCGAAGGTAGCCAGCTGTCAGCTGACTAAAACCCAAAACGGAAATTGCAAAATGGTGTAAATTCTTAAAGACAGCGACAACAACAACAACAACAAGAACAGGAAGAGCCAACATCTTGAAATCCGCACTGAAATCCGCGCATTAGCAAAGCTCAGGATACAGGGACTCGGGGCTCAGGACTTGACTAAACTCAACTCAACTATGAAAAGCTGGTAATAAATTTCCGTTGCTAATGCCGATGCTTATCACTCAACTGGATGCTAAATGTTATTGTGGGAAGAGGAGTCAAGGGGGGGGGAGGGCCCCCCACTAGTATCTTGTAAGTGTAAACAATGAGATTCAAAAGGAAATCACTTGTTTATAATTTTCTCTTTAAATTAAAATAATTAAATACCAAATAAATGTGCTCAAAAAATATCCGGAAAACCAACTAAAAAAAAACGAATGGAAAATAAGTAAATACTAGAAACATGTGCTTTGCTTTTTTTCCAATAAAATGTTTACATTTACTTGTTAGATATTTGTTTTAAGTTTCATTATTAAATGGTTAAAGCATTAAACGCAATATCTATATATAGATTCTCTTTTAGCATTTTACCCATTTTGTTGTTGTTTTGGTTCTTTTTTTTTCATTTTATATATTTTTTCCATTGAAAATATTGAAAATGTGTGTAAAAATGTTAATGGCATTTGGGTGAGTCGCATGAATAAAACATTAACTAAATCAAATAAATAAAAGAATAATTTCAAAATGCAAATGAGGATGAGCGTAGTAGAAGGGAGAAAAGGTACTGATTGATTGTTTTTGGAATTTTACAATATTGAAAATAATGGCCTTGACTTTTTCATTGTTTTAATGGCAATATATCAAGATATATAGGTAAATATATACATATATAGTATATAGTAGTAGGATTTTGATAAGAATGTATAAACTTACTTTCAAATACTTTTTCATCAATGAAAGTTTTATGATTTTAAGAAGATATAGACTAGTTCTAATATTTTCATTTCAGCAACTCAAAGAGCACTAACAAATCATTTAGCTTTTTATTATTATCAAGCAAACTTTCAGTAAATTTATTTAATTTTCATTAAATGTTAAATTTTTCTTCTATTACCAAAACAATTCGCATTCTTTAAGCTGCAAAAAAAAAAGTGGAATAAGGATAGCTTAGGTGCCCCTGTTTTGTCGTAAGCTTTATTTATTGTTGTTTACATTGGCATTTAACATAGAAACCAAAAGAAAGAACGAAAAAAAAAAACAAACCAAATTTGTTTTGGGCCAAAATTTAGCCAATCAAACATAGCTTAATTAATTAATAAACAAACAATGCGGGATAAACAAATTGCCAGACCACTTAAGTCAAATGCAAACAAACACCCCCAACTCCCCGCAAAAAGTGAAAGAAGAGACCAGAATATCGAAAATCAAGTAATTTACTAGACTTACCTTTTAGTCCATTGTCCATTGTTTGTCCTAGATTGGATTAGAGCTCTTTGACGATGGTCGGCTGAATGGTTTATGGTGGGGAGGAGGTGGGCGACAGACTTGAGGCTGCCTGAAGTGGCGCGTGGTACGTGTTCGGACTTAAACATTGCTTAAGATAATTGCTTTGCATTAATTAGTTCGACTATCTTGAGTGGGTGGTGGGTGGCAAAGGGAAAACTCTGTGTGCGTTAAGCGGCAATTATAAATTAATGAGATTGACAGCTCCAGCAGCAAAATGAATGAAAACTTGATTGTGTCCAATGATTTGTTCGAGGTTTCTTTTATTTTCCCTACTTTCTGTTTTTTTGACAGTTTTCACCATTTTTTTTTTAGTTTCCAAATTTGATGCCTTAACGACTTGTAAATCACGCTAAAGTGACGATGTATATATGTATGTATACAATTGTGTACAGGCTTGGAACCATTCATCAAACTATGGCAAATGTTTTCCTATTGACACGCACAAATTGCAAATGTGGCAGCTGTTGGCCAATACAGCGGACAAATGGAGTAGTAGCTGGAGGTTGTGAGGCGTGTCAAAGGAGGGGGGCAAATATGGAAATCACGAAAATGTAAATGTGAAAAACACTCACCAACAATAAGTGTGCATATTTTCTGCCTTGTTTCACTTATGGGAGGGAAAAAAGGGGACATATTTGTTCTATATGGAAAATCAATTCATGTATTTTTCTTCGTTTTGGCTCGAAATGTTTTTGCTACGACATTTTTGTTCATATTTTTGTGATTTTTATATAAATGTTTTGCTTATTTACTGCTTTTAAAGCTGTTACATAGAAAAAAACGGATTTACCTGTCAAAATCATTACCAAAACGAATCAAAAACAACTAAAGATACATAATTGATTAACGTTTTTCTTCTGTAGTAGCTGTATAAGCATAAAATGTTAACTGTCAAGTTAACATTAACACTGTTATGTTAATGCGAGTGTTGGTTAATATATGAGTGCCTTTGCACTTAAGTGTTAGTAAACATTTAAAACTGCACTGCCTAAGCATTTTGCTTTACTTTAGTTTCTCAAATTTTAAATTCTAATGGAAAGATTTATATGCACCCCTTTAAAATCGACGCTCTTGCATATCTGACATACAAATTTACGTTCATAGATATATTGCCTCTGGGTTGGTGTATTTGCGATTTTTCAATTTGAATTTTGTGTGTATGGTTTTGCGAGAGTGAGTGTATGTCTGTGTGTAAGTGTGCGTGTATGTGAGAATTTTCATGCCATTTTATGTTGACAACTGCAACTGTGGCACGCAAGTTCCAATTCCCTAACATTTTCGTACTCCTCTGTCCTCCCCCCCCCCCCGCCCAGTACCTATACATCTCCAGTTTTATTGAGGGCCATCAATTACGACCGCAACAATGAAACTTTTGTCTCTCTGTATTGGTTTAGATTCGAGTGTTGATTGAGTGGTGTATATTTGCTTTTGCAGTTGAACGACATTTGTATTTCCGTTTCTATTATTTTTAGTTAGTTGTAAACCTAATTTAATGTGGTTATTTAAATTGACAGAATAACAGCTAATACGTATATCAACTTCTTTTGGACAGTTGAAAACAATTTAAGAAATCGAATCATTTAATATCCTTGACAGGATTTTCTAAATTCTCTATTGTATGTGGTTACATCTTTGACTTGCAATGCCATTCCATGCCAAGCGTTGCCATCTATTTTGTGGTTTTAAGCATGCAAATGCCATTTTCAAGAGGGGGGAGGAGATGACAGCATTTTGCAAAGTCCTTTTTTGTGGCACAAGGATATGCTTCTGTCAAGGCATAAGCATCTACTTGTGAGAGGGTGTGCGTGTGTGTGTGTGTGCCCTGCTGAAGGTAAACAAACATTTCTAGCACTTTTTTCGAATTGGATTTTTCTTTTACCTCATCCGTAGACTTTTTCTGCATCCTGTTGACAATGTCAACTTCAAATGCAACTAGTTGTCGTTTGATTATGGCACTTCGGTTACGATCAACTTTCCCCCAAGGTAAGCAACACAAAAAATTTAATCTGCTTGTAAAAGCAGCAACTTGAATGAACATTGTTTGTCGTTCAACCATTAGCTGGAGTCATTTCAATTTCCATAAAAGTAAAATGTAAGTACAAACAAAATTTAATATATTCCCCGAAAAGGAAATGACGTGCTCATGTGGCCCCATTAAAATCGCGAAACGATAACATGGTCTCCTCCCCCCATTAAAGAGTTTCGTTTTTTGTAAATTTAATAAACGAAAATGCTTTCTCAAGCCTTGCCTTGCCATGCAACTCAATTAGCTTCAAAGACTTTCCAGTTTTCACATTCCTTACTCGACTTTTGCATTTCTAATTAATACAGTCGTCATGGTCGTTTTGTCCTTGAAGTTTTCTGGTTCCTTTCCTTGCCTTTTTTATTTTGCTTTTATTTCGCCTTTTCACCAGATTTTACTGCTGCTGCTGTTGTTGTTGTTCTGGAAATGAAATATCTGCACAAATTCCTAATGAATCTTTAAAATTACTCAAATGTTTGTGTGCAAATTGAACGTCAAGTTTTCCATTCAATTGATTTCAAGTGAATTCAATTTGCTTATTCTTCAATTCAATCACCAATAAATTTCAATTGCATTTAAGTTAAAATGGTTTAGTTTTGGTTCTTCACCCTCTCCCTCTTTTGTGCGAAAATAAAAGTCAAGAATTGTCATTGATAGAACGATAGAGTCGGGTAACGATTGGAAAAGGGGTTAAAGTCGAAATTTGACAATTTGCAACACTTGATACTGATTTTGTTTTTGGCAAAGTAGTTTCTAAGATAAGATCAAATTACATACAAAATGTAACATCATTTGCAGTTTATGGTACAATGAATCGGGCTTAAGATATTATCTTATAATTAAAATTGATTTTCCTTATCAATGTCAAACAAGACAATTGAATAATGGTTAAAGGATTTGTCCTTAAGGCGGGAGTCTCATTGGACAGTTTGAAGTTTAGTTATTTGAGGAATTCATTTTGAAGAGTATCAACCAGAAGTTTACCTATGGATTTATATACCCTTTCCTCACGTGAGCGACATTTATTTACTTAATAGCTATTAATCGAAATTTGCTACAGTAAGAAAAATGCTACTTAAGCTTATTCTGGTATAACGAATAACTTATAAATTTTGTACTCAGTTTATTAAATTTAAAAAATTTAATAGTTATCTCTAAAGGATTTTTAACAATTCATTTCAAACAATATTTTGTTCTTTTAAAGTTGTGAAAACTTATCTCTGTTGCTGCTGTTTCTATTGCTCTAAGGTAAATAAATTTATTTTTAATTAAAAATTTTCTTTGTAAATAAATAACATAGTGTGCAAACTAACTTTGCACCTTTCATAATCAAGTGCCTGACAAAACAGTTTTGCACAGTTATCCTTTCTCGATACGATTCCGACCGTCTATCCCAATGGATTTGAAAGTGTTTTGTGTGGCTGTTGTGACGGTTGGGGGATATTTGGGTTAAGCTTCTTAAATGTCCACGACTATGACTACCTGCCCCTGCCATCCGGATGGCAGTTCTTCTCTCTCTCTCTCTCTTTTAGTTTTGCTGCCTTGTTTCATTTCCTACTGCCAAAAGACGACAATTTTACCACACCCAACCAAATGGATTGCAATGTGGTTTTGTTTACCATTCTGCCGCTGCAGTTGACAGAAAAGTGGCCAAAAAGTTCGATAGAATTTCCCGTTTGCTTCTTATCATGTTTTTTTTTTTGTCACTATATGCGAATTATTACTTTGTGTGTGTGTGTGGGGGAAAAACTTTTTTTGAGCTGCATTTCCGTCCAAAAAGAAAAGGATTTCAATTGAAAACTTGCTTGTACTTTGAGTAGAACTTTTCTACCAGATTTCAACCAATATATGACAAAAGCATCGAACTGTAATGTTTCTGATATGTTTCTTTCTCCTATTTCGCAATTGAAGTGAAGTGTGACTAATGTGGATAACAATTTTCAGTCTTTTTTTGATAATTGCATGGCATTAGGAATTCATAAGGGAACCAGCACCAACACCATATTATCTATGACACCTTTAATGTTGAGGCTTTTTCGTATACTTAAATCAAATATGCAAAGAAACCTTGGGCACAATTAATTTTTCAGTGGAGGGAAAAAACCTTTTTGAAGTGCACAAGCCATTAAAATAATTATTGACAATGACTGCGAGTTCTGTCATTGCCATCATTTATTTAAATCGTTTCCAGCTTAATGCCACATTACGCACACACATACGAGCACACACCCACAGAAATATATATATATATAGATATATAGATATATATGTATTCTTGTATATTTTGTGTGGCACCAACTTTAAGTAAATGTCACAACGAAATTTGAGACGTAAAAGGCAAGAAATTTTCATGTGACAAGCCGACAACTTCCGACCGGATTCAAAGGGAAAGTGAAACAATGTAAAGAAGATAGCATCGAACTTTTAATTAAACAAAGTCACACACATATATATGTATATATATATACTATATAAACTTTATCACTCTTTTTTTTTGGCAACACACTAATGGCATTTGTACATATTGGCTGTCGTTTTCAAATTGGCCCAGCCACATAAAAAAAAATTGCTTGTCTGAAAGTGACATCCTGAACTAAACTAAACCAGTCTCTCTGGCCAAAATGACATTATACAATATATAACAAAGAACAAAATAACACACAAAACAACAGCAACAACAACAAAAAACATCGATCAGATTCAGGCTACTATATGGAAGGACAATGACAATGAACAGAGAATTTAACGAGGCTTTTAATGTTTTACCACATCCAGATGCAGCTTATGTGGCCAGCTTATGGGGCAAAGCTAACCACTATATAAATTAACAATACTATTTGGCAAAGAGGAGAGCTCTTATAGTGTGAAAAGGCTTAACTCTTGACATTTAAGTTGTCTTTGTTTGCCTTAAAGGGAGAGAGAGAGAGAGAGGGATTTAAAGGCTTTTATCAACAGTTTTTGTTAAGTCAAGCCCAAGCAAAACTAAAGGAATCATCTGCTAAGGACACTTTCAAGCCAAGTTAAGTAATAAAAGCTTTATTCTTTAACACCCAAATAATAGCTATAACATTTTATTGCCACAAACCCCACAGACACGCCCCTTGGATGAAGTCCAAAAAAGTACAATGGAGAAACAAAATAAGCGAAGGGGAGCAAGCAAAAAAAAAATATCTAAACAAACTGCAGCTCATTAGGGCTTCGTAAACAAGTTGACGCCCTACAGATTTTTGCTTGTCATGTGGCATGCAACATTTGCTAAATTGTTAAACATTAAATATGACATGCTTGAATAAATAATGGAAGCAACAGCTACAGTGCACACACACACATGCGACCGAGTGAAATTGAATCTGCATAAATTTAAACCAAAAAAAAGAAAGGATACCCTAAAATTAGCTGCATTTAATATTAATGAGAGAGAATTCTGTGCTTAGCATATTTGACAAAAAATTTCGTGAAAAGTGTCAACTGTTCTTCTCACCAGCTCTCTCTCTCTCCCTCTCAACACTTGGAAATTTATTGCCATTCCATTACCATTTGCATGTTTTGGCACTTGCAGTCATCGTGCGGAGTAGTCCCAATGCTCAAGTCGCAAAACTTTACCTTGCCACACGTATTTATCCAGCAATTTTGCGAGAGCACCCAATGTTCTGACAACCTGGCGTATGCGTAATATCAACATAAATTGTAATTTTACCTCTCCCCCTTGAATAATCTCACATGCTTTGGGGGAGGCAGGATGCATTAAGAACGATTTTCACACACAGCTCGCAAATATTTATGCAATGAGGACAACGACAGGATGAGTAAAAAAGATAGAGAGTGAGAGAGAGAGAGAGAGAAAGGAAAGCCACAAAATTTTCGCTTAACAAATATTGTGGTTTAAAGTGGTTTACTCATTCCTTTAACCTTACTTATACGCATCCGCTTTTCCAAGTTACAAACATTTGCGTGTGTTAAGCAACTTTTTGCCTCTTGCCGGTTGCCGCTTAAGCTGGCATTTTAAGGTTCTTCTTGCATAATTATTAAAATTTTTTTTTTTATTTGAAAACTTTTATAATTTACAAGCAGGCAATCGATTGAAAGAAAACCAAGTAATTGGGAGGGGCTGAAGTGCCTGTGGGGCGGCACATAAAATAAGTTTGCCCCACCGTCTTGGGTATAGGCTGAGACAATCAAAAAAGTTTTCTTTTCCTTTATCCTTCCGCCTTCACTTTGGTTCTTCATCGACAGCTGTGTGTTTTCCTTTTGTGTTGGCCTGAATAATGAAAGCAAGCAATGGAATCATTTGCCATAAGCTGTGAGCATAAATTTAAATGAAAATTGAGTGTAAAAGTGCAACAAACAGCAGCAGTAAAGAGCTCAACGAGAAGGTAAAATAATGAAAAAGAAAAACTGTTTATGCTCAACATGGCGTATGATTAATGCAATGACGAAGTTAAGCCAAGCAAGCAAACAGTGAGTGAGTGCGTCCAAGTGTCGCCATCATGGCGTGTAAATATAATATATGAAAGCCAGGTCGTTGTCGGGGTAACCGGGTGGTAGCCGGGGTAATAAATGGTAGAAAAAACTTAACTCCACTGAGGACCAGTGTTTGACCTGTTTCTCTGTGTGTGTTTGTGTGTGTGTTTACATGGAGCACAGATTGAAGGATTCTTCACTTAAACTGTTATTGAAACACTAACAAAACCTGTCAACATGTGTTCTCATTTAGCGAGTGATGCCTATGTTTAGTTTGAAAATCACAACAGCTGCCAAGCTTGATTTCTGGGCAAAATGCACTTTAATGATTACACCTTCACTTAAGCCAATCAATATAGCAAACTTCCCTAGGTAAACTGCTATATATGTATACCTGCTGCTGCACCTGTCGATTGTCGCACTAATTAGCTCTGGTACGGATTCTGGTCCTGACATTACTTGAACCACACTCACACACACAGAGAGAGAGAAAGAGAGAGAGAAAGGGAGAGTGAAGGTTCCTTTTTGACTTTGGTTTTGCTCATTAAAAGCTGCTGATGGCTGCCAGCTAGGTAACTTGGCTCAATTTCGACAGCAATTTGTTGGCTAATTGTTTACGTTATTTTTTTTTTCCTTTTACTCTGTCTTTCGCTTATTTTCAAGCACTTAAAACTAATTACAGTAGCAGGAACCGTTCTTATCCCTAATACATACATACATTTATATATACATACATGTATATGTATGTATGTCTATATACTTATATTATGCCATATAATAAGAGTTTATTGCCGGGTACATGTAGTTAATGTTGACAAAGGCCATAGCAAAACATTTTCATGTTACTTTTCTTGTGTACCATCATTTTTATGAAGTCATCATTGGCCATACATGGCGTATGAGTAATCGCCCACTACCGCCTAAAGGCAACAGGAGGGCCAGGCGCATAAACATAAAACTGATGGATTTTCTGTGCTACCAAGCCCAAAATTGATAAATATTGAAAAAAATAAAGGAGAAGAGTATTTAATGTTTCATATCATATTGCAGGGTATTATGAAGCATATACGACTTTCAATAAAAGTTGTAAAACTAAACTAAAAAATGTGTAAAACTCTGTAACAAAATAAAAATAAAATTTTTTTTATATAAAGATTCAAAATATTTTACAGGGTATTCAGTCATTCCATACACATTTTTATATATATATACTTTTGTTTGTATTTTAAATGACTGAAATAACAAAAAATAATGCCCCCAATCGCAAAAATTATGTGTTTGTTATTCATAAATCAAATGAATTAAAGCGCTTTAACTGAAAGGTAAAATAATTCAATCAACTAGGCAATCTACTTCTTCTTCTTCCTCTGCTGACTAATCAAATGTGGCTAAAAAATTGCTTCATTTTCTACTTTATATAGCACATCAGTTGGAAAATTACTTTTTCATCCAAAATATTCATTCATTTTATTTCATTCATAAAGTTTCATTTCATTTTCTGTTGAAGATTCATTTTTTTTTTTATCTCCTAGCCGCGTTTTGGTTTTGCCCATATTTCAATGGCCAATTAAGAGCTTAGAGCCATGCTTACCCAACCCACCACGCCCATTCACTTGAAGGCCTAATGCAGAAAACGAAAAACAAAAACAATAACAAAAAAAAAGGCAGTAAGCAAAAACGTTTCATAAAATATGCACAGACAGGCGGCAGTCCATGATGATGGCTCATTGTTTGCTCTGGCACTATGAGGCTTTGGATTATGTTGAATTTTCCGGGTATTTTGTTGCTTTTAGTTTGGTTTGTTATTATTATTACTGTTGTTGTTGTTGTTGTTCCACAGCGGAGATTTGATATGGAATCTGTGAAAAGTTTTTCCCACTTTTTTTTTTTAGAGATTTCATATGGAAATCTCTACTCATTTTCTGTGGTTCTTCATTCATTATTATTTATATATTTTTTTCTTTCTGTGTGTGTGTAATTTGTTTGCCAACAATTTATAATTGAATCTTGAAGTACTTAAGATATTTATTTTTTTTTTTTTTTTAATTAGATTGAGAAAAAAAAGTTTTTGCATTTCAAATGGCATTACACACTTGCCATGATTTATATAAAATATATAGAAAGAAATATCCATTTAAAATGCCAGACACACACTTTTCTAATCAAAAGTTTCATGGCCGCAAATCTATGGTCGAATAAATTTTGTGGAATAATTTTTAGTTTGGTGGTAATTAAAATGCAATTCAACACACACACACACACAACACAGATGGTGTATACACACCCACACACAACATATTTACACAAATGTATAGAATAACCATAGAAATGCAGTTTTAGATATATAATTATAGTTCTGTGTGTAGATACAAATGACTCTGGGGATAGGAATTGACAGCATTTTATGCAAATTACTTCTCGATTGTGTTAATAAAATGTGTTAAACTATGCTACCAGAAAATTGAGAATTAATGAAGCATTTAATGACTGAAAACCAATTGATTTTCATTTGCCATGTTTAATCTTTATTACTCTATACACATATATATAATTTCTATTATATAGATTAAAATTCTCTAACATTTGACTCTTCTTAGTTGACGTTCACAAAGGTAACATAAAACTGATATAAGCCAACCAATAAGTAATACTAACCAAGCCAAACGCATTGAATCCATATCGAGAGCTTTAATTGTCAGTTCATTGTTAATAAGATGAACATATCCAGCTTTCATTGCATCATTGAAATCCGAAATTAGCCAGTGTTGTATAAGACCCATTTCCTGAATCTTCATAATGAAATATTTTAAAAGCGATTCGAAATGTGAATTATTTCTCATGGGATAACCAATCACCGGTGATCCTAGGCAAGCTGAGGAATAACGAAAAATGGGCTTTAAAGCATATTGTTGTTGTAACTTTAAAAATTCCCAGCGTTCCAATGTGAAAGGATATGCATAGCTGCGATTAAAGCTAAGCAATGCCGTGACCTGCTCACTGGCATTGACACCCACCAACAGGCGCGATACTTGGTCAACTAGCGATGGCTTTACATGACGCAACACGGTGGTGAACTCGTAGTCTTTAACCAAAATCTTTTGTTGCTTTTCAATTACTTGCTCCATGCTATCCACTTGCTCGTCCACTACTAGTGTGGTGAGGAAACTTCCCAGTTCATTGCCATACCAATTTGTTACGAGGAACCCCAAAATGGATAATTGAAGGGCCACCAAAATGTAACGCCAAGTCGGTTGATATGTTCTCATGGAGCTGCTGATGAAGAGTAAGCAACTCAGACTCTCTAGGAAACTTCGGCTCAGACTTCTCTCGTGACTGAAGCCATACAATATAGCACTTATGTAGATTAGTGCGAGAAGGAGGAGTAACCAAGTGCCCCATTGGAATGGCCTGAGAAGATACATAAACCGTGGTATTTCATTCCTTACGGGCACAATCAAACAATTTGTGGCCACAAGCAAAGGATAACTAAGGTCACCCCTAGGCCAATCCACATATGCATGTACCGAGATTTCAATCTCCTTCTCTTCAATCATGTGTAATATCCGGCTCATATTAACACTTTTCGTTGGGGAACGATCTCCGCCAGCATTTTTGATATGTAGTGTAGCATTGAAATGTTCCAGGAATTCCATAAATAGGCGATAGGCGAATCCTCGTATACAACGTTTATTTGTATAATTATCTCGTACAAAGAATACACGAGGCAAATCATTCTCAATGGGTGTGGACACAGTATATCCTTGAAAATTCCTTAATCTACGTGGGAACAGACGATTGTTCCCCTCCATTTCGATCTCAAAATACCGTACCTTTGGATATGGTGTATAGCCATAGAGTCTCTCTTTATAAGCGACCAAAACATTCATAAATTGCAAATCCCAAAACCTTTCAAATATCTTTATGAGAGCCTTTGGTGATCCGCTCCTTTCGGATGGGAGGGATAGGATGAGGCGACTCTGACGCAAGTGCCATAGACGTTTATCCAGATGATACCAAATTAACTCATCACTACTTCGACAAAAAAGTAATGTCAGAGCAGAGGAATTTGATATTTCATAGGCCAACAAATCCGAATCCTTGGGTTGCTGAGCGGTGGTAAACATATAAGTGGCTACTTCCAAATCAACATGAAGCCAACGAATCAATTTTGATAGCTCCTGATCATTGACATGACGACCCTTAAAGATGGGTGTATTGGTCCAAGTTTCCGAACCATTGGCAAGAACTTGCAAAATTGAGCGTATGAAAGTCATATTATGGGACGAGCACAAACACCACAATCCACTCCCAGTCCAGAAGTAGATGGAATTAAGTAATAGTGAGAGACTAACAAACGTTGCTGGAGTCATGACTCCAAAGAGTAGACTGTTTACATGACCCAAAGTTTGAAGGGTTTTTTCATAGGGCAAAGCGTTTGGGACTAAGATTAGTTGATTTAATTCAATCTAATTGAAAATGATTGCTCTTATCTAGTACCCAATATCTGGCTAATATGGCGAAAAGGCGATAAAAAAAACACTAAACAAAGTGAGAAAATTATTTCTATGTAGAAAAAGGGAATATTACTATTTAATAGGAATATTGAACATTTTATTAGTTAGACCCACTAAGAATCAGTATTATATAGTTTAATATTAAGAAGGATATTATGTCAAATTATAATATTGAACTACAGTTCCAACTGACTTTGGTAGATTTAAAATGGAATTCCAATTGTATAAAAAATTCCGTTGGCAGCTCTGCATCATTGCCGGTCTTCTTCTGACTATCGTCAAAACTATCGTTGTCTAGATGAGGTTATGCCTAGCAAGGGTTGCCAGATCAATTGTTACAAATTGAATTTCACCAAATAAGTAACTGAAATCATTAGTTTAGTTTTCTTTTAATTCAGTTTTCACTGTATGTCAATTAATTAATATAATTAAATGTGACTTGAAATTAGCTAAGCCACTTTAACAATATTCCTTTGATGTCGCCCACGCATTCAATTAAGTTGTCAAATGTGGTTTAATGAATGAATTGTATTAATTAAGGTTTACGTTTTTAGTTAAACTAAAATTACATGTATACATATACACATATCTAAGTTAAGTGGGCGTGTCATGTTAAGCCTTTACATTGAGTACACTCTTTGTTTGTCGCATTGACCCTGAGAATGTTCTATGTATGAGGGTGGCGTACCAAGGACCAAGGACAATTGCTATTATCTGCGTATTTGCAGTTAATTTGCTTGGAAGTGAAAGTGTCTTTGTTTGTTTTGTTTTACCTGCAGTTATTTAAATTATTTAATTGTTATTGTTATTGTTGCTGTTGTGTTTTGTACTGTTCTGTTTGTGTCTACCCGCAGCATATTTACATTTGTGTTTATATTTGGCTCAACAACACAACACAACAACAGCCAACAGAGACAAGGACAAAGCCAAAGTCAAGAGTTGGTGGAAAAACATTTTCATTTTTTCTTTTTATATATCTCAATTTGTTGTGGTTGTTGTTCATATCTCGTCAGCTTTATGGTTTTCTCCTCCCTTGGCTCTCACACTCTCACTTTATTATTGCGAAATGCATACGAAGGACATAAAGATAGGGAATATGAAATATAAGAAATAAAAGACAGATCAGAAAATTGCATTTCATTCAAATATTTGGCAAAAGCATACATGTATGAATATGTGTGCTCATATACGCATGTGTGTGTATGTTTGTTAACTTGGCCCAATTGCCAGCCTATTATGTCTGGACAAGTTGATAAACTCCTCGACAAACTTGTTTGCCTCACAACTTTTTGTTTGTTCGCTTGCTTGCCTGTAGTTCTAAGGGGAAAGTTGCTTCTAGTGCGATGTCTACATTTTGCAGTTATTTATCACCTCTTACACTTTGGTCACGCAAAGCCATACCCTATGTCCTGACCTCAGAGCCACAACCTAGCCACCTAGCACATGTCCTCCATTCTCTTGCTCTTGCTCCTCTTATTCCACTTGATTTCACTTCACTTCACTTTACTTGGCTGTGCATGCAAAATGTTTTGCCATTTGGCGGGAAACTCAACGACACAAAACGCCAAGTGCACGTGCTTATGAACAATTATTTATGCAAAAAGATACCAAAGGAAGTAAATATAACCAAAAAATAAAAAAGTATTGTGAAATATATAAATATATAAATGTAGTATATTTACAGTTGGCAAGACCTAAAGACTATGCTAAAAACAAGCAACTGTAATAAATTGTTTTCTTGCCATTTATTGAGCATATTTTCATGTCACTTTTTACTTCTTTTAAAAAAATTTCAAATATTTCAATAAATAAAGCACTCAATTGTGTTGTTTATTGCGTATATCTTTTCTGTCTTTTTTGCTGACTGAATTCAATATTCTACTTTCTAATTTCATCATTTATTTTGCTCGCTTCTGTATAACTTTTCTTTACAAACTTTTCCCCGGATTTGCCCTTTTATACCCTAACACAAGAGCATCATCAGCTGTTATATACCTCACAGTAGCATTAAGGACACAAAGTTCAGCACTTTCCTCCTTATTAATCAAGAAATGCCTAAAAAAAACTCATTTACTAGATTTCGTTATTTTCTGAAAGTATTTTCAAGTTGTTTGTCCTTTTTGAGAGTGTTGAACAAACTCAAAGGGTATCTAAATTTTGTGGTGTTAAGGTCACTTAGGAATACCTTTTTTTCATTCCAATTGCAATTTAACACACAATACACAACAAAAATTACATTTGGGAGGGGTGTCTGCGGCCTGACACCTACACCTACACACAAACAGATAGCAGCCAACATCCTTGGTGTCCTGTTTCTGACACAAAAGCACATTCAACTTGACAGGCCGAGGCTTAGAGAGAGAGAGAAAGAGACAGAGTGAGAGAAACCTCATCACCATAAAACTTCAAACTTTTTTTTTGACAAAAAAAAGTTGCCCGAATTCCGCATTTATTTTATACAATTTTTTTTTTCTTACTCTTCGCATTTCTGCTGTATAATATTTAAATAATAAATGAATATTTGTCAGTCGGAGGGAGGTCAACCATTTGGAAAGTAGCTGACAAGTATCTGAAGGAGCAGTATACTACTACTGGAGAAGGGGGCAATAGTAGATTGAAGAATAAATCACTTTAATGTCTCAGTTGCAGCTCATTATTGCTGTTGTTGTTGTTGCTGTTGCTGTTGCTCTTCCTTGTTGTTGATCTACTTCGTCTGGCAGCATTTTTCATAGGGATGTTGTGCGGCTTCCGTTTCCTCTGCTTGTTTTATTCTATTTTTTTTTTTCTTTCCCTTCTTTTTTGTTAGCAACTATCCCTAGGACATATTGTTGACATTATTGTTGGCTGTTGCTGGTGATGTTGCTGATGTTTCCCCGTTGTTGTTCTTGTTGTTGTTGCTGTTGTCTGTCGCGTGCAAATGTAATTGGTTTAGCTTGCAGTTTAACTTTTGCTACTGCACTTGAAAGTAATGAAATTTCATGGCATTCGACTCTTATGACATTACGTATACGTAACGTAATTCCTGCTGCCGCTGTTGTCCTTGTCGTATACGTAATGTGTTTTATTTATGGGGCAAGCAAGCTGACGCTGCTGCCGCCGTTGCTGCCGTTGCTGATGTGGCTGCTATCCCATCAATCCGTATCTTCCATATATATCAATGTAATTGCATTCACTTGCTCTTCTGAACGAAAGACTTAATTAATTGTTATTCCATTGAATTTCAATTAAAGGCCATTTATCATACAGACACTTGGTAAATTAGCAAAAACCACAAAATGCTCTTCAGAAATGAGGATACAAAATGAAAGTAAAAATTATAAAATATATTGGCAAATTGTTATTTATGGAGCTCTGCAGGTATAAATTATGGCAAAGTATCAAACTTTTCGTATTCATGATAACATGTTTAAAGTAAGAGATATTCGTTCGTTTTAAACCCAAATAAAGATAGCGTAAAACTTGAACCATTTGCAAAAGAGTTTCTTATCGCCTGCAAGTTGGCAAAAACTCTTAAAGCCAAAAGCAATTTTTCATTCTTTATATTTATTTTTTGTTTAGATATTTGATGAACACATTATTGAATCAAGATTAACTATTCACAAGTCTCTCAGTTGTTACTTCAATCCAAATTTGCTTTTCCAACTGCCAGCTACTAAAACTTGTTTTATCTCTTGTTTTATTCAACTCCCACTACTAAAACATAAATTAGCTGATGTAATGTTTCTTCATTTTTTTTTCCATTCTTTCTTTGCTAAAAAATGTTGAATGCCTCTCCTGGGTGACTTCAAGCTGTATTAATGTGCTACTTGTTGATCTGCGGCCAAGGATATAAAAGTAAATAAGCAACCGAGCATAAATAGTGACACTTAAAGAGCCAATAAACATTAAAGTAAATGGCATCAAAATGAAACAAACGAAAAGAAGAAGAAAAAAAAACAGGAGTAAAAGCAAAATTCGTTGCCAAGACATATCATTGAAATTGTGCGGAAGCGCAAATTGTTTTTGGCAAACTTGCGAAGGACACAAACTGTATCCTGTCTCCAGTGTCTGTCTCCATAATTTCAACAGCTGTCAATTCAGAGCCAATATATATACGATTCGACTGTAGCGTTCGCCATATAATCGCATTGAGCCAATAAATTTGCCATAAGAGAGAGTGAGAGGAATGGCAATGGGAATGGCATAATATTTATAAGTATCTCTGGACTCTAATGTTTACGTTTCTTCAAAACGCGTCAGCTGCAAGTATATATTCCCAAAAATAAAACTCAAAATGTTTAACGAAAACAACAACAAAATATAAAAATGCACACTCCTCTCTCGGCAACAAATTGAATTGTCAAATACAAGTGCAGCTGGATCCCTTTTTTTGATTTCGGCTCGTTCTCAAACGGCCGGAACAAAGAGATTCGAACAAAAGGACTGAACAAAACTGACAGCTAATTGTGCGCTCAAGTGCCTAAAGAAGGACATGAATGCCTTCTGCCTGCCAGCAATTGAAATTAAATCACAAAAAGAACCCCCCCCCCACCACCAAAAAAAAAATAGACATACAAGAGTACAAAAATCAATGCTATGCAGGCGAATTGCCTTACCCTTTCATTCCCTTTCACTCCCGCGCCATTGCAGATATGAATTTGCGTTTACTTCCATGAATTTTGGCTATAAAATGCAGAGCCATAGACCCAAAAACCTGTACACACTCCAAATCTTTGCCAACAAATCAATGCCAAATGGAATTGTGTCAAAAGTTTTACTTAGAATTTCATTTAAATTTTGAATCTTTTGCGGAAATGTCTTCATTTGCCTTGAAACTTTATTGCAGCTTATGAAATCTAATTTCAATAGCCACAAATTGCCAAAAACTAATAAAAGGTAAAACTTTTTTTCCCCAAACCAAACCTAGCAAGTAACCAACCAACCAACCGGCCAATTAGTGGTAAAGTTAAGCCTAGTCATGGCCAACTATCTAGTTATTTTGGTCTATCTAAAGCCTTTAACAAACTTTGACTTTATATACAGAAATAATTGCTTTTAGGTAAGTTTTAATGCTTTAATTTGCTGAACTTGATAAAATAAAGTCTATATAAATCAAATGCAAAATGCATTTGAGAGAAAAGAAGTTTAAATTTTTTTCTTACTTGTAATGAAAACTGTTTACATACTTTCCAAATTGTTGAAAATTTACTAGCCATATAAAAAATACTTTAATCATTATGCAAAGGAATTTGATTTTAAGCTTCAACTTTGTTTTGTAATGCTCTTTGTATAAACCGATTTGAAATTTATATATATATTCTGATACTGTCACTAGAGTGCACTTGTTTTGGTTTAATGTTCCTGGTAGTTTTAACTTTGTTTTACAATTTTTCGCATTTTTTTTTTTTTTTGTTTTTGTCAAGTTGAAACTTTTCAGCAGCTCATAAACACTTTCTATATCTAAGTAACTTTTGCCCTGAACAGTGGAATGCATAAAAAAGAGCATTTTTGGACAAGGCGGAAGCCTCTAGCTTTTGATCATAAGTTTCCACTTTAAATGCTATTTTTAATGCAAAAGTTTATGGATATAGTTATTCTTCTTGTTGTTGTTGTTGCCATTTCAATTTTAAAGTTTTACGCATAAATTTTCAGAAACCTAACGACAAAATAACAAGAACAACAAAGTTGCATTGGATTTACGTTTGCGTTTCCGTTTCCGCTTAGATTTATATATAAATATTTTTTATTTTAGTTTCCTTTATTTTTGTTTTTGTGGTCTGAACTTAGACCTCGTCAGGGAATTGAATAAAAACTCAGATTTTTAAGCACATTTTGCAGATGGCAAAAAAAAATAAAAATATTCAACGGACCCCTTAACCCATTTATATTGAATTTACTGCATTATCCTAGTCCATGGCTGACTGCAACAATTTCGTAATCAGATACGGGCCCCAATTTTTTGACTTCAACACACATACAGGATACAATTCACCACTTGAACCAGGAGAGAGTAAAGACATAAGAGAGAGATTTTTGTGAAATTCTCTCTTAAAATTTTTTGCGTGGGCGTTGAACAAATGTTGCCAGGAAGTGGCAACATGTTGCCAGTCATAAAGTACTCAACAAAAGTTAAGTTGTCAATGCCGCATAAATGTTAGAGGAAAGGTAAGACTTCAATTCAAATGATTTTCAGCAAAGTCATACAAAGTATGTATTTTGACTGGCCCTCCTAGGAATTGAAATTTGTACTTTGCCTCGTCATCTGATATGCATGAAGGGAAAGACTTTGTACATACATAGTAGGTAGAATATACATATAGAGAAGGACTATAGTGGATACAGTAAGAGGTGTAGGATAAAAAGGTGAGTAATGGTCGTCGAAGCATAGAACCAATGTAGCTGTCGGCGGCGGAGGGATATGCCTTAGGAGAGAGGTAATGGTAATGGTTTTTGGGTATTTGAATTTTATTCAGAGCTTGGCAGGTGGCCACATTCGATTGATTTATACGCACCGACATACATACTATATATGCTGTGTCTGTGTGTAAGAGAGTGTGGGTAGTGTGCGTCTGTTCCCATCGTTGTGTGTCCAACTAAACAGAACACAAAGCAAACATCGAGAGCCTAACCAACGAGTCTCTAAAGAAGAGAAATAGCTTTGAGCTCAGTTTGCGATTCTCCACAATGACCTGCATAGATTGGTCCGCAGGAAACTGCAAAGTTCAACACAAAATTTAGCTGGCAGCTGTGCACAAAATTATAAAAGAACGATGATAACTTTGTAAATACCCTAAGAAATAAAGTTACATATGGGCAAAAGGCAAAAAAAAAAGAAGATCATTCTTAAATGCTCATAAGTAAGTGAAAATATAAAATAGGCACGCAATTGTAGAGTTCTCAATACAAGATTTGCCCTTATATAAATGAGTTTGAACTATATATAATCACATTTTTACACTTACAAATTGACAATAAAATCATTAAAACTCTTTCCAATTTAATGGTTAAGAACTTGTATACACCATTTTCAGAATGAATATACCTTTTAATTCTTTTTATTGACCAAATTTAAATGTAATTACACAAACAACCGGCTGCTGTCTGGAATTGCTTTAACTTTCTTTCTCATCTTTTTTCCCCATTTTTCTTTTCCAGCATATTGCCTGTGATTTTACTCAAAAGTAAACCAGAAAAAAAAGAAATAAAAGCGGAAAAAAGAAACTGCCAACTATGCCAGTTTCTTTTTTCTCTCGGTGTTGCCATGGCTTATAAGGAATTTTCCTTCTGGTTCGCTCTGGTTGCTGGTTGCTTTATGCAGCCTTTTTGCCAAGTTAATTATGCGGCGGCCGCTGCTAGTAACCAAATATGTAGCATGCTTTTAGGGCTGCTTTGGGAATGTGGCCGCCCCTGGCATGGGAAAGGCAAAGAATTGGTATAATCAGAGTTTATGTATTGCTTTTGTGATTTGTTCAAACATAGTAGCTTTAGTTTTTACAATTCACATGCCAAAATGTTTTCCTAGTGCTGCCGAACAGGTAAAAAGTTAGTTTTAATTCTATCGTAACGAAGATTAGTTGTAACTAGCAGATGTTAAAATTTATTTAAATTTAGTATTTTTTTTTCGAATTTTATCGAGTCGTTCAAAATTTATTATATATTATGGCTTGCATAGGTATCAATGGATTTGGACGTATTGGCCGCATCTTTTTGCGTCAGGTCCTGCTTCGCAAGGATGTCAAAGTAATGGCAATTAATGATCCTTCAATGGATCCCAAGTATGCGGCTTATATGCTCCGTCATGACTCGACTCATGGAATATATAATCATAAGATTTCTCTGGAGGGCAACAGTTTGATTGTGAACGGTAAGAAGATAAAGATGTTGCAAGAAACCGATCCCAAGAAGTTGAAGTGGGGTGATCTGGGTGTCAAGACAGTAGTGGAATGTACAGGTCTGTTTACAGACCTAAAGAAGTGTCAGGTCCACTTGGATGGCGGGGCCGAAAAGGTCATTATATCTGCTCCATCGGCTGATGCTCCTATGTTTGTATGCGGCGTTAATCTGGAAAAATACAATTCCGATATGAAAATTATATCGAATGCTTCCTGTACCACCAATTGTCTGGCTCCAGTGGCCAAAGTGGTGCATGATAAATTCCAAATTCTTGAGGGACTGATGACCACAGTGCATGCAGCCACTGCCACACAGAAGATTATTGATGGCCCCAGCAGAAAGCAATGGCGAGATGGACGCAGCGGTATGTGCAACATAATTCCAGCTTCCACTGGAGCGGCCAAAGCAGTTGGTAAAGTTATTCCGGATTTGAATGGCAAGCTAACGGGTATGGCTTTCCGTGTGCCAGTGCCCAATGTATCGGTTGTTGATCTCACCTGCCGATTGAGTAAACCGGCAAAAATGGATGACATCAAGAAGGCTATTAAAGAAGCAGCCCAGGGTCAATTGAAGGGAATTCTTGGATATACCGAGGAGGAAGTAGTCTCCACTGATTTTAATGGATCCACACTTTCATCCATCTTCGATGCCAAGGCCTGTATTGCCCTGAATGACAACTTTGTCAAGCTTATCTCTTGGTATGATAATGAGACCGGCTATTCGAGTCGCCTCGTGGATCTTATACTGTATACCGAAATAGCGGACCAGTGTGCCGAGGAGAAGCTGAAGAGAGAATGCGCAGATAGGGAACTGCAAAAGAAATGCGATGAGCAGGCCCTTAAAAAGAAGTGCGCAGAGGAGGCACTTAAAGAGAAATGCGCAGAGGAGGCACTAAAGAAATGCGAGGAAGAGGCCCTTAAAGAGGAATGCGCAGAAATGGCAAAGAAAGAGAAATGCGAGGAAAAAAAACGTCGTGCCGAGGCACTAAAGAAGAAATGTGAAGAAGCTGCCAAGAAGAAAGAGGATCCATGCAAAAAGAAATAAAATTTGAATTCAGTCGGAACGATTACGATTAGGCTATTATTTCTATATTATAAAGAATAATAAATTTTATGGAATTAAATCTTAATTAAACTTAGTTTATATCTTTGGCTTAAACATTACTGGAGCTTCTCTGAAACTGCACTGAAGAGATGCTCATAATCTCATTTTCCATGCCCTGTTCTATGCCCAATCCATCACCGGCATTCTGATGATGATCGGCCTCAACCACGATGTCATCCAATGTTGGAGTCTTGATACGATTGCGTATAATGAGATCTCTTTCGGCGGCTGGCTGCAAATGTAGAGGATTTGTGGCAAGCTCGTCGCCCCCAACAGATGATCCCACAGTAACGCCACCCACTGTTCCACCCTGCAAGCCCAAAGTCATATTGACTTTAGCATGTTGACCTGCAGTGAGCTCACTGCTAGGTGGCACATTTTCAATAGTAGGTGGCGGTGGACGCAGACGTGCAGGATCTAGAAGAGAGTGCATCTTGGTCTGTTTGCGCGGAGTACGGGCAGGTGAAGCTTTCCTTGAATTGTAGTTTTTTAGTTGTTTGGCTCTAAGAATACAAGAAACAATATAAGCTTGGAGTTTTTATAAGTTTCAGGTTAATCTTGACTTACGCTTCTAAAAGCTTTAGCAGCAAATGATGATAGGCTTCGTACTCATCCTTGCCAAACTCATTGGGATCGTGACGAGCATGCTCATACATATCGCAGTACTGGTGGATCATTCGTTGACCAGCCCCATTAAGAGTAACCGACAAGGTGGTCAGTAGAAAGGCTCTCAAACTCTCATGGGCATGCCGAGTGCTGCCATCCGCTCGTGCAATTTCCGATTCCAGCAATTTTACATCATCCACCGCTTTCATACGGTGATAGTAAGGAGGCCTTTGAGTTTCGTCCTGGTCCGGCTGCACTATGTACTTGTCACCATCGTTCCATAGCAGTTTCGGTTCCTGTGCTATCTTTTGTATGCAATCCAATCTACGCTCAATTTCCCGCCGCAAAGCCTTCTTGGCATCGTTTCCCACTTGAACGTGTGGGCCACGGCGACCTCGTAATTGGAATCTCACAATTTGACGCTTGGCGAATATGAACAGCATGGAGAAAGTAAGAACCCCGCCACTAATGATGATAATTATCATCACACCCGAAAGCTGTTCCATCTTGGCAATCTAAATGGCCAACGCCTTTTGATCACAAGAAATAAACACAAATTAGATTTTTCTTGCTCTAAGAAAAATACACAAAAACTCTCTGTTTGGGTTGAACAGCTGATTAGTGATGAGAGCATTATTTAGTGATGGCAATCATTTATATACGTTACTTTTTAAACTAGTGATGTGAAAAGAGCGCGGCATTTCATTTGGAATTTAAATAATTCGTTTTTTAATTGATCTAAACAGACTAGAACAAATTCAATTTGCTGTTTGGTGGTGTCAAAGTGTAATAAAAAAATATTTACATGCTTAAAAAATAAATCCTTGCTTGTGGTTGTCCAGTCTCTTTGGCTGCTCCAATCTTCTTTCTCAATATCCTTATAATTGATTCAGATTCTGTCTCATGTCCAGGGATAATTGTTGCTAAACAAGACGGTTCCAACCAGACCATAGCCCATACACCAAATGACCAATGCTCCCGCCTTTGAACACATTGACAACTGTGCTAATGTCTTTGGCATGTGATCGGCGGCGAACCAATAAAAAATGGGCGTCGCCGATGCCAGCAGGCGCGTGGAAACTTGAATGTGAACATACAGAGTGCAGATAAAGGTTAAAAAGCCCGCATGAAGAACAAATGGCAAAATAACATTGTCCTTTACAAAATCACGATAATTGCTAGGATTAAGCTTCGACCACAGGCGGGGTACGACATCCCGCATGTAATCAAAGCAGTGCCAGTGCATGAACATGAGCATTGGTAAAGCTAAAAGAAAATTTGGCAATTGCTTCCATTGGTAATAACGTAGAAAGCCCACTTCCCAGTAATGAGACTGCACGTAGGTGTATGGAAAAGGCAAAGTGTACGCGCACCAGGGTGATCCCGCCGATCCTTGGCCGGAAGTCAGATAGTTTCTTTCACGAGCATAGTCCAGAATGTGTTGAGGATGTTCTACCTTGACGGAGGGTAAGCAATAGAGGCGGTAAATGTAAAAATAATACGTTTGTAAAATTCCCAAGGCCATCAACAGCGTCAGAGTCATTTTGATTGTATGCCAGTAGTGATTAGAGCTGACCCATAGTAGCAAATGCCGAGCAAAAAAGTATATTGGGAATCCCAGAGTTAGCAAACCATTGGATCGGCAGAGCAAGCAAGCCGTTAAGGCCAGACCCAATCTGGCCAGGCGGAATCCTTGTCCATTCCGGGACCTGACGCACTCGAGCATTAGATAAAAGCTGGTATAAGCGAACAAAGGCTCCGAGTACGTAGCACTGAAGAAGATCGTGGCCGGATTGAAGCAGTAAATAAGAGCGGCATTCCAGCTCTTGTTTGAGTCATTGAAAACCTTTTGAGTCAGCTGATAAAGCAAATTCGCAGACTCACAAAACAACCACAGATTCAGTATCACAGCAATCAGCAAAGTAAGGCTCTCCTGGGAAAGGGGAACGCCTAGATGAAGACACGCTTGGGCCACATGACGCACTAACACCGGATAAAGTGGATAAAAAGCCAGCGTATTCTCGTAAGAATATAAATTGTTAGCTATGTGTAAAAAGTATTCCCCATCCCAGTGTCTCAATCCGCCCAGACAATGATTGATCAGCTTGTCCAACACGGGAAATGCCGCTGTTGTTGAGTCGTTACTCCATCCGTCTCCACTTCCGCGGGGCATGCGAAAGACATCAGGTTTATGATCGATTACCATCCAATTCGACACCAGCTGAACAATAAGTACTATGAGACGACTGGACAAGGCCAGCTTAGTCACTTTTAAAGTCATCGTCTCTGATTGTCTGCAAGAGGTAATGTGGGAGTGGGGTGAAGTCATTTAGCCATGTGATTCATTGTCTTGTTCTAGGCATTCTAAGCCGGTGCTTACCTTAAACGATATATTTATGCACTCCTGTTCGGATGGAGCACTGAGCTGATTATCGATGTTGGTGTTCTTAGAGTCATATGTGAGCAATATTGGCGCTCAATTGAATTGTGTGCGACATTTAAATCAAATTTTCAAAATAAAAACTTTTTATTCTGTTTGGCCTACTCTTCTTCTTCTTCTTCTTCGGAAACAGTGCCGTAAAATTTAAATTAAGTGTTGGGAAATATCCGAATATTGCACTACAGCTGACATAAAGTCGAACAGTCTGGCAACGCTATTGCCAACTCACCAAAGCGGAGCGAAATTAGTTGTTCTGGCGGCATTTTGTGTACACACTGGTTCTTGTTTCCCACTTTTGTTTATGACAATTTGTTTAATTTTATATTAAATTTCAATGCTTTCTGACCATGCCGAACAGCTGCAAAAAATCAGAGACCATAGGAAATGGTGTCTCCACACCGGTGCGGACACGCAAGCGACGTCGCCAAAGCCTGGACTCGGAACTTGCCGAAAATAATGCACTAGAAGATGTCAAAGAAATTGACCGCCGCCTGAAGAAGGTGGCCCAAGATAATGACATTACCTCCGAAGCAATGCAAAAGGTGGTAAGAGCTGTCGTGCGCAATGAGCATCTTCTAGCCCTAGTCACTCTTAAAGCAGAGGATGAGGTGGCTAAAGAAAAAATGGAGCTGGAGCGCCGGAGTGCTATTATCATAACAGATACTCCATCGGTGCTCAAGTTAACCAGAGCCAAGGCTAGGGAACTGAATTGTACGCCTAATATAACACTGCCATCACTTAATGAGGCGCCCACAGATGGACTCGAGGCCTTGATCCATGAAGATTTGCAATCGGATGATGAGGACGAGGAGTATACGTTTAAGGAGGATGATTTTCATGTATGTAAAATGTAAATCCGTTTGAAAAACTCCTTGACATTGTCTTTTATATTTTTAGTCTGATGATGAGGGTAACACAACAGCCTCGGACATTGATTCAAATCCATGCACGCCTCAGACACCACTTACGGCTACTGAGGAATCTCCAATAAAATTGACGGCCGATGGCTGCTTTAAAGTTCCGCTTGATCCACCAGGAAATGCAGCTTTCGGGGAAGATTACCGCATTGCAACACGTACACGTTCCAAACTGTGTCTCCAACAGACAACCATCGAGGACTTGCAATCGGAATTTGTTCCCCCAGATTTGGAGCAGAGCGACATAATGGAATACGATATGACGGCTAACGACGCCGAGTGGATGCAGTTCCTAAACGATTTTACCAAGCCACTTAGTAAGTTTAATATAATGTGTTTCTGGAATAACTATGTATTTACTAATCTTTGACTTGTGTTTGACAGACAATAGTGTCGTTGGTGACGATGATGATCCTATTAATGATCCAGAATATGAAGTCAATGATAATATCGATGCCGAATATACTGATGCAGAGGAGTTACGAGATTTAAATATATCAAAGAAGGAGCTAACGGATTTGGTCTCCGAACTTTTTGCTGGTTTACTTCAGGAGGGCGTCTCTTTAGATGCCATTGATCTCGAGACACCTCAGAAATTTTTAGAAGAAGCGCAAGTCAACTCTGTTTCCAATGTGGTCCAAGACAGCATTTCTGTGGAAATACAACATATTGAGCATGTCAATCCCAATCCCGTTGAACAAGTTACCCGACAAATCAATTTCGATAATCCACCGGTGTCCATGATGACCTCCACTTGCTCGGAACTGGATGTATTTCAACCAAATGTCATGTCCACACCAAGCACCAACAGTAGAGTGGTGATGCCAGTACCAGTTGCCGATACAACAGATACTTCGATTAATTCCGGTCAGATCGTTAACATTTCAACTAACGATCTAGCCGAGCCGCCTGAATTAATTGCCGTTCCGATTCCTGGTCAACCCAATCGTTTCCAATTGGCCAAAGTTTTAGCAACTGGTGGACCAATACCAACAACAGATAACATTCCCATGGAACAAGAGCAACAACTCTTAAAAATTCCAAATCAACAAAGTAATGGAAAAACTAGCCCTGGTCGTTATACCAAGCCCTATGATACGAATTTCACCTGGGAATATATCTCTGTGAGCAAACACATTCATTCCGAATACGAAGAAGCATTCGAAAAATTAAGGTATCTTCAGCCGGATCCTGTACAGCTGCCTACTAATCAAATGGGTTTCACCCAAGACCAGCACGACATGCTCCAGCAACAGTTACGCATCCATACCCAACTGCTTGCTCAGAACTACCTACAAACTTATTCTCATCCCACACTCTATCACCTGGCTAAAAAACCAAAGGATATGCTAGAGGAATTGCATGAAAAGTCTACCAAAGATGCCTCATTCCAATGCTGGAATCTTCAAAGTGCTATCGAACTAATCCATAAGTGGGAAGAGGATCTCAATAATGATGCCTACCAGGAGGAAAACGCGCAAATGATGGATTTTATCAATAAGGAGGTTGATTTGACGTAAGTTACGAGCACAATTAAAGATTAAAAAAGTTTAACTGATGGTCTTTTCAGTGATGGGCACGCTCGTCAGGTACCGCGCCTTGCTCCGCGTATCATGAATCTAATGCTGGACAGTACAGTTTTCATGTATCCACAATATTTGCCACGCATGGCCTTCAAACCCCGAATAGTGGCATTTACAGCATATGCCCCCTCGGAATATCAACTGATTGCCATGGGATTGGAGAAGCATCTCAATGCCATACGTAATGCAAAGAGAAAGTTACACAAGAAAGCCGATCCCATTCGCGTGGCCTGTAACCGTATGGCCAAGGATACGATTTATGGAAAAGAGGGACGGCGCATATTCTTCAAAATTAATGAACTGCTGGCTATGCAAACATACAATCCGATTAAATATTACTTCGATTACAAACGAGCCCCACCTGTAAAGCACATCCTGCTTGGCTTCCACAATGGACAAGTTCAGACGCCAAGGGAAAGTTACCAAGAGTTGCCCAGTGCCTGGAAATTTTATTTGAAGGTGAGTTTTGTGTTTTTGTGTGTACAAACCGATTTTTTTTATTGTGGCGGAATCTCAATAGGGTAGAAGTGGGAGGGGAGTAGTATTTAATCTAGTGACCCACGCGATCTCTGGGTATGAGACGCAGTTCCGACCCATGCTTAAGAAAAACATTTCCGGCCGTTTGTTGTGGACTAATACCAATGCCGTCGTCTGTAATAATGGCACTTGTCTCTGCTGGCACCTTAAACTCTTCGGAGGCAAACTTCAATACGGCTGTAAATGGTGTGCCCTCTGGGACACTTAGGACTTTAAAAGGCAGCTTGGGATCCGAAGTCAGTGTGATCTTGAAGGTTACTTTGCTCATAATGTCGTTTAGTTAGTTTATGGAATGCAAAACAAAGATTTTGATTTCTCTTTCTCCGTGACGTGGTCAGGTTGTCCTGCTTTAGTAATGCCAAAAGAGCCAGAAACAATTCGCGATTTTCTATCGATAAATCATTTAGTTTGTTTGGCCTTTTTCAAGCTGATATCGAATAATATGCAAAATTTTACAGAATAGATAATTTATAATAAATAATTTGATTTTATAATAACATTTAAGCACCATTCTTCTAGGGTTATATAAATTTATATTTTGTTTAAGTAGAAGATAATATATATTGCATTGCAAAGACATTGTTAGCATTGTTTTTGTTTAGCTCTTGTAATATCTCTTTATTGCCAACACTGAAAAGTTATCGATAATTGCTTATCTATTGTTGAGTTTGGCTTTCTGTTGTTGTTTACAAATTGCGAACAATTTTCCGAACTTGTTACAGAAAAAGTGGACAACTGCACGTGCCAAGCGCACTACAAAACCACCACAGGTTTCGACTGGAGCAAGCGTATCCTATTTGGAATTTGTACGGGAGGCAGTGGGCGAGGATCTATTGCTACCCGAGAGTCTCGGCGAGGCAACAATACCAGCACCAGCAGATGGCAGTGCCACTGAAGCGAGAGAGCAGCAGGCCAAGGAGGCAACGCTAAAAGCAAAATCTGGGACTCGTGCAAAGCAGAGAAGACGCTCAAATCCATCTTCCCTTACGATTAATGTGAATTACGTATTTGGCGGTGGAACTACTACAAATATATGTGGTATCGGTGCTGGCGCCGACATTGGGGCGGGAATTGGAACTGGTGTGTCTGTGCCCTTTCAATCAAGTGGTAGCTTGGCCGACAATGTATTGACCATAAATCGTACCCTTACCAATACAAACAATTGTAGTTTATTGGCTTTGCCACCGCCGATTCCACCTCTAGATGCAGATGCTCCGCCAGCTATAAATTTTATATTTGATTCGAATACACAAAATCTACAAATAACGGAATTGGAAAATACCAACGAGGGAGCGCAAGAACTAGTCCAGGACACGACCCTTTTACCTGCGAATGATAGCAATCAGTCAACCCAGTCGGGTAAAAGTTATCGTTTTTGCATATTTAAGCCAAAGATTCAAGGACGTCGTAAACGCAAAGGGGTCATAGCCACCGAGCGTCGTCGCCGCTCTCGCTTACTCAATTTACGGCAACGCCGACGTGAGGCATTTCAGAAACGTTGCCAGTCCCTAATCCACTCATATTTGGCCTACCTGCAAAAGAAATTATCGATCTACGCCCATTCGCAGTCTGTGCAAATATTTTACAGACATTTTCTAGCCCTCGAACTGTACACCCGCTTTCTAGTGGATCTTAAGATGTTTTGCCGTACAAAAGTCCAGTCAACGCAGCAGAAACGTCCACGAATCGATGATGAAGCAGCCAGGAACCGTAAAGCCAGCCGGCAGGAGGAGATGCTGCGTCATATGCTTCAAGACGATAGTCGAGAGGAGGCAAATCGCAAAGATGCTAGTGAGTGAAAGATCAAATAAATTAATGAACGAAATTAATTTATATTTTTGATTTCAGTTTTTGCTCACAACTTTTACGATAAGGTCGAGGAGGCCCTTCTAAATGCCGATCGTCTTGATGATTGCCAGAAATTTAATAAACTATTGGAAAACTTTGATCCCAAAAAGGATAAAGTTGCAGATCTGTATTTGGTATGTAAATCCACATATATTGAAAGGATTGTAAATAAACTAATAAGTGTGATTACTTTTCAGAAAGTGGAAAAGCTACTGTTGCCCGAGCATCCTGACTTGGCTGAAGTCTTTCTCAATTTCCTGTTGCCAGCCGAGGCGGCGGAGTTGGGGAAATTCTTTGAGCACTTTATGATAACAAATGCTCACAATTTTATTAATAAATTGAATATATATTTTTGCAAGCAACCGGCACAGATCAGAAAGGTCTATACCTGCCTCAGCGAATTGGCCGAGTTGCCCAGTGTCAGCATGAAAAAGGTCGAAAACAAGATAATGCCTCTGCTCAAGGGTAATCAGTTTCTGATGGATTGGTTTGTGCAGCAATTCCCTCAGGCTAAGCCGCCAAAAAGAATATTGCCGCCCATCGAGACTGTGAATTTGCTTGAGGTCCGAAATAATACAACGGGAGAGTTTATAGAAACGGTCACTGATTTGTTGGAGGCGCCATTGGCGCCAACAAAAGATAAGACGCCGGCTTGTCAATTGCGTTACATTAACGGTCGAATATTCTACGGTTCAAAGATTTTGCTTCCCGCTAAGTTATCCTTTATGGCAGCCAGTATTTATAATGAACAAAATCATAATGATATTCCACTATCGGCCTCCGGACCAACTGCCTGCATTCATAACGTTCGCACGCAGGGCGAGAAATTAATTAATATGGCTCTTTCGGCAGAAAGCGACGACAACGAAGATGAATCCAATCGATCGCTGGTGATTGATACCACTGGCGATGAAGACAACAGTTGCTCCTCCATTGAGATGTGCGATGAGTTGGGTCTGCGGGCTCATGCCCTGCGCCTGAATGCCAATCTCTATGGCAATCAGAATGTGGGTAATGCAGCCACTAGCACACCCAATGTCGGTCATCATGGTCAGCATCATCCGAATGCAAGAAAAACGGCGATACATTTTGGTGAAACGTCTCCGCGTCGTCAAACCGGATGCGGTTTGAGTCCCTTGCCTCCACTGGGACACCACACATCACAAGCAGATAAACGTAAATCACCCAACAAAAAGGTGAAATCTCCTTTGACACGTCCTCGCTATACACCCATGGTGGTCATCCATGAGACACAGGCGCCTGCCCAGCCACAACCACCAGCTGTCTCACCAGCCATAGAATGCGCCAAGCGCTTGCGTTCGCTAATTGACCAGGATACCGTCCGCGAGGATCTCGATTCGAAGGCAAGCATTAGTATTATAGCCCAAGCAAAACAAAATGCCAGGACGCCAACTCCAACCTGCAAAGTGGAAATGGATACTCAAGATGAAGATCAAGAATTCCTGCCAGAGTCACCGAGAAACAATGTCTCACTCTCCCTCTCTCAACAAAATTTTCCTGCCCTAAAAATGGACGACACAGACAATGATACGCCTCTTGAAGTGAGTAGTGGGGGGAATACCCCCCAGCATGTAATTACTACCCAGTTTGATAGTGACGAGGATTGCAAACTCGATGTGGTGGCCACATTGGCCAGCTATACTCAGGATGAAGCACCGCGTGCTACACCCACAACGGCTAAAGCGTCATCTCCACCTACAACGTCTAAAAGTATTAATAGCACTAATAATAGTACAAGTTCATCGGTCGCCTGGACACGAGAGGAGGATAAAGTTATATTAATTGAAATGAAAATTGGTGCCCGCGATCGGGACCATCTTATTAAGCGCATGGGCTCGAAGCTTAAGCATCGCAATGAGTCTGAATTACGGGGACGTCATCAGTTCCTCATTGATTTTCTGTCCAAATTGCAGGGCAAATAAAAACAAAAACTCATTAAATGAAAGATTTCCTTTTTAAGTTAAGTCCTAAGAACAAAATTTACACCTTAGACTGTTTACATTCAAACTCATAAAATGTTTTATATATATCTTTATATATCTAATATAATCCTGCATCGATCGACCTTAATATAAAACTCACAATATCAATGAGTGCGATTTTTATTTGGTAAACAAATAGATGGCCACAATTAATCCATACAGACCCAAAACTTCTGCGAATATGAGTATCAAAATGAGGCCGACAAACAATTTGGGCTGCTGAGCAGCGGCCCGTACACCAGCATCTCCCACAATACCAATGGCAAATCCAGCTGCCATGCCGGACAAACCCACAGCCAAACCGGCACCCAAATTGAGGAAACCTTTATAGGTGTTGTAGACTTTCGTTATGGAACCAACCAATAATACAGAGACCACCAATCCATAGATTGCTATAATGCCAGCCATTACCACAGGAATAATTGATTTCATTATCAACTCGGGATGCATCACAGACATGGCAGAAATGCCAATGGCAGATTTTGCTGTACCATATGCAGCTCCCAAAGCAGAAAGAACCATGGCTGAAACTGCTCCCATTACACAATAAAAGACCGCATGTTGCGGCTCATCCATTGTGCCTTCGTGCTCAATTCCAATCATGATGGCTTATTGTCCTTTTTATACTAGAGATATGACATTAACTGAACAGGAAAAACTATCTTTTTATGAGAGTGTGAGGTTGTATGAAGTGCTAACTTGATCTACCTTAAAGTAGGTAACCGGTTTCCAGGTAGGTAACATGGTTTCTAAGGATGATTACCATATAGTCACGCAAGTTTTATATGGTCCTTGCGCTATAGAAGGGTTTTTCCCTCACCGGCACTTCGCCACTCACAGGTAAAAAAAAATTTCTGAACCCATGCAATTTTATAACCCTTTAAAACTGAAGATCAAGTCACCCCAATCGAAATATCTAGAAGGATATTACAATACAGTGAGTGGTTTTGAGCATCGACCACCTAAGAAGGAATTAGCGTTAATAATCCAATGAAGACTTTGTTCTCTGAGGTTGTAATACTGCTGGACGATGGTCATCTTTTATAGGACATGAAATTTAAGTCTCTTAACAGTTAAAATTTTCTTACATGTTGGAAAAGACTGTTGACATTTCTACTTGCATTCAAAAAGTAAAAAACAAGTTTTTGTTTATCGAAATGCCAGACACTTCTTTTCTTTCTATAAATAAAGAACCATCTATTGAAATTGTTTGCTCAGTTGTTTACCATTTAAATTAAGTTTTCCATTCAAAAATTCATTCAGTCTTTATTGAGAGACTGCAGCGGAGAGTATTCCTACCTCAAAATGTGTCGCCTTTGGATTCGGTTTATCATTTTAAGCCTTCTTCTGTTTCACTTAAATGCTGAGAACTCGACTATTCACAAGGATCTGGCAAATCCAGAGGTCTCAGTAAATAAGACGGTTGACGATGATGGCTTGCCGAAGGGGGAACATCAGCAACTAAAAAATGTTCTTATTCTAAAAGTTCATAAGGTGGTGCCGGGAGATCCTTATTACAGGATATTCAATGACAACGATACGCAGGCCAGAAACTATACCAATATGATTTGGCGGCGACTTTTAACACGTTACGAGAATTTAGTATATTAGTTTATATTTTAGTAAATAAATATGTATGTAAAGTTATAGTTAATTGATCATTATGAAACTGGAATTGAAGAGGGATTCTTCATCGGGAGCGGGTGAAATTTGTGGCTCGTTCAGCTGTACACAACAACTGGCTTTGGTGGTAAATATCTCGGGATCCGGGTGCTGCGATTGCTGTTCCTCTTCGACAAATGCAAATGTGCCAATTGTTGCCCGGCAATGTTTATCATTCTGACACTCGGAATCGCTGCTCCAGCTTTCACAGCCACATTGGAGAGCCTCATCTGGAGGCAGTTGCTGGGGAGTAATACTACTAACCACACGCTCCTCGGCTCTTGGTTCCTGACGTCGACGAGACCAACAGCGACGCCAACTACGGCAAATGGCCGGCACACAGCAGAGGCGAAAGCAAACATCGGAAGCTCCACGAAGACATAGAAAGAACTCCGGCATAAATGAGGGATTGATAACGGCATAGACCACAATATTCATGGACAATTGGAGAGCATTAAGGGTAATGCAAATTACCTCCAATTGTTCCATTACCGATGCATTCATTTTGTTGGTATCACCGCCAAAGAGCAAATTGAGCGAACTCTTCCTCGAGGTCATGTGGGCTGGCAATTCTCCAATCATGTAAAGAGTTATCACTATGACAATGCTTATTGTTAATTTCATTTGGTGCTGGAGAGAAAGTATAAAAACATATTATATACATAACTATTTAAAGTTAGTTTAATTATTTATACTTGCTAAAATGCACGTTATATAAATCTAATCTATTTATTTATCTTTAATGGCGAGGCAAATATTTATTTATCTCTCTTTTATATAGAATATAAAATGATATTGATAACCAAGCAGAGAGAGATTTTTAATATAAACAAAATGCTGATTATTGGAAATGGCCAGAAAATTGTACGAATTGATTGTCTCACCTGATACCTTTTGTGTGTGGTTTGGGCATTGCCATTCGAGCAGGCCTGTCTACAGACATTGCCCTGTTTGGTCCAGCGACGAAAGGCTAAGATAATGGCCGTATTTCCAATCAATAAAAATATGGCCGGACAAATGGCCAACAGGGTAAAGGTGAACCAATTGTGTATCTGATAGAATCTGTAAAAAAGACAAATTTACATCCGACACTCGCTTCAACAACAACTTTTTACTTACTTTGAGTAATAGAATTCGGTTACATGGCACAGTCCTGTTATTGGATCCACATAGAAGACAAAGAAATATGGCATATTGACTGTAATGGAGATGGCAATCACCACAACGATCATATAGCGTGCCACCTTACGGCGACAAAATTTCGGTGCACCATTATTTGCCTTGAAACGGGACAAATACAAAAATCGATCGAGACTAACACAGGCCAAAATTAAGTTTGCTGCCCCTGTGCTAATGCCAAAGAGTGGCGTCTGCCACTGAAAATCGTAGGCTATCCATGCGGGATTATAGTAAAAAAAACTACGTGATAGAGCAGTCAATGTAATCAGCAAACAGGATACACAATCAAGCCAAGACAATGCAGCCAAATAGGTGAATGCCGATGGCGTCATTTTGGGTCGCATAAAGACAACCGCATTGATGAAATTCGTACATAGACCAAAGGCAGCCAAAGTGGGTACAGCCAGACCATATAGTATAAATATGGGCACAGATGGTGTATGCCTCTGGAATAGACACTCATCGCTGTGTACTGCATGTCCGGAGCGATATTGGAAATTGAACACAAACATAACTCCTGGCTACTACCACTGATGATGATGATGGCTGACTGATGACTGGATAACTGACAAATGCCTGATACATGTCTATCTAATTGTTTGCAAATTCATGTGATAAGATTATCGGAAACTCTAACGGACGCATAATGTTAATTTGTACGCCATCAAACAAATGATAACGAACCGTACGGAGGCATCTCTGACTCTCTCTCTCTCTCTCTCTTTCTTTCTTACTCTTTCTCGCTCTTTAGCCTCTGGACAGTGTCGCGCTATCCTAGGCCAGTTCGAGCAATATCCATATAAATCTAAGAGTGAAATGTGTTGCAGAACTTTATATGCTCTGTGTTAACAGACAAAAAGTATAGCCTACCTAAAAGGGTTAAAGTGTGACCATGTTTTCGAAGCGAAGGGAATTCTTATACTTAAAAATGAATCCTTGGAATTTGATAAACATAAACAAAAAAAAACTTTTAATAGGTAATTTTTATCTATATTTTTGGAGTTCAAGACTACCCCAAATATAATTTGTAACTTGGATAAGCGCATAAATCCTGCGCTTCTTGTCTTTATTACTAATTATTTATAAATATAAAAATAAAACAAAATCAAATAAATTTGAATGATAAGCCATTTAGCCCATATATCATGCATCAAAACTATGTACCAATTTATTTATAGTATAGTGTATTTATTTTCGTATATATGCACATGTTTTGTCATTTTTCCAATGCCATTTGATTTATTTGTTCTTATTTTGTTTGGCTTAATAAATTACGAATACATGTGAACATACATACATATATATACATATAAATGTATGTATATGTATATATTTATGCAAAGTTCATTCAATGTTAGTTTCAGTTTGAAGTTTGTCATTCAGTTGAGTTGGAAAACCAAATTGAAATACGGGAAACTTGAAACATAAAAATATTTTTCTCTCTTTACATCTTTTGTTTTTGGTTTGGTTTTCACAAAGGTTTTTCAAAGAAAAGTTTCCTTATTTTTGTTTAATTTATTTGTATATATATTTTTTTTGTTAATATTATTGAGTTGCAGTTTAGTTTTACGTTTTTTTTTTCGCTTTCTTTTTCAAACATTGAGATTTGATATATGCATTTATGTATATATATATTTTTGTTTTGTACTAAATGAATGTAATAAAAACACACATGAGTTTTTGTTTAAAAAATAGTTTTTAAAAATGTTTGTTTTTTTTTTCGGTTGTTACTATCAATTAAATAATATCCAGTTTAATCTACCCATAGATGTATATATGTATATATATGTATAGTGATCAATAGTAAAATTAATTTATCTAAATTTCTTTTTTTAGTTTTTTAATATATATTTTCAATATTTGAACAGACTTGGAAATGTGTTTTTGCCATAAAATTCATTAAAGTAATCAATCATCTGAGTTTCGTACACACACACACATATAATATATATACATATATATCTGTATATATGTTAATTAATGATAATTTAGTTAGTTTCTCTTGTTTTTTTTTTTTAATTATTATTAATAATACGAGCAAATTGTTGTGTTGGTATTCTAGAGTTCTTCTGTGTTGAACTTTAAGTGGTACTCATTAAATGATAAATCGTCCGATTAAATATATATGTTTATTTTAATGACTTATATATAGTTCATATATCGATCTTGATCTTCTTTGATTGCTGGGGGTAGGGGCGAAATCAATCAATTAATTGTAAATGCTTCAAGTTCGGAGTTATACATTTATATATTTCAAATTGTAATTCAAACTATTTACGATTTTGTTTAGTTTAGTTTATGTCGTTTAATTGGTTTTGTGCCCTAAGCTTTAGCTTTATAGCTTGGCTACAAATTGTTAAATAACATTTATATATGTATGTAATGTATATGTTAATTATATATTTAAGTTTTTTTTTGTTTTTCTTATACTAAATCTATATTTCATTTAGCCTCATTGTTGGCCTTCATTTAGCTCCTAGTTAAGAAACGAAACAACTACAAAGAGAGGCACAAAAGCTTAGCTTAAGTTGGCGCTAAATTATATAGAAATCGTAAAATATGTAATCTGATGAAATCTATACCATTTCTGTTTACCATTACCAGTTTAGTTATACATAAATGTTGTTTTTTTTTTCTTATAGTAGATTGTCTTTAGTCATAGTTAAATTTTTGTTTAGTTGCTTTTAGGTACTAAAGTTGCCCAAAAAATAACCCCAAAAGACAATAATTTAATTTCATACTTAGTTAATCCCTTGGAAAGCTATAAATAGTTAGTATTACTAAAACTTATGTTTTTTTTTTTTTTTCTTTAGCCTTAACTTATTGCTAGGCAATTTTGCAGTTTGCTAAATTTATGGTACATTGAGACTCTATGCCATATATATTTGTATAGACATTGCATTTTGTATGTGTTTATAATTTATAATTAAATAATATTTAATTTTTAGTTTTTTCTTTTAAAGTAAAATATGCATTCGATTTACACATACACATATTACATATATATATATATTCGTATATTAGGAATTTCAAAAATTTTGTTTTAATAAAAAATATCGCTAAAAACTTTCAGAGAATTGAAAATTGTAAAGAATTTTCTAAATGAATGGATGTCTATTTTTTTGAGTATTTTTCTTTGTTCTTGTATATTTCTTACTATTCGTTTTTTTTTTTTCTTTTGTTGCAGTTGAAACGCATATTTCGATTGCTTTTGAATAATGCTGGGGCTAACATTACAATCGTCCATATGGTTTGAACCTAATCCCACAAGAGATCTGTGTATATATACTGTTCAAATATTATTTCTAATTAACACTCAGATGTTTCGTAATGTAAATGTTATAATAATACAAATTGTTGCAGAATTTTCAAAGTATTTTGTTGTGTGTTGTATTCATATTCTTTTTTTTTTTTGTTTTTTTTTTTGAGAATTTTTTTAAAGTTCAAAAAGTATTACAGGTTTTTTTTTAATTTAGCAGCAGAGAAAAACATTTTTTTTTTAAATACATATTTTAAAAATTTTTTTTGTCATATTTATTGCATAATTTTTTGGCTTCGAGTTGCGTTTCAACAGTTTGATTCATTGCTTACATTTTAATTGAAATAAATTAGAAAACAAAAACGCTTAAAACTTAACAAAAACAAGTTAAATTATATAGTTATTGCTTGAAATTTTGAAAGCATTATTAACAAGTGTCTTTTTTTTTATCATATCGAAGATAAACAACAATTTTTGGTTGCACAACTCGCTGAATTCAATTTTTTGTTTGCTTGAATGTTTTATTCGATTGCATATTATTCGATTTATGGGCTTATTATATATTCAGGATTCATATAGGAGAAGCCAACAAATTCCGATTGATCCAGATTCATCATAAATACCTTATCCGTGGGCGTCAAGTCTGTTTTCTCTGATGTGAATTGCTTATCGAAATTGGACACATCTTTGCGGTGTTTCTAAGGCATTAAAACAAAATAAAATTAAATGATTTAATATAAAAAATTGTAACGGGACTTACAATTTTCGGCTTGAATGGTGGCTGAACTTCACGATTTTCAATTTTCTCCCAATCGATGCGACGGAAAAATGGATGAAGACGCACATCTTCCTCACCAGAGGCACCACAACCCAAACGTTTATTTGGCTGTTTGGTAAGAAACTGGAAGAAAAAGGAGTCGGATAGTAGACTAAACCTTAGGCATGTCCTTGCTGTGCACTTACACCCTTGCAAGCCTCTTTGGCCTCTTTGCTAAGACTCTTGGGATAGGAAACATTATGATCGGTAATGGCTGCAAAAAGTTCCTCTTCATCTTCACCATCGAATGGCGGTTGACCCACCAGCATCTCGTATAGTAATACCCCATAGGCCCACCAATCCACACTTTTGCCATAGGGCTGATATAATATAATCTATCCAAATATAGATAAGAGATGAGAGATTATAGTTAACTCAAGAATCTTGGCCATATTAAGTTACCTCTGGAGCTATATAATCGGGTGTGCCGCAAAATGTTTTAGTTGTCTTATCACCGACTATATTTTCTTTGCACATGCCAAAATCGGCAATTTTCACATGACCATCGGCATCTAGCAGAACATTATCCAATTTCAAATCGCGGTATAGTATACCCTTGGTATGCAGATAGAAAAGTCCTGCGGCTATTTCGGCAGCATAAAATCTAAGTGAATCGAAAATAAAATTTAAAATTGAACAATTTAATAGTATTTAATGTACTTACACGGCAACTGGCTCTTTAAATTTACCAAATTGTTGAATTTGAAACATTAAATCGCCACCATTCACATACTCCATGACAAAGAATAAACGGTCCTGCAGTGTAAAATAATGTCCTTTATATTTCCAATTTCCCTTTTTCCACTCATATTCACACTTTCGTTTTTGCCTTTTCCCCCATTCTTACCATTGTCTGAAAACAGGAATGCAATTGTACAAGGAAGGGCGGCTTTTCGCCCAGCGCCAGAACACGTTTCTCAATCATAGTGCACTCGACATCATCATCCTGGATAATCACATCCTTCTTGAGTATCTTGATGGCATATAACTCCTCGCTACCTTTGCGCTCGGCCAACAGCACCTAAAAGAGCCAAAGGGTAAGTGTGTAGGGGAGAGAGAGAGAGTAAGCATCAATGATGGATGGGTTTATTATTCTCACCTTGCCAAAGGAACCCTTGCCGAGTACCTTGATGAAATTAAAATCCGTGGCTCGGATCATATCCTTTTTGGACTGTGAATGTGTATTTGTATCACTGCGCATTACCAGTGGCTTCTTTTGCGATGGCTTCTGCTTGAGCTTTAGCAAATCCTGTTGGTCATCCGCACATGGTACATTATAGTATTCACCCTCCTCTTGGGTTAGTAGCTTAAACCAGCCATTGGTGGGATTTTTAATGATCTCCGAAATGCCAAATGATAGAGCACCCATAAAATCATTACGAGAGGTGCGATCCCAATCCCATACCTCGATTAATATGCGACGATCTTTATCCTCCGGTTTTAAATCACTAAATGGCATTTACAATTATAATTTGGAAGGATTAATCCCTAGGACTAACTTACTAGCTAAGAGTTTCATTCCACACTGGATTCAGGCAAGCCTTAATGGTGCGCGTTTTCTTCTTCGATTGATCCTTGTCATCGGGTATAAGTTTGACCTTGACATAAGGATCACTGAGACCATTCGGATCCATGGGTATGAGATTACGACCCTCTTTAACTGCAAGATATTAAAGGCAAAACCTATTTGTAGCTAAATCTGTCAAATGTCCTTGCTTCTGTATACTCAATTGGCTTCAAGGGGTTTGCCTTTCACCTTTATTATGATGACAATTATGCAGTTTCAACAGATTGTGGCAACGGAAATTAAGTGAAAATATTCCGCCTGGTCAAGTCATAACTGAAACTCATTGTGATGTGTCCATTGTCCTTGTGCAACTCCTTTGGCTTTTCATACTATTTCTCTCTCTCTCTCTCTCTCACTTTTTTTCTTTTATGCAAGCCTGAGCATATTTCTTTTTTACGTCACGCTTGGTCTTTTGTTTTGCAACTACATTTTATTTTATTTTTGTTACTATTCATTATGTGGCTGTTGTGTGTAACTAACGAAGGAGCACAAAAGTGAGTGACAGAGGGGAGTGGGGGTGTCACAGGAGAAAGCATTTCTCTCCTTATGAGCGCATAATGAATTAATGCAAATCATAAGCAATTTGCCAAGGGACTAAAGAAAGAAGAAAGCCCCCAAAGGAACTTGAATTTTAAATACGTTAGCATATAAATCTTATAACTTTTATTCTTACATAACCAAAAAGATGTAAGAACCAAAAAAAAAAGAAGAAAATTATAAGAAATGTGTGTAACATTTTTAAGCTGCAAGTGAAGGAGCCAGAGAGAGACGGAGAGAGCGAAAGTGAACAAAAAGAAAAAAAGTAAACCACGAAGAAGAAAGTTTTCTTGCTTTTTTTTTTTTTTTGTTCTTTGCGGGCATAATTTTTATTTTTGTGTAAACTTCTTTTGCCTCAAGGCTTAGCGTGAAACTTTTTCCTCGTAATTGGTTAAAACTTAAGCGGTTTACATTTCGTTCTGCATTTGATACCCCATTAAAGAGTGTGTTAAAAAAGTGTATTTTGCTACTAGCAAAATGGAGTTGACCACGACAATACGATAGAGATCGTGTTTGTGTTTCTATAAGTGAGTAACTGAAAAAGTTAATCAAGGAATTTGTTATGAAGAAGAGTTTCAGGTGCCATGTCAGGCCCTTCTAGCTCAGAATTAGCTATTAGTATACAGAAAGAATAGATAGTCGATAGATTATGCCTACTTACTACTAACTAACTAAGTATAGACTAATATTATCTTCTATATGTATCAAAATGAATGTTTGTCTGCATGTCCTTTATATGTATAATAGTAAAATGTGAATGTGATCATGTGATGATCTTTAGCAAAAGGTTTCTGAGTTGGTACGACCAATTTCGGACAGATGCCGTTACTGTCATTCTAATTGTGGCGGTCCCAAGACAACCCTAGAGAGTTGGTGGAATAAATACGTTGTGGCAACCCTGACTTTCGACAGAGTTGACAATCGAGAATTAATCGACCAAGACTCAGAAAGCTATCTGCGATCAAGTTTTTCAACTATACATATGAAATAAAGTAAAATAAACGTTTACTTAAAACTAATACAAAACATTACTTTCGATTCTCAAGTAATGAAATTTAGTAATTATGCAAATTTGCATTCAATATTTATAGTTTAAAGATAGATCTACTACATATGTATGTCAATCGGGTCAACTAGTTACTATTTTTCTTTTTAACTTCTTGAATAAACCAAAAAAAATTCCATCTATTAACATATCTCTCCATATAAACTTATTTTAAGAGTACATTTTCGCCCTCGGCTTCTTATCTTATAAAAATACATATACTATTATATATGAACATATATCATGATATATAACTTACTGTGGACAGTTAGTAGATTCTCTTTGACATTGATTTCAAGATATATGCGTCCACGACGTTCGGTATGATCGCAACCACAAAGACTTGGAACATTCTCCTTGCAGCGGGCATGAACATTCATGTCACAAGCTGAAGATATGAAAAAAATTACAAACTGATTTAATATTCCCAGAAATCAAAGAATCAGGAAAAAGGGAAACGAACAGAAAGAATGAAAGAGAGATAGTTAGATAGATAAGTTTTGTGGATTAGTTTAAAAGCAGTTGTGAAAAAGTTCAATGGGAAGGACATCACACGCACACGCAAACACACACACACACATACAGTTACTCGCAACCACACTTGAACATATGGACATGTTTACAAAGTGCTACAGTACTTACCAAACGATAGTTTGTATACATATGTGATTGCTGATTACATTTTCTGTTTAATACATTTTCAATTTCAATTTTCCAACACAATAATAAAAGCAAAAAAAAAAAAGCTTACATGGAAACGAAACGGAAATTAATATCGAATTGTAATTCGTTTTTGATTGGTAACCTCTCTCTTACTGCATTTAAAGCTTTAACGTTGCGTATACGTAATATACAACATTTCACACGAAAAGTAATCAGTGAGGCAGGACACAAAACTGCTTTGGGGTAACGGGATTGGGTCAGCTTTTTGAAGTGTAGAACGGGAGGGTCTCTTTTTTTTTTGGTCAGTATTGCCTTTTTTTTGTGTTTAATGAAAATATGAAAGAGTTTTTCTTTTACAGGCCCCAGCACAAAACACACAGAGCGAATGAGACAGAATGGGTCAGAGAGAAAGAGCGAGGAGGGAAGGAGAAGCAATGTATGTACATACATATATGAGGCAAAAAAAAAAAGAAAGGATTTTCCTTTGCGTGCCACGTTTTGTGGAGCAACAACTAACTAACATTTGCATGTGAATGTGTGTGTGTTGGTTTTTTCATAATATGGCCCAGTTTTGTATGCCGCTTTTTTTCTTATTTTTTGTTGTATTTTTTGCGTAAAATTATTTATTTATACATATGCACATATTTGTTTTTCCTCTCCTCTAACTCTCTCTCTCTCTCTCGCTCACTTTCTCCCGTTTCAGCAGTAAATTTTTGTGGCCCTTGCGGTTAGTTGGTCAGCTTAAAACAGTTTTTTTCCTCTTTTTTTTGCACAAATTGTTGAAATAGTTTGCACATTTAATTAAATATTTGATATTGCTCAAATAATTGTATCTATGACAATAGTTAATATAGCCTATAAACAAAGGAATTTATTCTTTTTTATCCGCAAATTCTCTCTTCTCATTTGTATCACATTAATCGGAAATATATGTTGAGCAATGGTCAAGGATTTGGTATACTAAAAACATTTCAGTATTAGCCTTTTCGTTCCGCATTTAATTTATTTTGTGAGGTTATGGTATGGGCAAATATATTTTAACTGTCTATCGACAAAATGTAAAACAAAATCTCAAAAAAAGGCATAACAAATAAGTTGGGTCAAACCAACAGATAAACAGTTTTAGAACAAATGTTTGGCGTAAAAACGGAAAACCAAACACAATTACAAACAATGGCGACAATGCACACTAATACATACAAATAACACTCACACACATACATATGTGAAGCTACAAAATGGCTACTCAATAATGGCGACCGCAAGGCATCCGCTCATGGGTTTCTGTAGAGGTTGCTGATTGTAGGGATAGAAGACTGAACATTTTCTGCTTTCTGTTTGCCTCTGTCATATTTATTTGGGTCTGTTTTTGTCTATTTGTGTGTGTGTGTGTGTGTGTATCTGTCTGCCTGTTTGGTGGTAAGGGCGGGGCAATGAGGCGTAAGTAAATTATTTGTTTGCCTTTTTTTTTTTTGCTCTCGCTTTGTGTTGCTTTTGCTAGTTTCAAGGATATCAAATGACTTGGAAAATTGCAATGGATAACTATAAAAAGTAGTAGAAAACAATACAAGAAAATATATATATAAATATTGAGTAAAACAAATCGAAAAATGATTTCAATTTCTCAATACCATCAATAACATACTATGTAGATAGTTGACCTATTTCATCAGGTAAACATTTATCAAATTTTAAATTGAAACACTGAATGTCTAATTCCATTTGTTGTCCCTAAAATGTCAGTTCAGATCAATAAGTTATAGAATATTCTTCCAATTTTCAGTTGTTTTTAAAGAGATCAGCAGCGATTCATTTTCATAGATTTTGTTTTTTGTATATTTAGTTTAATTGTTCATATAAGTATTCAATATTTGATATCACATGCATTTGTAAATTGGTTAAACTAATTCTATATAAAATTAACAAGTTTCGTTGCCATTTTCATTGTTTTTATTTCTCAAAAACTCTTAACAAACTGCAAAACTCAAGTGCAAGCAAACAGAAAGTGAACTTGTCAACGGCAACGGCAACACCAACAATACATAAGCAACTCAACTCGAGTGTGCCACATACACACACACATGCACGCACACTCACTTACACACACCATATAGAAGTGCACACTTGAGTTGAAAACAAAGCGCGTCTAATTGTAAATTGCAACAATCTAAACAAACAAACAAACAAACAAACGGAACGGAACAGAACAAAACAGAAAAAAAAAACCAACAGCAAATTTTTGCGGCAACATGAAAAATGCAAATGAGAACTTGCCACCCGAAGGGGAACAAAACGAAAACAAAAAAAAAAAACCAGGAGCTTTTGAGGACTCAAATTCTCTCTCTCCAATTTACCTCGACATTTGAGACCCTTGTGCGTGATGCCGTGCAACAGAGAGCCACAATGATCGCAAAACATCGGCGATAGAAAGGTAACATTTTGCCATTTATGTGGCATTTGATGGGCCTAAATGTTGTTGTAGTTGTTATCACAAAGCAAGAAGAAGAACAAGAAGGAGAAGAAGAAGAAGAGAAAACTAATGGAAAATTAACATAGGTCTCGCATAGGCACGATAAATTTATTTAAGTCAGAAAACCAAAATATATATATATATATTTGAAAAGCATTGCACACAAATAGAAGCAAAAGCCAACAGCAAAGAAAATAAACACAAAAAACAAAGAACAGCTTAAAGAACATGGAAGGACAAAGCAAAGGAATGAATAAACACAGAGAGAAATATATAAAATATTTTAATTATTTACAAGAAAAAATTTAAGGTGTTCGCTTTAATAATATTGGTTTTTAAAATGATATAAGAGGTTTATAAATTTTGAAAGTTTTTTTTTTTAGATTTGGCAAACTTAAAGTAGATTTTTCATTAGGTTTTGAAAAATGTTATAAATTTATATATATCATTTATGCAATGATTTTTTAATCTATACAGTCAAACTTTTAAAGAATTCTATATAGCAACTATATAACTATTTTTTTTTTATCTATTTTACATAACTTTTTAGCAACAATACTTAAACTTCTTTTCTCTTAAGTCAATTTCTCTTTAAATTAATATATTTACTCTATCACTTAAATTTCATTTTAAATTCCATTTCAAAAACCATATTTAATTTAAAAACAATCAATTCCACATATTTCTCTCTGTGTATAAAAGCAATTTGGTGAAACGTTTATATTCTGTAGAGTATATAAATGAAATAGCTTAATATTAATCATTTTTTTTTATCACACAACTTTCAAAAGTCCAATCAAAATCAAGCAATATATGTACATATATAGATTTTAAGATTTTTAATACCAATTTCAGTTTTAAACTGTTTTTCATTTTATTTTTTCCAAAAATTAACCCTCCCACAAAGGAGGATAAAAAAGAAAAACTGTTGTATTCAACATTCATTTGATTGGTAATGAAATCAGCGCAACGTTAATTGAGTTTGCAAGTTGCAACTTGTCAGACTGTCAGTCAATGTGCCACCAGCAGCAGCAGCAGCAGCGGCAGTTGAAAAAATGAAATGTGATTGTAAGTGAATAAAAATGAGATAGGGAAAGAGACAAACAAAATATGCTAATGCGTATAGAATGGCATGAGTCCAGTGAGTGGTTGAGTAAGTGAATGATAAAGTAAGAAAGGGCATAAACACCAAAGGGCAAGGTTGACTCTGTATACCCTTTTTAAACAAGTCATGTTAGAAGTTTGGATGGTTGGAATCTTAACTTTTCAAGTTTACGATTAAGTCAAATTTTGGACAATTTGAAATACTATGTCTTTATAAACTTTTCACATCTGCCGATTGCAAATGAACTTAGCATAGCGTAAAATAAATAGCAAACACATACTTCAAAGGAATCTCAACTTCTCAAAGCTCCAAAGTTTAATCTAAAGATGTGAGAAATCCCTGAGAAATCTTAACAAATATTTAGTTGAAATTTGTATAGACTGCAGTCTGTTGACTATATCGTATAACCGTCTTGCAAATATCGAAGAAACTATTGTTTTTTCTGCCAAGTTGGTGCTATAATGACTATGCTTTTCTCGCTGATCAAGTTTATATACATAAATTTGAATACACATACAAATTTATATATATATATTTACATAACAATAGTTTGATATACCAACTTCTTGACTTAAATGTATATACTCTTTTTTTAAGGGTATTAGTTGATGAAAAACTTCCTTAGAGTTGGCCAAGGATAACATTGAAAACCTTTTTTTTTATGCCCAGTTTCCTGAAGGTTGCCAGTAATCCGCATACAAAACACACACTCACGTACTTGTACACAAACACACATACACACACTCACAACAGATTGTTGTTGTTGTTGTTCATCTACCGATTTTGAAAAGGTTCTTGCACATATTCTTATGGCAGGCAGTTTTTGAACTTGCAATGTCAAAGCCTTGAACTCATCAGCGCCACACACAGATGCGACAGTATTTCTTTCTCCCCTGCTTCCCCTTTGCCTTCCTGTCGTTTGCTTCCTTGCTCTTGAGCTTCTATTTGTTGTATTAGTTTTGCCACATGTCAGAGAAAGAGATAGAGCTGAGCAAAACACAGTGAGAATGAAAAGAAAGGATAGAAAGTCTGGCAAGGACATTTGATAGCATTATGCGCATGCATGAGCATTAGCATCAGCAACATTTTTTTGTTTTTTTCGTAGGTTTTTATTTTTTTTTTTTTGGTGGGGGGGGGCGAAGCGAAGGCTCATTTGTTGTCTTGCCCCACTACAGCCAAGGTTCAACAGCTGCTCAGCTGCCATTAATATCCTTTTCATTCCCTCCCGAGAAACGGCAAAGCAAAGAAATGGAGCAAAGCCTGACCTTGCCTAGGAGTGCAAATAAAACAAGCAACAAAATAAAAGAAGAGAGAGAGAGAAAAAAAAGTGTTGCATGCTTTGTCTAATGGTTAGAATGTGGCCGAGGGATTAGGGGGGGAGGGGGGTGTGCATTTGAACACCTCAAGGTTGAGACTGTCTAGGTTAGCCGTTTCTCCTTGCAGTCAAAGTTCTTTGAAGGTAAAATTGAGTTGTGAATGGAAATTGAATGAGTTTGTATTGTATACACGCTGTGGCTAGTAAGTTGCACTTTGACCCCAAATGTTTACATAGGAGCAAATGTTATTTGCCTTTCAACTTAAACGTGCCACAAAAGTCAAACACAATTAAAAGACAAGACAAGACAAGACCAGTCTGTTAAAGTTGAAGAAATCTATCACTCATACGTCACGTTGGCTGATAACTTTGCTTTTAAAACTCAATAAAGTACATTTCAACTTTGATGTTTATATTTCTCAAGTACTGACAGAATAAATGCTTTAATAAGCCTATCGGAAATCAATTGAAATTTATAGCAATAATGGGCTAAGACTGTAACATATATATAAACAAGTATATAACTCATGTTTCCCCATCATTGCCAGCTTATTAAACAGTCAGTATCCTTCCTCTCCGCATTCATCTAGACCCATCGAAAGTAAAAAAGAGACACACAGTCCCCATTATCCTATAAATTACCCACAACAAAAATTTTCATACCCACGCATACAGCCACGTGCCACAAACTGAGACTGAGTGGGTGAGAGAGAGAAAGAGAGTGAGAGAGAGGGGAAAAGGGGGGAGCACATTACCAAAGAAATTCAAAAATATTTGCAACAATTTATCACAAGTTCTTTTTCGTCTCGACTTTTGCTCGTTTTCACATTTTTTTTTATACTTCGGCTGAAAATTTTCTGTTGTCACTTAACAAATTTGCTGTCCGTTTATTGCCTGTCCGCCAGTTCCTGTTTTCTGTTCCTCTCTTGACACTTTCTTCCACTTTCTCTTCTCTTTCCCCTCTCTCTATCAGCAGAGAGAGATCTTTTGCCAGCTAGCAATTTCCTTCAACATTTTTGATAGGGAAACCCCAGAGTAATTTTCATATATATAAAAACGTACGCTCTATATAATCGTATAATATAACTGCCAGCATATTAACAACTGATGCTCCGATAACATGCTGTGTGCGGGGGCAAATAGTAACGAGTATATGGCAAGGGGATGGGTATGGGGTGGGGTTTGGTTAGACAGCATATATAAATTGCCATGTCATTTATTTTGACAACACACACACACACACATACACATATAGATAAGATTGCTCTCGCTGTGTAGAAATGAAAGTAAAATTGATTGCCGCCACATATCTGGAGTAAAATCTGGAGTAAGGGTAGGGTGGGGGTGTGATAGTGGGTTGGGTAATGTGATCAGATCAGTGGAAGATCTTTTCCACTTGCTGGCAATCTGGCTATCTTTATGGGCCAACAAAAAGCAAACAGAACAGTAAACTAATTTCAATTTCAATTTCCGATGTTGTACAAACAAGTATATCTCGATACCCCCCTCCAGCCCGTTATGCCCTTTTACCTTTCCAACAAAAAGTAGGCAATAAAATGCACAAATTGACTTGGGGGGAAATATGCAAAAAAAAAAGAGGCCATAATTGGTAGTCGACTAGTGGCTACCCTAAAGCAAATTGTAAATTTTGAATCCTCTAAACTTAGGAATCAAGTGCCTCAGTTTTCTGTAGATAATAATCTTTAAAAGGAATGGAATACTCTGCTAATGAAATAAATAAAACAAGTCACTAAAATGGATCTGGATATGAATCCGATTTGTTATATGGATATATGTATGTATATATACCAATTCCTACGCCAAACAAAAAACATTTTAGTAGTGTTTTTTGACTAAGCCTCTTAATGTGTATTAAAAATATTAAAAGAATGTGCAATAATTGTAAGCATTATATCCCTTTCCTATAGCTAATATACCCTTTTGCCCTTTGGGTTAATATAGGGTATACAAAATTGGTATTTAACATGGTCTCTTGATTCACATTTCTTTCCACCCGTCCTTACTACCATTGCACAGAACCAATTTGATTAAATTGGAAATGATTGCAGGAAAGAGACTCATACAGAGAGAAAGAGAGAGATAGATAGATGGATAGACAGAGAAAGAGATAGAGAAATGAATTGCCAACAGGTGTGAAAGGTGAACCAAAAAAAAAAATATATATACAAAAAAAGGAGGGAAAAAAATTGATTTGTTGCCAAAGCTGAAGTCCTGTCTAAATTTGATCCGATTTATAACAACACAACAACAAACCAAATCCAAAATAAAAATACAAGGAAAAGCGAGGAAATGAGAGATGAAAAAAGAAATACTATATATATATATATATATAAGAGAGATGTGGAAGACCAAATTGTCACACAATCGCAAAACGATTCACATTGACAATGGGGACACATTTAAGCACTTGGAGATTGTATTTCAGGGGGGAGAGTTGAAACCAATTTAGGGGTAGGTTTACTTAATATATGAGTGTGTGTGTGTCTATGAGTAATTGATAAGCATGGCTAAGGGAAAAAAGTTACACACACACCCACACACACACACACATTATGCTTATCAAGCACGTGCTGAAAATGTAGTTAAAATTATGATGAAATAGCACAAAATTTGAATTGTACCAAAAAGTTGAAGACTTACATATTCCATAGATAAACACACACACACACACACACATATATATACTTTTGTATGTCTACCTAACACATACACATATGTAGTTGTCCTGGGTGTGTGGGCCTTTCCTACACGTGGCATTAAATGGTTTTTACTTCACGCCAATTTCTTGGAATTTGCCAATTTAAATCACAAACAAAATAATATTTTCTTTTCCAATTTGATTTCTCTTCTTTTCCTTTTTTGGTTTCTGATTTTCTTGTTTTCGTTGCGTTTGTTTTTGTTTTCATTATTTTGTTTTTTTTTTTTTTGGTGTTTACATTTCGTATTCCAATTAAAAAAGACACTTCAGGGCAGTTGCCATGACCATAGCATGTCCTCAAGGAAATTATCACAAATATAAACAAAAGAAATTTATTTTAGTTTTGATTGAAAAATATAATAAATTTTTATACAAATTTAAAAAAAAAAACTTGATAAAAATATGAAATTTTAGACTTTTTGTTGAAGATTCAATATTGGTAGAAATATGAAAAAATTTATAAAACTTTATATACTTTTTTCTCTAAAGGAATTTTAATCCGAATGCTAAGACTTAAAACTTTAACTGTTCAAATTTGAGTTAAATTTTCAAAATTTACGAAGACACAAAATAAAGCGAAAAATTTAGTCTTAGTTGATAATGGCTAAACACTTTTTAAATATGCTTTTAACTTTGCACACATTCAAAAAAAAAGAAAAATCCTTTTAATATATCTTTTTTGTTTACATTACTTATATGTGACATCTCTCTAATATCCTTACAGTCACCTTTATGAAGACCAGACACCATACAAAATGCGTTTCCACACAAATTGCACTTAAGTGCTCCACAAAATCGTCTACTTAAGTGTTTCTGTCTCTCTCTCCCTCTCCCTTTCTCTTTCTCCCTCTATCTCTGTGTGAGTCAGAGACTTGAGTGTAAGAGGCAAACAGAACTAAGACTGAACATGAAGTCATCATGAAGGACACAAATGCAGTCAGAAAAGTCATCTCAACCTTAGGTGAAAAACCATTTATGATCAAAATAAAAACAAAAAAAATGCTTTAAACTTATACAAGCATAAGGTAAAAGTTTTTATCATTTCAAATATAATTATAATAAAAGTTTTTTTTAAATAACATAGGAGAAAAACCCCAAAATACATACTGAAAAACACAGACACTCACACACACACGCTCAAACACAGTGACTTTGTTCGTGTGTGCATAATTATGCAAATGAATTGGTTGCCCAGGTAAAGTGGGACAAAAATTATACACCAAGCAAACAATACTATTTTGTATATAATATACATTTATATATATATACATGTATAAATTACACATATACACTTGTATTATAAAGGACTAAACTTAGTTCAACTATAACGAATTTTTGATGTCCTAACTATTCTTTTAGAGTTTGTGTATAAGTTTTTGTATTAGTTTTCAAGTCCCTAAATAGCACAAGGATCAACGTAGTTACTATAAGACCTAAGTCAACTATATCTTTATCTGTTTTTGCTATACTTTTCAAGTCTCTAAATATCACAGAAATAAATTCGTTGCTATAAATACTAAGTCAACTATATGGAGAAAGACTCTCAATCTATACTTCTCATAAGTTTCTATATCTTAAGCTAATTAGATCCTTAATATTTCATACTCCAACTTTTCTTAATAAAACTTTTGGTAAAATTTTTTGGTAATACCTAAGAATTGCCCTGAACAAATTCTTTATCAGTCGAGTAGATTTTATTCCGATCTGTTTCATTTGAGAGTTGACCTTTACTTTTAAACAGATATAATTCCTCTCTTTTCATATATACAAAATAAGAAATAGACCTAGGAAATGATTAGAAAAGTGATATTATCTACTGAGGAAATTATCTTTAAATAGTAAAAATTGATAATAAATCATTGTATATAATATGTATCTATATAAAGACCTGAACATAATTGACCATAAATAAAATTCAATACCAAAATATACGAATCATAACAAAATGTCTTTTCTTATTAAGAGATATATTATTGATTTGAAATGTCTTTTCTTACAAAAGGATATTATTTTCTTAAGAAATTTTGTCATATCAAAAAAAATTCTTTCCTTAACTTTTTCTATATTAAAATTGACCAATAAATTACTTTCTTTATAAAATGAAAGCTTGCTTAGAGAAAAAGAGAACTTTCCATATGCAAAAACTTTATAAATTCAAATAAGTAATTGTTACCAAACTGAGCTCATATTTCTAATACCCAAAAGAAAGGGTATTAAATACCATGTTACCATACAAAATACCTACAAACATTTGCGTATACTTTGGGCGAGGCATTTTCTCTCATTTTTTTAGGTTTATGCAACAATTTTATTAATTAAGTTTAGAGCCTGTGGGGCATTACTCGGGGATTTCCCCCGTCATTTATGGGTCAAATTGTGTTTAAAATTTAATTTATATTATATACAAAAACACGCATACACACTCACACATATATATATATACCACTCTCACACTTATTTGTAAAAAGGACAAGGTTTTTTTAGGGGGAAAGGCCTAAGTATTGGAATTAGTTAAGAAGGGTTATCCGAGTAACATTTAGCGATAGATAGGAAGCAAAAAGGATATACAAATTTCAATTTGTTTTGGTTATATTGGATAGATAGAAGAAAGCTAACATTTAGTTGAAGAAAAAGTTAGGCGGTTAAAGGGGCGAGGATGATTTATGGGGTTGTTTGATTACCTGAACATTTGAGACCCTGATGGTAAATTCCATATAATAACGAACCACAATGATCACAGAACGTGGGTCCTGCATATGTGAATGGTTCGAAGTGATGTTGAGTTTTTGGTGAGTCCTTTAATTTTTTTTTTTTTTATTTTTATTGAATTTTAATGCATGTTGTTGTTTTGTTGTTGTTGTGGTGCAATTTGAAATTTTGTTTAGTTTTTAATTTGGTTTTTTATTTTTTTTTTTTGGTGATGCGCACATGAAAAATACAAAGTACAAAATAATTTGTCGTTTATGAACAAATTTTATGATAAATTAAACAAATCACAAATGACAATTTTTCGATCATTTTTTTTTTGCTCTTTAAAGTTAAACGAAGCTTTTTTTGTTACGCATAAATAAAATAAAAGTTAATACTAATCTACTTTGATATTTTGACTTTTCTTTTTTCTGTAACATTTTATGCATTCAATTTTGTTTCTTTGTGTTCTTAACTTAGCCTTAAAGGTGAAAGCATTTTCAGAGGCAGATTTTTGAGGTTCATGAGGCATGAAATTGAAAAGAAAAATGTCCTTCTATTGAAAGGGAATTGAGTTCATGAATTGAAGTACAGAGCGTGAAAGTGTTGGACTCAAATAATAATCTTGAAATATTTTAATAAAAAGATATTGGGTTTTGTTTATATATATAAGGGGAAATGGTCACTTGTTTAGTGAAAAGAAATTTGTTCAGCTAAAGGCTAAGGTAAAAGATATTTGACTTAAGGATTGAAAGTAAGAATCGGAATAAAAATTACATTATAAAGAAATAAAGAATATATATAAATATTAAATATATATCAATTAATAAATATAAACAATATCTTTACATATTATTTAAAATAAATAAAAAATATTATTATAAATAACATTTTTAATTAATAAATATGAACAATATGTAAGACATAAAAAATTATAATTCAATTGAATTTTGTTTAGGCAAACGCTACATTTAAACTGATTTGAGATCTAAATAATAATCTTTTGATAATTAAACTTAAAATTGGAATATAATTGATAATCACAAAAGGAAAGAGATTTGATTCTAGGCAATTAATATATAAAAATCTCTTTGAATATAATAGAATTATAATTAGAAGAAGAAATTCAAGAGTAAATTTCAATAACAAGCATAAAGAGAAAGGATTTTGCTACTATACTCTCAAATAGTCCATTATTTAAGATATTAATAACTACATTTTTCTAAAACATATCAAAATGGTTAATTTCTGAACTCCCTCAAATTAAAACTGTCATCTTGAGAAAAAAAATGTCTCCATTTTTGTTTTTAAATAACATAAATTCGAATAAGTCTAAGAAAAGTATACAAAATTTGTAGGAAGAAGCCAAAAGAAAGAGAAAATATCTACAATATAGGGAATATATATTCCCTAATATTAATACAGAGTAGAGCCTTGAAAGCAATCTATTTACCAATCCAGTCCAAATGAATTTGACATACCTTAAGGATAAAAATGCTTTATTAGATTTGCATGGAAAAAGCTTTTGTGACAAGTTCATTGCAATGTTTCTTTAACAGGCAAATCTTAAGTAACATGCAAATTCATATTTAAAAAGTTGATTTTTATTTATGTGAATATATTTGTGGTTGTTGTTGTTGTTGTTCAATTTTGTATTATTTTGTGGACATTTGTAAAGCCGTGACAGGGACAGCATTAGGAAGTAACATTAAATACATGAAACTTTCTTGCTAGATGCGAGGACACCCACATAAAGTGACATTTTTCTAACCCAACAACAACAAGAAGAACAAGAACAAGTCATCGAGTCGCATTTTTAGCAAAGGACAAGCGAAAAAGCAAAGCTGACAGGCCACAGACAGGACGGAACAGAAAAGAACAGAACGGGACAGGACAGAACAGAATAGGACAGGACACAACAGGAAAAGGCAGGCACGCAGGCAGGTTTTCGGTATATAAAGAAAACCCAAATGACAGTTTAATTTGACAGAGAAGCAGAAAATAAAAACAAGTTGAATCAAAAATAAAAATAAATAAATGCAAGAGAAAATGGAAAATTTGTTGCTTTCTCTTTTTCTTTTTTGCCTCAATATTTACCTCTGAAAATGCTGCACGCTCAACTTAAAGCCTACAACTACAAAATGCTTCATAATTTTTAATACACACACAAATATATATATGTATATATATATATATATATATATTTGTATGTATTTATGGATTATATATGTTTTTTTTGTTTTTGATGCACTTACCGAGTCAATGCCTTTATCCTTGCCCGGACATATAAAAGTGACATATTCATGGCAACGTTTATGCACCACATAAGAGCAAACTGAAAAGAATATAATATAAAATAAAATATATTTTTAAGCATCCATTTAATTCCCAGAGTTAAAAAAGAGTTTGCCAGTTAACCTACCTTGACATTGAAATCCTTGCTTGCCAAAGCCCCTAGAGAGTGCGTGGGAAAAAAACAAACGAGAAGAGAAAAAGTATTGTTAATTTTTAATTTGCTCTCTAATTAAAATCTATACATTTCAGTTTTATCGTTACCACTGCCACTGCCATTGCCGTTGCCACTTCCGTTGTTTGTGTGTGCCACAATTAGCATAAATATTTAATTTGCACAAACGGAAACGGCAACAACAACAGCAACAGCAAATAATTATATACTATTTGTTGTTTTTTAATCAATATGCTAATTTCATTCCCTAGCCTCACTCCTTTTCACATTCTTGGCATAGAAGTCACTTGCCGCCATTTAATTTAATCAATATAATTAATGTGCTAGTGGGTCATTGAATGCCAAGACATTGAAGTGGGTGCCACCAGGAGGTGCAAGTGCAAGGGCAAGGGCACTGATTTGCATTACTTTTTCCTATATATATCCTATAGCTTCATCAGCTATTCAAACAACAGCAATTATAGTTTTAGATACAGATTACAAAGCGACTTTAATATGTCTTAATCAAATTTGATAAAAAATCTAAATGTTCAGCAATAATTTTGAATAGATTGTTTTATTTCGCATATTTAAATGAAAATATGTTCAGGAAACAAGTGCAAATTTGTTTGGAGAATAATTATAAACAAATTGGCTGCAATTGTATTTTAAAATCTTGATTTAGACCTTAGGAAACTATCAAATAATTGGGAAACATTGTTTAACTTATCCAAATTATAAATTGTAATGGAAGTGCTATTGAAATTGTGATAAATCCTTAGACGATTCGAATGAGAAATTCCTTTACTATGGAATCAAAAGAAAATCACGATATAAAAATTGATCAGAAATACTTTTTATTGAAATCCAATTAACAGAAAGAGAAAATCTTTAAACCTAATCCTCAGGAAATCAAAATTTAAAAGCTAGGGAAGAACTATCAAAAAGAGTTCTATAAAAATTTCAAAGGAAAAAATGCGTAAAAAATATGAATAATAATCCATTAATGTTGACATAAGTGAAATTAGCAGAATATATAAGATTTGGATCAACTACTATTGGAGAATCCAATTGAATGTTAAGTGAATATATAAGTCTAGGTTAGACTATGTCCGGGTAATACGTGGCGGCCATATGCATTAAATTATATTCAATTTTCACTCATCATCAGCAAATTGCGAATTAGAAAAATAGCTATAAGCATTTGCTAATATCTTATAAAATTCAGAACCTAAATCAGAACTTAATTGCTTCAAATTCTATTAACGACATCAACATGAAATATTTTTTACTAAAAACAATTATAATTTTTCTTAATACTATCTTCCATTTGGAACATGGAATAGTAAACAATTCTATATAATTTCTTCCCAGTTCAAGTCTCAATCTAACCAAAAAGTTTTGCAAATTATATCACTTTAATCATATTATGAGAAGACACTTGCATTATCCTTCAAAAACAAAGCACAACACAAGCAATTAAAGTAAAGGACCTCCGTTATTCAATTATAGTCAATTAAATAGCACGCGAAACAAATTGGTTTCAAACAAATTGAAAAGTCCACACACATATACACACATATATGGCAAATTTGCTTTTTTTAATGATTGGGCAAATAATTGGGCCAGGTAGATAGATAACGACAGTTATAGTCACCCTATAGTGACTACAGCTCAATTGCTCAATTTGCCCAATTAAAATTGAATACCTTTGGATATATGATTGCAGTTTGAATTTCATATTTGTTTTTTTTTTTTTTTTTTTTGAATATTTAAACAAGTCAAATTAATTTCACTCGAAAGGCAAAAAGAAAATTGATATACTTCGTCATTTGGTTTTGTCCATAGATATTTGTTGGTATTTGTAGGTACCATTGAGGGCTATTAGAGAACATTGTAATTGGTACAGGTGTGCAAACGCATGAGTGTGTGTCTGAGTGTGTGTATGTGTGCAATTCCCTCACTAATTTGTATTGCCTACTTTTCAGCTTAAAAGTTACGTTTCAAGGCTTACGTGTCCGCAGCTCATGGAAACACAGAAGCAAATTGAACAAGTTTTATGGACACCACCAACCCTCCCCCCTCCACTCACCCTTCGCTTTTATTCAGGTATACTCTATAAGCCATAAATGCCCGCAGCACAAGCCTCTTAACTTGGTCAAGCTTAAATCTGACCTTCTTTATATTAACTGAGTGCAATTTTCCGTAAAGTGCACGATATATTATATTTATTTTAGATATACTATCTCTCTCCCTCTCTCCCACTCTTTTTTCGCTCTGCTTATTCCCACAATTTTCAATTATAAAATTTCCAATTTGCAATTTGTTTAACTCAACTGGTATTATTCTATTATTTGTAAATTGATTGATTGACATTAATAAAATTAAATTTTCAATTGCATTGAAGTGTTTTTTGTTATTAATAATTGCAAAATAAAATATTTGCCTGTTGTTATTTATATTTATGCCACTTTCATAATTGTTGTGGTTGCTTTTATTTTGTAATTTCATTCCCTTTGTTTGTCAGGTTTTATTTTTTTTTGTGTTTGTGCATCAAATGAAGCGAAAAGCAATTTTCTCTTGCCTTGCGCCTGCAGTTATGCTATGATTTTTTGCCAACCATTTTTTACCTTGTCATGTCTGCGCGTCCTTTTTCATATTTTCCTTTTTATATATTTTTTTATTTTATATTTCATTCAATTTTTAATTAAGCACATATTTTCCTGCTGGCCAAACCCCAAAAGGTGCATGGAGAAGAAAAAAAAAAATTGCAACTCAACAAAAAACGAGTTACCATGGAAAATGTTTGGCTATAGAAGCCAAAAAGTTAATTAAGCTGCCGATATAAAAGAAATACTTTATGAAAAACAAATTATATGTATATGTTTTTTATATCAATTTGCTAGATCATGGATATAAAAAAGTTGGCATCAAATAAACGGATTTAAGTGGCAATGAGGCGTATACGTTATCTGATGCATGTTAGATAACGTATACGCCACTTTAATTTAAGTGAGTCTTTGTGAAGTTTTTATTGAAATGATACAAATGATGCGTGATAGTTGATATAACTAACTATAATCCCTTGACCATTAACCCCTAAGGATCCGCTAGATTTTATCGCTATAAAATCTTTTTTGTTTGAGTCTTATTAATAGCTTAACAAAGACAAAGTCCATATTTTCTTTTGGGCTATATACAGTAGAATCCGGTTAAAGCAACGCTCAAGGGACCGACGATTTTACGTCGTTATATCTGAAAGACATACTATCTGGAGGCCTTTTCATCATATAAGTTTGTATGGGGACCAACCAAGTCATCGAATTTTCGTCGCTATAACCGGACGGACGCTATAAGCGGAGTCGCTATAACCGGATTCTACTGTGTGCATTTTTATATAGAACATAAAAGCTGAATTTGACTATATCTTTATACTATAGCTATGAAAGATTTATGTCTATGTTCTTTAGCTATCATAATACTATAGATATAGTCTTTGATTGTCAATGAAAGTTTTTGAAAAAGTTTCAAAATTAGCTTAAACATTTGATATATGTTTGTTATTATTAATTTTACATATATATATATCTGCTATAGCTATCTTAAAACAGTTTTATTGTGGAAAATCTTTATCTAAATAACAAAATTGCACACTTTATTTGTCAATTCATATGTTAATCAGTTACTTATTAACTTTAAGAAGTGTTTCCATGTTTCTTATTCACTTTTAGAAAAGTTTTTCTGTTTCTGATTTACTTTCAGAAGAAACAACTTATATTTAAAGTTTTATAATGAAATATTTATCTTTTTGATTTCAATTATTTCATTTCATCTACAACTATATGTATCCTTTGAAAGCTAATTTAACCCATTGTTCAATCTATATATATTTTTAATTACTAAAAATTAGTTAAACGATATTCGCTTGTTATATATACTTTTTATAATATCTTCTGTCAAATGCAGTAAACAAAACAAAATTGTCAGATTTGTTGAAAATATTTTCATTTTCATTTTGTCTTTCTGTGTTATTATTGTTATCGTTGTTGTTTTGTTGTTTTGTTTTTTTTTTTTTTCATTTTATACACTGTTATGCAAATTACGTGCCATAAACATGGCAAACGCTTCACCTGCTAACCGACCAGCAGAAAAGCCAGACAACAGAAAGTGCTCGCCCCACCGCACCATCCACCATTATTTCACATTGTCCCACCTGACGTTGCCACCAACCACACCGTTTTGCCTCTCCTAATGCCACTCTACGTGCCTGCAACGCCTTTTTGCAAAAAAAAAAAAAGGCACCCAAATGCCACCGTACTATTAATTAAAAGTCGAATGGCAACAGAAACAACACTGAAAAACTGAAGTTGTTAATTAGTTGCAAACCGAAAGAGGCGTTTTACATTGGATTGTTTGCAAGGGGGCGGGGGGTGGGAACACAAGTAAAAGAGACGGAGAGGGGTAGTTAGGGTGGGCTTGTCAAAGCGCGTTAATTACGTGTAATAATGATGCAGTGGCCAGTCAGCTCTTTGGCCCCTTCTCTGGCCATCAACACCTTATTGGTATCCTATCGTTTTCATATGGTTCAGTTTCGCTTTCAATGTTTGTTGCCGCATTTTAAATAGCAATTAATTTAATTATTGGCCCCAAAAAATGTTTGGCAATGGCAATTAGCTAAAAAGCTTAAGCTCCCCTGCCCCCCCACCATAAACTTAATCAAAAGAAATAACCATGAATAGACAAACAACTAAGTCACATGCTTAGTGAATGTGATTTCTCAATTAATTTTCATGTCATTTTCTTTAGTTAAGGTTTTAAATTGTCAACACAGAGAAGGAGACAAAAGACTTAAGAGACAGAGAGAGAGAGAGAGAGAGAGAGAGGGAGTGTATATTAAATGTGAATTAATTATATGGCAATGGTTTGCACATCAAGTGTTTTGTGGTTAAAGGCAAACTTGACTATGAATATTAAATGAGCAATAATTATGCAATTCCAAGGAAAATTTGATTTTAAGTTTGGGCAAAGCAAAAGCTATTTGTTCGTCCTCATAAAGACAAGTGAAATGAAATCGAAGTAGATTTGAAAAGTTTTCATCTTTAAAACAAATTTTACTAAGAAATTAGCAGTAATTTAATTTAATTAAAATTTATGAGAGAAAAGGGAGAAAAATACCTACATCCAGGCATATCCCGACTGATAACCACTGAAAAAAGTAAATCATCATCATAATTTTGTATAACAAATTTCCCCTATTTTTGTTTTATTTTTTTTTTCTAGATGAAAGTCAAGCTGAAAAGTTTTTCGTAGGAGCCAAGGTCGTTTCGGGGGGGGTGTGTTTTGTGGAAGTTTATGAAGTTGAGCTATACCAAAAAACATAATGCGTATGAAATTGATTTATAATCCAAGGCACGACGCAGCATAAAAGCATTAACCAACAAAAAAAAAAATGGAAACGAAAGGAAAGAAGAAAAACCAAATGCAAAGACAGGAAGTGGTTTTGGCCTCTTTCAAAAGGATGAAATGGATTTTTTTCTTTTGGCCAAAATACAAACAAAAAACAAACAGGTTTTGCCACGTGTTGAGGATGAGTTTTTGTTTGCTCGTTGTTGTTGTTGTTGTTATTATGTTTTGTTTTTTTATGGATTAAGCCAGATTTTGGCAACTTTTGGCCTAGATTAAATATTACACAGGTTGCCTTTGTTGTTAAACAATAAAGTACAACAACAATTGGAACAATCAGGCAAGTTTTTCCCTCTCCCCCTTTGAAGTGACTTAACTTGACTTCACTTGACTTTCGTTATTGTAATGCCTGTCATTCAATCATTCTCGATTGAAATCAGAAAGTTTTAACCAAAACAACATTTTTAGAGAAAGCAAAAAATTAAGTTTAAAAATGGATCGATAAAACATAAAACTAAATGCTAAAAACAAGTAAACTGTTGAACTTAGATAAAGGCATAAAAATCGATTTAGCTGCCAAAGATTCTGAAACTTTCAAATAGTTTTTCTAAAGAAAACTTTTCTTTTGGCTACGATTACAATAAACTAGTTAAGAAACAATTTATCAATCTAAAAGAAAGAGTCAAAGAACTAACTTTGTTAAGTAGCCAAGTTAAGCGTCAAACAACATATTCCAAATAATTTACAAAAAGGATAACTAGGACAATAGATTCGATTGTAAACAATTTCAAACTCTCAATTTAACAAGAAGAATTCTTTATACAAAACATGGTTAAACATTCCCTAAACACTTTCTTCTTTTTTTTAATATATCCTTAACTTATTATACATTCCCATTCCTAATCCTAAAAAATATATATATATATATATTTTAAGACCTACTCATCAACTTCTTTGTCCCATGCCCTTTGCTTTAGTTTCTTTTATTAAGTACTTTGCCTTGTCAATATATAGAATTATCGATTGTTGTGTGTTATATGGCTGACTTGGTCAATGGATGTGTAGACCCACAAGTGCCAAGTGATGCCAGTGTATAGTTGTGGTTTAGTGTGTGAGTGTGTGTGTGTCTTTGTGGTGGTTAGGGTAATGGTATGGGGGGGTTAAACAAAGAGAGAGAGAGCAGTCTGCCCACCTAGCTGAGCTTACCATAAACATAATTCAGGGTAAAAACAACAAAGTCACATTTTGCTTTGCCTAATTGCAGGCAACATAACTAACAGATGACATCATTTTTACCATAAGGCATACTTCGTTAATGGAAAATGAATAAGAGAATATGTCTCTAACTTTAATATGAAACAAATATTATCTTTAAATGAGAGAGTTTTTGTATTTAAGTTAATACTTAAAGATGTATAAGTAGTCAACTTGTCTAAGAACATATTTGTTTCTCAATGAAAGTTAAGGAAAAGGTTTAATCATATAGCATATTAAACTAAAAGTCTGTTGCAAAACTTGTCAAATACATTTAATTTATGTTTTAACTAAATATAGATTCAAAAATTGATTCATAGTATGTTATTGTAGATGAAAGTTTGTCGATATCGTGTAGATATGTTAAAACTATAACCAGACCAGATCCATTTCTGGATCTTATAAGTTCTATTGTACCGATGTTTAATTAAGCTTTCTCTTTCTTTCAAATATTTATGAATGGTTTATGCAAATTATAAATCTCCAAGCTAAAAAATGCAAACATATGGCAAACTGAATCGACTGTGACTCTTGATACCTGAATAAAATCCATTTGAATGCCAACTGTTATACTTTAAACTGATCCTACTACATGTAATATGTATGTACTTCAACTTTGTTGATCCTACTAATTGTACTTTGTACTATGACTAAGCTAATCTGACTATATAAACTACTATATGTTAGAATTGAATCCTTCACTTACCATATGAAGTCCTTGCAATGGGAACAGAATGTTGGTTGCTTAAAGAAACGTGCTATGAAGCAATGATCTTTCACATTGAAGACATTCTTCTTCTTGAGGGCTCCTTTACGTAGGCGGGATTTCATTTTGTTCTCGCCCACCGCTTCACCCGAACCCTCGGCCCCAAGTTGACCTTGTGATTGGGGGTCACCATTGTTATCACTGCTCTCGGACATTGTTCTTTGATGTTGTTGTTGTTGCTCTTTTGGTTGTTGTATTGCTTGTCTTATGTTCAATTTGTTGTTTATGTTCAATTGTTCTTGTTGTTGTAGTTCAATTCTTATTGTTATTTTTGCCTCCTTTTTTGTTGAAATTGGTAAAAAAAAGGTTCTTTAACTTTTTTCCATTTGCTTTTGTTGTTGTTACGTATTTGTTTTGCCTTTCGCTTGTTGCTTTTTCACTCACTCTGCCTTTTCCACTCGCATTTGTTTTTTCTTTTCTCTTTTTTTTTTTGTTTTATTTATCGTATTGATTTTTAAATAGCTTTGAGCTTTTGTTATTGTTGTATTCTGTATATATATACAATATAAAAACAATATTAATTAAATTCTTGATACACTTTGCCAGCTGAAACTGTTTTTTTCTTTTGCGCTCTTTTTTATTGAATTTGCATAAATTTTTTTGAATCGTTTTCACATGATCATTTAATTTCTTCATAAAGTTGAAAGTTGCTTTAAAGTATTTAATAAAATTTTTTACAATCTTTTGTTGTTGTTGTTTAATCTTCGTTTATTGTCATTGACACACACACACACACACAGATACACACACGGCACACACTCACCTAAACAAGCTCATAATTAGCATTAATTTTTAATGAACCAAAACGATTTGGTTGAAACGTTTTAAACGATTATAAATACAAATATGTATAAATAATTATTACTTTTATTCATCTTCTTCTTTTTTTTTTTTTTTGTTATTAATAATATTTCGTTTATGTTTTGTATTTGTTTTTGGATTTGTCATTTGTTTGGCTGGCGCGTGCAAATAAAAAAAAAAAACAACAAAAATGTTTAAACAAAACCCGAAAAAAGCAAACTGTAAACGAAATAATTGCTTTTGTTGTTGTTGTTGTTGTTGCTGATGATTGTTTGTTGTTAACGTTAATGTTTCACAGAGACACGTTCTACCGGCTACTGTCAATTTGCAAATTGTCTACAATTAATATTAACTGAAATTGAGTTATTAACCCAGCGAGTGTGACTTTTTGGCTTAAACAAATTGTACGACTAACTATAATATTCGTGCAAATGTTTGCTATAGATTTTTTTTTTATTATTATATCTAGTAACTAGTTCTTTATTAACTTTGTTGAAGGTTTAGCAAAAACATGCTAATTTTTTCTAATTAGAAATCAGTTTCAATTTGTACTCATGATTAGGTAAAAAGTTTAACTTTTTAACCGTATAATAAAATACTTCAAAAATCAAAACTGTTTCTAATGAAAGCTCTGTGACACTATCATCCATCAATAGGGAGCCCTTCAATGAATATATAAATTATATTAAATAGTAGCCGATTTACAGATTGCTTATATGGTGATACATTTGTGATTTTTCCCACAGGCAGCTTTCTATGGAGACACTAAAACAATGGTTAAACTATTCCATTTTAATTAGTATCTGAAGTTTAATTATTCATTACCAGCATCTAACAAATCAATAAAACTAATCTGTGAAATACTTTTATAGCTCTTCCTGCACTTGTATACTAATTCCCCCAAAAGTGATATTGGATTTCTAATATAAATCATGTTTAAGCCATCTAATAACTTCACGTAATAAAGTACTTCTGTATGTCAATGCGAGTTCTTTACTAACTTTTACTGTGTCATAAGTTTTCATTATTTCTACATAGACTTTTCAAGATTTCCAAGCAATATGAATCAAAATAAAATATCTTCAAAAACCTAAAACAACACTTTACAAACGATTTGGCTGTTGTACTCTCTTAACGAATCCCTGTCCCCTATCATAATCTTTCTTTTTAAGATAGATATCATTTTTTGTAACATTCTTTAACCACTTTATTCAAGTCTCTCTTTTTAGTTCAACCTTCATTTTGGGTTGTTCAGTTTCAATATTTTATTTAGTCACGAGTTACTAAATTTTACTCTTTACCATTCGACATAACTTTTACACTTTATATTCATTGATAATTTATGTAAATTTCAATTCGAATGTTCTTCAAGTTTTTCAACCGTTTCAATGCCGTTTGGAGCCAACAAAATATTTGTTACCAAACAGAAAAGAAAAAAGGTTAACATATGCACGGAAAGCCGAACAAACTGACAAGATATATATCATTTACATGTGTGTGCGTGTTGTGTGTGTGTGCGTCTGTGAGTGTGGTTAGTGGCCAAGCAACAGTTACTAAACTATAAACTTTCAATTTTTTTTTTGTTATTTTTTTTTGGTAATTTTTCTCTGGGTTGATATGAAATGTTATCAAATTATCATAATTCTATTGTTAAATATCTTTAACAAATTGTTTTGGTATTTTTGTTTTTATTGTTTGTTTACTTCACTTTTGTTTTGGTTTTTTGGCTATCTTCATTTAGCATTCGGCACTAGGCTTTTGACACACACACACACACAGACACAATTCTGATTGGATAATAATCAAAAGTCCAAGTAGACAGACAGACAACACTGCCTCTGAGGGACGACCGTAGTGTAGTGAGTGTAGAAATATTTTCACACGACGAGGGAAATCATATAACAACAACAAACCCCACACGCACACCCACACACACACATATACAGGGAAAACTGTGGTGAGTTTTTCTTGGTTGCACACACTTGTTGTTGTTGCTGTTGCTGCTTCCCCCTTACAAAAAGTAGGGGCTCCTCTTGGCTTGTTCTTATTCGCTGCTGTTGCTGCTGCTGCTGCTCCCGCCGCCGCTTTCTACTGTTGCTGTCGACGCAGTGTCTGTTGCTTTTGTTGTTCTTGTTATTATTGTTCTTATTGTTGTTATTGCTATCCGCCTTTTTGAAGGCACACGTGCTCCTCGCTCGAGTTACAAACGCGTTCTGGGCCACATTCTGTGCTCAGAATTTCTACATACAAATTCCATAGCGAGCTTTTTTGAGCTAACAGAGCTCTGTTAAAGCATTTGTCCCATTAACAGCGGCTAACTGTTTTACGTCAAGCTCGCTCGCTCGCTATGAATCTGTGAAATGATTAGCATGTGATAAACATAAGTAAGCCTAGATTTAACGTCAGTGGTACCCTATAACTTATAGGTTTGCAATGGGGCGTATTATTGATATTTTTATAGACTTGTTGTCTGAGTTTGTATGAAATACCCTTTATGTATATAATGAAAGGCCATATTAGCAATATAGAAAGATAAAGAAAACTCTTTTTTTGTGTCCGTATTTATATGTTAAAAGGGCATATTAGCAATGTAAAAATAAGACAAAATCATATTTATATAGAAGTAAATAATGGAATGCTCTGAATTTACATGTTAAAGGGTGATTTCTGCAAGTTTCTTAACCTTATCGGACTTATGGTTTGATAAAAATCCCCCATATATATGGATAAACGGTTGGACAAAACTTGTCAATACGTCAATCACAATGAATGAAATATGAGTCATTATTTGTCACACTTTTCCTTGATACTGGGTATCAGGCAGTTGACACTGTCAATTAACATAATTTTTTTGGCTATGATGACGCTCGAACGGTGATTTCTACCAGATTGCTTAGCATTGAGTGCGACTGCATGTTAATTGACTGGAATGGACATTGGTCCCATTGACGGCGAGACGTGTTAATGGCCAACTGAGAGATACAGAGAGAGATCTGGCTACTTTTTGTGTCTATTTCTTGTTTGGATTTCATTTCGGGTTTTCTTGTATTTTAGCCAATTAAGCTCATAAATGCATATGCGATAATGTCTGAACAATCTCTCAGTGGGCTGGAAAATCATGTAATAAAGTGAATTGGCAAATACTCTAAGCAAAATTGCATGCAAATATGTATATATAGTATATAAAGATAAGAAATACTGAACTCTATTTGAGAAATTATTGCTTTAAAGTTAAGGGAGTGTCTTGTAATCGAAAAGTTATTTCATATCATTTGAGATATCATATCACAAACTAACATAACAATTATTATCTAAGAAATTTATATATAAATGAATGCAAAACTATATCAATTATATATTTATATATATTTTATATAGTATTTCAGTTCTTGTAGAGACAATTTTAATTATGCTTAGTTAGGTTTCGTATGTGGTGACCTTCTCTTAAACATAATGAAGTGAATAACTATTGCTTTAGTTTTGCAACTGCCTACATAAATTTGTCATAGAGCTAACCAATATTGTAACCAGAACCCTATCCTACACTTACAATGGTAAATACGTGCCCCAGACCGCAACCCGCAACACGCAATATTCAACCGGTAACTGACAACTGGCAACCGGCAAACCAGAGGCAACCTTCGCCTCTTGCAAATGCTGTTGTTGTTGTTGTAGTTGTTGTTGTTGTTTTATTGGCGTTCAAGTGCAAAATCAGATAGACCAAGTGTCACGTTTCCAATTCTCTGTATCTCCCTCACCCCACTCTCTCTCTCTTGCTCTCTTTTGCTCTTTTACTGTGGCAATCGCAATAATTATTTATGTAAATTTTCGTTCAACAAATAATTTCAAGTCTAATCAAAATGCCAAATATTTGTTTGAAACTCATAAATAAGACTGATAAAATATGTGAGTCAAGCAAATGTTGTTGATATATGTATGTATATACAAATAAATGAAAATTGTTTGCTGTAACTGTAAATGTGAAATAATTTTTCAGTTTTGATAACACACAAAGGCAACAATTTGAAATTATCTATGGCATCTGGTCATTTGATATGATAATAAATTTCAATGAAAAACCGCCAAAAGCAATTAAAACCTATTAAGAAAACACTTTTGATTCATACTTAAAAAAAAAAAAAAAAACATGCATACCCTTAATGAGTGAAAAAAAAGGTATATGCATTTTGCTCTTAGGTATACAATGTGTGAGAGTAAAGCGAAAGCGAAAGAGTATAAAATCTTCGTTACTTGCTTTGTAAACTATTTTATATTGTACACTACTTTGTAAGGCCTTTCACAACAAACTTGCTAAATCATCATCATCTCCATCATCTTCATCTTGTTCATCATCTTCATCATTATCTGCATCCTCATGAGCTCTTCTTGCTCTATAATAAGACTTTCACTTGGCTGAATTTTATTTCATTCTACAGAAACTTCAATAAAGGATGCCCTTGGGCAACTTTTAAAGTTTACTTTGTTATTTCATATATGTATATGTATATATTTTTCTGTTTTTTGATTTTCACTTTGTTATATTATATATACGAGCATTGTTTATTAACAATTTTCAAGAGCAATTAATAAGAAATTTTCACGCACAAATACAAAGAAATTTATACATATTTAAAAGTACCATTACTGGAGTTAGGCAAGGGAGAGGGGAGTAAAGGGTATTACACATTGCACGCACATTTGACAAATTGACACAATTGGGGCAATCAGAGTCGACAATAGAAGCACTTTTGTATATCATTTACATTCATTTTCATATACATATACACAATTGACAATTTTGTTTAATTTTTTCAAGTGTAAATATTTGTGTAATTTTTGTGTAACAATAATTAAATGAATTTGCTTTGCGTTTTAAATTTGATTTCCTTTTGCCGTGAGAAGAGCGTGCAAGAGAGAGAAGAGTTGAGAATTCTTTTTGGCGGTTTACATAAAACAAATGTTCCAGCTGGCTGGCATTCAAACAATTTGCCCCAAAAAACACAACTAAAATACAGACACACACACATACACGAAACGATATATAAAACCGATCAAATTTAATTCATTTAATTTTTTTTGTTCGTTTTTGGCATCGATTGCCGGTTGATTACGTATATGTACACGCTTGCCTCCTCTTGTTGTATCTCTCAGATACAATTCTCGTCTGTCTCTGCTCTGCCTCTGCCCCACAAGCAAAGCACAAAAAAGCAAAACAAAATGCGATCGGTGGCGCGTCGCTGCTTTGACTTCGTTCAATTTTCACAGCATCCACAAACAGAATGAAGCGACAGCAGCAGCGATGTGGAATACCGTTCATTTATGACAGGCCACACCGGTTGTGAATGGGAGGGGGAGGGGACTGTGAATGCGGTTTCGTCACCGCTTGACCCACTGTGCAAGTAGCGGCAGCGATCAATTACAAGTCTCTCTCGGTCACTTTCGAATTCTTGCAAAAACACAGCTACAGGGGGGGGGGGGGGGGGGGGGGAAAGGGTGCTTCAACTGAAACATGCAAGTTGACTGCAATAATAGTCAAGTATTTTACTTTTTTTTTTGTGGATAACTTTTGCTGACTTATCTACTTGAATCATTGAAGTAAACTGCAAATCAGGTGTCATTTGCTATGTTTGCCTTTGTTTAACGAGCCTCTTTCCCAAAGAACTATCCTTAATTTCTGATAACAAATCATGACAACATTTTATATATATATATGCTTACACCAACCTTTTTTTTATAGGGACAAGCCTATTTATATCATTTACAAAAAATTTCCATTAGATATAGTTTTAGCTCTGAAATCAAATTCAATATTTCTGTTATCTTAAGTAAGATAAAAGTAAGTATACACATGAAACAATAGAAAACTATTCAAAAGAAAAGAAGTCCTTAGGACTAAAGCCTATTTCAATGAATAAATTCTATAAAGTCCTTAACATAGTTTAAAAATGATTTTTATCAGTTGAAAAGAATAATTTAACATCATAACTTAAACACATTTCATTTCAGCAACTTTTATTTCAGCTTTCTTTTGTTTTAGTCAATTAAATTTATAAATAATATCTTAAATCATGTTAAAGTGCATAATCTAAACAAAACTACATACATCAATAGCATTTATAGTATATGTATACACACTATGTATGAAGAAGGACATAAAACATATACAGAAGATGAATTCAAATTGAGAAATTGTAGCTCCTTATAATCTGCAAATGTGTAAAATGTTAAAAAAAAACAGTATTTAAATATTTGTTCAAGTTAGTGCTTGTTAAATAAGAAAAATTATTTTTAAATAAAATATAATAAAATCAGTTATTAAAATGAAAGCAAAGTTATTATTTGCACTTTTCAAACTTCCTAAAGGGTAAAAAAATACTTAAAACTTTAGCGTAGTTATATTTTTCAGAGCATGTATACAATATCTCATTAAACCAATAAATAAATATACACAAAAAAATATTACGTAATTCTTTGTTTACCATATGTAAGTAGATAAGGGTTCTTTTCAATTACTATAGAATGCAAAAAGTTATATAAGCAAACTATAAAGGTAAGAATAACAATAAGATTTAAAAACATATATCAAGACTTTACAAAAAGTTGCGATTTTCGAACAAGAGTTTTTTTTTCTTATATAACATATCAAAAATTTTGTTTACAGTGTATTTCTCTTAATATAATATTTAGATATAGACTTCATTTAAGATAAAATTTTTTTTTTAATTTTTTTAAAATTTCTCTATTTCTATCTTTTATCAAGTTAAAGAGTATACATCTTTTGGGGTAACTCTTTTCATTCCATTTGATAGAGTTTAGTTCTTTTGTTGTAAAAATTTCATTGTTGCCTTTATATATCTTTTATTGTGGCTGGCTCTATTCGTTTTCTTAGCATTTGGCTGCAGTTTGCCGATCTTATGGGTACGAGTATATAGCAATTTTTCCGGATGTGTGGTGGCAGAAAGAACTCAATGTATATTTGCTTTGACATTGCAATTAGCTAAATGAGCAGCTCGAGCAAATTGCATTTCCATTTGTCGCTTTCTCTGTCTACCTCTGCTCTCGCTCTCTCTCGCTTACTCTCTGTGTCTCTTTCACTCTTTGTTTTTCTTTTACTTTATCTCTCAGGAGATTACTTTTTTTTTTGTTGCCGGCCATCTGTTTTAGTTCAGTTTTCGGTCTCAGACAGATGCAACTGCAACTTGCTTGCCTCTCCATCTCTCTCTCTCTCTCTCTCTCTCTCTCTCTCTCTCTCTCTCTCTCTCTTGGCTCTATGTGACGCTGGCTAATTGCCAGCCAAAAAAAAAAAAGAAATTAAAAATTTAATACCAAAACGAAAAACCTATCCCAAGTTTTTTTTTCGGGCGTCATAGTCTGACTGTCAAGGCCCCTCCCACTCCCTATTTATATTTTTATCGCTTGATGTTGTTGTTGTTGTTGTTGTGCTTTTCGTGTACTTTAAACGCCTTTTTTTATATTATGGATTGAAGCTTTTTATATAGACGTGTGATTTTTATGGACTGCCGATCGGTTCAGTCTGCAGAGTTATCAGCAAACTGAAAATGCGCTATAAATAATTCAATGGAAAGTCATTATGTTTTACGAAATGTGTAAATGGAATCGTTGGCAAAACAAAAAGTATAAATTATAAAAAAAAGAGAGACAGAGAGGGGGGTATAAGTCAAATTTCATTTCATATACAGTCGACTCTCGTTAATTCGAAATTCAAGGGACTCTTAAAATATTTCGAATTATCGAATGTTCGAAATATTAAATGGTTCGAAATTTTTGAGAGAAAATTAATAATACTTCGAATTGTCAAGTGTTTTTGTTTAACTGCTAATGTTTTACATATTGATAATGTGAATTATTTGATCTTTGAAAAGAATTAATTTATACGGGTTTGTTTTGGAGCACATTGCTGCTGCTCAGACTTTTCAATAATTTTCTTAAGTGGAAAAAGTGTCTCATATGCTGTTTTATCAGTTTTGTAGACAAAAGCTTTGTAAGTTATCGAATGTGGCTTTTGCTACCTTAACTGACACCTCTGCCAAGGGTTCAGATATATCGTCTTCATCCTGCTCCTTCCATTCGTATTTGTCGATCGGTTAGTGATCCTAAGACAGCAACATCTTTATCCACTTGAACATGGTCAAAAAAAAAAACTCACACCGCTGATGTCAACTACTGGTACCATTGATGGTTCTTCATCATCCGTAATTATTTATTTAACTGTTAAAAGCCAAAGTTCTTACTAACACACCAAAAAACTTTGAATTGTCGAGGGTTTGACCATATGAGTTCGATTTACCGCGTTGTAGGAATGATTTTTTCGTTCGAATTACCGAGTGCATGAAAATGTATGGACAAAATTCGAAATATAAAGAGATTTTGTAGGGGACTCGTGTTAACTTCGAATTACAGAGAGGTTCGAATTATCGCAGGTTTGAATTAACGAGAGTCCACTGTAGATATATTTCGATTTATTGCCATGATAAGACCAATTTTGTTCTTTATCTTTTCTAACATGTTTCTCTTACAGTTTTCTGCTCATGTAACTTGCTTTGATTTATTTATTATTTATTTATGTGCATAAATTAAAGTTAATTCAGAGTCAGGCGAACTTTCAATCTTTTTTGTTTTTGTTTTTTTTTTTTATTTATGTTGTTTCTTCCGCTCTTTCATAACAACAATAACGAATGAGAAATTGATTGAAAATACATTGCATACTTTCAGGCTAAGGCCATTAAATTAATTCAACAAGTTGACATCTCCAAAGAAATTAATTTGTAATCAAAATAATAAACATAAAAATGCTAAATATTTAATTAAAAAAAGAAAAAGGACATGCAAGGGAAAACAATTTAAAGTTTTCAATTCTTTTTTCTAAAAATTTTTTACGCTGAGAGCAAAAAAAAAAATAATAATGTAACCTGACAGCAACACGTAACAAAGTTCTGTTGTGCCATTTTGCCAACAAAGTTTCTAATGAAATCGGTTGTAAATATGTATGTATATATACAACCTGTCTCTCTCTCTCTCTTTCTCATCTTTTTTTCTACGTCCTTGTTGTGCTGCCATCTCTCCCATCTCAAATGTTATGTGTCCTGCTCCTCAAAATTTTTCTCTGGGAAAGTGAAAGTTTTTTTGTTTTCAACTTTTTGAATCGCTTGTTTCGTATTAAATTAAGCGATTCGTAAATGAAAGTGAGCGGACTCAGCCTTTCTTAGGTATTAGACTCCTTGGACTCATTTACATTTCATTTTATATAATTTTAATTTCTTTCCATAATTAGGCCAAATATTATGAAATTGTGTGGAAAATGTGAAATTAAAGTAAGCCAACATTTTCAAAGAAATCCTCGCTGAAAAGTTTTCTAAAAGGGGTGAGAGAGTGAGTGAGAGAGCAATTAATAACGGCAATGGCAACGGCAACGGCAAGCATCAATTGTTCTAGACTATGCGTGCCAGGATAAGCATAAGGTTTGGTCACTGCATTTGACAGGCTGCTCCACACTACCACCAATACCATCCAAGAGTGGGGCAGTTAGGAATACGAATACCATCAAGCAACATTCATTCCCCTTGCCGCCCTAAAAGGGTCGTCGAAGGCATTGAAGCATAAAACCTGGGCAGGCAAAGAGCAAGAGTTGCCTTAACATGGCCTCAGAAAACTGGCTAGAACAATGAAATGCGGGCCAGGGGAAGCATGATGTACGATATGAGAGAGAGAGGGAGAGAAAAGTCGAGCAGCAATTGAACTGCGGAAAACTTTACTTGTTCTTCTTGTTGTAGTTGTTGCCTTGTGGGCGACACTTTTGACTTGTGTATGTATGTGTGTGGGTTAGCTACTGGACCAGCCTCTGACCCAGCTCAGCAGATGATAATGATGATGATAAAGATGATGCCGATGCTGATGCTGATGCTGGTACTGGCGGAAGCCTGAAATGATCTGGGTGATGCTTATTATGACCATATGAATAGAACGACATGTACATGGCTTTCAATTTCAAATTCAATTCAAAAGATGTCTTTCATTTTGACAATGGAAAATGAATCCAAATGCGGAACAATAAACCAGAGAGAAATCTAGTTAGAAGATGAAAAAACTTTAACTCTTTAATAGAAAATTTCATTTCAATTTGTTATAAAAAACGAACTCAAGCATCAATTAGTCCTTTGAGTAGCTTACATTCCTATTAACATTGTCGAATTGAACCTTTTGCCAATTAAAATCAAAGTGTCATTAAGGTTTCCACACTAATTACACTAAGTACATGCTTACCTACCCACAAATACCGCCCCCAATACCCCCTTGCCACTCTTTATCTACCATATAATATATGCATATGCATTTCCATTTGATTGGTTCGCACATCGTAAACAGTTTTTCATTTGCATTTCGTCCTCTCTATCTGTTGATGACTTGACCTGAACCACAAGCCCATAATGTTAATGATAATGACAAGGATATTAGTGGTACTTGGCAAATTGGCCTGGTTAATTTTCCACTACAATTTTTTTTTTAATCTCTTGCTGTTTGGCATTTTGAAAATGTTAATTTCGTTTAGCTAACAAAACGAACAAACAAATTTCAAATTTATAGAGTGCAAAATGTTAAAAGTCAGTTGTGTGGGCAATGGGTATGAAGCTTGGCTTATAAGCTGGTTAATGCCATGGCTATATCTATATATTGCTATCTCTATCCATCTCCCTATATAACTCTCTTTCTGTTCCCCTGTCAGTCATAAATGATTCAAATTCAACACGTGGCAGCTCAGAGGTATTGCCTCTTTTCTCTACACATACAAGCACAGAAAATGGGCAACCGCATTAAACATATATACCGACACACACACACACATACATACACTGAGTGAAATCCTTGGGAGTTACTAATTTACACCCAAAGCGACCGAGGCAGAGCATCAGCGGCTGACGGAGGCGACGATGGCGACTGTGGGCATGTAATTAAAACGGAATTGTAGCGCGTGCTAAGGCGCCGTAAACGGCAAAAGGCCAAGCTCTGTGGGTCTGAATTATTTTGCCATGCCAAATTACGTTAAATGCAAATAAAAGCCAGCATATCACGTATACGCAGCGTATCACATAAATTTAAAAAAAAAAGAAGAAAAAACAAAAATGAAATAAAAAAAAAAGAGGAAAACGAAACGGAAAACGAGGCAAAGAGGAAAAGTCAACTAAATGCTCTGTTTAACCTACAAATTCAGAGGGGAAAAGCGAAGGCTCGGTAATGTATTTTCTCTCTCTCTCAAATATATTTGCATGATAATTTATCCTGAACAGTAACCGAGTCGAGGCTATTAAGCAATGTCTACGAAATTCATTACAATCGTAGAATTAATCTTAATCTTAAGAAACTTTGGATCAAACCCTTAATGTAAAACAAAATTTATCTTTCAAATGTTTTTGCAGGTTTCGTAACTTATAAGGATTACTTGTAGATGTAATTGTTTTGTTATGAAAAGTAATTGCTATTTAATTGTATTTTAATGGAAGTTGATTAGCTACTTAAAATGTATATTCTCTTTTTTAGATAATTTCCTCTTTAAAAAAGTTCACTTTTTGAATAGATTTTATCTTAGAAATTAGCCATAAAAAAGTTAGCAATAGTCTATTCATTTTTCTGTCAGTTCAATTTAGTTGAAATTGTTTTTCCTCTTTGAGAATTTTCCAAAAAAAACTACTTTCTCTCTCTGCCATCAATGTTAAATAAGTCCGTGGCATAGCCTTGACTCTTCACGGCCACACATACACACACACACACTCTCACACACTCGGATACATTTTTATATGCCACAGCATTTCCTATCAGCTTAGTGCGTTTAATTAAAAGTTTTCCATGGTGCTGGCATGCCGCGTTGCATGGCCATGGTGGCCAAATCAATTGCACATTAATTCAACTGGCGAGTTGTCGGAGTCCCTTGAGTTATCCAAAAGTTTCAATGGCTTTTAATTACGAACTAAAAAACACCAAAAAAAAATAAAACAAAAAAAAAACGAAAATTGATCCAAGGGAAAAATCAAATAAACGAAAAAGCAGATGAATTTTCAAAAGCCTTAATTCAGACAAAAGTAATCGAATGGCAAATACCCTCCCCTCAAAAATAAAAAAACTGAAATGGATTAAGGATGCCGACTCTGAAAAGTATGCTATGAAAATATTGCTGTTGCTTTGCACTTTTCTTTTTTCTTCTTCCTTCCTTTCATTTTGAGTGAAAACTTTGGTCACTTAATGCCACAAAAATGCTTGCACAACTATGAAATTGAGAATGGGGGGAGGTGTTGGAGGGGGCTAGGGATAGGATAGAATGTTAAAAGATGGTCTAAAGGGATGATGCAAGCTGTTATACCATTTTGTGGAATTTACTTGGCCACAAAACACGACAGCCACGACAGAGCAATGCACAATGCACAAAAGCATAGAAGAGTTGCTATTTTTCTTCTTACTCTCCCTTCCCCTCCTTTGTCTGCTCATTCTACGCATTCTTTTGACTGAGTTGTTTTTTTTTTTTTTTTGGGTGTTAGTTATGACTTGGCAACCATTTAAATGAATTTCCAACGAAATGCCATTCTACTTAAGGATAAATTGCTTTCTGTTTAAGTGCAAATTAATGAATGTCTCAATTTTGTGGTCCATGGCCGTAATAAATCCCATGCTCGCTTGCTCTTTCATTTAATGATTTCCAGTTGAACGCTTGGCCAAAGTAAATTTCTCTAGACTGGTCATGTTCCTTAATTGCCAAAACCTGAACGTGTGCAGGATACGCATTGGAGTAAGCCATCTTGTAGTTAATTGAGGAATCTGGGAATGTCTCTGCCTTTGATACAAGGCTAAAGGCTTAAATCAAAGATATGGTTTAAAGTAAAGTAAAAGTATATGCTAAATACAAAAGCCGGATACACATTTGTACCTCTTTGTATATATACATACGCATATCTGTAGGACATAGTCAGGATCTGGGTAACATTTGCCCTCATCAAGTGGTTCCCGCACAATGTCTATCCTACTTTGGCTATTGTATTTTCTTTCTGTGTCAAGCGGCAGTTAAACGGAACAACATTTCGACTCACACACACAGACAAAGACAAAAGTCGGATCGGATGGAAAGAGCGTGAAACAAATGCCTAATGCCGCCTAAAAGGCAGGCAACAGCTGGGTGTCAGTCACTCTCCCCTGTCTTTCGTCCTATTTCCTCTGTTTGCCTATATATGTATATGTTTGTATGTGTATGTGTATGCCTTAGCCTTGTTTGCATGCCTGTCTGTTTCGCTTTTGTTTCTTCTTCCCTTCGCTCAGCTCCCATTTCCGGCAGCCCTTCTTTTTGTCTACCATTTTTTCCTCCATCTCGAAGGTTAAGCGCCGCAAATTAAGCACAAAGCAAGGGGACCTCAAAAAGCTCCAACGTTTAAGATAAACAAAAACCAAAAAACCAAAACCAAAAAACAAAATACATAACGAAAAGCAACAAGAAAGAATGCAAACATAAAAAAATTCCCGAAAATGAAATGAAGCAGAACTTGAAGTAAAACGAAACGAAAGGAAAAGATGAGAATAAAGGAAGAGAAGCGAAGCGAAAAGAAAGAAAATGGGCAAATAATTAAGTGCCCCCTGTTTTGAGGCACCTACACAAACACACACACACATACATATATAAATTATATACATTTACAAATATATATATTTTACAATATTTTGCACTCAGTCAGTCAGTGGCATGTGCCTCTTGGTTGCGGTTATGCCAAAAGAGACTAATTATGATTATGTTTATACCTGCCCCCCCTTCCGAAGACCCCACAATATGCTCATCATTGTTGCGGCTGTTGTTGCCAATTTGGATTGACAGTTGCCATGGGTTTGCCATTGCCATCGTTGGTGGACCAGATGGGTAGAGGTGGCATTTCAATATTGTTTGCCATGTTTGCGTGTCCATGATGCGATGATGATAATGATGATGGGTATGAGAGAGAACGAAAGCCTCCGGATCCGGAACCCGAAAGCCGAACACAGAATGGAGAACGCAGAACGGAGAGAATACACACAAAGCGTGGAATGTGCGTGGCTGGCGTATATTTGCTTTGGCGTTTAGCACATCGTTACCTGTGCGTAAGTGCCTGACATTTGGTGGTTAGTTCAAAATGATGGCACAAAAACAAAAAAAAAAAAAACGCAAAAGCAACAGAAAGGTTCTCGCACATTGTATATTGCTCTACTCCCCGCCCAAAAACCAATATAAGCAGGCCGAGATGGTATTTCATTGTCAAACTGTTCAGTGAATTTGAAATGACAACTCCTCTGAATTGCCATCTATATATTTACATATTTGTATCTTTTGCAATTTAGGATTATATATCTATAATCTGCAGAAACCAACAGTTGGTTAAACGTTTAAGTAGTTTCCTAGTACAAAGTAGTATAAATTAGTTGTCAGAGAAGTCTATATATACTTAAAATATAAATGTTATTGATCACAATCAATAGCAGATTCGATCTAGCAATGTCTTCCTTTTTCTCTGTCTGTTTCTGCGCATCTTTTATATCTTAAATTTTGGACTATGTAGATGAAACTTGGTAGATAGACTTCTTGGATGATTATGTTTAATTGGTCAAGACAGATTACTATAAGGTACAGTCACTATCGGAATAAATTGTGTAAAGTATAACTGGTTTTTGGCTAAATACCATCCAATGAGTAACATAAGGATAAGAAGGAAGAATTCTAGATTATTTCAAAATCCCATACATTCAAGCTATATAGGATTACAAATTTTGCCTCATTAAAAATAAACATAAAATTGTTAAACTGAATTTATTACTTAATGCTTTCTCTACATTTGATTGTGTTAATAGAGTCAAAGTATTAGTTTATTGACTCGCACAAAGTTCCCCATGCCTCTAACTTCCCTTGGCACCTATCGCATTTCTCTGTGGTCTGAATTATGCATATAAATATTTATAATCGTTTGCTCTCTCACTCTCTCTATTGCTTTTTCTCTGTATTTTTCTCTCACACTGCTGTCCCTCCCTCTAGAACCTAGAAGGCATCCTGAAGCCAAGTGCCTTGTGCGATATTAACACAAAATCAATAAAGCCGTTTTAGAGCTCATTGAATCGTTAAAGGACAAACAGCGAACCAATGACTTATAAATACCCATACACATAACACACACACAACACACTCACTCACACACACACACACATCTACATATAAACACCCCATTAATCATCAGAAACAATGGTTATCATGAAGTTTGTATTGTGCATTAAAAATCTATAAAATTTTAGCGTCTCCCTTTATCCCCATCTCAAAGCATTTTTCTCTACATTTGTATGTATGTATAATAAAACAATAATTATATAGAATATAGTACTTAATTATATTGATTATTCTAATAATTCCATTTTAGTTAGCTGATGGATTACATTTATCTCCCACATATCAACACAATTTCGCTTAATTAAAGCTATTAATTTATGTCCTCCAAATGTATAATCAATCATCCATATCCTAAGAATTGTTACTCCTCTTTATGTACGCGTGTGTATGCGCGTACTTGGATTATAACCCAAGTAAGTTGACGTTGTTCTTGCTGTTGTTGTTGTTGTTGTTGTTGTAGAGCCCTAAGGGCTTGAACACCGCACAATATCATTAGGCAACCAGGCAGCTAAAGGAGATGCGGATACAATATATACAAGCTTGTAGCTTCAGCTAATGGCCAAGAGTTAACAGCAAATAAACTTTACAAAAGATGCGAAAATCTTGTCAACCAAATGGGAAATGGAGAGGGGGGTGGGGGGGGAGGAAAAGCTCGCATGTACATGTACGAGTCAGATAAATTGAAAGAAGCAGCGCGTTGTTGTGTTGCCTGCACTAACTGGGCTAACACTGGTCTTGTCTTTGGCCCGGCTTCGCTGGGTTCGCTTGGTTTCTCTCTTGTTCATGTTTCCTTATTCAGCAGCTTTTTGTTTAATTTGTCTCGCGCATTTTGTTTGCCAAGAAGTTTCCACAAGTTTGTCAAGTCTGATAATTGGCCTGCTGAAGTAGACACTAGATACTATATATACATATATATAGAATGGAAACCTTAGCTGCAATAATGCACGTTAATTAAATTGCATCAACTTGGTTACTTGTTGAGTTTAAGTTAGTTAGATTACAACAATGAAAGTCAATTCCAATTCCATTAAAACTTGTTTTAGAATAGAATGAAAACCTTTTACGATAATCATCAATTGTTAAATTTAAACAGTAAATAAATTAATGAATTTGTCAAAGTATTGATTAGTTCTTTGTTTTATATAGAAAGACTTTTAGTTTACTAAGGCAATAAAAGTTTTTTAGAATAAAGTAAAACTTAAATTTCCTTAAATATTTGAAAGCTAACCAAGAAGGCAAAAGCCTGTAGGAAAGAAGGAAAGAAAAAATAGTTATAGTCAAAATTTACAAAAATCTCTTCACTCGACTTCAATTATTAAAAGTTGTTTAACATAACAAAATAATAAATATTTTTAATTTGTCTTAATCTGATAAATTATTTACCTTTAAATACATTTTACTAGTCAAAATACATGAAATATATTTTTGGATTTCTCTCTCTAAGGGTAAACAACTTCTGCCATAGAAAAGTAATCATGTTTTCTTTTAGCCCAGTTTTATATTGAAAAAGTAAACAAATGCAAGTTACATATATAATAGATTTAAACAAAACAAAAAAGAAAAATCAATCCGTTTACTTTAAATCAGTTTAAATGAAAGTTTTCTTTTTTCTCATTTCTTGTTTTGCAGCAACAATGAGAACTTTTTACGATTTGCTCGTAAATGTATCTGCGACTCGTATGAAGAAGGCTTATATACATATTTTAGTGTGAGTGTGTATGTGTGTGTGTGAGAATATGTGTTTGCCTTTCCACCAACCAATACCAACTGTTCGTCTTCATGCATCAGTCACTTTGCTAACTCACTTTTCATGCAGCAGGAGCAATGCTTTAGCTCCTCCTCCTCCTCCTCCTCTTCCTGCTCCAACTCCACCATTTCCATTTACCTACACTCCTCCAAATCGTGCAGCCTCTCTTTTTCCCCTCCCCTCTTCAAACATTTGCACGCACATTGTCATTGTTTATTATGCCAATTTTTGCTTGAAGCTGGTAAAATTCAGCATTTGGGACATTTTTGTTGCTTTCGTTGGTGGAAAATACGAAAATGATGTTTTTCGTCGATTTTGTGTTTTTTGTTTCCCTCATCTGTGGGCCAATTTGAAATGCAAAAGAAAAGAAAGAAAAGACAAAAAATAAAAAGGGGGGAAGGGGAGAAAGAAAAAAATTCAATATAACATCGTTGCTCCACAGTGGCAAAGCGTTGAATGAAATGCCTTCAAGCATCTAGTGGAATACATGCCATAAAGGAGAAAAAATGCAAATTGGCAAAAGCAGCGTTTTGTGAATTTTATCTGAAGTTGCCTGACTTAGAATCTGATAGCATGTAGAAGAAGAAGCCCTTTCCTTTTCTCCTTTTCCTTTCACATAACCATATATTCCATATGTCAGTTCCCAGTTCTGATGATGGTTCTTTCAGTGATTTTTATGTCAAGATTTATGCTGGCTTCTCTGTGTCTCCCATTCTCTTTTATTCCCTTTGTGTGTGTGTGTCTGTCTCTTGTCTGGTCAAATGCAGTTGCCAACTTTGCATATCGGGCCAAAAAAAGCCACAACAGCTGCAATTGCAGAAACCGAACAAAAGTCAATGGAAGTTTTGTATGCGGCTCAGTTTCATTGTCAGCTTCTGTTGCTGTTACTGTCCCATGATCCTGGTCCTGGCTCTGGCTCTGGCCCTGGCCCTGTTGCCATAAATCAACTTTATTTTCCATTCTCTTGGCTCCTATGTAAAATAAAAGCCAAAAAGAAAGTTCACGATTGAATAAATATTGAAAGAGCTGGCAAAACTTTCTCTTGCTAAAGAAGAAAAGTGGAAAAACAAACTTGCTTAAACATATTTCATTGAAATGTAAACGCGCGCTGTGATTGTCCTTCCCCCCCCCCCCCCCCCCCTTTGACTTACACCGCACCAGCCACACCATACATACCACACCCACACCCTCAACACATATACAAACACACAAACACGCACACACACACACATACAGACAATCAACAACAACGAGGACAACACGTGTCGGGAAAGTGCGATATATTCAAATCACTTGTTATGGCATTTAAAGTGAGCAACTCGAGCAGTCATGTAGGGCAGACAGGACAGGTGGCGGGGCAGGATGGTACAGGTGGTGGGAGCAGCAAGTTGACAGCAAGCAAACGTTGAGAATGTACACTACGATGTCCATTTGCTAATTACAACTGAGAAACGAAATTTATTCATATAAGTTCAATTGATATACTCTACATTAATTATTTAATTGGTTTAATTTAATATGAATATTCTTATTTAAAATATTAAAGAACAACTGTTAAACAGTAGCAGAGTTGTTAATTTAAACAGTAACATATTGGTGGCGAACCCATTTAATCGTTATCTAACACTTGCATTTAACATATGCCTGCTATTAACAGAGCATTATGATTTAACATAACATAACTAATAACAGAGAAAGATATTTATTTAAAATGTGAAAAAAACTATAAAGAAAATAGCAAGCAATTAACACAAATCAATTTATATAAAATATGCAAGTACTTATAAAATATCAGCGGGTTCATCCAATGTAATATATACAAAAATGAATATAAGTAGATTCGCCTACTACGGTCTCTCTCTTTTCTTAAAAGTGTTTAAAAATTATCAAAAGGTAATGTTAATTAAGTTATGTTTGTAATTGATCTTTAATAAATATAATATTTAATTGTTAATATATTTAAATGGGCTTAAAAAAATTAAGGTATTGATCCAAATTGTTTCTGAATCTCTGAGTCTGAGGTACAAATGGAAATGAAAGAGATCTTAACATGGGCAGCAAATATTTTATATATTTGTATACATGAAATCTTCTTTCTCTTACATATCAGATTACTTTTAATACTAGTTTACATACAACTTTAAACACAAAAATAAACAACTACAGTCATGATAAAGTTATAACTTTGGTCAAGTTTAATTTGTTGTTCTACCAACTTTAAGCTTCAACTTTGTAATCGTTTTAATTGCATACATTTTATATAAGCTATACAAGGGTAAGTAAATAGGAAGTGTTGCATGATACTGGCATATCTAGTATGTAAAAGTATGTTAGTCCTTTCAATAAGATAAATGAAAGTGTTGCCCCAGTGGCACATACCAGAAACAGCAGCAGCAGCAGCAGCCTGTCACCTGTCCGCCTTCAATCTTACTACATCCGCCCATCCTCCAACAACATGTGCCATTTATAATGACCCAAGTGAACAACACAGTAAACAAGTTTGGTAAAACTTTTTAAAGTGCTTTTCTTCCCCCATTGTATCTATCTATCTATCATTTGAGTAATCAGTAAGAAGGGGCAAAAAATGTAAATACCAAAACATTTTCAACAAGAAAATTGCAATTAGAGAGGACAATCAAGTATGACGGAATACGAAGATGAGCCACAGCTGGCAAGGACATCTCATTTGCCTATCACATGGCTCATTATGGCATAGAAAATGAAATTGGATTACATATATACATATATACGAGGAGAAGGAGCAACAGTAGAAGCTGAAGCAGAGATAACTTCTGTCTGATTGCGTATTTCATATCTAGTTTTCAATATTTTGCATTTTTCTTCTTTTTTTTCCTTCATTTCGTTTTCATTTACATTTTTTCCTTTCCATTTTATGGTTCTTATATTTTTTTCTTGTTTTTTTTTTAGCTGTCGTCTGCAGGACCATTCCCATTTTCATGTCGTTCTGGTTGTCGATGCTGATGCTGATGCTGATGCCGACACTTGGGATTTGTTTACATAGCCTGATTGCAATTGAAACGGCTGTTAACGATGCTCAAAGTTAGAGAGAGAGAGATTTTCTATCAATATACATATACATACTTATAAATGTACAGATATATATACAAATAGATTTATAGATATTTTAAACCAATTTGTTAGCAGAAATATATCACTAAAAGTTCATTGATCTGCATTTAATAAATGGTTTTCCCCCTTCATTTCCATAAAGAAAAACTTGTCTCCAACTGATTTATTTCAGACAAAAAAAAAACACTTAAGCCAGTATGGCAAAACAAGTTTTGCACAATCTTTGCAAATCAGCTAAAAACTTATCGATTGAATAAACTTGATGCCAACTTAGTTTGTAAGGTCAAACATCTGAGTTGAACATTATCGATTCCTTGGGTTTTTTTTTTTTTTATTTTGTCAAGTCCATTCAACCAGGCGTCGCGCCCTTTTCACACTTTGCTGACTTTAAGTGCCCATTTCGACCCCAACCCAATCTTACTCCGTCACTCAGTCTCACTCTCCGTGTCCAGTAATTGCATGGCCAGGACTATTATTATGTGCTAAAAGTGTTGGCTAGAAGCTTGGAAATTGGCAGGCAACCAAAACGTAAAAAGGCAACACCAAAACCAGAGCCCGACATTAACATTATAAATTGTGCGATGTGCTGGCAACTTAACTGCCATCTCTCTATATAGATATAGACAGCATTAGAGTGTTAGAGTCAACTGCATGATATCCTTTTATTGTTAAAAGAACAATACTAATAAAAGAATAATGAAACATTTTAAATTTCTTTATTTTTGTATAGCATACTTTAAGGCGCCAAAAATTCAAGTTTAAATTTGCTTCAAGAGAATTGCCAATTCTCAAACGTATTTTAGATACTTATATTAAGAGAAGCTTATACTTGGCAAAAAAAGTGAAATACCCCCAGCTACCTTATTGCCCTTCTTGGCCATATCGAGTATATGGTACTTTTGCCATGTGAGTGTATGTATGTGTCTCTCCATGTCTGTGTGTGAGAATGGAGCCAGACTTGGCTTTTATCTGGCAATTTCAGGCACTTGATTTGAATTTACGATTGTCGCTTATTGCCTTTTGTATTCAGCGACAAGAAGCTGGCCTGTTTTGGCATTGAGACAAACCCAAAACGAGAGAAGGCCAACACAACTAGGAGCAACAGTTGTTGCCAAGTAAAGGGAATCTTTAATCTTTCTTCCCTCTCTCATTCTCACTGACTGGAATTGATTGCCCTACCATAATTATGCATGCTGAGCAGGAATGTGAATAATAATGCCACATACACACATATGCATAAATATATATATATGTATATATATAAATATATCATATCATATAAAGCAACTGGTCTGATTAATCACATGGCATCGGCATTACGACATTTGGGAAATCTTAAAAGAGCCCAACCGTTCACAGCCCATAACCGAATCTTTTGCACACGATACAATTTTAATAATTCACGACATAAATTTCACATTGTACAGAAGAAAGAAAAAGGAGGAAAGGAAGAAATTTCCTTACTTCTTTATGTTTGTTTTATGTTAATTTCTTTGGGCCCACCTTGGGCTCCATGAGCATCAGCTTCAGCTCCAACTCCAACTTCTGGTTTGAGCTTTTTCCTTCCGATTTGCCATTTCGCGTTGCTTGTTTGCTGGCCTGGCTGCTTTTTTGGCCTGGTCATGACCTCGGCATTATTTAATTGTTAATTTATATGCTCGCTTATTGAAAAGATTGCCCCGCGGATGTATGTATATATAGAGGCAGAGAGAGTACATATATATATAGAAATATATATATATATGATGTGGCAGAGAGAAGAAATCTGTAAATTTCATTCAAGATGAAGCATTCTTAATTGAGGCAAAAGACCACCCACGATTTTGTGTTTAGCTCAGCAAAACAAAAACTGCTCATTTCTCGGTCAGCATCAGGCAGAAAACTGTCTGTGGGAAAAAGTAATTAACAAATGTGTGTGTATATCTGTGTGTGTGTGGCAAAGTGTTACATAGCTTCAACTTGAAAGAGGGCAAAAGTAAGTGATTGTGGCAGCATTTTGTGGGCGTTGCCAAGGCATTATACATATGTACCTAGACACCTACTGTTACATACATACATACATATGGCTCAGATGCTGGCTAAAAGTTCAACTCACACATTTAATTACTTCAAGGCAACCCACATACATACGTACACATAAGCCCTTTTGCTACAATTCTAGACAAATTTTTGAAGGTCATTGAAAGTAAATGAAATGGTATTTAATAAGAAGATTAAATGGCATCTTGTGTTGGATAATAAAAATTAAAAATAAAATTTTCTTTGCCTATTTTGCCAAAACTATTCCACAACATCTGTTTCCTTACTTTTTATGGTTGGGGAATTTTAACATTTTCCTTTTTATTATTATTGATTTTCCTTGCCATTTTTGGTCGAAGAAAATTGTTGTACAATACATTTTGTTTCCTTCCTTTTTTCTAGTTTCTTTTTCTTTCTTTTTTTTTTTTGCCCTATTTATTAATGTTGAAATTATGTGCAGCATTTGCCGAGCAACCACATGATATCACGTTATGGACAGGCTGCCAGTGCTTTTATTTTCGTCGTCCTTCCTTTTTTACTTAGCCTGTCACACACACACACACACACACATGCACACACAAGTCAACAAGTTTTCTCTCTCTCCCTCTGTGTCCCTCTTTACATTTTCCTGCTTATGATTTCGTTTATTGATTTCATCTGTTTACTTCCTCCGGCTCCTTCACTTCCTTCTTTTTTTCGCCTGCATCAACTTCTTCAATTCCTTGTTCACTAAAAGCGGAAGCACTTAAATTCCTGCGGTGTTTCCGTTAAGCAACAACAACAAGAACAACACTGCCACGTTAACGTCACCTTCCCAGCCACGTGCTCTTGGCCTGTTCGTAGTGTTAAATTCCTTCATCTAGTTTCCGCCTGCTGTTGCTTAAGCAGCTGGCAAAGGCATCCATATCCTGTTATGAACTTGATTGGTCCACACACACACACACTCACACAACATAGACAAAGGCGAGGGTAGATGCTGGCTAAAAGGGAATGGCCAAAAATCGTAACATCGAAGCGCACTCATTGTCACAGGGTTCCATTGATTGGATGCTGGCAAAGCATCAGAGATTAGTAGAAATCAGCAACAGCAACGGAAGGGCCTGCAAATGGTCAAATGACAGACTGTCTAACTGGTTTGGTTGAATGTTTCCATGGTTGGTTGGTTTGATTACCACATGCGGTGCACGTGCTGAGTGCTGAAAAGCGCTCCACAAAAAAAAAAAAAAAAAGAAAGGCAATCTCATGCACATTTAGCTCATGGTGCAATTGTTTGCCACATTAACACGTTGATGGCCATGAGCTTGCCACGAGGACAATGGAAATAACTAAGTATTAAAATTTTATATAATGGTTAAACAAGTGGAGAAAAAATGCTTTTATATTAAATATTTTAGAACTCTTCTTTTTATCCATCAAGACAGTTGAACCATTCGAATGTCTTTACCATATATCATTAATTATCATTCATATAAAAGTAATCAATCTGTGTATGAATCAGCATTTGACTATATGACTATAAATATATATATGTATGTATACCTACAATCAATCAAAATGAGTATTTAAGAGAATATTGCTAAAGGAGAAACAAGGACAAAGGTAATTTGGTTTTTCCAGATTGAATTTATACCCTTGTCAAAATAGAGTTATTTACATATAAATAGGAATTCTTTGTGGTCTCTACTTATGATATACAATTTCCTTTTCTTCAATGATATGGAAAACATTTCAAATTCCAACTATTTTTTAGGTGAACTTCAACCTAACATATCCAAAATGTTTAAACAAGAAAGAAATGTGAATAAACAATACCCTTTAAATATATTTTTCATACTTGAACTGAAATCTTGTTTTATCAATTATGATAACAATTTAGCCATAAACTAATTAGACTTTTGTTAAGACAAAGACTTAAGGGTAAGGTAAATTTAAGTTGGTTAAAAACTAGCATATTTCTATAGACTTTCATTGAAGAAGTGATAAATGTAAATGCATTTATTAAAACAAGATGTTATAAGATGTCACTTCACAAATATTGTGTAAAGTTTTCGGAAAAAACATAATGACATGAGCCATGTTAGGAACTTTTATTGGAAGTATTAGAGAATGGATCATTCAAAACAATGTAAATATAGCAATATTCTCTTAAATAGTCAATTTTACTGTATTTGCAGTAAAATATCAGTTATTAGCCAATTGAATTGGCCATTTTACATTTTACATGGTCATATTTTGACATGTTTTTTTGTTGCCATTTCTAAAGCAAATGGGTTAAATTTTTCCTGTTTTTCATGCCAAGCATAGAAAAAGGAGAGAAAGAAAACCGCAAAAACTCCCAGTTGATAAAGCTTTTCAAGTTCCACCTTGACATCTGCGGTCTGGCAGGACCAGAATTCCCACTGCACACACCCGCACATCCCACCCCTCTTTTCCCTACTTGTATCTCATATACTGTTTTCTTTACCTTAGTCCCATAAGACTTGTGAGCAGCCTTGAAGCGTTTTAGTGTTTCGGAGTTTCAGTTTTTTTTTTTTGTTCCTTTTCTTTCCTTCTTTTTTTTGTTGTTTGCATAGCTTGCTGCTGCTGCTTCTTCTTCTTTTTCCTTTTTTGAGGTTTTCTTCCAAGTTAACATGTTTTCCATACTAACATACCGTTGTTGCCTTGTACGCCATTTTGCCCCATGGTCATACATTCGTCTCGCCCCCTCAAACCACAATACACGGAACTTGTGTGAATTCTCCTCTCTCTCGCTCTCTCCCCCTCTCCCTTGTCTACTAATGCTGACCATCTTTTTGGTTCTGTCTTGTTTGGGGGACTCATTTTCATTTAATGTTTTTACAGTTGAACTGTTGCGTTTCTTCGCTTCGAATTTGTTTTTGCTTTTTCCGACTGTTTTGCACTCTTGCTCTGACTCTGTGACTCGTTACTCATTTCCGTTTCCGTTTTACTATATATATATATATATTTTCTTTTTTGTTTGCTTTTTTCGTTACCTTTTTTTTCCTTGTTGAGAAGAGACTTCTCTCCATTACCTTTCTTTCTTTCTTTTACTCGTTTTGTTTGTGCCTTTTTGGTGCCTCAATTGACTACAAGTCATTAAATATTTGAGAGGAAAGGAGAATTTTGCGGTTACGTGCAATTTATTGCCAAAAAAAAAAGTAGTTGGGTACACATTTTTGTGAAATGCTGTGGCCAGAGCCCCACAAGGCGTTCAGATTTAATATTTATGTCATACGCTCACTGATTTCATGAGTTTCACGAATCTTTATTGATTTCAAATACGTTGCTTAAGGCACACACCAAAAAAAAAAAAAAAAAAAAAAAAAATACAAAAAGAAAAAAGCAAGCAAACGGAAAAAGAATGGGGAAAAAAACGAATTTTGAACAGAGGAAAGCCAAAAGTTTCGTGTGATGTGTTTTTCTTTTCAATTTTTTTTTTTTTATTTTACTGAACATCTTTTTTTCAGCTTTTCAGCTGCACATTTGAGTACCCTTTAAACATAAATTGAAAGATTAAAACAAATTGAAATGAAAAGGAGAATAAATCAAGTAGAAAATTTTGTGGTTGTGTGTATAATTTTCTTCTTACTGGCTTTCTGTTTACGAATCAAAAAAGCTCCAACTTCAAAGACATATCATCTGTAGTAAGTAAATCTTTGGAATTTAATAAGATTTTCATTTGCCATATCTAAAATATATAAAATTTGTTAAGATTAGTTTATAAATTATCCAAAATACTTGAAAAATTAGTCTATATAATTAAAAATATGTCATTACCTAACATTAGTCAAGTAATTTTCATATCTACTCACTGCAGGATATTTAGAAGTCGTTTCTAATTTGTTTGCAAGGATTTTTAGACTTCAATTGTTGCTTCCTTGCTGTCAAGGACACGCACACGAGCACGCGGGGAGGAAAAAAACTTTTCTATTGCCAAAAAAAAAAAAGACAAGAGAGAAAATGGAAAACGAAAAAGTTTGCCATGAAAGGTCGCCCCGTTGCTGTTGCGCTGCCGTTTTCGCTTTCAATTGAGCAATTTTTGCTTATAATACCCCGAAAAAAACAAACGAAATGAAGCAAGCAAGTCGTCCCTGCCGACATTGTGTATACCCTGTACCAACTAGTTATTATATTAAATGAAGTCAAACACCCTCGGCAATTAATTTCATAAAAAAATTTCCTTAACATGCCGCAACAGTGAACGCATGCTATCTCGCTCACTCTTACCAGCCAATGTCGCCCTAAGCGCTTCAGTACAAAACGCATTAACGTATATCTCCAATATTTATTGTCCGATTTCGGCTGAAATTGGTCAGATGATGCATATTAGCCACATTATTAGGTGTACCAAATAAGAATCTGATTCTTTAAAAACTGCTCTAATAATTAGTTTTTTTCTGAATTGCGGGGGCGGAAGTGGGCGTGGCAAAAATTTTAAACTCTCTTGATCTGCGTGGTCACTAGGCAAATGATCGAACAACCTCAAAATCGCAATCAATTCAAAACAAAATTCCCTTTCACATGCAGCAGCAGCGAACGCATGCTATCTCGCTCTTCCTTATCTGCCAATGCCGCCTTGGCATTTCAGTACAAAACGGATATAGCCATATCTCCGATGTTTATTGTCCGATTTCAACAAAATTTGGTCAGCTGGTCCAGTTTGGGTATATAATTAGGTGTACCAAGTAAGAATACGATATCTTGACAGCAGCCCTAGTTATCGTTTTTTTTTCAATTGCGGGGGCGGAAGTGGGCGTGGCTAAAATTTGAAACAAACTTGACCTGCTTTGGCATTAGACGGATGCTCACACCAAATTTGGTAGCTCTAGCTCTTATAGTCTCTGAGATCGAGTGTCTCATACGGACAGACGGACAGACGGACAGACGGACAGACGGACAGACGGACATGGCTCAATCGACTCGGCTAGTGATGCTGATCAAGAATATATATACTTTATGGGGTCGGAAACGCTTCCTTCTGCCTGTTACATACATTTTAGCGACTTTAATATACCCTTTTACCCTATGGGTACAGGGTATAAAAAGTTGAGCGATTTTGTGTCTCCCTTCCTTTTTTTTTGGGAAAATTTTTTTTTATTTTTATTTGATGCCTGCAGCTGATGCAGTTGCCTGGTCTAATGCTTTCGCCAGTTCAACCAAAGGATATTCAATTTCATTTTCACTTTACACTTGTGTAAGATTTGTTTGTTAAACTTTTACGATTACTCTTTAAGTGATTATGCAAAGTAATTGCCGATTATACATATATACATACATATGTACATATATATTTAATAGTAAACCAAGTTGGCAAATTTGTTGATCAACTCGAAACAAATTGAATGGTAAGAGTTGAGCAAATTGAAGTAAATGCATTGCCACAGCATCCTTTTTAACAGTAAATCAATAAAGTTGATGTATTTTCTATCAAGGATGTGTAAGTGTGTTTGCAGGATAAGCTGGTTTTCTTACTTTGACTTGGTAGGAACTTTACAATTTCAAACTAAATTCAATAAATCATTGCTATAAAATGCATATTTTTCCTTTTATTAATGCTCACGTAAATATTTTATTATCAGCTCATAAAAATAAACAACAACTTTTTGTAATCACTTCTATAAATGAATTACCTTATCTAGAATGGTTTTTTCTATTTTGTTTTTCAGTTTATAATTAAAAGCGATTTATTGAGGTAAATCGGTTAGACTATAGACTACTTCATGGCAATATGGTCTAAAATACTTGAAAACTAAATGCAACTTGGCATCTTTCTAAATATTTCCCAAGGTAACAGTTGATGCTGTATTGGAAATGCCATTAAAATGGGCAGCCACTAGCTCATCCAAGTTATAATCAAATATGAAAATGTTTCTCATTTCAGGATTTAGGCGACAAACGACACCGGCAGAGGCAATATTCCAATTCCAACAGATGACTTCCGTGTGCAATGCCTCCAAATCACCTTTCAACGAGACAATATTCTACACATGGAAGACAGATTAGAAATTAGTATAAAGTATAATAATCTCAACTAACTTGGCTCTTACCATGGCCACAGTATAGTCGATAGAGTTAATTTCTTCTCCCTTGATAATCACTAGACGTATTTCCTCATTCTGTTGATTCAGAAAGCGTACTACCTTCTCCTTGAGATATTCAGCTGAAGCATAATCCAATTTCTGTTTAACATCAACCAATGCTACCTCATAACCACTTATCTGGAAGAGAATGTATGGGATTAGTTAGAGAAATGGTTAGTTAGTTAGTTCCTTAATTACCTTCTCACGTTTAATGTAGACCTGGGGACGTGCACTGCTATAGAGTATATAGACTAGATTCGCCGCAATGCCACAGAGTATGCCATATTCCAAACTCCAGAATAAACATGTGATGATGGTAACCACAAAAGGAAAGAGATCCCGCTCTAAGCACAATTAAAAATTAATAAACTTTCAAATGAATTCAACACTTTTCATCTCACTTTTCGATTTCCACATGTCGGCAATTCTGTGCAGTTCCACCAATGATATCATGGCTGCTATAATAATCGAGGCTAAAGTTGTTTTAGGTATATAATAGAATGTTTGTGTTAGGAAAGCCAAAGCCATTAGGACAAGAGCTCCGGTAACTGCACCGCCGAGAGGAGTTTTCACACCACTTGCATTATTCACAGCTGTGCGGGTAAAGGAACCAGTTACCGGCATGGAAAGGACAAAGCTGCCCATTATATTGCACATGCCCAAGGCAACCATTTCCTGTGAGGCATCCACAATCTTTCCCTTGGCTAAAAGGATAGGCAACAAAGATTAGCAACAGATTTACAGTTTGTTATGGAGGTTAGTAAAACCTACAGAACGCCTTGGATATGGCCACTATTTCCAATATGGATATCAATGGTATGGAACCCAATGAGGCACCCACTGTGCTAATCATATCACCAAATGATACATATTCTCCATCCACTGTAGTGCTAAACGGGGGCAGGCGGAAGGGCGGGACACCAGCTGTTATATTGCCTGTCACACGGAAAGGCTGATTGCCATCACGGCTGAGTATATAGGCCAGAAAGGTGCCAAAGATAACAGTTAAAGCATTTCGAGATAAAGACAAATATTTCCAAAAGATGCGATTGCCCCACTTGATGTCCTTGACACGCTGCGAATGAATAAAGAGAAATGTTTAAATTTTTTTTAAATATATTCAAAAAATCATGTACTCACCTTCATCAGCAGCAAAAAGATCAAAGAAACAACGCCAAGTAGGGCATCCCATACTCGTAGGGAAGGTAAATGGCTAAAGAAATTCTTCCATGCTGGCAACAAATCATTCGATGGACCTAAAATACCGAAAAATGTCAAAGTTCACTTTTGGGAATTTTGAGCATTTGTATGCAGATTCACTTACTGCTCAATCCAACCAAATTGTTAATTTGTGCACTGCCAATTGTGATGGCCGCTGCCATGGTGAAGCCCGTGATTACCGGTATTGATATGAAACGCACCAGAACACCCATATTGAGTAGGCCCAAAACAAGAATAATGCAACCGGCCAAAAAGCACACAAGCACAGCATAATCCGGACTAATTGTGGCATATTGATTTACCATGAGTGCCATAATTGCTGTGGTGGCTACAAAATATTTGAGATAAAACAATTGTGGTCCGATGAGGAAGGAGAGAGATTTCACTTACCAATTGTAACATCTTTGCAGGAACCAAAAACAATGTAGGTAAAGCAACCCATAAATGCTGAATACAAACCATATTGAGGTTCCAGGCCAGCCACCACTCCATAGGCTATGGCCTGTGGTATGGTTGTGAGACCAACTGTGAAACCAGCTATGAAATCCTGTAGCAAATATTCCATACGATAACGTGGTAGCCATCGTAAAATAGGAAATTTATTTGTTATAGTCGAAGGTCGGCATAATTTTCGTCCACCGTCCCGGAAAAGTGTGCCAACATTGGGAAGTTGCTCCCTATAGAGATTATCTGTAAACCAAAGCTGAGCATTATTCTATGATGCTCCGTGTACGTGCTAGAAGCCGGCAAACACTGATAACCGAGGCCCCCCCACTAATATTGAACATATAAAAAATCATAAATATGAACGATCGCTTAAATCTTGCCTTGGTAGCAGGCAGGGCACACTTTCACATCAGACTGAACTTATCAGCCGGTAGGAAAAAAAAAACAATAACTTAAGATAAGCCATCGTCTTTTTTTTTTTTGTTTGATACACTTTTATGGAATGGCACGTAACTTTTATATATATACCCATTGTAATTGCATTGCATTTATATCTGTGGTTAATCGTTCATATATGTATATTACTCACCCTCGTCTGCTCGCATTAAAGTGACTGCCTCGACTGATCGCTTAGGGAAATGCCAGTGCATCCGCTCCGTTTGCCGCTCAAAACCTGAATGACAAGCTCTAATCGCGGGCAATTGTTTTGTGTGTGAGTTGGGTCTGAGTGCTGCTATATAAGATTTACGAGGCGGCAGCCGGTTTATTACCTTATCTCACTCTCTTTCCCTCTCACTCTTTCTCTATCAGTCTCTTTATAAGGCTAACGGAGATTTGGAAAGTCATTGAGATCTTTATATATATACATAGTGACTACAAAACAATACAGACATAATGTATATTTTCTTTATTGTTTATTTTCTTAATTGCTTTTTCTCAATAATTTCACTGTTCACTGCTCTGCCAGATCTTGATGCTGTAAGTGTTTTGTAGAGCTCCCGATACAATCACATTTGCCCTTGGATGACAATCGATGCATAGTGGCATATCATTGAGTGTATCTAGTTTTTGTACTAGATCCTTGGTCTGCAAATTCCATATACAAATGGACATATCCTCACTACTGGACACAACCCAACGGCCGGATGTAACGGAGAAATTCGAGGAAAGGCAATACAACTCATTGTGATGGCCCTTGTAGGTGCGTAGACATTTTGGTTTTTGAAAATTCCACAATTTCAATGTACTGTTCATGGTTGAGGCCAAAATGTATTTGCCATTTGGTGAAAATTTCACATAACCGACTGGCGTGTTGTCATCGTCGATAAGCGTCTTAACGACTTGGCCATTGCTGGTATCCCAAATGCGTACGAGGCCATCGAAACTGCTAGTAACGAACAGGCTGCCATCGCAATTAAAGTCCACCGATGTTATGGGATCCCAATGGGCATCAATCTTTCTCAGGCATTTGCCCACACGCAAATCCCACAGCCGTACAGATTCATCGAAACTGGTGGAGGCCAATAGATTTGCCTGCGGATGAAAACGACAGGCAAACACACAGCCACTATGTCCAGTCATCTTCATGTAACAATCAGCGATCCGAGTGTCCCATAAGCGGATCGATTTATCATCACTACAGCTGCCCAAAATATGTCCACCTCCAGACTCGGGCGACCAGGCAACATCATTGACTCCCATTGTGTGTCCCCGAAGTGTTAGATTGCATTCAATCGCAACCATGTCCCAAATCTTAATAATGGAATCTGTCGAAGCACTGACCAAAGTATCTCCATCCAGACTAAACTTTACCGAAGTGACTCCTTGCTCGTGTCCAGAGAGATTATACAAAATCTTATAGCCGGGCGAAGGGCAAAAACTCTTGGATTCAATCGGTGGCAATGGCATCTTGAATACATTCTCAGTTCCATTTTGGAGCACCTGCTCTTCTTGGCAAGACGGTATTTCCATGGGCGATATTTCCGGCGTCGACATCTTCTATTATTATTATTAATTTTCTTTTTCGGTATAGAAAATTATTATGACAGATTTCAAAGCTGTCAAGTTGATAGCCAGGGTTACATAAGAGCGGCGTCATTTCAAAGCAGGGTTGCTTTAATTCAATATTTTGACTATCAATTGAATTCCATTAACTTTATTTACTTTTTAAATGTTTTTTATTTTTCTAGCAGAAACATTTTGACGCTTTCACTGAACGCTCAATTTATATTTAAAATTGCACCTTAGATTGCTCAGCTGTTTAGATCTTAATTATTTCACTTTTTATAAATATTTATGTTGAACAAATATGATTAATTCGTTCCGCCGTCTTCCAGACAATTTGTCAACGCAAATGTGTTAATTGAGAAACGCAAAAGAAAAAAACGTAGTACTCTAGTACTTACTTGTGACAAGAACGACAAAGTCAGTGAACTTGTTTGATTGTGATTACTAATTAACATTTGCATAAAGAGTATTGTGATAATGCGTAGATTAGATAAGTGTGCCGACATTTCAAATTTCCCACCATGCAGTGCAGTTATCGATAACACACTGTAGCCCTGATTGCTAACTGTCATACGGAAGAGGAAACTTTTATTTAAACTATAAAGTTGAAGACCAAAGAAATCTTTTGAAATTGAAAGAAAGAAAATAGGTTGTGAAAGAAGTGAGTTTGTTTTTTAAATTTATATAAATTGTTTGTAAACTAAAAGCTCTTCTTATAAGAATAAACAAGTAGCTTTGAAATTTTTTTTTCCATTTCCACTGGGTCATCTTAAGTAGGAGCAACGACAGATCAGTCAATCTTTAGTAACCTTGAGAAGTATTTTGGCATTCGGTTTTATTTATTCGTCAACAGAAGTACAAGTTAAGTTGCTAAAAGTATTTTTTACATCTACAGCTCTCTACACAACTCTTATGTATATATGTATATTAAATAAACAATAATAAATAATAAATCTTATATGTATATCTTATCACTCACCAAATAGTAAATCCATTTACTATATACTAGATCATCTTCTCATTTTTTCCATCATCCCAAACTTGATGCCCAATCACATGGACTTTTAATCACATAGAACTACAGACAATAGGGCAAAAGACAATAATGTCAATTTATTTGACTTTGCTTGAATTCCGAAAGGGTTGACATCATTCAGTGATATATATGTATCTATGAATGTATATTATCTATTTCCTAAGTGATTTATGCCAATTTAAATGCTGCCAAAAGCAGTCCAATCAATTTTATTCAAATCACTTAAACCCTACTCTCATGGATCTTTTGCCTTACTTAAACACACACAGCCTAAAGAGTCCTTTCTTCTTTCTACATTTCTCATCAGATTGCTTTCCATTTAATTTGCTCGACTTAGCTAGTCCAAGGTTTTTGTTGTGTATGTGTGTGTGGGTGTGTCTAAACATTCTTTTGGCTTTTCTATGTAATTTGTATTTGTATTTATTTTGTGCGCCCTTTTCGTCATCAACTGCTTCGTTTTACCTTTTTCATCGATTCTGCCTCTTCTTTGTTGGTCTTCTTCGCCTACAATTAGGACAAACAAATTAAGCGATTTGGAGTCCCTTTTTTTTTGTGAAATATTGCTTGTATTTGTTTTTTACACTTGACCTTTTTTTTATTTTTGCCACTTCGTTTCACTTTGGCTTTGCTTTTCTTAGCTGTTTGATCATGGACTTGTACATTATTTACATGCCACATTAGCAAGCCAACAAGGATGATGACGATGATAATGATTTAATGCAGCTTCTGGCCAAGTAAACCAAAAGGCACCAAAGGCACCTTGTCAAGTGACAGTCGCTTCATTTGTTTGATTTTGTGTGATTCCATATTTATGTATATATAATACGCACATATGTATGTATGTCCTCGCCACTCGTACACTTTTTCCCGTATATGACATGAATTTTTAATCAAAACAAGAAAGTAACAAACGTACAGGGGCGTCCTATAAACAGGACACAAATTAGTTGTTTCTTTAAGAATGTATTCAAGATATGAAATGCAAGCAATTGGGATTTAAATTTCTTGCAGAAACTTTTTCTCTTATGTACATTTTCATCAATAGATATTGACTCAATGGCAGAAACGAATTCTGATTAACTGTCATCCTCCTTACTTACACTTCCATGACAACAACTATGGTAATCATCCATGAGCACGTGAGTTGTGTGGAGGATGGGAGGATAACAGTCAGTTGTCCTTCTGGCTTTCCTGTCAAATTATGTATATCTGTATATATAGCCATGTACACACATATGTGCACCCAAAGGTATGCATTATAATGTACATACATATATAAGTATGTATGTATAAGCTATGCTATGTATATCTATTGTATTTTGGCATTCGAGTGTCTCTCTATACTCAATGTGTTCCCATTTAAGAAATCTCTTGTAAAACAACAACTTTGAAAACAACCAAATTACTTTAGATCTTTGATCTACTTTTCTTTTAATAAGAAACACTTGAGAAATATGAATAATATATTTCTCTCTCTCTCTCTCTGCACATTTGGGTTAACTTGTGAATGCTAAGTAACCTTTTGCAACATGGTGAAATCTCATTAAGACATACCAAAAACCAGAACAATCCCATTACACGCTCATTTGTATGCAATGCACGCAAGACTGACTTACTCCCTTTCAAGCACCCTCTGACTTTCAGTCTCTCACTCTTATTTTTCGGCTATCCTTGCGTAGCGAAATCCCCGAGGGAGGGGGAAAAAGAAGAATGGCAAGCCTTCGCGAAATTGAAAAAGAATGTCCTATATTTCGCTAGCATTTTGTCAACGCAAATTGGCAGCTTGGCTTAAATGAAGTGCTCGATGGGGATCAACTTGCCAGCTCAAGTGCACTGCGGGGAGTAATTAAATGGGTTTCTTTGTCGATTTCCGCTAAAAATGTAAGGCAAATATAAATTTCTTTGCCATTTTTTATACGCCTGCCCCTCTCGCTCTCTCCTTCTCTCCCTCTCTCTCTCTCTCTCTCTCTCTCTCTATGCAGCTTTCCCTTTTCTTCTTTTTAAGCCATTTTCATTATAGCATGGAAATTTATTGCAAACAATGCATAATGTGGCACATCAACACCCAGCCAAAACGGTAGTCATAAACACCAACAATTTGGCAGTTAGGCGTACCGAAAAGGTGTATCTGTGTCTGTCTGTCTGTGTGTGTGTGTGTATGTTGGTGGTGTCCATATCCTGCTCCTGTTTTGATCAAATTTATGTGCATTTTTATACCCCGTACCCATAGGGTATATAACAGGCAGAAGGAAGCGTTTCCGACCCCATAAAGTATATACATATATTTTTGATCAGCATCAACAGCTGAGACATCGATTGATGCATATCCGTCTGTCCGTATGCACACTTAGATCTCAGAGACTATAAGAGCTAGAGTTACCAAATTTGGTGTGAGCATCCGTCTAATGCCTAGGCAGATCAAGTTTGTTGCACATTTTAGCAACGCCCACTTCAGCCCCAGCAATTTAGAAACAACGAATTATTAGAATTATTACTCAAGATATTGTATGCTTACTTGGCACATCTAATTATATAGCTGAACAAATTTTGTCGAAATCGGACAATAGATATCGGAGATATACCTATGTATATGCGTTTTGTACTGAAATGCCAAGGGCGACATTGGCCGGCAAGAGTGAGACAGCATGCGTTCCCTGTTGCTGCATGTTAAATTGAATATTAAAATAATTTAATTGCGATTTAGAGGGTCTTCGACTTTATTTAATACAAATAAATAGTTGGCACAGGGTATACTCAATGTCGGCAGGGATGACCTACTTGCTTCCTTTTTTTTAAATGCTCATTGAGTTTTCGTTCTCTTTTGAGGCTATTTAACTCTAAATGTTCACGGAATCCCATAAACATTTCAACTGGCTCCGGTTTCTCTTTCAGTTTCTCCGTTTCCTGTTATTTTGTTTGTTTTTAGCTCTCAAAAATACAATATTTAGAGGTCGAATTGAAAGAGGCCGCCCGAAAAAAAGCCAAGCGAATAAAAATACCTCGCCAATTCATGCGCTTGATTAGGCACATTCTACCATCTGCGTATCCTTTTTCATGAAATTAGAGTAGAGCTTTCATTTAACCAAAACAAAGAGATACTCTAACAAAAGCCTAAAGGTAAGGAAGTGGAAAAAATTTAAGTTAATACTTTTTCTTTTGTCTTACTTTCATATTCATTTTTCTTTCTTTGTTGTAAAGTTTCTTATACCCATCGATGGCAGGGTATAAAATACGCATATATCGCTGTAGCAATCAAAATGAAATGTTGGCAATACTTTGGACTTTACTTTGATGCAAGTAAAGCACAGTTTAACCGTTAGATACTAACACACACACACACACACACATACATATGTACACATAAAGACATAGGAAAATGGCGCGCTGCGCTTTTAGAGTGCACTGAAGTGTAACGAGCGCAACGACCGTGCGACCGTACGACCAACTTAAACGACTTTACTTTGTCTATTCCAGTTATACTATATATATAGACGACATAAAAACGGAATAACTTTGTATATGCTGTTGTTGTTGTTGTTGTTATTGTGTAGTTTATAACTGCTGATGTGCCATATAAATTTTTAGCCATTTTTCCCATTCACTTATTAATTAACACACACAGACACACGCAAACACACACACATGCCTAAGTAGAAATTGTCCGGAAATTATAACAATGCGAAATGTTAGCAGGACCATAAATATATCCAAACTACGAAAAAAAAAAAATAACTATAACTATTATCCTTGGCAAGCAAAAGTTATGCCCTCACTCACTCTTCCTGTGCTTTGGAATCTGATGGCTGATGGGACTGGGATTGGGAACAGGGGGATTGGGGACTGACTCACTGGTACATACCTGTAGCATCCCTATTTTTAGTGTTTTTTTTTTTTCTCTTTATTTTCTCTCGTTTTTTTTTTTGCTGTTGTTGTGGAGTCTGTATAATTATTTCATGCGCGCTGTTTGCATTGGGAATAAGCGAGAGCACAGAGCGGCCAATATGCATAGTAAACATATGCAAGAATATATATGTATATATGTATATATGTATGTATAGGTATATATATACTCGTCACGAGGCATCCCACAGGGTCGTAGTTAAATTGGCAAGGGGGGAGAAAATGGGGGAAAACAGTTTATGTTTACACAAAAGTTTATGAAAGATATCAAAAGTTAAGTTTAACTTGCTTAATGCTTGGCTATTTGATATATTAAATGTCCCTCTCTTCTATATATGTATGTACCAATGTTTATTTCTATAACATCTGTAAAATTACTATAACTAGTTTAATTGGCTCTCTCTTAAATGAATATATTCAAACGTTTCTTGACATCTTTGAACTTGTAGTATAAAAAGTTCTTAACTAAATTTATGATCAATAGGATAAAGTTCTTTTAATTTCTGTCTACTAAATATTTATCAATGAAAAATACTTTAAGTTTAAATCGAAACTTAAGGCAAAAATGTAGCAGGTTTTTGTTCCTTTAGGCAAAAATGTAGCAAGTTTTTGTTTCCTACTTATCCTTTTACTTGTAGAAAAACTAAACTACATAACTTAAGACCCAGGAAGTCATGCATAGAGGTAATATATACTTATAAATATAAAACTAAACTACATTGCAACTATTTGGTTTTTATAGTAAAAAATATATACTAAAACTAGCTGGTATTATATCCTATAAGAAAGGTTTCAATATCTTTGAGAATCCTACAAAGCAAATGAATGCAAAAACCACAATTTCCAATATTCATTACATTTTTGTAAAATAAGAAATCTAAAAATTAAACTAGAATAAAAAATTCTTTAATTTCTCTTAATCTTTACTTTTCACATATTATTCCTCTTTACTTTCATGTAGATTGTATCCTTTGTAGTCTCCTCCTCCTCCCCATTCATTCTCCTCGTCTAAGCCTCTGTTTATACTTAACCATCACGCTTGGACTATAAACGCAAGCTTTTCCATTTTCACTTCGGTGTGTGTGTGTTTGTATATATGTGACTGTGTAGGTGTTTGTGACTCTCTCTATCTGTGTGTGTGTGCGTTTGTTTGTGTTTATTAGTCGCCTGTGTGTCTAGATTGATGGCATGTGTTGTATGAGCTTTAAAAGAGAAGTATTTTACTATGGACTTTAAGTGAAACAAATTTCCACAAGCTAGAAAAAAAAAAAAGAAGAAAACAATTCTGAAATGAGCTTTGCATTTTTACGAGTTATATAAATTTAGAAGCAATGCTTCAGAGAGTGACCTGCAACTTAAGAGCCCGTCGTGTCCTCCTCTATCCCCCTCCAACTGACTATCTTACACTCTCGTCTCGTTGGGTATAATAAAAAATTATCACCGTTCTCTGTGTGTAAGGGGACAATAAAATACGATATACTATGTACAGGCAATACTAGACATGCATATATATTATATATATATACGAATTTTGGGTTACCAAAACAAAATTTAACTATAATAAGGAAACAAGTTCGTTAGATATTTGTTTTCTTTTTTTCTCTAGTTTTTCTTCTTTTTTTATGTTTATTCGCATTGGAGACTGGAAAATTTTCCTTCATTTCTAGTTTACTTGAGTTTTTTTTTATACTCTTTCTAAAGTTTATGATACTAACAAAAGTGCATTTACGAAGAGTTTTATGAAATGAAGATGCCTTTTTTTTCTGTCCCTAACTTTTAAGGTTCTAGAATTTAATATTTTGAGTTAAAACTTTATTTATACAGCAATATGAAAACTTGTCTTACTAGACGAAATCTGTCACTTGATGTAAATTTGAAATAAATTGATTGAAAAAGAAAGAAAACTAAAAAGTTTTTCAATATTATAAACATCTTTTATAACTTTTAGCAATATCTGTAAACTATATTTAATGATTAAGAAAACAATAATATTTACAGATATATTATAAAATTTTATATAACTAATTATTAAACATAATTATTTATTTCATTTTACTCAGTTTAGTTTCACTATCCTTTATTTTATTATATGTTATTAAATTTATTATTTAATTTAGCTTATGTAAAGTTAATTTTGTAAATAATAAAATAGATAAGTGAATTTTACCAATTTTAAATATTTTTTACAAAAATGTTCTTTAAAATTCAACTCGAAAGGGCATTTAAAGTTCTTCATGATAGAAGCAAAGTCTACGTTTTGTAGTTTTTCATTTGATCATTTGATTATGAATTTGATGAGTTGGAAATGAAAGTTGAATGCTGGAAATGAAAATTCTTTATGCTTCTGGGGAATCATCTGTGGAAAATGTGCAACAGAATTCTCTATCCCGCTGGGAGATTTTTCAGTTTTTTTTTTTTTGTTAACCCATTGTCACCAGCAGTTGATGCATTTTATCAAACTGAGCGGCTGCCAAATGGTTTGTGAACTGAAACAAAGCAAAAAAAATAGAAAAAAAAAGGATGAAAGCAAACAAGGACAATGACACACGGCCAAAGGCAAGAGTTTGTGTTTGTTAAAAGTGGTCCAAAGTTGGGCTGGGGGTGGGCGGACAAAAAGAGAGTCGTTTCATGCATTATTGTTTGCATTCGTGATGAGAGGATGTGCAAACTGGAAGGTGGAAATGGTGGAGTGGAGGGTGGTATCTATAATTGAAACAATAAACGTTCTACACAGTTAAACGTTTAAATATTTAACCAATTAAACGAGTGTGTAACAACAATGCAAATTAATAGTATAAACAAATGAATAATGATCACAATTTAAACCAACATCTATTCTAGGCCTGATTACCTTCTAAGCAGGTCTATGAAATTAACTGGAAAAGGATCATCTTGCAGCAGCAGCAGCAGTCATTGTCAGGGTAACACTTGACAAGACACACGCACACAGGAGACAAAGCTGGTTTGGTTGGAACTGAATCATCAGCTAATTCATGGCAATATTTTGTGGCTTTTGTGGCTTTTATGGGCCTATGGAGCATATGTGCATGTCACTGCCATTGCCATCTCCCATCAGCAGCTCATAAGAACCACAAAAACGAAAGAAGAAAAAAAAAAGAGCACAAGTGGGGAGCAGTTAGTGGCAGTCAGACAAAAAGAAGAGACAAGACCAAGTCCGAGAGGAGGGAACGGAGATGGCCATATTGAGTTTGGGGGGTGCGGGTGCTCATGCGGAAACGGAAGTGACAGTGTATGAAAAAGACGAACAGATAGACAGAGACAGAGAGAGAGAAAGGACCACAGGTAGGCAGACAGCAGGAGAACTAGACATGAATAAGAAAAACATTTGATAAAGCGTAACAATTTTATCGTTAGCATGTTGGCAATGGCATGACAAAACTATATATACTTATAGATATATCCTACACACACGCACAAGCACACACACACACACATAAATATTTTATAGAATGTGCTTTGCAGGTGTTCCAACGAACTAACTAACGACTATAAAGAACTTTTCACTTTTAGAGTTAAAATTTTAAAGCCAAAAATTCGTTTTTTTTTTTTTGCTTTCTCACGTACTTTGGCCTCGTTCCATCCATCAAGATCAATGTCAACTGATTTATGTTTATATATGCCTTTCAATTTATCCACTCCAACAGCAACAGAGACCAGCATAATATCTTTTTCTTTTTTGTCTATTATCTCGTTTCCAGGACCGGGTCAAGGCTTTCATTAGATGAGCCACAAAAGACCCTGAAAGCAACTAAGCAAACTATGCCAAGAAAGAGATTGCTTCTAAGCTTGTCTGTTCCAGTTTTATTGCGATGTGAAAATTATCCACCCCTCCCCCTATTCGATACGGATAGAGGCAGAGTCGCTGTCAATGTCCTGGCCATTATTTATATTGTGTTAAGCACTTTAGTACATCCTAATACGTTTTGTTGTTCCGGTTGTTCACGTTAGAACAGTTCGCGCCAGTCAAAGACACAAAAGTGCCAGAGGCACAAACCCTCAACCAGCCAAAGGAAACATGTTGCGGTGCCAAGGGATCTATATCTACATCTGCTACTACAACTACTACTACGACTATTCCTCCTACTTCATGTTGTATTGGGTGCCATTGGGCAAGGACAATGCTGCACTCGGAAATGGGCCACGTGTCGGTGAGCCACAAAAAAAATAGTGCACGTAAAACTGCAAATTGCCGCTAATAGAAGTGCAAACAGTTTTAAGAGCTAGAAGATATATAATATATCTTTCTATATTGAATGAATGTATGGAATAGATGTGTGAGTCGATAGATATGGGATATTTAAATTTATCTCTTTCTCTCTCACTCCTACTCTCTTTACAATTTTCAACTCTTGTCCAAATCCATTATCATAAATTGAAGAAAGAATTTAATAACTAAGCAGCTGTTGCATTAGTTTTCCCAAGGATACAAAAAATGATTTCGTTTTTCCTTCTCCTTTTTCTTACTTATCCAAAAAAAATTTGGCCAAATTTCAAACGATGACCTTCTTCTGCTTTGCCCTGTGGAGTCTCATAATGTTGGCTTAGGTTAAGGGTTGCAATTTTCCTTTCCTTTTTTTTTCATTTTTTGGCCGCCCACATATCAACCTTTTGTCAGTGTTCAAGGAATTTTGGTATTAAAATGTCTCCAAAGAAATATTTGCAGTTGGGTAAAAACTATTTGCTGGTTTTTAGTTCCAGTGCCTTAAGGATAAACCGCGCACCTGCCATAGTTTACATGAGAATCTAACGAAAATGGAACCAACTCCCAGTAGAAGAGGCAACTGTGTGTGTGCCAAAACAATTTTCAAACAATTTTACGGCTGAGTGCGTGCCAGGACCAAAGTAAGAGTTACGAGTAAGAGGAGAAAGAGTGGGATAGACTGATATATTGAGTGCGCGTTGGCGTTAGATGACAGCCAATTTCAAGTGTCAAAAAAAAAATAGCAAAATGACAATGAAATAAATTTAATTTTGTGTTTGTCAACGCCTTCGCTAATTGTCCTAATGGAGCAGCAACAAGTTCCATTTTGCTCTGGCATTTTATCTTCAAAGTGTGTGCGTGTGTGTGTGTGTGTGCTTGGTTTACTTTATCATCAGCCTTCTCAAACTTCAAACTCGTGCTCATGCGGCGTATGCGTAACGTCTTTACATTTTACCAACTTGATGCTCAAGATATTACTTTAAAATATTCTAACAGTCTTTTGGCTAAAGTGGTGAATTTCCCCTAACTAATTTCGCCTACCAGTTTCCCCTTTTGAAGGTTAAAGTTCAGTTGTTTTTTTGAGGAGAGAGAGATAGAGAAAGAGTGATTTTAGAATGAGAAAGAATGAGAGAATACAGCTGTAGCTTTTACCTGGGCTAGTAAACCCATCGAGAGTATGGGTTTGTTTTCATTTACTATCTGGGTTTCCGCTAGAATCTAACTGTAAACTAACAGGACAAGAGAGAGAGAGAGAGGAAGAGAGAGCGAAAGTAAGACCAGAGACCGGTAAAGCTTAGAGAGAAAGTTCTTAAGGAAGAGCATTTTTATCCTAACAGTAGCATTAACAGAATCAGCAAGGATATACAAAGCTCGCAAAGTTCAAATACTTAAACCAAGGCTACTGCAAAAAGCACTTTCCCAGCTTTCCCACTATACTTAAAGCTTTATTCAACTTTCATGCGGCTTTACAACCATTCTAAATAATTGTTATAAATTCTGGATTCATATACGAGAATCCAATAAAATCATTTTGATCTAAATTCATCATGAAAAGCTTATCAGTTGGAGTTAAATCTGTTTTCTCCTTGGTGAATTCTTCATCAAAGTTATTGATATCCTTGCGATGTTTCTGAAAGAAAGGGGAAGCGATATTTAAAGCAGATCTTTTAAATAATATTATGTCTTACAATTTTGGGTACAATGGGTGGTTCCATTTCACCAGCTTCCGCTTTATCCCATTCTATTAAACGAAAGAATGGATGTGTGGTAATCTCCTGTTTGGCATATCGACCAGCACCCAAACGATTATTTGGTTTCTTAGCAAGAAACTATGGAGAAGAAGAAGCTGATATATTTACTAATTTTACCACCAATCTAACTTCCACTTACACTGGTTATAATATCCATGGCCTCCTGGGAGAAATGTTTGGGAAAGATGGCCTTCTTCTCTTTAATATTACGAAACACGGTGGTTTCATCATCGCCTTCAAAAGGCGACTGTCCAGCCATAAGTTCATATAACAAAACCCCATAAGACCACCAGTCAGCAGAAATTGAATAAGGATCGTAGCTAACAATCTGAAATACATAATATTTATCAGTTTTAGCTTATTTTGAACTCTTTTTCGTTTCACCTCTGGGGCCATATAATTGGGAGTGCCGCAAAAGGTGCGCGTAGTCTGACGATCGCTTACGCCCTCTTTGCTTAAACCAAAGTCCACCAGCTTGACATGACCTTCAGCATCTAGTAAAATATTATCCAGTTTCAAATCTCTGTAGATAATATCGCGTTCATGTAGAAAAAAGAAGGCTATGGCCACCTCAACAGCATAGAACCTAAAGTGGGAAAAAATAGATATTCAATTCTTTTGAAAGTTTTTCAAGACTCTTCTCTTACGTGGCAACTGATTCTTTAAATCTGCCATATTGCTGCATATGATGCATTAAATCTCCACCCTTGCAATATTCCATAACAAAGAATAAACGATCCATGGTCTGGAAACAAGAATGCATTGAAACCAGAAACGGAGGACGTCCTGATAGAGCTAGTATACGCTTCTCATTCATGGGTAGTTCCATATCATCTGTTTGTATTATGACATCCTTGCGGAGGACTTTTACGGCATAAAGCTCATCTGTGCCACGACGTTCAGCCAGAAGGACTTTGCCAAACGAACCCTTACCAATGACCTTGACAAAATTGAAATCAGCTGCACGTATCATATCCCTTTTGCTCATATTATGAGGCATATCCTTGTTATCCATGCGCCGTTTCTCATTCGGACGACGATCGTGCTGCAATATAAGATATTTTACTATATTATTTGATCGATTCCTAATAAAACCTACCCGAACTTCGTCACGTAGACGAGCCATATCATTGATGACATCGGCACATGGTATATTATAATGTTCTCCTTCCACCTGAGATAGAAATTTATACCAACCATCGATGGGTTCCTTTTGTATCTCCTCCAAACTAAATGAAAATGATCCCATAAAATCATTACGAGAAGTTCTATCCCAATCCCAGACTTCAATAAGCAAACGTTTATCTTTATCCTGGGGCTGCAGTTCACTGAAAGAAAGAAAATTATAAAGAAATTAAAGTTGGGGGATTGAATTCAAGGAAACTTACAAAGTCATGGTCTCATTGAAAACCGGATTAAGGTTCTTTTGTATGGTTTTGGTCTTCTTTTTGGTGCGACCCGAACGATCGGGATGCATTTGAATAGCTATATAGGGATCACTGAAGCCATTGGTATCCATGGGAATAAGATTTGCTGCCTCTTTGACTAATAATGAAAATATTTTCATATATGGAATATTCATTTCTTTCAATATACTCACTGTCCACTTTCAGATTGTTACCCTTGAGCTCCACATAGAGCAATAGTTTGCCACGCACTTCACTAATATCAGCACCACACATCGGTGGCACCTTCTCCTGACAAGCATGATGCACATTTAGGTTGCAGTCTGTTGTCGGAATGAAAAATAATATGTGTACTTATTTTTTAACAACAAAAAAAATAAACAAATGTGGACATACTCTCGCACTTCACACCCTGATGTGACACACCATGCAACAGCATGCCACACTCATCACAGAATGTTGGAGTGGTATAGGTAGTTGAGTTCCAGCCATGCTTCACTTTGGCGCAATCGGCATCGAAATCGGTATCCTTGCCGGGACACTTGAACACAACAAATTTGCAGCATTTTTGATGAATATTAAAGCGACACTCTACAGACATAAATAAAAAAGAGTAATCTCTTTTCATATATTTATATATAATTTTTTCTAGAGTGCTCAACCTACCCTCGCACTGAAAACCTTGCTTGCCAAAACCCCTAAACTCGGTCAGCGTTGCCGCACAATAGCAGGGAAAGAGAGCAACAACAAAAAACGTGTCAGATTACAAAAAATTCTAATTAAATTAGCAACGCGCTGCCGCTTGGCACTAAAACAAACCAAAAACAAAAAAAAAAATGGAAAGAAAAAAAATAATAATAAAAAAAAGGTAAAAGTATCCAAGTAGAAACCCTAACGAGCATTGCACTATATTTAGGCTCACCAGATGAAGTCCTTGCAGTGACCGCAATAAGTAGGCTGTTTAAAAAAACGCACCGCAAACTGATGGCCATTAACAATTTCCAAACCCTTGCGTTTCATGGCCCCCTTTCTTAAACGATTCTTCATATAGTTAACTATATTGGCCTCGCCAGTGATTTCCAAAAGATTTGCAGGAGTCTTGCCTCCACCTGAAGCAGCAGCAGCTGCAGCTGCAGGAGCTTTTGGTCCAGCTGGTGCCGAAGATGGCAAAACAGTTGCACCTGGTGTGGCAACAGCAGCAGCAGCCATTATAAAGGATTAATTCCTTATGACTGGATCACTGGTAGACTAAAGGATTTCCAAAGACTGCACGGCTTCCGGCGCGACAAGCAACTGACCTATCAATCCACAATGGGCAAACTATCTAATACCAGTGAAACCAAAAAAGTGCCCTACAAAAGGTGACAAGACAAGACAGGGGATTATTTTTAAGTAATGTTCAATAAATAGAGGGGAAGTGGTGGAGGGGAATAATGAAATGTGCAAAAGACATGACTAGAAACAAGAAAAAAAGAATGGAGGAATGGAAATGTTTGTAGGTGGAAAAGAATAATATCAAAGAATGCACGTTGGAAAGTTGGAATATGCAACTGGGAAATATGTAAATAAAAAAAGTTAAAAATAAATAGAATGAATGATTTAGCAACAAAATACAATCTGAAGAAATGCTCTGTTACATAAAACCTAAAACTTATTTTTCAATGAAAAAAATTATAATAACTTACTACTTTATAAAACGTTTGGTACTCAAGGTCTTAGTTAGTTATGTTAGTTAGTTATGATTTTTGCGTTTTTACGAGAAATACTTTATAAATAAACTTAAAAAATTATGAAACAGTTTTATTTCTTATTTAATTTGCATTCTCTTAATGCGGAAATGTTTCTTATTTAAAACTTAGTTGCCATAAAATACTCTCATATTTCCCTCCTCTTTAAATAAAAGTTTTGGTTTTAAAAGCAGAAAAAGGCTTACAACTAAATACATCTATTTTGATTTAATTGTCATTAAATGGTTTGCATTTGTTAACAGCTGATTAGCAGAGCAATTTAAAAAATAACATTCAAGATGTTTTCTAACACTAGTTTAATGTTAAAGTTAACAGAGGCAGAGAGAAACATTAGAAAATGTTAAGAAATAATTCAAATTATTTTTATTATTTTAATAACTTTGCTTATTAACTAAACAAGTTAGTAACAATTTAAGTCATCTTACTTAAGAGTCTTGTGATTTAAAAAAGAAAAGGAAAATGCACTTGAAACTAGTTTTCCAGTCTTATACTTGTAAGTTGCTTGATCGCACTTCAGATCTTATGCAGTGGCACATTAAAAGCAATTGTCACATTTATAATTGTCCTGTTGCCGTTTCATTTACTTTCTCTCTCTCCCTCTCTTTAGACAATCGAAATGCCTCTTAAATCCACTTACCTTTTCTGATAAGTGTAAACAATTTGGACAAGGTCAAGATGGTCCTTACCATTTCCATTTCTAGCATCGACATGGCAAAACTCAGGACATTTGCCAAGCGACAATCAACGACAGCTGGCATACGTTGCGTATGTGTGTTATGTGTGTTATGTGACGTCAATGGGCAGCAGGGGATTGCAAGGGCATAAGAGAAGAACAAGAAAAACAATGGGGGGGGGGAAGAGTGGGGTTATATCATGTCAACAAACTTGCACAATGCCAGCAACTAACCAGCAGCAGCCAGCCAACAGCCAGAAGGAATAGGACAACATACACACACAGATTGCAGAGACGGGAGACCAAAAAAAAAAAAAAATAGAGGAAAGCACACACACATACACACACAAACTGTTATGTGGAACGGAAGTTTTGCTAACGATGTCGATTATTTCTATGTCATTGTTGATTAATTTATGCAATTTGCAATTTGCAGGGTAAAAATGTCGTATGATTGATATAACTATGTCTGTATATATAGATTGTTCTCTACATATCTAGATAAATAGAGATAGAGATAGAGCAAGGCGACAGCACGAGAGAGAAACTGAGAGAAAAACCATTTAAAAGTTAACCTTTGCTAAAAATAGAAATAGAAACGCAAATCGAGCACAAAGTGCAGAAAGTTTATTTTTTTTTTATTTTTTGTTTTATTTTATGCTGTAAGGACACACATAGAAGGACATACACAGACACACAAGCAAACACAAACAAACACACGCACACACATAGAAAGCAGAGAAGCCAAACAAACTAAAAGCTGCTGTGGTTTTTTCGGCTTGTGAAATCTAAACCAAAAAATACATTTTATGACGTAGCAAAAATGGCAATGAGAGGCAAATGCAATGGCAAAAGCTGATGCCACAAGAGGAGGTGGGAGAGAAAGTGTTGCAAAATGCATTTAAGCGGAAATGGAAACCTTTGTCGGACGCGAAAAAAAACTGAATGCCACAACAGCAATAACAAAAGCAAATGTCATTAAAGGCAGCAGCAGCAGCAGTAACAGTAGCCGAGTCCATGAATTCCCTTCAGTCAATGTATCTCAGAAGTGCACTTTGAGTCGACAAATATGCTCTCAGAGATTGCACACAAACACACACACAGTTTACACCTGTCCATGACAGACAGACAGACAAATGGGTAAAGGGGGTCGAGGAGCAAAGGGTGGAACGTTCAAATAGATTTTGCTCTTGTTTTTGTTGCTTTTGTGCTTTCAATTTACGTCATCATTTCCATGGCGTCGTCAAACAATTTTCTTTTGCATTTTCACCCAAAACAGGCCAAATGCTCTCTCCCCTACAATTACTGTCTCTCTCTCTTGCCATGGATTCGTACTCTCTCTCTCTCACTCTCTCTCACTCTCTCTCTCACTCTTTCTCTCTCTGTCTTTCTCTTTGTATAACAATTTCCCTTCCAATTGTTGCCTTTACTATTTCTTTACTTTTGTTGTTTTCTTTTTTTTTGCTTTTAACTATTTGATTTTGTTACATATTTCTGTTTTTGGCCATTTGGCAATTTGTTTAGCTGTTTGTTAGTTATTTTTTTTATTTTTGTTGTGCTGCTTCCGCTGCTTTGTTGACCTGCGCTCTTAACACCTATTGATCTGCACAACACCTGTGTGTGAGTGTGTGCATGTTTGACTGTTTATTATGTTACTTTGTTGGATGTTTCATCAGTTTCATTATAATCAAAAGTACAAAAAGAACTCTGGCAGCATGCTGCTAAACCGTAGCAGCATGTTGCCAAAGTAAAACACATGTTGCTAAGTAAATGGCTTACCATAACAACTTAAATATACCTATATAGATGAAACTTGGTAGTTGGCCTGATTGCTCAATTTTGATTAAATATTCAAGAGACCAACTAACTGACCAATTTGTTATGTGGACTAACAATGGGAAAAAAGTTCTTAGGAAAAGCAATGCTTGGCAATCAAAGTTTTTTATTTTGTTTGCCTTTTCGTTTTTCTTTTAGTTGGCATGGTCAGTTCAATGCATTTTAATTCTATATCTAGATTTACAAAGCCATAATTTATGATAAATAACAAAAAGAAAGGAAAGATATACTATTTCAAAATGTTCTTCTATAATCTACATTTGCAGTGCCTTAAATAATTCAAAGTTTGCAAAAAATGGAAAATATGTAGTTTATTATATTATATTTGGTCTGTTTCGATTTATATTTCTTTGTTAATGGCCTTAATGAATAACTAATTCTGTATAACTTTTAATGCTCAGCAATCACGTCACATACTAACACTAGCAGGCCGTAACATGCAATCAAACTGTTTACTAACACTACTGTTAACATAACAGTACTGTGGTGTAACATAGAGTCAACAGAAATGGTACGATCAAATGGGAAAAATAATCAAGCTAACCATGAGCAAACATATAACCTTAATCTAAATACGTATTAACTTATTCTAACTAATCATTTACCATTTCTAAATACTTATTCTAACACTTTTTCAACCAACTTTAATCTGTTAACCATTCAATCTAAATAACTTTTTATGCTTTTAACTTGTTACTTTTGGATTGATCATTTTTCAAGTACAACATAATATGCATAAAGTATTTCCAACATCTGCTTCAAATAATTAATACTAAGAATATGCAAATAAATATACTTGTGTTCAAAATGTTCATACAAAAACTTTTCCTGTTGATGAATAATTTACTTATAACTAATTTCCCATATAACACTACAGCTGAAAAATCCAACTTATTTTCCCTAAGGCCAATCAAGTAACCATGTCCAGCCTTGGATGGTATTTATAATGGCAACAACACAAATCACAAAGGCTGCTAAAAACCGCAACAATTAGCACCCAGCACACTAATAAAAGTAACAGCAAGCAGAAATGGCTAGCCATAATTAACAGTGTCTCATAAAATTGAACAAACAGTGTTTGTCAGCTAACAAAAAACCGCAAACAGCAATTGGACAACTGGTCAACTGGATTTCTAAACACAAACAACAGAAGCCTACAAAATTGACCCTGCACCACAAAAGCAGGAAAGCAACATCTGAGAAGTATTAGATGGAAAAGAGATGGAAATGCCAGTGATTTGTTTATACAGAAGGTAGTATAAAAAAAAAATATGATGACGTTTTCTGTTTACTAGAGAGCCAAACAACAAAATTGGCAATAGGAACTCTATAACTGTTATACCACAACAACAACAATATTGCCGGCTCTGTTTAATGCGCTTGCGTTAAAACTAAAAATTAAGCTAGCTGGAATATCCTGGCGAAACTCAAATGCTAGTCGCATTTTGAAGGCGCCACGAAATGGTTCGTTAGCCAACAAACGCGGTCAAGACACAACTACAACGTGTGTATAGGTGTTTGAAGGTCTGTGTGTGTGTGTGCGTGTATGTAAGTGTATTTTTCGTGAGTTTTGCAGGTGTTTGTGACTTTTATGGCCAAAACTAAATTCAATTAATCAAGACCTCGAGGCAAAAAAATATATTGTCGCAACTTTTTGTCTCTCATACAGAAAAAATGCTACAAAAATTATATGCAAAAAGAAGAATAGTACACAAATTTTTGGTGTAAACAAACGTGTTTTTTTGCCACTGGAAAAGAGATTCCTTCCCACTTATCCTCCCCCTTACGACTTTGGAAATGTTGCGTTGAACTCACGCAGCTTCCAATGACGATGGTTGCGTGGGAAATCTATCTTCGGTTAGCTACTCTGCGGACATTCAATGTTCTGCGTTTGCCCCAAGCGCACGTGGATACCGCCAATAAAAAATACAGAAGACGTGAGCGTGTCTTAGTGTTCTTTCTGTGTGTGTGTATGTGTGTGTGTGAAGCTAAACAAAATATGTAATAAAAATAAAAATAAAACTTAACCCAGCATGTAATCAGTGACAGTTTTGTTTCCTCCTACCAAAGCTACATCTACTGTGTGTCCTCTTCGTGTAGTTATGCTTGACTGTGATTTACAGTGGTGCCAGGACATACACATTTGCCAGTTGCTATTCACATTAACTAATTGAAATTAATGGTTGATATGCATTTGTAACTTGCCTCTGTAATTTATGACAAATCATGACACCCAACATTATGCAGATCTCATGAGACTTTCGAAACAGAAGAAGTCCTTTCGGTCGTCGCCGACCCCGACCCCGACCCCAAAAAGCATCAACGAAATTGTTCTCAGCACTTAAACAAACAGAAGTCAAGCAAAAAGTCATCGTTAGCTCGGATTTCCATTTATAAGTACATATGACAGGAAAACACAAAATTCACATGAGACAAATATTTGCAAAATATTCCCCAAGCAGATATCTTAGATTGAAAAACCATTAAAGTAATGAAAATGCTTGAAAAGGTGAAAAAATAACAAAATTTCGCTTGAGGGCTTCATTTCGATATGAGAGAATAATTACTTTTTAATAAAATTTATTTAAAAAAGCTGAAAAAATGGTGAATTAATAAATGAAATCTTATTTTAAATCAATTTCGCTTTGGGAAAGTTATGAATCTGGTTTTATTTAAAGTAAAAAGTTCATTGGACTATCAAGTTACACAGGACTTTTGGGAGTTTTGGATACATATTTACTTTTGGAAAGCCTTTGAGAATCAAAATAAAGATTTTGGGCTACAATTTTTAATTACAAAAAAAATATTTCACAATTCATTCCATAAGCTAATCAAATAACTTTGATCCTTGCAAGAATGGACTACTGATTAACCATCAACTAAGTCAAATTTCTCTATTACCCATATATACCTGATCTTTCTTTAGAGATGTACCTTAAATTTCAACCTAAATAACTTATTTTACTGACCTTATCTATAGTAGATTTATACCAAATATACTTTGGAAAATGATTAAATTGTTAGGAACTTAATCTGTTCAAATTGAATATTTAAAGCAAATCAAGGAGTAAATCTCTTTCTCTCCTTTTCTGATTAAGGCAATACACAAATTTTATATATTTATTTACACAATATTTCATTCTTTAGGCTATCGCATTGAATGCAAAATAATTGATTGCAATTCATCAGCATGCGCAGGAGAAAGAAATGCCCAATGAAATCGCTAAAGAAAACTCAATTTAACTCAATTGAAGTGAGTGCCTGAAAGTAGGCAACATCATGTTGTTAATATTGTGTTCGTTGTGTCTGTGTTGTGCTGCTTACATAATAATGAGACGCTCCTAACAAGAATAAAATCAAATAAAGAAATAAGAAGAAAAAGTGCCAAGTGTGTATTTCAAATCAAACCAGAAGCAATATTTCGACTAGCCCAGCAAAACAAAAAGAAAACCAACAAATACATATATATATATATACAGAATTAGAGAGGCAAAGGCAAAGGATTAGAAGACACAGAGGACAATCATGCCCTTTGGTCGCAAATCACCGCTAGAGGCATTGGCCCTCCCCGGCGTAATGTTGGCCTATAAATACAGCCAATTTCGACAGCGAAGACGCGAGGCAGCCAGCCGACGGGTCACCGAGCGTGAACTTTCTGCGCTGCATCATAAAATCGTAAGTAAAACCAAGACTTTTACATATATACTATATACTATATATATATATAAATATTTCTCAAGCTTAAAGTATGCTGCCTAAGCAAACAAAGTCATTTTTTGTGTTGGCAATAAAACTGTAAGGAATAAACGTTTATCAGCCAGCTGTAGGCATCATTAGCCCAGGCGCAAAAGAAAGAAAAGAGTGAATCCAAAATTCAACTTGGACATTTTAAAGTTGTACTTTTTGCAATGGCTTCCTCTTTTTGTTTAGCCAAAATTCACATACAAGCAACATAAAACAGCAAAATACATCAACAAAAGGTGGAAAGCCACACAAAAGTAGGCAATAAAAAGTGCTATAACTTGTATGTGACATTTCATATGTTAGTGGTTGTATATATATACGTATAGACGTAAATGTGTGTGTAAGAATGTGGTTGTATAAGTTTGTTATTTGCATTTTAAGACCACATAAAAGGAGAACTTGTAAAAAGCTAGTAGAAGTTATTTGAAATTGAAAATTCTATTTCAACTGATGCTGATTTTCTCTATTTTCACAAGGTTTTAAATAACACATAAGCAAATATCTTTTACTTAGCTAAAATGTCTTTAACTAGACTAAGTTATAAAGCATATGTAATGTGATAGTAAAGTAAAGTGAAGACATCTTGTTAAGTTTGTTTTGGCTGAGTCAAAGAGAGGAAAACCTTTTCGAACAAGGGTATTCTTAATATTTAAAATCATTTTGTCTCCTTCCGTCATGCAAAAGATTCATAGAAAGACTTTGTCACTCAACGAAAATAAATTTTGCAAATTTTAGCTTTGGTAACAGATAAAAAGCATAGGAATTAATGTGCATTTCAATGAACTTTAGTTTTTAAAAGAAAGAAAAGCGTCAGCTTCAGGTAAAAAAACAAAATTTTACAACCCTAAAAACAAAGATACTCTGTTAATTGTCTTCTGTAAGTAAAGTACTAAAGTAAAACAACAGCATTTTCCAACACTGAAAAAAGACATTATTCTGTTTTTTTACGTTTTCTTTAACCCATTTGTTAATGTTTCTCAAAAAGTTTTACAAAATATCGTATACTTGCTTTGAGCCTTGTTTTCGCCCCCAAAGTTTTTGCCATAAGTCAGGGCTAGAATTCTAATCATAAGTTAAAAAAGGGCATTTTAAATATTCATTATTTTTCTTACCAAAAAAAAAAAACTGACAGCTTCTTGACCCTTTTGTACATTAAGTTATAAAAGAAGTAAAAACAAAGGGCGAAAACAGAACGAAGGCAAAACAAACATTTCAACTTGTCCGTTTTCCTTTTCCCCTTATTCTTATTCGTTGTTTTCTTTTTTTTTTTTGTTCTTGTTGCATGCCAAGAAACAAAATGAACAACGCGGCAAAAAAAAAAAATAAAAAACTGTTAAGCTCACTTGAGATTTTACGAGACTTGTTTGAAATTTATGACTTTACAAAAGCCATAGACACCCACACCCACACTCACATGCATATGGACACTAACTTGGGCACTTACATAAGGACTGAAAATGCACACACAAAAAAAAAATAAATATAAAAAAAACCGAGGCTGGTCTCAACTGTTTTGCATAAAATCTGACGCGTGACTGTAATTTCTTTATGCGACCTTGAAAAACAACACACATACACATGCACGCATACCAATACATTAGCCTGTTAGAAGAACACAAGGAAAAGCTTTTATGCAACATTAAAAATTACAAAGGCTACGTATTAAAAATGCTTTTACAATTAAATACCTAACAAAACAAAAACAAAAATTCTACAATAAAGGTAAACGCAAGTGAAAATTGCCATTTTGGTTATATTTTAATGGTGGAAGGGGAAGAGCAAAGCAAATTCAAGGGAAACTCTAGTTACAATCAAGCTAATGACCATCAAGTGTGAGTCAGTTTTTTGGCTAAATACTATAAATGTCTGTATAGGTATTTCTTAATGGCATATAAAATCTAATTTTACAATTTTAAATAATTTGAAGTGATATTTAAAAAATGAAAGAAACCAAATCACAGCATTTAATTATAAGGCCTGTCTCTCCTTTTAAGTATCTCAATGTATTGTTTTGTGTATATTTTTCTGACTCGAGACAAACAAGTTCACATTTCGCAAAAGAAAACGGAAGGCCAAGTAATTAATATATCCATTAAACAGGCATAAATTACTTAATTATTGGTCTGATATGGGCCATGAGAAAACGTTTTGTACCAATTAAATTTTATACGAATTTCTGTTTATGCATTTTCCTATAAATCTTTTATTCACAAAATAACTTAAGCCATATTTATGAGGCAATTTTAGTAACAAAAGCTAATCAAATATGTAACTAGAAGAGAAACTTGTAAGAGATTCTGGTTAGTCTAGTCTTCCTTTCATCCTGGTCAAACTACTAAACTCCCTTCCTTCTACCACATTTAGTTCCATCACATGGGAATACATCGCGTAAATTTCTATAAATTCTTAAATATTAAAGTGTCAGTGAAACTCGTCGAATTATACTTTAATGCCATATAACCCAAAACACATGCGTATGAGCTCATTTAAGCCCAAAGCTCACAGACACACACACACACAAGCAAAAAGTGAGAGGCACATTTTGCTGTCATTTCGCAGCTAATCCCCTAAAGTATGCAAGGAACAAGCGAAAAAAAAAATAAACACAAGGAATTTCTCGTTCCTCGTTTGGTAGGCGACAGCCTAATTATGAGGCGTATACGCGATATATGCATAATATATCAAGTATACGCCTAGTGGCATGCCAAAAAACCTGACCATTAAAACTTGATTAGACGAGAGAAACAAACGAGTAATTGGAATGGGAACAAAAATGAGTATGTGTTTGAAAATGGGAGTGGAAAGTGGTAAGTGGCAAGGGGGGAGGGCCAACAAAGCAGGAAGACAATCCTTGTCCGATTAAAAGGAAAATGTTGTAAAATATTTTACTAGCCATGAAAATACGAGCGTTGAAAATGTTCATTCCTGCAAAAGTCGCGTGACAATTCAACATAAGATAAGCCCTGAACGAAAACGTGGACATTGAACACGTTCAGCAAACAGCATTGGAAGCCCCCCATGCAATCAAAATAAAAATAAAAATTTATAATTTACTTTAGCCAAAACAAAACCAGCAAAGAGAGAGAGAGAGAGAGACAGCCCGAGAGAAGCAAAAATATATATATATATCACCGGACGTTGATGGCATGGCCAAAGAGGTGAAAACTTATGTCCCTTAGCCTTGAATGGGCCAAGCTGACATTTTGACTCAAATTGAAATGCGAACTGGACATGATTATTAGCTGCAGCAGTTGCAGCAAAACTCAAAGACTAAATTGAAGCGAATATACCAAAGAAAAAAAGAGCAGAATATTAAAATGGAAACCTTTGTCCTTTTTAGGCAATTTGCACGTTTGGTCGAGCATTTGCCTTACTACCACATTCTACATTCTGTTTGCCAATAAATGACCGCACAATTTGACTTGGCACATGGCAAGAAAAAACCCGCTTAGTCATCCAAATGCCAAAACATTTTCACATGTACTCTGTACTTAATGGGGTATATTTGTTCCGGTCGAAAATTGTATATATAATGTATATTCCTAGCCGATTTTATGTCTTTTAGTGACGTTCCTTTTTTAAGTGGTTTTTTTCTTAGCATTAGACATTTATTTTATGTTGACGATAACATTAAAGCTGCTGTTATGTTAACACTAGTGTTGGTAATCGATCGCTCGTGAATGTCAAATTCCTCTGTTATAGAAATGTTAGTAAGCACTTAAGCGGTTCAATGTTAACTGGCTTGCTACAATGTGAAATGAAATAACTGTCTTTCGAAATGATTGAAACTTTGTATTAATCCTGAAAGATTCTCAATAAATTTCATTTAATAGTTGCAGCTAAGAACTTCTTCTGTAATTGAGAGAAAGTTTGCATTTTGGTGCTCTATAAGAAATTCATTACTTTGGAAACCTTTTATTTTCCATTCCCCGATATATTCTCTGAAAAGTATAGTTTGAAAACTTGTTATAGATAAAACATAAGATATATTTGCTTTAGTCTTTATAGTAATAGCACTAGTTCGCCTTAATTCCCTCTACCAAAGGATATTTAAGAGTCTCATCAGCTATTTGAACAATGATTTTTTTCCATTACATATTTTCTTGTTATTTTTTTTTTTTTTTTTTGCATTTTATACTTGCGGTCAATTGCACAAACATTGCAATAGACCTGGCCTTGCCTTGCCTTCTCTTTGCCCGCCCGCTTTTCATAACTGTCCCTATAAATCACATAAAGCATTTGAAAATAATTCCATTTTGAGTATCCTTTTTTGTTTCTGGTGAATGTAATACATGGCACCTTGGGTGTCATTTAGTTCACCTGTTTCCTTGTTGTTGGCTAGTGCTGTGCTACTATGGTTGATTGGTCATTCAATCAATGTCTTTTCGGCTGCTGGACAACTAAAATAAATCATTAAAATCAAACATTAATCAATTTTATGGATTCAGCTACCACCAGGCAAATGGTCATTAAACAAAGATTTTTTTTTCATTTCGGCACGCAATGCCGCAGGGTGGAGACGGATATCCGCAAAAAGAAAGAAAAGAATAGGAATAATAAGAAGGAAAATACATAGAAAAAGAAAAGAAGAATGAAAAGAAAGCAAAAAAAAAGTAATTGAACTTTTGTATTGCACCAGACACGCAACTTTCAGGATAATGGCGAAACCTGTCCTTATACTCATTCCCATTGCCCCTTTTTTTTCTTATCGTCTGAAATGTGTGTGTGTGTGGATGGAGCTTTATTTAAATATTATAGTTTTCAGAATGTCATGTGCTGACGCGATGTTGCCTTTGTCGTCTGCGAACTTCCGTTTCCTGTCCACCTCTACACCTCTCTCTAGCCTCCTCTGAGCAATTAGAGTGCATTAAACTTTAGTGTTTACGCATTTGTTGTTAGTTGCCATGACTCGATGGCATCGACCATCACGTGCTGCATTTAATGTTGGCTGCGAAAAAGGGTTGCCACTCCATAACACCCTTTTATACTTCCACCCTACCTCCCTCCCTCTGTCTCTGCCATAGTGGATGGGGTGTGGCGCTTGCATTAAGGCAACTCACGCGATGTCTGTCCCTATAAGTATATACAACTAAATATATATATACGTATACATTTTTGTATGTCTCTGTGTGTCCTGGAGGACATGTTGTTTAGTTTGTGTTGTGCCAACGTTTACTTTAATTGCATTGATTGTTACATTTACCCATTCTTGGAGGACTAGAGAACTGAAAGACGACACGGACGTATGGTAATTGCTGCCTTTGTAATGGCAAATAATCAGTGGCAGACTTGACAACTACTATGTACTAAAATAAACCTTTATTTAAAACAATTACAATCTCAAATACAATTACAATCTCACATGATAATCTATCAAATAACTCTTAAAGTTATTTCTTAATACCGGTTTGTTCTATCTATGGCCTCTGGCATTTTGGCACTCCCCAACAATTTTATTTGACGTTTTCAACCATTTCCTAATTGCTGGCCACATTAAAAACCAATTAAAAACCATAAAAGCCAAACAAACAATATAAGTTTCATGTAGGCGAAAATTGTTGTCTACTTTCTAGACAACTAAATCGGGGATAGGCAATCTGAGCGGAGGCAAAAAACCACACACACATACACACTGCTTTAGCCTTCCACCGCCGTCCCTACTATCAATTGGCCATCTCTGGCTAATTACAAAAACTCTCACACACACACACACACTCAAATACACATAGTCATATACTCACACACTCACATGATATGTATTGCAAAAACCAAACAACAATATGCCAGGCAGCCAATGAACAGGAGAAACCAAAGCGGGGACAATCAGAGCAAAATAATAAGCACTGGAAAAAAATATGCTATATTTACAGCTTTTACTTTCATAACAATATTGTAAATAATATTTACTGAAAATTTAAAAAAACCATTAAATTACACTTGTATTATAAATAAAATTAGCATATATACTTATTTTGCTCCTTATTCTTGTGAGAGAACTCAATAAATTCAAACTAACGAATATTTTACTAGATGTAAAGCAATTCGTAAAAAATCAAATTGGTTACGATCGTCACAAACCCATGACTCGTTGACTAACACTATCAATTAACTTACAGAAGCAATTAACATAACAGAAGTCTAGAATTTAACATTTGAAGAACAACCATGAAGAGGAAGCATTCCTAAAAAGAATACCAACGAGTCATTTGAAAAACACATTTTAAATAAATAAATATATGTATATACTCAAAAAACAACGGTTTATATTTTCCCAATGCATCTACAGAATCTTATTCAAATGCATTATAATTTAAGTCACTGTAGTAAATTTCTCTTAACTTTTGCAGTGTAAAAGCTTTGTAGTATGTTTACTGCCTCGTACAAAATTATGACAAAAGTGTCAAATTTGCCAACTAGACGTACACTCACACACAGATGGGGAGGGGGGAGATAGAACATAGCAAGCGAAAATGGGTAAGAGAGAGAGGGAAGAAGGCCCATCTCATCAGGCATAATTATGGCTTTTAACACAAAAGTGCAAAGTGAAAAGTGCAAAGTGATGCTCGGCAATGCATTGAAAACTGGTTGACATGGCCCAAAAAGGAAGGAAAGGCAGCGGTTTAGACAAATGGTGGTTTGAGTATGTAAATGATATAGTTAACTTATTCAGCAACTAACTCTACTAAAAGCGATTTTCATGCGAATATAAATTATTTGAATAGGTGACACCCAAAACCCACAATGCAACGAACCGCACTACATCTCATGTCCTCCACTTGCAGGATATTACCACTTCCATGGCTTTCATGTTAGCTCATGTGTAGAATAGTTGGCTTTTTGTAAATGTGCAAATGCCGTGTATCAGGCGGTAGAAAAATAAAAAACGAGACAAGCTTTGACATACAAAAAGTGTTAAACCAGTAACTGGGAAAGAATTTAGAGGAAAGATAGAAGAAATGGAGACTTCAACTTCAACAAGTTCTCAAAGAGTCTTTTGTTCATTGAATTGCCATTTATATATAGTATTTACTTAGTTACCAATTTCAATAGAAAATTGAAAGCCATAAAAATCAATTTCATAAAATAATTCTCATATTTCAACAGTTGGCCCATAATAATACATTTTAATTGAAATTTAGCCTTAAAGCTGATCAAATAAAAGCGAGTGGAAGTGAAGTTAAAACGAAGTTTTTATACACTTTCACAGCAAACGTATATAAAAGTATTCAAAGGCAAGTTTTTAGCCAGCTGTTTTAAAGATATCAAAGATTTTCCAATGGTTCAAAAAAGAGTTTTGAAAACCTACGTTTTTCTAGCTTTTTAGAGACATTTTCTCATGGTCGTTTTAACATTTTTAACATTACCAATATACTCTTTTGCAGAGTATATAGCAATTGAAAAAGTTTTATTTGTTTTATGGATACATTGTTCATTGTATATGCGTGTATATGGGCGTATTTGTGTGTGTATGTGTGTGTGTATTGTGGGCGCTTTTCCAATTTCGCATCTTCATCTCGGATTTCCGACCATGCGGCGTCGGTGGCGTCGAAACATTGCAAATTTATGACAACCGCGTTGGTTTTTTTTCCATTGTTTTTTAGTTTTTTGTAACAATGTACATATATAGAGTTCTTTTTTTTTTTTTTTTGTTTGTTCTTTTGCTGCTTCCATTTTTTATGTTGCCAGATATTGTCATGGTTGGAGTTTTTCGGTCTTCTTCCTTTATGAAATGGGGGCAAAAGTTTTGCGCGTAATGAAATGTGCAATGGCAGTTGGCAGATTCTCGTGGTTACTCGGTTAAAACAAAAGGCAACCAAAGGGGAACAAGTGAAGATTGGTAGAGAAAAGAGAGCTAAAAGGGAAGTCCATCATAAATGGTTGGAAAGGAAAACTTTTTTAACTATATTTTTTTTTTTATAAAGAAAGAGTTTTGGTAAATTGTTTTTTAAATTAACTAGATAACGATGTTAAATTGGTGATGGACTCATAACTTTACGCATAAACAATTTCATAAAAATGTGGAAAGGAAAACCAACCAAACTTTAAATAAATTTTGCATAAAACTTTTGAATATATATATTTTTTAATTAAGTAAGGATCTCTTTAAAATTTAAGTTGTTCTTTTTCTGAATTTAATTTTCTTTAAATTTTTAGTCCTTGATTAAGAGATTCTCTGAAATTGTTTGCCACTCTCATAAATGAAGTGGGGGAAAAAATATGCTTTAAGTTTCTAGTTCAGTGGCTTTTCTGTCATAAAAACATCATTTATCTATGGCTTTCGATGAACTCGTTTCGTTGCCTTTAATGTTGGACCATAAAAATACTTGAATTATTGGTTTAGTATCAAGAAAAACGTTTGAACATTGAGTGACATGAAAGGCATATTAAATGCAATAAATTCACTTAGTGGCAACATGAGACATCACACACACACACACACACACACACACAAACACACACACACATACATACATATATATATGTTTGTATTGAGAACCGTTGACACGTAAACGGTGCCTGATATAAATGCAATTTCTCATGACAATGTTGAACGCCGCCAAGTATGCTACAAATAAACAGCACTACAGCAACACACGTTCAGGCAAGCGAAAAAGAAAGCAAGAGAGAGTGAGGGAGAAGTACTTTCTCCTCGTCAAGACGCTTGTCCTCGTCATATATAGCTTAATGGAATTGTAGTTGTTATTCTTGCTGTTTTGCTCCACTATGTTTCGTCTCTCTAACAGAGAGTGCCTAACGACTTTTCTATGTTTATATATAGAAAACCAAAGTGCAGTTAGATTGTTTAAAAAAAAGAAGGGAAAACAAAACTAAAATCATGCAAAATTCACATAAAAAGTGAATACTGAACCCTCGCTTATCGATTTAATTAATTTTTTTTTTTTTTTTTTTGCATTTACTTCTAAAGTACTGATTGATTGACTGAGTGACTGACTGGCTGACTAACTGAAGGTAAACTCATGTATTTCGTAGCCTACTTTCTGGTGTCAACATGTTGAAGTAGCAAAAGCAACTAAATTGGAAATATAATGCTTTTTAATAGCTACCAAAAAGAAAAAAATTCTTATAACTTTATTTTGGGTAAAAACGAAACAAAGTGTCAAGGTAGAACTTAAAGATATACGCTTTATATATATTTTGGTAAAGTTTAATGTTCTTTTTCTATTGAACCAATATCATAAATATTCCGTTTCATATGCTTTCACTTTTACTCATCAATCAATGCTTAAATACTCATTTCATATTCCACCGCCCCCATGCTTATTATTCTCAACAACTGAGACCATTTTTCTTGTCCCATGTTCAAGTCCATGTCGTGGCACGTGTTTTGTCCACTTTTTTTTTACGTTCTTCTGTTCATGGCATGCCACAAAGCCATAGACAAGATAGATAGATAGACGGATAGATAGATAGATAGATAGAAGTAGGAGCTTCCCGCTTTATGACCCTATTTACTTCATAATTCAAATGACCCTTTATGGTTGTTCATAGAAATATGCCTGGAATTATGTCGGAAATGAATCTACAACAAGGAGAAGCCGAAGGCAAAATATAAAGAAATAAGCAAAAGGAAAAGCAAATTAATTTGATTTCTCAATAAGCAAATCGTTCTTACTTATAAATAGCATCATTTATTATGGGCACCCGTTGGCAATTTGAGGTCGTTGGTAATACCAGGTAATGCTAATAAGGTAAATATGCCAAGTATTTGTATTGGTAGTGAAAATGAATTGAGGTAGGTAAAAGAAAATTGTCAAAGAATTTAGTTAAATGCTCAACACAGTAAATGTATTACTATCATTATGTAAAAGGTGTCCATAAAATTAAGGAAGATAATTATTAGAATGATTTAAGACTAATTTTATTACTGTGATAGATTGATTATGAATACTTGTTGACCAACACTAGCATTTAACATAGACTAGCTTTTAACAGAATTTTATGATTTAACATAGCTTTAATAACAGAGAAGGAAATTCTTTTACATTCTCCTAGTCTCGGAAGCATTTTTTTTCAGTTGCCAATATCTTATCGATTTCTTAAGCATAAATATATATATATTTCATTGAACGACTTTTACAGTCTGCTGGCAAATGCCTTTCTGGCATCTATAAAATATAAATTCGATAAATTACCTACCCTTCTGGCCCTAACAATTTCACCCACCCACATTTGACCTAGTAAACTTTTATTTTCAATGTGTATGCCAAAACACACACAAAATTCACAAATCATTTCAACCATCTTTTACTCCTTCTTCCCCCTCTCTCCTATAAATGAGCACAAACTGAACTCTACTCTATTATAGTCGATATTCGATATGCGATACTTTTACCTAAATCAAATTGTGTAAACTGCATTAAGCTGTCACGTATTTATTGAGGAGGCAAAAATCTTCCATAGAGAGAGAGAGAGAGAGAGGGAGAAGAAGATGCAGTTTCTGGCTCATTAATAATGCAATTCACACACCGGTAGCACCACAGCTACAGTCACCAGTCAGTCAACCACCCACTTACTACCCCACATGGCTTCCAATTCTTCCTTCCTTCCGGGCAGGCAACACCGAACTTGCCGCCAACTTCCGCCTCGTTAAGCGTTCGCCTATGAAATGAGTTGCAAAAACGTTGATGATGGTCGACGTCGACGTTGCCGTCGCTCATTGCACATTATAGCTTACATCCTGGCATAATTATAGTTATATACAACCAGGTTGCATTTAAAAACCAAAAAAAAAAAAAAAACGAAAGAAAATACAATTTGCGGGTAAAGTTAATAAACCATTTGCAGTCATTATATATTAATTACTTTTTAATGGCTGCTTGGCTTCGTTTGGTTTTTATTTTTTTTTTTTTTTTTTCTTTCCTTCTGTTTCTGTTGTTGCCAAATTTGTTGCCCTCTCCCTAGGGGAGGTGTGTGGTGGTGGGAGGAGGTGTGAGTGATATTCCACTTACATCTAAGGTTTCCCATTGCGTCATAGGCGCGTAACCACTTTGCATGTCAAACAAAAACTAAATTAAATTACTTGCCAGCCTTTTACAGAATTTTGCCCTGAGTCATGCCTAAAAGTAGGCAATGCCAAATTATGACTGTCTCTTATTTTATTCTCTCTTACTCTCTCAATAGGTTTTATGATAAGAGGGTTTATTTTTCGTTTTATTTCCTATAGCCTAAAGCAAAGATCACAAGTAAACTAAAACTAAGATTACAACTAAAATTGAAGCTCAAATCACGCAGCGCAACATAAATCTCCATGTTTAAGAGATTTCAGTGCTCTGGTCACGTCACTGGAATATTGTCAATATTGTTGCTCAGCATGTTGTTATCCTCTTGCCCCTCCTCATACCGATTGCTCCCATCTAAAGCATATACCTCCCTTGTGGCACTTAATGGCATTTTGTAGGCAATGGGCAGATGTGGAGCCAAAGAAACAATTGCCTTTACCTTGCTATTTTTACCAAAAGGTTTGGCCTCATTGGTTTCCAAATAGAATTTACCCCGAAGTCTGTTCAAAGTTATGTATAATTAATGGTTATAAAAGTTGGTTATGGCTGCTCGTTTTCTCTCCTACTTACCTGGGATCAGCACCCATGCCCATGAAAGCATTGCTTTTGCTACCCATACGGCAGAGGCCGACTGTGTGTGAGGATTCACAACGCTGCACGGGAAATGCTCTCGGCTGCCGTACACTTTCCACAAAGTATTCCCAGGCACGCTGATGACTGCAGCCAACTAAAGATGGAAATAAAAAAAGTGTATATAAATGCAACCATTTTCCAGTTTTTCTACTCCCTCCATTCATGCAGAAATGGGATTACAACTACAACTCACTTATAATGTTCAGCCAACGGTTATTTGCAATTTCCTGTCGAGCACATCCCGGTTGTAAGGGACGTCCCCCATTTGGATAGAAATCAGCATGTCCCATGGCTGTAGGGTTACCCAATATACCGCCATCTGTGTGTATAACATCCACAAAGCGTGCATCTCTTGGACTCAAACGGCGATTTGAACTGTTCCCCTCGAATAGAGGTAATGCGGGATCCAAAGCTGTTATCCTGGTCAATTTAATGCCCCATTCTTGCAATTGTTTGCCCGTAAAGCCAGCCACCTCGGCACCCAGACTAAAACCAATCAAATGTATAAATTTTGCCGGATACCGGCGACCCATGACCAAATAACGTAGAAATCGAGCAATATAACGCGCTGTGATGGGTAAATTCTCAACAGCATTCGAGTACCAGGGAACGGTTGTCATCGCACTCCAATCGATGAGTATTACATTGTAGTTTCCCCGTTGCAAAAAAGCTGCAATAAAAATAAGAGTGTGGACCATCACAAACATCAATTTTTTCCCTGGGTTATTCCCTTTGCCGTAACATGGATGATGAGACAGAAGCTTTCGTTTCGTTGTTTTTTTTTGGACTGCTCCCTCGACTCAGTCAAACTTCACTCACCATCTTTCAGCTCTTGGCTGCTCTGCCGTTCGCCAGTGGCCGATTCTGAGAATCCATGCAGATAGATGGCCAACGGGTAATTGAAATTGAAATTGCTTTGCGTCCACTGAGCATCGTCGTCGCTCAGGTGCAGCACTTGAGCTGTGTTACGATTCCGCCTGACCCCAAGGTAAAAAGACAAGAAAGAAGAATGAGTAAAGGGAGATTGGATATGACCTGTCAATATGCATAAGAGCTGGGAAAACTGTGGCAAAACTGTCTTACCTAGTGTAAAGAAGAAATTTGATGTCCTCACTTTCGCGTATGGCACAGCAACTGGAACAGGAGCCGCGCGGTGCGGCACTGTAAAATATCGGAGAGCCAGCTAAAACAAAGAATATTAAATGTAATTGAATTATGATTTAGCATTAATAATACTTAATTTCCCATGACAATGTCATAAAGGAAATTCAATTTGTTAAGCGTTTAGCGAAAAAAAAATCAGTAAAATTGATTCATTAACTTGCTAACAAGTTACTTAAATGCCAAACTAACAAAAACAAACATAATAGAAACTCGGCTAAAACAAAGAAACCAAAACGAAATATGAAAAATAAAAACACAAAAAACAAAGAAACGAAACAAGCCTAACGAAGCTTCATTTTAGCCATGAACTTGGATAAAGTGGCAGCCAACAGCAGCAGCAGCAACCGCACGTGACGTATACGCCCCGTGTTACGCGGTGTAAACGTCAGTAATGAAAAGAGGGGCGGCGAAAAACTAGTTTTCATCAAGTTAAATAAGTATATATATAGTAGTTTTTTTTTTTTCATTTTATCGTTTTTTTTATCAATATCAATGAGTGGGTCAAGCCGCATGCAATGTCAATGACGTCTTTAGTGATTGTGTTTTTGTCATGTTTTGTTTTGCTACAGAAATTTATCGGCGATTTTTGATGAGCTGCCAAATTCAATCACAATGAGATTTCAAAATGAGATCTGTCTATGCAAATGTTGTTGATAATGACCTTAGACAATGTTAATACATTAACATTACTTGGCAATTCTTGGCCAGACATCATTACCAACTGATACCCAAACCCAAACGGAAGGCATATTAACTATAAATATATAAAGTTTAACTACATTAATCTATTTTTTGTCTAAATAGGAACAATTCGGAACTAGTTATTCAATGTAGTTTAAAGATTGTTTAGTTTAAAGTTAGTTAAAGGCACTAAACTAAAGCCATCTTAAACTTTATCATTTTGAAATAGATGGATAAAATAAAAAGATATTAAAAGTGAAATAAAATAAATGACTTTATGCTAGTAAACATTCTTAATTCTTATACAATATATAGTAACTTATATTAAGCAGCTATAAACAATTACCTAAAATTCATTGATTTCCTAATCTGTGCTTCCGCTTTTTAAATCACAATTTGGTTAAATTTACAAATTCATTGAAAATGGAACAAAATTTAACCCATTTGGAACTTCTTCAAAGTATTTCGAATGCAAAATATATATAGTAAATAATATTTTCGACATTTGTTGTATTCTTTTATACGTAAAATAAAAGACAAATTTTATATTAATTCTTAAAAATCGATATTTCTATGGATTTCATCTATCTTTCAATCGCTGCCAAGTATGTATGCAAACTAAACATCAAATATCGTAGTATGTAAGCTAAATATCAAACATCTGGCAACTCTATCTTATTATTCCTCTCAGTTCTCTGTAAACCTTTTAACTTTTAACATTGCGCAGATCATAAACATCTATCAAATTAAGCAACGAAAGGTTTACAGATCCTTAAAAAAGAAAGTGAAAGAATAAACTTAACAGCTTTTACTTATTTTATTCCACCATTTTTCACAAAAATGTTTTTTAGCATTTTTTAACATTATTTAACCTTTTTAAACTTATTTAAACGATCCTCAAGTAAGTGGTAGTGAGTGTTTAGAGTTGGAAAACAATTAGTAAAGGTTAATTCTTTCTTTTTTACACTTTCAAATTAAGGCTGAAAAGTTGACTCTAGAAGTGATCCTCTAATAATCTCGAAAAAGAGTATTCAGCTGCTGTCAATACTTTAACATTTTAATTTATTTTCTTACCTTACTCTTAATTTTATGTATGTAGCTTAAAAATTTATAATTTGATATATGTAAATTTACTTCCAGTTTCTTTTTTTTTGCCTTTGCAGAGCGGAAGAGTTTTGCGGCGTTTATTTATGGGAAATGTTGTTGTTATTTTGCTTTGTGTTGTCGTTTTTTTTATTTTGCTTTGTTTCATAGTTTGTGTTGTTGTTGTTGTTGTAGTTACTGTTGGCAGCGTCACGCCGTGTATTTTAATTTGTATATATATTTTTTTTTATTTAATTTAAATATACATTTGGCTAGTAGCTAATTAGCGACCTCATGCCAGACACTTTTTCAACTATGATTTGTTGCATACTAGAAACCCTGTAGAGGGGAAAAGGGGAGGGGAGTTGGTGGGAAGGGGGGGGGATGACACCCCATACCGGCTTTTGTTATCTCTACTAGATTTAGATTCTTAACATTATGACATTGAAGTGTGCGCCCATAAAATGATTGAATAAATGTCTAAATACTTTTTTTTTTTGAGAAATGGGGATTTTTATATGACATCTACTAACTATACATAAAGATCACGATAGACAAAAAGTTCAAAACAGTTAGTTAAAAAAAATGAAAAAGATCCCCAATAAGTGTAAATTAAATAAGCGTAAACTGACAAAGCGAAATGTGTTGAGGTTTATGAGTTGAAGTTCTAAGGTCATAAGTGCTGCCCGAGAAAAACTTTATCTAAAGTGAGAGAAATCTCTAAAAATGTTGGAAATGTGAAAGATGTAGATCTTATTAATGTAATAAATTTAAATAGTTTTGAATTTACTTTATTTTATAAACATTTTGTGACATATTTCTAGCCCATTTGGTCTGTATTTACTTCCGAATACAAACAAATTTGTTGCAGCAAAATTTTGTGCCACTTTCTGTTTCCGAAATAAAAAAGAATTGTTGGAAATGAAACGATTTTATCCTTGTTATACCCTTGCAGAGGTTATTATAAAATTGTTCAGATGTTTGTAACGCATAGAGATATACTGAAAAAGTATATAAAAGTATACATAAAGTATACATATTCTTGATCAGCATCAACAGTCGAGTCGATTGAAACATGTCCGTCTATCCGTCTGTCTGTTTCTATTAAGTTGTAGACCTCAAATTTTAACCTACTTGGTTGAAAAATGAAAAATCGAGTTTCTTAATCGATCAGGCAGGTTTAGTTTGAAAATTAGTCGGATCGGATAATTACCACCGGAGTTATTAAATAAAACGTGGATGTACCTTATGTAAAATAAGCAATTTTTTTATCTTTTTTTTTTTTGATTTTACTAAAAAAAATTTTAGCAAAAACAGTTTTAAAGTTGCGAGAGAGAAATTGAAGCTGCAAGGGAATACAAACTTCGGCCGAAGTTAGCTTCTTTGATTTTTTGAGAATATAAATTTGTAAGTCTCACTTTTTAACTTTTTTTTCATAAATATTTAATATATAATTTTAGGCACAATTTGTGAGACCTGCATTGCAACAATTGTGCTTTGCATTGCAACAAATTCGTTTATATTTTCAATTATTTTATGACTAGACGAAAGTCTTTTTCAGTCTTTTCTAGTTTGCCGTTCAAACTATTTAATTAATATAATTTTATTATTTTTTATTTATTCTTTTTCATTTTAGAAACTTAGAACAATGCCAGATTCTGTTCAATGTTTTATTTTTAAGATAGAAAACTTTTGATTATATTTGTGTAAATGAGACCTTCCTTCACAGATGGCTAAGCTCTTCCCATCTGACTGACTGACCTAGCCCAATGCAAAGCGCAATTCAAGCGTTTACACTATAACAACAACAATTGAATCTATTGACTGTTTACAAAGACTTCGACACTTGTTTTGTAATACCTTGAACTTATCTCAAATATCTTTAACAAATATCGAGCTAACAACAATTGTAAATAGATATCGATAAACTTTAAAAAAAAAAAACAAAACTGACATTGAAAATTTTAGTGCTAAAAAGGTAAACTTACCCAGCAGAAATGTAAAGACATTGCATAATGTGGAAGCAGCTGGCAAAACCATAATAATAAACGCACTATATACTAAATATCATATATACAATATATATATAGAATTTAGTTAAGGTTTAAGTTTTTTTTTTTTGGGCGTTCAATGAACTCGACAAAGCTAAAAGGGGAAATCAATTCTCGAGTTGTTTTGGGGTGTGAAACAAAAATGCACATAAAACTTTTTGTATAAATACGTTTGTTTCCAGTTCCGCATAAACAATTATAATTGTCGATAGTTTAGATATAGATATAGTTTAGTTTGTTTTGTTTTGTTTTTTTCTTTCGTTACCCTACACCGAATTCGTAGCAAGCGATCGCACGATCTGTTCTGAGCGAGCTGCGTAGACAAACTGAATGCGACTTGGCTCTTGGCAGTTGGTCTGACAGTCGATTGTCCGGCTAGAAAATCTCTCAGCCTGATAAGTGTCAATAAATTTTTGTAGGTTTTGCTACCGTCTTGCCTTACTTCTCCCCTCTTTCTATCCATTATTCGGGTAAACAAAAGACTGAGGCAACAAACTTGACAGAAATCATGCATGCTCTCTGTGTAATTGAAGATCGTAAAATAAAATATAATTTCCTGATTGTCGCGCGCAACTTTCATCATGCTTAACGAATACATAATATATAGTTGAGAAGGGGGAGGGGGAAGGGATCAAAAGAGAATCCATGTGGGTGGCAATTTGCCAGGCCAAAAGTTCACTTTGATTCAGAAGCCATGCTTTGACTTGCAGCCTTTAATTTTTTTTCTTTTTTTTATCCATTCCGGTCGGCTGTTCACCTTGACCGCCAAGTTAACTTTTGGTTTCAATTTGCCCATAAAAATGCTTTCAAGATGCTTATCTTTGCCAATATAACAACAGCAATAATAACAGCAACAACGTCAGCATTTATTTTATGCCGTTCTGAACCATCCTCAATGGATTTAAAGGTATCTTACCTTGTCTTTTCCATCTTCTTCTTCTGTGGCTGCGGGTCAATTAAGCAAGACGCTGATTTTCGACACATTAATCATATGAAATGAATTTCATATGCCCTACAAATTGGGGTATAAATAATCTATAGATTGGTTTAAGAACTTAAATTTGGAAAAGTTAAGCAGTTTCTTTAATTGGTAATACTTGCAATGCTTACAAATTTTATTGGCCAGTTTTAGATATAGCTTCTTTGTTAGATTTAAAAGTTATTAGAGAAAAAATATCTTTCTTAGGCAAGCAACTAAAAATGAAGTATCAAACTTTACCGATATAAAGATATGATTTTATCCTTAGTCATATGGTCTAAAAAAGTTGAGAAGTTTGGGATAAAGAGGTTTACAAGAACAAATATCAGAATAAGTAATTGTTTATGGGAACTTTTTAAAAGTAATGGTAGCACTTAATCGACTTGTCCAATCTTTCACTTTAATCTTTGTACAAAAAGTAAAGCCCAATGACAGTGCATATATTTTTATGCCCAGCGGTCATTACGCTATTACCATGGAGAGAGTTTTTGGTCAAAAGTCAACTTTAATCAGACTGAAAAGATAGTTGCGTAACTTGGTATCTGTTGTTGCATGAGCTATGAATATGGTTGCCCAAAGTTGGTTAAGCTCACATGCCACATTGGCGTGAAGTAAAATGAGGACAGTTTTCCAGTAAATTGCTGAAATACAGAAAACTAAGAAAATGGGTTATCAAACATACCCCAAATGATACATATATCATATTGATGTCATTCTCAATGAAGCATATTTAAATATCTTATTACTTTAACAGTCATTTAAATGTACATACTTAGTATATACATATATGGATAACCGTTTCAAATTTTTATGTAGTTATTCTAAAAGGTATAACAATTCTTAACTACAAATATTTCCTTAGTTCTTCAGTTGGAACTAGAAGAGTTCAAATAATTTCCAAAGTAATTAATCATAAATATTAGTTTTCAAATTTCCATTTAATATTAGAATATAGTTTTCAACACAGTAGACTATATGGATTTCACTATATGGATTCCACTATTTGGACTCTTCGCTCAAGTTCTCAATGCAAATCTTAGAAAATATGTTAAATATTGTTAGTATAATTTTGATAGCGAATGAATAGAAAAATCTAAATATAATTATACCAATAAATTAATGTAAAATTTAGCAACATTAAATATAAAAATCTTCTAAGTAAAAACTTTTAAGATTTTTCTTTGTCAAGTTTAAACTTTGCTTTTTAAGTTGTGTTTAATTAACCAATAAAACAATAAATCAAAGATCTTAAAGTAATTAATATTGAAGATCAACTCTTTCTTGAAAAACATTCATCAAAAAAATAGTAAACATATTTAGGATTTCAATTTTATAAATTGGTTTTCCTATCATTTCATAAACTCAAGCAAAACTCTCAATCTATTTCCAAACGTTTCCAAGAATCTTTTCCAAGTCTTTCATTTCTTACTCTTTTGTAAGAGCATTAACTATTCTGCCTATTAAATTTCAGTATTTTAATTCCGTTTTGGCATTTCGTGGGCGTGTAATTTCGCGGCTCTTCGACCATTGTCTTGTCCATTGATATTGATATTAGCTTAAGTCTTTATATTTCTATCTCTTTTTTCTTTTGTTTTTTTTTTTTTGTTTGTCTGTTGTGCATTGAAGCAAAGTTCCGTCAGTCAGTCAATCAGTCTGAAAATTCAATCTTGTGAAAACTCTTTGGCCAGCTGCGGTTGTATTGCATTAAAGATTGATTAACTAATTATATATTTAGTTGCTTACATGGCAACTTAGTATGTAATTTTACAAAATTATGCAACCTTCAAATGCGGTGGTCGGCTCACACGAGTAAATACTTTGCAAAAAAAAAAAAATTTAACATTGAATAGTTCTAAAATCAAGTGCAAGGTCTACATATATCTACATACATATATGTATACACTTCAATTGATATACCAAGGAAAATTTTTGCCAATGGAAAACTTTAAGAGACTCACTTGAACTTGTTCGAAGCTCTGTTCAAGTTCTTTTAACAAAAGAGGTTTTTTATTATTCCAAAAATAGGCGAAATATAATCGGAATGCTATAAATAAATATACTTAAAATCATATTCAATCAATACACAAATGTTGCTGAATCACAAAATTAATGAATTGTGAATACGTTAAACAATTCTTAAAAGATTAAATCCATAATGACCGATCGAACAAATACACACCCCCGACACAAACACACACACAAAGAAAATATATACGAACGACCTCTGATGGCGTCTGATATCTGAGTTTCAACAAAAGCATAAAAGATGACCAAATAATTTGCATATGACTTTAAATTACAGTTAGCCAATGTTTCAATGGAAGGGGGAAAGAAACAAAAACAAAATTTCCTTTATATTGATCGGCAATTGATGGGGTTCGATTTCAGTTTATGGTCATGTCAAACAGCTTCCGGCTGGAACCTTGAAATCAATCCAACTAACTAATGGCATAATTTACAGCTTTTTTTAGTTGTAAAATAAATACAAACTAACAGCAAGAGCAATAAACGAATTAAAACCAATTAATTTACATAAGTTACTCAAATTTGTTGCACGCTTTTAGGCGGTAAAATTTAAATGCCTTTATATATAACTTTATTTCTAGCATAGTTTTAGCCAGCACTTAAAAATAAATCTCGTTTCTTCTAGGACAAACTGTTGAGTAAGCTGGAAGAGGAAAGCGAACCAGATCCTCCCACATCCCAGGAAGATGAATGCGTTATATGTATCAATGCTCGAGCTACAATGCAGACATCACCATGTGGCCACCGAGTCGTCTGTCGTCGTTGCTTTGTAAAGACCATACAAAGTGCTGTGGCTCAGCGTTTACTGCCGTTACGCTGTGTCATCTGTAGGGCGAGGGTGAATCGTTTGACCTCATCATCGGGCAGCTGGCGTATACAGGAATCGGCTAGTAGCTATTCGATGGGTGCCAAAAGTTGGGCCTCTGCTGGAGTGGCTGCTGGTGGTGTTGTAGCCTCTGCCAGTTCATACTCCATGAACGATGCCCATAGTGGACTTCATGCCTTCCATCAGCCAACATTGCACAAATCAGCTGGTGCTGGAGGTGCCATTGGAAGGGCTCATCGTGGTGCTATCGCTAATGGCCGAGTCTCGCAATCGGATAGTCTTTATTCGATGAGTTCCACAGGATCGGCGGGATCTTCTCTATCGGGCTATTCACATTACTCTAAGACGTCTTCCATATCGAGCAGTGGTCCCTGTTCTCCAGCTTCACCGGCTGCAGTTGTAGCCTCCAATAGCCATCATCTGGCACCGCCATCGCCCACAACTCATCATCATCATCACCATCATCATCACTCACCAGCGACTGCATCGCCAACGCCCACAACTCAAAATTGGTAATACTGCAATACTTATTAATTTTATTAGATAGTTTTAGATATAGATTCTTTGTTAAGTTTTAAAGTTGTTAGAGAGAAATTAACTTTCTTAGAACAAGCAACTAAAAATTAAGTATCAAATAAAGCTAAAGACTGACCTTACCAAAATATAGATATGGTTTTAGATATAGATATTATAGATAAGCTGATAGGTTTGGTTTAATGTAGTTTATAAGAACAAATAACAGAACAAGTAATTGTGTGTATAAAGAAAGCTAATACTTCGGCCACTAATCCGCTCTTTCACAATATATTTTGTACAAAAAGTAAAGCCCAATGACAGTGCATATATTTTTTTGTTAAGTGGATATATATAAAAAGTGTCTTAGACATAAAGCTTTACTTCATTTTAACCATTAAATCAAAATCGCAGTCTACTTCCAAGCGGCACTATTTACTATTCGACAACCAATCTTTCACAAATTGAAAATACACCAATCGGATTACTTTTTGGAAGTTTAAGGAAACGGATTTTCAATAATGTCGACAAAGGAAGAGATAATGACAGCAAAATCAGTAATTGATGTGGTCGATCACTTACTGATTTTTATAAAAGAAGAAGAACAAGTGCGAAAATAAATGCAGAAGAGAACCTGTAAATATTAGAATAAATAGTATAAATAATGATAAATTAGAACTGTATGGTAAATATACTTGGGTAGCTCAAGAGTGAGTGAGCCAATATGAATGGCTCACTGAACTGAGCCACAGAGCTTGTTCATTCAATATGGCTCAGTTTGGCTCACTAGCTCAGTTTGGTTCACTAGTTCAGTTTGGCACACTAGTTCTTATGGTTCGCTCAACTGGCGATCGCAAAGTGAACTTATAAGCTATCTACAAGTGAGCCAGTGAGCCATATGAGTGAGTTGGCTCACTTCGAAAAAAAGAACGAATGTGCCAGTTCACCGCAATGAGCTGCTTTTACCCAAGTATAATGGTAAATATTTATTTAATTTAGTTAAGAAATATTTAGATTTACTAATAATATAATATAATAAGAAATTTATATAATGAAGATGTAGTGCTAAGTGCAATTTATCAATTAGTATATGTATGTAGTCTTGAGCATCCTTTTATTTGGAATGAAAGCGAGTTATATCCTTATTATATCCTTATATTATATAATTTTAAAGTAGATAATAAAGAAAATATATATATATTCTACATGAGTTAACAGGATAATTTCATTAGCCGATTTCTTGTATTTCCAGTTCGCTGTCACCGCGAGACACCAGTGTTCATCATTCGCATCATGGTGGCTGTCCAAGTGGTTGCTCTGGTGCTGTGCCTCGCAAACCCATGCAGACGCTGAATAACAACTCCATAAACAACAACAATACCAGTTCATCTTCAAGTGGCAGTAGCAGTGGCAGTGCAGGCGGATTGGGAGGCATTAACAGTGGTTCCATGACACCAATGCCCATGCATACTTATCCCGGACGGAGGCATGTAAAGAGCCGTATATTGGATCTGCAGAATCGTTTGCCACCAATCAAAGAGTTTCGCAGTCCAGCCAAAGTGCCACATCCCTCACCAGTGCATGTTAGCAATCCAAGATTTCGGTAAGTCTCTGAGAGGAGGCAAAGCAATTTGTTTAAATATTTTACAACATTTTCTATACATATCTTTCTTTAGGTATGCCTCCTACACCAAATCCAGTGCCCATGAACTGGCTCCATTGTTACGTGAATCAACATCACCGCCTCCCTCACGTCGTCCTAGTCCCATGAATATACAGCTAAGTTGCACAGCCTTGGCTCCGCCTCCATTAAAGGCTGGCGGAGCCAAAATATGCCCGCTAACCACAAAGAATTCGCTGCCCAAAAATGCCTATGTGATGCCCAAGGATAAAAAAATCTGTGGCGATAGCAAGTCAATTTCCAAAAATACTCCCTTGGCCTCCAATTGCTCCACAGCCAAATTGAATGGTACTAATAAGGCTAACGCCTCTGCCTCAATCTCATCAGCATCAACATCGTCGTCAACATCATCATCATCAACATCAGGAGCAGGTGCATCTGTTTCCGCATCATCTACATCAAAGCCACCCTCCAGCTCTTCCACACGCAGTTTTCCGCTCTTCTCGAGCACCAGCAGCAATCACAGTAAGCAGATCTTATCCAAGATCTGAGAAATTAATTATTACATATTTTCACATTGCAGAAGAGAAAGCTGACAATAAAAAAAATGAATCCGTTGAGCGTAAGAAGAAGGAGGAGAAGCTCAAGCAAAAGGCTGAAAAGGAAGCCAGAAAGGTGAGCCATCCATTGTTTCCTAGCTATACAGAGAGAGGGAAATATATTCTTTATTGTTTCTGTCGGCAGGGGGCGCCACTTGCATTGTTTGTAATTGGCCTCGTTCGCCTCGACTCGACTCGACAGAGAAAGTTTTTCATTAATCGTGGGGCGTCTTTTGTGCTAGCAAGCATAAATTTCCTCCCTTAACCCTTGTTTAGCCAACTGGGATGGGGTGGGTTGGGGTGAAGAATGTTTGAAAACTAAAAATACCTCATAATGCCTTTGCATTTTGCTTTCTAGTGCATGTAAACAAAGTTATAGCACAATTTTCTTTCACTTTCCCTACCTCCCTCCCCCACTTTACTCATAAAATCTCCGTTTCCTTTAATATTTCCTTTTACGGGTTTTTCCGTTTCTATTTTTATGCATTCTCCGCAGGAGGAAAAACGCCTGGCCAAAGAGGAGGAGCGTATGGCTAAACTGCATGCCAAGGAGGAGAAGAAGCGGGGTAAAAAAGAGGCCAAGGAACTATTGTTGGCAAATGATGGCAATAATAAGAAATAAAGTTAATTATTATATGGTTAAAATGACATAGACAGAAACAAAAACAAACTATATATACATACATATATCAAAATTATCAGCCGACATACATTAACATATATTCAGACCATAGTCAATCCAACATTTTCCATACGATATGTAACGAGCTTGAATTGTATTTTTTTAAAACAATTTACTATAATTTCATACCGAAAAATTTTACTTTAAATATATGTACTTTAAGATGAAACAAATATGGACAAATTATTTGTTCAACTTAATTGTTAACACCAAAAAGTGTACAAGAATTTGTTTATGAAATTTCAATTCAATGAGTAAACTTTTAGTTTAAATATTTTAAATAGAAAATGCTTCAAGTGAGCGAATAAAATTCCCTTAAATTTGTCAGCATTTTGTAAAACTTTTGCAAAGTGTTCATTCAAATTCTGTCGAGTGTTTATAAACCCTACTAAATTTGTTTAAAATCTATGCAATTTGTTTTACCTTTTTGAAATTCCTTTCACATTTGTACAAATTTGTCGAAATCTGTTTAAATACTATGAAATTTTTCTAAATTCTATCAAAATTTTTTCAAATTTGTTTAAGTTCAATCAACTGTGTCCAAATTCTATCAAATTGATACAAATTCTATCAAATTGATTCAAATTCTATCAAACTTTTCTATACTCCCTCAAATTTGTCCAAATTCTATTAAATTTGTCCAAATTCTATCAAATTTGTCAAAATTCTATCAAATTTATCCAAATTCTATCAAATTTATCCAAATTCTATCAAATTGATGCAAATTCTATCAAATTTATCCAAATTTTATCAAATTGATACAAATTCTATCAAATTTGTCAAAATTCTATCAAATTGAGACAAATTCCAACAAATTTATCAAAATTCTATCAAATTGAGACAAAGTCTTATCAAAATTCTATCAAATTGATTCAAATTCTATCAAACTTTTCTATACTCCTTCAAATTTGTTCAAATATTTCATCAAATTTGTCTAAATTCTATCAAATTTGTCCAAATTCTAGCTAATTTTTCCATATTCTTTCAAATTTTTCCATATTCTTTCAAATTTGTCTAAATTCTATCAAATTTATTTATATTCGTTAAAATTATATGAAATTTAATCAAGTTTGTCAAGTTTTATAGTATTTGGACCAAATTTTCTTTTAATCTTTTAAAACTTCTGCAAATTCCAATAAAACTTGTCCATTTTATATTAAATTTTTTTAAATACATAAAACAATTTGCTGAAAATTGTATTAAACTGCCAAAAAAAGCGAAAACTTTTCAATACAAGAATGCAAAAAGCGTTTCAAATTTCACTTAGTTTGAACAAATTGTTTATCAAAGAGTTAAAAAGACTTTGCATAACTCTGCCCCAGACAGAGAAATGTTTAAGTTAAAATTTGAAAAAGTTTCCAATTTACTACTCTTTTTAATCATACTACAGCTCATCTGTCCCATAAGTTGAAAAATGGTTGTTGAAATAATTACTTTTATTCTAATTCTAAAAATTTAAGAACAAAATTTGCAAAACTAATATTAAAGTTTCCCAACAATAGATTTTATTACCCGAAAAAACAAAACAAAGTAAATTGAAATAGTCTAGCAAAGAGTTATCAAATTCAACTTCAAACTAAAGAAGAAATCTTACCTATGTTAGAGCCAAGCTATAGTAAAGGAAACAAATTGCTATATATATGCGATATATATATAGACCAAGATACCCGATTGAATATATATATATAAATGTATGTGGTTAATTTGTTGGCGATAAATTCTAAAGAAAAAAATAGAAACATATTTAAGTAGTTTTCATATAAGAAACCTTATACCTATATATATATATATACTATGTATTGTACTATATCTAAAATCTATATCTATAGATGATTCTATATAAATCTATATATTGGAAACTGTTCAAAATGGCAAAACATATAAGCAATGTTTCTATATATACATACTAAATTGTTTTAAAAACAAAAGAAAATGAAAGAAATAAAGAAAAGTTATTTAGTTAAGGTGTAATTTTTGTTTGCTTTTCAATTTCTCCTGTCTCTCTTTCATACGAACACAGCGATAAAATATAGATCCAAAACTATTGGGCACATCGGCACGACACTGCAGATTACCCATTTTATGTAATGCTCCATAATCCAAACAATTAATATTCTCATCTCCATTGCAATCTTGGCCATGTTTGTACATATAAGCCTGTACCGTATCGGCAGCACATTTTGGCTCATTGACACAGTTGGTAAATGCTTTAAAAAGGTAAGTAAGTATGAGAAAAGATTTCTATATATATATTCAAGACTTTATCGTACCCTCTTCCATCAATGAGGTGTCATTTTCCAAGGTCAATTGACCGGCTTCTATCCAATAGCCCCATGTTATACGAAAGATGCCACAAGCTCCGTTAACACAAATCTCTGTGGCATTACAACCGCTCATAGCTTCACATAGACATTCTAAGCAATCTTCCGTGACGGGTTTGCTGGGAACTGCATATAAAGAATTAAATATACTATAATATATAAACAGAGAGAGAGAGAGAGAGAGAGAGAGAGAGAGAGAGTGAGAGCCACTGTTTGACTTCCTATCAGATTTTTAAATGCATTCTATTTACTTGATTTTCCGACTAGCATTCATTGATTACCATAATTATATAGCAGAGACTAGCTAAATAAATAATTGCTGCACAGTGGCGTGAGAGCTGCGGAAAATATGTTAATTGATACTTCCAAAACATTTTTCCAAATAAATTAATGTGAACAGTTTATTTCTGATATTTTATTCAAAACTTCAAACTTGTTTCACCAGAAATCAAATTAGAAAACTTTTCTTATACATCATTGAAATGAAATTTATAATATATATAAGTATGAATAAAGCAAGCAAGTCGTCCCTGCCGACATTGAGTATAACCTCTACCTTATATTTAATAAAATCGCTGCCGCCCCAGTATCAATGGATGCCAGGCCAAGTGCGTGGACAAAGTACAGATCCGTCCTTTGATCTTGATGAGGGCTATGCAGAATCTCAGCAAGAACTGTTGCAGCTACAAGAGCAATTACAACTATTACTACTACAACAGCATACACTAACAAAAGAAGACCTACAACAACTACAAGAAGAACAATAACTTCTACAAGAACAACTACAAACACATTAGCAACTACAACAACAACAACAAATAAAAATCGTGAAACAAAATGAACAATTAATAGAACAAGAACAACAAGAACTACAACAGCTAAATCAGCAAATACAACAAGGAAAAAAGCAACTACAGCAAAAAATACAAAAGCTACAACAACTAAACTTGTAACTTCTTTCCCCAGTTTTGCCACAATAAAATTACAAAAGTCCTTGTAACTCAGCCATTTTACCTACAATAACAACAACAACTACTACAACAAGCATTCTTTATAAACTGCTCTACTTATTGGTTTTTTCTAAATTTCGGGGGCGAAAGTGGACTTTAAACATTTTTGGTTTCTTTCGACATGAGCTATATAATTATGTGTGCAAAGTTTGCTTTTTTCTAACTTCCGGGGGCGGAAGTGCCAGCGCATTAAACAGATTCTATATAATTTTGTCACTTTTTATATATAGACAAATTTTTCAAACTTCCATTGTTTCAGGAATGTAGAGAATGTTGTTGTATATTATTCATATTGTAATATTTTCCAAACAGTTTTCCAAAGTTTTCAAACATGTTCTTTAAAGAACTCAAACAAATGATAGAAAATCAAACTTTTACAAGCATTTATTATATACAAACTTCGAAAAAAATTTAGTATAAGTAGTATTTTAAACACTATTAAAGAAGGGTCATTAGTTGAAAACTTTACTATTTGTCACACACTTACCATCAAGACTTGTACCACTGTGCCATATAAACACACTCACAATGCACAAGTAAACCAAACTATTGCCATATATCAAACGCAATGCGGCAAACATTTTACTATTAATTGTATTAAGTACTTTGTTAAATATATATAAAACAATTAACCAATTGGATTTTCCCTACAGTAAGTTGATTTTTCTGTGTTTATCCGAGAGAACTTGTCGGCTTCTCGCTAACCGCAAACAAACTGAGACAGATTCTAATAGAAAACTTGCTTATAAAAGATAAATATTAATTAATAGATTAATTTTTTCACACATAAATTGCAGTTAAGTTGCTGCGGGGCTTTTCCTAGAATATATTTTCATATGGACTTTTAATTAAATCAATTTCGCTGATGTTCCCTTTGGGCTCGTTTTAGGCATCTTTTGAATATACTCTCATAAGTATAGGGCATATCAGCTTTACAATTGAATGGACCCATATAATGTATGGCACCATAATCAAAGCAATTCTCCTGTTGATCATCATTACAATCCTGACCATATTTAACCATATAACTTTGCAGAGTATCAGCCGAACAGTAAGGATCATTGGCACAATTGGGAAAGGCTAAAGAAAAAAAGAGATAATTAAAATCATCAGTTTTATATTGACTTTTGATACACTTACCATCATCGGAGAGTGCTGTATCCCCCTCAATAGTCAAACGACCCGAATCAACCCATTGATCCCAGGTTATGCGAAAGATGCCACAAGCTCCATTAACACAAACCGCTGTGGCATTGCAACCACTCAATGCCTCACACATACAAAGCAAACAGGTCTCGGTAATGGGTTTCTGTTGCTCAGCCCTTGTCCCGATCGTTCCAATAGCCAGACACATTAACAACAGATAGCACAGAGAGCTCAACATATTGATTTTCACTATTCAAATTCAGTTTGCGATTCAATGCACTCAACTACTATAGAGATACTGAAACGTTTCAACCTATTGTCGATGAATTTTTATTGTAAATATAATAGATAAACTAAAGTTAAGAGAACAACAATAACAACAACAACAAACATACAGGTTAGCAGAAATGATTAGATGTAAAAAAATAGACTAGGAAATGGAAAATTTACTTAACTTAACATACTAAATGAGCAATTTTTTGGGGTTATTCAAGTGGCATCATCTCCATAGCCTTGATCCTCAAAGTTTTCAATGCACTCTTCAAATACACTTTGAAATTTATAGGAAATCTCTGCTTTACAGCCATAGGCACCCAATTTATGTATACGGGCATAATCGTGACAATCCATTTCACCATCATCATTACAATCCTGATTAAATTTCTTCATATAATTCTGTACTGAATTGGCAGCACAATGCGGATCATTGGCACAATTGATGAATGCCCTTTCCGATTCGGGATGTTCACCATTGATAGTAAGTTTGCCAGCATCAACCCAATAGGCCCAGGTAATGCGAAATAGTCCACAGACACCCTTCTCTGGACTAGTACAAATTGCAGTGGCATTGCAACCACTAATAGCCTCACAAATGCAAGTTAAACAAAGTTCCGTGACGGGTTTATCAAGTAAATGTCCTGAAAAAAAACAGAAAGAAAATATAATAATACCCTTTATAAGTATATAAAACGATCTTCTATTACTTACCCTGTCCCTGCACAAATTTCGTTGTATAAAATAATATTAAAATTGATAAAATAAATTCTATATAGTTTTTCATATTGTTTTTTAGAGTTTAACTTGTGCGTTCTAACACTTCCGCAATTGAAATGTAATTGAAATAAGAATCTCAACTGTGACTAACCTAGTCAACTTTAACTAACTCAAATAAACATTAAATCAGAAATACCGGTTTCTATACTCAGAGAGAATACTAAGAAAAAAAAAACTAGCTTAGCAGAAACTCATAATTTATATATTTAGTAACCGTTTCGCTGTGTTTTAGTAAACAAAATTTACATATATTTATTTTATTTTTATATTATTACAAAGTTTTGTTTTCAACTTGAAAACTATTTAAAGTTTACCGAATCAAAACAAAACGCTCTTCTGTATTATGAAAATATTACTTAAAAGGATTCGTTTGGAAATCAATTCCTTCAAAATCACCATAAAAAGGTCCCAGAAATGAAATTTCCATATCCCAAACTAACTAAAGTGATTTTTCTCAAACAAAATATGTTTCTTTTGATAATTTGTCCTGCAATGTTTGTAATTGCCTGTGATTAATATACGAAAACTATTTGAAAAGAATATTTTTGGTCAAAATTACACCCAACCAAGGTTTAAGAAGTTTACTATAATACAGAGTAAAAAATTGTATTATCTAATCTTAAAATAAATTTATCGCCTTGTACCCAATATGCTTAAAACATGTCGAAAGTGAACCACTTGTTGGTTCCTTACAACTTTTCCTCAAATTGCAGTCACTGACCGCTTCTCAGATGGAACCTGGAAACAAGACCCACACAAATGGGCCAAACACTTCGATAAAAAAAATATATTTAAATTTTTAAAATTTTATGCAAATACTTTAATAGTTAAATGGAGTAAAAAATTTGATGAAAATTTTATTACTTTTGTAAAAAAGACTCGTAATGTTCTAGTTTAGTTTCCAATGTAAAACCATTTACAGAGATCAAAAAGCTAGAAAATGCATAGAAAAAAAACTATCTGAATAAATAATATATTTTTTTCCAAGACACAAACCAGGCAAAAGCTTGACACAAATCTCAATTTATATATTAAACAGAATTAAGAACTAAGTTGATAGTAGCCGAAGTTACTATACTCTACCTTTCTGTCGTTTCTTTTGTTCCTTTTTTTTATATAAAACAATGCAGTTTATTTTAATGAAAAGTCGAATATATTATGCAGAAAATATATATGAAGGTCGCTTAAAGATTAAGGGACGATCACACTTCTTGCACTGTAACCTCACATACATAGTATACCCTTCTTTAAGTGTTTTGCCTCATATATGTACATACTATAATTTTCATTAACTACTTTTTCCACAGATGAAAGTTCAAGTCAAGTTCAATCCTTATCTCATGCTTATCAGTTCATATACAAATAATTTGCATTTGTTCAAAGCTAACCCACAATGTTTTCTTTTTTAACAAATTTATTTCATTATAAATTTTGATAAAAATTCATTTCATATATATTTATATATATTTAGTCTTTCCTTGCACAATTCAATCAAATCAAATATAAATTATTCTTTTTTTTTTCTTTAAATAAAATGTCATTAAAATTGTCATTTAACCAGATGTACGAACATCCAATGGCGAAAACGATATCAAACATTTGTCCAAAGCACTTTGATATTGATAGCCCAATTCTCCCTTGCAGCCATAACCGCCCAATTTGTGTATGGCAGCATAATCATAGCAATCGACACCACCATCGCCATTACAATCCTGTCCAAATTTGGTCATATAATTCTGAATTGTATTGGCCGCACAATATGGATCATTCACACAATTGGCATAGGCTGTAATTAGGATAAAAAGACAAATTAGAATAAGGAAATCATTATGGAAAACAAATTTTACCATCCTCCGATTGGGGACTGTCGTTGCCCAGGGTCAGTTTACCGCCATCTGACCAATATGCCCAGGTTATTCTAAATAATCCACAGACTCCTCCTCCACAATAACGCGTCTGATTGCAACCGCTGATGGCCTCGCAAATACAACCCAAACAAACATCAGTCACGGGCTTATCTGTAAAATAAAAAATAATATTATTATTTTGCGATTAGCATGACCCATTAAAATTGATTGGCGATTAAAACCAGAATTCCGAATTACAAATAAACAAATGTAATAAAAATACAAACAAAAAAAAAAACCCATCACAACACCTACAAAATGAAATATTATAAAATATGTTTTTGAAACAAAAAAAAATATTCCGCTCGTTGCACGCCCATGAACCAGACAAGGTTCCGTTTGGTCGAACTAGTTTTGCAACTTTCAATGGCAACATATACTAAAAATTTTGTCGTAGTCGGAGATGGGATGAGAATCCAAGCCAATCATCATCATTTTGAACGTGGGCAAGAGGAAAATGGATGAGTCAATTCACTGATCTTCTTCATCATCTTCATCATTATCTTCTTTTGCCCTCTTGCTAAAATTGAACATATTCTGTTCTCGTTTTATTGATCACGTTCATGTCGTTTCCAATTAATTTTTCAAGGTTGTTTTGGTCAAAAAACCGATCAAAGATTAACTTTTCTTGTTTATTTCTCTTCTCTTTTTTTCTCAAAATGCATTCCTATTCTTTTTTTGCTTTTGATATATGAAAATTTTGATCTTAAAGTTCTGTTTGAACTTTGCTTCAACTTTAAAGGGTTTTGAATTCTAATCTGACCTTGATCTTGGAAAATTAAATTTCGTCTTTCTATATTTTACAAAATTTATCAATTAAATTGGTTTAAATTTCGCATTTATATATTTCATAAATTTATCATTTCAATTTTGATTTAAATTTCAGCTTTTTCCTTTGCTGATCTTTTACTTGAAGGTAATTAAATTTTTAGTAATTTTTTAGAATATTTTTTTGATATAACTCAAAAAGATTGGAACACTTGTCACATTTTAAATACTTTTCAGATGGTTCATTTTTTATAATATTTTTTTCTATAACTCAAAAAAGTTGGAATACGTGTCACATTTCAAATAAATTTAAAATATTTGAATTAAATGAATTAAAACCAAAACCATAACTAACTCATCTCGACTAAATGACTAACTGAAGCTTTTGGAAATGGAATATTTGATTTAATATTGGATTTTTTAGAAATGATAACACAAATCAAAACCTTAACTAATTCACCTCGACTAAATACCTAACTGAAGCGTATCTAAATATTTTTCAATGGTTTTAAATGTTTCTTATTTAGAATGTTATTCGATTTTTAAATACCGTTTTTTATTGATCTAAAACTTTCAGATTTAGTTTCAATGTACATTTTTACGGCATTCTAGGTTTAATAAACCTCAACAAAATTCTTGCCAGAATAAATATAATCTCCTCCTTATGTTACATAACATTGGCAATTTTAAGACTACAAACATTTTAAGAGTACATATGTACATCAGTTCTCCCATATTTGTAGATACCTTAGTTCCACCTACACAAAGATTAAGAAATCTTTTGAGAACTTCACATTAGTTCAATGAACCGTGAAGTGTGTTACAATTTAGGTCAAAATTTGAATTCCTATCTATATGCATATATAGTAAATTATTATATAGTTTATTTAATTTTATAATTAAGTGTATATATTTTGTTTTGTTTGTTGTTTGCTTTTAAAAAATATATATATTTATTTTCATATATAAATGAGATAAGCGCCTGAAGCTTTTGAAATATTTCTATATACATATTATACAATTCAATGGAATTTCCAAAATCAGACATTGAAATCAAAACGCACACACACACATACAGAAATTGACTACGTCATTTAGCAAATGTCACATCACGAAGTTGGGATTTTTAGTTGTTGTTACTAATTTAACAATAGTTAGTAACTATCTTAGATTACTAGGAAATTTGGGAAAACACTTTCAACTCACATCCTTCTGTTTATTTATTAATGGTTAAACAATTATAATTAATTTAACAATTGAGGCATATTTATTGTATAATTAATTATAATTTTATTTAAACTTGTTTCCGCTTAATTGTTAAGCGCAATTTTAAATCGGAAGTAGACGTAATTGTTAATGTTTGCCGATGGACAAAAGTGTTTACTGTGATTTTTATTTTGTAATTCATTTTTATAGATTTTTAGTCAATTTTATTTAACCAAGCCCAGAAATCAATCATTTGTTAGTTAAGTAGAGAGCTACGACTTTGAGATACTCTTTAGCAAGTAGAAAAACATAATTTGAAATATAAAAAAAAAAAACATTTAAAACGCAAATTTATAAATATCTTAACACATCCATTCTAAAGGCTCTACTGCTCATGATCTCACTTATATCGAGAAACTTTCTTATAGAATGCTAAAAGACTTTCTTTTACCTGTTCTTCATTTGCCATCTAATATATTATTAATAGTATACCTTTTATTTATATATATGTATATATATATATATTCGTAAATCACAATAACAAAAGATACAAATTGATTTCTTCAATTGTTAATTAATGTTAATGAAATGCACGAATCTGGTAAGGTATTTCCATTTCACATTAAACAAGAAACACAACTATGACAAAATCCGCAAAAATAAACCATTATTGTTCTATATATTTTGTTTATTTGACTCACCCTGCGCTTGAATTAAGGCAATCAAACCAAAGCACAATAGAGCACCAATCGTCAAAGTGCAGCACAATTTATTAGCAACCATTATAAACCAAAATGCTATTAATATTTCGTACACAAATGATTTTCGTTTTTTGTTTTTAATTTTTTTGCTACTTTTTTTAAACCGAACGCTTTCGCGCTGCGCGTTAAACTAAGCTTATAGAGGCTCACGCTTGCCTATTTTGTTGAAAAAAGCTCGCTCAAAGCTCCGAGAGAAACAAAAGACTTGAGCAACAAACTTGCGCGCTCAAAAATGGAGTGAGAGAGAGTGAGAGAGAGGGGCGAGAATTATTAAGGTGTGTTCTGAAATTTGAAATGAATGCTTGTAGAATTTCAAAAACAAATATTTAGAAACATTGCTCGATCTTTGATTTATTTTCAATTATATTTTTTTATGCTGCAGAACATTTTAGATCTTGTTGAAAGCAGCAATATCCACAGACTGTACGAAATCTTCAAATTCCTCAATCTTCTCTTGAAGCAGATCAATGGAAACCTTATCATCCTCAATGACGCACATAATCTGCAGTTTGTTAATGCCATAGCCGACTGGAACCAATTTGGAGGCACCCCACAGCAGACCGTCCATCTCGATTGTACGCACATTCTTTTCCATTTCCTTCATGTCGGTTTCATCATCCCAGGGCTTGACATCGAGCAACACCGATGACTTGGCAATAAGGGCGGGTTTCTTTGATTTTTTGGCAGCATAGGCGGCAACGCGCTCCTGCTTGATGCGCTCGGCCTCAGCATCTTCCTCATCGTCTGAGCCGAATAGATCGACATCATCATCATCATCATCGGCAGTAGCTGGCTTGGCAGGGGCAGCCACTGTGGGTTTGCCACCAGCTAATTGGGGCAATGGAGCACCAGTCCAGGCAGAACGCTCTGAAGCCTCAAAGGAGGCAATGTGGCGGTACCAACGTGCAACATGGGCATTGTCACCAGATGGAGCCTTGCCCAAAGCATCGAACACGGACAAATCGGCCTTGGAAGGCGAGTAGCTATAACAAAAAAAAAAACGAAAGTTTTAATGCAAAAATCTAAATGCTGACGTATTAAGGCAGTGCATAACCTCACTTTTACCGCATGTTTCTATTCAAATTTGAAACAAACTTACCCACTGATGTAGCTGTTGTCGGCCAAGAAGTTGTTCAACTCCTTGAGTCCTTGTGGGGTCTTTACATCACCGAAAGCCATTTTAAATGCGTTTAATAAAGCGATTTAATTAAAATTTGAACCGTGCTCGTGCAACGTTGCCGTCTAGAAACTCTGTGTAAAAGGGAGAGACGATTATTAGAGATGTGCAACTTACTGTGAAAATACAAACGCCAAAGATGGGCGATACTGGGAATCGACTTGTCACAGGAATCGCTTAATTGTGAAAACCAAACAAAAAAAAATAATTTATTTAGTTTCTTTTTAAACGCGTGAATAATAACTAAATAATTTATTTAGTTTCTTTTTAAACGCGTGAATATAGAGTATTCACTCTGAAATACAAACAACAAATGTTTCAACGGCGCCAGCAGCGGCTTTTTATATGCGATTCTTGTCGGCCGACTTCGTGAGTAACCGACAGAGAGTTCGTGAAATAGAGAATTAGCGTGAGAAAACTTTCGATGGTGAAATGGGTCGTCATATTAGCAATTCGTGTAATTTCTCTTTCGCGCCTTTTTAAATTCGATTCTTGCCGGCCGGCTTCGGGAGTAACAGAGAGAGAGAGAGTTAGAGAAAGAGAGAATTAGCGTGAGAAAACTTTAGAGAGTGAAATTGTTCGTCTCATTAGCAATTGGTGTAATTTCTCTTTTGCTCAAAAGTCTCTCGTAAGAAAAGTAAGTGGAAGCAGTACTCAGCAAGTAGTTCCAAACTATCGGCGCCAAATTTTTTTCGTGACTTAGCATCGAAATCACAGCGAATGAGTCACTAATATCAATGTAGCTAAAATGGCGGCAACGTAGATAAACTCGCATCTCTATGAAAACCAACTTCCTCTTAATTAATTTTTCAATACCGCAATTGCGTAAAATACAAGTGAAAACAAAGTGAAAACATTGTAAAAATATTGTCAACTGTTAGCAGAGTGTATAAACTTTGCCAGAAATATAAAAAACCAAACGGAAATCGCATAAATATTGCTTTTCAAGCGGCTTGTGCCAAATCTACTGAGAACAGGCGTTTATTGAGTTTTCCACAAACACCAGTATACACAGATTAGAATTGGAAACACACACGAATACATTGATACACTCAGTTAGACTATATACAAAAAAGAAAAGTTTGGCAATTGTGATTTTTGAACAAGATGAGTGACTTTCAAACGCAGCAGGCGAGCATCAATCAATCGCAGGCGTTGGCAGCTGCTATACAGCGTGCCAAACAGGTAAGAGAAGCGGTTTGGGGTGGTAATACACAGAAGTAGAGCGAGGGAGAGAAAGAGAGAGGTTAAGCCATAAGAATGGGGATAAAAAAGCTGGCTGGTGGAAGAGGGGAAAAAAGAATGTTGATTGTTGACATGGTTTTTGTTTTTGCTTTCTTCCCTTCCAGATAGCAGCCAAAATACAACCAAATCAGCAGTCAGGTGGCGGCGGCGGTGGAGGAGGAGGTGGTGGAGGAGGACCACCTGGTCCTGGTGCCGGATCGGGGAATAGCTTTAAACGGCATAACGACGACGGCAACGACAGCGGCCCGGAATCAAAGCGCCCCTTTGGAAGTCCCGACTACGGCCAAAACAACAATTCCAATATGAGTAGCGGTAGTGGGGGTGGTGGAGGCGGCGGAGGATCAAGTGGTGGTGGTGGACCAGGTGGAGCCAATATTACCCAAGCCATTGCTCAAGCGGCTGCTGTCGCTGCCCGTTTAGCTGCCTCAGCTGGGACAACTTGCGAAGAGCAAATCCGATTACCCGAATCAGTGGCTAATTCTTTTGTGGGACGCGGCAGTAATGATACCATAACCCATATTCAGGCTGAATCCGGAGCCAAAGTACAATTAATGCCTGAACAAGAGCGTGTCATCATATTGCGTGGCTCACGGGAGAGTGTGACCAAGGGAAGGGAAATGATCCAACAGATGGCCAATCGTCAAGGTGGTGGCACTGTGGAGGTTCTGCTCACGATAAATATGCCGCCACCGGGTCCCAGCGGTTACCCGCCATACCAAGAGATTATGATTCCAGGAGCTAAAGTCGGTTTAGTCATTGGCAAGGGCGGTGACACCATTAAACAGCTCCAAGAAAAGACTGGCGCCAAAATGATCATTATACAGGATGGGCCCAATCAAGAGGTTATCAAGCCATTGCGCATCTCTGGTGATCCCCAAAAGATTGAGCATGCTAAACAAATGGTTCTCGATTTGATTGCCCAAAAAGATGCCCAAGCCCAACAGCAACAGCAGGGTGGAGGTGGTCGTTCTAGCGGTGGTGGCGGCGGCGGTGGTCCCGGCTTGGGATTCAATAATTTCAACAATGGCAACGGAGGCGAAAGCGTAGAGGTCTTTGTACCCAAAATAGCTGTTGGTGTGGTCATTGGCAAGGGCGGCGACATGATTAGGAAAATCCAAACGGAATGTGGTTGCAAATTGCAATTCATTCAGGGTAAAAATGATGAAATGGGCGACAGAAGATGTGTTATCCAAGGCACACGGCAGCAAGTGGAGGATGCCAAACGGACCATTGATGGGCTCATTGAGAATGTCATGGTAAGGGCTATCAGCACTTTCATAAAGAAACATTTATGATCTCTGTTTTTATTCTGACAGCAACGGAACGGCATGGGACGCAATGGTAATGGCGGCGGTGGAGGTGGCCAGGGTGGTGGCGGTGATCCCAATAATTCCAACTATGGTTACGGCTATGGCGTGAATCATGCCCAAGGTGGGCGAGAAGAGATTACATTCCTGGTACCAGCCTCCAAGTGTGGTGTAAGCAAAACTGAATCCGTGTAATTTTTCCCTTAACTTTAAACTGATCTTTATCCTGTCCCTCTGTAGATTGTCATTGGTCGTGGTGGTGAGACTATTAAACTAATTAATCAGCAATCCGGAGCCCACACAGAAATGGATCGTAATGCGACTAATCGACCCAATGAGAAGCTTTTCAAATCCAAGGGCACCACCGATCAAGTGGAGGCTGCTCGGCAAATGATCTCCGAGAAGATTAACATGGAGCTTACAGTCATCTCAAGGAAACCCATTAGTGGTGGCGGCGGTGGTGGACGAGACGGCAGCAATACTGGCGGCGGTCACAATAATTCCCATCACAGTCAGCAACAGGGCTATGGCGGACCAAATCAAATGCAAGGAGGTGATCCAAATGCTGCTGCAGCGGCAGCTTATCAGCAGCAGCAACAACAGCCCTGGGGACCATATGGTGGTCAGCAAGGCGGCTGGGATCCCGCCCAACAGCAACAACAACAAATGGTTATGGCACAAGGTGGGGGAGCACCAGGTGCGGCAGCAGCGGGTGGCCAAGATTACTCAGCTCAATGGATTGAGTACTACAAGTAAGGAAAAAGAGGTTTCTCATGCATTCACTCTGTAATTTCTTTCTCTGTTATCCATTTTAGGCAAATGGGTTGCCATCGCGAAGCTGAGGTAATTGAACAGCAAATGAAGGCGAAACAGGCAGCTGGTAGTAATCCTGCCCAGCAACAGATGCAACAAAACCAGCAACAGCAGCAACAACAGGGCCAACAGCAACAACAACAGCAAGCTGGTGCCGGCGGAGCTGATTACAGTGCACAATGGGCGGAATATTATCGAAGTGTGGGAAAAATTGAAGAAGCAGAAGCCATTGAGAAGACATTAAAAAATAAGGTTAGCTAGATAGTTTCCCTCTAAACTGGAATCCCTATTTCTATATTTTTTGTTTGAAATTTTTTAGCAAGCTCAAAACGGTGGCGGTAATAGCAGTGCACCTAATCAAGGGGCAGGACCCAATCCAAATCAACAACAACAGCCCAATGCAGCTGCTGCAGCAGTGGCGGCAGCAGCAGCAGCCGGTGGCTATGCCCAAGGTATGACTCCTAGCCAATATGCACAATATTCACAGTATTATGCTGCAGCGGCTGCTGCGGGTCAACAGCCACCACAACAAGGTGGTGGTGGACAGGGTGGTGGCGGTGGACCACCAGGCGGTTATCCTGGTGCCTATCCAGGTGGCGGCGGTGGTGGTGGCTATGGCGGTTATCCAGGTGGTGGCCAACAGAAAACGCACAAGAATGACAAACATTGAAAAGGCTGCAATTAGAGAAGATGATCATAATGATGAGATGACATTGGTGATGCTGGTGCCTTGGCATGGGGTGAGTGCTGCTCAATCAATATTCGAATTGATGGTTCATCAATCGGAACGTTCCTCCTATCTCTCTCTCTATATATAAATATATTTTCCATGTTGAATTTGTGGCCAAAATGAAAAGAAAAATTTGAAATCGTTATCCTTGTTATATACTTTTACTTTTTCCTCACCTCCTTTTTTTTTTTTTGTGTCTGCTTAGTTATTGTTCGAATATATATTTTCCAATTACACAATATATATATATTAACTTACATATTACTATCTATACATATATAAAAACAAACATCAGCCTATATATATTATCTTATATTATTCATTCATTGTCCTAACCAATATCTTGTTTACCATGCGTAACAACTCTTTGCAGTGATCTATTCCTCTACTATGTCCTATGTCTTTTAATTCCCCCTCACAAAAAAAAGCAAATATAAAAAACCTTAGCAAATATTATCAACAACAACAACAACGACAAGAAGAACCAGAAGAACAACAACAGCAACCAATTTTTTGGAAGAGTCGAGAGATATAACCATCAATCAATCAATCAGTCAATCAAAGAAACAAAAGAAAAGAAAAGTGAATGAATGAGTCAATCCAAACAATAAAAGTAAATTGCAGCTTTTGTGGCGTCGCTTTATGAATCCATATAATTGTAAATTAATTAATTATATATATATATATTATATCTACATCAACATGCAAACATACATATGTATATATGTGTATGTATATATATATATATATATACATATATATGATATGATTTATTTTTTAATAATTTCTCTTACTCTGTAGTATACACATACCATATAAGTGACTTTAACATGCTCTACTTCCTTCCTCCCCCCTGCCCCATTAACTGATTCTTAAGAAATAACACACAATATTGATCTACTTACCATATATGATATATATATATACAAACCGACTTATACAACAAACATTATATATATATATATAAAATTCAATTCTCTTTCATCGTCAATTTAGGCAAAATATGAAAAGCCCAAAACCAAAACAACTTGTTGGAGACTCTGAGAGAGTTTGTGTGTGTGTGTGCGCGCGTGAGTGTATAACATCGTATGATATATATTCCTCTATACTTGAAAGACAACCCTTATAAACATATAAACTTTGATAATACTTGAATGTGTCATTATATATATATAACTTTTTGATATATGGAAAAAAAAAAAACAAAACCTAGATTTTAATATTTGCATACACACATTTCTTTCTCTCCCTTCACATATACATCTATAATATAGATTCTATATATAATATCTACTTAAATGCATAAAATATCGTCTATAACCAGAGGATTGGGCTAACAGCGGCTTTGCCGTGGTTTTTTATACCCTTGCAAACGTTTCGAGATTGAAGATGAAATTTGACATATTGCAAATGTCTTTTAATTATATTTCCGACTTATTTTTAAACTAAGAAATAACTTTGCCAAGATTTGTATAAATGAATCTTTCATAGTCGATTTAAAACTAGTTTTTATCTAAGATATATTTGTAGAATGCTATAGATTACTCCCTTTTACCAATTTTCGGATTCCTTATATAAAACTAAAATATAAAATCATAGGGATAAATTTTGCTGTAGCATTCCTTAAGTTTCCTTTTTATATAGTTAATAGATCTGGTTTAGGAAGAAAAATTGTAGAAAGATTTATGTAAGAGCCTTAAAACTTGGAATTTCAATTACTTTTTAATAGGAAAACTGAACTTGTCCAGCAAAAATCTGGTTATATAAACCAGTATCATCTATGCTTCAGTGCTTTGAAACCTTTTGCAAGGGTATAACCAATAACTAAAGAGAAATACAATGTCCAAAATACATTTTATATATATTATATATAGTAGAAGTTCACACAGCTGATCTGGTAAGATGATTTATATTCAATTAATACAAAATATATGTGTTATTGGGCTATTATTTGGGTTCTATATAAAACTGATTATAAAGAGAACTATAAGAAAAAACTGGTTTGTTGATTCGTTTAAAGACACAACACAAAATAGTGGTTATTATACTCATATATTTATTATATATACAATACGATTGATTGGTTTATTTTGGAAAATTGACATCTATATATATATATAGTATATAATTTATTATTTCTCTATTTCAGTTAAGAAAATAATGCGGGTTCAGAACCCATTTAGTAGAACAAATTATGAAGTAAAGAAAACAAATATATTTAACTATAATTTAATTCTTTTTAATTTTTTTTTAACATAACGAAAAAGGTTATTAACTATATATTAGACCGATATATGCTGCCACTTTATAACATATATATTATGACCATATATACATCCCCATATATATATATATATATACAATTATATATATACTTTCAGAGGCCGTTCATCAAACCAGTTCAAAAACATACAAAAAAAGTCTCTTTTTTTTAAACAAATCTAAACAACAAAATGAAATCCAATGAAAAAACTGATAAAAACAACAAACAGAAAAAAAAAAAACGATATATTGTAATAGTGTCAAAAGTTGGTAAGATCTTGTGTTGTTATATCTATCTATATCTATATCTGTCGTATGTCTGACAAATGAAAAGCAAAAAAGCATTAAAACAATTTTTAATAATCTAGGTCTAAAACATTATATAATACTTAAAATTGAAACAACATAATATGCAAATAGTTAATAAGTTTTACGTCTATCATTAATGATCCCTGATTGATCATGAATGAATATATATATATATATATACATACATATATGAATGTTGCAAAATGCAAAAACATTAAAGAACAATTTGTAAAAGTTAGGTAGGGCTCTCACCGCCAAGACTCTACTCAAAACTAATCCATTTTCCTCCACCACCCACCCCCCCCACAGCCTACGAAACATTGAATAAACATTTAATATAATAACTATATATATACTATATATAAACCTTATATATATATATAAAAACCTATATCTATATGCATATAACCCCTTGATCTTAAGGTTGGTTATATGCCCATTTATTGTGTTTCTATTTGATTATGAAAAAACGTTTCTCTAAGCGTCTTTTCAGAAGCAGTTGTGGATCAAAAATGATGGGATGATCCTAGATCTAGGGACGGGACGGGCTTTCCTTGTATATTCCCCTTTTCTTATGTGGTATGCCTTGAAACAAATATCAATTGATCTTTATATATATATATATATTTACATATATACATATCTCTAGCTATATATATATATACTTTTTACATCAAACTTTTAAAATGCACATATATATATTATATATATTTACTACTCTCTATCTCTCTCGTATATATCTACTATATATTTCGTTCATAGCGACATCATCAACGATTTGCCAGGCTGTACTGTACACTCCTCTACTCCACTCCGCTCCAGTCGAAATCCAATCTATTGAAATATGTATTTTGGATTCTTATTTCTTTCAAGTTTCAAGGTATCATTTGTTTGCGATTATTGCGGTCTTGTATATTGCCACTTATAACTGTTTAATTCCTGATATATATATATATATACGAACATTTTTAATATATATTTGTCAAGTCGTCGGTACAGCTGCATTAGGTTTAATTCTCATATATAAAAATCCTTCTATAAGATCATAAGAATAATGATTTGGTGTAGTTCTGTTTCGCATTTGGGAAGTCGTTTCCTTTTCTTTTACTTTTAGCCTGGATCGTATACTGAATACCTAACTATATATATGTATATAGTAACTCTGAAGATTCCAAGGTAAGTATAAATTCAATTATAATTTATTTGTTGTAGTTGCCATCAACAATTCTGAATTAATGAAAGAAAAAAAAAAGTTTTTCAAACATAAAAAAAAAAATCCATTCAATTTATGTTTTTTGGGACAATATCAAGCCGTTTATTTCGCAATCAAATGATATTTTTGATAAATTGATCTATATATATATATTACATACTCACACATCTAATATATAATTATTGCATATATATAGTATATATATTTTATTTATATTTCATTTATAAATATTACCTGCTTTTTGATCTCTATTTGCAGGGAGACAAATTTCCTAAAACAAACACCAAAACAATTCAGTATAAAAATTCCAAAAAAAAATTATATATTCAAATTATTCTGAAACCATTTTACTCATATTATAATTTATAACTTTGTTATTGTTGTTCCTCATGCCTATTTATCTATATAAACCTATATAAACCATTTATTATATATTTCATTGAATTTACAAACAATATTTGTACTATGTTGCAGCATTATCTACATACGTGATCCGATTAAACAACCTGATTGATATATATAATACACATACAATATAAATATACCAAAATATATCTATATAGTCCCTAAGATCTTCCAATTGCAATAATATTGAATATTTCATCAATAAACTTTTCTGCTCAATATGAAAAAAATTTCAATTTTGCCGTCTTTTCAATTTTCAACAAAATGGATTTCTCACTAAAATCGTCCAAAATTATTACATTTTCTGAAAAGAATAATGTTTAAAATCTAAAAAATTATTGGTAGGTTGATTTTTTCCATTGTTTAATTATATATTTTTGTATATTCCTTTCCGATTTCTATTATGTAAAAGGGAAACTAAACTAAACTAAGCAAATGTTCTTGGTTTACAACTGCAAATGGTTATATAAATCTATATACCTATAAACCATATATAAAGGCTTAATTATGTGTCAATATAAAGAAAATTTCATTTATAATTTCTCATTTTATTATCGGTGAATAATAGTTTTTTAAACGTTCCCAATTGAATTATCTTTATAGAAAAAATACTCCTTATTATTTATGCCACTTCTTTAAGACTTTAGATAATAACCTCGAAAACAAGTACAACTGTCGATCTATGAAGTATAAGATTGCTAACCCAAACTCCAAGTGTTTGAATGTCTCATTACAGATCTAGATATTTAACAGTGTTTACATAAGATAATACAAACAAATTTAGACTACTCAATTTCGGGAATGATATATATTACAATTGCAATGCAATCCAAAAGTTTTTTAATAATAAGAATAAGACAAAACGATAGCTTCTGTGATAGCTTTACTCTTAAGATCGATACAGGATTCGAAAATTTACTACTCAAGATGTTTTAATACTCTTTTCCAAAAACACATTAATACGTAATCATTAAGTTAGAGATTAGCTTTTGTTGATGATGAACAAGAACAAATACATATAATATATGCAAAAGAATTTAAACTTACGAATTTCAATTAACCGGACTTATGATTATTTCAAAATCCAAAAAAAAATAATGTTTTACTAGGCGATCTATCTACTGAAAAGCAAGTTACTTCATTTAGCGAACTTGATTAGTTACAACTGTTAAAAAAGTTTCAAAATTTTATAATTTAAGCCAAGTAATTCACTTATAGCTAATCCTAGTTGATCGATATATGGTGCATGATTTACCAACTCCATTTGTTTATTAATCCCTTTTCCATTTTTGTTTTCAAAAATATATATATCCAATATCTAAGGCAATTCTTGTTGTCCTGTTCGATTTGGGTTCCAATTGTTCTTAATAATAGGAATTCCAACTTACATACACACTTTTTTATAAAGTCCTTTCATTAGATATTCTCACAATTTCTTCATTGCAAAAAACAATGTCGGGAATTGGGTACTTTTGTTCCCAGCAGCGTCAATATCGTCAGTCATCTATATACTTTAGTCTTTTGTCTTCCTTACCAGGAGCTGCGTGAATCTCGACTGGTCTTGAGCTTGCCGCTTTCCAAAGTAAATTATATCTCGTTGGCAATTTGCCTCTTGATCTTGTCCTTCTTTTTCACTTGTCTTACTTGACACTCCTGTCAGTTTTCTGTGCGCCACACTAGGCCGACACAACCCTATGGGTCTCGAACCTAGTTCCCGGTAAGTTTGGCATTGGTCTCTGTAATGTCCTGTCATGTCTGTTTTCTTCAACGTTAGCATTTACATTCTATTTGAATATTACTAATTAAATAATACCTCCATCTCCGACATATATAATACTGACGCCTAAAAATAATTTTGGTACCATTAAGTTCCACAAATGTCTGGATCTAACAATTTCAAAAAATTACCATAATATACATTAATTAGCAACTGAATTTTCAATTCCATGCTCTGCAGGAACACAAAGCTTTTTAACATCAGTTGAGAGACAAATAAAAATTTAAAGATATTATTATTAGATATTAGATATTACAAACATTTTATGGGAAATACTTACCTAAATAAAGGATTTCCTAAAGAACCAATAAATCTGGCTCTGTTGGCTATATATAATAAAGTTACTGCACTTATTTATGCTTGATATAAAATTTACCTTTCTAAATAAATAAATGTTAAGATCAATCACCCAAAAGAAGACAACTATAAATTTTGATCAATCTCTTAAGATTCAATTCATTTTTACATATATATATATAGTATATATATATATATATTTATTATGCAATTTAACATACATCAATTCGTGTGTGGTGTGTGTGTGTGTTTCTGTTTGAGTTTTCTTTGTCGTTCTACTACAAGAAAAGATACATTTAGATGTGGATGAAGATTTACTTTTTTTTTGGTTTTACTATTTCTAAGAAAATTAAACTTGTTTTTATTTTATTTTTGTTTCTGGTTTTATTTAAAATTTACATACAACTATTTCTTCTTTTTGTTTGTTTGTTTGTTTGTATATATATATATTTATAATATTCAACTTGCACAAGTTTTATTTCTTTACTCATATGGTTGTGTGTTTGTGTCTGTGATTGGATGTGTGAGTGTGTGTGGACTTTTGTTGCTGCGCTACAAGAGAAACCTTCTAAAGTTTACATTTATCTAGGCCAAGCACTTGATATAAACCTAAATCGGAAATCATATATAAATATATATATATAGAGATTAATGAGTAATTGATTTGAAAACAAACAATTGGAACATTGAAGCAATTATAGATCGACATTAGGTTTTCTTTTTCTTTTTTGTTCGAAACTAAAGAAAATAAATCTCTGACCAACAAACAAATCAATATCATCATCATTTATCAATTTTTCATTTTCTGTTTTCTTTTTCTCACATTTTCATTTTGCTCTTAATAAAAATACTTTTCCAAAAGTTGATAAAAATTTCCTTTTTACATTTGCCAAAAACATTTTTGCATATTTCTTATGGTTTTTTTTTTTTTTTTTTTTGTACTGTTAACAGTGTGTGTTGTGTGTGTGTGTGTGTGTGAGTGTGAATTTTTATTAATAATTTTCCTTCACTTTTTTGCTTAATTTTCTTTTTTACAAATTTTCTTTATCCTTAATTTTACACACACTTTTTGTAGAGCCTTTCAAAACACAAAAAAAAAAAAAGAAAAGTAACGAAAAAATTGGATCAGAAATCATAATACACATATATGTATATATATATGCAATCAAGAGTCAGAAATATATATATATTTATATAGTATATAACCTAATGTATAATAGAAACGGAACATCATTCTTTTTCTTGTTGTTGTTGTTGTAGATGCCTTCTGTTTTAAGGAGTACAAATTATATAGACTTATATAGGAAAACTAAAGATCTGTTTTTTCTATTTTTTGTTGTTAGTTGTTGTTTGTAGCAGCTCTCAAAAAGTGTTTAAACATTTTTTGCCTTGTTTTTCATTTCCGTTGGATATATATATATTTTTTTTTTATAGTGTTTGGTACAAGTTCTGCCTTTCCCTCTCATTTTGTGGGTGTGTGTTCTGTGTGTTGTGTAGGTGTGTGTGTGTTTTTATGTGGCAATTAACTGAAAGAAAAGTTAACAAAATTTACATTATACGATATATATATATATGTGATCTATGACCATAACTTACCGCTTTGACTGTGGCCTTAATGAAATATTTTTTATTTGTTAAATCGAAATCGGGATATTTAGCATAGACTTGTTTGCAAACGGTTTTCATAGTAATCTCTTCGAGATTAGCCTTATCCAAAATTTCTTTAACATAACTGCGAATTTGTTCATCCTGCGGAATAAGTTATATTAAAAGTCGTACATATTGTTAGATAGATTGTGTTATTTACCGTTGGAAAAGCGACATATGTGCCCTTTTTGGTTAGCGGCTCATCCTCATCGGATTCATCCTTGTCATCAATATCATCCTCCTCATCGGACGTTTCTTTCTTTGATTTTTTTGGTCGCCCAGCGGCTAGAGAAATATAAAGATATGGAAATCGGATTAATCGGGTTATATATAATAATATATAATGTTATCTTACCCTTTCCAGCGGGTTTTGACTTATTGTTAGCTTTGCTATTTTTCGCAGGCGTTGTAGGCTTCTTACTCTTCTTGGGACGTTCATCCTGGGGAAGCAAATTAAATATTATATACATAAACAAAACTTTGATTATACTTTAAAGATATTACTTACCTCACTTTGATCGCTGCCAAATTCAGACAGTTCCTCCTCTTCTTCATCTTCTGATATTTCTTCCTCCTCGCTATCAGAATCTTTACGCTTTCGCGTAGCAGCTGCTCGGCCACGACCTCTTCGTCCAGCTGCTGGAGCACCAGCGGGTCTACCCCGTTTACCGGTCGGTGCGCGTTTACCTCTTTTGGGTACCTAAAGGATAAACAAAAAGTGGATAATGAAATAATGCAAACGAAGGATTTGGATTAAAGAATTTATCATATTTACATCACTGTCAGCTTCAGAGAGTTCAGATTCCTCTTCCTCCTCAGAATCGGAATTTCTTCGTCGACTTTTACGCGCAGGACGTCCACGACTACCACGTCCAGATGGTTTCCGACCGGCTGCACTACTGCCACCGCCACCACCACCACCACGACCAGCATCTGAGTCAGAATTGGCCGAGGGATTATACTGGAATTGTGAATTGAAAGCATGGATAAATCAATATTTAGAGGATTGTTGTTGGGTTCTTACATCTGAGCCCGATTCGGAGTCATCGTTGCGTCTTCGCTTGGCCACCGTAACTTTGTGCTCGCTCTCTTCGGAGCTGGAGAAGTCTACATAAGCAGACATTTCTGCTTAAATGGGATAAAGAAATTGTTAAATTAGTTTACAATATAATTTAGTTTACAATCATCTTTTGGCTCACTTTTGCCTGCCGTGGAACGCTTTGGACGTCCGGTGGAATTGCGTGCCGATCCTCTGCCGCTGCTTGATTTGCCGCCACCTCCGCCACTTTTGCCGCGTTTCTTATCCTCTTCACTGACCTGTTCCTCCTCATCGTCGTCGTCTAGGTCTTCGTCCATTTCTTCATCCTCCTCATCACCTTGTTCCAGGCATAGCGATTCATCGGGTTCCATTAGGAATTTGAGCACACGTGCAGCTATCTCATCCTTGCTGCCCTTGCGATCCAAGGTTAGAATTTCGCAAATACTGCGTAACGATTTGTTATCCACCTTCTTGATGGCTTCAAATTTCTTTTTGTATTCCGACGAATCCTTAGCGAATTCGAAACCAGCAAAGGATCGCAGATTCTTTTTAACAACGTTATTCTTGCCTTGAGCACCAAAGCAGAGAGCATGAAGTGTCTGTAGGCCATCGACACGGGTTTTGTTAATGTTCTCGTTGATGCGATCAATTTCGGCGAGAGCCACAACATTCTCATCATCTTCGGCCACCTCATTGTTCACATCAAGGCCATCGCCATCGACATCATCATCGTCGTCGTCTTCGGGAGCCTTGGCATCGCTACCATCTTCATCATCGTTGCCATCTTGATCACTTTCTGTAGCTGTTTTCTCAACTTTGCCATTCTTTGCCTTCGATTCGGGTTTCTTAACTGTGGAAGAAGATTTTTGGTCAGCATCCTTATCCTTGGATACTTTTGATTTTTGTCCAACATCTGTGTTGGCATCATTTTTCTTTTTTTCTGCTGTGGCTGAGGGTTTCTTTTTTGTGTCCGCAGATTTTTCGTCGTCACTGCCTTCATCCGCTTGATCGTCCTCCTCTTCGTCTTCTTCTTCATCCTCCTCCTCATCGGCGGCGGCTTTATCATCCTTCTCCTCCTTGTCGCCACCTTTAACAGAATCATCTTTTTTAGCGCCATTGTTATTGTTGTTAGAAACTTTCTTTGCTGCAGATGCCAAAGGTGAGGATTCCTTTTTGTCCTTGGAGGCAGCTATAATATTTTAAAAATCACAAAATTAGTAGAAAGTTAACGAATAGAATTAAAAACTATACAACAAAACGATTTTTCTATTAACAAATTGGACTTTACCCTTTTTGGAAATCAAATGGAAACTTTTCTTATTTTGATTTATAATCACACTTTTATTCCCCGTGCATGTTATGACTGTACTTTTTGATTGATAAATTATATATTTATTGATGAATATTTCTTGAATTTTGATCTTGAGTATGTTTGATTGGAGAAATTCTTTAACCTATAAACTTTAAGATTAAAAAAAAAAATTATAAAACAATAAAGAAAATAAATATTTTTTATCTTCATCCTTGGGAAGTTCAATGCTAAGTTTGGTTTGGGAGCGCAAGGAACTATGAGTAATGAAGTTTTGATATACCTCGGCACTTACTATACGAAACCATATTGTTGAAAGTTAAGTATGAACAATAAGCCAAGGATGAAAAAATCCAGAATATGGATCAGCAGGAAGAAAAACTGTCATGAGAAAGAGGATAGAGAGAGAAAAACCTGAGGGGGACAAACAAACAGAACACGACGGTGATTTGAACCTGCGACAACTGAGAAGAACGCATGGCGGCAACTTAGATAGCAAAGCCAAAGTGGAGCTCACGGTATGAGAAGACAAGTGGCTATAGCAGAGCCACACGATGGAAAGAGCGGGAGAGAGTTTCCAGAGAGAGAGAGAGAGAGAGAGTGGCAGAACACATGCCGTTGTCTCTGCCTCCCCCACCCAATAGAAAACGACAAATGAATTCAACGCGCGCAAAAATTCATTTTATGATTTTTGTTTTTCTCGCTCTTTCTTCACACAAACACATGCATGCATAGAGAAGCCGAAGAGAGCACATGCTTATATATGTTTGATGACCGACTATGTGTGTGTGAGTGAGTTATTTACCTGCATCCGATTCGGTAGCTCCGGCTATAGCTTTTTTATCAGCGACGTCATCAGAGTTGCTGGCATCGGCAGCGGGTTGTGGTGGGGCTGCTGCTGCTGCATCGGCTCCTGATTCGGTTTTCTTGGGTACCTCCTCCGCAGTGGCTTTCTCCTTCTCCTTGTCACTCTCCAGCGCTGTTGCTGCTGCTGCTGCTGGTGCTCCCGTTGCATTTTCTAGTGGCTTCGACTCACTTACTTTGTCGGCGGCATTATCTTTAGTCGCCGTTTCTGACGTTTTAGTGGCATCCTAAAACGATACGATACAAAATTATTTAACACTTTCAACAATTTTTGGCGGCCCACTACCATTACGACGACAGGAGTGGTGGTGGGGGTGAACACTTTCTGCGTTTTATTCGGAAGTTTTCATTTGCCTTAGCGAGATTTGTGTATGCGTGTCGATGAGCACGAGCGAGAGCAAAAGAGTCTTCATCGTTTGTCGATAGAAATTTCAAAAAAACAACATTGCAAATCTATCAAGAGTACACGCACGCTCCACTCGTGTCATCTCTTTCGCACGCATCGAAAACGCATTGGCATTTCAACAAGACGCCATGACCAAAAAATAAAAAAATTCAATTATTTGTTGCGCTCTATTTACACATGAAACTCGTGCCGTTTTTTATGTTTTTCATTTCTCGCATTTAACCCACACATTAATAATACTTTTCCATTAGCTTTCAATTATTTACATACCATATTTTCAATGGTTTTTATCTTTTTTTTCGTCAGCCGACACACATTCAATCTGGTCACTAGAGATGTCACAATCGAGTATTTTGTTTAGCCGTGCGTGTGGTAAGGTATCGATAGTTGTGAAATAAGTGCAACCGGCAAAAGGGTGTCATTTTTGTTGCACAGACAATAACTTACAGTTATTGTTATTAAAATTAAATGATGCATTTTGATGTGCTGAAACCATTGCATTGTAGTTTTATCTTCCTCATGGACCGATCTTGGTTAATATATAATGAGGTCTCGTAAATATTTTTTTGGAAGACTTAATAGATTTAGTCAGGAAAAGAAATAGAATGCAGAATGTTGAATTGAATATTGAAGAAAAAATGGCAGTTTGCAAACTGGCTAGAGAGATTTGTAGTAAATATTACTTATAATATTTTGTATATTAATCGACATGAACTTAGTTTTTATAATTTTATTGATTTCATATACGGAATATAAAAAGTTGCTAATGCTTGTGTCACCCTGTATTTGGTGGAGTCAAAGTATCGACAGTAATTTTTAGCGTTTTTGTAACCTGTCTCTGGTCACATTATTTGTTGTGGCAAAAAAAAAAGCGCGCGGTATAATTTCGGGACAAGGGAGTGTTATTAAATCTTGGACGCTGGCGTTATTACATCAGTTTCTATCCATATTTGCTCTTCCAGTCTGATCCATAATCTCTCGTCATGGGAATTTTGGGCCTATCCAAATTAATTGCTGATTTGGCTCCGCAGGCCATACGAGAAAGCGAGATTAAGAATTTCTTTGGTAAGCTCATGAAATGAAACAATATCTGCCTATGCTAATGATTCCCCATCCTGATGAATAGGTCGCAAGGTAGCCATCGATGCCAGTATGTGTCTGTATCAGTTCCTCATTGCTGTACGATCGGAGGGGGCTCAACTGGCCACAGTGAATGGTGATCCCACATCGCATCTGATGGGTATGTTCTATCGCACAATCCGCTTGCTGGACAATGGAATTAAGCCGGTTTATGTGTTCGATGGTAAACCGCCAGATTTGAAGAGCGGAGAGTTGGCTAAGCGTGCCGAGCGTCGCGAGGAGGCGGAGAAGGCCCTAAAAGCGGCCACTGAGGCTGGCGACGAAGCCGAAATAGAGAAATTCAATCGAAGATTGGTGCGTGTAACCAAAGAGCATGCCCGTGAAGCCAAGGATCTGCTAAAGCTTATGGGTGTGCCATATGTGGAGGCTCCCTGCGAAGCGGAGGCGCAATGTGCCGCTCTGGTCAAGGCTGGAAAAGTCTATGCCACGGCCACCGAGGATATGGATGCTTTGACCTTTGGTTCCAGCAAATTGTTACGTTACCTCACCTACAGTGAGGCCAGAAAGATGCCAGTCAAGGAGTTCACCTACGACAAGCTATTGCAGGGTTTGGAACTGAATCAACGGGAATTCATAGATCTTTGCATTCTTCTTGGCTGCGATTACTGTGAGAGTATCAAAGGCATTGGACCGAAAAGAGCCATTGAATTGATCAATTCCTATCGAGATATTGAGACAATTTTGGATAATCTGGATACCAGCAAGTATACGGTGCCTGAAAATTGGAACTACAAGGTGGCCCGCGAACTATTCATTCAGCCGGAAGTGGCAGATGTCGAAAAGATAGATCTCAAGTGGACTGAACCCGATGAGGAGGGACTCGTCAAATTCCTTTGCGGTGAACGACAGTTCAGTGAGGAGAGAGTACGAGGCGGAGCCAAGAAGTTGCTTAAATCCAAAAAGGCTCAGACCCAAGTGAGACTTGATAGCTTCTTTAAAACGTTGCCCAGTTCTCCCAATGCTGGTGCGGCGGCCAAACGTAAGGCAGAGGAGGCCAAAAAGAGTGCCAACAACAAGAAGGCCAAAACTGGAAGTGGTAGTGGTGGCGGTGGGCGGGGCAGGCGCCCTAAATAATAATCCATCTTGGAAATTTTTCACAAATTTTCGTTTAATTTCTTAAGCCTACACAAAAATCTATAAAAAACTCACTTTATCAACTTAATTTCTAGATTGGTCTTGATTTAAGGGTTTTCTTTTTTGAGGTTGAAGGAGACACAGGCAACGTTCGAGTCGAGGTGGTGGTTGTGGATGAGGTGTTAATGGTGGACATTGGAAGCCAAAATGCCTCCTCCGACTACAGCAAATACTGTTTAGCCAAAGCGCGTAAGAATCGAGATTTGCGTACCATAGAACTTTCCCTTTTGATTTCCTCATTGTTATTCGCATTTAGCTCCAAAGTGCCCATCATTGAGATGGCCTCCAATTTGCGACTATGTTCGCCACGTTTTGCATGTAAATTAACAATGAATTCCAATAGAGTTGTATCCCATATACAGCTATAGTACGCATCCATGGCATCGGTGAAATTTGATGACTTCTCGCTAAGATTCTTAAAAACAATGCCATAGTCAATCTCCTCAAGGAATTGACACAAGACAGTGGCCTGCATATGGCAGCCCAGATTGGCGGCACATCGTATCATCTTACGGATGACATAATCATCGGCCACATTCCTCTGCAGCGGCAAGGTGCAATAATCGGTGCCGGTGACGAGAGCATTGACATAGCAACGCATGGCAGACTCATTGTTACCAATGGCCAGCTCCAGATCGCCCTTCATCTTCAGCCAGGAAATGGTCTGAGGATAGTAAGAGAGACCCTCGGACAATAGCCATTGCAATGTCTCGCATATACTCCGCAGGCTATAGCTGATGGGACTGCAAAAAAAGGGGATAAAATTAGATCATTAAAAGAGATTCTCGAATACAGAATTGATATCCACTCACTTGTTTACACTTGTTGGCCATAGTTGCATATATTCACAATTAAGATCATGATTGGGATCATCTTTCAATATGTTATGCATTTTACCCAGCATCGAAATGGCCAAACCAAATAGACTCTGATGCCGCAGACGCTGCAGGAAGGCCTGCAGGGAACTGATGCCACCGATTCCACTTGAATTTGCCCGTTTGGGTATATTCAAAAACATGCTCAACATCAGCTCCCAGGCATCTCGACAGACTTTTTTGGGTCCCTTCATCTTTTCCATTTCCAAGAAGGTGGCAGCAAAGGATACTGGCAGCTCCAATTGTCCCGCTCGCTTGTCCAAATAGAGTAAAGGTGGAAATTCCATTAAATTTAGCAACATTATTGCACAATTCTCAAGGATTTCTAGCCGTGGTATAACCGAATCTCCTGAACAAGCGGCCAAACATTGTTTACATCTTCCACTCAGGGACTGAAGATCCAGTGGCTTTTGATGCCATTCCTCCAGGCATTGGCTTATTTGTATATTTAGAATTTCCCAGTTAAGGAGCTTGCACATTAATTGACTATTGAGTGGAGCTGGTTGCTCTTTGCGTTGGATTTCCGATTTTAGAACACTTAACATGGAGACGGCATCAATGTGATTTCCTTGAATGGCCAATTCCCTTGCCTTGCCCAGCAAGACATAACTGAAATCCTGAATAAAGCTCGCATTCATGGCCATAATCAGGGATTTTAGAGGCTGCGGGACATCCCAGCTAGGATTAATGGCCCACAGGGGTTTACCTGGCTCTGTGCCACACAATTTGACCAAGAGTATACGCACAGTATTGGCATTGGAACAGCTAATCAATTGCCGCTCCAAGGCAGCTCCATCCACACGGGCCACTAAAAGAAAGGGAGGATATATAGTAAATCAATTATTTATATACTTCTTCACCTACTTTTCGAATGGCACAGCCAATCATTGATATTGGCCAATGAATTGTTAAGGGGCGGCAAAGATGATTGCTGCAGCTGCTCTTCCAGATCCGCCAATTCGGATGAATTAAAGATTTTCAACTTGTTGACCGATTGCAGCAATTGTCTGCCCTGATTACCCTGATTACTATAATGGAGTATGCCATCAATAAGGAAATGCTTAAGAGCGGTTCTGCTTCCCTGCCGGCAATGGGGCAATGCCGTTTTAATGGCATCAATTAGGGGCGGCAGGCTATCCAAATCCTTGAATTTATCAAAGTATTCCATGTGACCGAAAATGTTACCCCACTCATAGACATTCCGGACCACATTTAAGGCAGCAACCTGCATGGGCAATAGCTGGGATTGTGGTTCCTTAAGTAAACCCGCCGATACAGATGCATCCAAATCCAATTCCAATTGCCGTCGACTAACCAAAGGTATTTCCCGTTCCCGATTGTCCAGTTTTAATATAGGTAAAATATCCGCATAATTGTTAAGCATGGACTGATGGAATCTCTCTAGAAGCGTCGGCTTTTGCATACTAATGCCGCATGCCTGAAGCAATCCCTCCAGCTCATCGGCACGTATGTGACAGAAATGCATTACCGTCTGTGGGGGTATGGCCTGCAGGTTGCTCCGGCAAGAGGCAGCTGCCTCCCGTGCCAATATATATTGCTTCGTAAATAGATAATAGTGGGCCAATTCATACTGGATCTGGGCACGCAGCTCCTGTGACGTTATCAAATGCATCAGGTCATAGTTCTGGCCACTCCCCAGATCATCACATTGTAAGGTCACAAAGCTGTCATAATGGAATACATAGAAAGGTATACGGCCACTGGCCGAGGCGGCACAAAGTTGCTGCAGATACATAGTCGACGCTTGAGTGGGTGTTTCTAGAAACTGATCCACACATTGATACCTGTAGAAAGGATACAATAAGTTAAATAATGTCCATGCCTTCTCCATCGGCTAACTCACATATTCATCGGTCTTGGTGCTTTTAGTGCGTTTTCCTTGATCAACTGCATCCGGAGCAGCATTCTATGATATATGGTCAAAGCAAACCGGGCAGCCCGTTCATTTCCACAAGCAGCTAAAGAAGGACGAATCATTAAAATTATCCAAATCTTGTTCTTCTCCTCCTCCCAGTATCTTATACTCACATATTTTTAAATCGAAATCACTGGCCAGGGGTATACTAACTGGGCGTCCAAAGCTAATGGTACACAAATCTCTAAGCAAACCCAGCTGCATGACCACCGGCAGCTGCTTTTCAAGCATATCCAAATCCCATTTTAACCAGGTGGCGACTTTTAATTCCAATATTTTTAATGCCAACTGTTTTCGGGTTAACTGAAGACCCGCTGGCTCGCTGGGTGAGCGCGGCATTGTTGCAACAACTGGAGTGGTAGAATTGGCTCCTCCAACACCTGATCCCGGCAAGCTTTGCAAATCACTGCCAGGCGTGACTACTGATGTCAGGACAGTTTCCGGCGTCATACTTATGAACTGTATTATCAAATCCACAGCACTGGGCTCTACAATGATAAATATTATTCGTTTACAAGTGGTTGTGGATGTGGCTGTGGCTCCAAAATCTTTACCGGGATTGGGTTTTTGCAAATGTTGTGTTATCTTATGCGGATCCAGCAAGAATTCAAACCAGAGAACAGTTTCCGCAGCCAGCGGCACTGCCTTTGGCTTTAGCGGGTCATCCATTGTAATATTTTAATAATATTGTTTGTTTTCTCTAAAAATAATAATAATTGTGGATCATAAAGTGTGGTAGTGTGAAATTCCAAAGTCTGGTAACTCTTAACGCCGTCGATAACTTTGGCAGAATTAATTACAAAAAATACCAAAACCGATAAAAAAGTGACCGGTCTTTTTGAATTAATTTTGCAATAAAGTAATGACAAATTTACTACAACTATGCGTAACTAACTATCCGTAACCCAGGTAGGTTAAATGAATGATTCCCAACCCGAAAAAGAGGAACAGTCGCAAAATGTGAACCAAAGCTTACTATGAGCAAAATAGAATAGAAAGTAAAAACATGAACGCTTTCAGATGAAAAATGTGGCTTGCTTTGATATACATGTATGTATGTATGTACATACATAAATCTGCATTATATAATATCAACATTTGCAAAACTGTCATTTTCGATAGTCCTTTTCGATAGATACAAAAAATTTACCAAAAGTTAAAATCCTAAAATAACTGTAATTTGACGTACAATCTCTCCCTCTCTCAGTTTTGACAAGTTTTACTTGGTGTCAATTTGATGTCTAAATTAAATTGCTTTTGTATGCAAAAGTTTTCTTTTATTACCCAGAAACTGAATAATTGTCAAATTCTAATTATTTCTCATCGAACATCATCGGGAAGCCAAAATTAAGTCGCGTTTAAAGTTATTATTCCAAGAATTAAAAAAATGAACAGCGCAGCCGCAGATGCAGTAGCTGCGCAGTCGCGACATAGAGACAAAGTGATTTGTTTTTGTGTTTTTTTTTCGTTTTTTTTCTTTGTGAATGTGCAGTGGATGTTAGCTTTCTAACAATATGTAGTTGTGTGTGTGCAAGCGAGAAAGACACATTAACAGCTAATAAAAAAGAACGGTAAGTCACTTATTTATTGCGTATGTGTGTATTTGCTTATATATGTATGTACATACAGATGTATGTATGTATTCATGGGGCATGCCAATTTCTAAGTACCGTTTAACGAGAAAACTAAACTTTATTCCATTATTATTCTTACTCCCTCTTTCATCTATGGCAGGCGATTCCCGCGTTCCCCTCATACAATATCCCGATTTAATGATTTTAAATCGAATCCCGCCAGAAAATGTTAATTAATTTTATTTTCCTTTTGATACTTTTATTTATGCTTATGTATGTCCATTGACACAATTTTGAATGTCATAAAATTCTAATTTATATCATCTTAGCACATAAATCGATAAAAGAGCAGTACATAACCTATGTATAATCATTTTATGCTTTTATATTAAAAATTCGTATTTTTTTTTTACTCTTCTCTTTTTTTTGTAGTTCATTAAAAATGTAAAATAGTTTTTGTTAGTTAATTTATGCAAATATTTTCTCATATTGTACAGAGAGAAAAAATTGTCATACTTGAGGTATAATCAAAAGAGCTTTAGAAAAGCATAACTGTACTTTAATTTCTGGCAGTGTAACTAAAGTCTACGCCCAATTTTTGTGGAACTTTATGGGCAAACCATTTTGGAGGAATATGTTATAAACGCTCAGTCAGGTGATTTTATGCAAATTATATGATTTCAGTTTCCAATCATCTGTTTTTATAGATTTTTCTGGAAATTTTAATCTGATTCCAAACAAATATTTAGTTTATATTATGCAATCAAGGAAAATCTAAATCTATTCTGAAAAAAAGAAAAAAAAAAAAACTATTTTGCTTGTTTCCATAAAAATGTCAAATCAATTTAAGAAAATTCATAAATTTTCATAATACTTTTTTAAAAAAAAATCTTACATATTTTTATATTCGTATATTAATGGTCTAAATTTAGAATTTCGCCTTGAAGAAAACTAACGATATTCATTCATGGTTTTCCACACACACATACAATGACCCACACTGTCTTATATAGCACACCGATTCTGTGATATGGCGCAACAAAGCAAATGCTAATGCTGAGCTCATTTTTTTTGCCACATTTTTAGCACTACAAACAAATCGGTTCTAATCTCTCATTATCGAGTTCAAAAGTTGACTCGAAAGGAATTTTTGTAGACGCAAGACATTTTGAATTCTCGATTAGAATATGTCGAAATCAAAAAAAAGAAAAAATGCTTCAAGTAAATAACATTAATTAAGCGCCGTTCGTTTGGCCCCATCTTTAGTGGGTTATCTTAGGTATACTATATAAATATATATACTATATGTATGTATGTATATGTATTTATATTTAATGTATACAGGTTAAGGCAATAATTGCGCCATATTCAAAAGCATTTTTCAAATACTCATTATGAATAAACAGATAATCAAATGGTTTTTGCTAAAGTAGATGCGAATTATGAAACGGTTTGAAAACTTATTTTTTTTTTAGATCGAATTGGGAATGATCTAAATTTGCTTAGTTAATAAAATAAACTTACATTTATATAAATATATGTACATATGAGCATATGTATGTATGTATGTATATTTCCTTTTAATTCGTGGAAACTATTTCTAACTGTTAATTTCGACTCTTTAAATTGGAAATGAAATCTTTCTACACTTGCTTCCAGAACTCTGCGTATACTTAAAAAAAAAAACAACCATATGTATATTTATGTTTTGTGTTTAATCTATTTAAATTTAAACTAAGTAAGATTAAGAGTTGGTTTTCTTTATAAACTTTCAAAAAGTAAAGACAATTTGTGCAATTTACTGGAATAAATAGTTTACAATTTAAATTATTTGCTTGTATAAAAAAATTATTTTAATATTAATAACCATTATTTATTTCCATTCGTTCCAATCATTAATACAAAAAACTATGCAGTTTAACTAATTTGTATACCCTTGCAAAGAGCGGGGGAGTAGGGTATATCTAGTTAAATGCGAAGCGTGCAACACCAATAGAAGAAAAGATAGTTTTACTATATAGTTTTGATCAACTCGCCATCTAAGTTAAAGTCTCCCTGGACCAAAAGCAATTTTAACTGTTAAATTCTAACAGTTTTTAGGCTTACTTTAAATTGATTTTGTTAAATTATTACATTAAAATCGGTTGAAAATGTCAAAAAGAAAAATCTTAATAAAAATTATACAAAAAATGGTTTTGGTATGGAAAATTTGTTTGTTTTCCCAAGACATTTATAAGAATTGCTAGTTGTATATGTAAAATCTGTTGGCTATATCATATAGCCTAACTTTATAACGATTCTGTTAAAACATTAAATTAAAGTCTGTTGGCTATGATACAAACAACTCACAAAATGCCATTTTATATCACACACAAAATGTGGTAAATTTGCAAGGGTATAGAAAATTCATTATGATCAAAGTTTGCTCAGCTTTCTACTTTTTTGTTGTTGTTTTTTTTTTTACTTTTTTTTCTTATTTTTTTTTTTTTTGGTGGATTCACTCATTACTGTTGCCAAGGAGGGGAACTCTTACTGGAAGGTCTCTTAGGTCTCTTAGAATATTTGCATAATATGCCATACTTTGTTCACAAATTAAATGTAAATTTTGTTGTTGTTGGAGACAACAGACGACAACTGGAATTTTATTTCTAAATGCTTACACACATAAACACACACACACACAAACACACATGCTATATAACTGTTAAAATCGAACGAAAGAGAACAAAATTATGGATTCTATTGATTGGTTCGTTTGAGGTTTTAGGTTTCTTTTTTTTATATGATTTGCATTTTATGCAGGTTGAGATCAGATTAGCCAGTGCCGCCACCATTCACAAAAATATGTTTGAATATATAGATTTATGTATACATATATGTATGTACATATGTACATACATATGTATGTATGTGTATTATTATATATGTACATATGTATGTATGTACATATGTATTTATACATATTTATGACTTTGGCCTAGTGAAATTGTTGGCGCTATTGTATGGACCATGACAAAAAAAAAAATGATGATATATAAAAAAGCAAACTCACATGACTTGAAAATTACTTTCGAAATGGTTTTAGTGTATCTGTTTGTGTGTGTGTGTTAAAAATTTTCAAACATTTTCCAACAATTTCTTGTTCTTTAGTTTTTCTCTTTTTTCTTTCCTTTTTTTTCCACATTTTATTTTCTGTTAATATTTCGAAATGTCATTAATAATGCCATAAATTAACTAAATTCATTGCTATTGCTAAATCTCTTTTACGTACAAAAACTAAAAAAAAAAATTAGAAAAAAATGAAAATGTTAAAAAACCACGAAAAAAATATAAAAAACTTTTTCAAAATGTTTTTTTCGAAACACAAAAAAAAAGAAGAAAAAGAAATTCATGTCTGTCGTCTGTTGGCAGGCGGCATGGAAACAACGACACGAAAATCTTTCAACAATGGTTGACAGCATTCAGAGCATAAGATGATGATGATCATGATGAGGTAGAGGGGATAAGATGATGATGATCATGATGAGGTAGAGGGGAGGTAGGGACCTCCTACGCAGAGGGGTTGTGCGGCGGTGGGTGTGGCAAAAAAAAAAAAAGATCTGTTAACTTTTTGACTAAAATGATAAAAATTGTGCCGAGAGATTTTCTTCAACATTTTCTTTTTATACCCTTGCAGAGGGTATTATAAAATTGGTCAGATGTTTGTAACGCATAGAAATATACGTTTCCGACCCCATAAAGTATATATATTCTTGATCAGCATCAACAGCCGAGTCGATTGAGACATGTCCGTCTGTCCGTCTGTCCGTCTGTCTGTTTGTTCGTCGCTTTTCGAACTTAAATTTTAAGCTACGAAGTTGAAACTTGGTAGTTAGCTTTCTTAAAGGTGTAGGTAGACAAAGTATGAAAATCGGTCGGATCGGATTACTATATGATATATCCAATATCGGAATAATAGGGTTAAAATTAAAAATTTTTTATTTTTCTTTTGGAATATAAATCTAATTTGTACCAAAACACTACCCACCAAGTTTGACTCAAATCGGATAATTATTACGGCTACAAATCAATAAAACAAATCATCCATATAAGCTATTTACTCCAGCAACAAAAAATTTCAAAGAAATCTGCCGTAAAAAACACAAGAGACCTCAGTTCGAATCCGCGCGGCACCAAATAAGAAATATATAAAATTATTGTTTTTTTGTTGTTGCATTTAAATTTAATTTGTATCCATACACTATACACCAAGTTTGGACTAAATCAGATAATTATTAAGGTTAGAAATCAATAATCATATGTGATAGAAATTAAATGTATTTCAATGCTCACGCTCACACATGCATATGCAAAAAATCAACCACCACGCGGTGTGTGAGAGAGACAGAAATATTTTAGTTGTGTTCTTACACAGAACGAAATTGAAAGAGCGAGATGCAATGGGTTTGCTATAAATGTCGAATTAGCTTACGCTAGCGAAGTAAGGACGGTGGCGTAGTATGTAGAGATCGGTGCAACGATGGGCTTGGTGTTTGATGGTTCAATGCTCGTTGAGGAAGTGAAAATTCTTAGATGTGTTTTTTTCTTTCTTTTTGTTTTTTTTTGATTTTGTTAAACATTTATACCAATTATTTTGCTGCAAGGGTATACAAACTTCGGCAGATCCGAAGTTAGCTTCTTTGATATTTTTCCTTGAGGTTAGTGGGGAAATATATTTTTCGGTTTGCCGTGTCGCCGTTGATGGGTTCTGAAATGAGGCGAATGTGTTTTGAAACTGTTTCCTCACCCCTCCTTACACGTAAATGAGTGAAATGCATAAAGTTTAACTATATGAAAGATATAATACTCTTTCAGAAAGTTTCATATGTGTACTCAAAATGAAGCTGGGTAACAAATTTATTCCAAGTTCCTTGAAATTACATATCTGTATCTAAAACTAACTGATCGCATTTAAATTTAGTAAATATAAGTTTCCATTATCATTCAGTTCCAAATTATCTCTTAAATTATAGTCAAATACATTCTTCTAGTTGAGTAACCCTTTTCAATTATAGAGCACTATGTAAATTTGTCGTGTTGCGTTTTTTTCTCTCTTTTGGAAAATTGTTCACGGCATTTTCTTTTTTTCGCGATTTTTTTTTTTTAGATTTTCAGTGGTGTCGCCACACACTAAAAATTATTCAACATAGAAACCATTCTACAAATATACAAACGTGTTGTCTGTCGCATTTTGTTCTTCTTTTTCTTTTCGAAATGTTTTTCCAAAAAGAAACGGAAAACTTTTGTATCATTTTCAACGTAATACTTGCAATTAAGCGCTCTTTTCTTGGTTTTAATTCTATATTCTGCTTTCTCGTTTTTGTCATTTTCATTTCATTTGTGTTTTTCAAAAATCTCCTGACAATCTGTCGTGAATGTTTCTCTGGAATTTGCTTGATGATGATTGTGGTAGTGGGAGTTGGAACAACGTTGTTTTTGTTGTCAGATGAAACTGAAATTATCTTACACTAAATGCCAGGCATAGCTAAAAGTTTATCAAATTGAAAAAGAATTTCCTTTTAGTTTGGTTTTTTGGTAAAGTTGTGTCTTTTAGAATTTGAAAACTAAAAGAAACATTTTTGGTTTATTTTTAGGCTAGAATAAAGAGATTACTTCTAGTATATGTATGTTAGTGATATATTTATTCTTTTAGTATTGTTAGTATTAGCTGATTGCTAAACGGTTTTTATATACAAATGTATAATGTACATAGTCAGTAAAGAGGGATGTCGGGTTTCCATATGATTCATTTTGATATGGCCATGTTAAAGTCACATAACATAAAATTGATTATGCTATTAATTATTTCAATTATTTTTTTTAATTCTTTGTATCAAAGCCCATTTTGCAATGCAAAACTTAAGGTAAAAGTTATATCGTTCAATAATATAAGTACAATCAATTCTAAAGGTTCATATGTATTATATTTGGGTAGCTAATGAGTGAGTGAGCCAAAATGAATGGCTCATTGAACTGAGCCACTGAGCTTGTTCATTCAATATGTCTCAGTTTGGCTCACTAGCTCAGTTTCGATCACTAGCTCATTTTGGCACGCTAGCTCATTTTGCAAGTGAGCCAGTGAGCCATATTAGTGAGTTGGCTCACTTCGAAAAAAAGAACAAGTGAGCCGGTTCACCTTAATGTGCTGCTTTTACCCAAGTATAATATGTATGTAAATATGTGCTTTAATTTTCAAAACTTTAGTTGACTCTGGGGCACTTTTGAAACATATTGAAACCCCCGGCTATGCCCTTTCATTTACAATATCTAGAATAACAATTTCATAATGAAAAGGAGATTATTTCAGTTAAGCAAAAAACACTTTGTTAAGATGTACACTCTTAATCCAAATCACGTTTACAACAGTTTCAAGTTAAATTTATTAATGTCTCTCAAAACTAATAGCAATTCTTTACCTTTGTTAGATGGAATCTAGATTTGGTTGTTCTTTTAAGTGTTGAATCGATTGTGTGTGTGCTGTGTTGGATTGGATCATCATTATGATCATCAAGTTCATCTTCACATGCCAGTCACTTTGTTTGGTTTTTACCGTTTTTGCCGAACAAATCCAATAAAATAAAATATATGTATATATATTTATAAGAAGCAAAAGTAGAAATAGAAGTAGGAAAAGGGGAAAAAAACAAAACAAAAACCAAATCTCAAAACGTTACCCAGCAATGACACACATTTGTCAAAACCAGCTCACTTTAAAAGGCCGCCAAGTATCGAGTCATCTTCGGGCACAAGAAGTGCCCCCAGACAATGGGAAGTTGCTCATAAATATATGGCATATGGGGTAAAGGAGAGCGGTGGTTGGGGGAGACACACACACACAACAAGTGAAAGACAAATGTGCTAGCCATCAATTGTCAAATGGTAGTTTGAAAAACCTGACGGATTTCCACTCGTAAAATAGTGTGAAATTATTTCACAACTTTTTTTTTGTTGTTCTTTGTTTTTGTTTTGTTTCTTGTTCTTGTTGTATATTACTTTTGTTTGATCCACCTTAAAGAATTGTTTAATTTGGCACTTGCTGCGCGTGTTTGTTTTTTCAACTATAAATTAAAAAAAAATATCTAAAAAAAAATCCATTCCCTTTCTTCGCTCCGCTCCCAATTTTGAAAAAAACAGCTGAACATTTAGTGTGGCGGACATAAAAAGAATATACCATTTTTTATATTATATATATACAGATATATGTATATACATATATTATTCTATTATATACAGCACACATTTTACTTTCATTATTGAAACAGTTGGGTTGAAGTTTCGTTGAATTCCTTTAGTAGATGAATGCATTGTACTTGGCTACTCTACCTTTACTTTGTTTGGTAGCTTCTGATCATCTGAATTGGAAATGTTTGTTTAGTAAATGTGTTTTCCGGATCGACTTGATCATAATGTTGACAGTAGGAATACCCTGAAAATTCAATCGTATTTGGCTTTCATTTGGTAAGATTAGAGTCTTCTAAGTTAGGAGTATAAGGGAATTGCAGGTGTCTTTGAATCAATTTGTGGGCAGCAAGAATTAGAGAAATAATTTTGTTTATTTTTTGAAGTTTTTCAAGAAAGTTGTAACCTTACCTTGTCTTTTTCCAAAGACATTTTGATATTCCTTAGGCTTAGACTCAAATTTGTGAACAACAGAAAATTTCGGTTTTCTTTTTAGAATTTGTTAGAGAACATTTGACAGTATTTTAAAATGTTTGAAAAGTTTCCTATCTAAGATCGTTCGATCTTACTTGATGAAAGTTGTGAGGGTCTTAATTTTGGGCTTAAAACACTTAAAAGTTTATTTTAATAATATTTTGTAGTTAAAATTTAACTAATTTCAACTACTACTTTCTATGTACTTCTTAAAGATTGTTACAAATTGTTTAATATTTTGTATAATCTGTACTTAACGAAAATCTTTCATATAAACCTTTTTATTTTAGGCTTATTCCTGGATCAAGTCTTTGTCACATCATAGAATTAGCTTGGGTAAGTTTTTTAAATACAATTTTTTTATTAATCTTTCAACTATCTTTTCTGTTAGTTAGAGTATTCATATATCAATATAGCTAATCATATGATATTTATATATTGTTTGCAGCTTTTCTTCTGTTGACAAGTCAATTGAAATTTTTAAGAAACAGACTTTTGGTTTTTAAAGCTGCTTTTTCGATTGTTTGATATTGACTTTACGGAAATAGAAAACGTACGTATGTACATATATGTCGGAACTTTTGTTTCAGGGCTTTTCTACCATTATAATGCCAATGGGCACCTGGGAAGAGAACAAAAGTACAGGTAGCAACAGGTAACACGCAAGTAAATAAAGAGAGACAGAGACAGAGCCCCCTTCCTCATACTCTCTTTTGTATATAATTATATTGTACATATGTGTGAGTGCACTTATTAGTCTGTATGACTGTCCGTCTGTCCTTCTGTCTGCATACATACATATACATATAAATAAATCCTTCAGCATAGGCTCGTCAAAAACTGTTTACCACGATGAGCGTAAGTGGATTTGACAACTGTCAACTGGTTGCGCGGGGTTCTACTTGGTTTTGGTTTCCCTCTTTTAAGTCTCTGGATCTCTCTCTTGCATGCTAATGACATCTGGTTGGAGTTTATTGACAAAGACTGTGGTGATGAGGAGGGTACAGCACTTGACTGACTGACTGTCTCCTTTTCTTACTTTACAATTTGTACACTGATCATTAAAAATCAATATATACAAATACATATATGTATATCTGTAATGTTTTGATAATGCCAAACAGGATATACATATAATAATGGCAACTGAATGAATCGTATTTCATAGGAAAGATATAAATGTTTATTGAGAATATCTTTTATCTTATCAACCTTTGACCCATCGATATTGATAACTGATCACACACAGAGCAAAGAACTTAAAAACTTCAGTTCCAGTTCCACCCTGGGAACGGCAGGTGTATAGTTGTTAAAATTTATTAAACTTTTTAATTAAGCCTCGGCGACTAATGAATTTAACTTGAAGCCCATTTACCATAAATTTTAATTATACCCAGCATATACATACATATAGCAGCGATTAACACGGAGAACTAAGAAACATATACATATGTACATAAGAGGGGAGGGGGAAATCGAAGCTGGAGTTTTTAGTTAAGTGTGTCACGAATTAAATATTCAAAATAACCCAAAAAACAAAACCAAAACGAACCATCTCAGGGCGAGGCAAGGTGAAATGAAGCGAAGCTAATGGCCTGCTGGCTCCTTTTCCATCGATCGATCGATCCATCGATAATAATAATAATGAAAATGTGGAAAAGATAAAACAATCCAAGAAACAAAAAGTACATAAATTTTCGTAATACTTGTCCAAAAAAATTCAATTGATAATCTGGCGAGACGATCAATATCGCTAGAGGTGGAACTAATCTAGTGAGAATCTTCTAAGAAATATTTACATATAAAGAAATTAAAACTTTCAGAAGCTTTTGAAATAGTTATTATGTAGTGTAAATGATAATTAGAGTTTTAATATCAAATCTGTTAACTTAGTATGGCCTAAATCTAAAACGTAAAGATAATACAGAGTCTTTCACTAAATAGTTTGCAAATTTGTAACAAGTTGAAGGATTAATCTAAAAACTCTCTTTCAAAGTTATAGAATTTGCGAACAGAAAGATAACTAAATACTCATCCTTAAATTGCTTAAACTTGTGTCAATTAAAAGGAAGAGAAATTGTTTCTTTCTTTGAATATTTTTACTTGTTTTTAAAATCAATTTTTATTTAGTGACTTTTTACTTTGCTATGTCCATTTAAAAGTCGTGTCACTTTGTCATCTCTAATTGTAGTACAGTGACCTTTTTTTCTGGTTGTTTGTCTCCTTACCTAGTCAAGCAAAGCGTCCTCGAGCCTAAGTCTCAATCCCAATGCGAATGCATATTTCTTATATTTTATGTTTGTTGGCTTTGAAAACGCTTCATTGCCTCGCAGACACAGAGTATGGGATATGGCATATGAATATAGGGATGAAGATGAAGTTGGAGAATGGCCATGGTATATGCTAGGTGTATATGAAGGTGTCAAATTACAAGCTAAGCATGTGCATATGTATGTATGTATGTATATGAACCTATGTGGACATGCCTTATTGTCGCCTCTGGATTTCCTCATAGTTGTTGTTATCAGTAATATGAATATGAGAGGACTTGTAAGACAGTTCAATTTTTTTTTTCTTTACTCCCTGTCTGACTAAGTACTCAGTGTGAAGAACACAAAGTGGAGTTGTTACCGCAAAACCTCCTCCTTTAACTATTTAGACTGATTAATTCTTTCTAGTTAACTTCTTCTTTGGCTGCTGCTGATCCTTTAGTTCAGATAAAACGTAAATCAAACAATTTGTCCTAAATAAGTCACGTCTGCATATTTGAGTATTGGCCCGGCGATTGTTCTTTTGACCATCTTTTATTTATTAACTTGAAAACTGGTATCCTTTTTTGGTCATTCTGGCGCGTTTCCTTTTTATTTGCAATTCTTGCTCTGTTGTTTTGTTTCTTGTTTTTTTTTTTCTTTTCTGCTCCCTTTGTTATCGGTCGTGTTGTATCTGGGCTTGTAGCTTTTAACCAATTGCCTGGCACTTTGCGGTCGACATTTTAACAGGCCATAAATCTGTTCAGTTTGCCTTTTGCCAGTTTGTGCTTTTGGGTTCGCTTTGCTTTAGTTGGTTCTGGTTTTCTGGTATTGGTATTGGTCCTAGCCCAATTTCAATTTCTTGGAGTGCCAAAACCTGACAACTTTGACACTTAAAACCGTTGAATGACTCCACGAGCAACGGCGACTGCAAAATCATCTCGTAAAAATTTCAAAGTATTCACTTGTGACTCTCTCTTCTCCTCTTTATCTTTTATTTTGCGGTTAATGACGTTTTTTCTTTTAGTATTTGGTTACGGTTTCGTTGACTTTTGGTAGAGTTGAACACAAATGCTAATAACTGTGTCAAAGTAAGTAGTAAAAATTTGTGCAAAATTACAGGATAATTTATTTGTACAAGAAATTTTCGAGGTTTTCTTTTTTTATGTGAAATATGAGAACTTCTTTTGCTTATCTATAATGGCTATATATAAATTGATAAATTTATCTAAATGAAGAAAATTATAGCTAATACATTGGTAGAATGCAAATCTTGTTCCGTGTGCCTGGACTTGGCTTCCTGCGGCATAAGTAAAGTGATTTGAATATCCTTTTTTATGTTCTTTGAGAAATAAATTACGGTTTGCCATCATCTAAGATTTGCAATGCCTTCTCATTGCATCAATGCTAAAACTAGTTGAGAATTATAACTAAATGAAGCTAAATAATGAAAATTACTTGCCCTAAAGCCCAAAAAGCTTGCCAAACGAAAACAATATAACTTTCTATATCAATTCAGCTTAAACAGATCCCATTTGACTCCAAAAATTGAAGGTCTATTTTACTTCTATACAGATTTACATTGAATTTACTAAGTTATATAGGGAATCCTATAAAGATTCCAATTAATAATATATAGCTTGAACCATCTTCCTTGTTTGAGCTTATTGCTTTACTTTTTTTTGGGGGCTGATTTTTGTTTTTACTTTTTTTTTTTGATGCACATGCGCAAAAACTGTTGTGCACACGCAGTGTTCATAAATTTTTCACACCTTATGATTATCGTGCAATGTCTGGCAACCACTTAAGATGCACACACCAACTCACACACACACACACAGGCACACACTCAGCACACGCACAACTAACAATTGCACTCTGGTAGTTTAATAAATACTTAATTTTTATCATGCTCAATGCATCGACGAACTCTCTTTCTCCCATAGAAAAGTTCTTGAACCTGTTCCAAACTCCAACTTGGAGTCGGACTCCTCCGACACTGTGCAGCAATCGACCATGTCTCGAGCATCGAATATTTATGAATAAATTCCTTGCTTATAATTTCCTTATACATACATATGTATGTACATAAGTGTGTATATATATATTATTTGTGATAAGGTTCCCCCGATCTTGGTGCCGGTCAATGCAATACCAGCGCCAGTTTCTTTTTCCTTTTCTTTTCTCTTCTCTTCTCTTTTTTTTATTTTTGTCTTTATCGACGTTTCGCTTGGCCGCCTTTGGGTATTTATCAGCAGCACTTTACCCTCTTTTGCACTTGACTTTTGTTTTTAATGGGTTTCTGTCTAATATTGGGGTTTTCGGTTTTTGTGTATTTCGTTTTGCTTGTTGGGGGACCTCACAAGAATTCCAATTGATTTACGATTTATGCATTTGCGTGGTCAATTTTTGCCAATTTATTTGGTATAAACTATTTGGTTACTTGTGATAAGAACTTACGTAGAGCTCAAAGCCTTGTAGATTTTTTTTTTAAATTTGCCCTGGAATGATAGATTGAAAACTGAATTGGATTAATATTTCCCAGATTTACTAGTTTTCTTCTAATGACTGTGCAATAGTTGTGATCATACTTAAAGAATCTAAATGTTTTGTAATAAGAATTAAAAGGACAGCTAAACAGTTTTGGATCTATATACTAATAAATCTTAACTGACATTATTAAAGAGCATTACCTAAGGTTATTTTTTGATACAATAACCGAAATACTTTGCGTAATAAAATAATCTTTCAGAAGCCTAGAAATACGTTTCTAAATAAGCATAATTTCAGATTTTCAGAGAAATATAGTAAGATTTCAAGATTATATTTTTAAAGTTTAAGATCTTTAGTATTCTTTCTTTAAGAACTATCCTTTTTTGAACTCTTAAAACTGCTATTTCGTTGTTCTAAAGAATGAAATCCCGTTGCCCTTTGTAAATCTTATGGCTGAGAAACCAAAAGCCTTTAAAATCAAAGATTTTTGAAATATTCGGCGATTCTTAAACTAAACTCAAAGAAGGTCGAAAAAAAACCTTCTAAAAAGCCAACTTTTTTCCAAGTTATATACTAAAAACGTTTCCAAAAAAAAAAAAGAAAAAATGGTTAGAGAAAATCAATCAAAAATTGATTATTATTGCTTCTCAATATGTATGTTGGTGAACTATTCATCTCCTGTTGTGTACCTCCACTGATCACGAGCGTTCAATGTAATTGGCTTTCCCGGGCACTTAATCAAATGTTGAGCCAACGTCGCTGGGCATCAAGTCAAGTGCAGCCAAAGAGAAAACCAACCTACACGCATTTAATTAAAATAATAAAAAGTAGTGGTAGTAGTAAAGGAAACTATGACTAGGATGCAGCTAGATGAAGATGGTGGAGGATGGCAAAATGTTGAATGCTGGATGACGTTGACTGTCGTCGTCGTCCCCCAGTCAAAAATGCGGCAGCTGTCGTCCCAAACAGCCTAAGAAGACAACAAACGACGTCGACGCCAGGTCCAAAAGCACTTGTCACTGATCTTCTGCTGGCGTTTCATTATCTTTGTCTGGTCTCCACGCCTCTCTTTCCTCCCCACCCCACCCCACCCCACCAATCTCATAAAGGGACAAGGGCCATTGAAACCCTTTATTTGTTCGCTGCTTTTAAGCAAATTACAGCTTTTGCTGTCCGCCATGTAGTAGTAGTAGAGAGAGCGAGCGAGCAGGTTAATTTGGAAGCGAGCAAAGGAACTTTAAGTTGTGCTACCTGCCACTTGTTGCTGCTGCTGCTGCAACTTGGCTCCAAGTCCCTACTGGCCAAGGGGCATTCATTGTGTGTGTGACTGTGTGTTGTTCCTCTCTAGTTCTCTTTCCCTCTCGTGTTAGGGAACGATGCCCTGAAACCTGATTACTATGAGTATTCATAACTTTTTGCTTAAGCACGCAAATGCTTGATAAATGTTGAAAAATGAATTTCTCTTTTTTAATTATTTTAATATTGAAATGAGTTTTATTTGTAATTAACACATTATAAATATGAATATGGAATTGCTTATAAATAATTATGGACTTAGTTCTTAAAGGTTTGAATGTTTATGCCATAATCCTAGTAAAGTAAGATGAAGATTTGATAAGCTTTAAAAGTTTTACATTATAATAGATAGACTTTATACAGACTTTACTATAGACAGACTATATGTCAGATTAATTACTTCTGTATCTGGAATTGGTGTATGTTCTGATTAACAAAGAAAATTTCAAATATGGATGTAAATTTTATGTAGATATTGTCTTTTCAAACTGTTGAAAAGGATTCCTAAAACTGAGATATAGAAATAGAAAGCAGTTGACATCTAAAGCTAATTTACTCATTTTCCGGAGTTTACTTGACCTATTTAGACAATTTTTGATTAGTGAAAAATGGAAAAGTATTCGTTTATTTCGTAATTTTGATTGACTTGGCAGTTTCCATCAATTTGTTTCATTGAAATTTCCTAATATTTATCTATATTCGAACCTTGAAAATTTTCACCTATTTAACATAGGAATTCGAATTTTTTTTGGCTGCACATATTTCTTCACCTATTTCACATGGTATGCCAATTTTTTATGACCAAACATTGAATTTTACAGCTGTAACTGTGTACACACAGCTCTTTGAGGTTCAAAGTAAAACAACAAAAAAAGAAAGACCAAAGCCATGGCAAAGTCACCAAAGAGCATTTAGAGTCAATTGGTTTGCGAGTCGCCTACCACCGCCGCCCTGTGCCGCTTTTACCTTACCTGATCGCGCCCCTGCTGATCGCAGCTACTACCAACACTCTGACATACAGTTAAACGCTTCACCTGTTCGCGTAAGGCGTGTGCTTGTCTTGCCATTGCCATAACTTTGGGGGGACTCTGCGACTGGAACTGGGACTTGGACTCTAACTCCATGCCTTCATGCAACTTTTTCTTTTGGATTGGCTTTGGCATTGCCTAACCCCAAACCTGGCTTGTCTGTCTGTCTGTCTGTCTGTGTGCCGGCCAGCCTTGCCTGCCTGCCTGCCTCCGAGAGGCGTTAGTTATTCCAAGCAACAACAACTATAAGCCAGACTGCGACTGCGCGTGCTTCCTTGCCTGAGTTGGCTGCTGCTGCTGCCGGTTGAAAAACTTGTTTCGATTATGAAAATTCCAAGCATTAATAACTCTGTTGCTCAGGACGGCGGCAAACTTGCTACAGAATTTTTGTTGTGCTATAAATAAAGCAAACGAAAGAAACAAAATCACAAAAAAAAAATATTAAAAGGAAAAAAAAACTGATTCGAATCTTTATAACCAAATGCAGAAACTGGCCAACAACACAGTAGCCATGACAAGTGGTAACAAAAAAAAACATACATACAAATATATATATATTTAACTTTGAACGAAAAAAAAAAAATTTAATTTACACTTGCTGCGGGTTCAAAAGTCTGCCAACAGTTACAGCAACAGCAACAACAACCATATGTTAATAATTACACTAACAACTACAACAAGTTTTAATGACCAACACTAGACTACAGGAAATAAAAAAAACTCTTTTATCTGTTAGGAAATTTTAAAAATTTTGTAGTCTAAAATTGCAAAAAGTGACTAACAAAAATATGAAAAATGAAAAGATTCCTTAAGAAAATGTATTCTGTAGACGATTTTATACTCTGACATTATGTTTAAGTAAACACAAAGGTACTCTTAAAAGAATGCACGAAAGGATGGTTAAATGTTAAGAATAATGCCTCTTCAGAAAGATCTTAAAAAGATCTAAGAGCAACTTTTCTATCGAAAGGATTTAACTTTTATTTCTAAAATAAAATGGCATAAGAAACTTCAGCAAAAATCACAACCTAAAAACTTATCTGTTTATTATATATAGTATCTCTTTGTAGTTTTGAAAAATTCTAATGCAAATTTGCACATTTTTAAGGTACATATATTTGAGAATATTGCTGAAGAATAACATTTAGAATCAGTCAATTTTCAGGCTATCTTCTGAGATACTTTTGTGAAGCAAAGGAATAAGTTTTCTGATAATAATTTTGATTTTTTTTTAACCACATTAAAAACATTTTGTACTTTAGCAAGACGCCACTTTGTTTAAAAATAGATATTTTGACTACTCCTTCGATCATTTCCTGTATTCATATAACTTAAAAATAAGTCTTTTGGATTCTTTTTTAATTTGGAAATCTTATATCAGAGATAGAAGTTATCTCAATGCCAGACACCTTTTTGTGGAGGTCCTCTAGGAGATCCACTAAACGAACAATGGAACCCAATAATTTTGTAAATTCTTAAAACATATCAAATTTAATATAAGTAAATTTATTCTATATATTTCTTGTAATGAAAACACGTTTAACTTTGTACTTACAAAGAAACATTTTATGGGAACAAAGGTTTATCGTAGGCACGTGATTTAGAGTGGTTTCTCTCTTTACTTTCAACACCTGGTTTTATTTTGCTTCTGGTAAAGTCCATCACATTGATTAGCTCAAGATAGACTAAAGATTTTTAAACAGATAAGTCTGTATATATATGTATGTATAACTCGAATCTGTTGTATGGTGTTTAGCCCATTAACCTGTTGCTATTTCTTCCACATTTTGAGTTAAGGTTCATTGCAATTTCTATGCAAATTTATCTAATTTTTTACGTGTTAAACTTATACATAGTAAGTGAGTATATATACATATATTTGTATTACTTGTACTTGTCGTCCATGTATATATTTATATACATATATATATTTAGTCAGGGGCGTATAGTTGGCTCATTTATAAGAGTGAGTGAAAAAAAAGCGTCTACCCATGCATATTCATTATGCACATTTCTTGTTGTCTGTTAATTGTTCACTGACTTGGCAATTTCAAGTGGGCAGCAAAAGAGTGGAATGGATAGATCATATATATCTACCTATAGTACCCCAGCCCCTTCCCCCTTGCCCCAAAGAGCACTGTAGTAGTAGAAGAAGGAGGAGGAGACTATCAACTCTTGAATTTGCCTCCAGCAGAGGTAATTTTAATACATATTTGTTGTTGCTTTTATTTTTCTTCTTCATTTTACAATATTTGTTAATTTTAGTTTAGGTTAAACAAAAAACTAAGGAAAAAAAATATGGAAATTTGTTCAGCATCATTTACGCTAATTTTTGTGATTAGTTCAACTTGGCTAAAAAATCAAATGGAAAACGAAAAATGAAACGTTAAGTTTTTAATTACAAAAAATTTTGGAGTGAGATATTAGACACACTGTGAGAGAGCATGGAGCCACACCAGCACCACCAGTACCACCATTAACAACGGCACCACCACCACCACCACACCACCAGGTGGTATTTGTGGCCCCAATGCATAAATACCGAATGCAAATTGCAGGCCATGTCATAAATTTTCGCTTTACAAATATGTTTTTGTTTCACTTTTTTTTTTCTTTATGATAATAATACTATGTATTTCAGCAACAACAACAACATAAAGTTTAACCATGTCGTCCAGGTCAAAGTAGATAACAACTATGTGTATATAGGATAGGATGGGGATCGGGTTTAACCACACCGTTGATGATCAATCCCTTTTGGGCCACACCACTGTGCGGCCACTCTATCTGGAATTACTTTAAGTTTAATTATAAATTTTTAAAGTGATTATCTTGCTGCTTATATGGTTAGTCATAAAGAAAATGGATGAAAAGTTGTAAATTAAATTTTATGGAAATTATCATCGTAAATTTAAATTGGAGATATTTCTAATTTATTATGATCTCCACACAATTTTATTCCTTGACATTATACCTTTTTTTTTTTAATGGGAGATTTATCATCTCTTTCTTTTATTGTTGTGTTGTAAGGTTTTTCTGTTCTGTGTCACCAGAGGATAAGGAAGAGATAGAGAGAGGGAGAGAAATCAGTGAGAAAGAACTTAAAGATCCATAATAAGTACAGTTGCTTCAAAGATTGAATACATTTGTATGCCTTTATTGAGCAATTTAGTTACTATTGACAAAGTACAGTTAACAGAAAAGTTAATAATATACAATATGTACATATGCACTCTCTCCATCCCGTTCATCCGCCTCCTCCAAAAAGCTCAGTGACTTCTTTTGCACAAACAATGCTAATTTGAAGCACTCGAGAATGTTGATCAGTGATCAACAGAGCGATGCAATTCCCGCGCATGCCAAATGCCGTCGCTAAAGACCAGGCGCGTCCAGGTAAATACACAGAGAAAAGAATCAAGATGATCCAACAGAAATTTCTAAATAATAGTTTAAAATTTAAGAAATGTAAAAAAATAAAGTAAAATATTATAGAATTGATTTCAATATTTAAGATAGAGCTAAAGCATGGCAAACATAGAAAAATATAAAAACAAGTTCGCATTGAATCAATAAGCCCAACTAATTTCTTCAAGTGTAGTTTACTCCACACACACAGTAGCTAAGGAACCTGAGGGGTAAAACCTTGAAATTGCAGGTTCAATTATCTGTGGCCAAAGAGGAGCAAGTTAGTTGCGCTAGGCCAGTCTTCAAAAACTTGGACTCTTGCTGGGTTTCGGTGGCCAATTGTCTACCATGGCGCAGCAGTTTTAATGTTTGTTGTTGTTGTTGTTGTTGCACTCATTGTTTACCATTGTTGTAGTTATTGAGCGGATGTGGCTAGGTTAGTTGGCACGAGTCAGTTCTGTACTAACTGCTGGGCTTCCTTCTCTATCCTTGTTGATAAATGGGCGTTAATAGGCAAGTCAACTACTTTATATTTGGATTGTTTTCCTTCATTTTGGGATGCCCTCCACACCCCTCATCCAGGAAATACCTTCATTAGGTTTGATTATGAACCATGAGTTGGCTACCCCCAATAGATAAAAGAGTATTTTACTTTTCTCTCTGACTTTTTGTTCATTTAAAATTTGATCAATTAAGATAAAGAGTATTTTGTTTTCTTAGTTAGTGTTTGGCTTAAACTAAAACTAATTAGATCTGAGAAGTAATGATAATGATTGCTTTAGGTGAAAGTCTTTAAGTAGGTGAAAACTATTTTCAAATTGAATACGGAGTAAAGCCAAACATTTTAAGCTGATATTGAAGGTTAAACAAGAAAGATTGAAAGCTAAAATCAGTTATTATGGAGATTTAGATTACCTATGGAATGAAGATCACCTAATGAGGTGATCTTCATCAACATGGAAGTCCCTCATTCAAGGACTGGTTCCAAAACATATGAAAACTTGAACTATTCAATTGAGTTACCAGTTGAAACAAGTTAAAGATCGATCCCCCCTTTTTGTAGTATAGTCAAGCAAGTCTTCTTTGTAATGGAATATGCCCTGTCAAATGATTTTGCGCTACTTCGCGCAAGCGCGGGGGAAAAATGACTAAAAATATATACATACAGATAGATGGTTATATATGTATATATGTGTGTATACATACTATATAAATGAGCTAGCAGAAAAGATCATTAACGCACAGTTAAGAGCCTGAGGCTCTTCAAAGGCAAAGGCCTTCTCACTCTCAGGTTTCACATGCTCGCATCATCATCATCATCATCATTGGGCATAGAGGTGAGGGTAGGCAGGCGCATCAGCAGCTGTAAATAAAAAAAAAGGTAACTACGAACGAGTGTGTTTAGTTTTTAGTATAGGTTGAATAACTATATATACATATATATATATTATGTGTATAGGTTGCATATCTTTTACAAGTTTCTGGACTGGCTAGTTAAGCTCAACCTGTTCTTTTCGGTTACAGTTTTGTCAAAAGAGGGGGAGGGAGGTAACGTCGACGATGGATGGTCGGGAGGCTCGCTCCGCTCGGTCTGGTCTGTATTATTAACGATCATTATGAAGTTTTAACTTAAGTGGTCAATTAACATTTGCATGACTGAAATCGGAATTGGAAATTAGTGTTTAACTAATTTATGCACAAAAAGGAGAGAGAGACTAAAAAAGAAATGTGACTCGAACTTTTGAAATCGGAGAGTCGTCGTCGTCGTCCATCGTCTTATTATTGATACATTTTACTACAAGCCAAGTTCATTAGATGCTACAACATGATTGCATTTTTAATTGAAATTGTCAAATGCTTTTAAGGCTCCATGAATTTTAACAAAAGAATCCCAAAAAAAAAAAAAAAATGACAAAATTTTTAAAAATGAAAAAAAGAATAAATAAAGGTTTTCCCTTTTAATTGTTGTTTCCCCCTTCTGTTGGCGTGACTTGACAAAACCCATTCCAATTAATAATCTATGTGGTTTGATTACTTTGTTGGTTGCCTTTGAAATTGATTTACGCCCATTCATTCATTCATTTATTCACTCACTCACTCCCTACCTTTTGAATATGGTAAGTTCACATTCTTCCCAACCATTTTCATTGTTATCTGATTATTTATGATGTATGTACAATATTTTGATTTTCGTTTGCCTTTCTTCCCTTTTTAATTTTTTTGTTAGATCATTGAAATTTATAGGCATTAAATATCTATATATATATTACAAATAATACCGATGTCAAAGTGTGAAAAGTATTTATAAAAATATTTCAAATGCCAAGCAAGGTGTCTGCTGCTGATTTCTGTCTAATCTAAAATATGTCTCCTAAATATAATACTTTTTTTGATCTTATGATAAACCAAAAACCCATAAATTACATCAACTTATAGTTTTCTTGACTTATATTTTATAAATTAAACAAATTTTAAATATTTTTTTTAGCGGATCTTCTTTATTTGGTATATTTTGAATACAAATATACAGCCACACTAATTTAATTTGAATCTATTGTTCTTATGGCACACTTATGTTTTAATGGCAAAGTTTGAGAATTTTTCTTCCATCTTCGACTTCACTTAGAATCTATGAATAACTCTTGACCATATGTCTCTGTGTGTCTGTTAGCTTCAGTTAAATTTCTATGATTAGATATTCTTTCACTTATGAGTTTGGTTTCCACTTTGATTAGATACTCAAGAGCTGGTCGGTCTCCCTCTTGCTCTCTGATTAGATACTCTACATTTTGAGTGCCTTCAACCAGGGCGCCGATATGACCATGTGCTTCAAGTGCAGATAATACTACTTATAAAATATACATATATACAGTTGTCATATATTGGTTTCGTCAAATAAAGTCTAATATGTTTTAAAAATATATTAATAAACTGGGTTATAGCTAATCAAAGACAGCTCGGTTGGGTCATAAAGGGACACACATTGGGCAAGTTGAAGAGGAAAGATAATGTGTGCTGTATGTATGTATGTGGGCGCATTTTAATAAAAATTCGTTTTTCGTTTTCTTTTTTAGAAATTTGACCCACACTTTGAGGAGGAGGTGGAGCAGATATGCATTGATATAAAATTAATTGTGGCCTGCCAGAGAGATTCGAGTGGTGGTGCTGGCTGTTTTTATATTGCCTGTTGTTAGTAGAGTTGTTGTAGTAGGTTGGCATTATCTTGGGCCCTGGGTATATTGTGTGTTGTGGTCGCACATTTTATTAACACCACGTAATCGATACAATCATTCTCATTTTGCCCTCCGCATGGTTGCTTGGTTGAAGTGGGTGGCTCTGTCGATGGTATTGTGTAGTGGTGTCGGGCGGTTAATAGAGAGAGAAGAGGTTGGTTGGCCGCGCTCTATTGCCCGATTTAAACTCTAGATTGGCTGCTGCTGCTGCTCCACATACACACGACTTTATTTTCCGAAAAAAAAAAAAAAAATAAATTCAAAATTGTGAAATTATCACACGATAGATGGTGACTTTGCTTTTTATTAGTCCAAAAGTTAAGTTGCTAATCGGTTAGTGGAATTATGAAATCATAAATACTATATACATGTATAGGTATATAAATAAATACGTAACAGTGGGCTTGGTCAATGAGTAGTGAATACATTTCTGTCTCTACATATGTAGAGATTTATGGTAACTTGTTTGTCACCTTGAACAAGGTCGTTACATTTACATTCTTTGCATTGTCAAGTACAAAGTAAATGTATAAAAATGTGATTTAACTTTAACTTATGTATATATGTTGAAAAGATTAAGACTTTACGAATTCTTTATGGAATTGAAAACTTGTGCCAAGTATAAATCGAATGACAAATTTCCAATGAAACTTACAAGAGAGAACGCCAATTAATTACCAATTCCACAGAAAGTTGTATACATTATTTAGTATGCGATACTAATAACTATTGAATTTAATTGATTTAAACCACATTTAATTATGGAATGAACCTTTTAAATGGTGGCGCCATTTACAGCCTAACAACAGAGCAACAAAGAAGAGAGGGGGGAGGGAGGTATACCTTTGCTTTCTATATATATTAGAATTGCTTCTAAGTTCATTAACAGGTGTTATATTCGTTCTGGTTACGTTTTTTCTTCTTATTCGTTATTGTTGTTGTCGAAGTCGTTCCGCCGTGTGGAATTGACCGCAACTAACATACATTGCATTGCCTGTATATTTCATGTATATATAGACTTTCGTCTTGTGTTCCTTTCCTGATTAGATTAACCCCTTCCACCATCTATACAGACCAAATATAATGGGTACCACTGTGGTAAAAACTGTAAAATTTAAAAGCACTGTAAACCGTTTACGATCTCATATACATACATATATGTACATATTTAGGTATATATATACGACTTGTATGTGTGGGGTTTGTGCCATATATCTCTTCTCTGGGTGTCGGTGTAGACCTCTATATATGTACATATATATATATATATAAAAGTCGTCTTCTAAGTACATAAATATATATTGTATATACATATATATACGCATACATACACACACATCACCTTTACACACCTCTGGGTCGTCTCTGTCTTCTTGGCAGTTCTTGACAATTGCCTTAGTTGTTTGTTGAGTGGCACTCGCAGCAAGGTTTAAATATTTGAAGTTGAATTTTTTTTTCCTGTTAGTGTGTGAAATGTTTGATGAGTGCCCTCAATGTGTGATACCCACAATCTTAAGAGATGAGATTCCCCCCAACTGCCAACACCACCATCTAGGAAGACAGTTTTACTAACAATGAAGATCTAGTTGTAGACGAACCTTCGTTCATTGGCTGGTTGGGAGGATTGTGCTACCTTTTGAAGTCGTTTACGGTGAAACTCTGTCAGCTACTATCATTGATAACTATGACTATTGCTTATGAATAGACTATCCACTTAGCTTTTTTATTCATTTTTCAATTCAATGATGTTTCCCTTTACTTTTTTTACCCTTAACTTTTTCCCCAATGCAGTTAAATCTGCTGAGATCTTTTTTTCTATAATAGAGACTAATGAATGCCAAATTTTAATAACTGTTTCTAACTTTAGGGTATGTTCTAACGTCCTCCACGTGCTCTCTTTTTCATATTTGTCGCATTTAAGTGTCTCTAATAGTCATTCTAATTTAGGTTCCTACGGTGTTTAAGGTTCTTCCGCTATTTTCTCAATATCATCTTTACTGAAGTCTTCTTTACTTTGTTCTACAATAATAGCCAATGGGATGCCTAGTTTTAATTACTTTTTCTGACTTTGGGCAATATTCTAACAGTTTCCACGTGCTTAAGTTTTAGTATTTCTCGGGTTAAAGTGTTGGTATTATCCCAACGATCTTCCGCTGTTTCTAACTTTTAATGCACCTTCTTTTACAGTACTACGAATCCAATTGTATTGGTAAGATCATTCTAATATAACCGAAGATTTTCAAAATTATATATTAAAAGAACTCCAAGTCATAAATGCTTCCTTTAGCTTATTTTTTTTATAGAATGGCTAATACTATTTCATTTGGCTATTATTAATGTATGTAGATAGACATATAAAGTTAATCCAGTCGTAGATTTATTGATATTGTCAATTCCTGCATTATGCATGTATGTTTATATATTCAAAAACGAAACTCTAACCTGCCGTCCTCTGCTAGTTAACTATATAGTCGTAAATTTCTTTCGGATAAGTATCATAAAAATTAAAATTTTTGTCACTAAATTGCCTGCAAAAGAAGAAATTAAGAAAACCAGCCACCAGCGAACGAGCGGAGCGGAGCAAGAGAACGACTGGGCAGGCGGCGGCGGCATTCAGCAGCCTCCGCTAAATGTTCAGACGAGATGACAGAGAGACAAAAAAAAAACCGAACCGAAAAAAAATAAGAAGCGGAACCATAAAATATATTTTTTATAGGTTCTCTTCTGTGCGTTGTCTTTCTATAATATGTGTTTACCTGCACACACAGACAGAAACACACGGTCTTATGTAGATGTGGAATCATCATAGAAGGAGGGAGGGATAGAGGCAGGAGGAGGGTGGCTATATGAGTAGTATGTATGTATGTATATGAATGGGGAGCGAGCGTCAGCAACGATCTCTTTTTACTGATGTCATCCAAAAATGCTGCAAAAAAGAAGAATTTATGACCAATTTTCTGCCGCTTGTCCACATCATCATCATCCAAATGGGTTGTTGAGGAGCGTTGGCTGAGAAGTCCATCCCAATATTTATTCCCCCCCGTCGTTTTGTCCTTGCCCTTCCTCCTTCCTTGTGTTGTTGTTTGTTACTGTGGGTTGTCTTTTTTGTGTGATCTGTTTTTTTCATCTCTTACACACGCACAATTGAAATAAAACTTGTTTCTCATTCGTTTTTTTTTTTGTTTTTCATTATGATTTATGATGGATAAGGACACGGACGACATCTTTACCTGACAGTATTAGAGATATCTAAAGCAAAAATCTAATGCTGCCCGGTAAGATGTGAACAGATGTCCTTGCAGAAAATTTGCAAGCAGCGTCGGTAGAGTGAGTGAGTAACGTAATTTGTTTTTATTTATTTCATTTCAATTGTTTTCATATTATTTATTATCGACCAAGAGTTTTAAAGAACCTTGGAACCGGCACCATTGCCACGATGAATTTATAATGATAAGGAGGGAAAAAAGAAAGAATTTTTTTATATGAAATATGCTCTGCTCGACATAATCAAAAGTACATCCGAAAGCATCCGACTTCGTCATTGCGCCTAGCAACTGAAGTTGTCGTCCCATATGATGTGTAGGGGGGTCATCCTAGGGTTAAGGCCGTTTATGAAGTTAATGTACAGAAGGGAACACGCGGCGCCGCACTGTGTTAAAAGTAACTCTGAAGTAACTCTACACATTTATTTTTATTATAGTTTATTTTTTTGATTGGTCTTTAAAATGAAAAATATGTAGATGAAAGGAGGAATATTCACTTATGTATCAAATTTTTTGGGAAAGTTCTCTGAGAAAGCTTTTTGCACTCTTCTTCTGATCAGTTTTAACAATTTCATTTGAGTTTTGTTTTTGCAATGTATTGAGAAATTATTTAAAGCTCTTTTTATTGCCACCATGTGTTGTTGTCACTTGCGGTCTATGTGTGTGTGTGTGTGTGTAACACCCCTAGAGGCATTGTTTTTTTTTTTTTTATATTTTATAGCTGTGTGTGTTGTTTAGTTAGTTATAATCTCGTGTGTCCAGCAGCAGCACTCCCATATAGCCTTGAATGCCAAACAAAACTTTAACTTTTGTACCGAGTCAGAGAAAGAGAGAAAACAGTTGAAGTGAAAGAGGGATAGAAAGATTGAGAAGAGAAGCAACGCCTACCAAACTAAAATAATAAACGAAAAATTTGCAAAAATATTGATGCGGCTCCATCTTACAGTATTATTATTATTATAATTAAGTCGAGGCGCCACACACAATTATTGAACGTTTGTCACTACTATGCGTTTTTTTTTTTTTAAGTTGTTTTTTGATCACCGGAAATATGCAACGAAGAGGAAAACGCGTGTGCGGATTGAGTTTATAACACGCGCACCATACAACAAGCAGACGACGCGCGGAGCCGGAGAGAAGCACCGTCACGATCGAGCGTCGAATAAGAACTGAAAGTTCGTTGATATTTTTTTTCGTAACTTTTTTCTTAGATAGTTTTCAATATTCTTCAAACTGTGTGTGTGTGTTAACCAATCAGATCGACTATCTTCACTTCCCCTCGACACTGTTAGCTAACATTTCCAGTATTTGATGCTCCATTTCCCCTACGCCCAGTATATGATGGCGGGCTCTCTCTCCCAGTATGTGATGCGAACGCAACAAGTTCGACAGAGCCGCTGGCAGAACAAATTACTGCTGCTGCTGTTGCGGCGTCAAACTTATTGTTTGAGGCATCATGTTTGTTGTTGCTTTTTGTTATTTTTTGTATTTTTTTTTACCAGATTCTTTGATTTTGTTTTTTTTTTTTTTGGTCGTTTTCATTTTGGCGCTTCGTAACGGTCGCGCACTGAGTAGAGTGTCTCCTCTTCCGTTTTGTAGGCATTATGAATGTATGTATCAATTAGCCGACGCCACCGCCGCTGCTAGCAGCATCACACTAACTAATCACAATCACATAGCACAACACACGCCCCCTTTTTGCACCGCCCGCACTAATAACGCGGTTTTTTCTTCCTTTTTTTGTGTTGTCGTCATTGATTAATCAAATTGAAATTGAGCTAAGGCGACAAACAATGTGGAAGTGGAACAAAGGGAAGAAGGGAAAAGTGAGAAGCAAGATATGCTGCAGGCACGCACATGTTTTTTTTTGTTGTTATTAAGAGGAATCATATGCCGAAAATACGTTATGTTTGCACTCACACACACATACATATAAATATTCGGGAATGCAAATTGCTTAGCATTGAAACTACAGTGGAACTTCCTTAACTCATGGCGCTTCGAATCCAGCTAAAAATGTTGAGTTGTAACAGTGAAATTCTATGCAGATTTCGTTCTAGTGCGTGTTATGGAAGTTCGACTGTTTGTGAAAATGTGACCAAGTAGTTAAAGAAGGAATGAGAGGTTTTTTTAGGGAAACGTCACTCGAAAGTTACAGTAAATTCCTAATAACGGTACAATGCATATTATTTGAATAATTATAGAAATAATCATTTTTTGGAATAGGAAACATTTGGAAATTGTTTGCTTAGCGTCGAAATCAGTTGAAAAGTATTTTTTTTAATAGTTTACGAATCAATTTAGTTGGATACTGCGGTAACGTAATATATTTTAAATCATTATAACAAATTCTCTTTTATATTTTGTTCAATTATTGACAATTTCTTCTTCGTCGCCCCTCCCACCACCTATATGGATTACCTTTGCTCTCTCTCTCTCTCTTCATTTGGCTTACTCATCTGATTCCTCATTATAGCATTAAATTGTCGTATTGCTGTTTGAAATTTTTGTTTATTGTATTCATTATAAAACCATGACATGAAGTTTTATTTCCGTCCCATGTCAATCGTTTATACACTGACATTTATATTTTGTATAAATCATATAAATTTCATACTTTTTTTTTCTTTTGGGTTGTTTGAAAAAAGTGTCCCCGTCGCAGCTTTCATTAACACCAATTTTTGTTTGCTTTTTTTTTTCTTGTTTCTTTTGGGTTTGTTTTATTTTATTTCTATGTTAATGAATTTAATAAATTTCTTGCTTAATTGCTTTTCATTTCTTTCATTATTGGCTGGTCATACAAATCTGTGAGTCATGAATGATAGGAGGGAAGGAGGAATGGAAGAAGGAGGAGCAAAGGCAAACACGTGTAAAACGCGCCAATTTTGCGGATTTAACCCTAAAGCATTACTTTTTTTTTCTTTCTTTTTTGATTTTGGTAGTGGTAAATAATACTGAAATGTGTGAAACACGCGTGTTAAGTTAATTCCAAAGCAAAAAAGCACACAGATTGAAAGTTAAAGGTGTTAATGAGCATCTTTAAACACACATATACAAAGCACACACACACACACACACGATAGAAATTAGAATCAATTAAAAATGGGAAATTTGATTGAAACAGTTTTAATGGAAGTTTTTTCCTTTTTATTTTCGGTTATTGCGCGACGTCGCCGAATTTTTATTTTATTTTCTTTTCATTTTTATTTTAAATTGTTCGAGTGGAGAGCAAGACACATCCGTCTGAACACGCGGCTACCGATCGACTGTAACGGAAAATTGAAAATTTTGTACTATTTTGAAAAATTTGAAATTGAAAAGTTGTGGGGACTTAGCAGACTCTGTTAAATGTGTGTCCATAACACGACAGCGACGTCGACGTCGACTACGACGCTTATCATGGCAGCAGCGGGCATTCAGTTCGTTCTCACTCGCTCTCCGTGGCGTTTTATTTGTTGTCGCATTTCTATTAGCTTGCCGTATGGTTGTTGTTGCTCGCTCCCCCCTTAACTAGCGCCATCTCCCTTCCACCGCTTGCTTTCACTGCGTCACAATGTGTTGTTATCTCACTTACGTTGCGACCGCATGGTTTTTGTTTGACAGTCGGAGTTGGTTGCGAGCAGGCAAACATGTTGCAACGTTTTGGTTTTGTTCTTTTATTATTTTGTGCTATTCTTTTAATCATATTTTTTTTTGGTCGATTTTCTTTTCTTTGATTTTTATTTTATTTTATGGTCACTTCTTCTTCTTCTTTGATATCTGTCCAAAAATGGACATGTTCACTCAATTAATAAGAGTGGAGAGGACTTTAGCGTACGTTGGTTGGTTCTGGTCATGGGTACTCTACAATTAGTTTGTAATTGAAATGCGGGCTACATTGATTTGAACAAGCAGTTGGGTAACTTTTGAAACTGCACAGCTAGTTCGCATCCTTAAGGCTGTTGCTGTCTCATTAGCCTTAGGACTTATTCCACAGTTCATTAAAATGACGGCAAATCATTATCGGGAGAAGGATGTATCCCATAGTCAGGGTAGAGCTCTCATATAGTGTCATCAACACGGCCGCAGTTCACAAATTGCCTGGACGACCCTCTTTTCCTGATTTTGCGTTGATTTTTTGTGTTTTTTTTTTTTTTTTTTTTTGTTTGCCGTCTTTTCTTGTCTTTCCCGTTTCAAGCCCAGGCATACAACAAGCAAAATCCCAACCCATCCCAATCCCAATTTCATTCCCGAAAAAATGCCCCCCACCCGGCGGGCAGAGAGCTTGTCAAGTCCGGTTCTCAATGTTTTTTTTTTTTTTCCTCCTTATAACGCATGTACGCATATCTCTTTTCCCTCTTTTTTTTTTTTGTTTAATTTCTCATTTTCGGGTTGAAGGACCACAACCAAAGATGATGATCATCATAATGATCATCGGAGTGCGCGGCCCTTTCTCAACTTCAACTGAGCCCCGGAGGCGGCTAATTAAAAAAAAAAAAAAGCAAAATAAAAAACGCGGCGAGCAAACCAGAAATATGCAACAAGCAGACATACATATGTATGTATGTACATATATATACATAAATACATACGTACATATATTGTATTGTATTGTATGTATATGTATCATTTCTCTGATCCTTGAGGGCTAAGTGTAACTCAGACTCAATTTGTGTCTGTCTTTGCGTATTTGGGTCAGAGTTTTGCAACAAAATAAATGAAGTGTATAATATCCGAACGCTCATTTATTTAACGTTATTGAGTTTTGGAAACAGCTTTCGACGATTCAACATTAGTTGCTTTCACCTTTCACCTTTAAATATTTATATTGTGCAACTTCAGCTGTATCTACTTGATCCTGTAGAAAACTTGTGTGCTTCTATTGGTTTCTTCTGAATATTGGCTTTGAAAACTTACGATCTGCCTACATCATTGGGGAAAGTCTGTTAGGGTGGGGACGACAAGCCTGAAATGAAGCCAGTTGCTGGTAGCTTAATGAATCAAAAGGGGCATTAAGATAACCTATGTACATATGTAGATCTATCATACTTAATATCAAGCGTCTTAGTAATGGAATACAGCATCTCCTTGTACCTTTAGGATCTCTGACAGAGCCTCTGATTGGAATTTTACCAGATGCAGCACCATCGAAACCATTAAGAGAGAAAAAAATACTAAAAAGGATCAATTCTGCGTGTACTCAGTATATTCTAACTGACTGCTTTATATCTCTCTTTTATGGTTATATCCACAAGGAAGTAGCTATTAGAAGTTACTTTATGGAAATAACTGATTGTCCCATGGAATCATTACCTTTATAGGCAATAAGTAAACATTCCATTAGTCACTGGGATATATGAGAAGGTATCCAAAGTAAACCTACTACTCTGTATACAATTCATTCCAATTACACAAACAAAATCAGAGTAGGGATCTAATAACCCAACGTCTTGTTCAAGAATTGGAAGTAAATACTCTACAATAAGACTAAAAAAAAAATATAATAAATATATAAAAAAATATACATAGACGATATTCAACATAAACTTATATGTTAAGATTGCACAGAGTTTGCCACAGCCGCAGACATCTCGTTCGTCTTTGGCCTTAGTCTGGTATTGGCCAACTGGCGTGGAGATTCACCTCGTCTCCGACCACGACGTTGACTTCGTCGTCTTTGCCGGAAACTTGTTGTATTCGAGGATGCCTTCTGTTTGGCCTCAACGGCAGCACATGCCGCCTTATAGGCAGCCTGTTTTGTCTTCTCAAAATCTTCGCGGGCACTTTGCAACTGTTTTTGTAGCATGGCCACACGATTCTTGGCCGCCTCTAGCAATTGAGTTTTGGCAGCCATCTCCTGCTGTGATCCCATGGCCACAGTTTGTATATTAGCTAGATTATCCTGGGCGGTTTTTTGCAATTCCGTTAGAGCCTCAAATTGTTGTGTGGCTGCCCGTGCTGCATCAACAGCGGCATTCATATTAATCTCCGTGTTTTGCAATGATGAGGTTTCCTCTTCCACCACAGCGCTGGCCTCATTCATTTCCTGTTCGAGTTGCTCAACGACCATTTGTTTGCCAGTGAGTGCCGCTTCGGCTGCCTTGGCCGATTGGAAGGCCTTCTCCGCCAGCTCTTGTTTAATGTGCTGGGCAGCAGCAAGACCAGCGGCTGCTTGAGCCTCACTAGCAGCCTTGGCATCCTGTGCTGCTTTCATGGCAATGCTGGAGGATTTTTGTTTTGGATCGCCGGGAGTGAAAATTTGCTTAACATCACATTTGCGGGTAGAATCATCAGTGGGATTGCATTGATTGCTATTCCCTGAACCGCCACCACCACGTGCGCTGCCACCACCCCCAGCTCCACCACCAACGCCTCCATCGATTAATTGACAATGATTATCACTATTGATGGGGGCAAAGTCTGCATAAAGATTTGCTGGTCCTGCCATACGTTTGTTTTGATGCTGGTGTCTCTGTGAGGATTTAGGATGCCTACACTCAAACACTTGTCTGGGCGTGTACAAAAGGGCGCACACTTACCTTTACCAGACGATAGCCAGTGGCAGGATTAATCATCATCATCATCATCATGTTTGAAGCAAGCGATAGCCAAAGAATTGTGCCACGTATTCGCATGGAGAAAGTTGTTCATCGCTCAGGATTTTTTTTTATTGAGAAGTTGCTCAAAAGTAACTCAGTTCGATATCAATGTTTTTTTTTTTTTTTTATTTTTGAGTGAAGTTGATCGGTATGCTAATTATGCTATATATCGCATTACCATTAAAATTTCCCTGAAATGGCACAATCTACAGGTGCAGGTACACACACACACAGTCACTTGGCTAGAGTAGGCTATAAAAGCCAGTTGAAGTTAGGGCCAGGCAATTACTTTTATTTCCAATCAATAGTCGCCATGAAGTGCCTTTTGTTATTAATCAGCTATTTCCTAATTACTCTAACATCTGTACAGAGTCTTGTACATTATCTTAAAATGGATGCTGGTGGTAAGAGGTCCTTAAAGGATGTCTTTTTAATATAAACTAAAAGTTGAGAACTTTTCCCCATTTAAGCTAATGGTTGCAAGAGCGAAAGTGGCGAAATTGAGGTGGGTGCCTTACAAAAGAATCCCAATGTCTGTGGTGTTTATGTCTGTCAAAGTAAAGAAGGCGATGCTCTTATTCATTAGTAAGTTAAATACGTAAACTAATCTAAATGTTTAGTTAATATGAAGATCTTGCTTAGTTGTCAAAGACCTGCAACTTTTGCCGATTGTCCTAGGGGGGAAACGGGAGTTTCTACAGTTATAGATTTTCCCCAATGCTGTTGGATTTGTGTGGATTGGAAGGATTGTGGTAAGTTTTGAATATATATTTAATCATTCTCTTATCAAATTGGTATAATTAATTGATTAATTGATATTATTTTTTGTTTGTATGAGTAAAGATCACCACGATACTACACAGAGTCCAGGGAGCACAGGTGGGGGAGGTTCTACAGAGGCTACTACAGCAGCAGCTTTTTAAAACAAGAAGGAGAAGAGAAAGAAGAGAGGGAAATGGAAGAAGAAGAAGGTGTCAAAAAACTTAACTGAACCCATCAGAATTCCAATCTGGAGATTTGTCTTAATGCATTTTCATTTAAATTCTTTTACTGTGCGTGTGTGCATTTGTAAATATTATATTGTACGAGAATATATAAGTATATATATATATATATATATATATATATATATATAATATACACCTCCACATTCCATTTGCGGGTCATTTGTCTGTCTGGTCGCTGTCTTCTCACATTCTAAAATGTCTGCAAGTGATGAGCATGCAGTGGCGGCATTTAGTTAGTTGCAATTTTCAGACAGCGCCAAGTGGCATCTGAAAGTGGTAGTAGAAGGAAACACACACACAGACACATACACACACACACACACAAATGTGTAGACAAAATAATGCAAGGCAAAATAGTCCCCATATAGACACATGAATTGCTATAAAAAATGTTAGCTATGTTAGAGGAGCTCTAAAAGTGAAATGCTAAAAACTAAAACCTCAACTGAACAGAGACAACAGAGGCGGACAACTACAAAAACAAAAAAAAAATAGACAAAATAGACAAAGAGATGGAGCAAAAAATAGATTTTAGGAGCGCCATTTAAGCGCGTGACGCTACCACTATATAAAGGAGGGGGTTTAGGGGTTGGGGTGGGGGAATATATACTAACAACGGGAACAAAGCCAATTCTCAATTTCCCATTTCTATTAAGCTAAATGTCAAAGTGTTATGTATTTCTTTTTCTGAAATCAAAGTTAAAGGCAATCAGACATGCGATATCGAAAATAATTTTTTATATCTTTCAAGTTGAAGTTGCCTATGGAGAGGTAATAAATTTCTAATACTTACATATACTAACAGTTGGAACTTCATTTACAACACAATTTTGTTGCCCAAAAGTTCAGTTGGGTTCAAGAATGTATTTCATTTGATTTCATGTGTTTGCTACATGGCCCAAATGTCTCACATAGATTAGAAATGGAAACCTCTACAGTAGGTTCTACATTTATGCTGATAAGTTTCCCCCCTCCTCCTGTTGTTGGTTAATTACATAAATAAGTAAACTAAATGCTTGTCCCCCGCCCAATGTCCAACTGTGTCAAATGGTACATTTTGTATAATTTTCTATATAAAACAAAAAATTATATTATATAGTCATGATGATAACCCTGCAACATTTCTGCCCCCACTGATAATCAGTTCTTCTTCCTCTTCAAATCACAAAAATAAACCTATTAAAAAAAATGTGAAAGAAAAAAAATACATATATGTATATATAAAACATTTATTTTTAATGCCCCTATTAAAATATTATTGGTTTCATTTTTTCTCTTACGAAAATTCAATTTGCTTATCGCTCATGTTCGTTCAATGCTTGATAAGAGTAGACAAACTGACTGAACTGCTGTTACGCGTTACGTAGCTCTCCGGTCAAAGGTTAAGAAATGGAATAGAAATGAAAAAAATAGAAAACCTTGTCGAGCTGTCGAAAACTGAAAAAAACTGATAAGCTAACTTGGAGCAGTTCTAAATTGTCCATTAAAGTGGAACATTTGTGGCCCAATGATTGGCCTTATATATGTACATATAGGGCATTATATAAACATATTGATTAGATTGAAGTATAGAATCTTGTGAAACGAATTGATTTAATATACATAAGCAATGTGGCATGGCTTGAAATTCAAATGGAGAGAAAAAAATAGATTCATCTTGGGTCTATGAGACCTTTTTTTTGTATATATTGAGATCATATTGCAAAGAAATAATAAACATTTGGTACTTACTCTTAGATTTATTTGTAATAGCTTCACAAAAATCTAAAACAAAAATTATAAATATTAGTTGGAAATCATTTTTTGAGAAAGAAATTATTATGTCTATTCATAAAAAGAAAGATCCATTAAGATTTCCTTATTTTACTTCAACAGTAAAAAAAAAAATTTGATATTTCCCCTTTATAGATAGAGTAAAGATTCAGTCTTTGATAACTTCAGATCATTAAGTTTATTGATACTAAATTTAAAGAGAAAAATATATTTACTTTAGATTTTAATTACATTCAATCCATTTAGCTGGCTTAGGTCACATTTAGTATCAATAAAAAGTTTATATAAATCAACTTTTATTTATAGAGCTCTAAAATCAAATGAGAAAATAAGCATCAAATATAATATATACTTTTGAGATACGATCATTTGATGTAAGATTCTTGTCAACTTTATAAATCTGGTATATCTAGTTCTAAACAGAATCCAGAGTGTTATCTTTGATTCTTATCCTAATTGAATCTGTACATAGGTAATTAATGAAGATTTTCTTCTCTTATTTTTTTTGCATTTTTATTCCTACCGCTTCAAAAACTCGCTCTCATATAGACCCTGTTTTAATTGCTTACACAATAATTTTTATAAATAGAAGCGAAACGAAAGCCAATGCACTGGACACTGCCCCGGGATTGGGATGAAAAATCCAACTCAAACCGAAGCCATTGCATAAATCAAATGTGGATGGAGGAGGAGGCAAAAAAAAGAAAAAAGAAAACCAGAAGCAAAAATAGTAGGCTAAAAGAAATGTAGGAAAAAAATGTCAAGACAAACCATAAATGAGTAATTGCTGGCCAACATTTACAGCAGCAGCAGCAGCAGCGGCAGATCTCTTGTCCATATAGTAGAGAGGTAGCCTTGGCCCACCATTTTTAGACAAGAGACAACAACAACAAACCATAAATGTCTTAGCCCATACAAACAATTTGAAACCAAACAAAAAAAAAAAAAAAGAAATGAAGAAAATTTTATAGAAATTTATAGATACCCTGTAAAAGCAAATACAAAGAAAGTAAATGGTAAAATGTAAAGTTTACAAAATGTTAACATCAAAATATATTAACTTTTTGTATCTTTACATAATTCCTAATCCTTTTTGTCCTTGTTTCAAGTTCGTCGATGCCTATTCCCTTAGGGTATTAAAAGTGAAGACGAACTGTGTGTTTGGTTCCTAGGTATTCAATTACAATGTCTATATACATACATCCCCTTACCCAAACCGAGATATGTATGTATGTTTTTTTTTTTTTACTTGCCCCCACCACCCATCTATCCAGCCATCCATCTCCTCCCTCTATGTTCTTACAATTCCAAAGTTCTGCAGAAAAAATACTTGCAAGTCTTTGGACTTTTTGGAGTCGGCTTCCAGGTAAAAGCAAAAGATGATGATGAGATTCTCTTTTTGCTTCTTCTCGTCTTCTTTTAGCCGTCTTTGAATCTCTAACGGTTTCGGGGCATTGCGTTAATGATACTTGTTTGTATCTGTGCGATGCGATGCGATGCGCACGCCTCATGTTGACAAACTCACTTTACAAATCTACAACAAACAGTAATTTTTCTCGCTTCATTGGCGTCCTCCGCCGTCTGGCCATGTCTCAGTCTCAGTCTCAGTCTCAGTCTCAGTCTCAGACTCAGTCAGTGTCTCCCGACAGTAAGAGAAGCCTGTAAAAAGAGAATACGAATACTCATATATGCGGTTTTTGTGTTGGCCTCCAGACTTGTGTCTCAAGTCGTTTGCCAGTTAAGTAAATAGAAAATTTATTCTACCCAACACACACACACACAACACACACACTCTAAGCTAGCTCTATAGTAAGCTACTTGCTGCGGGTCTTTGGTGTTTGTCCACTGACTTGCTTCTTCTATTGAGCTATTGGTATACAAACTTGCCGAATGGAATGAGAACGAAGAAACTCCATCAACTTCACTTTAATGATGATCAAGAAACAAGAAAATATGTATAAGAATCTAATCAAATAATATGAAATGCATTTGGACAGCGCCACCCAAAAATAAAAACTAGAAAATGCATAGTACACTACACTACAAGAAAGTGGAATGGAAAGCGGATATAAAGATGTGGAGAAAGGGTTTATATAAAGAAATTTTACATAAAGAGAACTTGTATTAGCCCTAGACTTTAGATATTAAACGGTTTAGCCTTTATGGTCATTAAGTTTATTATAAGTATTTAAAGTTCAATTATAGAAAAAGAACTTATCGGGAATACTTTCACTTTATATACCTAATATATCTCTCTCTCTAAGAGAACTTATCAAAAATACATTAAGATCAAAATGTTTATATAGCTTCATATGTATATATCAGAAATTCTACATAAATGGAACCTTGGAAGTCAGTTTTTAAAAAATTTAGCCATTAGATTTATTATATTTGAAATTCAATTATAAAAAAAAGAACTTATCGGAAATACTTTCAGTTTATATATATATCCAATATATTTCTGTTCTCTAAGAGAACTTATCGAAAATACATTAGATTTAGAGCAATAACTTATTACAGATGCTTTTGATAAAAAATCAACCATCAAATTTTCGGTAGCTCACTTGAGAAATTTTGACACAGTTATAAGGAAGTTTTGCCTAAAATTTGAAAGAAATTTAAGATTACTTTTCAAAAAACAATGAATTTATGTATCTACTGTTTAGATGTGATTTCTAGTTTAATATACATATGTAAATACATATGCATATGTAATACTGATTTTTCCGAGTTTTGAAATACTTTCAGAACTTCAAATTGCTTTCTTTCAATTATGAAGAAGAGTGAAGACTTTGGATTAAGTAACTAAAATTTCAATTATTTTGTTTTTGGCAAATTTCAGGACAATTTCAGGCTGTTCCAGATTTAAGTTTTCTGCTTACCTTCTAGACACTTTGTTGTCGTCTCTTATTCTTTGTTAAATAGTGTACATTATTTTTGGTGTTATTTTTTTCCTTTTGAGTATTTTGTTTTTGTCTGACTGTCAGATACAAAAATTACATGCAAGCTGCGACACATTATGCGCGACGCGACAATAATATTTCTATAGAGGAAAAAAAAGGCAAAAAGGAAAAACTTCACACTTAATGTATTTTGCAAAAAAAAAAAAAAAAAGAAAACCTCGAAAGTAGTTGCAGCACATGTTGGCCCCAGGCGTCCCAAATTACTGGGCACAAACCGAACATCAGTAGAAGGTGGAGGCGTCGTCGTCGGAGGAGGAGAAGGTGGAACGGCAGAATCAGCCAGCAGACGGAGACCGAGATGGAGATGGGGACGACGACTAGTCAACGCTTTAAGGAATATGGCAGCAAATAATTAAAACATATTTAAAAATAGTTTTTGCCATATGGGATGGATTGGGGATGGGGATGGACATGGGATGGGTATATATGGGTGTGTGTGTGTGTGTGAGTGTGCATATAGGATGAGGCTGACGTGGCTGTGGTCATCCTCTGTCCTACCTCCCGACACATTGCTCTCTCTTGCCTTCTAAGCCAATAAAAGCAAACAAAAAAAAAATTTGTTGCTTTTATTGTTGTCTGGGCGTCTCCGTCTGTGCATTGACCGTACCGTACCCAAAAAAGAAAAAAAAAAAAATAAAACAACTGCAGATACAATTCATCTAACCATCCGCATCCACATCCCCATGCCCATACTCATCCTTCCCATCCCATCGTCATCTCCATTCCCAGCACAACATAAAAAACAGAAACCGTTTTAATTTCTTGCCAAGTTCAAAATTTTATGCTTTGCACTGTGAGTTTTTAGAAATAAGTATAACTATATATATATATATTATATATATCTGTAGATATATCTGTGTCTGTATGTATTTTTCTCTTTTTTTTTTTTTGCTCTTTTTCCAAGTGTTTAAAAATAGTTGGTAAAAACTGCGCCAGCCAGGCGCTTATGTTATGTTAGTTTCACTTTTAGTTTCTTTTAGTAAAAGTGCCTAAAAAGTATTTGCCAACTGCCAACTGTCTGTATATATACATACATATACACTCGTATATATATCTATCTGTACATACATATGTATCTGCATCTGCGAATTTATTTTTGTCGTTTTTATAAGTTTAACTTTTGTGTGTGTGTGTGTGTGCGTTTGCCAGCCAAAAGTTTTACAAATGAAAATTGTAATATTTTCGACAGCAAACAAATTTGCCTTGTCTGTGATACATTTGTTGCAACATTTTTTATATACACATCGAGATTTTAATGCGACTTTTGGCCATAAGGGGCAAATCCTTAAATAATTGATAAAATTTAGAAAATTATTTAACTACAAAATTGAATGAGAAGGGAAGATAGAAGATATTTTGGTTAAGGAAAGTATTAACTTATTTGTTTATAAATTTTATTGTTAGAGGAGTTAAAAGTTGAATCAGTTTAATTAGTTTCTTTGCTAAAAGCAAGAAAAGATCGATTTCTATAGTACACTTAAGCTAATTGAATACTGAAGTTTGTATATTACTCTTATTTAGTTAAAGATTTCAATGAATAATCTAAAAAATTGAAGAGTCTTGTACTTGAAATCTGAATTTAAGGATTAGTTCTGTATATAACTAGGAATAACTTGCCCAATGATTGATAGATCATTAGACGATCGATTGATAAAAAACATTTGTTCAAATATACAAAAAGTTTATAATTCCTTTTCAGACAAGAACTAAGTAGTTGAGTAATTCAAAGAATAACATTAAAAAATGATATACAGAATCAAAGGGCTTCCGAAAACTATAGAAAACATTAAAGGACTAAAGCTACATATAATAATAATGAAGAAAATATCCACAGGAGTACTGATTAGCCGTGAGTAGAATTTGATTAGTTCTTTATAAAGTCTTAGTCCAAGATATTATTTTTCTTCAACTGTTGTCATTTAAAGTTAAGTTGTTAATCAATGTCATCAAAGTGATGCCGCCCATTTAACGTAACGTAAATCCATTTGTGCTAATGCAATCAATCAATTAATATACCAAAATGCAATAACAACAACAACAACAACAACAGGAACAAATTCTACATAATTTCTACTAACCACAACGAGACGCCCCTTTTAGATTCACCTTACCACTTTTCTTTACCCCCACCACAGATGCTTTAGACGTGACAACTTGGCGGAAATTAGTTTTGAACATTTTTGCCACGTCGCTTTGGCAATGTTTTGGCGCCACACGAAACCCCCAAGAGAGAGAGAGAGAGAGAAATAGAGAGAAGGAACAGCATATCTCCTATATACATTTGTATCTATATAATGGTTAATAAATTACCTGCTCGATGCAGAATTACAAATCGCTTTTGATTAGCAATTAAAATTGCACAAACACAACAAAGCAACAAATGTCGAGTATCTGACAACGCGCAGTTTTCCCCGGTTGGCCCAGATGCACTCACATCTATGTACATATGCATGCCGGACGACGACTTTGAGAGCAAAATCTCTTAATTACTTAGCAGATTTTGCAGCACCGGGCAACAGGTGCTCGCTTATTAACTCATTATAAAAGCATTTTGTCTTAGTGCCAGTTCGATTTTCTCTATATTTCTTTCTCTCTCTTTACACCGAGAGCAAAGCAACAGCAATTCAATTGCAACCGAAACGAACACGCATTTCATAATGTCACGGGGCACTTAACAGGGTGATTCAGAATGTAAAGAAAAAAAAAAAAAACAAAAAAAACTAAAAGACGGTAATAAAGTGCAATTACAACACTCGTAATATTTGCATTGAACAAACTAAACTTGACTGCTATTGGTTTTTTTTTGTTTGCTTTTGAAGAATTCCAAATGATGGGTTATTCAAAATTTTTGGGGTAAAACCAAATGGTTAAGTGGACGTAAACCGATTAATCTTGGTTGCAGAGTAAAACCCAAGCCATAAGCAATCTACATATACATATGTATATGGAATTTTTTATATTATTAATTTATAAACATTGCAAATTGTTAAAAGTTTGCTGAGAAGTTTTCTGTATCTAGTTCAAACAAAACTTTAAATTATTGGACTATTTGCTGGAAAATTTTCTAAATTTAGTTCAAAGAAAACTTGAAACTGTTGGATTTTGCCTTACTGAAAATTGAATTTGGAATTATCATCTATAGAAGATAGTTCTCTAAAATATAATCGATCCCATTAAAGACAAGATAAGTAAATGGAACTTATTCCAATTGTCACACTTTCCCATATTAGTTCCTTTTATCTTTCAAAATTATTAAAGAAAGTAAAACAAAAAATGTTTAATAAATTAAAAATTTCCAAAAAAAAATATTTGAAAAATTTTAAAATATATTTATTTTTGCAGTCCTCGGTAGATGAGTTGTTTAAGTGGCCCAGTCATTTAGTCAACTGAACAACGAGGATCCGGGTTCGAATCTAAGGCTAGTGTATGGATGTAGTTTTTCGTCTAAGCCGAAGGCCTTAGTTGCCAGTGCTTGTAAAATATAGTTAGGTTGATAGTTTATAAATATATCCTATACTTTAATAATAATAATAATAATAGTTTATTTTTATTCTATACTTATTAAAACTAGTTGAAAATGTTCCTTCCCGTAACAGAGTTTACCTAATTCTCTTTTTAAATTATTTAAGAAAGAAAAACTATTTGTTAAATAGAAAATTGTATTCATTTCATTAATTATCTTTATACATTTTTTTTTTAAGTTTTCCAAAGTATTTTCCTTTCTATGGATTCTCATAATTTATTTGCCCACTTGTCTCACCCTGTTGATTAAAATTTTTCTATATAAAAATCCATAATTTACTTTGAAATATGCAAATACAATTTGTGGATTTTTTTTTTTTTTGTATTTTTATTTATTTTGATTTTTGTTTGTTTGTTTTTCTATGGATGGCAACTTGTTTTTGCATTAGTATATACATATGCAATTAATGCCGACATTTGTTTTATTCCATCTATCATAATTTTAGTTAATTCACATTTTTCTGTATAGTTAACGAGCTGTCATCTGATGTGCTCCTCGTACGGACGGACTCTCTGACTAGTCGATGTGTGAATAACAAATTCCTCAACTTAAGGTCAAAGACATAATAATAATAATAATACGACAATAACAACAACTGGCAGGAGGAGGAGGAGGAGGCATCAGTTGGCATTTCCCGTTTGTTTCTTCAGAATTTTACTTTACTATTTATTTCCTTTTCTTTCATTTTCTTATGTAAATTATAATTATAATACAAAGTCTCAAAAAAAAGTAAAATGAGACAACGTTTTTGTTTTTTTTTTTTTGTTTTTATTTTTAATGTTTTATTGCAATATTTAAAAATAACTTGAAATTCTTGAGACAAGAGACAAACAATTTTTCCCACCAAACATTCTCAGACATAATGAAATCAAATGAAGGTTCTTTTAGTATTTTTTTTGGGTATAGAAAAACTGCTGAAATCAGCTGATTCCAGCAGAATTAGTGAATGAATGGGGAATGAATTTGATATGATGATATATATACACAGATATTCATATACATGTATATAGTTGCTTGTTCTTTTTAGCTTCCTTCACTTGAAAGCTGTCCATTGTAAGCCAATTGAGTCATCGCCCCCAATTCCCAGTTCTAGTTCCAACACCAGACCCAGTCCCAGTCCCGGTCTCGGTTCCATTCCCGGTCCCGGTCTCATTCCACACACAGCGATAATAAAAGCTTTTGGGGCACGGTTATTGGATATTCAAGCAACGGATATACTATATAGAGAGAGGGGGGATTTGGAAGGGGGGCAGGCCCAATGAGTGTGCGGTGTGTGTATATGGAGTATAATGTGGAGTGTGATGTTTCTCATAATCCCTCAATATGATATGAGTATTTGAAAGCAGAACTTGAACTTGCGTGGAAACAAACTGGCAAAATGTTCTTATCAGCGGTTTTTTCTTGTTATTCTGTAACAAGCAAAAAAGAAAACCTCAAAACCGGGAAAGTCACAATAGAATTAAACAAAATTATGGTTAAAAGATATATAAACAGATAGAAGTAATAGTTTTATATCTAAATGGTCAGAAACCACATTTTACCAGCTGTATTTTTGTAATCACAACACAAATTAAGTGTGAAATATTTAAATAACTTGTATAATATCAAATTTGTAGAGTATTCTTCATTTCGGTTGTATCATAAGTTGTACAGTTTTGTAGCTATAAGTCAATCCGCGCCATTGAAACCATGAAATGCCTGAGGCAAATAGATTTTCGGTATCACCATATTTGCCACTTAAATAGGCGCCATTCAAATTGCTAAAAATAGATATGGCAGGTATATATATAAATCACTCGAAATGAAACTATTAACCCACCTGTGAAGACAAAAATTATACCACCATGCCCCGTGATACTTTGCTGCACAATGCTCTGTCGGTGAATTATCATTATCCCGATCATATGTACTAAATTTCATATTCTGTTGATAACGTAGGCCATCCCCAGCATTGCCAGAGTAAGAGCCCAAAGTGTTAAGGGCAAAGGATTCAGCCTCATTACCAATGGCAAAATCATTGTATTTGGCATATCTCGATTTTCCATCGAAATCAACGAGATATACATACAATTGCTGTGGCTCTGCCTGAGTTAAAGCATTTAGATTATCAAGTCCAATGAAAAAATTGTATTCCAAATTGCCAAATCCTTCACGATATATAGTCCAATTGCGATAGAAATTCTCCTCGGGACTTACACGCCTCTGGATCACCAACCAGGGGCTTCCAGTCAATGTAACATCACAATAGACTTGCATTACTTTACCATTCACCTCAATATTAACGATGCCATTATTTTTGGGATTAGCTTCCTTGCAGGATGTATAATAACTTTTACACGATTGTTCATTGCCACTGGCAATGGCCAATAAACTGGCCAACCACACAATTGAAAGGATGACACAAACTACTTTCATTTCGCAGAAAAAGAACTTGGCTGAATAATCAAAGAGCATTTGTTGAAGCCTTTTATATCAAAAATTACAAGACCTTGATAACACAGAACAATGGTATTATCTGCCGATTGCAGTTGATAAGATTTATGTCTATGACTTAAGTACTTCCACTAAATTTTTAATTAAATTTATATAAGAGAAATTAAACCTTGAAATTTGCAACATATAATAAACAATAGTAAACCTCCTAAAGCCTATAATAAAAAGAAGATGTATGCTCTTGCCTAAATTTGATTAGACATAGGCATCTCTGGATATATGTATATTGGACTTATGTACCCATAAATTCTCTATCAGCACGATCAGCTGAGCTAATATAATTTGCATCCAATCCGTAATCTTTTCCGGGACCCTTCAATAATTTATGCTCCTGGCATTAGATAGCCCTCATAGGGAAGATCGTTCGATTACAACAATAAGTTATTCATCATAAAATTTGTCATATAAAGTATAGAATTATCTCTAACAAGTCTCATAGGCATCGGGTAAATATATCATATAGCTGACTTGGAAATGATTGGTCATAAATAAAGCTTAATAACTCAATTGTTTTAAAAGCAATTGCCAAGAACTTTTGTATTCATAAATTTAGTATATATACCAATATCTATTCCAATTTTACTAAGAGTCGGTTGACTATATCATAGTCATAGGAACGATCGAACAACAAAATGTTGTGAGTACATTTAGGTTTCTTAAATTAAAGAAACTAAACTTAGTTTTTACTAATTAGGATAGCTTAATCCTAGACCTACCCTAAAGACAACTGTCTATGAAAATTGTCAAATTGAAAGCGTATACAAAGCTCGTTATGGCCTAACTTAGCTCTGGTTTCTATTTACTGCATTTGAAAAGTACTTTTCAGGTGATAGGCCTTAGCCAAATGTCAGAAGGTGTCAGAAAAGGTGTCGTCGGTTTCTTTTTCATTCCATTTCCTTTACATACCCTATAATTATGGGGTAGAAGAAGGCATGTTCGTACCTTTCAATTTTTAAGCAGATGTCCAGGATGTGGTGACAAAAATAAGTACAAGAAAAGAAGGTGAACATTAATGACTTTGTATAGCATATGAATAGGGTATATCCGAGTCGTATTTTTTACTTAAGCCATAGGTTTCTTTTGTTTTTGGTTTTTTTTGACAACTTGAATAATGTGACAGGGCTGTCGGCTACCAGAGTTGCGTTCCTCTGATGATGACGACGACGACAACGACGACGATGACAGCAGAAATGAGAGCCACCTACAAAGTGTATACAAATAAAGAAACCACACCACATCACATCACTTCAATATACAGCACCACTCCATAACACTCCATGCCCACCTCCACCTCCACCCTCGTCTTACTATATAGAAGAACAAGAATAAGAAGAAAAAAAAAGAAACAGGCAACAAACAAACAACAAACAAATGAACAAATATTTGAGATACTCTAGCAGTAGGAACTCTGAAAGAGAGGCGATAAAATGGCATTTATGATAAATACATAATGCTAGAAGTACACACAAAGACAGACGTGTTGTCTGCGCGAAAGAGAGATATCGGTATACATATACTATACAGATATATATTGTATGTATAGGAAAATAAGTAGAACACCAGAGCACACAAAACTCAAGTGTCAAAGTGACAGTTTGTTTTCTTCTATTTCAATTTCTTGTCGTTCAAAAAAAAAAATTGATTACAAAGACAATTGTGCGTTTCGTTTTTGGCTTTAAAAATGGCTTAGCCAATGTTAGAGTTAAAGTCATTTGGGTTTTTATCTAATGTATATAATATATGCTTATAGTAAGATGGAATAGATACTACCAAATGATTGACAGGCGACACGTGGTGTACAGTATTAGAATTCTTCCCACAAAAAATAAAAAAATATTGTGAAATGCATACACAAAAAGAGAGGTTTATGGCTGTTACATTATTCAAAAGAAAAATATATAGTTCCTGTGAAGTTGTCTTTGAAGTACCTATTCCAAATATTTAGAGAAAGAAAGTGAGAAATGTAAGAAATATTATTTAAGAATAGGCAGAGAAATGAGAGAAAACAAAGAACTTTTAGTGTAAGGAACTTATAGATCAAAAAATGGTTTGATTCCCCGTTTTGACATTAAAAAGATGGTTAAAAATGTCTACTAAAGAGAGTGGAGCACTAGGTTGAGATTTCCACTATATTTACTTGAAGGTATTCCCTAGAATCAGATTTAGAATAAACATATTTATGCAAACCTCCTTTAATTTGTTTTCATATTCATTTTGATTTACCGCGCATAAACTGTGAAATTATTTGTATCAAAAATAAAAAAAAAAACAACAATTTAACTCTCCCATATTCACATTGTTTGTGCTATATCCATAGAATTTCAAATTAAGGCTTGAAAATTGCATAAATTCTTGACATACCTACACGCTAAGAAAACAGAAAAATAGAAAAATAGAAAAAAAAATATCAAATGAATCGATATCCAAATGAATGTTGATTTGTGTTGTGCCCTTAACCTCTCCCCCCTTACCTAATCCCTCCCCTTCCAAATGGCAAAATTATGGTAGATACGCGACATTGCCTGTCAAATATTGGCAAACAAATTGACGGCAAATGGCAAATAGCGTAAAAATAAAAAAAAAAAAAAATCGAAATTGCTAACGAACATTACAACAACTACACACAAAATGTGAAATTTATGTGTCCCGTTGGCTTTACCTGGGAAACAGAATCTGGTTAAATGGGACCGACAGACCGTCAGACCGACAGACAGACAGAACTAACCAAATAAATTAAGTGACATATGAAAATATTTCACACATGCCGCGCTTAGCTCTTAAATATGTTTTGTAGTTACAATGCCATGACTGTGTATGTAAGTGTGTGTGTGTGTTGTTTGTGTATCCGTTAGATACAAATCGCTTTCAATGTGGTTGCGGTTCATTAATTTCATGGAACTGTTTGACAAATGCAGCGCCAGGAAACTATATAACCAATGACAACCAAATGGAAAAAAGTGAAAATCATTTGAATATCATTTGCATTTTGAAACAATTATTTCGGGGGGAAGGAGGGGAAAGGTTCAAAGTTCTAATAAGACCAAAAAAGAGGGCAGCCACATGGCACATGGCCATTCTTTTCGATTAAGCCACGCCCCAAACATAATTCCAGCATACCATGGCCAGATGAAAACTGCAAAAGAAAAGATGATTGCCAGTTCAAAAGAGAGTGAGAGAGGGGTATAAAATTTATAAAGTTAGAGGGGAGAGGGGGGGGGGATGGGAAAGATGCGCATGCGCTGAGCTTTGATAGAGACCCCCAACACAGGGCACAATGTATGAAAATTAATGCTGGCAATCTGTAAAATCCTGTAAAGCGTAACTCAAACTCGACACAGATACGAGCAAACCGCCCAAACAACGAACGGGAAGCTGCCAAGAGACAAGCCAAGAGAAACAGTGAGAGAAAGAGAGAGAGGCAAGAGATAGAGAAAAAAGGTCTTGACTTCTCTTTTAGTGGTGGTGGAAAAATCAACGATAGTTTTCAAATTAATGTACATAAACAAATTATTCCATAACAAGATTCTTACTCATAATCAAATCTAATCTCATTCTTATTAAAAAACTTGGCCTAATAAAAACATCTAAACAATAAATTAAATTTTTTCTTTTTTCTAAGATTGCAATCGCTTTTTTATTTTGGAGAGAAGAAATAAACAAGTTGGCAATTAATTATCATTATTATTTATTTTATCCTCCTTTGAGTGCAACTCCTCCCCACCATCACCTAACCCATCGATTGATAGTGATCTATTTCACACCACACACTCACACACACACACACATACAGGCACACTCATTTAAACTCCCGTTCCCATCCCTGTCATGGTTTTATTTTTTCCCCCTGTTGCCTTTCATTAAGTTTATTACATAGTTTTATTTTTGATTTTGTGCAATTTATTTACTGCATGGTATACTTCTTTTTTTAACATGAAAGCAGGGTATTTGGGTTTTGTTATGAAGGATGTGACATTTGCCTATCTTTACTCAATATGAGTTAAAAGAGAGTTTTAAAAATTTTGTAGTTTTCAAAACTGTATTAGTTTTTGCCTATTGAAAGTTTTTGTGTTCAGAATAATAATCTATTTCATATATATTAGAAAATAAAACACTAAATATATTTATAAATAAAATACACTTTTATATTTATAATTATAACCTAGTAAAAGATTTGAAATAAGTCTTCCTTGTCCTAAAAATAGGCTGTGGTTTGATGAAGTTGTAATGTTTATATTCTTTCTAAGATTTTAAATAACTTGAAAGGTTGGGGAAATGAACTTTAGTTTTGAAATTATAGTAATACTAATATGGTATATTATTCTTAGATTTTCTTGCTTTTAAGGCCAGAACTGTTTATTAAAAAATTTAGGATTTAGTCATACATTGTGGCAAACTTTTCTTTTAAAAAATCTATTATATATGTCTATTATATATTATTGTGTTTGCTTTTTGAATATTTAGAAGATATTGATTGTTCGTAAGTATAAAATATGCCTTAAATATCGGGTGGTTTGGAAATCGGGAAAATTGACAACAGGAAATAATTTTATTTGAAACTTTAAGAAAATTTTCTGACAGAAAAGAAGTTCTTGTTTATTTCCCTAGCTAGGTAAAGTTTCTTATTGTCAGGGGCGGATCCAGAGGCAAATTTTGGGGGGGAACTCACTATCCAAAAGTGTCAATGTGTTAAAAGGCTTCATTGAAAAACATTGTATTCTTCGTGTTAGAAACCTTCAGGGGGGAACTCTCGCCCAGGCCCCCCCCCTTGTATCCGCCACTGCTTATTGTAATATAGGAACAGAAATTTATTTAGAACTTCTCTAAGAAGGTGTGTAAGCAAAGAAGTCCTAGTATACTTCACTTATCTTGTGGAAGTTTCTTAACGTAATATAGTATAACATAACTAGAATTGGCTTTAAAGCTTTAATATTGAATCAGAACTAGTTTAAACATTCAGAAGACTTAAGAGGAAACCGAATAAAAAACGGTTCAAAAGAATATTGAAAGTTTACTAACACCAATCAGCACTATAAATTGTTTAAATAAATTGTTTAAATATCTTATATCCTTAACAACAAATGTTAAAATGTTCTAAACTCCTAATTATCCTTTATTATATTTTTAAGGGTATTTAAAATTTGTTTACTTTGGCTTTTATTTAGTAACATTTTCTTTCTTTTTTTTTTCTATTTTAATTAAAAATGTGGCCAAGGAAATTTGTGCGCGCTTCGCTGGGATTTTCTGTGTGTGTGTGTGTGTACCGAGTGTGTGTGCATGTGTGTATGGAAGGAAATACCGCTGCTTCGATGTTCTTTTCAGCTTCCCATCTGCAGCTCCTTTACTCCTCCGCGCCCCTCAATTTCAACTGCTTGAAACTCCTTTGCCCCCTTTACCATGCCACACAGTCGTCTATGGGCCAGTGCAAGTTGCTGTTGCTGTTGCTGTTACTGCTGTTGCACGTTGCATGTTGCATGTTGCATGTGTTGCCGTTGCCGGTTTTACAAGACGGACGACAACGCTTGTACGACATGCTTGTTTCGTTTCTGTTTCTTTTTTTTTTTTTGTAAATTGTTTTTCTTTTGCTACGAAATGATCGACGACGTTGCAAAGTATTAAAGTCAGCGACACAATCTGCATATTAAAAAAAAAAAGAAGGAAAATAAAACGAAGAAAAACGAAAAAAGAGAAAAATAAAATTGCAACTGCAACAACTTGTTGCACAAATACACACACACACACACACACACACACACGCATATGTGGCATGTGTGTGTTTGTATGTGTAAATTAATATACTGAGAGACCAAAACCTGAACGGACCAGAATGTGCAGGTGTTTGGTGTTTGACTTGGGTTAGCCTAGAGAACCGGAAGATTGTTGGACATTTGGACAGGATGGTGGAACTACTGGACTGGACAGGACAGGACAGAAGTTTAGCTAGTTGCTCACAGCTGATTCTGTCAATTCATGCCATTCATGTGGCCATTAAAAATAAATTTTCACTGAAAAGATCTCAAATGTCAAAAGGTTTTGCTTACAAATTTGCGTTTTTGTGTATCTCATATGCATTTGTATCTGAACTTTTGCCTCGACTTCCGGCTGTGACAACACAACGCAAAACACAAAAAAGGAGAACAGCAAATTCAAATTAAATGTTGCATATGTAAAATATGCCCCCTTCCCTCTCCACTACCCTCCCGAAGGGGTAGTGGGGCAAAGGAATTTATTGATAGGCTTGGGCTCGGTCGGGCACTTGGGGCTTGCCTTTTGCCGTCGTCATTTTACTTTGGCACTTTGACGTGGCCCCCATTTTTTTTTTTACTCTCCCCCCACACTGTCTCCTCTATATGTAGTTGTTTTTTCTCTTTCTCTGTGTGACTGTTTGTTTGCTTGCTGTGTTTTTGTTTGTTTTTTTTATTCTTTTTTTTTTTTGTGTGTATATTTTGCATTTCGTAGGTCGCCAAAAAGGTCGTATTTTTATTGAGGGGGGTCCTATGTTTTTTGTAAATGGAGCAGAAAATGCTTGTCAATAAACTGCAAGCACATACTGTATAAACTGTGACTGTTGAATGGAGTCAATGGGGAGCCTAAATTACCAAAAGGAGGGGGCAACTCTTGTTCAGCTTATTGAGGGATTGAGCTCCATTTACATTTAAGATACAAGTAAATACTTTAAGTAATCAATATGTAATCCGAAATTTATAGTCTAGATTAGCAGTAGCTTAGTTGGGCAGTAGAAGCATTTGTTGAAAGGTGAAGGCATCTGTTTGAGCTCTATTAAAGGGGAATCTATTGAAACTTTTGCTTAACTTTCGTTTTATACTTTTAAAGAGATTTTTTTTCATGCTTTTCATTTTAAGGTAATATTCCAACAGTTTGTTATGTTTTATGTTTTTTCCAAATCTCTAAGAAGATTCCAAAACAGAAATCAGAGTTGGCCTACATGATTATGATTTTGGACTTGCAAAGTAGACTAATCGATGGTCAGATTTTGTTCAGGTCTCAGGAATTAAATGCATTAGCCTTAAATTTTAAACCATTGTCTAAGCTTAGATAAAAGATAAAATTTAGAATTCAAATTGTACAATATATGTGCAGTATATAATTCGAAAGCTCGGTTTAGATTTGCTTTGAGACAAAGACTTTACAAATTTTAAGCAAATCCTAAACGATGTAATTAACGATTTTTGATGGAAAATGTTGGCTGTTGTCAATAAGAAATTTAATAAATTAATCAAATAAGAAATTTTACAGAAAAATTTAAAAAAAGATCATCAGCTTATGGTTTGAACGTTTTTTGACTGCCCTAATAAGGTTAGTTCGATTCCCTTTACCCAACATTTCCATATCTTTCGAAGCATAGTTTTCTTTTCTCTTTCCCGTCAATGTCTGTGATTGGTTTTCCTTTAGTTTTTAGTATTTCGATTTTCATTCATTAAAAAAAGAACCCATTTTAAATCATTTTCGTGAATAATATTTTCACAAGCTACTACTAAGCACTTAGTTATTTGACCATTTTCTTTTTATTTGACTCATGACTCAGTGATTGTGTTGTGAGTGTTATGCCAAGAAATAGGAAAAAATCAATGCCCCAGACCGGACTAAACACATATGTATATATAAATGAATATATATCTGTATATCTTATGTATATATAGATACATAGATGAGTAGTCGGAAAAAAAAGTGTCTCTAAATAGGCATTGACAAGGCGCGATACAAGTCACAAAGACTAAATGACTCAAGACGAAAGGTATTTTCTTTCATTCTGCCCCTTCACCATGATGTTCATGATGCTGATGCTGATGATGATGACGCGTCTCTATCTATCTCTTACACTGTCTCTTAGGCGGCAGATACATTTTGCAGATACATTTTGATGTTACAATTTCCGAAATAGTTTTCAAATAGAATGTCAACGAATTGACATCAGCATAAGCAGAAGGAGCAGCAGTGGAGGGAAGCATCGGCAATTTGGTTTGAATCTTTTAGTTTTCCCTCTTATAAATATGTATCTGTATCTGCGGCTGGCTTTTGTAATGCAATTGAACGACGACGACTGCGTGTGACATTTTTTTCCTTCTCTCTTATTGCTTTTCTCTCTGTGTATGGCAAGCCATAGAAAAACGCAGCTGAGACACCGAGACACTGAGGCTGTTGATGATGATGAACATGTATCTCAGTTGTATCTCTGTATCTATTAGAGCGTCGCCTTGTGGCCAATGTAGCGCAACCATTGATGAAAGCTGAAAGCAAGCCAAGAGTTTTGGTCATTGAACTGACTGACTGACTGACTGACTATCTGTCTCCTACCACACCTCCTACTTCTCATACTCCTGCTGCTGCCATTCTGTTCATCTTTTACTTTTGCTGTGATTTAGTTTTTTGTTTGTTCTGTTAAGAAACTAAAAAATTCATTTAAGTAGTTCGAGGGAATGACTTTTTTTTTTTCCTCTCACTTCGTGCTTATCTGCCTGTTAATTGTTTGAGTCTTTTTCGATTCTCTGTTTTATTTTTTTTTTTTTGTATCTTATTTTCTTAAGATATTCCGTTTCGTCTGTTCTCTGTTTGTTGAAAATATCTATGCAGTTGGCATAGCTAACATTTTTTAGACCCTAAAACTTGGCAACGTTGCGTTTGAAGTGTCAATTTTGAAATGTGACTCGTTTTCAACGACTTTGGCTTCTTCTTGTTCTTATTCTTTTAGCTCTCTGGCAAATGCACAAAAATTCTCGAAATAAACTAGAAAAGGGCAACATTTTGTTGCTGTTGTTGCTGTTGTTAAATTGAATTTACTTTCCTCACACATACTACAACTTTATGTTTCTTTAATGAAATGCAACAAAGACGACATCGTCGTTTCGGGTTCAGTTCAGTTCAGTGTGAGTTTTGGTTTTTTCTTTTCATTGGTTTCGGGTGTTCTTGTTGTTGTTGTTAATGCATTAAACAAAATCATTTAACATTTCGTTGAACTATTTCATTCTTCTTCCCTGCCTCTACCCATTTTTTTTTTTTGCTGTATATTTGGCATATAAATTATTTAGCTTGTGTGTGCCACGGCCCAGTATTTTAAAATTCATTTTAAAACTCTGAATACTGAATACGCTTGTTATACATAAAAGATATACACTAACTTAGTTGTTTGGGTATATTGACTTAATACAAGGGGATATGGAAAATGAATTTGAAACTAGTTTTAATTGGGTAAAGGAAAACTTTCTATTGAAATGATCTTAAGGAAAATGTGAAACGAACAGGAATATATGAAAAGGAAATACATATTTAATATAGAATATGGAAATATGTATTTTATTTATAGAAATATTGTGATCTTACAGGGGGTTGTGCATGATATAAAGATTTTAAATCGAATAATATATTTTCTATTATAGTACTCTTTATAATATGTAATATTTCTATATCTTCTATATACACAACATATCGAACTTTAACTTTTATAAACAAAAATTATAAAATTCGAAACGACTTTAAGTTCAACTTCTGGAATCTAAATAGATATTTTAGCTTATAAGAACTTATATAACAAATCGACGTTAAATCGAAAATATAATCTAAATATCATATCTACTATATTTCTATATCTATAGAAACGGAGAAATGTAGTGAAGGAACATAAAGATAGATCTGAAAATTTTAAACCTATGGTCAAAAAAATAAAATTAAAAAGTAACTAACGATGTTCCTTTAAGTTTATCAACATTTTTAGTGAAACTATCTAAAACTAAATCTATTGGTATTGTACTTAAGCCGAAATGGTAATAAAAATAGATCCTATCATCACAGATATATCATATATTGGGAACCTATATAAATAGACTTATCAAAAACATGAAACTCAAAAAGTATCTTAAGAATCTCTTATTTTTTTCAGTTTTTCTTCTCAAAAAGTAAACTGAAAATATAACTTTAGATAATAAATTGAATCTGAAATGGTTAGAAGAATTTCAAATATGGGAAAAATGTACATAACTGAATTCCATTCCAATAATAATGAATAAAAATTTCAATTTCAACTATAAGATACAAATGTATCTCAAAATAGAGTATTTGATAATATCTTGAGTTCTCTATCTAGATTTAAAAAACAAAACTCATACAACTTTTATTTCATTGGCAACGTTATGCCCTAACCAAACGGACAGATAGACAGACTCGTATATATATATAGAGAGAGAGAGAGGGGAAAAGAGTGGAAGAGACAAAATCAATTTCCATGCGCCTCACCTCGTTGTTATAAATTGCGTATGCAGGGCCTACTTGGTCAGTTTCTGAATACAAATCTATGAGTTTTACATAAAGAAAAACGATTGATGGAGAGATGCCATAGCCCTCTGCCACCTAACTAAACCCCAACCCCCACTACTACCCCCATTCCTAGTCATTCCCGTAACCATTTGTACGAGTATTTATGGTAAATGAGTTGAATGTGTAATCAATTCTATGCGAGACTGACTCGGTCTCTGTCTCTGTCTCTCTGGCTTGTTGGCTTTAGGCCTAGTCCAAAGTTTCGTTAGTTTTTAAATGAACAATTAAAATTCAATTCAAATGAAAAGAAGAAACCGAGAATTAGTTTTATTAAATTGAAACTGGATTTAAAGCCAAATAGGTGCAGTCCAAGGGAGAAGAAGAGTATATTCTATATGCAAAGCAAGACCCAAAAAAACTTTAACTAGGTCAAAACGTTTAAGGGAAAGAGAACATTTTCCAAATTGAAATTGTAACTCATATCGTTTTTCGAAATCAATTTGTTACACTTTGAAAGAAAGTTGATTGTATCTCTATATAAATTGATTAGGCCGATTGTCATGGCCATTAGAAATGAGCAAGTAATAACTATATTAACTTTCCCAAAATGTCACAATTTGGCTAACTCAATTATGTTGCTCTGGTATAAGGAGGAGGAAGAGGAGGAGCAGACGAAGGGCGGGGAGGGCTAAAATATCTGTGTATGAGTGTGTGTGCGTGTGTTCAACACTTGTAGGTTTTCACTTTTACAATGCGGCGGCATAGATATTGCTACTGCCAAGTATATAGATACATATGTATCTACAACTATGACTTGTTGTCACATGAGCAATTGCAGAACAACAACAGCTACAACAATTGACAGTTATGTGTAAGTACAAGTTGCGGTTCATTGGCTTCTGCTTTGCTTTAACATATATGTATGTATGTATGTACCTATATACAGATATATGTACATATATATACATCTGTATCTGTGTCTCTATATTTGTTTTTCCTATATGTTGTCTGGCCACATTTAATAGTTATAATAGTTTAAAGAATTATTGCCTTGGCCAGTTATTAATCATTCCGTTCGTCTTTCTCTCTTTTGTGTGACGTTGTAAATGTTTGCCGGTTTTGCTCTTGTCTGTGCTTGGGGCGTGAAAGTCATAATAATTTACTCAAAAAAAGCAAACTCAAAACATAACTACATACAGTGGAAATATGTGTGCCATATCTATGAATACATGTTTGATGTTTGGTTTGGTGGTGGGGGTTTTGGGAGGGGCCCAGACTTAAGGTCTCCTTTCGTCATAGCAATTAACAATTTTTTTTGTGTGCTTTCAGCACGTGCTGCCTGCTGCCTGCTGCCTTTGCGCAGTTTCACGTTCCAGCATAAAAAACCTACCAAAAAATGCTCATAAATTTTACTTAACATCAATTAAAAACTGTTCATACCTTTGCATACCATAAGATAACCCAATAAATGTATTTAAAAATCAAACTTTAGGTTTTCTATAAAAAATCGTGTAAATATTTTTAAATTTATAATGATGAGAGGGTTAAAGATGACTGGAAAACATAAATTAGATGTATATATAAAAGTCATCTATATTAACCTTTGTATGGATTATCGAAATAGAAATGAAGCAAATTAAGGCTTAATGAAATATTGGAGTATTATAGCTGATCGATTGCCTAGATCTAGATGGTTGAATTTTATCTGTGGCATTGCTAGATACAAATACAATCATATGTATATATAGAATACACTGATTTCGATGCATATAAATGAAGATATATGGTGTATATTATTGTATTTTTATCATTGCTTCATTAGGAAATCAAAGATGTAGAATAAATCCCATTTAAGTTTTTAGATTAATGGGTTTTGACACAATTTTTTGGGCGAGTAATAGATATAGATTCGTTTTCTTTTCTTCATTTTTTGTAGTTTATAAAACAGATTTTGTAAGTTGAAAAAAGAGACTTTTAATAGAAAATAAATATATTGAATAATGTTGATTTTTTCTCAAAGGATTTTAAGTTGATCTCTTTTTTTGTTTCGAAAGTAGCGAAAACGTTGTGATTTTCCAAGCTTTATTCCCTTCTTTTACTGCATTTCGTTGTAATTCCCAAACAGTTTATGCCTTGAAGTAGTCCAATCCAAGAGACGAGATTTGGTTATCAAAGCAATTTTCAGGAAATTTAAGCAGAATAAATTTAATATATTATATCTATCTATGGCTAGAACAATTTCAATTCAAAGAATTTTCGAAAATTCTGAAAATCGAAATCTTACTAAATCGAACAATCAATGAGCAATCTTCACTTCATTCCTAATCGAACATATTTTTTTAATTTGTTGCTGACCAAAAAATTTGAACAAATTAACAGCTTTAATCAAGTATGGCATATTTTGTTCAATGTCTCCTCCCCTCTAGCCACAACTTCCATATGGACTGGTTGTTGTTGTTGTTGTTGCTCCGTTGCAGCTGTTCGCTCCGCTCAGCTCAGGTAATTAGAATAAATTAAAAATCATTTCGATACAGGTGAAATCAAACCGAAGAGCAAAAAAAAGAGAAAAAAACAAACAAAACCAAATCCGAAGAAAAGAAAAAAAAGGTGCCATAGACCAAAATGTAAATTGGTCGAGCTGAAATCGAATTCAAACCGTTGAATTCAAATTGAGGTTTAATTTTCATTGTCTATGACAAAAACAAAAAAAAAAGAAAAAGAAACCCGTTCTGATTTTGGAGAGCAGCCTTCTAATAGTTGTCTTTTATAGCGGGCCGACTCTACTGATCACTGTTAAATACCCTCTCAATAGGGTATATTCGTTATGATTAGGAATTGGTTGTGATCAGACTAAGTATAGTTTGTAGTCTTCATACAGATTCGGTTTCTCTGTTAAGGTTCTCAGTTTTATATCATTTTCATTGAATCGGTTATTCTGGTGCTAGTTTTCATAGATAATATTGAAAACAGTTCTACATAAAGTACATAGCCCTAATATGCACATAAGAGTTCGGTTTTTATTTCATTTCAATCGGTTGTTCTGGTATTTTATATAAAAGTCTCCCCTGTAAATCATGTCTAAAACAGTCTAAATGAAGTAAATTAATAATCTTAATGTGTCCATTTACATTTAGATTTCTTTATCAAGAATTTCATTTTCACTTTCTTTCAGTTGAATCGGTTATTCTGGAGTAAAGTTGTCCCTTATGGATAATGTTCAGAACAGTCTAAATGGAGTATATAGTCTTAATATGTCTATAACTATTTCCATTTCTCTGAAGCTTTAAGTTTCCATTAGTTCCTATAGATTAGGTTTAGAACATTCTAAGTAAGGTATATAGTCTTCATATGTCAATATCCTTTACGGTTCCTGTTTCAAGGTTTTCAATTTTCATTTGATTTAAATCGGTTATTCTGGTGCTCAAAGTAAAGTTCCCCTTAAGATAATGTTTAGAACAGTCTAAATAAAGTATAAAGTCTTAATATGGACAAAACCTTTTCGATTTTCTATTAAGGCTTTCGGTTTGGACTTATTTGAATCGGTTATTCTGAAGTTCATAGTTTCTATGATTTTCAATGGATGATGTTTAGATAAGTAGCACTTTTTCTGTCAAGGTTATCAGTTTTATTTGTAACCATTTGAATCGGTTATTCTGAAGTTCATAGTTTCTATGATTTTCAATAGATAATGTTCAGATTAGACTATGCTAAGTATATAGTACTAAATTTCAATGAACTTTCTGTATCACTTTCTCTGTCAAGGTTTTCAGTTTTATTTGTAACCATTTGAATCGGTTATTCTGGAGGTTCTATAGATAACTTCCCCTTGTGTTATTCTTATAAAATAACAAAATGTCTTATATATTATATAGTATCTACAGGAATGCTAAACGACTACGAAATGATGAAACTGCAATCTGTGAAGTGTATAGAAACTTCGTCCCGGACGAATTAAAACGGTTTCTCTTCTATTTATTTTTTTTCCTCTGTTGACTTAATTTATTGACATTAGTATTTTTTTTTCTTTAAACTCTTGATTTGGTTTTTATGTAAAAATATTTGTTACCCCTCTCTCTTTTTTTTTTTTTTTTGTATTTTTCTTAACTCTCCGACATTCTTTTCAAAGACACCTGACTTTGGATAGGTTTTTAACACAACCAAAAATTATTAAACCGGTTAGTTTGGAATTAAAATTACAAAAACAGCTGGTTGAAGCGGCGGAGCAGGGGATGTGGGGAGAGATGATATCGGACTAATGAGATTATGTTGCGTTTGTGTTTTCAACTAATTCAATCATCAACTAAGGATATGAATGTCTAAAGTAGTATACATCAAACTTGTATTGGCAATTAAATTTGTTTAATTTGCCATCACCTTTCTAAGTCGACCACAAAATAAAATTTAAGATAAAAAAAAAAAAAAACAGTTAGTTGCCGTTATATATATTTATAAATGTTTTTTATTTTTTTCTTATGTATTTTAATTGCTGATGTTTTTTTTTTTTTTTTTTTTTTTTGGTTATTTTGTTGGCTAAAAATAAACGGAAGCAATAGGAGCAGCAACAACAACAGCAGCGGCAGCCATAAAACTTTATGGACTTGATAATAAATTTTTAAACATAAGAAATTTCACACAGAAAAATGCGCCTACGCCCACGCACACACACAAACATGAAAAATGTCGCCTTTTTAATTTATTTATATAAACTTTACTCACCTCAAAACGCATTAAAAAAAATATATAAAAAACAACAGAAACACACAAAGACACACATACAATTAAGTGTAAACTAAAGTTTTTAAAGGAGATTTTACAGTAATTTTCTAGATTTATCTTTGTATGTATATCTTGACAAGATTTTCATTAGTTTAACAATGTAGTACGAATCTATGTATATACCCTGTAGGTAAAAGGGTAAAGTGGAACTATACAAAAAGGAACAATAGGGGAAAATTGTTGAAAGGTCTTAAACTAGTCTAGTAGATCAACAGAAGATAGGATCTTAAACTGGCAAGAAATATGAAATCTTTGAAATGTACTCATCAAAAGATAGAAACTCTTGGAAAATGAAGGATTATGTTAAGGAAATTTAGAATTTAAGCAGTTTGAGATGTTTTCAACCATCTTCTAAGAATTTTCTAAAGTTTTAGAATGTTCTCTTTGAGTATTCAGTATCTTAAATACTGTCAACCTAATATAAAACCATTTAAATTTTAGATATGACAAAATAAAAGATTGATTTTGTAAGGTATGAAACCAACATTAAAAAATTTCAAAGTGAGTTACTTAAGTTTTTTTTTTTACTCTAGTAAAGGGTATCTCTTAAGTCGTGTCATAGTCTTCTGCACTTATTTCTTTCTATATAAAAATTTTTGTATTTTATTTTTCTTTGTAAAAATTATCTCTCTATTTATTTGAAAGCAAAGTTCCCTTTATGTTAGACATATTTATTAGCATAGATTAGGTTTTCATCTTAGTCGTTTCGTTTCTTTCTCTTTTGTTTGTTTTGTTGTTATTGTATTTGTGCCTTGAGCAACAAAAATATGTTTCTGTTGTTTTATTCCAATTCAACTTTTTTTTTTGTTCGTTCTTTTTTTTTTTTTAGTTTTATTTATTTGGCAAAAGTATTTTTTATTGTGTTTTCTTTAAGGCTTTAGACAGCTTTTGTTGAGGATTTTTTTTTCAACTGCTGCAGATTGTTTGTTGAAAGATATATATAGGATATATACTATGTATATAGTATATATATTTGAAAAATGCTGTGACATAATTAGGCAGCAATTTGCTGAAAAATTTGTCCAAATATTTTTTTTTTGTAGAAAATATTCAAGGAAATAAAATTGTGAAAAATATTGGAATTCCAATTTAACACTTTCCGCTAGAAATTTAGTGAATTTTAATTGAAATGTGAAAGCTGCGAATAGAACAATCAAGTAGCTCGTTAGCTTAAGCATTTTCTATAGTCTAAAGAAGAATTAATTTGATTTTAAGAATTACTAATTAAAATTTATTTGTTTGTTCTAAAAGTAGGCGAAATGAATTAGTTAAATAAAAACAAATTAACTTTGATACATTAACAAAGAAGTAGGAAACTGCTGAAGGACCATTTGCAAGAAAAAAACTATTTTTAATCTTATAAATAGAATTGCTAAAGAATAAATAAAAAGGGAGTGAAGGTTAACATTCGAAAGATATAGAAAAAAAGTCACCAAAAGGGTGAGAAGGAGGTAGTAAAAAGCCGAATAAGAACCATGAAAGATCGGTAAATTCATCGGTCTTCCAGTAAAGATAAAGACATTAAGCAAACATCGAAGAGAACTGTTTACCATTAAAAATAGTTTCAGGTGAACCAAGTTCTACCACTTTCAATCTTAAAAAAGTGTAAAGAAGTACTTTGGTTCAACTTTTTCAGTGGTTTTTAAAAATTTTTGCTTAGCTGAAATCTAAATTTACTAAATTCGATTTGAAAATTGAAATAAATAATAGAATCGGAAAAGGATATATTTTAAGTCAAAAAGGAATAAGATTTTGAAATTTCTTCAAAATGATTTGTGTTGCAGAAAGATAATTTGCTATCTGTGTTAGATTTGCATAGTAAATATATTATAACCACAGAAAGATATTTTGTTGTCTCTGCCTTAATTTAGAAATTTTTTCAAAATGTTACCTCTTTCTATCTCTGTGATGGATATCCTTTCACATTTTCCCATGGCGTTTAGTTTTCCCTTAATTAACTTTTCATTTTCATGAACAATTTTACTTTTTTCAAGTTCACTTTTGTTCATTTCTCACATATGCCCAGCCAATGTTCGTGATTCATTCCCTTTTTTTTTATGTGCTTTTTTTTTCCCATTTTAAATAATTCAAATTTTTTTTTATGTTTTTTCTTGTTTTTGGTTATTTTTGACACCCACTGGGTAAAAATGCTTGAATGGTTTTTGCCACTACGAACTGCGGCAGGCAACTGAATTGAAATTGCCCGGCCACATGTCCAGGCCACGACAACAACTGAGCCAACTTCCTTGCTTGCAATATAATTTTTATTTGCAAAACTAAAAAAAAGAACAGGAAAAAGAGAAAAACGTGAAAAACCTTTTACAGCGCCTAGATACATGCTACAAATGTACTTACATGTGTATATGTATATATATATATTTATATATATGTATGTATGATGGGGGAGAAGCGCCTGCGCCAAAACATGGCAAACTGTTTCTTTCTTTCTTTTTCGATTTGCATTTGTTTGCTTCTCTCTGCTGTGCAATACAGAAAAATTTCCGCATATCATGTTAATCGTTGAAATACACGCAAATTGTTTTGCTCACAGTGCCCAAAAGTATGTCGCATTTATTTCTATATGTCCTCCCCCTCTCTCTCTCTCTCTCTCTTCCCTACCTTATGTAGTTGTTGTTTTTTTTTCGGTTGGTTCCATAAATGTGTCTCTGTCTCTTCTGTTTTTTGGTGCAAAAAGCACAGTCCACTAAAGCAGGAATTACGTTATTGCCTGTAATTAATTTTAGTTGGCATACATTTACGAGCCTGCCAAAAAAAAAAAAAAAAAACAAAAAGGAAAAGGAGAACACAACGAAAAAAAAAAAATGGAGGAAAAAACGCAGAGAGGAAGCCAAACGCATTTGAATTTATTCCGTTTGTCGCGCGTTTATTTTGCATATTTTGTGTGTGTGTGGCAAAATGAATACATAACGGTTTTTGGTTTTCGTTTTTCTTTGGCATTCCTTAGCCTTGATGGAGTTATTGACCCTGTGTGTGTTGGTGTGTGTGTATGGCGGCAGTGCGGCATTTTTGTATGTAGATTATTTTGTACTATTGCTTGCCAGTGAGCCTGAAAGTAGGCAATGATTATTTTTGGTGTGTGTTTTAATAATGCTTATTGAGCTTAATTTGTGTGTATTAATTGTGTGTGTGTGTGTGTGTGTGAGTGGCATTTTTCCTTTGGATGAATAATAAAGGGCTTACATTGACATGATGTTGGGATGAGATTGAAGTTGGTCACAGAATGGGTTATTCTTATAAAGTGAGCTTCGTCATTTTTTTTGTATGCTCAAAAGAGGTGTCCATCCAGGAGAGGAGAATTTTAATATGAGATTAAGATAGGTATTCGTTATTGAGGTTACCCTGTATATATTGTAGATTGTGTATAAGTTTTCAAATTTATTCTTGCTTATAGGGAAAGCCTAGATTTTTATGTGATTGTAATCTAATATTGTAAAAGATTTTTGAATCTATAACTGAGTTTAATCATCAGACGATTAAACATTTCAAATTTTCATAAATTCCGTTTGAATCTACTCCCAAAATTAGCCACAGGCAAAATAAAATTTCAAAACTTTTTGAATTACATAGATTTTTAATCATTTCTTGTTAAAGTTCTCAAAAGTTTCAGCTGTATGTCTTGAAAGCTGTATATTTTTAAAGCCTCTTAAGTATCCTGGAATCTAGTTTTTTTCATCTTGATATCTATTTTTGGAGATTCCAGCAATCTTTCTCCTATTAGATTCTGTTAAACCTCCTAAGAAACCCTTCAGTTCAGTCTTTTAAGTCTTTAAGCTTACAATTTTACTGTTTTTTGATTAATAGTGCGAGCTTCGATTTGAAAGGTTTTCAGATATTTCACAAAGAAAGCAAGGTAATAGATGCCTTAAAATGAAGATAAAACTTTAGTATTTGTATAATCCTTTCTCATTTAGAAAGTAATTATTCAGCGTTTAAATAACTCAGGGTACTTTATCCCATCATTTCATTTTTTATTTAATCACAAATTCCATTTCAACTATTGCTAAAGGTTTGAGAGAGAGAGATAGGCTTTTATCTAACTAAAAAAACATGTTAATATAATGGGCCCTTGGCCATTAAACGTACTTTCAGTCAGTGTACTAAACTATGGTTTTAGTTTGCCTACTTAGATGACTTGGCAAGTGGTAGCTGCTGCCAAATTGTTGTAATTAGTTAAATTAGTGCGTGGCACATAAAGAACAAGGAATATGGCATGGCTGGGTGAGAGCAAACAAATTTGCCACAATATGCACTTAAGGGTCAAGAATTTATATATATGTATACATATATAAACGAGTATATAGAAGCAAACAGGAAACGGGTAAACAAATAACAGTAATTAAAAGTTAGCCGCAGTTTGGAATCCAACTGGAAGTGCCATGATTAGCATAATTTTTGGCTGAAAATAATAAAACTTGACCCCATTTATATGGCCATAGGCCATGAGATGTGTGTATGCCTTTGTGTGTGTGCGTGTGTGTGTGTGTGTGTTTTGGGGGGCGATCCTTTAGGGAAATTTAGCAAAGTGTTGATGAAAGACATCATGACATTGCTTATACGCCACTGCAAGCCATTAACAACTTTAGTTTTCCATCATTATGTTCTGCAAGTTTTCTGTAATTTCATTTAGTTGTTTAGTCGATGACAGAGTTATGGTTTTTTCTGTTAGATGACAGTTTTTTTTTTCTGTTTTATTTTTCGTGTGGGGTTTCTTGTAGGGCTTCTTCTTCTTTCTATAGTTTTGGTGCTCTTATTGTTTATTGTTGTTTTGTTGAGGTTGCCAGGGACAACCCAATGAATCAACATCAACTCCCAATTGAAACATTAAACTTAGCAGCTCTCCCATTTGGAATGCAACGATAGAATTGATAGAGAAACTATTGTCCGAGTTGTTTATTCCGTTTTTTTTTTATACCATGTCCCAAATTAATTAGAAGAAGGATAAGGCTGGGCAGTAACAGCTACATATCATATCATTGTCATCGTCATGATGTGATGGGTGTTGGGTGTTGGGTGTTGGGTGTTGGGTGTTGGGCGTTGGTTGTGGATAATTCTGAAGTACTCAACTCTTGGTGTTGTTGTTGGATTGTTGTTACTCCCCTACGCATCATTTAATTACGTTAATTGGCCGCGTGTTGTGGCACCCAAAAGGCGGCAGGCACCCAGGGAGACACGGCAATGGCAAGCACATAGTTTCTACTTTTTTCACTTAGATCAAGTGATGACGTTTGCCTATTTGTCACTGGCCAAAAGAGAGAGAAAGAGAGAGGGAGAGAGAGAGAGAGAGAGAGAGGGGGTAAGCGCAAATCACAACTGGAATATATTCCAAAATGGCGAACTCGAGAGAATCTCTTTTTGCCAAGTTGTATAATTTTTTTTTGTGTGGGACATGCGCATGCAAGAGATGCTGCTGCTGCTACTGTTCATCCCTCATCAATTTAGAGCAGTCACACCCCCAAAACGATTGATGTTCATCCCCAATAATTCAGGGGTTATATAGCAACAGCAGCATCATCTTTGAAATTGAGGTTGTAGGAGGAGGAGGAGGAGGTGGAGGACAGGGAAGAGTGAAAGAACGGCAGCCATTAAATGCCTAAAATTATGGCCTCAAGCAACCAAATCGACCAAGAATTCCTTTTGGCCGCGCAACACGCTGACAATAAGTTCTGACTGACACATCAGGCTATCAGCCTGCCCCCCCCCCCCCATCTATCCTCCACTCTCCCTTGCTCTTCTGGTATATTCTCGGCACTGTCACCCACATCCACACACATTCACCTCATTGTCGAGTTAAATATTTCTAATTTATTGATGTTTCCGTCGTTGTCTTTCGAAAAGAAAAGTTTCACTCTAGGCAAAATGTCTTCTCGACCAAAAACTAACTCAAATTTATGATGATTAAGAAAAATCACAAAATACTTAAGCAATCTATAGATAGGACAATATAATATAGTATAGATATATACATACATAGATGTTTGTATGTATCTTTGCCCATTTCCATTCACATAATTTGTTTGTTCTTTTTAAAATAGACCAACTTAGAGGAAATAGCACAAAAAGCAACAGTTTTTTGAAAAGAAAGGGAAAGAAGAAATATTTGTTGAATATTTCATAAATGGATAAGTATTGGAATAAGATCGAAAAGGTTATAGAATGGATAAGCAAAATATATATAAAACTTACTCAAAACTCTATTCTTGACTGGAAGAGTTTAGTTTAACTAACTAATTAGTTCCAGTTTATATTTCCAAACTGATTTCACAAATGATTATAGATTTATAGAACTATATGATTAGATAATAAAATAATGAAGAGATTAAAGTTCTTACCAACTGAAGATTGAAAAGTTACAAAGGCAAATTCATAGCAGAGAGTTTAGCTATAAAAGTTTGTTGTAATCGGTTGTCACGACACTTAACTCATATATGTATGTACATGCAGTCCTCGGTAGATGAGTTGTTCAAGTGGCCCAGTCATTTAGTCAACTGAACAACGAGGATCCGGGTTCGAATCCCAGGCTAGTGTATGGATGTAGTTTTTCGTCTAAGCCGAAGGCCTTAGTTGCCAGTGCTTGTAAAATATTGTTAGGTTGATAGTTTATAACTATATCCTATACTTTAATAATAATAATGTATGTACATACATATATACCTATTGATTATATTAGTTACTATAAATCGTTTGTCGATATAGATTTCCTTCCTATGTATCAAAGATATTCATTTATTTGAGGTGGCAAAGTAGTTAAATTAACTTTAATAGTTTCCATTTAGTTTTTTTTTTTTTGTGGTTTTCTTTTGTTCAGTGTACCTTGAAAATAATAAAAAGAAACTTTTGCCCCTCCTTCCCTCAAAACAGGCCTTCGCATTCCATTTTCATTTTTTATTGTTATTGATGTTGTTATTTTTGTTGTTGTTGTTGTTTCTGCTGTTGTTTGCATTTCCCCTTGAGAAAAAGTATTTTTTTTTTCTTTTTGTCGCCAGGAGACCAAAAAATTTGTCATTAAAACTGCCTGCTGATTTATGTGAAAATTGTGGCGCATTTATTATTGAAAGAATCTATGTATGTTGAAATTTTTGGTTGTCTTTTTTGATACACTTCCAAAAGAAAAGGGTATGTTTATTTTCGGTACCAATAAATTATTGATTAAATGGATTTATGTTTATGTATCAATCTTAGCTAATGCATTGCCCCATCTAGGTTATAATTATGAAAGTTGGAAGGGAAAGATTATGTTAAAGTTAAAAAAATGTATAAAAGATACAAATTAATGCAATTATTTTCCAAAGTTGGCCAAGTATATTAAGTAAAATTTAATAAAGGGTTTGATTTGGTTGAAATTGCAGCCTAGTTTCTTTAGATTTCAATTAGATAGATAGATTGAAAGAGATTTCAATAGATTTGCCAATATATTCAGTTAATTCTTGGTCTATGCAAGGTTAGCGTATCTGCAACTAAAAATAAACCATCTTCTATATCTTGAATCATTATAGATATATGTCTGATTCTCATTTTAGATCTATATATTGAATCATTATAAGGTCCCAGAGGAATGATCTTTAAAATTAACAAACCTAATTGATAGAAAAACTTTTCAATATCTATAATTTGTTTTTACATTCATTAGCAAAAGTCAAATGTTCTTACCTGAACCATATAGAGTATAGAGACTACGTCACAACTGATTTTAGTTTAATTCCTTGTTAGTTTTTTTTTTTTATTTTGCTACTAATTTTTGTATGTTTTATGTCTTTTTGTGTTAGAGTGGAAACTATTAAGAGCAATTTTTAGCAAAACAATAAAATGAAAATCAATATATAAAAGAAGAAAAAGGAAGACATTTTCATGTATTTATTTCATTACTATTTGTTGTTGTTATTGTTCTTGTGGTTGTGTATTTTTATTTTGTGGCTTTTTGTGTTTTTTTTTTGTTTTTTTTTTTGTTAGAGGGCCCCGTAAATGTAGGTTTATGGGTAGGAAAACACAAACAGAGCTAAATGAGTGTAGATAAACTTTAACTACCCTAGACCCAAATGCCGGCACGAGCAAATAAAAAGCCAAACAAAATGAAAAACCAAAAATGAAGTTGGTCTCCCCCCACCACACCCCCCTTTACATGAGAAAAGGCAACTTAACTTGGCCAACTAAATTAAAGTTAACAAAGTTGACGACGACGACAAAACAAAAATCCATAAAATGCCAATTGGTTTGCTGTTTGTATTTGATTTCGGCCTTTTTGTATGATTATAGTTAATTTTTTTGTTTAAAGCGCGTTAATTTATTTGTTAAAGTTATTAAGTATAAATTAAGTGTCTGCTATGTGGGAATTAGAAAGAGAGGATATAGTCAAACCAATTAAAGAGAAGTAAAGTGAAGGGAAGTGGAAAGAAAATTATTGTGAAATTGAACTTAGAAAAAGTTAAAAAATGCAATAAGAAATTTATTTAATTTAATAATAAGGCAATCAGCTGATTAATGTCAGAACCATGGAATAATTTGATTAAAAAACAATTAATTAACTGCACGGACAATTAGATCAAAATAACAAAATTTGGGTTTAAATTCATTAGGTATTATCTTTATTGAAAAACAGAAATGAAATCAAGTTTTAGATTTTATCTATTTTAAAATAATTTTGAATTTTTATATCCTTGCAAAGGTGTATTAGTTTTTAGAAGTTTGCAACGCATAAAAGGAAGTATTTAAATATAAAGTATATACATATATATTTTTGATCAGCATGACGAGCTGAGTTGATATCTGTCTGTCGGGATCAACACGATCTTCTCTGAGACCCTGCACATAGGTTTATATTTGCTGCAGGCATTGTATATCTCGGAACCATTTCGATCAGATGGCTATATCATATAGCTTCCATAGAAACGATCGGTCGAGAATAGAATTAAACTTCCATAACTTTGTTGTTTTTCATTCGAATGTTACAAAATTTGTTATTTATGAGTTTAGTATACTTTCCAACATATCCACCAAGTTTCATTAGAAACGGCTGACTATATTATATAGCTCCCAGATGAACGATTAAACATTTTAAATATGTAATTGTTATATAACAGTTTGTAAGGGTATACGAACTTTGGCACGGACGAAGTTAGCCCATCCTTCTAGTTTTTATTGATTTATGTTAAACAGTTTAGAAGTGAATTTACCTAATAACTTAATTTAATTTGAGAATCAATTTAGCTAAGATTTTAATTTTAAACAATTTTTATAACGTTTTCATTACAAGAAAGAAATCTAAAGCAATTTAAATGCAATTTTAAATTATAAAGATAATATATTATTCCAGTACTAAACTTTTGATAAATGAATAAATTACATTTGTGGAAATTCCCAATAATTATATATCAACATAAGGGATCTATGTATATATATAAAGTTATCATATAACCAAATCTGTTTTTATTGTATTCATCACCAATTTTTATGGCTAAAATATTTCTGAATATTTACTTGTTAAGTGCCTTTCGTCATAACAAGCTGATTTTATCCATCAATTTTTGTTTTCCTCTTGATTTTCATATGGCATGACTTTACATTATTTTCATTCAGTTTTGTGGAGTGATTCAGATTGCATGACAACATTGGCAACAGTAACAACAGCAACAACAGCAACGACAACTCCATTGGGCCGAATTGTATTTACACCCCCAAAAACGTTGACATAGTTTTTTTTCGCCTCACCAAAAAACGAGAGCAAACCAACGGGTAGTTGGCTAATTTTGTACAGTGTTTCTTTATTCCAGATAGTTGTAGGTTAGGAAGAGGGGATAAAGGGGGGGGATCTTGGTACCTGTATTCCCAACCTTCTTGCATGTTAAACATGCATTCGCTAGCGACAGGAACGATGACTGTCAACGAGCGAGTAACCATTTTGGGTGGCCCCTTCTCTATTTCTAGCAATTGTTTGGCCCAGCCAAATAGCAACGTCCGACGCCATGTAAAGTGTTATCCCTTGGTCCACCCCGCCCGCCGGGTTTACCCAGCTACCCTGCTGATGTACACAAATTTTCAACATTTTCGCTAATATTTCCGTTGCCGTTTCATTTTAATGTGAGCCATTTGTTTGTTTTGCTGGTGTGTCCTGACCAACTGTCTGTCCTCCAAACTCCCCTACCCAAATCCCCAGCCGCCCTTGCCTCTAACCCTCTGCTCCCTGTCGTTGTTGTCCTATGCGGGTCAGTTGGTGGTTTACTGTAGGGGGGAAAGAGGTTTGTTGGCGAAGTCGTCGGGGGAGTCCTGCTTCATGTTGCTGCGACTCTTATCGGCGTTTTGCGGTTTCGTTTTGTTGATTTAGTGGAGCAGCCTGTTGAACTTTACGCTCGAGTGCGGCAATAGGGACACACCCAGTCCCCAATCACCAGGCAGAGGGCAGTCGGCAGTCGGAAGGCTCTCTCCTATCTTTCTTACACTCTAACAAGTACACCCCGATTACTTCAAAGGCAAGTTTTAGGTCGAATTGCGGTTATTTTTGGGCGGAGTAACCAAATTAAGTTTCAACTAACGAGCATAATTATGATTGTTAAATGGATAAATATAGCCATTGAACGTAAATCTTCCTCATGAAAACAAACAAATAAGCAATTATAATTGCTTTGGTTGAAAATATTCTATATTAAACTTAAATATTATTTCTTTGATATTATTTCCTCTGCAAAAGAAATAGCTTTTCTTTCAATTTATTGTTATGTGTTCATAACATCTTTGCAAGCAATGACCTTTTATATATCCAATCGGTTTAAATTTTTTTATAAACTTTTGTTTAATTATTTTTTTATTCTCGTATATGTAGCTAAAGTTTTGGTTATTGTTCAATATTCATTAGTATCCCTGTATTTAATTTTGCCAAAATATTTTTAAAATCTTTTAAAATTTAAAACTTTCAATATTTAAGTTCGGTTGGTGCCCGCTGTTAGTTAACAGTTTTTAGGAGTGCACTCTGTTAACGTTTAACATTATGCGCAAGAGAGCGCCAGTGAGTGTCCTAGATGGCGCCAAAAGATGTCGGCGCCAATTTGTGGTGTGTTTAAAAATTCAAACAAAAATGTGAAAATGAGTTGATCAGTGGCGATTTTTGCAGGTTTAGCGCTTTCTACAATAATGTTCAGCTGTAATAAATCATTTTTTAAATACTTTCCAATATATTAAACTAGTTTTATTTTTTGTTTTTTTGTTTTTTTGTCCAACATAAATTGGCATTTATTTAATTTGAATTGATGTTCACTTGAAATTGTTGTATGACACTGAAACTCTGATGCTGGATTCTTCGACTCTGCTGTGTGAGTATCTGAATTGAGATGTGATCAGAGATATGATCGATGAATCCGAACAGATTAATTTTATGTGTATATATGTATGTGTATGTATTGCATGTATGTAACTGTGTCTGTTTCTGAATCTGTGTGTTTGTGTGTGTCAAATATTCAATACATTCAATATTAATATATATATATATATAAGTTATATATAGTTCAATATATGTCTTGTAATTTGTAATTATTAATACACATATTTTTGAATTTTGGTTTTCTTGTTGTTGTTGTTGTTGTTAAGGGGTTTATAATGCGCTTACACTTTGGGTAAGATTTAAATTTGTTTGTTTTGTTTAATTAGTTAGTATTATTATTAATATTATTATTATTAGATTATTTTTTCTGCTAAGAAGGAGCGAGTGATTAGTATAAATGCGTTTTAAACTGCTTGTCTTTTACTTTTCTTGCTGTAAACATTTTTCTTTCTCTTTTTTGTTGGTTTTCCCATTTTCCATATTTCATTTTTTCCTCCATTTTTCTCTTTCTTGTGGCTTAGAGTTGAGTTTAGCGTGTGTGAGTGTGGGAGTGTGTGTATGTGTATTGAGATGTGCGTTGAAGTTGAATGTTGCTGTTTTTTTTCCTTCTCTTTCTTTTTGTTTCAGTGTTCAATTTTGATTTATGCGTTTTGCGTTTTAATATTAAAATTTAAGTAGAAAATTATGCTTAAGTGATTTATGTATAAATTAATTACAAAAATGGCATTGCGTTTATTTTTTTCTTTTTTTTTAGTATTTTTTCTTTCTTTTTTTAAGCCAACACAAAAAGCCTTTGATTAATTAATGCACGATAAGTATGAGAAAATGTTCCGTTAGTTAGTATGTATGTTTGGTATGAATGTTTTGTTAAATTTCTTTTTTTGGTTGCTTGTTAATTAAATTTACTTAGCTTAAGTTAATATTCTCAATTTTTTTTGTCAAACCGTATTAATTTTTTTTTTTCTTGCTAATTTTGCATAAATGTCGAAAATGTTTTTTAACCCTTTTGTTTTCGTTTTTGTATTTTTAATTTTGATTTTGCCAAAAAGTTGTGGTTTTTTGTTTTTTTTATTTTAATTGTTTTAAATATTTAAGTGATTAAAATTCATTTTCGTATTTGCGTTTTCGTTTTTGTTCTGAAATCCAAACGTTTACTTTTTCGTGTATATTTTTTATTGCTTTTGCTATAATTGGAAAATTACTTGAAAATTTGTTTTGTTTTCTTTTTTCTTTAAACTTTTTGTTGTTGTTCTTGTTTTTGCTAAATTCTACTTAATATTTGTAGTTCGTTTTGCCATGAAAATTTGTAAGAGACATTTATTATATGTATAAGCTTTACCATTTACTGTTTTGCTTCGTTTCACAACACTACATTTATGTATATATGTATATATATATATATGCATATAAAATGGTTATATCCTTTCGATTTTGGATTAGAGTTTATGTGTATAGTTTTTAATTGAAAAACAAATCCAAAAGAAATATGATAATTAAAAAAAAAAAAAACAATCTGAAAGAAAAATGGGAAAATTTCGAGTTCTGAATCTCTCAATAAAATGCTATTTCTACTTTCACTTGAGCAAAATCTGTTTCTCTGTTTTCTTTTTTTTTGGTCATATTATTTGTAAGCTGGAATTCATTATCCTTTAACCATTTCTATAACTTTGTCCTTTGATCAATTTTGCATATAAATTGGTATTCAGTATTCAGTCTTTGAGTATATTGAGAGTCAAACTGCGAAAAATTCCCCCCCGAAAACCAAATAAAAACAATTTATAAATGAAATTAAATAAAATTATGTATATTTAAGCGAAAGAAGAACAAAGTAAACTAATGAAATCAATTAAAAAACTTATAAATATATAAATTGTTCGATTAACATTTGTAAATGAAAATGAAATTGTGTAAAAATTTCAAATTTTCTTAAAGCTTTAAATGCATCAATTTGAATTTTTGTTCAATTTTCTTTCGTTTTTCCTTTTTAACCTTTTTTTTTTTGTATAATACAATTTATAAAAATGTGTGTGTAGTGTGTGTATGTGTGTGGGGGTGGAGTTATTTTGTGCTTTTTGAACATAAATTATTTAACTATTACTTGTTTCAAAAATTGGAAGCGCATTTCTATTAAAAAACAAACAGACAAAAATAATTTAAATCTAAAAATAGTAAAAGGCAAAAAAGATAAATTTTGCCCTAAATTAAAAATCACAAAAAAATCAAGGCAAATAATACATAAAAAGAAAAGAAGAGAAGCTAGAAGAAGAGAGACTTAAAATCTATATAATTTATATATGTATATATGTGTGTATGTAGTTATACAATTAATATTATGACTTTTGACTTAGGTCTAGGCAAAAAGGGTTTCTTTTTTTTTTTTTTTTGACGACGACAAGTTTCAATGCTGCTGGCAGAGATGGCAAAAAAACAATTTCAAAATCAAGAAATTTGTTTATCAATCTTGCATAATAATTATAATAATAATGAAATAACTAAAAATAGTAATTATAATAATGTTAATTAATAATTATAATAATAATAGTTCTTGTTTGATATTTTGGTAGTTTGAGTTAGTTATTTACTTTCACTTGAGTAAATAACTAAACAATTAAAATGCAATATTCCAAAAATTTAGTTTTGCAAATTGTTTCTTTCCCTTTGCTTTTTACTTTTTTGCTTTCTGCTTTCTCTTTCTTTCATTTCTTTTTGCCTTTTCATTCAAAGTTTTTTACTTTCTTCGTTTTCGTTTTTGTTTTCTTTCTCATTTTTTGTTTTTGTTTTTCACACACTTAGAGTATAAATTGTTGTATTTGTTTGTATGTATGGTTTATAATTTTGTTCTTTACTTTATAAATACTTGAAATAGTTAATAATTGTATATATATATATATATTTGTATATATATTGTATGAGTTATACTTTAGATATTTCGCATTCCCATCGACTTTATTTGTTTTGGGTTTCTTTATGTTTTATGACTGTTTGAGTGTGAGTGTGTGTCTTTCTGTATGTGTGTTTGTGTGTATCATTCAACTCCCACGCACTTTATTTTCATTTTTTGTTTTCATTCTCATTTCATCAAACACTAAGCTATAATGCCACGCCCATTTGCGTTAATCGCTTACAAATTACACTGCCATAGTATCGTAGGCTGTGAATCCTGCGCCATTTGTTTGTTGGAGTTGGAGTTGTTTTGTGCCGGCTTCGTTTCTATATATAAACGATCGATTTGTTAAAATCAAAGAAATATATATTTATGGATTAGTTAATTGTATAATAAAGATAATACAAGACATTAGATTATTATATATGTATTACATGTAGCCTTTGTTTTAAGCTACTTTAAGGCTGCAACCAAAGCTTTGCTTGGATATTTCAGCAAGTGTAGATCAGAAAGTATCTTCAATTAAAAAAAGTAAAAAACTATTTAAAACTTATCCATTTTGCGAAGGTTTAGTTTTAAAAATGTATAATCTTTTCTTATAGTACAGAGCATTGCTTGAAAAATAAATAATAACTGATAATACTTTGGTAAAGTTTATAAAAGTAATAAACTTTTCAATATGCGAGAGAAACCGAGAGACAGACGAGATTGGCTTGATTTGCTTTAGATCTTCAAAGGGATATACTTTCAGTATATCACTCAACTTCGTTACGATAAAAGTTGCAAACTGAGAACAATTTCTTTTAAAGGATTTTATTATTAACTTGATCTTTTTGTATCTCTAAGTGATTATCTGGAAGTTGTTTATATTAAAGTACAAGAATTCTTTAATAAGTTCCTCAACAAAATAACTAAAAGTGAGTAGAAATATATTTATAGTATTTGAAACTGATTGTTCGAATGAATTTCTTTAAAATAAATATCACGCAAAGCTGATTTCTATTCAACAATAAATACATATACAATCAAAAGCTGCCGTTCTATATATATATATTTTTAAAATTGTTAAACCGATCTTTTGGAATCTTTGGTTTGAGTATCTCTCAACTTTTCGAAAAATGTGATATGAAATAAATTAAATATTGAATACTTTCGTTGGTTTCTGACCTAGATTAAACGTATGTATGTATAATAAATATTTGATAACCCTTAACTATATACATATATCATATATATATATATTTAAAACCTAAGAAACTTTCTGATCTACGCATGTTTATTTGTGTCTTTATGTGTTCTCATGAATTAAGTTTGTTGGATGTTTTTGTTGCCTTTTTTGGGGGTGCCTTTCAAATGTCTTTTTCTGTGTTTGTTTTTTTTTTTTTTTTTAATTTTTGACAAGCTAAGGCTAAGCGCAAAGCTGCAAAAAACCGTTAATATATATAGTAGATATAAAATATATTGAGTATAAGTAAGTTTGGTATATATATTTATATATATACGGGTATAGTATATATGTATATAGACATATATAGATATATTGTTTAGACTGTTTTTTTTTTTGGAAGTATGAAACATTCTTAACTGTGATTTGCTTCTCAATCAAACAAACGAATAACAAATCAAAAACAATGACACAAAAACCAACTTAAAAATATAGGAAAACAAAAGCACAAAAAAACCTTTAGTTAAAATATATATATAGGAAAAGTTAGGACAGATTATTATACAGTAGTTATTGAAAAGAAACCATGCAAAGCAGAGGCAGTAGACATAGTTTGATTAATTACAATTTATATTGATTAGGTTTATTTTAATATTTTGTGATATATTTTCTATTGTTTTTAAAGGCAAACTTACAACTGACGACGACTGATTGTGAGTGAGATTCATTACCAACAAAGTACAAAAAAAAAAAAAATAAAAGTACAAAACAAAATAATAGTTAGTAATTTTTAACCAACAACTGCTCAGAATTAATTTTTCAAAATTTTTTTACTTTCTGTGCAATTTCGTTTATTCGATTTCAACACAATTCTTACCTTTCAATCAATTTACGCATTTCTTCGGTGGTGCGTTGATCTTTCGGTTGTGGTGATCTCTTCACAGCTGTTATTATTATCATTATTGTTTGTGATTTTTTTTTTTTAAACAATTATTTATCATCATCATTTTTAATCGAAATTTGTGTTTAAAATTGTTTGTGTGTGTTTTTAATATATTTTTTGTTTTTTTTTTTTTTGCAATGGGGGAAAATATGTGAGTTACCCAACCAAACAACCAAAAAGAAAATAGAAAGAAAAACATAATATATTTTATTTTAAATTAAAAATGTGGCTTAAATAACTAGGAAAAAAATATTTAAAAAAAAATTGGTATTTGACTAAGTAAATTCGGTAAACCGAAGTTTTTATACCCTTGCAGTTCTAGATGAGAAAATTCAGTTGCTATAGTTCCTTCCTATTTCTAATGGAACTTACTTGAATTTTTCTTACTGATTTTTAAAAGATATCTTAGCAAATCGAAGCTAACGGGAACTTTAAACCCATTAAAAATAGAAATGGAAATAACGTAGAATTTTAAAGATTTGAAGTCTGGAAAAACAAATTAGCTTTTAAAAAGAATTATGCTGCTAGAATTAATCAATAGTAAACTGTTTTGAAGTACTTGAAAGGAGGGGGAAAAAGTTTGTTGCTTAAGTCTTTTGATTTACAACGTTCAGCTATAAAAATAAGTGTAGCATACTTTTGTGCGTTTTTAGAGTTTATTTCAATATATGGTATAGTAAACATTTCCCGATTCATTTTATGTATATAACACCTTCTGCAAGGATATAAGAATCTCGTGCAATCTTGATTGATCATTTGTTTTTGTATATACTTAAATCTACTTAAAGTGAGGAAAAAATTCATGCAGATCTTTGTATAAGGTATCAAATGAGCCGCATGACTTACGATTCAAACTTAAACCCCAAATTTTTCATTAGTTACAACATATATATAATATGAAACATAAAAAATTGTGATAAACCCTTGATATGGTGCTTCATGGGAAATGAAATGATATTGAAATATGGTAAAAAAATGTGCTACCGAAACCCAAAAATGGAAAAGAAAAAATAATTATAAACAAAATTTTTATACGAAATTAAAACAACAACAAAACGAATGATTATATATATATGTATATTATATAAATGTTTTTAGCAAAACACAGCTTGAATATTTTTTTTTTTTTGTGAAAATGTGAGGAAAAACAATGAAATTTGTGACTTGATTTATGTGAGAAGAACGAGAGATAGAGAGAGAGAGGGGAATGGGATGAAACCCAAGACGAAAATGTAAATGAGAGTGAATGAATTGTTGATTGTTTGTTTTTTTTTCTTTTCTAATGCTTGGTGAGTGGGATGGCGATCATGATCGGGAATATGTTGAAATATATCATACATATATATGTAGATCGGTAAACTCATCGATCACTCACCCTCATTGGAGTCTTCTGATTAATTTGATTTTGTTTTTGTTTCGATAAAATTTTGACAATAAAAAAACAAGTTGATTAAAGAATGGACAAGAATTGTTGTAGATATTTAGCACAGCGAAATTTAAAAGACATAATATATGTATATAGTATGTATATATTCTAAATGTATTCTGTAACTAAATCGAATATAGAGTATCATGACTTACCACCATAATTGCCGCGTGGTCCATGATCGCGATCACATTCGGCCTCTGAGATCTCATTGCTCTCCTTGGAGTCATTGAATGAGGAGTTGCTCATATCATGATTACGTGGCGGTGGTGGTGGTGGCTCAGGTGAACCAGTGCCAGGATTACGAGCAGAACCTACATACACAAACAACAATGAATGATTCCTTATGGAGAGGTATTCATTCGTCTTACCAATGCTGCGACGTCCCATAGAGCCTCGAGAGCCATAATGATCGTAGGGTTGTCCATATGGTCCACCATATTGAGAGCCATATTGATCCTCTTCGGGAGCACAATTGGCTGGATCATCGTATTCGGGTCCAGGTCCGGAATAGAGACTGCCACCCTGAGAGTTGACGCGAGTATAACGACGCTAAGGGGAAAGAATTAGCTTTAGTTATAGTATAACAAATTGATTTTATCTATCGCTTACATATTGATCCTCTTCAGCACAATTGGCTGGATCATCATATTCCGGAGCTGGGGTATAGATCGATGACTGGCCACCCTGACTATTCTTACGTTGATACCGATTGGCACGTGGCATCGATTGAGATCCGGAGCGGGAGTGCACATGTCCAGGATGTCCGGGGGGTAGCATAGTGCCAGCATGTCCGGGCACTGGTCCAGCATGTCCATTTTGATGGGGGAAAGTTTGGAAGTTCATTGCCTTGGTGGGATCCATTTCCTCGCGGAAGCCCAAAAGATGGAAAGTAGCATAAGGGCAGATTTCATCCTCCATGCCTTTTATAAAGGAAAAACAAAACTCGATTAGTCCGACTCCCTTCCAGTGATTCCAATCAAAAATGGGTTACTTGTTTCATGGTGTTGTGATTGATCGATTGATTGATTGATTGATTGATTGGTAGTGGTTTTAGTGTGTTTAGTATTACGATGCTGCCTGTACTTACTTACTAGTAGCTGTATGGTTAGCTCATGATGACCAGATAATTACTTATTAGTGTTGGTAAACGAACCAAAAAAAAAGTACATTATGGTAATTACCAAGGGGGGATTAAGGATTTAGGGTTAGTGGGTGAAGGATTAAGAAACTAAATAATATCTAAATAAAGGGGAGAAGATTTCTCCTTCTTCTTCTCTTTCCCCTTTTGCTTCTTCGTTTTCATCTCCTACCTGGATGTCTATAATGACATTCAACATTGCCATGGGCATGCCCATAATGATTGCCATGCATGGGCACTGGTGGAGCCTTCAATTCCTCATAAAGATTCGGATTACGACGTGGATCCCAGGTGGAGTGATTTGAACGTAAACCACCACGGCCTGATTATGATCGATATATGATGATGATGATGATGATGATCATGATCGTGATCGTGATGATGATGTGGTTGTTTTTTGTTTTATGACAGTGTTGTGTAATGTGTTTTTTTTTTCAAATTTCCAATTTTTCAACAACATCAACGGAAAACAATTTAATTGAAAATGAAAAAAGGAAAGTTTGAAGCAACCCAAAATGTGCGGGATTTGGGATTGAATTTTTTTTTTTTTGTTTTTTTGGTGCAATTTTATGGGGGAAATAAAAGGTTAAAATTATAAATTAAATTAAATATATAATAAGCAAATTTTCTTTAGAGTCAATTAGAAGGTTAAATTTCCCAAACTTTGAGGGAAAATTGGGAAATTTATCCCATCTAAAGGCTCTAGAGAAGATTTTTTATGTGTAAAAAAAAAAAAATATTTTATCCAAATTTACAACATTTAAAAATTTTTGAATTTCTTTTTTATATCCTTGCAAGAGTTATATATTTGAAGACAGAGAGGCTCATATGTGCATCGGATCTAATGACTATATATTCTAGAATTCTATATAGAAATGAATAACTATTTATTTATTTTAAATTAAAATGAATTTTCCTTCTTTGAACAGATTCTTGTTTTGAAAAGAGTTTACTTTCAATGATAGAGATAAATTTATTAGTTAAAGCAATAAGTAAAAGAATTTATATTTACTTTTAAGAATATTTGGAGATGCCTATCAGCACTTTACGAAAAGGACACGTGAAAGTGTAAAATAAAACCAGCTAAATTTAGTCTTTATATAGAAAATTCTCAAAATCATTTTAAGTAGTTAAAAATTCTTCCTAATTTTTAAGAGTTTAAAAGAGAAACAGAAACTGATTTTAATGACATTAAATATATAGAAATTATCATACAAAATTCATATCTTGCAAGGGTATATAGAACTTTGACATAGCCAAAGTTTCTTAGATTATCTTTCAAATATTTATATTCCATTTATCATGCTAGGATTTTATTGGACGGGGGGATATAAATTATAAATTGAAAGCGTTTTATAAAAAGCAACATTAAGAATTCTTCGGTAATTTCCAGCTAAAAGCTCAATTTGTGTTTTGTGTATAAGAGGATAGATATGGGCATGGCTACGCCTACCGTTTCGTATTTTGTGTGTAATTTGTGGCAAAAGCAATGCAAATTTTTTTCTATATTTATATTTTGTTTTTCTTTTCTCTTTTTTTTTTTTTTTGCAAAGTAAATGGAAGATAAATTAATAAATGTTGCATTGGAAATTTAGATGCTTACTTATGACTGTACCTCGCTTAATCCGATCACAGGTGTTGTAATTGGATCCTGGCACTGGTGGCAATTTCCGATTCGGTGGTGCGATATAGCCGAGTTCATCACGCAAGTCTGGACGACGTTTGTCCAAGGTGGCGCCGGGTCCCATTGTCTGATTGTAAACTACATCGTCTAGAATTAATATGTGATATCGCCAACTCAATATTGAAACACTAAAGATGCTTTTCATTCCAGTTTTTGTTAATGTAAACAATTCGCATACTTTACTTCTGTTTCGTTACGTTTGTTTTAAAAATTATGATTCTTGTTCCGTCACTCGCAATATTTGGAAATGGAAATTTGAAATTGTTTTTTTTTGGTTTTTTTGGTGCGGCATCTCAACACTCTAATGTGCTAATTAGGTAGCTCAAAAAATACAAATTACAGATTACAATTTGCGACAAAAGGTTTCCAAAAAATATTACGTGAGGTGTTTGAATATTTTTTTCGATTTCAAAATATACCAACTTTTCTTTTCTCTTGTTTATATAGTTTTATGACATGACATGAAATGAGCGATGATTTTAATTTAGTTTCAATTTTTACGTTACATTTTTTTTCATTTGCGATTTGAAAAAGCATCTTAGTTTTTGGTTTCATTTAAGGATAAGATATGATATAGAAAGAGGATGAAAGATCAACTCAAAATATATGTGGATAGTTCAGTTAAAAGTTAGAGATAGCAAAAAAGTAGAGTTTCTTTTTGGTCTTATTATGTGGTTTTGAAAGTGAGATCATTTGTTGAATCTTATAGGAACGTATTTACAACAATAATGGAGGATATTTGTTTTTTTTTTTTTTCACTATATATGAGGTCTAATATTGAGTATTTATAGTTGGGTATAATAGTTATAATGAGTGGGTTTTAGGATACCAATAATAATCGATTTTTTGTAAAATATATAAATTTACTTTTTGTCTATTGGAAATTTATATATTTTGTTTGTATATTTTTCCCTGCAGCGGGTTTTTTTTTTATAGATGTGATTCAATATATCGAAGAGTTTTCGAGAGTATAAATGAAAATTTCGTTGTAGTACTTTAATATTTCATATACATTTCTTTCTCAGGTGCAAAATAATTGTAACTTTTAATAGGGGAAATTGTTTTGCTTTGAGAGGATCAAGTTATTAGAGTTCTAATAGAAAAATTTGTATTGCTTCTTCGAGACTTTTTGTTCAAGATTAACAAAGGGATCAGTTTTTAATAGATCAAGATCATTCTGTGAAATTTAGTTTGTATATATTATAATATAGATAAAAGAAAAGTTTGGAAGGAATTGTATTCTTTTTTAAGTAATATTTTCGGTATGAAAAACGGTGTCGATATTATAGATTGAAAACGGAAAAAGCTTTTTTATGCCATCTTTGTTAAGTTATCTAGAGACTTTAAGTAGATGGAAATATCAGCAAAGTTATACACATCTGTTTTTAATATTCCAAGAACTGCAAGGAACTATATCCAATATTCGGCTTGCCGAAATATTAATATGTTTCAAATTATTATTGGTTTGTTTTTGAAAACTTGAAGTCATCGCAAAATATTTCAAATACAAATTCAATTTCCAATTATTATTTTATGTCTCTTTTTCAATGACGATGATGGAAAATTGAATGATGATTGAATATGAATATATAATGTACATATAATGAATACACATGAATATGACATTTGATTAATATATATATATATATATATATGATTATATATATGTATTTGTATATGGGGGAAATTGGTATTTTTTGCTTTGTATCGTTTTTTTTTGGTATATTTTTGTTTTGTTTGGTTAAATGCAAATTGTTGGTATATTTTTGTGTAGTGTAAAGTGTAAAGAGATTTGATAGATCATGCTGCTATATATAAATATTCGAACATAAATGCCAACATGCCAAAGCTTCTAATTTTACTTTACTTTACCCGATTAAAGGAGTGACGGATGACTCAGTTTTCAGTATTTAGGAAAAACAAAAAAGTAAAACTTGTTTTTTTTTTCTTAATCAAAGCAAAACAGAAATAAAATTTGTCGTCAATTCAATTAGAGGAAATATTTAAATATATATAAGTATAGAGAATGTATTGTAATAAAAAAGTTAGTTTCTCTCTCTTATTTTGCTTGTCTCCTTGTGCCTGGGGTAACCTACAATAGACATCCTTCTGTCCGCCACGCATATCGTCCGCACGTCTTCTCGATAGGGCCACACAAACCACACAAATACCAACGGCAACCACAACAACTGTGGCTATCAGTGGTACCATAAAGTTCAGATCCAACCACTCGGGCATCCAGGCGGGCAATGGTATACGGGCATGAACATTGCCATGACCCGTACCATCATCAAGTGGGGCAAGTGTGCCTAGATTCATTCATGTGCAACATGCAATTTAGGTGCAACATTCACAACATCAAACACAAATATTTTATATATTTATAGAGTTTTTTATGGTAGGAGAGATTGAGAGCAGGCAAAACAAAAAGAGTTGTTGTGTTTTTTGTGTGTGTTTGAGAGAGAGAATAATAGAACCAAAAAAGAGAAGGAGAGAGAGAGAGAAAAAAAAACGAAAAGAGATTTTCGTTAATTAGTTAATCTTATAGATACCTTTGTGATGATTGCCTTTGCTACGCAGTATACAAATAACAATTATGGCTATGATAATGACGAGCAGAGCTGCCACAACCGGCACAACTAAATTTAGATTCGAAAGGATAATGCGTATGGTGTCCTCGGCGCTTAATTCGGGTAAATCACGCGAAGGGGCGATAGTGCCTGTAAACAACAAATATAACAACAACAACAACCACAGTGTGTGTGTGTGTGTATGTTCACAGAGAGTGTGAATTACAAATACAGATGAGAGAAATGAGAGAGGTATCAGACAGAGAAATATAGATAAAGAGAGAGAGGAGAGAGAGAGAGAAAGAGGTTGAGATAGACAATTAGCAAGTGTAATCATCTGTTACTCGCCATACGCCACTCGTTACTCGCCCCTCGTCACTCGTTACTCGCTCTTCATTTGTACTTCACACATATACAAATACAGACAAGCAATAATTTAAACTTTTTGTTTTTTTCGTATTGAGTTCATAGAGAGAGAGAATTATGTAAATTTAAATTGTATATTTTACAAATGCTTTAAGAACTTTGTTTTTTTTTTTTTTTAGTTTTTGTTTTGTTTGTAAATATGAAAAACTAATTTAACTAGTTATTATTAAGTTGTAATTAATTTAAGTTATAATCATAGTAAAATATTTGTATCATCATCTTTAAATACGTTTTAAATGCAATTTGTTTTTTATTTTTTAGTATCTGCTTAAAAACTAATTCAAAACTGTTTGAACAACATTCCAAGAACGATATAGAGAAATATTTTGTTGGTCATGTCTCGTAAATTGAATTGAAATAAAACTAACTAACTTAGGTGGGAACTCAACTATACATTACATATAAGTATATATATATATATACTTGATGACATAACTGAATCTCAATTAAAAAGAATTTAAACAAAATGTTTGGCGTGTATTTTGTATAATGAATGTAAAGTAGAAAAGAAATAATTAATCACTCTGTATTGGTTCATCTTTATCATCTTCTCAGCTCTCTGGTTGATCACTTTTTTTTTTATATTTTTTATTATTATTTTTTTTTTTTTTTTTGGTTGTTGTAAATTGTCATAAAAGTTTGTTGTTGTGTTCTGCTGATGCCGGTGTCGCCGCTGCTGCTGCTGCTGCTGCTCGACTCATCAAAATTGAGTTTAATCAGTTTCGTACGTTATCAAAAAATTGAGCATTTTGCTATTTTTAATCAATGTTGAAAACAAAAATGTAATAAACAAAAAAATTAACTAAAAATTGAATTCTAAATTAATTTTGCTAAAATTATAATACAAATGACTGAAAGCAATCCTGATTCAAATACTGTGAATTGTGGGCGTGAATGTTAGTTAAGTGACTGCCAGATGGTTGTGGAAATTGTTGATATTTTATTGTTAATTAAATCGACTGGTAATAAGCTAGACGAAATTTTATACTTGTTAAGTCTAGTATAAATACTTTATCCAACATTGTTAATAAATAAATAATACTCCTTCCTATAAAATGTAAACTGGTTTATCATTTAAATAATTCTTTAATCTATGATCTACCTGTTATACTCATGAAGGAATTAGTTAATATATAAATATAATAAACAATCTGTGATCAGCCTCAATAAAAGATAATCATCTAAGTAATCATCTAATTCATAGCTTTCTAGAGTAAATTTTGAGCCAAGCTTGATATATAAATTTCATTCGGTAGAACCTCGGATTGTTTCGAGAATTGGGCAGATCGAAGGGATCCTATTTTTAATAGGAAAACTGGTTTATTTTGGAATGCATCTCAAATTAGGCTTTACCCTGCTTCGTTTCGAGAATTAGCCAGATTGAAAGGATCCTTTTTCTTAATAGGAATATTAAGAATACTTAATAAGTATCTCAAATTAGATTTTACCCTAATTTTTATGTTGAAGTAAACTATTTTGTTGTTAAAATATTATACATATGATATATCATTAATCCCTGATGTAAGATCCTTTCAAATTGTTCTATTATAAAGTGTCTGTCTTTTGTTTGTATGCATAGATATACAAATTGAGTATGCAATTCTATATTTAACTTTCCAAACGCTAGTAGCTCACATTAACATTGTTTTAATAAGATTTCATAACATTGTTCAAATGAGCTATACATTTATATAGCTTATTTGGAGAACCGATTAGATAGACTTTACAAAAAGGATATTATTGTATTTGTATTTCATGGATAAATGCTTGAACATTGTCTATATATACATTTAATAGTCGTTATACAGCAAAGATATACATAAAAGGTCTTAAAGATGTTGGCTTTAAGAGATCAAGTTTAGGAATCATTATATTGAATACATTGGGAATCAATTTTTGTACAATTTGTGGGAGCTTCTTAGTACATCCATATAATTTTTTGTATATGTATATGTACATATATTGATAGACTTATTATTCCGACAACATTGAAAACTTTATACAGGAATCATTCTTTGAATATATCAACATTTCCACCAATCACTTTCTGGGCCACAGAAAAACATTTTTAAATCAAAAAATAAATATGTAAAATCAAAAATAATATTGTGATCTAGAGCACTACAAACAGAGTTGGGTCTAAAAATCATAAACAATTAATATACAATTTAATGTGAAATGGTTGCTGAGTGGTAGTGGGTGACTATTTGTTAACTATATAATAATAGTTTTATCTTTTGTTTGTTAGCGCTTCAAATATATATTTAGTTTTTTTTTTTTTATTTTTTATTTGGGTGATGGGAGGGCGGGGGGTTTTGTGGGTACAAAAAACGTAAAAAACAAATTGCATTTACGTAATAAAAATGTTGAACACGTTTTGTTTTTTGGTTTTTTTTTTTTTACACTAGTTATAGTCAAGCTCCCTGCAATCAAAGTTCTGGCATTTTGAAACAATATTATCAAGCATAATCTAAAATATACAATTAAATACAAAATTAAAAATCATAAAAAACCTAAAAAAAAAAAAAATTTATAACTTTTAACTAGAATAATTTACAGTGCAATTTGTTACATTTGTCAACCAAATTAGAAAAATGAAAAGTTTCTAAAATTTGCTCATATTCATTTTGAATTTCAAGTTATTATTTCTGGTGATTGAAAAAAAGCAAAATCAACTCAGGTACGACTAGAATTAAATGCTTTGATTTGTTATTTGTATATGGGGGATAATGCCATTGAAATTTATCTGATAATGGTGCATTATCCAACGTAGTTCACGCGATATATATACAAAAGCAATATATTTTTTGTTGTTGTTGGGAAATTGGAAAACAGATAATAAATACCTCCGGTAACAGTCAAAGTGGCAAAATCGTATTCAGCAACAGTAAATCCAGCCGAATTATGGGCAGTGATACGTAGATTATACCAAGTGGCAGGTTCCAAATCGAGTACAACATAATTATTATCGGGCTTAACATTATTCGAGATTTGATTCCATTCAATTTGATCGCTAAGAATGAGAAAACGAGAAGAAACGTTAGTGGGGAGTTAAGAGGAAAAAGTGTCCAAGTGTCCATACCGCTTCTTGCTTTCCACAACAAAGTGAGACATGGGGCAACCACCATCTTTCCAGGCCTTGAAATGCAATGATACCGAATTGGAAGAAACTTCAATGAAACGTGGCTTCTCTGGCAATTTGGGTTTCTGTCCCTTGGTGCGAGTATTCAAGATATCGGAAGCTTCACCAGCTCCAATGCTAAAGGAAAGAAAAGAGAAGCAAATGAAATTCATTTGTAAAGAAATTATTTAGATGACCTCCACTCACTTGTTAAATCCAGTGGCATAGACCTGATAACGTGAACCGCATAGAAGACTTTCAATATTGTGCTTTTGCGAGTCCACAGATACCTCAGCTGTTTCCCATTCGCCAAATTCTGGTTTGTAGTGCAAAGTGTAACCATGGAGAGGAGCTGTATCACCTTCATGGGGCTTTAGTTTCACAGTCAAAGTGTCAGTAGTTGTGGCCGATAGAGTAACATGAGGCGATTGTGGTGGAGCCAATACAATTAGTTTATGGGTTATGGAATCTTTGGCAATTGAGTTCTCAGCATGGCATGAATAGTCGCCAGCATCTTGACGATTAACCGACTTGATCAACAGGGAGCCATCGGGCAGTAGACGCATACGATCATTGGCAGTGAATTCGACACCCTTGATCTTCCAGGTAATCTCCGGTTGTGGGGCTCCAACAGCTAGGCAAGGCATTTTGGCATCTTCCTTGAATGTGGCAGTGAATGTATCATCGAATGAGGCTATCTTTGCTGGCACCTGATCACTGGGCATGGCCACAATACTCTTTGATTGTTGTCCCTCGCCAATTGTAGTGCTGGCTGTGACCCAGAATTCATAAGGTTTGTTCTTTTCCAATTCGGTGGCTTCAAAGCTCATTTGATAGTGTGGGACCTTTTGGGTTTTAGTTTCGGTTTCGGCACCTTCAGCTTTCGAGTAGACAGTATATTGAGTGATGATGCCATTGGGTTGTGCTGGTGGACGCCAAGAGACCAAAATGGCAGCATTACCCATTACCAGAGCCTTGACATCGGTGGGGGCCTCAGGAACTGTGCGAGAAAAGTTTAAGAAATTGAATATTATGGATAACCCTATGCATAGTTAAGATAGATCTCACCATCGGGTTCAGTTTGGCAGTGAATTGGTACGCTGCGTACACCATCTCCTCCAGCTGTGGTGGCCAGAACTTGCATGGTATAATTGGTGTACTTCTTCAGGCCATGTAAAACAGTATCAGATGAGGCAGTCTTCTTGTAGTGTCGTTTAGTTTCATCTGAAAAAATAAAGGGTAAAATTAGGATATGATTCTTTCAATCATTTTATCATCTATTCCCTTTACTTACCATACCACTCATCACTGGAGGCATAGACAACCTTATAAGTCTTAATCACACCATTAGCCGACTCTAGTGGAGGACTAACCCAGCTAACCCTAATTGTCTGCGAGGTCAATGTGGTGCAGGCAGTATCGCTTGGTGGTTGACTAGGTGTTCCTTCAGCTGTGAACTGTTTCTCTTCTTCACTCAAAGGACCGGCTCCGATCTTATTGAATGCTTGAATGACAACCGAATATTGGGTATAGACACGCAGATTCTGTAATTCCAAATTATGTTCCTTGCCCTCTTCAGTGATGAAATTTATGGTCTCAAAGACATATGAGGAATTGGTATTCGATAGCTTATAGCCGACATAGTAGCCCAAGATTTCACCATTCCATTCGGAACGTGCTGGTGGCTTCCAGGTGACACGCATTGTGGTCTGATTGACGGGTTCAACTTTAATGTTTTGTGGTTTGCCAGAGGGAGCCTCCTCAGCGGTTATAATGGTGACTGCTTCCGAAGATTGTGATGTACCAATGGCATTCTCGGCAACAATACGAATATTATAGGTAGTGGCAGGGCTTAGTTTCTGGACTTGAGCTTCAGTAGTGTGTCCTGGGACCATTACACGATCAATTTCACTCCACGAGGCACGAGAACGTTTGAATTCAATGATGTATCGGTTCAGTGGGGAGTTTCCATCGTAGGGTTGGGCCCAGCTCAATTGCACAGAACGTCCGGACTTATCGAGTACTTTCAGGGCATAGGGCATTTCGGGTACTTCCTGAACAATCATATTGATGCTAGCATCATCCGAGCCAAAAGCATTTGTAGCCACACAAGTGAACAGAGCCGAATCTGAGCGTTCAGTACGTTTAATCGACAAACTTGACATTACTCCAGCTGAGAGAATCTCCTCGCGTATGGTATAACGATTATCATTCTTAGGGTCCAGTCGCATATTGTTCATGTTCCATAAGATGCCAATGGGTTTCTCGCCCTTAGCCTCACACTGCAGCACAGCAGGTTCGCCACGTCGTGCGGTCTGGTTGCGCAATTTCTCGGTGAATTCTGGTGGAGCCTGTACACTTATCATGATCACTGCCGATAGACCAGAGCCAATGCCATTGATAGCCTCGCATAGATAGTAGCCTTCATTTGTCTTTTGAATGTTGTCAATGTGCAAAGTTCCCTCCTCAACGCGGATATTATCGCTCTTCTTCAAGTCCTTGTACTCGCCAGGGGTGTCGCCTACGAGAAGAAAATTAAATTAATATTGTTTCAACTGAAATGGGAATATTTTCATATGCTTACCAACTGCTTTCTTCCAGGTCACTTGGGGTTTGGGGAAACCATCAGCTTTGCATTCAACTTTGGCATCTGATCCTTGGGCAAAGGCTTTATCGGTTGGCTCCAAAATCCATCTGGGTGGTACTGTTTATGCAGTTGATGATTGTGGGATTAAATATATAATATGTTAGTTGACTTGTTGCGTTTACTTTCTATATATATTTCTATAATCTGAAGCATGCGGTTGGGTTTTTTTCAAAGAGAAGCGGAACGGAACGGACTTGAAGCAAAGTGAAATGATTTTTTTAATAAAAAATATTTTTTTATTTTAACTATATAGCAAAAGAAGTTAAATTTGATTTATATATCATTTCAATTTGCTTTTCATAAAGGTGGAAATATTTTTAATCAGTTTTCAACAAGTTATACAAACTTGCCCATATAAGTAGGCAACATAAAATTTATCTCATTATCAAGCATACGCACTGTTGTACCATATAAAGTATTTAACATGTTTAGCAAGTATACGTCTTGTTGTACTTTTTTCAAGTATTTAGCGGTTGAAAAATATTTCCACCTTTTTTGCTTAAATATTAAATAAAATAAAAATATTTCCAACTACAACCAAATACATTTAAGCACATGAAAATAACGAAAATGTTAAAGGACAAATAATAGGAGGATTGTATAATTAAAGTAAAAGTTAATAAATCAAAATTTAAAATATGCATGCAATTTGTGCAAAACAAAGTTCTGTCTTGTGATCTTTTAAATATCAATTATTAAGATTTTTTTTACACTTTTTTGGTGTTTGTTTTGTTTCAATCAACAGACTTTGTTTTGTGCCTTAAGAGTTAGGTAAATTATAATTTACAATGAAAATGAAAGTTACGTAAAAGGGTTTAGGATAAGGTTAGGAAGGAAATACTTTTTGATTTGATGGACTGGACTGGACTGAACAGGACTCTGGACTGTGTTTCACAATTAATGAAAGCATACACAGACTCAGTTCCCTGTTTAAGGGGGAGCGTTAAGTCTGAGTTAATTTACGATTAGTAGACAATTGAAAGCGATCTTTTATTATTATTATTATTGTTGTTGTTGTTCTTGTTGTTTGCTGTTTGTAATTTGGTGGTTCATTCAGTGTTCTGAATTGGTTTTTCTTTTTTTAAGGAGCATGAGCCTGGTGAATTTTTGTTTTTGTAATAATTTACATTTGAAAATTAATAAATAACTAAAGAAATTTAAAATTATTATTTATACAAGTATTTTTGAGAAGCTCAAGCCAAGGTCAAGCTGTTGAGTCGTTTTTTTGTTTGGTAACAAAGTGCTTAGTACTGTGTGTGTTTGTGTTGGTGCTTTCTATGTTTGTGTGTGTGTGTGGGTGGGTGTGTGCGAATCTGAGCTGTTTTGCCATATAGGAACTTTTTCATTAAACTTTAGCATTGGTTAGGTCATGACTAACTTTTGCCCAGGGCAATAGAACAAAATTATTATATATATTTAGATATATATATATGTATGTATATATATACAGGAGCTGTAGACGTCGTATTATTTTGGTCCTAAAGAGCGAAAATGGATAAAAATTTCATAGCAAAAAGAGACAAAGAGAGAGAGAGAAAGATAAAGGACAAAATGTTTGGACAGAATTTCAGCCCATTCCCCGCCTTCCCTCATTTACCATTTACAGTTAGATTGGCTTTGCGTATGGCCACGCCTACTTCATTGCTTGCCCGACAACTATAATTGCCAGCATGTTTGGCCTGAACTTTGGTTATCAGCAACAGACTCGTATGCTCCCCCACTGTGGCCTGTGTTACTTCAGCTGGCTCAGCATTATCATCGTGTAGTTGCTGCCCATTAAGCCACCATTCAAATCGAATGGGCGTGGCACCTTTACTGGCTATGCATGTAAGTTGCACATAATCGTTGACATCGCACATGGTGGCGGAGAGTAAGAGGGCGGCAAGCTGAGGTGGTTCTTAAAATGTGGAAAATACTTGACAAAGTTTTTTTCTTCTGCTTGCTAATCTAAATAAGTTTGTTGCTCAAGTCTTTTGTTTGTGGGAAATTTAAAGGAAATGGTAAAGAAATCATAAACTATTTACTATAATATATATTCGTTTTTTTATATATTTTTGTATACCCTTTATTTTTAGTATGGACCAACGACTATTTAAACCTGCCGCATTACTGGCCACACATGTATAATTGCCCGAATCCCCAATGGTTGTCTGTCTTAGTGATAGAATCAATGTATATTCATCGATCTTATGGTAAATGGAACGCAACAGGGGCTGACCATCTTTCAGCCAATATATATCAATGGGTAAGTCTCCCGATGTGACCATGCACATAACCCGTACAGCTTGACCACCATTAACACCATTTGCATTAAAATGGAATTGATCGATTTGTGGTAACTCTGCATACACAGAAATGGATAAAGTGTGTTATAATACAAATTGATTCATGCTCTTTGCCAATAACAAAAAAAAACAAAACAAAACCAAACACCACAGGGTGAAGAGTGTGTAGAATACAAGAGAAAGAGAGAGAGAGAGAGAGAGGACATGTACATACACTAGTCTAGACTAGACCACTACCCAAATGAGAGATGCATTTCAAACAGAGAACAAACCCTTAACACTCAATTGGGTCTCGGTCATCGTTTGACCCGCCCGATTGGCACCCATGCAGGTATAAGTGCCCGCATGTTGACCCTGAACACTTTCAATGTTCAATGAACTGCTCCGACGACTGTGCATCATTATATTGATTCCGGATAAATCATTAGCCGGTTCACCATTATAATACCATGTTATATTAAAGGGAGCATCACCATGAACCACTGCACAGGTGAGTTGATAATAATCGCCCACATATAATGGCGAATTAATGGGTAATGGTGCTAATTTTGGTGGCACTTGAAAGGGAAATTAAAAATTTTTAAAAAAATAAATTAACAAAAAAAAAATAAAAAGTTAACCCCTGACTAAGTCTAAGATCTTTGGATATATGTATTTCCTAACCTAAATCAGCTCTTTGTAATATTACTTTTCTTCTGTTTGGTGCATTTTTCACAATTTTCAGTGCTCAATTAGTTTCAGGACATGCTCAAGTTTTTTTTTGGTGTATAGACAAGATCCTACTAAAAAGTGCCAACAGAACAGATACAGAGACAGAGATAGAGACAGACAGATATAGAGAGGCATGAGACAGATATATATATGGGTAGAACATGCAGCCAGCTTTAATTTTGATAGACTTTGATTTTCCGTTAGTAGCAGCAGCAGCGACATCAGCAACAAAGTTAAACTAACTCTATATCTATATAGATTATATATATCCTCGGCTAACCATAAACATTCAGTTGTGTTGTATATTGTTGCAAACCAGCCAAATTTTTGGCATGACACGTAAAATTGCCAGCATGTGATGCCTCAACGGCTTCAATGGTCAATACGCTGCCACGACGACCCACACGAGCTGTGGTTATGGCACTCAATTCATCGGGTATGGGTTGACCATTCAAGGTCCAATCGACTTGTAGGGGTAAATCACCTCCCGGCACTGAGCAATGAAGGGTTAAATATTGTCCCACCTGGGCGGGTCCCTCCTCAAAGGCAAAGGGTATGATGCGTGGTAAAACTGTGAGATTTATATATTTATATTGTGGATATTGATGGGATGAAAAACAATAAGTAAAAAAAAAAAAATGCGGTGCATATAAAACTAAGACTAAAAACAATTTAAACAATTTATCATTGCACCTATAACTTTTAATTGAGTGCTGTAGGTGGCCTTGCCGGCGGCATTCTCGCCATGGCAGCTGTAATTTCCTGCATGCCTGGCGGCAACACTCTCAATTGTCAGGACACTACTACGACGACCCATTTTCGCAATGAGTATATCCTGATCTTCATCATTGAACAAAGGTTGCTTATTAAAAGTCCAGCGTATGTTCAAGGGTAAATCTCCCTCGGTCAATGTGCACTGATAGGTTATATATTGACCCAAATGAGTGGGCTGATCACTGGTGGCAAAGGGAGTTATTTGGGGCAGGACTTTGGTAAAGGATAAACATAAAAACACAAAACCAAAGACAAGAGAAAAAGGGGGAGAGGAAAAAGGAGAAAACCATGAAATGAATGATCAACTAAGATACATAAGAGACACAACTTCTCCATTCTTTTAATCTACAAATAATCTATATGTATAGTATATATATATTATTTTTGATCCACCATTGACAATCAGAGCCGCTGTATATTCAACTGTTTGGGCTTTGTTACGTGCCCGGCATGTATAATTTCCAGCATTGTTGCCTTTAACCGAATCAATGGTCAACACATTGACCTTTTTGCCAAACATCGAAGTGCTCACTCCATGATATTCATTAATCGCATAATCATTGAATAGCCAATATATATCCACAGGAAGATCACCCTTTGATATGGTGCATTGTACCGTAACTGAATCACCAAAATTGGCTGGCTCATCGCCAAATTCAAAGGGTGTTATATGAGGAGGAACTTTTAAGTGATTCAAAAAAAAAAAAAGGAAAACACATTACAAACATCAAATAGATAAGGAATATATGCAAATATATATATATATATATATATATATTGGATATGCTTTCTTTTGGTACTTCCTCCGGGAAAGATAGGGAGCTGTTTCACGAAATATTTTTCTTTTTTTTTATATATATTTTCTGCTGTCCCCAATATTAATTAGAAATTTTTCTCTTATTCTCTTTTATGTATATATAAACAAAAAAAAATACATCAAATTACAAAAGCCAAGACATAAAAGCCAATTTACTATACTATAATGCCAATTGAATTGTATAAAGCCCAAAAGCAAGCATGCAATTCTCTTCTAACTATTCAAAGTGTGTGTGTGTGTGTGTATGTGATATGACATTGAAAAGGAATTCTTGATAAACTAAAGAAAATATACAACAAAATTATATATTAAATGTGCTTTACAGAAATATATATATATATATGATGAAACTCATTGTATGATTCTATTGATGTACCATTAACAATCAGTTGGGCTGTGTAGGCAGTTGAGGCCCAAAGATTTCGAGCTTTGCATGTATAATTGCCCACATGACGAGCACTCACAGCATCAATCATTAAGACACTCAAACGTTTGCCCATTTTTGATGTCGATATACCCGAATAATGATTGATGGGATAATCATTGAATAGCCATTCAATATCGAGTGGCAAATCGCCAGAACTAACCAAACAATTTATAGAAACGGAATCCTCAAAATTGGCAGGAACTTCACCAAAATCAAAATGGGCAATTTTTGGGGCAACTATGAGATCGAGAGAGAGAGCGGGTGTGTGGGTGTGTTGGGGGTAGGGTGAAATAATATAGAAAATTGATAAGAAATTACTTAAATACAATATATGTTTTATATATACTTCCAATAGTCTAACCATTAACTATTAGTTCAGTGGTGTAATTAACTGCATCAGCATGGTTCTTGGCCCTACAACTGTATTTGCCAGCATGACGAGCCTGGACACTATCTATACTCAACATGCTATTCCTTTTGCCACCTTTAACCACATTGATGCCCGAATAAGAGCTTATGCCATAATCATTGAATAACCATTCAATATCAATGGGTAGATCGCCAGTAGAAATAAGACAAGTAACCGAAACAGAATCCTCAACATTGGCCGGTTCATCGCCAAAATCGAATGGGGTTATCTTTGGGGGGACTTTGTAAAGGAAATTGAGGTTGTAAAAGAAAAATGTAATTACGAAAAATAAATTATATGAAGTTACTTATAAAATATGTCCAACCATTAACAATTAAAGCCGCTGAATATTCACTACTAGCAGCTTTATTCTTAGCCTTGCAACTGTAATTCCCCGCATGTCCCGCATGCACAGAATCTATGGTCAAAACACTGGTTCTTTTGCCTCCTCTAAGAACAGCAATGCCAGATGAGAAATTGATGGGTTCCCCATTGAACAACCATTCAATGTCAATAGGTAAATCCCCAGAAGAAACCAAACAATTCACAGAGACAGAATCTTCAAAATTTGCGGGTGCTTCACCAAAATCGAAGGGAGCTAGTTTGGGTGGAGCTGTAGAAGGATTATATTATAGGGGAAAAGGGGTGAAAATTAACAAAAACAATTCAAAAAATATATAAACTATATACTACAAATGGAAAAAATACCATTTAGTACCATTAACAATCAATTCGCTTGTATAATTAACAGCCGCCGCATGATTCTTGGCCCGACAACTATATTTGCCGGCATGTCTGGCATGTACATTATCTATAGTCAACATGCTTGTGCGTTTGCCACCTCTATAAACAGTCATGCCCGAGAATGAACTGATGCCAAAATCATTAAATAGCCATTCTATATCTATGGGTAGATCACCGCTTGAGATCAGGCAAGTAACCGAAACTGAATCCTCAACATTTGTGGGCTCTTCACCAAAATCAAAAGGTGTTATCTTGGGTGGAACTTGATGGGAAGGGAAACATCATTTGTAAAAATAAATTGAACTAAAGTTACAAGTGATAAACAAAGTTCTTAAATTTAAAATATGTTTAGTTAATATTTAAAGTGTACCATTAACAATTAATTCGCTTGTATAATTAACAGCTGCCGCATGATTCTTGGCCCGACAACTGTACTTGCCGGCATGTCTGGCATGTACATTATCTATAGTCAACATGCTTGTGCGTTTGCCACCTCGTAGTACAGTCATACCCGAATAGGAACTAATGCCATAATCATTAAATAGCCATTCTATATCTATGGGTAGATCACCGCTTGAGATGAGGCAGGTAACCGAAACTGAATCCTCAACATTTGTGGGCTCATCACCGAAGCTAAATGGTGTTATTTTGGGTGGAACTTGAAGGGATGGGAGGGAAATTAAACTCAAGTTACAAATGATAAATTTCTTAACTTAAAAATATATTTAGTCATTGTTTAAAGTGTACCATTAACAATTAAATCGCTTGTATAGTTAACAGCTGCTGCATGATTCTTGGCACGGCAACTGTACTTGCCGGCATGACGAGCCTGAACATTATCAATGCCCAGGACACTGCTGCGTTTACCTCCCTTAACAACCGTAATGCCCGAATAAGAACTAATGCCAAAATCATTGAATAACCATTCAATATCTATTGGTAGATCGCCACTTGATATAAGACAAGTCACTGATACAGAATCCTCAACATTTGTTGGCTCATCACCAAAATCGAATGGTGTTATTTTGGGTGGAACTTTTGGAGGGAACAACAAAAACAAATAAAAAGTTAAATAAACAACATAAAAATACTTTTCTTAAATTAGTATTATTTAGTTTTATAAAAAATACCATTAACAATCAATTCGGTTGTATGATTAACAGCTGCCGCTAGATTCTTGGCCCGACATGTATAGTTCCCCACATGTCTGGCATGAACATTATCAATGCTCAGCACACTATTCCTTTTGCCACCTTTTACAACCATAATACCCGAATAGGAGCTAATGCCATAGTCATTGAATAACCATTCAATATCAATGGGTAGATCGCCAGTCGATATCAGACAAGTAACCGAAACAGAATCCTCAACATTTGCCGGTTCATCGCCAAAGCTAAATGGCGTTATTTTTGGAGGAACTTTGAAAAGTTTTCAGGGAAAAAGGTTTAGGATAAATAATAAACATTTAAGTAAAATAAGAAAATATACAGTTCTATATCTAAGAAATCGATATATATATTGTTTAGTAACCATTGACAATCAGAGCCGCAGAATATTCACTACTGGCCGCCTTGTTCTTGGCCTTGCAGCTGTAGTTCCCCGCATGTCCCGCATGCACAGAATCTATGGTCAAAAGACTTGTTCTCTTGCCACCCCTGACCACAGCAATGCCAGATGAGAAATTAATAGGTTCTCCATTAAATAACCATTCAATTTCAATGGGTAAATCGCCAGAGGTAATCAAACAATTAACAGAGACAGAATCCTCAAAATTGGCTGGGACTTGACCAAAATCAAAGGGAGCTATTTTGGGTGGAGCTAGGAATAAAACAGGATCAATTAGGAATGGAGTCAACTAAAAACATAACAAGAAAAATATAATATTTATATGTATAGAACAATCACTTCAACTCTCCCCCCGCTTTAGTACCATTCACAATTAGTTGAGCTGTATATTCCGCCGAATCTGCGTCATTTCTCGCCTTGCATGTATAATTCCCAGCATGACCAGCATGTACCGAATCAATGGTCAATATGCTGGCCTTTTTACCACCTTTAACTATTGAGACTCCTGTATAGGCATTGACATGCTCTCCATTGAATAACCATGTGATATCCATGGGTAAATCACCCAAATAGATGAGACAATTAACTGAGACGGATTCTTCAAAATTGATGGCATGATCACCAAAATCAAAGTGGGCAATTTTTGGAGGAACTTTTCATGGGATATAGAAATGATAAAGAGTGAGAGAGAGATAAGAACTTAAAAGTAATTATATATGTAGTTAAATCGGTTTTATAGCATGCGTTTTATTCTTATACCATTAACCACCAATTCGGCGGTGTAATTAACCGAAGTGGCTCGATTCACTGCCACACAAGTATAATTTCCAGCATGATGATCCCGCACTATATCAATGGATAGGGCACTGATCTTTTTACCCAATTTAACCATAGATACATCATAGACATTCTCGCTGATTTCACGACCATTAAAGAGCCAGGCAAAACTGACGGGAAAATCACCAGAAGTAACCAAACATTGTACACTTGCCGATTCGCCAAAATTTGAGGGATCTTCACCAAAGTTGAAAGGGGATATCTTGGGTGCCACTATATAGAGGGAATGTAGCAAGAGGAGGGGGTGGAAGGATAAACGAAAAATGTAAAAAACAAAAACATATTTAAATAACTGTAGTAATAGAAATTTGTTTTGTTTAATAACCATTAACTTTCAATTCGGCCGTGTGGTTAACACGTCCTGCACGATTCTCGGCTATGCAGGAATAATTGCCAGCATGTTTGGCCGAAACCGCTTCGATGGTCAATTCATTAATACGCTTGCCACGTTTTGTGGTCAATATCTCGAGATAATCCTCAAAGGGTTTATCATTCAATGTCCAGGTAATATTAACAGGTAAATCTCCACCCGATATAGTACATTGAACATTGACAAATTCACCATAGCTCATGGACTCCTCACCAAATGAGAAAGGACTGATTTTGGGTGGGGCTAGTTTTTGGGGGATGTTATAAATTAAAATCAATAAGTAAATAAACTATAGATAAGTGTATATATATCGTAAAGTATAGATATCTTTTTCGATCTACCATTGACTATCAATTGTGCTGTATGGGCAGTTACTCCTGCCTTATTCTGGGCATGGCAGGAATAATGACCCGCATGATGAGCAGCAACCGATTCGATTGATAAAACGTTTATACGTTTACCAATACGTGAAAATGATATATCATGATAACTATCGATTGTGGCATTATTCAATAGCCAGGTAACATTTATAGGTAAATCCCCGCCCAATATGGTGCATTGTACCGATGCAGGTTCTCCATAATTCAGGGGCTCTTCACCAAACTCAAAGGGGGCAATTTTGGGTGCCACTGGACAGAAACAGAACAAGGTTATATAAGTAGTATCAATGCAATGGATAGTTAGATTAATTAGTATCAACTTTTGATATAAGTTAAAGCAAATCATTCACCATTCACCCTTATATAACTATAGAATCTAAATACTATATTCGGTGTACCATTCACTGTAAGATCAACACTGTAGCTGGTCGTTCCCGCCTCATTGCTGGCTATGCAAGTATAACGACCTGTATGGGCTGGACTAGCATTTGGTATGGACAACATGCTCGTCTTACTACTTATGCGATTCGTACGCATCTGTGGCTGGAACTGATCATAGCCCAATTTCTCATAGTCACTTGGACTACGCTCAAAGCTCCAATGTACCCTAATGGGACGATCGCCCTTTTGGATTTGACAAAACAAATCAATCGAATCGTTCATATTGATCACATCATCAAAGGCAAAGGGCACAATTTGGGGTAATACTGTAGGGAAGTTGTATGTGTGTGTTTGTGTGGGTGTGTGTATTGGGTTGGTAAAAGAAAATTCAATAAATTAAATGAAAATATAAACTACTAAAACTACAATTATATAGTGTCATATTGAGTCACCGTTGACTTTCAGTTCGGCACTAAAGCTACTCTCGCCAGCTAGATTCCGTGCCAAACATGTATAAACCCCACGATGTTCCGCTGCTATATAATCAATATTCAAAGTGCTCGATTTGCTAGACATACGTCCTATAACCACATCAAAGTCTCCCGTGTTCAATGTATGATTATTCAATACCCATGTTATATTGATTGGTAAATCTCCCTTGATCACTGTACACTGTATGCCAGCTGTTTCACCCGAATTCGAGGCTTCATCACCAAAATCAAAGGGTCGAATTTGTGGGGGCACTGATTAGGGATTATAAAAAGGATCAGAAGGTAGTTAGATAACACAAAACTAATTAACAAATAAAAAACAAAAGCTATCTAAACATAAGGTAAGGTATAGGTAATAATTCCATTCATATAAATAGATTCTTTTATGTATTAACCATTCACAATCAATTCGGCACTTTGTTCGGAGCTACCCGCCGCATTTGTGGCTATGCATTTGAATAATCCACGATGATGTCCATTGATTGAATCGATGCTTAAGGAACTCAACTTTGGTGACATTTTTATTATGCGTATGCCAACATTCTCATTCGTTATTGGTTGTCCATTCAGAGTCCAGTGGAGTTGGAGTGGTGTATCACCCTTAAAGACCATGCACTGTACGGCCGTACTATCGCCATAATTAGAGGGTTCATCACCAAATACAAAGGGCATTACTTGAGGGGGAACTAAAGACACAAGAAACTTTATTCAATCTGAAACCTTCTACTAATTTTTAATTCAGCCTGAGTATTTTGCAATTGAGCACAAGTTTTAAGTGCATTCAGCTAAAGTTTTCATATTTTTCAACACTTGAACTTCATTTAAGAACTGGTACTATGATATATTTATCTGCTTTCAATCTGACATCTTAGTTAAAGAACTCTAGCCAATTGCAGGGTCCTATTTTTTCTGCTCCTTTATGACAAAACAACTCGGAAATTTGATTTTTAAGCACTTTGTTTCACTACTTAGCTTGTGATCCAACAAACACACTAAACACCAAATACAATCGCAAACCATAGGTATTTAAGCGTGCTTTTTATATAGATTAATTGCATAATAATAAAAACTAAAGAGATTCTTTTCAAAAAAACACAAACCATTTACTTGTAATTCAGCTACATATTCACTAGTTCCAGCCTCATTTGTGGCAATGCATTTGTATACACCGCGATGGAAACCGCTAAGTGAATCAATATTCAATGAACTAGTTCGTTTATTCAGTCGCACGAGACTGAAACCGTTTTCACCATTTATAATGGGAGCTGAATTAAGGGACCAGCGTATTTCCAAAGGTAAATCACCCTTGGGTACAACACAATTTGCACTGGCAATGTCACCCACATCGGCGGCATCCTCGCCGAAAATGAAGGGCAACACTTGGGGTGGCACTTTTGTTGATAAAGGAGTATTATTTACAAAGGGAAGGATTGTTTGATTAATAAATCATAATAATAATTAGACTACAACATAATATTATACACCTATTTAAAATAACATCTCATTATGATGATCACCATTAACATGAAGTTCAGCGCTGTATTCAGCACTACCCGCTCTATTGCTGGCTATACACTTATATAGACCACGATGACGAGCCTCCAGTGCATCAATGCTCAAAGAACTAGTGCGGGGATTTAGACGCGACAGGGAGAAGCCGTGTTCGCCTGTGATAATCGGTGCCGAATTCAGAGTCCAGCGTATTTCCATGGGTAAATCACCCTTGGGTATCATACAGAAAACACCAGCTATTTCACCCGTATTAGCGGCTTCCGAACCGAAATCAAAGGGTTGGATTTGTGGGGGCACTTTTGTTGGGATTTGGGCAAATGAAAATCAAATTCAAAAATTAAGTAAACTTAAAATATAACTAACAATAAGTTTTACATGTTGTTTGTCGGTATGGTAAAGCACAAACCATTCACTTCTAGACTGGCTATATATTCAGCATAACCTGCTGAATTGTTGGCTATGCATTTGTAAGTACCCCGATGAGCTGCCTCTAGGGAGTCTATGTTCAAGGAACTAGTTCTTTTGTTTAAACGCACAATGGTAAAGCCTAGTTCACCGGTAACAATCAGTGCTGAATTGATAGTCCAATAGATATCTAGCGGTAAATCACCTTTGGGTACTACACAGTTGACACTTGCTACCTCACCGCGGTTCAAAGGTTCGTCACCAAAGTCAAAGGGACTTATCTGTGGAACCACTGTTTAGAGAGAAATTCGAATATAATACAATTCAGCTCACATTCACCACTTATTGCGCACTTATTCAGCTATTAAGCACATAACTCCCGACATGAACCACAACATTGTTAGTATATAGAATAGCTCAGAGAGAAGAGTAGATGTAAATGTAGCAAAATCTTGGGATATCCACCCACCATTAACTTGTAGTTCCGACTTATAGGCAGCTCGACCTGCCCGATTTTGTGCTATGCAACTATAAACCCCACGATGTTTCGCCTCCAAGGCATCGACACTCAAGTAACTAGTGCGACCATTCAACTGGATGATCATAAAACCATCTACACCCGTTGCTATAGGTGCTTCATTCAGGGTCCACTGTATTTCCAAGGGTAAGTCACCCTTGAGGACCACACAAGTTATACTTAAAACGTCGCCCATGTTAAGGACTTCACTGCCAAAGTGAAAAGGTGAAACATGTGGTGGTACTAGATGGAAGGGTAAAGTGTTAAAATAATAATAATCACAGAAAACAAAAGTATATAAAGGACTACTCTAAGGATTGTAACCCCCCATTATACCATTCACTTTTAACTCGGATGTGGTGAAACTGGAACCAGCTAGATTTTCGGCAATACATTTGAAGACCCCACGATGATATTCCTCAACGGCTGCTATACTCAACACACTTGTCCTTGGTGATAGTTTCATTATGGTGATACCTTCTTCACCATTAATAATGGGTCGTAGATTTAAGGTCCATTTAATAGTCATGGGTATATCACCCTTCTGAACCATACACTGTACTCCGGCATTTTCGCCAGTATTCACGGGATCGTCGCCAAATGAAAATGGTGCAATTGAAGGCGGCACTAGCAAGGGAATGTGAGTGAAGGATGAAAAGGTATAGAAACTAAAGATATAAACTATGAAAAAACGAAAAGTTGCATTTAAAAAGTGCAAAGAATTTATGTCTTAACCATTGACAGCTAAAATGGCCGATTGCCTTGTCTCTCCAGCGTTATTGGTGGCCACACAGGAGTAGTTGCCCGCATGACGAGCTCTCACTGATTCAATGCTTAGTACGCTAATTCGTTGGCTATTACGAGTGACTATTAAACCATCGTTGGTATAGATGCGTCCGCCATTCTTAGTCCAGGCAATATCGAGTGGGAGATCACCCCTATTGACCGTACAATAGGCAGAGACCATGTCGAGTTCATTGATGATATCCTGCCCAAAGTCAAAAGGCAGTACTTGGGGTAGGACTAAGGTTTCGGGTTGTGGGTTTTGAAAGTAACAAACAAAAGCAAAACACAAAATGAATTCGTTGTATTAGTAAGAAGAAGATTAACCATTGACTCTTAAGATGGCCCAGTGCCTAGTCTCTCCTGCATTATTGGTGGCCACACAGGAATAATTTCCAGCATGACGAGCTCTTACAGATTCAATGCTCAAGACACTCATACGAGTGCTCGTTTTGGTGACCACAATGCCATCGTTGGTATAGACACGACCTCCATTCTTAGTCCAGGCAACATCGATGGGTAAATCACCCTTATTAACAGTGCACGAGGCAGAGACCATATCCAGTTCATTGACGCTATCCTCACCAAAATCAAAGGGTACAATTTGGGGTAGGACTTGGGATATGGAGTAAATTTATGTAAGAAATGAAAACCAAATCAAAAACCACTTCTTAGTATATCGAAAAAGAGATTAACCATTGACTCTTAAAATGGCCGATTGTCTAGTCTCTCCCGCATTATTGGTGGCGACACAGGAATAGTTGCCCGCATGACGAGCTCTTACTGATTCGATGCTTAGGACGCTTAAACGTTGACTATTTCGTGTAACTATCAAACCGTCGTTAGTATAAAGACGCCCACCGTTCTTAGTCCAATAGATGTCCACGGGTAAATCACCCTTATTAACCGTACACGAGGCAGAGACCATGTCCAATTCATTGACACTCTCCTCGCCAAAGTCAAACGGCACTATCTGAGGCAGAACTTTTGGATAAGGAAAGGGTTTTTTTTTATTTCTGGTTAAACAAATGAAAAAGACTAACTAATGTGGATCACTAAGTGGGATAAACTATGAAGACTCTGAATCACCATTAACACGCAATTCCGCCGTATGATAGACAATCCCAGCCAGATTTCGTGCCACGCACGTATAATTTGCTCTATGACGAGCGTGTACCGACTCTATGCTCAGCATGCTGATACGCTGTGTTGTCTTTGTGATTAGGATGCCATCATTGGACATTAAACGACCCACCCCAGTTGTTGGATCTGGCGCCGTAGTCCAATACAGCTCAAGGGGTGTATCACCTTTATTCACTGTACATGTGGCCGAGACCATGTCATTCATATTAATGGTCTCCTCACCGAAATCAAAGGGTACAATCTGTGGTGGAACTTCTCAGAGAGAGATATGGAAATGGATAACAAAATGTTAAGCCAGCGACCAACGTTGAAGGAAGTTGTGGTATCTCCAGTGGCTGAAAACCCGCCCCATAAAAGAGTATGTTTTGCTTTGGGAAGCTTTTCCCACAATTCTTCAACTTACCCATGACTTGAACTTCGAGTGAGCCGCGTGCCGAGTATCCTTCTTGATTTTTAGCCACACAGGTGTAGGTAGCCTGATCTGAATTTCGTTCCACATTCTCAATGATCAGTGTGCCATTGGGGAAGACCTTCTGCTTGCGATTGATGGGCAATGCACGATTATCTATGGAAAGATTAAATATTAATCCTTTTCAATTATTCATTGGTAATCTCTTTCTTTACTTACCACGCTCCCACACTATGGAATCAATGGGATATCCAGCTACTGGACAAGTTACTATCAAAGTTTCTCCGGCTACAATTGCTTTCTTTTCCATTTGACGTATGTAGGGCAAACCGTAGACATTCAATTTAGCCGAATGATCAGCCACACCCACTTTACTCTTGGCAATGCACTTGTACAGACCACCATCATTGGCATGAACCGATGTTATATTCAAATAGGAAACCACATCTCCATTAACTGTTACATATTGGCCCACTTGATACCGATCATTGTTGGCGATTTTCTTGCCATCGAGTTCCCAGGAGATTTCTGGTGTTGGATTTCCGCCAGCAACACACTTTAAGAATACACTTGGTCCCGGTTCCATTGTCTCTTCTTGGAATGCCTGACGTATCACTGGTGGATCGAAACGTCCTCCCAACTTTAGTTCGGCACTGGCTTCTGCAGATTCCTGATCGTTGCGCACAAAACACTGATACATTCCCTTATCCTCTTTCTTGACGGATTCAATACGTAGCACCGGTTCGCTATGGCCAATTGCCTTTCCATCCTTCATCCAGCTAACAGTTTTGATCGGATTACCAGTGTACTGGCAGGTAAAGACAGCAGGACGTCCAAAATCAACAGTCTGTGTGGGTGGATCAATCTTCGCCGAGAGTGGAGCAGTGACAGTCAGGACAGTTTCAACACTTTCGCCACCAACAGAGTTATTCACAACGCACAAATATTTGCCAGAGTCGTCGACGACAGCATCCTTGATAATCAGAGTGCCAGAAACCTGTTTGACGCGATCATTGAGTACAACAGCCTGTTTACGAGTGGTTCCTTCAATGAATTTGTACCATCTGGAAACGGAGAGACATATGTGAGTCGAGGATTCTAGCTGACTTAGTTGTAACTGGTGGAAAAAAGTGGGCACAAAATGCACAAAGCCGAATTCCTGGAGACCTTTGACTTTACTTACCGTTCCAATATTAAGCTGACAGTGACTTTGGGCCTACTTACCCTTTCATCTTTCATTTTGTGCCACACTTTTTGGGGTATTCAAAGGGAGAAAATGATTTTCCTAACAGAAAACCTGAGCAACCTAAGCAGAAAAGGGTAAACCTAATTCACAAAAGGGACAAGACTCAAGGGATCTAACTTCTTTCCTACCTAAAAACTGGCATTGGATAAGCCTGACCCTGGCATAGTATGGAAAAACTATGACCCATCTTTTGAGTCTGTTCCTGCAAGCGATCCCCCGATATGGTAGGGCCTACACTTCCAATTGGTTCTGCAATAAATGGATCCATGTAATCGAAAGTCTTTTCTATCCTTTCAACAAGGAAACTGCCTGAAGTGATTAGTTTTAGAATAACCATTACCTAAATACAGGTGTAGGATAAGATTGGCCCAAACACAATATGGCCAAATTAGTGCTAGATGTTCTGGTCATTTCTTGTAGACGACCACCAGATATTTTAGGACCAACGCTACCCACAGGTTCTGTAAAGAATCAAACGTAAAACTAACCTTAGAATGGGCACAGGAAATGCCTGAGCCTGACATAACAAAGCAAAACTAGTTGAGATCTCTTTGACAAATGTGAAACTCTTTGATTCACCAGAGAAAGTTGGAGCCTTGGCGCCCACAGGTTCTACAAGATCAAAAGGAATAAACTTAAAATGGGATCACTACCTTATCAATGGCACTGGATAGGCCTGAGCTTGACAGAGCAAGGCAAAACTTTGCCGAAGATAACGCACAAATGTGTAGCTTTTCATATCGGAAGCAAAAGTAGGACCTTTGGCACTTACAGGCTCTAAAAATAATATAGAAAGGACGATAAGTCAAATGTAAAGGACATAGTAAAGCTAAAACCAAGAACCAGTTGGCAGAGTTACCTATAAAAGGGTACGGGATAAGATTGGGCTGGACATTGTATAGCTATAGTGCCCATCATTCCAATGCTATCATGACTAAATTCATCTTTCTTATTGACCTTGGGGGCCACGCTACCCACGGGTTCTGGAAAAATAATTAAATTTGATCGAAAGAGTGCCTAAATTGTTGGGTTTTTACCTAAAAAAGGGCACTGGATATGCTTGAGCCTGACAAAGTAGTACAATATCACTCGAACTATGACCGAGTAGACTGGAAATTTTTGAAACACTAGCAAAAGTTGGAGCTTTAGCTCCTACGGGCTCTGAAATTTGTATAAAACAGTCAGATATACATATGTAGATATATAGAAATCTGCCTTAATTAACTACCTCATAGCTGGGACTGGATAAGCCTGAGCCTGACAAAGCAAAGCAAAACTTTGACCCACATCGCGAGTATAGGAAAATGAATTGGAATCAGTAGAGAAGGTGGGAGCTCTAGCCCCAATGGGTTCTGTGAAATGGTAAATTCAAAATAATTTCAGATAATAAAGAAAAACTGCCTGAGTAGCTACCTTTTAAAGGGTACTGGATAAGCCTGAGCCTGACACAATAAAGCAAAGCTATGACCCACCGCACGGGCATAGGAAAAGCTATTATAATCAGTGGAAAAGGTGGGAGCTCTGGCTCCAATGGGTTCTGTGAAAATTATAACATTTAAATTTAAACAAATTATTGAAAACTACTGACACACTTGCCTCATAAAGGGCACAGGATAGGCTTGAGCCAGACACAGCAGAGCAAAACTTGCATTAATAGAACGTTCAAAAATGCTGCCCTTGGAATCACTGGAAAATGTTGGAGCCCTGGCACCAATTGGCTCTATAGGAAAAAACAATAATAACACTTTAACTTTATAAAAAGACTCTTAAAAGTTACATAGAAGCAGAACCAGTTGGTCTAGTGTTAGTCCTAAGAAAGAAAAAATGGGACATTACCTAAAGAAGGGCACGGGATAGGCCTGAGCTTGACACAGCATGGCAAAGGTGGCAAAAAGGTCAACATTTTGTTGAAACGTTTGCACACCTGAAGGCACAGCAGGAGCTTTGGAACCAATGGGTTCTACAATATAGGAGAGAAAGGATATTTTTTAGATCTAAAAGGAACTGCCTGAAATGTGGTTCTTTACCTAATGAAGGGCACTGGATACGCTTGAGCTTGACATAGTAAAGCAAAATCAGAACCCTTTGACTTTTGCACCTCAATTAGCTTGTATTCAAGTGAAAATGTGGGAGCTTTGGCGCCAACAGGTTCTACAAAGAAAAAATTGCAAGTAATTCTCTATATCTCTTTCTCTCTCTCTCTGGTGAGTTGACCCACTGAAACTGCTTGAATGTGTGACTAGACTTGTGAACTTCCTACAACTTTGAACGTGACCTTTTGGCCACGAACCTGACCTAGTTTTCCCATTAAAAAAAAGTCATTGCAAACTTGGCGCCTTACTTAAATGCATATTTCATTACGGTAGGGGGTCAATGTTAAAGACCTTGGGGTTAAACTCGTAGACATGCGCAGCAAAAGCAGCAGCAAGCATCTGGGCAAGCAACAAGTAGAGGTCGCGACGACAATGGCGACGACCTTAAGCCCAAAAACTGGGCCAAGTTGCCGGCCGCTCTTTGCATTTGACCCACTAACGTGTCTGCCATTCATAAGACTTGTGTGTGAGCGAGATGAATGCCATCCACAAATATTTACGTAGGGGAACTTGTTTTGGGAAATTTCATGTGGAATGCAAACATGCGCAGTGAAGTCGAGAGAGAGAATGTGTGGAACCAGCTGTTTATTGTAGGGGAAATTTTGTGAAGGAGTGTGAGTGATGATGAGGGGAGAGTTTTGTTTACAAAACGACTCTCACACACGCACACATACACAAAGCATTGCACGCTCTCACACAGATACACACACTCTCACAGCCGGACACACATTCTCACATGAATACACACACTCACATTTTTGGCTTTATCGCATTTTTTTTACGATTTGTTTACTTAGCTTACTTTAAATGTGTGTTTTGGTTTTTGCTTTGCTTTGCGCGCGCATTTTTATGAATGAATTCAATGTAAGGGAGGGGGGGAGGGATACCCTACCCCTACCCCCTATCAGTAAAGTAGCGGGTTAAAGTTCACATTAAATGGGAATGAATCAGCTATGGCTAACCTGCTAATGGGGACCGGATATGCCTGAGCTGGACATAGTAGAACAATGTCCATCCCTAGATGCCTCTCAATACCTGACCATTTCGTGTCCACCGATAAAGTGGGGGCCTTGGCGGAAATGGGTTCTAGACGAAAAAGAAGAAGAAGGGGGCAAAGAACAAAACATGAATCATTCTACATTTTGGAATTCTTAACCCTGCTTGAATGTTGGCATACCGAAAACTTGGAGCTGGATAACCTTGTGCGGGACATAAAAGAGATAAATCTGTCCCTCTAATGATTTCAAAGGGTTTACTCATTATCGAAGGAATACGCGGAGCAGTACTGGAAACGGGTTCTAAGAATCACAGAATGAAATTTAAATATACATATATGAAAACTGTCTGAATTTGATATCTAACCGAAATGCCGGCACAGGATAAGCTTGAGCAGGACAAAAGAGAGCTAAATTTGTATCCCTCATGCGTTCAATCCAAGAACGTTTAATATCATTGGAAAGCAACGTGGGAGCCTTTCCTCCCACTGGTTCTAGAAAATGGAATAGACAGAGTGGTAAATTGCCTGTCCTGCCTGAATGTTGTTTCGGCTTACCGAAAACTAGGAGCCGGATACCCTTGAGCGGGGCAAAGCAATGAAATTGAATGTTCCTGTTGCAGTTCAAGAGGCTTTTGTACTAGAGCTGGAGTTCTAGGAGCAGTACTTGAAATGGGTTCTGTAAATTGTTTAGAGATATACAACATTAAATTCATAGACCTAGATAAATTGATAGCCTGATGTTAGTTGAGGGTTTTAAACCTACACACCTAAAACTGGGAGCTGGATAACCCTGAGCTGGACAGAGTATAGCTGTTGTCATATGATAATCCACAATGTTTGGCTTATAGGTCAAGGCATTTATTTTGGGTGGACTACTGGAAATGGGCTCTGCAAAAGTTTCAAAAGTCATAGGGGAAATTGAAAACGTATGGCCCAAATGTTGGTTAATCTACCATTACCTAAAACTAGGAGCTGGATAACCCTGAGCTGGACATAATATAGAAATACTTGAATGACTGGATACCACCAAAGGACGAGATTGTAAAGGTGGAACTTTTGGAGCGGTACTAGAAACGGGTTCTGTAAACAAATCGTAATCAAACATAATTTTTTGAAAGAAAGAAACGTTGAAAACTGTCTGAATCTAAGGAAATTTACCTAAAAATGGGTACTGGATAACCCTGAGCGGGACATAGAATGGCCAAAGTACTAGAACCAGCATAGGTTTTCATATCAAACTTGGCCAGTGAGACAACTTTTGGCACAGTACTGCTAATGGGCTCTAGGAGTGGATAAAGTTTTATTTAAATAATTTTCCCCCCTCATTACGAATATCTGTCTGAATGTTGGCAAGAGCTTACCGAAAAGCAGGCACTGGATAACCCTGAGCTGGACACATAATGGCCACAATACCCTCTAAGCGAACATACTCAATGTTTGTTTTCTGTATTAAAGCCACTCTAGGAGCAGCTCCACTAATGGGTTCTGGAATTTAAGGAGAACTCTTATCAATATCTCCAAATTCTTTACGAAAAATACAAAACTGTCTGAATGTTGTTACCTAAAAAAGGGAACTGGAAAGGCCTGAGCGGGGCACAGTAAAGTCACACTACCAGCAAAAGCTATATCCACATTACGTGTCTTATCGCCCGAGGTTAGACGAGGACCCACACTGCCCACGGGCTCTACAATATAATTATTGAAGTACTGTTGATTACTTTCAATTACTGCCTGAATGTTGTGCAAATTTTATTACCTAAAGAAGGGCATTGGGTATGCTTGACCAGGACAAAAGAGTGTAAAACTTGAAGACAATTCAGCTTCGGCATTTTTTAAACGATTTTCAACACTAATTTTTGGAGCAACACTTCCCACGGGTTCTAGAAAAAGTAATTAAAATCAAAGAAGATTAGGAAAACTGCCTGAATAATACCTAAATGATGGCACTGGATAGGATTGTGCTGGACAAAAGAGCGTAAAAGTCGTATTCAATTGGGCACCGGCGTCTTTAAGACGTTCACCAACACTAATTTTAGGTCCCACACTACCCACAGGCTCTAAAATGGAAAACATTTCAAATAATTAGTAAACTGAAAACTGCCCACCTAAATGCTGGCACTGGATAAGATTGTGCTGGACAAAATATGCTTATGTCTCCATTTAAGGGTACTTCAGCATCCTTTCTACGTTCACCAATACTAATTTTGGGTGGCACACTGCCCACTGGCTCTACAAGTTGGGAAAGTAGAGAAAAGTTTTGCAAGCAAATAAATAAATATTGAAAACTGCCTAAACTTGTTGTTGCGGCTGGAGGGGGGGATGGGTCTTAAATCGAGAACAATGCAGCCAACTTTCAGGTAAAGAAGGCCGGAAAGAGTTGCATGACAATGTCCAAAACAATGAATGGGTTAAATCAAGCGTCAGGCAAAGCTAATTACAGTTTTCAGGCAATGATGCTTGAACTGGGCTTAATCACGCCCCATTTGTAATTTGGAAGAGAATGTTTTCAGCACAATTAGTTGTTGTTACCTATAAGCTGGCATTGGATACGACTGGGCGGGGCAGAGTAGAGCGAAAGAGTTTTCCGCTTTGGCTAGGAAAATGCCAGCCTTGTCTTTAATTTCAACTTTTGGTGGAACACTACCTACGGGTTCTGCAATTGCCGAGAAAGTTCCAAGTTATAAATGAACACTACAAACTGAAAACTGCCTTATGTTGGACTAATTTACCTAAAGGCTGGCATGGGATAACCCTGAGCTGGACAGAGTAAACTTAGCGAGTGATTCAACTTGATTATGGCTATTTTCACTTTGTCATTGATATCAACTTTGGGAGCCACAGAGCCAACGGGTTCTACAATATTAACGATAGATTCAATTACAGTCGAAAACTGCCTAAATGTTGTTTGTTCTCACCTAAATGCTGGCATAGGATAACCCTGAGCAGGACATAAAATACTCAAAGATGAGTTGGAAAATTTTGAAGAGAACTTTAGTTTATCATTCATATCGACTTTAGGAGCCACAGAGCCCACGGGTTCTAAATAAAATATGGAAAAAGGATATATTTGTAGAATGTTACAAACTGCCTCTTACCTAAATGCTGGCATTGGATAACCCTGAGCAGGACATATTAAACTTAATGATTGCCCATGCTTTATTTGAGATATGGCTACTTTATTTATCAGGTCAACTTTTGGGCCCACAGAGCCAATAGGTTCTAAAGAAAATATGGCAAAGAAAAAAGGAATCAATGAAAAAGAATTATATAAATATATACCTAAATGCTGGCATAGGATAACCTTGAGCCTTGCAAAACAAATTCAAAGAACTATTTGATTTCTTAATGGCAAAATCCATTTTATCATGCATATCAACTTTGGGAGCCACTGAGCCGACAGGTTCTGTAAACAAATCAACCGATAATCTTCTATAGCTATTCTATCTATGGGAAAACTGCTTGAATTTGGATGACGACATATGTACCTATAAGCAGGCATTGGATACGATTGAGCTGGACAAAGTAAGCTTAAAGCCTGACCCAAAGGCTTATCAAGCCAGGTTATGCGATCCTTCACATCGACTTTGGGTGCTACACTACCCACAGGTTCTGCAAACAATTTTGAGTAGGAAATTTGAATTTGACTACGACAAATTCAACGAAAACTGCCTGCCTGATTGGATTTCTTACCGTGCAAATGGCACAGGATATGATTGAGCTGGACATAGTAAACTAAGAGAGCTGCCACCACTTTTGTCAACCCATTTAATGCGATCATTAGGATCCACTTTGGGTGCCACACTGCCCACAGGCTCTGGAAACGAATTTGAAAAACTCTTTCAAATCTTCTTTAGGAAAAAGGAACCTAAGAACTGCCTGAATATTAGAATTAAGCTTACCGAAAAGCTGGTACTGGATAAGATTGAGCAGGACAAACTATAGCCAGACTATGATTCAAATTGACACGAGCATAATTTATCTCATCTTTGATATCAACTTTGGGGGCAACACTTCCCACGGGTTCTAGTCAAGATTAAACAAAATTAAGTTAAACTCAGCCTGAATGTGGGATTACTTAAATGCCGGCATGGGATACGATTGAGCTGGACAAATGAGAGCTTTTGAATCACCCAAACGTGTGCGGGCAAATGTAAACTCATCTCGGGTATCAACTTTGGGTGCTACCGAACCTACGGGTTCTGTATTGAAAGAATAATAGGATTAAGAAGGAAACACTTTAAGAGGTGAACTGAATGTTGGGCAAGACTGACCTAACTATGGGCACAGGATATGCCTGACCAGGACACTGCATGGCAAAGTTTTCACTTAATTTCACTTGTAAAACTTGAAATTTATCATGCAAATTTGTGATTTTTGGTGGAACGGAGCCAATGGGTTCTGAGAAAACAAAAAGATGAACATGATTTAAAAGTTACTAGAAAACTAACCTTACAACGGGTACAGGATATGCTTGACCAGGACATTGCATAGCAAAATTACTTGATAATTTCACTTGCATCAATTGAAATTTATCATTGATATTATTAATTTTAGGCGGAACAGAGCCAATAGGTTCTGAAAGAAGTTTTTACAATTGTAAAATCCCTAAGAAATATGTAAGCCTGATATTTGATGGGTTAGGGTATTACCTATTTACTGGCACAGGAAAAGCTTGACCAGGACATTGCATGGCATAAGGAAGACCCATTGGAACTTCCATAGTTCTAACTCTTTCAAGAAGATTCAATTTGGGTGGAACAGAAGCCACAGGTTCTAGACGAGACAAGAATATTGGCAATGTGTTGGATGTTTTCGAAACAAAAGCCTGAATGTTGGTCTTATTTACCTATAAGCTGGTATAGGAAAGGATTGAGCAGGACATTTAAGACTGAGACTTTTTCCCACATAGCCTCGAGCATTGGCCACCTCATCGTCTATGCTAACTTTCGGTGGTACACTACCAATGGGTTCTGTAAATAATAACAAACTTGATAATCTAACCTAAGAAGAGATCAATCTACAACTTAAACTGCCTGAATTGGAAGTTACCTATAAGCGGGTATAGGATACGATTGGGCGGGACACATTAGACTGAAGCTTTCACCCCGGCGAGAACGTGCACTAGACAGTTCATCTGCCAGGTTAACTTTGGGTGGTACACTCCCAATGGGTTCTGTAAATAATAACAAACTTTTGAATCTAAGCTAGGAAATCGATTGGCCAAATGTCTAGAAAGAAAACTGTCTGAAGGGAAAGTTACCTATAAGCGGGTATAGGATACGATTGGGCGGGACACATTAGACTGAAGCTTTCACCCTTTTGGTAGCGTTTGCTAGACAATTCATCCGCCATGCTAACTTTGGGTGGCACACTTCCAATGGGTTCTGTAAGCGAATTCAGACAACACAATTTTCCATTTTTTATTAGTTCTTTTTTTGGTTTCGTGAAAACTGCCGGCAAAGTGGAACATGGGGCTAACAAAATAATCACTTCAATTACGCCCCTAAATAAAAATAAAGAGAAATTGGCCAATTTACCTATAAGCAGGCATGGGATATGACTGAGCTGGGCAAAGCAAGGCGAATCCCATATTCACGTGCAGTTCGCGTGTCTGTAATTTATCCTGAACATTTATTTTGGGCTTGACAGAGCCAACGGGTTCTACAAAAAGAAAAACTTACTGAAGACAAGCCTTTGAAAAAAAGGAAGCCCAAGAAAAACTGTCGAATGTTGGGTGAAGAAAAGTTAGAGGAAATGGACCCACCTAAAAGCTGGTGTTGGATAAGATTGAGCCGGACAAAGTAAAGCATAATTCTGACTCAACTCAACATCAACAAACTGATGTTTATCCTGAAGATTCACTTTTGGGCGTACACTGCCAACGGGTTCTTGATAAGAGTAATATTTGAAAACGTTACAAAATGTTCTTAAACTGATATTGATATTGAGAAGCTTACTTGAAAACTGGCATGGGATAGGCCTGAACTGGACATTGTATATTGAATGTAGAACCACCCGGAATCTGCATCATTTTAAAACGTTCTAGAAAGGTTAACTTTGGTGCCACACTGCCCACAGGTTCTAGAAGAAAACATGGAAACTCAACAACCAAAACCGAAAAAGGACCACTCAAATGTTGGATTTTGGGTCAATGACATTTACCTATAGATAGGCTGAGGATAAGCCTGGGCAGGGCAAAGTAGACTTAAACTATTCAAACTTTTCACTTTAACATGTTTCAAATCATCGGCATTGGTTATTTTGGGACTAACACTGCCAATGGGTTCTGCAAAATAAAAGAAAACAATTCGAATGGTAGTTACCCATTGAAAACTGCACGAAAATTTACCTATAAAATGGTTTAGGATAGGCCTGAGCTGGACAGAGCAGACTCAAATCATGAGTGCTTCTTCCTTTGATATGTTTAAAATCTTCTCCAGCATTAATTTTAGGACTAACACTACCGACAGGTTCTGCAAAATAGAAAACAGCTTAAGGACCACTTCCTAATCTTCAAGGGAAACTGCCTGAATGATGGTTTATTTTGGATATAATACCTATAAAAGGGTACAGGATATGCCTGAGCAGGACAGAGCAGTGTTACACTCTGATTCCTGTCTACTTTTACAGTGCGTGAATCATCACCAGAAGTTAATTTGGGACCAACACTGCCAACGGGCTCTTTAAAAAGAGTTGAAAAATCAAAAATCGTTTACAAATATCTATCTAAAGCCTTTTATGTTGGGTTAGGATAAGTTTCTTGTACCTAAAATAGGGCACTGGATAGGCCTGAGCTGGACACATTAAAGCAAGACTTCCATTCAAAGGAACACGTAGGAGAGTTATATGCTCCTGATTGCCATTACCACTAAATTGGGGACTAACACTTCCCACGGGTTCTAGAATTACATTTCAGTTAGTCAGTTTGAAGATTGAGAATGCCTCAAATGTTGGGTTAGTTTACCTAAAAAACGGCACAGGATACGATTGAGCTGGACACATTAAGGTGGCACTAGAACCCTTGGATACTTTGGGTATCTTAATGGCATCATCACCAGCAGTGACCTTAGGACTAACACTGCCCACAGGTTCTTGAAGATATTAAGGAAGAAATACAAAACTCTATATAGCCTAAATGTTGGGTATTTACCTAAAAAAGGGTACAGGATAAGCCTGAGCTGGACACAACAATGTGGCACTCTGCTCCAAATGTACTTTAAGAATGCGTGATTCATCACCACTGGTCAAACGGGGACCAACGCTACCCACTGGCTCTGGTTAGGGGAAAGGGTAATAAACAAACTTTAACTTTCGATTCTATCTAGAAAACTGCCTCAAGCTGTTGGTGACCAGATCTTACCTAAACGCTGGCATTGGATATGCCTGAGCTGGACAAAGCAAGGTAATGGCTGACTGAGCGGCATATTGAACCACTTTGATATCATTGCCCGACATTAGACGTGGACCAACACTAGCAATGGGTTCTTCAACGAGACAATTAAGAGGAGGAAATATAGCAAAAGTAAAACTAGCCAAAGTTGGTGGATAATTTGATCACCTAAATAATGGAGCTGGATATGCCTGAGCGGGACAAAGTAAAGTGAGGCTATCATTGGCCAAAGTGGTAAAGCTGCTGCTAGTTTGTGTAGTGGGAAATTTGGGTGAAACCCTGCCAACTGGTTCTGTAAGCAAAAATTGAAAAAACAATTACAAAGAAATTAAGGAAATTTATCGAAAAATTGTTTAGATCTATAGAAATACATAAGGCACTTACCTTAGGCTTGAAAGAAAAGAGTTTTCAATGAAAATGCCTTATACATGAGAGCTTACTCTCTCTCTCTTTTACTTAGATGGAAAGCGGACCACAGACGATTTAACTAATTTAATCTCATTCATTTGGCTTTATTTCAAGCTCATGTCATTGTCAAGTACCCTATCCCAACATTCAGGCAGTTTTCAATTTAGACTTATATATAAGCAACAATTTTTTGACCTACATTGCAATTATGTGCTTTATATATAGAAAATGATTTTCTGAACAAGAATGATGTAAATTTATAAATAGTTTTCTCTTTTCGTTGAGCAAAGAAATAGATTTTAAGCGAAAAATCTTTTTGATTGCATTCGCGTTTTTGCAATGCATAAACTAAAAAAAATTTAGATCAAAATATTGTTGCTTAAAAATGTTAATTAATGCTATAATTAATAAATGAACTGCCCAGGAATATATATTATTAATTTTATAACCTCTGGGCAATACATAAAGAAAGAAAAAGTTAATGCAGAAATTGGCTTTAACTATTTCTTTGCTATTTAACAGATGTTTGGAAATGATATTGAGATGATTTCTTTATTTATAGTTTATTTTAAATAAATTCCAAATATCTGTTTCATATATTTTTAGAATATCTATAAACTGCAAATAAATAGCATAATGTTGTTTTTATTTTTCAGTTTATTGGATCTTCTACTTACACTCTAAGCAAGTTAACTTTATACAAATATACAAATTTAGAACAAGCTAGATAAGGTTAACCGAGTTGTTGTCTGTTATCAGTTTTACAAGAATTATTTAGGTCAGAGTTTTGTTTTAACAATAGTCACTGAAAGTGATTGTAAATAAAAAGTTTAGTTTTAATTTGTTTAACTTGTCTTTTTGTCTGTCTGTCTGTCGGCATTTTTAAGCATTTGACTGTCTAGCTGAAGTTTAAAGAAGAATTTATATTTCTTCTAGTAATCAAGAGTATCCAATTTTATCATAAGTTTTATATCAGATATATTAAGTTTCATTAAAATATTTTACGGCTCCGTTTTGATTCTGTGAAATATTTTTTTAAGGAAATTTGATTTGAGCAGAAATGAATTAGAGATTAAGTGTCTTGCAAAAGATTGATTTCTTATATAAACATTTATGTAAATATATACTTCTGTAAGTATATACATATGTATATATGTATGTATGTATGTTCATATGTATGCAGATATGTATGCATTTCAAAGTATATTTCTACAAAGTTAACTTGCCATAATTGGAAAACTTCAGTTGTATTGTTTTGTAAATTTTTGCATGTATAATGAAATCTTTAAAAAGTATTTTATATTTATAAATTGTTATATTCTTTTCAATTTTATCTCAAATTTATATTTTTAAATTAATTTTAAAGTTTATATTTGTTACAATCCATTTTGCTTTCTTTTGAATTTTTTATGATTTTTTATTTTCAAATGCAATTTTTTTATTATTAACTTTTTATATTGAAAACTGAAATTTTCCATAATCTAACTTAAACTATATAGTGAAATTGGTCAATTGGCAAACAAGGCCGACTTACCTGTAATGACCAGTCGTCCTTTGGTGGCACTTAGACGAGTCTCTCCTGTAAGACGATGCTTGGTGCGACATTGATAGCTCTTGTAACCATCTTCGGGTCCAACTTCACGTATATGCAATTCGCCGGAGGGTAAAACTAAATATTTGCCATCTGATATTTGTGTGTGGGGGGTTAAATTGGAAAATGATTAGGAAATAGAAAAATAAATATATTAGTAGTGGTAAATTCCTTAGAACTTAAAACTAAGTTAATGCTAATGATCCAAATGAAAGAATTCAAATTGTTTTGAATTGTTTTCTTTGGAGTGAATTAATTGGAAATAAGACTGTAGAAAATGCATTTTATGGTTTAGTGTGCGTGTGTGTGAAACGATATATATACATATATGTATATAGCTTTACATATATATACAAAAAAAAATCATCAGTCTTATTTCCATTTCAACGAATTCCATTCAGACTTGAAATTTATTGATTGTATATGTAGTATACATAGTAGTTTTTTTTATTTTTCTTCCTTTCAAAACAAATTAATCTGAATGGAATTGAGTAAAAAGGCAAAGAAATTGTAAGATAAACAAATTTGTTCAATAATATTTGTAATTTATAGTCTGAATTATCTGGGAACTTCTTTCAATTTCTTTGCATTATATGGATGATGTAGTACTCTAAAGCATGCTTCATACAAAAATGCCAATAATTTTAGTTTTACAAATGAGATATGTCTATGTACATATATATATAGGATTAAAGAATGATTTTTTCATGTAAATATGATATTTTTCTTTTGACTTATATAATTTAGTATATACAATTTTTGTTGGTTAACGATATGTTTTGTTTTATTAGCATTTTTGTGAATTCTATTTACACTAGACTACACAAAATCAAATTCTACTTTTCAACTACATGAAGGGGTGGGATCAAGGTATAACTGGGAAGTTCGGGCAAGTCGGGAGTGACTCATGGATAACATTTGGATAGGATTAAAGAAAAGAAATAATAATATAGATTTGGGGGGGACTTGAAAAAGAAACAATAAAAAGAAAAGAAAGTAAAAGGGAAGCAAAAGAGAGTTAAAGTAAAGAAAAGTGAAAAGAAAGTTTAATTGAATGCCTAACAGCGCTGCAGAGTTTCAGGATTTAGATTCAGATCCGTATATATCAAAGTCCTATCCATAATTGGTAAGTAGATTGTGGACCGAAAGCCAAAACAAGCGAACAATGGAATTGGATTTTGGAAACGGAACATTAGTCAATGTGAATATATATATGTATATGTATATCGGGAATGTATATAGGCGGAGTGGGAATGCGAACAATTTCAAAAGAAACTAAAAATGTAGGAGAAACAATTTACCGCCAACAGTGACATCTTCCTGCGGATAGATCTCACGTTCCTCATCCTCCAACCAAGAATCAACCACTATGAAATCGGCCACAAAACTGGGTATATGACACTTGAGTATGGCGCTATTGCCACGTAAAATGGATTCATCCATTACATTGACGCTGTAGGATTGTGGCACAACTGGAAATTGTCGGAGGATTAAAAATCATAAAGTTAGGTTTTGACATATGTGGGAAGGAAAAGAAGTTGATGAGGAGAAGCAGGCTGAACCGAGAGATCCCTTCATGTTTCTACTAGTATATATAAGAAAAAAGAAGCATCATCTATAGAATGTGTATACCCGTTATATTTTTGGTATAGACACCATTATCGGTATCAATCCAATCGGTTATCTCAATATGATCCGCCACAAATGATGGAGTCTGACATTTAAATATGGCTGAATTGCCCTTGATCACATATTCATCATAAACTTGCGACTCAAAGAACTGTTTAACCACTAAAAAAAGAAAATTTAGACAAGGATTGATGAAGTGATTAGGGTATATAGAGGGGAAACTTTGGATGGAAAGCTGAAACTGAACCCTCTACACTACATGGAATTGAAACACTTAATGAGTAGGCGAAATAATGTGTTACCCAGTGTATCGTCTGGCAAGGGACGCACTATTTCCACACCCTCTTCATCTAACCAGGCTTCAATATCTATGAAATCGGCCACAAATGATGGTACCAAACATTTCAAAGTGGCAGAGTTGCCACGTAGCACAAATTCATCAATAACACGTGTCTGATAGAACTGATGAACAACTGGGAAGGTGGAAAAAAAGCAAATCAAAACGGAATCGAAAATCAAATCGATGACGAAAAATAATTGTTAAAAATGTGGAGTAGTTGGTGGATCACAAACTGGAATTGAAATATTTTGTAATATAATCCAAATACCCGTCTCCTCAGCATTATTGGGATAATAATTTCGACCCTCTGAATCCAGCCAAAGGTCAACAAAAACAAAATCCGCCACATATGATGGTATTTCACATTTCATTACCACTGAATTTCCACGTATAACGTATTCATTATCCGCCTCCGATTCATAGGTTTGAATGACAACTAATAATTAAGCATAAAGAAAGAAGCTAATGACAGAAAAAGGCAAATGTGAAGGGGAAAAGGAAAACTAAGTGTAACTTTAACAATTATAGTATTGTGTTTTGTATTGACTGTACCATAAACGCCAGATGTATTATTACGCCATAATTCGACGCCCTCATCATCCACCCAGGCTTCGATCTGCACGAAATCAGCTACAAATGATGGAATTTTACACTTGACTACGGCGGCATTGCCCTTTATGACATATTCATTTTCAGCTTCGGTTATGTAGAACTGTGAGACAACTGCAGAGGGGGTAGGGAAACAAATAAGTTTTTCAAATGAAACATAGGGAAAATAAAACATAAGAAAGAGTGGGGATTTTAATGGGATGCCAACTTATGAATAAGGCTACCGAGAGACCACTAAAAAACTAGATCACATCGCACCATAATTATCGGAAAACGATAACACATTGCCCTCCTCATCGATCCAGGACTCAACGCGTACAAAATCAGCCACAAACGATGGAATGGAACACTTTAAAACCGCTGCATTGCCTTTGATGACATATTCCGTCATAATTTCAGCCTCGTAAAACTGATTAACAACTGCAATATTTATTATAGATTGAAGTAAAGGAAAATTATAAGTTAAATATAATAGAGAAAAAGGAACCCCAAGTAGTTGACTTCTAATTAAAGGTAAACCAATTCATAGAAGAATACCGTAATTATCGGAAGGTCTTAATTCAGTGCCCTCTTCGTCAATCCAAGATTCAACGCGCACAAAATCAGCCACAAACGATGGAATGGAACATTTTAAAACCGCCGCATTGCCCTTTATTACATATTCCATTAATATATCAGCGCCATAATATTGATTTACCACTATATATAAGTAAAATTCGAATAAGGGAATAACAAAGTAAAAGTTTAAGTGAAGGAAGTGAAACGGGAGAAGGATTCTTCGCTACTTAAATCTAAAACCGTTGCGAATTCAAGTGTACCAAAGTCTTCCTTAGGAGTATATTCCGTGCCATCGCTGGATAACCAAGCCTCTACTCTTAGAAAATCAGCTACAAAACTGGGTATAGTACATTTCAAAACCGCTGTATTGCCCTTGATAACATATTCGGAAACAACTTCGGCTTCATAATACTGATTAACGACTGTAAAAATGGAATGATCAAATGAAATAGAGAATGTGAAAAGTAATTGTTAAGAAAAAAAAAGTGTAAAGAAAAACGTTGCAAGGATAATAAAGAAGGAAAGTAGCTCTAATTTGACTTATACTTCGAAAACTGTCTTATTAGATGGATGGTATACCCTGTTGTTGTTCATCGAGGGAGCCATATAATTGGCCTTCTTCATCTTGCCAGGAGATAACCTGTACAAAATCCGCCACAAATGATGGAATGGAACATTTCAATACCGCTGAATTTCCACGAATGACATACTCATTGTTAACCTCCGATTCATAGAACTGTTGGACAACTAAAGTGTAGAAAGACCATGTGAGATTATATAACGATAAAGTCAAACGCAGAGATAGGAGAGTAGGTAGCAGAGAGAAGACGGCGACGAGACTTCACTGGGGAACGTCAATAAAAAAAAAACCTACAAACAAACACCTTGCGTGTGGCGAGGCGTGTGAAAATCCGCAGTGCAAACTAATTGAAATGGTAATGCCTACAACTCAGTGCATTTAATGGCCCTTTAATGCCTAATTTGATGAGAGCTGCAGCATAAATATGTATAAACATGTATACACACACACACACACACACACACACACACACGTACACACATTGCTTCCCTGAGAACTGGCCAAAGAAAGGTTAATAACAGTTTTGACAACTATGGCCCATCAGCACGCAAAGTAAAATGAAAATTCAGTTAAATGAAAATGAAAAAGTACAAGTAAACAGAGAGTATAAACGGAAAGGAAATGGGAAATCTAAAAATTCTCTTAGTATATATACCCTCAAAAGATATAGACAAATAACAAACCATATTCAGTGCCTGGCAAGAAGTCCTCATTCTGATCCGTATGCCAGGATACAACACTAACAAAATCAGCGACAAATGAGGGAATTTCACATTTCAATACAGCTGCATTGCCACGTATAACGTAGGCCTTATTTACATCGGTATCATAGTATTGGGCAACGACTAAAGCCAAAAGAAAATAACACGAAAAAACAACAATCAAAGTAACTATATATATATATAAAACCAAAAAGAACCAACTGAAATCTAAGGGAGAGAAGAGAACAAAGCTTTAAGGGAGATAAAGACGTACTGCACCTAACCAGTGTTGGTTAATTATATTGTATTTTACAGTTATTAGTGTGTGGTTAAACTGTACTTTAATTTTTTCATTGCTCTGTTTTTACACTCGTGAGTATATTTATATATATATATGAAAAAAAAATTAGAAAGGAATACATATTTGATTTGATATCTCACACACCATATTCTGTATCGGGATAGAAACTCTCATCCTGATCTGTATGCCAGGATATAACATTCACAAAATCGGCTACAAACGATGGTATATCACATTTCAATATTGCCGAATTGCCTCTTATGACAAATGCCTTATGTATATCTTCTTCGTAGTGTTGCGAAACGACTAAATTGCCACAAATAAGTATATGTTTTTTTTTGTATAGAAGAAAACAAAATGATAAAATAATAGAATTAAGGAATTATGTGGATTGTGATGAAATGCAAAGATGATATAGTCATATGAATCAAGTATAAATTTGCTATATGCTGTTCGCAACATGCGTTTTAGTAGTGCAAAAAAAAAAACAATAGAGAAAGAATAATGTTTATGTATTTGCACCGTATTCTGTGCCCGGAAAGTAATTCTCATCCTGATCGGTATGCCAGGACACAACCTCAACGAAATCGGCCACAAATGATGGTATGAGGCATTTAATAACCGCTGAATTTCCACGTATCACATGTTCCTTATTCACATCCGCTTCATAATACTGAGCAACAACTGGAAAGTTTTTGTAGATATTAAACTGTATTCTCACGCTCACGGTCGGACACCTGTTTGAAAGCCTTGACAAAATATGTTTAGAAAAACGATTCCTAGAAATGCTCAATGTTTCCGGAATGAAATGAAATGAAAAGCTACGAAAATTAACATAATCACTAAACTGGCGAAAAAAAAACAAAAAAGGCAAACTTAATTTCAATTAAATATTTTGCTTCTTTGTGACAGCTTTAAAGGTGTAACATAATTTAATCTTTCTTCTCTTCACACATTTATTTTGGTATGTTTTTTTTTCTTTTCCTTTTTTTTTTTTTGGCATAAAGTGATAAATTCACTTAGTTAATAGGAAGCGAAAGCAAACGACAATAACGATGTTGGCTAATTGCCAGAGAACACGTCAGGCTGATGAGTTGAGTTGACTTGACTTGAGTTGAATATATATTTTCGGGAGGGGAAGTCGCGCTCACATGTCTGTAGCATAATTAGTTAAAATGTGATTAACTTTTCCCTGGTTTATGCAAGCAGAAGTAATGGATAAGGCAACTAAGTAAGGCCCTAGACCCTGTTATAACTCGATAAATTGACACCCTGGCGACGTTGACGGCGACGATGGCAATAATGATGACGACCGACCGACCGACCTCCTGGGTTGAACTCTGTTTCTATCCCGACAATTGCATCATCATCAGCAGCGGCAGCGACTTGTGCAACGTTTAATTATAGTGAAAATTGCATAGGCGACAATAAGAGCAGCCAGCTAACAGCTGCTCCTGTCAAACAGTAGTACAGTTGCCGACAAAACATTGACAGGCATTTAAAGCAAAATGCCAAATGCAATTGGGAGAGTTCCACGTTAAGTGTGAAATTGGAAAGTGTGTGGAAAGCGTTTAATTATATAAACATCTATTTACAAATCATTTTGCAAGACTAAAAACGATTCCAACATGATGATTAGTTTAAAATTCAGTGAAGCCCAACGACGATGACGACGACGACGATATGGATGATTTAGCAAAACCAGCGACGATTCGATTTTCCGGGAGTGCTTGCTGTAAAATTTTTAAAATGATTTTCCATAAGATTGAGAACAGTGCAAGGTTTGTTCTGTGATCTTCATTTCATATCCGATGTATAATTAACTTTTGTAATTATCTGTTAAAAGTATTTTGTAATTTTCTCTTGCACTGGTCTTCATCTCATGTTTTGTTTTAGTGGAACATCCGACAACTTACCGGCTCTCACATGCACATCCCTCGAGATGATGGAACCAAATTGATTGCGTGCCAAACAAGCATAGACCTGAGCGTGCACTTCCTGGCGATAGTCCTCGGCACGGAATGGTGGGAATACCAATTTACCATCCGATGAGATTTGACGCAAACCGGGTACATCACCAACCGCAGTGCCATCGCTACGAATCCATATTATCTCTGGCATGGGATTACCACTGGCTTTACATTCAATTTCAGCGCCCGTCGAATTCGAAAAGTCAATGCGATTGGTGGGTTCTTTGAGGAAAACTGGTCCCTTTTGATCGGCATCTGGTGGATTGGCAGCCAATGTAGTACTGGCAGTGGCTACAACAAAGTAAAACAAAGATATACAATTAAAATATAATTAGAGTATAGTGTTATTTTCTATATATATATATCTAGTTATATGTGTAACGGAAGTTCATGCCTCATATTTGTCGTTGAACCCCATGTACAAGTCAATTGTCAACAGTTTGTCTATTGTTCCAACAATGTGTGGCATTACCGGTCGGGATGACAATTGAATGCCATGGATCAGTGACTCTTTGTGCCAGTCTCTGGACTATGTGCTGGCTGAAGTGTGTCGATGCTTCAACTGGGCAACTAAAACTGGTCGCTCTTTTATATTTTCCGTTTTTTTTTTTTTCATACCAATTCCACCTTCACACAAACACACAAAAACCCAAACAAAAGCCAACTGGGTAGAAAAAACAAAACCACGTTCATTGACACTTTAGAGGCTAGAAGTCCTCGTTGCTTTTTTATTCCCCATCACTAGTTTTTGTGCACCATCTCGTCTCAGTCAGCCAACCAGTTCAGGGCTTGTCACTTTTGCATTGGCAAACAATTTCATATTCAATTTTATGCACTGCCATGCCACAAAGTGTTGACACTACCACGCCCCCATCTACTATACCCCCAACTACATATTTTCCATTTCCATCATCCTTCATCTGCATGCCGTATGCGCTGTGCTGCAGCTTTGTGCATATTCTTTGAATTGACGGTGCATGGGATGAAGCCAGGAATGGGGCACAACTCGGGAAACGTGAGCCTGCAATTTGTATAGGGGCAAAAATGTATTTTTAAGCGGTTCGGGAAGCTCATCTATTTGGTACAGTGATTACAAGTTTGATTGAACAGCATCAGCATGTGAAAACAAATATCGAGTAATAGCAACTTTTTTAACCTTTCTTTAAAGGTGAAAAGGAAATGATCTTGAATCGAGACATACATAGATTCAGTGATTGTTTACTGTAGCCGAGTACAGGTAAAACACACGAAAGGCAAAAGCTTTATTCCTTAATACAATTTTAATCGATTTCCATATTTTATACATTAAGAATTCACTGTAACTATTCTACATGGTAATGTCCTTCAACTGTGTATGTGTATGTGTGTTTGCAAGTTGATTTTTCCTTTTTTTTAGGTCAGATGAAATGCTTGTCTAATTTATTATTTCCACTCGCACATTAATTAAAAACTTAGCTCACTTTACAGCGGCAAAAATGAAAACGAAAATAGAGAAAGACATAAAAATGAAAACGACAAATTAGCTTAGGGTATAATTATTTCAAGTCGAGCCGAAAACTGCACAGTGGGGCCACACCAATGAAACGCAACGGAAGTGATGGCAAATGTTCCGGCTTAGGCACAGAAAACTGACGTGACATGACCCAAGCAACAAAGGCGTTGCCCCATCTGGGGGGCAGGCGGCAGCATATACACAAACACATACACATGCATATATGTATGTATACCAACATTGAATGAAAATTAATTAATTAAACCTGACAACAACAACGAAAGCAAACCAAAACCAGAATCATGTGACATTTTGGACTCGAGTGTCGCCCGCACGCCTGCCCTCCCACCCTCCGCTGCCTTATTGAAAATTCAAACAAATTTATTTCGGTTTCATAACGAATTGCCTTATTCTTGTTTTGTTTTGTTTAAACAAAAAAAAAGGTCTGAATGAAAATTCCTTAACTTAACAGGAAAGCAGTGATGATGGCGACACATTCGCCTGATGAATATTAAATACAATTATTTCCTTGGAAACAATAAATTTTAAAGCAGCGAAAAAACAAAAGGAAGAAATAAAGAGTATAACTAAAATATAATTAAAACATATGGCGGCCAGATGATGCCAACTTGAAGCGCATAGTGAACCACAGCACCAAGTGAAGCACTCGGCATAGCAAAGTTTCAATACCCTTGCAAGTTTACGATAGTTATGGTCTCCCGATTTTGTTGATATTTGCCATAGTCTTCCTAAAATGTTTAAATATACTAGATACCAATATTTAAAGAAATATATCATTGGATTAATCAGTTAGGAACTATTCTCTGCTTTAAAATGTTTATTTTAGATCTCAGGTTAATGTTACTAAAACAGCTCTTCTCTTAGTTGCTTTCTAATCAGGAATCGATATATGTACTTTCTAAGTCAAATTCCAAACTTAGCCAAAGCTTCATCAAAATCAATATGCCCTCTTGTAAGAGGTAGTAAATCACGTAGGCAAGGCCAAGAAAACGCTATGCAAATTATATGTTGCAGATGTCGAACAAAAAAAAGAAAACCAACCACACATGATCTGCATCCGTTAGTAAGTGTTGGCATCGATCTCAAGATAAAGATTGCCTATTCATGTTCTAAATTATATAGAGTATGTACCATTAAGGAATTGAAAATGTTGTTCTAAAGATCTGTAGTAGCAAGTTGTCCAAAAACCATCCATAAATTCTTGAAACAACAGTAAATAAGGTGAAAATGGGAAAAAAAGAAGCAAGTAGGGACAAAAAGAGATCGTTAGTCACACTTACTGCTCAAAAAAACTTTTGCACTTTTGATATCCTATATACGTAAAGATGGGTAATTCTCTGTATATTTCGATCCAATATATCTATCCATCAGCTTTTGCAATCTTCATTTATTTCTTTTCATTTATTTCCTGCTTTAATTTCCTTCAGCTGTTGAAGGTTCCAAATTTTGCACCTGGCCATGCGTTTTTCTGCTCTTTTTTTAGTTGTTTTTTTTTTTGCAAGAGTCGCAGATTTGTTGTTTCTTTTTGACGATTGCAAATTATACAGCAGGTGTTTTTTCTCTTTTTGCCTTTTGTTTTGTTGTTTTTGTGCACAAACTAAAAAACCGGTTACCGGCAAATCTGAGGTAACGCTGCTCTGGGATGCTGTTGTTTAGGTCATACAAGTTTTATTTTTATTTTTTTCCACTTTGTACCTAATTTTTAGCCAGTCAGTCAGTCAGTCGTCAGTTGTTGTTTGCCATACAATTTTCCACTTATTTGAGCAATTTTCCCATTTCCAAGTGCACACATAAAACACACACATAATGTAAAGGTCATTCATTGCATTGTGAGTGTGAAGGAGGAGAGAGTGGGCCATGGCTTACTATGACTCAGCTTAGTAAATGTTTAGCGCTTTGTTCTCCCTTAGTAACTCCCGAGAAAAGAAGAAGCTCTCAATTGAACGATGACTAAGAGGAACAAACTTCGGAAAGAGACGGCAATGGCATGCGAAAGGTTTCAAATTACTTCGCCAAAATATACTTTTGAGTAAATAAATAGAATTGTTGAACTTGAAATTGATTGGTAAATTAGACTCTCTGAAGGGTGCAGCCAATTTGCATAAACATTTTTAATAATTTTAATGGAATGTTTATCAGCATAGTAAACAATTTGGAAATGGGCGATAAAGGAAATATTTCAAATGAAACCCTTTGTAAGATAGTTATAAGCAAATGCTTTGTTACTTTTACATAGATTAACCTTATTTTCTATGTATTATATCTTTTTTCATATCATTTCTTAATGTCTTTTCAATGACAAGGCCTTACTAATTAACCCATATGAACAATGGGAAAACCCCTTCACACTTTCTTCTAATTCCTATAATTTCCTTCAAATGTGTAACAAAGGAAATTGGAAACTAATAACTTCCGTCGAAAACAAAAACAACTGTGTTAAAGTTCAATAAGCGCACACACACGCATGACCCACCCAATCTCTCCACCTCTACCGCCTAGAACACCTTTTATTCAAAAATTAGCTCACCACACGCACTTCTGTCACAATATACACACATGTGTCCACGCAATGTCCACTGAGTGGTTCGCCCATTCACTGCCCCGCCACTCCTTTTGTGATTGTTATAATTACCTATGTATTTACTATAGACTTTTATATTTTGGTTTGATTTTGGTTATGCGATGAAACCATCTGCTATATATATATATGTATATGAACTCTAAAAACCAGTTCGACAGCTGTTTGAGAACCACATTCAAGTGAGAGGGAGATAGAAAGAGAGAGGTACGATCAACAGGTCGGTCTCTCAATGTCAGTTTTACCCACTCATTCATGCGAATCGTGTTCTTGTTCCATTTGGTAGCCCACTCACCGAAATCACAAAATGCTGTTAAAGCCCACGGAGCATAAAAAAGTTATCCAATTACTTGGCTAAAATGTAATTAGGTAATGCGTAAGAGCAGCGGCAGGAACCAGCAGCGACAACAAACATAACAAACTTCAACTTTCAATTAACCGCAACAACAGTAATAATTCGGTAGCAACCACAACCTGTCCACAGCGCGGACAACAAAATGTCAGAGACTGACAACGCCTCGACTTGGCTAGACTCGATTCGGTTGCCTTTGCTGATGGAAAGGTGACAACAAACCGCAACAAGACCCCAAAACAAAAAAAAAACAAGGCAACTCTACATGTAAGATGACAAGAAGAGAGCGAGAGGAGTGGCGAGTGCGAACGAAGACACCGTTAAGCCGACAGGAGACACAAATGGGAAGGGCAGACGTAAAATTGGTTAGTGTAGAAGTGTGCAGATCACGTGAAATCATATTATAGAGACAGGGAGAGAGACAGTGTTACAACTAGAGGGATGTGTGTGTGGGTGTTTGCAAGTGATGGTTACTGATGATGATGACTATGAGTAAATATGAAGTTACAGTGGTCAAATGTCTAGAATTATGTGAATAAATACCATAAAAACGAATTCCTTTCTTAGTATTAATTATAGTTTTAAGCAATAAGGCTACATTTCTCCTTTAAAATTTCTCCTTTAAGTCTTATTTACTGTATTTGCATTTTGCAACTGCCAATTTTCTATGATTCTTATCCCAGTGTGCACTCTATGTCGCTGGCTCTCCCCCATCATAAGCATGACAAGCGAGAAATATATTCTGCTACTTCAGACTAGCAGAGAGCAAAGGAAGAAGAGATGAAGTAAGGACGAGAGAGAATTCCTTGGGTGGGTGTACATAAAAGGAGAGCTGGTGAGGGGGTGGTATGTTTTTCATTGCTTTCTCTTTCTTGTTTCGCCTTTAATTGAAGCATTGCACAACATGAACTAGAATGAGAGCATAAGAAAAATCACGCACGTGCGTTGCCTTGCCGCTTCTGTCTGTATGGGAATGTGTCAAGAGTGTGGGGGGTGGGAAGGAAGATTTACATACAAAACAAAAAAAAGGGCTGCCCACTTGCCAAACGACAGTTGCAGACATTTAACAAGTAAATAAGTAAAAACTTATGTATATATAATGAAAACCAAACCAGACGCGTTTTGCATATTAAAACGTGTATCGTCTTCGTCACAGTGAGTGTGTATTAATTAAGATACCTGCTGACAACAGGCAAAAAAAAAAAACCAAAAAGAGTTTTTAAAGATACATAAAGACGAATCTACAATGGAACTTTAAATAACCTGGCCAAGAGATGGTGGGGATGCGATAATAACGACACGATGGCAACTCCCCAAAAATGTCAATAAAACGTGACTCAAGACTCGACATTTTTGTACGTACACATGTGCCTAGCTATATGTATATATAGTATATATTTATGTCTGGTCCGATAAGCATCACTTTGAGTGTTGTGGGCGCAGTAAAATTCATATTTTATTTACTGGGCGCCAAAATTATACTATGGAACATTTACGTTTTTCTTTTCTTTTTGATCCTCAACCTCGAGAGCTAATGAAGATGATACATACTATATATCAGATTTGTAAAAGATAACCCCGTTTTTTCATTTTCATTTTAATTTAATGCCACATAAGTTTGAATTTAGTGTGTGCTGTAACCAAGTGTTGATTTAGATGATCTAAGAAAATATGAGAACCGAATAGAAGATGCTGTAACTGATTGAAATTTATTTAAGTAGAAAAAGAAAAAGAATATACACATGTGTATATACATATATAGAGGGAGAGAGAGAATGAGTAACCTTAATATTATTTCAGAAACCCACCCCTGGGCCTTTGGCGGGGTAAACCAGGCCTCCTTCACTGCGTGAAATGTGGCAACAGTGCGCAATGATGAAAGGTTCATACTAATTTTTTTAAGAGCGATACACACACACACATTTCTAATGCATAATAAGTTAATAATTTATATGTTGAACAAGTGTTAAAACTAAGAAGCCAGAGAGGATTGATGAAGTAAAAAGCAATTGTGAGCTCTCAGCTTCAAGTGTGAAAGGATAAGGGAAAACTGTCATGTAAATCAACATTTTAAGTAAACTGTTTTTCTTCTTACTTTTAACATTTTCACAAGGGGGTGGAAATATACCACAAGAACATGGAAAATGGGAGAGGGTCAGATATATATATATAGAGAGAGAGAGAGAGAGGTAAATGGTAACCATATGATTTGGTATTTGGGGTTAACATTTTCAAAATGAAAATATATTGAAATTTATCATAAACATTTAATTGACTTGCAGGAAAAATCTCGAGTTCATATATTGTCAAAAATTTCTTCTTTACAATAAAAATACTTTTCTCTTGGTAGCTCATAAATTGCCAGTCATGCATTTAGAGAAGCACAGATCGTAAAATACTTTGAGTTAAGACCCAGACATAAGTATCTATATACATACTAACATATAACTATGTATAACTGTATAACAAATATGTTCAGATTGAGTTCTGAAAAGTGTTTCGCCCTGATGCTTTTAAATGATCTGTCTCCGGAATGAAGTAAAAATGTATGACAAATGTTTTTTATGGCCAAAACAGAAATGTTAGCCAAGTGAGTGTAGAGAGCGCTGTTGCCAATTTTCAACTTGGTCTGGAAAGTTTTTTTTCTAGCAACTGCAACTGCTGCAACAATGACAATTTCTCATTATTTTGGCACTTGGCACTAATAACTAATAATAAACCAACATATCAGACAGGCCATTAAAAATAAATGAAAGATCAGGAAAAATCCTATTGAAGGCAATAGAAGTTTGTCCACGTTGCACTAACAACAACAACAACAACAGCAGCAGCAGCTGTGCCCCATCGATGGATTGTAGATAGATGCCGCTCGCTTTATTGTTTAAACAAAATGCCGTGGCGTGTCTGTGATATGCCCCATTCGTTGAGGCATTGTTTAAAGAAATAGAAGCACTAAAGAAGAGGGCAGCGGAGGTGATGTCTCATGGAAGGGGAAAGACATGTCGTGTGTGAGTGTGTTATGGACCTCTCTCTCTCTCTCCCCTCGACAACATCAATCATTTGTAATTATACGCAGGCATTTCTCCTCCTCCATCTCCTCTTTTTCCGTGTCTTTCTTCCTAAGTTTTCTTTCGGCTCCTTTTTCAGTTCTTTTTTTTTCACTTCTTCGAAGACGGAAATGGCTTTTATTTTGGCAGTTCAGTGATCTTTGATCTTCTTAAAGAAGAGAAGGCGCTATTATACATAGTGTTCACAATTTATGAATGTTTTGAGTGGCAGCAAAGATATTGTAAGTGCAGCAGTGTTATGCAATCCAATGGGCAATCGATCTAAATCGATAAGGTATGTTATGTTTGGAAACGATTGAAAGAAACTTTTGCTAACAAAAAGCTTTCATTCCAAACAACTAAACAAATGTTAGATTCATGCTTATTCTTGGAAATTGATTACTGAAATATTCACCTAAAGACAGGCGTCAAAAATGATAAGAAATAATTGTTCAAGTTTGGCAAATATTTAAAAAGTATTTTTATAACAAATCGATATAAATGAAAACAATTAAACCCCACACATTTCGTTTTTATACCCTTGCAAAAAAGGTCACTCATTGAACATTTCTTACTGCACAACAAATTTTTTTTAAACAAACGATACATACATACATATATCTCATGTATAGAATAGAACAGTTGAAATTTCAGATCAACAACTTGGTTGTTTTTTAAGCATTTCTCTTGAAATTTGGTATTTCCTCGATTGGTGTTCATATAAATTACTTTAATAAATTTCATAAGAATCGGTTTACTATATCATACAAATACCAAAAGATACCATCGATCAAAAAAAGGTTTAATAAGAAAAAAGTTTGTGTTTCCTTAGATATTAATTCAAAAATTTAATAACTGTAATAAAAATTTCTTGCATTGGAACAAAAATTTGCAATGTATAGACACTTCGTCATAGACAAACATAGCTCGTCTTTATAGTTTTCAAGTATTTTCACAGACATTTCATTGTAAAATGTAAACTTGTGCTCAAATTTTCTGCTCAGTTGTGTTTTCTCTATCCATTTACATATGTACATATATCCATGTTTCATGCTTTTGAGACTGACGAATCGTATTATCAGCTTGGTATATGCCACAACAAATGCTAGGAAACAAAGAAATGTCTCTCATTCTATATGCCCTACAAACATGGCAAGAAACGGGTATACTCAAATTGTGTTCTAATTGGAAAAAAAAACATTTATATATATATTCCTAATTATTTGACCTTACGATGATACAACTGTCTGAAATTTTCAATATGAATCCACAGCAAAATTTCTCTTTACTTCAGTTAAAGATTCAATTAAAATTAAATGAAGAGTATACATATACAGTCGGTGATCTGACCTAACTTTTAAGATTCTTTTCAAGTGCAGAGCAAAAACTAAACCAAAACTATATAGACTATATATGTATATATCCATACATATGTTGGGGGCATTATTTTATTCGTTTATACACGATTCGCGCAAAGTTTCAATTGTCTGCTTCCTGTTTAGATGCATTATGAAAAGAGCGAGAGAATGAAAGAGAAACCCGTGAGGGAGAGAGAGAATTTTCCTTTCATGAGAGAATGAGAGGGAGAGAAACATTTTATAGTTTGTTCATGTTGTATGTGCGCTGAATTTCAATTAAATTAAATGCGTTTTTTGCATTAAAACAATAAAAAATAAAACAACAAAAAATATACGAATGAGAGAATCAAACACAAAATTCCCATATATATAAATTTTATTCTTATTTCTTTTTTTTTTTACTTGTGCGGCAAAAATGATTTCAATTAATTTAAATTGAATGATGACCCCACACAATCAGCCCCCAGAAGACACAAAAATTTCTTGACTAAGAATTATTTATTTATTTATTTTCTTGTTATTGTTATTGTTGCCTTCTTTTTGTCCATAAGCGGCTTTTGTTATAATAGTTTATAATATTTTATGAGTTGTTTTGTTTGCCTTTAATTTTTTTTATTTCTTTTTTCATTTTCATTTGCTTATTTATAATTCTTGACATGAAATTTTTGTTTAACAAATTTTTATTTTAACACCCAAAAAAAATAATTATTTGCGTGACTTTAATTTCTTCTATCATATTAAGTATACGTCACGTGGTTGGTAATGCAAATTTTTGCCATTCCCTTCACTCAGATCAATTTAACTCATTTATTCTCATCTATTGCCAATTGAGTTCAATGAACAAAACAACATCTGCTAAAACTGCTTATAAACAAATGGCCTACTTTTAATTTTTATATATAATTATAAAAACATTTAAAAAAACATAAGCAAAAGCTAAGCTAACTCGGAGAGTCAACGACTGTAAGATACTCTAAGACATTGACTAATTGTCTTCTTTTTTTTTTTTTTTTTTTTTTTTGAATAAGCATGAAAATATATTTATAATTTACAAGTTTACACGAGTAAGTCAATTGCAACTATTTCCCATGGAGAAGCATTATTCCATAGTATTCTGATGCCATATATAAACAAATCGCTTTTTGTTTGTTGTCTATGAAAATATAAACTTTATGATTCATTTCTCTGTAAGTTCTAGCATCTAGCTACTTGAATATATCCATCTATGTAAGATATATGAAATGATTGTGACCCAGAAAATGCTTAACTCTCTTTTCCTTTTCCTTTTTTTTTAGTTGCCCCACGCACAATTCTTCACATTTATCTGTAGGCAAGGCAATGAACCACAAAGTTTATCTGCCACACACAGCAAACACATTCACACACATATACACTCGTATATACATATGCATTTGTATCATAGGCAAAAGTAAATAACAAAATGCAAACAGCAGTCAACAAAGAAATAAGAACTGAATGGAATCTAAATGTTAAATAAACACAATTAAAAATGCATAGAAATTGTGTTGGTTGGTTGCTTGGTCGGTCGCTATCAAAAAGTGTCCAACGATTCCTAGTTGGAGAAGGGGGTGGAAAAGGGGGGCTATGTGTCAACTGTGTCAAGAATGGCACCAGAGATAAGAGAGCGAAACTGCAGCAAAAGTAAAAGTTTTCGAGTACAGAAAAATCTTTAAAAATATTCTACCCTCAAATGTTGCACAATTCGTAAAATGAAAAATCTTAAAGCAACAAAAAAATCTTTTTCTATTTTAAGTAGCAAAATGGGAAAAAAAAGAGTTGTGTGAGTGAGAGAAAGAGAATTATACATTTGAATATATTTTAAAAGTAAGAAATATTTGAAAATTATATATTTAGGATTTTTGTCATTTTGTATAGAACAGTTCTCAACAACTCAAATTACAGTAAATTTCCAATCACATATAGTTTAATATATGTCATTAGAGAATATTTTTTTTACTACTTCACTTTTTATTATATTTTCTAAAAAGAAAAATGTTAAGTATTTCAGCTTGTGCTTTTTTTTAAGCCAATTGAAAAATTGAATTTTTAGATAAAAGTTTTCCGTGGAAAATCAAACACGCACACGACCACATTTAAGTTGAAAAATAAAAAATAAGCAAATCTTTTTGTAGTAGAAAATAAAAGAAAATGTTACTCACCAAAAGCAGCAACAGCTGCAAACAGCATTAGCCATTTAAGGCGTTCGTTGGGCATATTATTATGGGCCATATTTCCGGGCCAGCAACTGGAGTGGCGGTTGTGGCGGGGTGAAAATTTAAGGTAAAGGAGGAGTGCGTGCGTTAGCCGTTTATTGATTTTATGCAAAAAAGAGAATTCACCAAACCAGGGAGGAGACGACACCCTTTAAACGCGCGAGTAACGAGTGAGTCACTATCTGAAAATATATATAGAATAAAATATTCGCATAAAATTTTAGTAAAAAAAATATATATATATAAATATATATAATGCACTTATATATAAAGTGCATTATCTATTTCACTTTGTAAAGGTTATATATTCCTCCAATTGGTTGTAGAAATCATTGAACGATCGATCGATCAATCGATTGATTAAATTCTAACCTTGTTGCCAATGAAATGCAAGTAATTTGATTAGTCAGTCAACATAACCAACCCCAACATACATATAACCCCCTCTTTCTCTTCTCTGCCTCTCTCTCTCTCTTTTTGTCTCTCTGTTTCCTGCACCTTTTCACAGTCAATAGGAAATCGAACGAATTCCACTTGGTTTTCACCCTCTTTTTGCAAAATTATATTGCTTTGAGTGTTTGTTTGTGTAAATGATGAGGAATGCTCCTATACGGCTATGTGGGCGTTTTTTTTTTAATGGGTGTGGCTATCTGTTTGCTCTACTTTTCGTATAAAACTTGACAGCCAAAAGAGAAAATATGTAAATAAATACCAATGAACTCAGCCAACTTGAAAAAAGGGTTAAAAACTACAAAAGGAATTTTTCTGAAAGCAATAAAATAAAAGGGAATTACAATTTATTAAGAGTTGTATCAAAACTTATTTTTTTTTTTTTTTTAAATTCAAGGTTTTCTATCTATAGAAAAATATTTTAAAATTTATTTCTCAACATGGCCTTTGTTTGTCATAGATAAGAAGGATTTGGGAAAAGGATTTCCCTAGTTGTTCTATCCACAGAATGACCTCTTATATAGTATTGGATCTTGATGATACTAACATATATGTACATACACATATAGATATACTAACATTTATGTAGATTATACTTTAGGTAATACAAATTATATAATTGTATCAACTGTGAAGCTATTAAACCTTAATCTAACCTCGAGCTATCATCCCCATTTCTAAAGATCTTTCCACTTAGTGTAAGCAATTGAAAATAATGTCTAACTAAGTACATATCTATATACATATATGCATTAAGAAAAGCCATAGAAACGTTTAGCAAAAGCAGATGGAAAAAATTTTGAAATTGAAGATATGGAAACTATGTGTGTGTGTGTGTGTGTATGTGGATGTCATTAATTAAACCACAAATGGCCAAATGGTTGTGCGACGCAACATCTTCGACTTCTGTGTGCCTTCTGTTGTCCATAAAATGTCACGCGCCTCCACAACTCCTCCTAGCCCCGCCGCCACTCCGCCGTCTTAGTTTTTCTGTTCCGTAAACTTTATGACAGGCAGGAAGTCACGATTCTATATTCTCTCTATTCTATTCCATTGGAGTTTTATTCAATGTTGTTGTTGTTGCGTCTGATTTACCATCTAATATTTATATTTGTGAGTGTCCACATTTCTGTGGCAATTTGTTAAGCTTTTTAACGCTTAATTAAAATTTAAGTGGATTTTCACATTTCATACTCAAAAACAATTTGAAAGCGCAACATTTTTTCTAGCTTTTTTTTATGAACATCTAAATGAATTTTATTTTACATTAAATTGAAAGCATGCGGTAGATCTATTTTTATACAAAAGTTTATTTTCTTTTGAGGGGGTTGCGTCTGCGTGCGGCCGCTCGGCGCGTGCTTGGCGAAGCAAATAAGTCGAAGTTGGATTTGATCTAGGTCTGGTCTGGTCTAGGGGGAGGGTTTGTTGTCAGTTACACACACGCATGTGTGAGTGTGTGTAGTTTTAGCTTTTCAATTGGTTTAATGAACTTTACCAAGGGTTGGCAATCCTATTGCGATCCTATTTTACATTTTATTTCAATTAACTGCGCAGTTTCAACAGCTGCCAGTGGAAACACATGGACGTAGCTAGGATGTAAAAAGTCTTGAATTGAAAGGGGAGAAGGGGTTACCTTTATTATATATATACCATACAGATTCGTGTTAAACTTATTTTAGTTTGGAAAAACGTGAAAAACAAATTTCTAGTTTCCTACAGTGCTCCAGTCTGATTATCGATTCGAAAATAGATGCAGACTAATAGTTTTGAAAGTTTATGAAACAAAAACTATATTTTGATTCGTTCGTTGCCATGGTGATATAGTAGTTACATTAGATATAGTTTTCCGATCCGTCTGATTTAAGAACTTGATCTATCAATATTAATATAAGTCTTTTATACCAAGTTTCTTTCACATGGCTCAAAGACTACTATCTCAAAAACGCAAAGAAATAGACAGATCAACTTGGCTGATATATTGATTAAGAAATTATATATGAATTACAAACATCTAGCCAATAAAAAGGTAATAAAAGAAGTTAAGCAAATACATACTTTGATTTGTAAACAAGTATTTTCAGTGGGACACAAGCGAAAGCTAATTGCAAAATACTTTTTGTATGAATCATAATTAAATATTAGATTCGAAGAATTTCATTTCTTTTTAGCTAGAATTAGGTAAACATTTAATTCTACGTCATATTTTTACTTTATATAAATCAGGAAATACCAGAGGTTATATGTATGTATATAAAAGAGATAAAACTGGTGAGAATCGAAATGAAGGACGCTGAATGAGTAATACACAATATTACGATTAAAAATTAAAGTGTAAATGAATTGTATTAAATCTCTTCGGCTTTTCTGCTGTAAATTTTTTCACGTTTTGTTAATTTTTTGTAGTTTTGCTCCCTCCCCATTAGTCATCTGTCAAAAAGATGAGCATCATCATGAACACCAGCAGCATCTGTCGGAGTCAGGGACGCACCCATCTGAATACTTGTATATATCCAGTATAGGGAAACACTAAAAATTGCTTGTTTCAATTTAGAAAACATCTGTTAATCAGTCAACGCCCTAAGGAACACACCCCCCACACCCTAAACTGAGCGATCTCCTCTCCTGGTGGTGTATCTTTTCTATATACAAAGTATTACAATGTTACCCCAAAACCAGATCGGCTATATTCCCTATGCCACATACATATAATATCGCGTGGTAAAATCAACGAATCAAAATTTCTGGCATTACTCATTCCTTTTTTTTTTATTTTTTGCTGCCGTTGCCTTTGTCTGGTAACTAAAAATTGGGGTGACGAGCCGCCGTCGCCAATAAATTTCGCCATTTGCCGCAGAGTCAACATTGTTGTTTTTTTTTTGCTCCATTGTTGTTGTCAAAGTGCAGTGGCCCAGGGCAGGGTCGCCCATTGTCCAGTTCCCCCAGACTGAATGCATTGGACCTGCCTAATTGAGATTCAAGTGCATTTTCTTGCTGCCTGCTGCCTTCAGTTTAAACCTCTCAAAAAAAAAAAAGGTTAATTCAATATTTGGCCATGGTCTCTTTGAAGTATTTTTAAAATCAAGTTATATGAATCTCAGTCAATATAGAAAACTTGTCTCAGACAAAAAAGGGAAATGACACTTGGCAGTCAGCCAAAAAAAAAAAGAAAGAACTAAAACACCGCCTAGCAACAGGATATGATGTAAAAAAAAACTAACTAGACGAGGAAACCCACACAGGCAGGCATGCAGACAGAATCTGCTATATATATATATATATAGTACATATATGTATGTACATATCCCAGAAGAGAAGTAGAAGGCGCAACACTTGCAAAATCAAATAAAGGACACACTAGCAAGGAAAAGGCAGCTGCAAGGAATTTCAGAGAAGACTTCCTAAACCGAGGGTTGCTCACACACACACACACTCTCGACGTATGTGTGCCACATGGAAAACTGCAAAGGATTTTGAAACAAAAAAATAAAAAGGATGCTTCAGAAATGAAGTGGCCTTAGGCCTCTGCCTATATAGGGAAAAACTACCTGACAGTAAGGACAAAGAACCGAACGAACCAGGAACATGCAGAGCAACCAGCAGCATCAGGACACAGGTTGCACATACACACTCGCACAAAAACACACACACACAGAGCCAGAGACAAAAACACAGAGTTGCTTTTTGTGTAAATGAAAAGCGCATGCGCAGGAAAAAAAATTTTGCTGAAAAATTGGCATTAGTTTGCCGATATTTTAAATGCATTTTTATCAATGAAATTTTATGCAATTCCATAAATATTTTTCTTAAATCAATGCAGCAAATATTTAATTAATATTATTTAGCATTATTTTATCAATTCTCATAACCGAACTATATTATTTACTTTAATAACTGCAAACGCAGTTAAGGCACACAGTCACACCCTGTTTGCCTGTATGTGTGTGTGGTTAAACGGTATTCCATAGTTTTCAGTTAACAAAATCAATGCGAAAATGAAAGAAAAAGGAAACTAAGCTACAGAATTATTATTTTATTCGCATAACGGTTAATTGTACATCTCCAAATTGTCAATTGCATGTTATGGAAGGAGGATTCTGTGGGCGTGGGCACAATCTACAACTTACACGCACACATACGCGCGGGGGGTACACAAAGAAGAAGTTGCCAGACATTTGGCAAAACTTTGCTTACCTTTACTTTATTGGTAAATTTTATTCAAATTTGTTGTATTTGTTATGATTTTTATTTGTTTATAACACTTCTACACTGGCAAAGTGCTAAGTGATGAGCAGGGGGATGTAACAGGGTGCCACTAATCCACAGGGGTGGCGACTCTGTACACAAGAAACTGCCTCACTTACACACACAAACACTCACGCACGCTAACAAAGCGCAGACAATGCTGCTGCTATTGCTTTTTGCTCTGCTTTTTATTCTTTTGTACACAATTTATTTATTATTATTTATAAATTTTTTTATCGAGACGCGCGCTCGTCCCACCACCGAGTTTAACCGGTTTGCGGGGGTGTTCCGTATTCGCATACACTAACACATACAAACGCTCGCTAAACGCCGACAAACAGTACGCAGAAACTCCGTCACGATAATGTCCGAACACCTCTCAGCTCAACGGTCCAAACACGACTGAACAAGACTTAACATGTCGGCGACCGGGTTGCGCGGGGGACGGTAGTGGCACCTGTGGCGCCTTATCCCACTCGGAAAATTGGGGAAATTTGTAAAAATTTGTGTACTTTTGGTTGGGGAACTACCCCAGTTTTTGATGGAGAGCGTTTTTTAATGCCGGTTTAAATGTAAAAATTAAATAAAAGTTTAATTTTGACTAACTAAAGAATAAACAATTAACTTTCTGCTTGCTTTAATAGCAACAATTGTTTAACTTTTAGTTAATATTAACTAAAACAATCTATTAATAATAAAAAAAAAAAATTGTTAAGTCTGTTATTAACTTTGCTCAAATCTGAGTCTGCATGCGCATGTATGAGTCTGTAAGTTAACATTTGTGGATGTTGTGTATGCCAAGTGGACTGTATTACTGCAGGGGTAGTTGTTATGGGAAATTTAATGTCCCACCTGTTGATTTCTTTAATGTGCGTGTGTGTTTATTTTGACCACAACAATGAAAAAAGATCGATTTTACTATACCCTACAATAGAATTAATTAGCACTGTAAATTTCAGTTAATGGATTGGTAATATTTTATTGATTTTTCTTATGGGTACACACGACTTTGAGCATTTTCTTTTAAAAATAAACAATATGATTAATCCTACCATATTGTGGAATACATTGTGGGAAGTTAAGCAAATTAATAAAAAAAAAAAACACAACCAAAAAGTATAAAATCATTTCACACATTATGAATATATCTAATATTAGATAAGATGTTAGATCGAAAATACGGTATATAGTTATAGTAAATGCATTGTTAAAGTTGACACATAAGGAGTAGTAGAGTGTAGCCTAAGTACGTCAGATATATATGTATATAGAACTGATATGACACGAAGAAGATTTTTTGTTTCTAGGTTAAGGAGGGAAGACATTGAAAAAAACTTAAATAATAATGTCTACAAAACTTAATTTAATTAAATCAACTAACTTAAATGAGTAGGATTATTATATACAAATTAACCAAACAAAAGTCTACTTTGCGCGAGTTGAGTTTTATATATGTATATATATATCGGAAGTATATTGTGCTCCTTTTATGAGATTTTGTTCTTTTTACTGTATATTCTTTGTGGTGGTTTTAGCGAGTATTTCTTTTGTTTTGTTAAGTAACAATTTTGTTAAGTCTTTACAGTTAATATTCTGGATGGGGAAAGGGAAAATGCTTAAAAGGTAGTTTAGAGTGATTGGTTTTAATAGGAAAACCAGGGTATATGTGTAAGTCTGCTTTACTTTGTATCATTTTTGTTTTGTTTTTATCTTAGACATGACTGCTGGACGTATTATTCTGTTGTTCAGTACATTTGTCTATAGCTAAAGAGTGAGATAGAGCCAAAAATATATATATATATATGTATTATTTGGTCAGACATTTAGATGAGTATTGAGTTTCCTTTTTGCTTAATAATTCAATTAAATTATTAATAATAAATCAGTAAAAATTCAAAATAAAAATGCGAAAATATATAGGGAAAGGAACATTTAAAAATCAATCAATTGACAATTGATGGAAATTGTGATTTCTTCTTCTTCTTCCTTCTTAAAGATTCCACTCATTGATTATTATTTACCATTCTATGCTCTCTTATCTTTTCCTCTTACTTCTTCTTCCTCTGTTTCTTCCCTTTGTTGCTTTAAGCTTACATTTTCAACTATCTTTTAGTTCTTATTTTCTCATTCTTAACCTCTTTTCTTTCTCCTGTTGTTCTCCTCGTAAATTCGTAAGATTTTTCCAAATTCTTAATTCTTTCGAGTTGCATCCTGGATAATGATCTTGTTCTTTTGCCGCGTCACCTTGGTGGATGTGGGTGGCGGCATTAGAAGTTTCAATTGATCCTGTCTGATATTGGCCAGGGCTTTGTCCTTAATCTTAATGCCACCACCAACACCAGCCGATGTGGTTGTTGTAGTTGTTGTCGTGGTTGTTGCTGTTGCCATGGTAGTGGACTCAATCAAAGCTGTCGACTCATCTGCTGTGGATGAGGAGCCACCGGCAGCTGCTGCTGCTGCTGCATAACGGGTCAGCACCTGGAATTTGGCAAAGATATTCCGACCACCGCGCTCCTTATCCTTGTACTTGTCCAAAGTAGCAGCTGCTGCCGTTGTGGTGGATGTGGTGGCGGCTCCAGCGACGGCGGTATTTGATGGCTTCTTTACCAGAGCTTTGTTGTTCTTGTAGAAATCCAATTCGTAGTCGAAGTCATTGCCACTGCTTGCCGTGGTCTGGGATGTGGGTGCCAGAGCGCCATAGCTGGCCGAACTTGCGGAAGTTTCCTCGGCCAAATGCCTTAACATAAGGGTTAGCTTCATCTCGTGTTGACGCTGCAGCAAAACCGCATTCCTTTCACCCTCGAGCCGGGCCTGACGAACGGCATTAGAGAGCACACGCTCCTTCCATTCCCAGGCATCACGCTCCCTCTCCAGTTGCATCAATTGCATTTCCAATTTTCGCGAGGAATCACGCAGATCGATAACTTTATTGAAATATTTATAGAGCAATGTTCTCATCTCCTCTGGCGAGAGCTTGTTGAGGCGGGCCATTAGCATCTGTTCGCCCTTCTCCCGCTGCAATCGCTCGCTGGTGTCAATGGATTTGTGGCCACAGATTAGTTCGTTCTTGAACTCAATGGCCGCATCGATTGCCTCGATAGCCTCGTCACATTCGAGAAGCTTTCGCTCCTCTCTTTGGGTGAGTATTTTATCTCGTTTGAGTTTACGATCGAGATGACAACGTTCCTCCAGGAGGAGATCACGAGTGCCACGCAGATTCCTTATCTCATGCCGTAGACTCTCCTGCTGGCCATTCTCCTCAAGATTCTCGGATTTCTCGCGCAGTATGTGATTCAGGTGAGTAATTCTTGCCTGAACCACTTTCAGTTGTTCGGGATGCGCCTCCACTTTAACCAATTCTTTGCCAGCTTCGCGTGCCTCTCGCAGCTTAACCAACTCCAGTTCCAATTGCTCGCTTAGTTTAGTTTCCTTTTTGATCTTCTTCTGGAGTTCCTCGATTTGTTTGCGAGATTCACATACGGATTGTTGGAGTTTCTTCAATTTTTGACCACTTTCGCCGGCTATGTGCTTCATGGAGCTCAGATCCTGAAGACGCTGATCAATGTGGGCAATAATTGCTGTCCAGCGTTCAATTTCCGGCTTCTCCTTGCCCTGAATAAGAGCCTTGGCTAGATGCTTCTTTGCTTTGTCGCACTCTGCCTCTAATTTGGCCTTCTTCTTGTTAAACTTTTGCTTGGCATGGGATCGAGTTTCACTATTCTTGATCAGATCACTGATGATAGTCTGCTTGACCTGCATGGTCTGCTCAATTTCCTTGAGCTGACGTTGGCGACCCTCAATCTCGGCATGGAGTTTGCGTAGTTTCTTTTGGAGCTGCTCGATAGGAGCATTAATGGCTGCAGCAGCGGCTGCCGCCTCACCACCGGAAGAACTATCAAGGGGATCGAGTAATAGCTGGGCATCTACTGCAGCTGCAGGTGGTGGATGCTGAGATTGGGCCACACGATTAAGCATGGCCAATTCTGCAGTGCTGAGGCTGGCACCAGGTTGTATGCTGCGTCGTCGACCACCTCCACTAACATCTGACTTATCCTTCTTAGCACTGCATCCGTTTGATGAATCCTTCTCCTGGCTTTGCATCACTGCTTTTGGCTGCTTGGCCAAAAAGTCCTTGTGCTTATCCTGGATCAAAGAATCTGTCTTGTTTCTAAATTCATCCATGAGACTCTCCAACCTCTCCACCAGATCCGGACGTTGAGATTCATTGTCGGTGTCATTATCCGAATTCTGTGGCTCGCTGACAACAGACTCCTCCGGTTCCTCAGCTTCTTGGATGGGTACCAATGGCTTTTGAGCACGCAATGCCTCGCTAGAACTGAGACATTCCTCACATTCTTGCTTGAGGAAAAGCCACTCCTCGATCTGTTCTTTCTCTAGTTCACCAATAGCCTGAGAGCTCATCAATCTGAGAAATCAAAAATTGATAATTTTATATGCAAACCTTAGATAAAATTTTCCTACTTACTTGGCAAACAATCCTTCCGCATTGGACACCAGTTTAAACCACTGACTCGCTGCAAATTGCAAACCAAAATTATCCGTTGCCCCTTGGGGATTCTCCGCAGGATTATGTGGCGGTGAAATGGGCATATTGTCATCGGAGAAGGTGTTCATGATCACATAGTTTCTTACACACTGCACTTTAAAGGCAAACTGCAGGTTGCCCAAAGTCTCGGAGAGATGCTCTTCGAGCGGAGAGACACACAAAATGACCAAGGTCTGGGCACGACCGCCAAATGAATCTTTAAGCAGGGTAGTCAATGTGGTCTGGCCATAGGGTATGTTGCCATTAACACCGTACATGATACTGGGATCGGTCAAAGTGTTGACCACTTGTTCTAACATCTGCAGACCCGCGTCCCTAGGATGACCCGGTGGCGGCTCACCACAACGATCGCTGGCACATAAATCCGAGAAACTAGCTGTTGATAAACGGTGCTGTATGAGACCCTCCTTGGACACCCAGTGCTGTTCCAGGGTAAGAGTGAACAGGGTATGAGCAGGTGATGGTTGTCGAGAGGACAGACCAAGTTGAAGCCAATGGAAAACCTCTTCTATATTGGAGCAATGGACATTACCCATGCCAAGAAGATCACGGATGTCTCCTTGGCAGATCTCTACAAAACCCACATTTACGGCATAGGTGCGATCTATAAAAGCAGGGATTTAGTACTTGTCGGCCAGGAGGATTTGAAATGACCTTACACTTACCACCATGCCCAGTTATATGATTAAAGATCTCTCTGACACAGCGCTGGACAACGCCCTGATCTGCCTCCCCATAGTCACAATCGAATCCATGGCCATATAGAGTATAGCTTTTGCCTTGTCCCTTCTGACCATATGTAACCACTGATGCATCGAATCCCTCAAGAAACAAGCTTATCAAAGGAAATACCGTTTGATGGTAAACCTGACTCTGGCTTGTGTTGCCACCTAAAGCATGGGTTACGGGTACAGTGTGAGCTCCCACTTGGATTAGACCTGCTGCTATGGAATCAAGATGTTGAGCCCCGCCAGGCAAAGCGCTGGGCAGACCCAAGGCCGATGCTGCTATAGGTATAGCCTGGACGCAACAATTGCCTGTTCCCGATGCTGAAACATTTTTGTTGTTGTCTGTCTGATTGACCGCCTCCTCCTCCTCATTCTTCCCCTCTTCTTCAGTTTTTTGGTCCTCTGAACTATTACCATTGGCGTCCGTTAGAACCTTTGCCTGCTCTTCCTTGATTTCATCTTCTACCGTCTCAGACTCCGTGGAGTTTCTGTAAAAAATTTGTATCCTGTTAGATATTTCAATTCTCTCCGTTAAGAACGCAATTGTCCTTCGGAATTTTTGTTCTTACCTTTTCTCATCTGTGGGTTGGTATATACGCACAGCCACTTGAATGGGAATCTCCATGATTATCGTTTTGTGATGTGGAAACTTAAATTTCACTTAAATTGCTCCTTTTTTCATGCATTTTAGTTGTTTTTATGGAATAACAAAATCACAAGAAACAGAAAGCAACCAAATCAATATTAGTGTAACCTTATTTTTTCCAAAACAGTGTTGTCAAACAGCAAAAAAGCAAGAGTAGCACAAACAATGTTAGCGGTAAGTGGACATGGCAGTATCCTTAACCTACCGAAGTGATATATTATTTAAACGAATACATTTAAATGGAATTGAATACTTCGATTAAAGAATTACAAACAATTAAAGCGTCGGGATAAATTTCTGTTGTGAGATAATAAATATAGCATGTGAATAAAAAAAATTTTAATTGCATATCCACTGACAACTTTCGTGTGCAAAACACTTGTAGTCGATCATCTCTGATAACAGCTTTTTTTGGCGGTTTTTCATTGCTGTAGCCGGCAACACTTTTGCTGTCATATTCTTACTCGCTAAGGCAGCGCGTGTTTTCGTTGTGTGAAATAATTACAACAATTAAGAAATAACTGCGTATTTTAATCAACAATATGTCTAAGCGTCGTATCGAAGTGGGGGAGACATATGCCATGAAGATCAAGGCGTAAGTATATTAAGCAAACATGTGTATGAAGTAGAACTCTGCACCAATGCAGTATTTCCTAGGCTTGTGTTTTGGAGCCCTGGGGTTTCGCGATGATGAACATTTAATTAGCATTTAATTTCTGTTTAATTAGAATTGATCCGGAGCCCTCCACATCAGCAGCTGCCTCGGCAGCAGCAGCCGGAACTGTAGCCCAAATACTGGGCGGATTTGTGCCCAACAAGCAACCACCCACAAATAACCCATTTACCGGTAAAGCGTACTCTGCCCGCTATCAAAACCTTTACAAAAAACGTATCGGTTTGCCGGTATTCGAGTACCAGACGGATTTTATGCGTTTGCTAAACCAACACCAGTGCATTGTACTAGTGGGTGAGACAGGTTCTGGTAAAACCACACAGATTCCCCAATGGTGTGTGGACTTTGCAGTATCCAAGGGAAGGAAAGCCGTCTCCTGCACACAGCCACGTCGTGTCGCTGCCATGTCGGTGGCCCAGCGTGTGTCTGAGGAAATGGATGTAAATCTTGGAGAGGAAGTGGGTTATTCTATACGTTTCGAGGATTGCTCTTCACCTAAGACGTTGCTCAAATACATGACCGATGGTATGCTGCTCCGTGAGGCCATGTCCGATCCTATGCTAGAGCAGTATCAGGTTATACTTTTGGATGAGGCTCACGAAAGGACACTGGCCACAGATATACTGATGGGTGTGCTCAAAGAAGTGATACGTCAGCGGGAGGATCTCAAATTGGTAGTGATGTCTGCAACATTGGATGCCGGCAAGTTTCAGCAATATTTTGATAATGCTCCACTGATGAATGTGCCAGGTAGAACACATCCTGTCGAAATTTTCTACACACCAGAGCCAGAGAGGGATTATCTAGAGGCGGCCATTAGGACAGTGATCCAAATACACATGTGTGAGGAAATCGAAGGTAAATTCATTTATTCATCGTCCAAAATTTTTTCTTAATCTTAAACTTTGTATTCCAGGTGACATTCTGATGTTCCTTACCGGTCAGGAGGAGATTGAGGAGGCCTGTAAGCGGATCAAGCGTGAAATTGATAATCTCGGTTCCGAAATTGGTGAATTGAAATGCATTCCCCTATATTCCACCTTGCCACCGAATCTACAGCAGCGAATCTTTGAAGCTGCTCCACCCAAAAATGCCAATGGAGCCATTGGCCGCAAAGTGGTGGTGTCCACCAACATTGCTGAAACATCATTGACCATTGACGGTGTTGTCTTTGTCATTGATCCAGGATTTGCCAAGCAAAAGGTTTACAATCCAAGAATTCGTGTCGAATCCCTATTGGTTTCACCCATTTCCAAGGCCTCGGCACAGCAACGTGCCGGCCGAGCTGGACGTACGCGTCCGGGGAAATGCTTCCGTTTATACACAGAAAAGGCATTCAAGAATGAAATGCAGGATAACACCTATCCCGAAATTCTTAGATCTAATTTAGGTAAGCAATCCATATTTTAGGAGATTTTGAGTTTTTATATCAATGCTCCGTTTCCAGGCACTGTGGTACTTCAGCTCAAGAAACTGGGCATTGATGATCTGGTTCACTTTGATTTCATGGATCCACCGGCACCCGAGACTTTAATGAGGGCACTCGAGCTCCTTAACTATTTGGCCGCTCTCGATGATGATGGCAATTTGACCAATTTGGGTGCCATCATGTCTGAATTTCCATTGGATCCGCAATTGGCAAAAATGCTTATAGCCAGTTGCCAGCACAATTGCTCCAATGAGATTCTATCCATAACGGCCATGCTGTCGGGTGAGATATTTATATAGATAGGCTTAAGATGATGAGGCCTTAGGCTAAGAAGTTTTCCCATCAGAAGTGATTCCACAATAGAGGTGGGCGCACGGCCAAGACGACTTGTTTGTGTTGTCTTTAGATAAAATTGTGTTTAAGGAAAAGTATAAACAAATGGTACGAAATTTCTGTAGTGCTTTAGATGTGATACGTTTCCAAATTTGTAAAAATTCATCATGCGCCCATCTCTATTCCATAGAAAATCAAACTTTCTTTAAAGAATTCGAAAAGAGTTTACACTTTTTATTTAATTAGAAATTGAATAGTCGTTAGAATAGCATATAGTTTAGGGGAAAGCAACAGAATGAGTAAAAAGTAAAATCAAAACGATATTAATCAAATCCTTGTACTCTTCGGATTTCCCTTAAACTAATAAGGTTTCTTTTCCTTTCCTTTCCAAACAATACTTTTCCTAATTTAGTTTGAATTCCTTTCCAAATTGGGGGATTGGGTATTATTTTAATCCTGCTAACTTAATCCTAAGTCAAAGACTTTGACGTACCTGGACCCCATGGACATATATTGCAAAGAAAAAAGTTTTTCAATTTATTTGTTCTTTGCATACAATACTTAAGCCAAGTTGCACATGCGTTTGATATATATATATATATAACCAACATTCATCTTGGTAATGTTGAGAAGAGGTGGCCCTTTGTTTTCTTTCAATTTATATCAGTCTTATGTCGCCGATTTAACTATAAAACGCACTTGCAACTCACAACTGCAACGAATCTTTAAATTTAGCCCCTAGATTGCTGCTCTAGCTGACACAAAGTAAGCACAATCTATATATGACTCGATAAATATCAATCATGATAAAAAAAAAACATAATGTTATGAACTATGCGCTTAATCACAAAATATATAAAATAAACCAATTCACCAAACATGAAACAAAAGTGCCGCAATGCTTTGTGCGACCCAATGAGGCCAAGAAGGCAGCCGACGAGGCTAAGATGCGTTTTGCCCACATCGATGGAGATCATTTGACCCTGCTGAATGTCTATCATGCCTTTAAACAAAGTAAGTTCCATATATTGAAATCAATCATTAGTTGGATATATCTTATAATTCTGTATATTGCTTTATAGGCAACGAGGATTCCACTTGGTGCTATGATAACTTTATCAATTTCCGTTCACTAAAAAGTGCGGATAATGTGCGTCAGCAGTTGGCCAGGATTATGGATCGTTTTAATTTGCGACGCACTAGCACAGAATTTACCTCCAAGGATTATTATGTCAACATACGCAAAGCCTTGGTACAGGGTTTCTTTATGCAAGTGGCGCATTTAGAGCGTACTGGGCATTACTTGACCATCAAGGATAATCAAAATGTGCAACTGCATCCATCTACATGCTTGGATCATAAACCCGATTGGGTTATCTACAATGAATTTGTGCTCACAACAAAGAATTACATACGTACAGTGACAGATGTGAAGCGTAAGTAATTATATAGATAATCAAATATATATATTTTGATTCATTCTTTCGTTTTTCTTTAGCGGAATGGCTACTGGTATTGGCACCCCAATACTATGACCTCAACAATTTCCCTCAGTGCGAGGCCAAGCGGCAATTGGAGTTACTGCAACAGCGCATTGAGACAAAGCAATATAAGACGGGCTTCTAAAAGACGGATAATTTACGGCTTTAAGATAATAAGCACGCGCTTTTCTCTCTAAGTTTATTTCGTTTCGGTAATGTTAATTGAAATAGAAGAGAAACCGTTTTATGCTTTTTACCAGACCAGCAAAGTTAATGCACATGAAAATCAAACAAATCTTTTATCCCATACACACACACACACACACACAAACATAAGAATTCCGTTTATTAACAAAATGAAGCAAAACATTTTTTGTATACCTAACCATTTGTCTTTTGAAATTGTATGAGTATAACCAAATAGGTTGCAATTGCCGATGCAAACTGTAATACAAAAAAAAAAAGAATTGAAGATATCTTAATCTTTATGTTAATCTATGACTTACCGATGTTAATATAGTGCGATCGACACGACATAAACCGCTGGCCGAGAAATCTGCATCGTTTACTAGAAGATGTTGCCAAAACTTCTTGACGGCCTCGGCCAAAATGGGTTCGTGTACCCTTCGCTCAATTTCACATACAATCTTTATTGTTTGTTTGGATTCACGGGTTGCCAAATGGCAGGGCTCCACCACCATTAAAACGCGCAAAGCATGAAAGAGAATCCAGAGTATTTGCACCCAGAGATAACCATTATTCCGATTGCTTAGCATCTCCAGGAAAAGGAAATATGAAGTGGCCACCAAATGCAAAAGACACGAGACCAGAATGAAGAGCACTGCTATGCCATATGAGCTGGATACGAGTAACACACACTTGCCCAAGGATTCATGATTATCGGCCATGGTTTTAATGAGCAGACCTTGATTTTTCGCTACATTCAAGAAATAAGCAATTGAAACTGACCGGAGGATTTCATTTTAACTTACTTGGAGAGTTGCTGGGCAATGATTCATTGTTCAGTTTGGTCAAACTGGAGTGCAAAGCCATTGGCATCATGGGATTAAAGCTAATCGTCTTTACAGTGCTTACTTTAAGAAGTTTTGGTTTCGATGGTTTTAAATCTAAAGACAGGAAAGATTTCTACTTAAACAATTTGTGTATTGCGACCTTTACTCACCTCCCAGGAAACTGCTGGTCAGCATTAAGTTCAAACGACCATAACGTCGGCCCAGACCATAAGCCGTGTTGGCAAAATTCACTTGGAGTCCCGTCAGTATGAAGTAAAGGCAATAGAATGGAATATACCAATGCACATTGATCTCTAGGAATGGGAAAGCAAAGTCAAAAACTGCATCATGGAGAACAGTTTGGCACAAAACACACCCGTGTTGGCATCATCCTTGTTCATATCCAGGGCTATACGCATCCAAACCCAAACATCCATACCAATCAATGATGCAATAGTGACCAGAGCTCCAGTGACCATGCCCAGGGAACGCCAACGATCTCGTTTAAAGTTATTGTAAGCACTTAATGTGTTATCAATTACTGAGAGCCGTGAGTTTATTTCCTGTGTTGCCTTTAGACCAAACAAGCCACAGTAAACGCCCGATACAACAGCCAAGACAACAACGGAGACATCGAGGGCTGTAACCACTTTAGCCGTAGCCGAATGCATTCTAAAAGAGGCGCTTTTGATATGATGATTCAATTTCATACATATAGGAAATGAAGCGTGGAAATAGTTAAGGATCAGAAAAAGTATAGAAAATAGAAAAAGTAAAAGTAGATAGAAAGAAAGGATTCAAGAAGTGTCGAGTTAAATGGAGTTTAGAGAAAAGAAAAGGAGCAAGAGAATAAGCCAAGTTGCTGATACGCGAGGGTTTTGTGATAAGTAATTGATGCAAAATGTGAATCAAAAGTGTTTTAAATTGTTGTTCTCGGTCATTTTAATCATTTGCCAAATATTTAATTGGCCTCATGATATGAAACTTGACCGTATAAACATTTATATATAATAGATTTAATATGAAAAGTTGAGGGTAAGATCTGAAATTTAGAGGTTTAAGCTTAAAATTGCTTAAAATTCAAAAGGAAAGGTCTTCAGGTGCTATTACTTAAAGCAATTTGTGCGGTTTTTAGGCTCCACACACTTCTAAAGCGTTTAATTTGTTTATAAACATATCTAAGTATTGTTGTTATTGTAGACAGAAATAGAGTATAAATTCCTTTAGTTTAAAAACGTTCTATAGCTAAAATCATTCAATATCCTTAACTTTAGAGTTTATATTTTAGAAGAAAGTTAATGAGAAATGGACTAAATATTACTTACCGTATGGGTATTTTTGAATTCGCATCAAAAAGTAATCCCCGATATGTAAGGCAGACTATCGAGATTAGATATAGATTTTCGATTTGTTAGAAACTATACGAAAACTGCTTCTCAAGAACTCACCCAAAATCACACACAAGGATGCTGAATATATTGTAAATGTCCAACTACGTTGTATATCCTTTTGTGACTTGGCATTCTTAACCACTTGATATGGAGCCAATGACATTAGTTTACTGACATAGAATATGCCAATGCCGGACTCGGATATTTCCATATTTTCACAAGAATTTCCCAACGGTAACTGCTGTCCGAATTGCCAAATACCAGGACTTAAATTGTAAAATGGAATATATTTGATACCAAGCCAAATAATGCGCTCCCATATTTGATTATTATTGTGTGAGTGTGCGAGTGTGTCAAGATATGGTCCGGTCTGTATTCAGAAAGTGATGGTGGTAGGGGTCAAAGGGTATGTCGCTCAGACAGTCTAAGCAAACAGAGCGCCTGACCCCTGCCCGTCCGTACGTCCACCTTGGTTACACCATTCATTTGTGGTATGTGTTTTGTTTACTAAAGTTTTGTCTGCACCGTAAATAATAATTAGCGTGAGAAAAATGCCAATCATATTGGACACAGGAGCCAATTAATTTGGGGCCGAAATGTCTGCGTTGACAGGCCATTAGCACACACCATTTTTAGCCATGGCTTTGTGAATGAATTCATTCGGAAATCTTTCTGCTTTATTACAACTTTCAAAGTCAAACACATGGACAATTAATAATCAAATTAAATAATAAGTTAAACTGAACTACCTATTAGTAGGCAAATAGAAAAAAAAGGGAAAGAAAAGGAACAACATTAGTTCTGCACTACAAAGGCGTTAAAAATCTCAATCCAATAGCCGTCGGGATCTCGGATAAAGGCCAAACCCTTCATGCGACCATCATTGGGCTTTTTCACAAATTCAACACCATGCTCCTCGAATCTGCAAGAAAAAGGAAATGAGGTAAGACAGACGGTATCTAAACTAGATCTCAAGGTTTTGATTATTGCATTCTCTTACCGTTTACAGGCTGCATATACATCTGGTACCATCAAGCCAATATGGCCATAACCGCGTGGCTCAGTATTACCCGTGTGATAGCTCTGATCAGGATCGGATTCGGTGCCCCAATTGTGGGTTAATTCAATCGTAGCTTTGCGACTCAATGCCCAGCTCTTACGCTCTTTGGGATCTTTTGGTATATCAGCGGGATTCTCATAACTGTAATTAAAAAAACAAAATAAACAGGTATCATTAACTGATAACTTTGTGAAGAGCAATGGTACGTAGATTGAGATAACCTTACCCCATAAAGTACAAGGAGAATTTGGCCTCTGGAAAGTCCAATTTTACAAGCAATGTCATGCCCAATACCCGTGTATAGAAGGGTAACGATTTGCGAGGATCTTTAATGCGGTACATTGTTTGTTGGAACAGGAAATCCTTAAAACCGGGTAAGCATTGTTAATATTTTATATGAACATACATACATATGTATGTGGGAACTGCCATGTGGGCTATCTCTTCCCCCGCCTTTTTAAATTGTAGCTACGCCCATGTAGGAAGTCCATACGGCAATTTTTGGCAAAAAAAAAAAAAGTTCGATTTGTCTCTTGCTATTATCTCACCTTGGTGGCCGAATCGGGTTTTGAGCACAGCTCATCGGCTTCGGCATTACTTAGTCCTGTGACGTCACCCATCTTTTGGTAATTCTGTATTAATTAAACACCTGTTGAACCCGAATTGTCAAATAAAAAAGTACTATGCGGTTTGTTATATATAAAAGTCGGTCTAAGTGTGACCACATGGAATTTAGATGGCTTTTGCAAAAACAACATTCATCAAAATAGCTAGGTTTTGCCATAAAACCGCCAACAATGTTCATAACAATCGATAACAGAATTTGAAATTAGGTGACCGTTACAAATGTGTGTACAATAATTTAACTACGAAAACACTTTTATTCTTGCGCAAATTTCAAGCCAAATTTATTTGATAACCATTACCATTATTGTACCCAACAAAAATATTATTAGAAAACTGGTTTAGATGCAAAAATTTATATACATTTCGTCGTTCATTTATTCAGTTTGAATTGTTAATTCAGGCTGCTTCTTTTCCAACTATTTACATGATCAAGGCATTTTAAGGGCATTTTCTGTGTGTCAGGTGTGAGATTCCCCTTCACTATATATAGGTTTATATATATATATATATATGTATATATATATATACTGTGTACTCCTCTGGTTTTTTTTTCTCTCTATGTTTATGTACATTCATTGTTCATTGTATTTGATTTGTTGACTGTTTCGTGGTCATTCATTAGAACTAATTTAACTGTTTGAATTTTGTATAGTTATAGCTTGTTTCATATATATGGTCGTGTGTCTATGTGTTGTGTATATATGTTTCTGTATATATAGGTGTATATATATATATATGTATGCAGGTATAATCATATAATATGCTTAAACATTAAACTTAGTTGATTTTTGCTTTCTCATCATTAGTTCTAGATTAAATGGTATTATATTGTGCTTATGATTATCAGATTTGTTTCTTATATTTCTTGTTCTTTGTAGCCGATTTTTATTTGGTGTTGGTTTTCAAAAAGAAACCTAACAAAATCAAAAGAAATACACACACACATTCAAAAGAAACAACAATATAATAATAATAGACGGAAAAAGATAACTATGTATAATGTATGGCCTGGAAATCAATTAACATTACGAGTACGAGTTAATAAATATGTTTAATGTTTTGGTTTTTGACTTTTCTTCTTTTCTTTTTTACAATAAAAAAATAATTGATTTATATTTCTCTCGTCTCTGTCTGTCGTTCTTGTAAACGTTGGTCGTACGATTTGTGGATGGTTTTTTCTTTTTTTTTTGTGTCCATTATAAAATATGTTTAATGTGTTTTGTTTTTTATTGTTGCGTTGGCAAATGAAATAATTCCTATTTGTGGACTCACGCTTGGAAGGAGTTTGTATTTATGTGTATATGTATAAAAGTGTTGTTGTTGTTCCTTTCGATTTGAATCGAAAATGGTTCAAAAATGTTTAAAGTAAATTGGATGCCTAAACCTAGAGCTAAATGAAAATTGGTAAATAATTTGAGAAACAAATGAAAAGAATTTCCATTTGAATGCATATTTATTTTGTGGTTGTTTGCGGTTTTCTTTTCCATTGCTTTTAAAATTATTGCAAGCACATAACAAAAATTAAAATAATAATAATTATTACAAATTAATTAAAAAATTAATACAAAATAAATTCAAATAAAACACATGAGCTAAAGAAAAAAAAAACACATCGCGTTTATATGTACATTATACATAACGCATCGTATATAAGTATATATCGTATGTCTTCATGCCGCTACATCGAATCGAAAATTAAACATAAACAAATGACAAAGAAATTGCAGTTTAAACATACAACTTGACTAATGTTATATAAAATAATCAAAAAATTAAATAAAAGCGAAATAGTTTCTCATTCATTTTCATTCTCGTTTTTTCAGTTTTCTTTTCAATTTCTTTTTTTTTTTTTGAAACTTGCTTAGAATTAAAATGCGTAATTAATGGCAAAAATCCGCTGTGGTCATTTCTTTTTTTGTTGTTGTTGTTTTTTTTTTGTTAACTTAATTATGTTAATTAGAAACTAAATAATTTTGTAGTTGATTTCCGTTTCTTTCTTTTAAATATATCTGTATATATATATATAAATGTTCATATATATGCATTTATTATTGTAATTGCGTGCGCTCCACTTCAACAAATTAGTTTTTTGTGGCATTTTTCGTTTGTTTCATTTATACTTTTCACATAACCTTTGATTTCATTTTTTTTTAATTTTACATTGAAATATTGGCAAATTAAAAAAGAATTTAGTTAATATATATATATATATAGAAGATTGTTTTCCTTTTAATGCTCACTATTTAATCAAACAAGTAATTTTATCAATGTTCTCCAGCACATTTGGAAGTTGGTTTTGTGTTTTATATATATATAATATATATATATAAAAATTAAGGTGTATGCTTTGTATAAGTGTTTGTGTGTGTGAGTGTGTGTTTTTTTTATCATGTGTATATGGAACAAAGAATTTATTTATATATATAAAAAATTTCACTAGCAATTAAATTCACCATTTCAATAATTAGAATATTAATTAGAAGCAAAAGATGAGAAGGAAATAATTATAAATATCAAGGCAAACAAAAAATTTTTAAACTTTCAAATCTAATAATTAATAAAAAAAAAAAAAATGAAATAATATATTTAAAAAGAGAGAGATGAACAAACAAGCAGCCTAATCATCATCATCATCGGACGAATTCGAGGACAATTGCAGATCGTTTTGTAGCAAATCATTGGGAAAGCCCCGATTGGAGGTATACATGTCGGATTGCTGCTGCTGCTGATGTTGTTGTTGTTGCTGGTGATGATGATGATGCGACGATTGCTGTTGTTGTTGCTGCTGCTGTAGGTGATGATGATATTGCTGCTGCTGTTGTTGGTGCTGCTGCTGCTGGTGGTGATTGTTGTAGGAAGGCGATATAGAGCCCAGCCCTAAATTCGGCAGCTGATGGTGCTGGACTTGATGATGTTGTTGCTGCTGCTGCTGATGATGATGTTGCAGCTGTTGCTGCTCCTGCTGTTCGTGCTGCATGGAACGATCATCTTCTGTGCTATCATCGGAATCACTGCCACTATCACTATCGCTAGTATCCGATTCGGAACTGGAACTGGAAGCACTCAATACACCACCAATTTGCTGAATATGAGAAAATCAAACTATAAGATTTCAAATCATTTCCAAATAATAGAAAAACTTTACCTCTTCTAAGGCAGCGGCCGCCTGAGCTACCGATTGCGAGGTTAAATCATGCTCTCTAGGTGAATCCAAATCCATGGGCATATTATTGCTATGGCTATATGTTGAGGAGGGACGTTGTTGTTGTTGTTGCTGTTGCTGTTGGTGCTGTTGAGGCAGTTGTTGTGCGTAGTTATTGCTGCCTCCATTGTTGATCCCACGACCATAGTGTTGTTGTTGGTGCTGTTGCTGCTGCGGCTGATGTTGCATGGGTGGACTGGGCTGCTGTTGCTGCTGATGCATTTGCTGCCGTTTACCATGACCATGCTGAGGCACTTGTCGCTGTCTGCTGCTACCGCCCATATGCATTGTGGAAGAGGAGGAGGAACCGCCACCATAATCCGGTTGACCCGTTGACGAACCAGTCGATGATCCAGAAACATTCGCCTGACTAGCCCCATTGTGCAAGGCAGCACCAAGACCAAAATCATCATCATCCATTATCATGGGTATGCTAGGTAACGTTTGTTGGGCATTGTTGGCATTCCAGCTAAATAATGGAAAAATATAGATGGATCCTATCTATGGAACAAAATTAAAGTAAACTTACGCCGGCGCCGATTGTGGACTACGATGAGAAGCAACTGGACGTGATGGTGAACTTTGTTGCATGGGAGAATTTCGTGGCTTGAAGTCAACTATTGAAAGAGTAAAGGAAAGAGTAAAGGATTACATGATTTATAGACTCAAATAGTTGGATTACTTACTGATATTATTCCTTCGGCTACCCGTTGAAACTTTCGTTTTGGAGCTTATGCGCATGGTACTATTTTCTAATTTTGGTCCAGGTCCCGATCCGGATACCGATGATCCTGAGGCACCAGTCATCAATGGCGGCGATGGTCCAGAACCATTGGTAGACATTGGTATGTTATTTTGATTGATATTTGTAGCGGGCAGAAAGGTTGGTGGTTGTTTATGGTGTGCCATTTCACTTCTATATAAAAAAATATATTGTAAAAATATTCCCCCGTTATTAGTGTTGCATTATCCTGCGATTAGTGTTGTACAATTTCTTACCTTGTCTTCTTTACTTGTATATTATGATTAAGCTTTTCTAATGTGATAGCACCCGTTTCCTTGTCATATATCATTAAACATTCTTTTGCATATTTTCTCTGATTTCCCTTATAAACTGTATGAGGCACACCGGAATTTTCTGTAAATTATAAATATAAATATATATAATACATATAGAAAGATCAATGTATTAGTACAGAGATAATTACAGATTTTGCTCAACATTATTATTATTAAGTATACGTATTAATGTGAAATAAAAAACAGGTTAAGCTTGGAGAGTTCAACGCCAGTCAAAAGTAGTATATACTTATGTGTAAGAGTGTGTGTGTGTTTGTAAGTGTATATGTACATATATAGAGAGGGCTCTTCAAGAGTTCAAGTAGAGTATTGAACGACGAAATGGGTAAAAGGCACAATAACAAGCAAATCATAATAATTCAACATCATCATCTTAAAAGCATTAACAATCTTCAAACAAAAATGAAATACTTTGCCAATGAAGGCCCCCCTTGGCTTTTCTTTCACTTATTTTATACCCTGCATCCTATAGCTAAATTGGGTAGATTAGTGTAGAGAAACAGCAAGAACAAGTTGTATTTCCCTTTCCAACTAGTATAAAACTTAAGAGTGTAAAATAAAGTATTCAAAAAATGCGTATACGTAATATTATCTCTTAGATAGCATCAACATTTCGAGAGCATGTGGTGAAATCAAGTATTTTCAAATCTCAAGTGTTTTTTGCCAGACAGTGGCTAAAAAAAGAATCGCCACAAGATAAGTGCGAATTTTATAAACTAGACTCGGCACAAGATAAGTGCGAATTTCATAAACTATTAGATAACGATATTTTTACGACGCACTACGTAGAAGGAGCGTTAACAATTATCTAGAAATCAAAATGAAAGCATTTTGATGTATACTTTTCTTCTATATTAATCTTATCTCATTTCACTTATTTAATATTTCATTTAAGTTTTGTTCGAGGAAATCGCAAATGAGATTTTTAGCAAAGTGCAGTGACTGCACAAATCAGCCAAGCGAAGAAATCGAAAGAAAAGCAAAACAAAATATACGATATTGAGATACCCTGTGAAGATGCAAGTGCTTCTAACATAAATGTTTTCATTAAAGAAATACTGCGCAATGAATATACCCTATTTTTGGGCTATGGTTACAGGGTATCACAAAAGGAAAGTGTGTGCAGCAAGCGCCTAGCCAATAAGCAAGACGTTTGCTTATGAATTTTCAAATCCGGTTAAGCATTTTGTTTGACACGCCTTCTTCTAGGGCTTACTGCCATTATAGCTACAGATATTTTTGTAGATATACTTGACAAATTGGATTCTAGTTTTATATATTAAAACAAGCGGAAAGAAGTTGCACTGTTTAAATTAATTTAATTTATATAATGACAATTTATATGCTGGATTAGCTGCGCATTATATACGTATATAGAAATACTAAATTGATTGCGTTTAAATCTATCTATCTTTAAAACTATCTTTCTTTAAATGGTATCCCCATATAATTACCAAGTTACTTTTTATTGTCCTTATACATATACTGTTTTCGCTTTACTTCTTTTATTCTGAATACTTTCTCAAATTGTTTAACAGTTTACCTTATAAATAGTATTACCTTATAATCAAAAACTCAACGAAATATCATTTTGGGGAATCTAATTGGATAATTTTATTTATTTACGTTTAAAATTCTGCAATATTCAATAAGCATTTGTGTGGCCTTCGATTCGAAATGATTTTCCACAAATTCTATCTTCTGGTTTAATTTCGACTACTGCATTATCTATTAACGATTAAGCAATTAAGTTAAGATATAATATAATCAAGGCCATTGAATTTCATTTTGCACTTTGCAATAATAACTTTTTGCTCTATCTGTGTGTGTGTAAAAGAGACAAGCAAAACGGAAAGGTCAAGTGCTGTCCAAAAAAAAGAAAAAAACCGTTAATATTCTGCTAAGAAATGATTGCCCCAAGATGGCTAAACGTGCCAAAGCAGAAAAAAACTGTAAAGCTTCCGTTTGTTTTTTTTTTTCGCAAAAATTTATGGAGAAACGCACATACATTGGTATGTACATTGTATGTATGTGTACATACATATATATTAAGAAGTCGGTTAATATATACATAAATCTTAATTAGACTCGCACACGCATGAGTGTTGAACTAGAGCAAAATTGCATTACAGTAAAATGGAAGTTCCGTGAGTTGATCTCTTCGCTTCCTCTCTTTCTCTCCCTATCTCTTTCTCCTTCTTTTCTCTATCTTTTTATATATGTACATATATGTATATGTACATACATATGTATGTATTGTGGGGTTCAGCCACCTGTTTAGTGTTTTAACAGCTGATAGAGAAGAGCTGCCACCTTATCGCATTACAGAAGAAAGTCGAAACAATGAGACGGAAACGAAGACGCAAGAGAAAGGGAGGAGGCAAAGGCATGATCATGGGGCGAATGGTGATAAGGAAAGGCAGTGTTAATATTTTAAGTTTTAACGGTAAACAATATTTGTAATGTGGTATAAAAAAAGGCGAGGTGCTGTTTTTTTTTTTTAAATTGAGAATATATAATTATAGAAATCTTTATTTCATTATATCGGTAGTTGTGTTATAAACATAGTATAACATTTATATGTATATTTCAAGTACTTTTACTTTTAATTACAAATGTTAGTGAGTTAGTTACAGTGCTGGACAATTTCTCAATTCAAGGTTATAAGTAAAATCGAAATTTTCTGGATTATGCAATAATAGTGTAAAACTAATTGATTTAATTTATGGGATTGGCAGAGCAACAGGTGTACGGGATAAATAGAAAAATTCAAAGTTATTTAGCACAGGTTGGAGCAATATCGACGGAAAAATGCGTCTATATGTGCTATGCTTTGGTAAGACTTTATTTTTTAAATTTTTCACTAAAAGTGTAATTTTTTCTATTGGTAATCTAAAAGGTGTTGTAGTCTATGCCCTGCAATTATTGGCCATAACTGATAGTCAGACGGTATGCGACAATGATACAAATGAGTGCAAATTAAAGGGATTGTTGATATTAAGTCCAAAACAAGCCACAGAAGTTCGATCCCATTATAATGTAATAATGGCTGTACTTAAAATGATATGCCTAAGGGAAGTAAGCCGAAATTTGCAACCTGGAAATGAAAATGCCAAAATAAAAATACATGTTGGCCATCAGGGCATTACGAATATGAATAATTTTACAAATGTAATCAATGTACCAAAGGCACCCGGACTTCCTCCTATCACACTTGTAATTGTTAACAATATAAGTCAGACATTTATGGGTCTACCACCGCTTCATGTTAAGACTGAATCCAAAACTTACACTATTAATACGGAGATTGTGAATACAAAGTTTAAAAATCTCAACAAATTTTTGCTGCCAAAGAATGCCGAGCCAAGTGAACCGATTAATACGAACAAGGGCAATGTTATCGCTTCCCGTACAGCAAGCAACAGCAGATCACCGAACATTCCATCACCTATAGAACACATATCACCGGAGATTCCACCTCCTATAGAACAGAAATCCACAAATATCCATCGAAAACATCTTGTAGCACAATGCGTGAAAGATAAACTTAAAGACTTGCAATGATTGGCTTCAGTTATTGCAATTATTTCAAATGGGAATATAATAATAAATCATTTTACGTCACTCTTGACTCTATCACGTTGCTCTTAATTACAAGAAACCGTTCCAATCGTTTCATATAGCTGACAATTCTATTTAATTATACTGCATACCCATTCAAATTTAATATAAATTTAAAGTAATTGCCTTATGCAATTCCTTAATAAAGATGGGTTATGCTTTATTTACATTAATATATTGCTTTTTCCGATACTATGCCTTACAGTTGTCCAATCTGTTTAATTCTTAGCTTTGGCATTCATACATACCTAAAAAGCCCATCTACCACGTTTAAGCCAAATGGCTTAAAGTTAAAGGTCTAAGAAGTGCAAAGAAACGAACAGACATATGTAGATAGATAGATTAGCTCAGCTATTGATGCTGACCAAGATATATACAAACTTTAATTTAACCCTTGGAGTGGTAAAACACCTGTTTATAGTTTTTAAAAGGAATTAGTTGACTTACAAATCCAAGAATGATAAAAAAAATATCGTTAATCCTTCGATATACAAAAGTTCTCTAGTGATCTGGTCCAATGACGTAAGGAAGCATATTAAATATGTCCTAAATTATGCAAGGAATATGGAAGGAATGAATGACAAGATTAGGGCAGGCAAATAATTTCTGATCAACCGTTAAAAGGTTAAAGGTTAACTGTAAATGCGGAACTTGTTCTCTCAAACGCAACGGAACTCTGACCAATTGCATTTGCCATGGAATTTTTCTATATAAAAAGTAACCACAATTGCTTGCCAATCCTTAGTTTAACGACAAAATGAAAATTTCTCTGCTGTATTTGAGTAAGTGTTTGGAAAAAGAAGAAAGTGTCACGACATCTATAGATGAAAACCCTTTTGAATTACAGGTGTCTTGACCCTGTTACAATTACATAGTGGATATGTTACATCTGCTGCGGAAATTATATGGCTGCCAACAATTGAAAAACTGAGTTCCCTAATTAGCAGTTGCGAACGTGCATTCTCCAACTCGGTGAGACGTCAGAAACGTACCACTGCCGTTCCAAAATTCATATTGCCTCTTCGAATTAAACCTGAAAATCTGGACATTAAAAGCAGAATCGAGGTTAATAAAGGGTATGGCTCAGCAGTGCGAGCATCATCTAACATAGTCGTTAACTCGGACCAAAGTGTGTCCGTAACGAATAATGTTGATGGGGGCAAAAATCAAGGTAAGAGATTATGATTTGTGAGACGCCATAGATCGATCCTCTTTTAAAGCTCTCATATTTCCAGGGTTCCTGTTGCCAAAACGACGATCGATAAATGTCAATGTTGGCGATCAATCGATACGAAATTTAAATTTTGGCGGATTACAACCTCGAACGAAAAGAGAAGTCAATTCGCAACCAATTTTGTTATATGTTGGAGCAAAGGATGTACGTAACAGTATCTCTTATGATCCAATTCAACGAATTCCACCCATCAAAAATATTGTGTCCGTAAACAATGCAAACCAACAAGGCGACCAAAGATTGATCAGATCGCCGCAATCCAAGTTGGCCTTCTACAGATTACCAACTCGTACCACCCGCTCACCTTTCATTGATCTAAATAAATTAAGAACTGTAGCAGCTTGTGTTAAAAGCAGGATATTACAACAATATATAAACAATAGAAGGTTGAATAGACAATTGTAAAGTAACATATTTTCGTGGAATTGCACAATCTGTAGAAAAGTTTTGCCAATATACATAAAATAAACTTTTCCAAAAGAACATAATACCATGAATATATACATTAAATAAAAATTCAATTTCTTTTTAATTCTTTGGCTTATTCTTTGGTATGAAGAAGCAGTTAAACAAACTTCATATTAAACTTATATATTATATTTGAAGATTGAAAGCCACTTGAGAACATCCTTCAATATCGGCTGCATATAAACCAACATTGAATCAGAATTAAGGATGTGTGGAAATCAAATCTAATAATCAACTTATGAAAAGTTTATCTTAAATGCCCATATAAAGTTCCTTTCACTTTACCCAAGGAAACCATTTGAAGGATTATTTAAAGGATGATGTATCCTATAGTGATTAAGGGCATTACATAACATTTTCATATAAATGTGAATGCGGAACTTGTTCTTGCAAATGCATTGGAACTCTGACCAATTGCATTTGCCATGGAATTTTTCTATATAAAAACCATCCACAATAACTTGCAAATCCCTAGTATAAACAGAACATGAAATTTTGTCTGCTGTATTTAAGTAAGTTCCAAAGAAAAAAAATGGAACATGTCATCATCAAATTCATAGATGCTTTTATCTTACAGGTGTACTGACGCTATTACAACTACAGAGCAGATATATAACATCTGCTGTTGAAATAGTATGGCTGCCAAGCGTTGATAAGACGAGTTCCATCATACATATTTGCGAACACATCATTTTTCGCGAACAAATGCGTAAAGGTAAGAGACAAGGGTACATCAATTAACAATATTTTAAACAACAAATCTTTTTTCCAGTAAATAAACCTCGTGTTCCAAAAATTCCATTGATTTATGTGTCACCAATGGACCGAACGGCAAATGTCAATGTTAGGAATCAAAATATCAAAAACATCAATTTGGAATCACTTCTCGCTCGAACAATACGAAAGAATGATCAAAAGCTAGAGCCAACGAGTTTTGGCCAAAAACCAATCATTGCAGCTGCAAATATTGGTAGCTTAGCTTCCATTAACAATGCCGGGAAACCGGTAAGAATAAATATTGGACATGAACTCGTTAAAAATATAAACAATGGCCTAGACGCCAGCAAAGTGTTAACTCGTAGAACACGTAGAGTAGTAGCTCCTGCTAAAAGGCAAAAGTATAAGAATATTGCCCAGTGTGTTTTAGTCAATCTGTTGGCAGCTTACGAGGAGGAAATTTCGTTCTATGATTAATGCAAAATATAAATATTATAAAATATATGTGTGTGGAATTTTTATGTATGTATATATGAAATAAAAACTATTATTTTCGAAATTCATAAGCTTATTCTTGGGTTAATCTTATATTCTTTACGAATACTTCATACTAAAATGTGGGATTGGTTCATTCTTTTGATTATTTATAAGAATATTTCAAAATTGAAGAGGAACCAATAAATAATATTAACTCAATTGTATAACAAGTGGCAAGGCTAGTCACTATTGGTGTGGCAACCTAGTGGCAACGATGGAAGGAAAGAAGAAGCAGAGTTAGTGAAAAGTCGTAAAACTGAAGTTGAATTAAGTTGCAAAAGTTGTCGCCGATTAATTTTGTAAGCTTAACTTAAAATACATTCTATTAATAACTTATAAACTCTTCACATATATGTAGAATCATATACTTGGAATGGAACCAATTTGTAATTGTAGATAATCTTTTGGTAGATTTCAAGTTCAACCGTTTAAAAGTTAAATGAGAATGCGGAACTTGTTCTTGCAAATGCAATGGAACTCTAACCAATTGCATTTGCCATGGAATTTTTCTATATAAAAAGTAACCGCAATTGCTTGCCAATCCTTAGTTTAACAACAAAATGAAAGTTTGCCTGCTGTTTTTGAGTAAGTGCTAAAGAAGGGACTTTTCATCAACTTTTCTTTAGATGTAATCCCTTTTGTATTACAGGTGTGGTAACCCTGTTACAACTAATCAGTGGATATGAAACACCTGCTGGTGTAGAATTATGGCGTCCATCGGTTGAAAAATTAAGTTCCATAATACATATTTGTGAACACAAATTGTCCCTCGAAGGCATCCATAGACGTCAGAGAACATTGCTGTTAAACAAAGACACAAATCTGAACGTTAATACTAACGCAGGACTCCAATTGGGTAGACTTGATTTGTCTCTTCAGAAATCTCTTGATGTGGACAGAAAGCTAGGCTTATTGCCCATCAGTGGTGTTCTTCAGCCATCTCTTAGTGTGGACAAAAACGTAAATGTCAAATTGGGTGGAGTTGACTTGTCTCTTCAGAAATCTCTTGATGTGGACCGAAAGCTAGGCTTATTGCCTATCAGTGGTATTCTTCAGCCATCTCTTAATATGGACAAAAAAGTAGGTGTTAAATTAGGTGGAGTTGATTTGTCTCTTCAGAAATCTCTTGATGTGGACCGAAAGCTAGGCTTATTGCCTATCAGTGGTATTCTTCAGCCATCTCTTAATATGGACAAAAAAGTAGGTGTTAAATTAGGTGGAGTTGATTTGTCTCTTCAGAAATCTCTTGATGTGGACCGAAAGCTAGGCTTATTGCCTATTGGTGGTGTTCTCCAGCCATCTCTTAATGTGGACAAAAACGTAAATGTCAAATTGGGTGGAGTTGACTTGTCTCTTCAGAAATCTCTTGATGTGGACCGAAAGCTAGGCTTATTGCCTATCGGTGGTGTTCTCCAGCCATCTCTTAATGTGGGCAAAAAAGTAGATGTCAAATTAGGTGGAGTTGATTTATCTCTTCAGAAATCTCTTGATGTGGACAAAAAGCTAGATACACGTATACCCATTCTGACTCACAGTGGTCCATCGATTGTAGCCGGTACGCAACCTCCGCCAATCAGTGCCAATCCATTAAGAAGTGATCCCCAAGAACTAATGAGAATTGTTCGCTTGCCGGTACCGGAAAATGCAGGGAATGATCCCAATCCATTTGCGGGAAATGCTCTCCATCCATCTCTGGCAGCTGCTTACAAACTACTCGCTGCTAATCTATTAGCGGGAAATACTAGATATGACTTAAAACCCAAACTTGCCGATGAAAATCCAACGAATAGAAAGCAATTTTCAATAATTCCAATCAATGTAAAATTTGCAGGGAAGGACATTCCATACTATCGCCCGGCAGCACCACCTATCAGTAACGTAGTAACCATCAATAATGAAAACAAACAAGGAAATCGACTGTTGTCCAGAACGCAACCAGTTGATATAAATATTGGACATAATAGCGTTAAAAATTTAAACAATGCTCACGACGATGCCATAGCAATGTTGGCCAGGACACGGCCTATCAGTAAAAAGCAAAAATATAGGCAAATTGCCGCTTGTGTTAATAGCAGGCTATTAAAGGCATACGAGGAGGAAATGGCCTTCTATGATTAGAATTATATTGTATCCCAATAATGGAAAATTTGTAAAAACAAGAAAAATAAACTTTTCCAAATGAGCATGAATATCATATAATGTATGATAACAACATATATATTAAATAAAAACCAGAAACTATTCTAATTCATTAGCTTATTCCCTGGGCATGATGAGGCTGTTAATCTTATAATCAAACGAAAATGTGAGATTGTTTCATTCTCTTGTTTATATGTAAGAATATTCCAAGATCGAAAAGCTCTTGGACAACCTAAGGGAACAAACATATCCTTTAAATATGAATGAAGGATGTGTGGAAACCAGAGAGTTGATAAAATAATATTTATATAGATACATTTATCTACGAAATTGTATAACCATTGATAATTACAACCATGGATAATCAACTTATGCAAATTTGATCTCAAATATCCACGTGGTGTCCCATTCACTTTATATAAGGGAACAAATCGAAGCAATATTAAAAGAAAGTAAAGGTAGATAATCTAAAATGCATAACGACAGTGATCAAATTGCATTAAATTTCGAGTTCAACCGTGTAAAGGTTAAATGAGAACACGGAACTTGCAATGGAACTCTAACCAATTGCATTTGCCATGGATTTTTCTATATAAAAAGTAACCACAATAGCCAATCCTTAGTTTAACGACAGCATGAAAGTTTGTCTGTTGCTTTTGGGTAAGTGCTGACGAAAGAACTTGCCAGTTTATCCCTAGATGTAATCACTTTTTATATTACAGGTTTGTTGACTCTCTTCCACCTACACAGTGGTGAAAATGTATGGCTACCGAATCTTGACAAGTTGAGTTCCATCATACACATTTGCGAACACAAATTGGGACTCGAACGTAACCATCAACTTCCCGTCGTTGCATTGCCAATTAAGGATAAAAAACCTGAAAATGTTAAAATTAACAGCAGGATTTCGGTAAACAGTGATAAAAGTAATGGCCCATCGGTCAAATCCAACTTAGATGTCAAAGTGAATAAGAACGCTGTGTCTGTATCGCATTCTGTTAGTGTGGACAAGAATCGAGGTAAGGATTCAACTTTGGAAGAATAAATATATAAATATATTCTTTTTCCAGGTAACCTATTAATACCTGTTGAACGATCTAGTGTTGAAGGAATTCAAATGAGGAAAGGATTTTTCCCAAAAATACCTAAAGCACCTAAACCTAAATTAACTAAACTACCTAAAAACCCCGGTAGATTTGAACCTACAATTGAAATTCCCGTTGATAAAATATTCAGCGGCGACAATCAGGCGTCTGAAATGGCGCGTTCCCCACCGGTTTCACCACTCAGTAATGTCGTGACCGTTAATAACGCAAACAAGCAGGATGACGAAGCTCTCAGATTTTTAGGGCTCAGATCGCAGGCAGCCGATGTAAGTCCCAGGCATAGCGTAGCCAAATTACCTTTCAGGCGCATTTCCGTCCAGAAAGCAAGATATCGGGATATCGCCCAGTGTGTGAAACTCAGGCTAGTGAAAGCTTACGAGGAGGAAATGGCATTCTATGAATAAAATGAGACAATTTCCGTAATTAAAAAGTCTTCAAATATAGTTTTCCACTAGACCAAAAATATCATAAAGTATATGTGGAAATATATATTTTAAATAAAAACCAATCATTTTCCAATTCATTAGCTTATTCTTGGATATGATGGAGCAGTTAATTTTATAATTATACCCAATACCAAACTAAAATATGGAATTGCCGCATTCTCTTGTTACACCAATATCGAAGAGCACATGGACAACCTGAAGTGCCTTCAATATTGGTTATGATGCATATTAAACAATTAATAAAGTAGAATGAAAATATATCTATATATATATATATATATATACATATATATGGAATTGGAGTGGAGGAATATAAAAAGAAGTATAATTGTAAACGTTGATAATCTTTTGAAGAAAAAGTAAAGAAGATCATCTCTGGTGAATGCATAACGAGGGTGATCAAATGGCATTAGATTGCAAGTTCAACCGTTTAGAGGTTGAATGAGAATGCGGAACTTAATCTTGCAAATTCAATGGAACTCTGACCAATTGCATTTGCTATGGAATTTTTGTATAAAAGACAACTACAATGGCTGGCCAATCCTTAGTTTAACGACAAAATGAAAGTTTGTCTGTTGTTTTTGAGTAAGTGCTAAAGAAGGGACGTGCTAGTTCATCCCTAGATGTAATCATTCTATATATTACAGGTGTGTTGACTCTATACCACCTACATAGTGGACATATTACATCTGCTGCTGAAAGCGTATGGCTACCGAATCTTGACAAGTTGAGTTCCATAATACATATTTGCGAACACAAATTGGCCTTTAAACGACCTCGTCCACTTCCCATTGTAATACCTATTAAGCCTAAAAAACCTGAAAATGTCAAAATCAACAGCAGGATATCGGTTAAAAGTGATAAAAGTAATGGTCCAGCAGTTGTATCATTAGCAAACGTAGATGTCAATGTGAATAAGAACGCTGTGTCTGTATCGCATTCTGTTGATGTGGACAAAAATCAAGGTAAGGATTATAATTTGAAAGAAATGAACAATGAATATCACTAACAAATTATCTTTTTAGATATCTCCTTAATTCCTAGTATACGATCTAGAAGAGGTAGTGGTAAAGGACGACCTAAAGGTGGAGGACGTCAATTCCCTGGTGTAAGATTTGGTAGACCTGAAATTGAAGTTCCGATAAGTTTATTCCGCACCAACAATCAGATGATGCAGCGGTCCCCCCCGGTTTCACCTGTCAGTAATGTCGTGACCGTGAATAACGCAAACAAACAGGATGATGCTCTTAGAGGTTTAGGGTACAGATCGCAGGCAGCCGATATAAGTCCCAGGCATAGCATAGACATATTACCTTTCAGGCGCATTTCCGTCCAGAAGGCAAAATATGGGAATATTGCTAAATGCGTGAAAGCCATGTTAGCAAAAGCTTACGAGGAGGAAATTTCATTCTATGATTAGAATGAAACAATTTCCGCAATTGCATAATAATGCGATAAATAAATAAAATTCCACAAGAACATTGAATCTTAAAATATATGTGGAAATATTTATTTTTATACTCTGTTCCCATAGGGTAAAAGGGTAAATTAAAGTCGCTAAAATGTGTGTTACAGGCAGAAATAAACATTTCCGACCCCATAAAGTACATATATATATATATATATATATGTATTCTTGATCAGTATCACTACCCGAGTCGTTTGATACATGTCCGTCTGTCCGTTTAAACATTGAGATCTTGGAGACTATTAAACCTAGAACTACCTAATTTGGTTAGCAGATCCGTGTAGTGTGTACGCAGATCAAGTTTATTTCAAATTTTTGCCACGCCTTCTTCCGCCCCCAAAATGTACATAAATATAAATAACTAGAGTAGTTTTGAAGGAATCTCATCCTTATTCGGCATCCCTAATAATGTGACCAAAATGCATCATCTGACCAAATTTAATCGAAATCTGACAACAAATATAGGAGATATGTATACGTATCTGCGTTTTGTACTGAAACGCCAAGTGCAATAATAGTTGGTAAGAGTGAGCGAGATAGCATGTTAAGGGGCAGGATTTGAATTAATTTCGATCTTAAGGCTGTTCGACTTTATTAAAGTATTACAGGGTATACTCAATGTCGGCAAGGACGACTTGCTTGCTTTACTTTAAGGAAAACCAATAAGTTTCTTGGATATGATAGGATTCTTTTGTTATTCCATAATCGAAAAGCACTTAAACAATTTGAACTAACAAGTCCTTCCATAAGCACTTGGACAACCTGAACTAACACATTCTTCCATATCGATTATGATGCATAAAGGCAATTTATCAAAATTTATATACTAAATTGTATAACTATCCATAATTAAAATATATTCTTGAAATGGAATCAATTTAAGCAATATCAAAAGAAGTATAACTGTAAAGAAGATCATCTCTGGTGGATGCATAACGAAGGTAATCAAATCGAATTAGATTTCGGGTTCAACCGTGTAAAGGTTAAACAGGAATGCGGAACTTGATCTTGTAAATGCAATGGAACTCAAAACAATTGCATTTGCCATGGAATTTAGTATAAAAGACAACTACAATGGCTGGCCAATCCTTAGTTTAACGGCAAAATGAAAGTTTGTCTGTTGTTTTTGAGTAAGTGCTAAAGAAGGGACGTGCCAGTTCATCCCTAGATGTAATCATTCTATATATTACAGGTGTGTTGACTCTATACCACCTACACACTGGACATATTACATCTGCTGCTGAAAATGTATGGCTACCGAATCTTGACAAGTTGAGTTCCATCATACATATTTGCGAACACGAATTGGCCTTTAAACGACCTCGTCCAATTCCACCTCATCCTTTTTCCATTGTAATACCTATTAAGCCTAAAAAACCTGAAAATGTCAAAATCAACAGCAGGATTTCGGTAAAAAGTGATAAAAGTAATGGTCCAGCAGTTGTATCATTAGCAAACGTAGATGTCAATGTGAATAAGAACGCTGTGTCTGTGTCGCATTCTGTTGATGTGGACAAAAACCGAGGTAAGAATTAAACTTTGAAAGGTGCATTGAATCTTTAAAGAAATGAATAACTAATATCGTTAATAATTTAACTTTCTAGATGAACTCTTAATACCTGCTCTACGACCTAGAAAAGGTTTTAGACCTAGGCCTAAAAGGCCAATTAAAATTACACCTACATTTGAACTTCCGTGGGATCGACTGTTCAGAAGCAGCGATCAGATGGCGCGGTCCCCTCTGGGTTCACCTGTCAGTAATGTCGTGACCGTGAATAACGCAAACAAACAGGATGATGCTCTTAGAGGTTTAGGGTACAGATCGCAGGCAGCCGATATAAGTCCCAGGCATAGCATAGACATATTACCTTTCAGGCGCATTTCCGTCCAGAAGGCAAAATATGGGAATATCGCTAAATGCGTGAAAGCCTTGTTAGCAAAAGCTTACGAGGAGGAAATTTCATTCTATGATTAGAATGAAACAATTTCCGTAATTGCATAATAATGCGATAAATAAATAAAATTCCACAAGAACATAGAATCTTAAAATATATGTGGAAATATTTATTTTTATACTCTGTTCCCATAGGGTAAAAGGGTAAAATAAAGTCGCAAAAAAGTGTGTTACAGGCAGAAATAAACATTTTCGACCCCATAAAGTACATATATATAATATATATGTATTCTTGATCAGCATCACTAGCCGAGTCGTTTGACACATGTCCGTCTGTCCGTTTAAACATTGAGATCTTGGAGACTATTAAACCTAGAACTACCTTATTTGGTTAGCAGATCCGTGTAGTGTGTACGCAGATCAAGTTTATTTCAAATTTTTGCCACGCCTTCTTCCGCCCCCGAAATGTACATAAACATTGATTAGACCAGTTTTTAATGAATCGCATCCTTATTCGGCACACCTAATAATGTGACCAAAATGCATCATCTGACCAAATTTAATTGAAATCTGACAATAAATATGCTTGCTTCACTTTAAGGAAAACCAATAAGTTTCTTGGATATGATGGGATTCTTTTGTTATTCCATAATCGAAAAGCACTTAAACAATCTGAACTAACAAATCCTTCCATAAGCACTTGGACAACCTGAACTAACACATTCTTCCATATCGATTACGATGCATAAAGGCAATTTATCAAAATTTATATACTAAATTGTATAACCATCCATAATTAAAATATATTCTTGAAATGGAACCAATTTAAGCAATATCAAAAGTAGTATAACTGTAAAGAAGATCATCTCTGGTGGATGCATAACGAAGGTAATCAAATCGAATTAGATTTCGGGTTCAACCGTGTAAAGGTTAAACAAGAATGCGGAACTTGATCTTGCAAATGCAATGGAACTCTGACCAATTGCATTTGCTATGGAATTTTTGTATAAAAGACAACTACAATGGCTGGCCAATCCTTAGTTTAACGGCAAAATGAAAGTTTGTCTGTTGTTTTTGAGTAAGTGCTAAAGAAGGGACGTGCCAGTTCATCCCTAGATGTAATCATTCTATATATTACAGGTGTGTTGACTCTATACCTCCTACACACTGGACATATTACATCTGCTGCTGAAAACGTATGGCTACCGAATCTTGACAAGTTGAGTTCCATAATACATATTTGCGAACACGAATTGGCCTTTAAACGACCTCGACCACTTCCACCTCGTCAACTTCCCATTGTAATACCGATTAAGCCTAAGAAACCTGAAAATGTCAAAATCAACAGCAGGATATCGGTTAAAAGTGATAAAAGTAATGGTCCAGCAGTTGTATCATTAGCAAACGTAGATGTCAATGTGAATAAGAACGCTGTGTCTGTGTCGCATTCTGTTGATGTGGGCAAAAATCGAGGTAAGAATTAAACTTTGTAGGGTGCATTGAATCTTTCAAGAAATGAACATCTAATATCGTTAATAATTTATCTTTCTAGATGAACTCTTAATACCTGCTCTACGATCTAAAAAAGGTACTGGTGGCGATTCTAAACCTAGACCTAAATTGCCAATTAAAATTAGACCTACAATTGAACTTCCGTTGGATCGACTGTTCAGCAGCAGCGATCAGATGGCGCGTTCCCCACCGGTTTCACCTCTTAGTAATGTCGTGACCGTTAATAACGCAAACAAACAGGATGATGAAGCTCTCAGATTTTTAGGGCTCAGATCGCAGGCAGCCGATATAAGTCCCAGACATAGGCACATTTCCGTCCAGAAGGCAAAATATAGGAATATCGCTCAATGCGTGAAAGCCAGGTTAACAAAAGCTTACGAAGAGGAAATTTCATTCTATGATTAGAATGAAACAATTTCTCTCTTAATTGCATAATAATGCAAAATCTGTAGAAAAGTTTCGAAAATTTTTGGAAAAATAAACTTTTTTATAAGAATGCAAATGTCATGAAATATGTCCGTGTCTTTAAGTTAGGATGCAAAATTGAATAATATAAATGAGAAGCCGAATCTGGCGTGACCGGCAAATGGTAATTAATATTGAAATGCATTATTTAAAATGTAAATGAAACTTAAAGCGTTTTATTGATAAAGGGAGTACACGGATCTTAGACATTGAACAAGATTTCTCAATTCCAATTGATAATTGAAATAGTTTTGGCGTCTAAACAGATCATCTATATTTATCTCTTATCCAATATAACTGTAGAACCAGATGACTATATCATATGCATATATAACTATATCCGTCGATCGAACCAACTGTATTCAAAATTCCTTTGCAGCTTTTTAGACCTAAAGAATATATGTACACAAACACATATTTTCAATTACAGATCGAAGTTATCGTTAATATTATATATAGCTATTATAGGAACGATTGTTGAAAAGTAATACTATGTTGATTGAGCAACGATGGATTTATTTATGCACATTCAAACTGAACTGTCTAACTAAGTCATATAACTGCAATAGTATCAACTCATCAAGTAAGATGGGATAGATTAGGCGGCTGTACGGCAGTTCTTATGACCGAACAACTTGTTCTTTGACTATCATATACAATTTAAGAGATATCTTTGGAGCTAGACAAATGTAAATTTTATGTCCGATTTTTCTACTAAATATGATTTTAATTTGATTTTATGAAAACAACTCACACAACACCTTAAAGACAAATCTAATCCATTCCTTTCACTTTCCATGCGATTTTACTCCTTTAATTGTTCAGATTTAATTGGTGGATAATATACACCAAAGCCTCGGTTAACGTCGTTAATAGGGACTGGAGAAATTGAACGCAAAACGAAACGACTCAAATTGAAACACGATTCTCTTTGCATTTGCTTTGATTTTCAATTAATTGGTTCCAAAATAAAAAATTTTTAATGTAAACGATAATTGTTATTGATATTTATTTAAAGTCTTATTAATAATGAATTCAAAATTAAGTTTATTTTATTTTTTCACATATATGTCATTTAAAAAAACAATAAAAAGAAGAATATAATTCATATTAAATCCATATAGGACAAGAGTTTTGCGAGCTTTTAGAGTTAAACAATTTCATCCGCCGGAGTTAGTTCTTTTACCGTTTTTTTTAAATATTGGTCCAACGTTCGTTGAATTTTATCAGTTTTTTTTTGTATGTAAATATCCTTGTAGCAATTAACAGCGCCAGCAACAGCTGTTGCAACGCTTGAACTTCTATTTTCGTCTGGATCATTATCAGCAAAAATATCCATGGCTTGGGCAATCAATTGCATTGCACTAGATATTTTTGCAGCTGTTAATTTTTTTTTTTCTGCTATGAAATCACTTGTTTCAACAGTATCCTCTAAAGCATTGTCAGCAGCAATGGCAAGCAAAGTTTCGTTGTCTAGTTCTTCTTCATTTGATGACAACAGCTCATTAATGTCTTCTTCTCCCATTCCATCAAATTCAACTGCAGCAGCTAAGTCAGCAAGCTCTTTGCAAATGTTTGTAATATCATTATGGTCTTTAATATTTTTGGAAACGCATTCTGGCCATATTTTTCGCCAAGTTCCATTCATGCACGACGTCTTGACCTCTTCCCCAGAAAGACTTATATTTTTGATTGCCATTTTGATGTTGTACTGCTTCCAAAACATTGACATGGAAAGATTATCATTTTCGTCGGTTGCTTGCAAAAGTTGCTTAAAAGTTCGCCGTAGGTAGTAACTCTTAAAAGTGGAAATTACGCCTTGGTCCATGGGTTGTATCAGCGATGTAGTGTTAGGCGGCATAAAAATTACTTTTATATTTTCAGAAAATTCATCACAAAATATTGAATGACCTGGAGCATTGTCAATTAATAAGAGAACTTTAAAGTCAATCTTTTCCGAAGAACAATAAAGTCTTAGCTCAGGAACAGCGCAGTTGTGCATCCAGTCTTTAAATAGAGAGGCTGTCATCCATGCCTTCTTATTTGCACGCCAATAAACAGGAAGCTCACTTTTTGCAACATTTTTGAGTGCTCTCGGATTTTCCGATTGGTAGATTAACAATGGTTTAAATTTAAAGTCTCCTGCTGCATTTCCTCCCAGAAGAAGCATTAAGCGATCTTTGCTAGCTTTAGGTCCAGGACAAGATTTTTCCGTTTTGGACAAATATGTTCTTGACGGAAGCCGTTTCCAAAACAGACCTGTTTCGTCGACGTTCAAAACTTGTCTACTAGAATATCCACCTTCATCAATAATGGCTTTTAGTTCTATCTGAAACTTTTCTGAAGCTGATATATCAGCACTGGCCGACTCTCCTTTTAAAGCCACATTGTGCAAATTCGCTCTAGTTTTGAACCGCTCAAACCAGCCGTTGCTAGCTTCAAATTCCTCTGCTGCGACTCCACTTGACAATGGCTGATTTTCTTTTAGGTCGTTATAAATAGATAGAGCTTTATTTTTTATTAACATTTTACTTATGGGCATCCTTCGGTGCGCAGGGACGGAAACCTAAAAATCGAAAATGAGACGCAAATCGAATTCACAACGACGCAATCAGAAAAAAATAGTAATTTTAAAATGCGACGCAAATCGAAAAGACGCTAATCGGGAAGACGTAAACCGAGGCTTTGGTGTATATATTTGTAACAACTGTAAATCATTTACTAATAATTGAGAGAGAACTCTTAAGTGTGTCCATGTAATCTATAAATAAGGTCAAGTCATTTCTGTTCCATGATGTGTGCAATGTGGACGACACAGCTCGCCATACGATTCTCGCCAAGAAATTACTAATTAGAACGGCGCCAGTTTTAACCATGTATATATATACATATATATATATAAACCTATATTTATGTGGATGTTGTAGGTGTGCTTGACTGACACTACTGTGGCAGACACGCCCACCCACACATTCAATGCGCTGCCGCCAGTCTCTTCACAATGTGCATTCACTTTTGACTATACACAATGGATTTTTATATTTTAACACAGATATACAAAAAAAAAATATATATATATATATATATAAATATTTATAGAAATCTGGTCTTTGGAAAATTCCAGAGAATATTTCTGAAGAAGAGGTTCGAATTACTTTTGTTTAAACTTTGCACTTAAAACTTTTCTATAGATATGAAATAGCAATAAATTTCTCTTCGCTTTTTTTGGATATTGGTTAATTATAATAAAGAAACTTCCATTGATTCCTACTATATGGCCACTATATGTATCCCATCGTTAATTCCATTCAAAAAATTGGAACTACACTTGACCAAATTGACATCGATGTCACATGGCCATAGTCTTTGGCGACGCTTTTCTAGGAGGCAATCAACGAAGCGTACCACAAAAAAACGACCAAGTCAACTGTAATGGAGTATATACAATATAGCCACAAAAGCGAATAGGAGAGAGACTCTGTCTAGCCACAAAAAGACCATGGCTTGGTGGTAACAAAAAAGACAAAAACAAAAAAAAAATATAGGTAAACGCTTGGCTGCATTTTGCCTGACTTGATGTAATTTCGTTTCTTTGCCTTGCCTTTGCTTGCCTTCCCTGCCAACTCTGGTCTCTGTGGCTTTTTGTTTAAATAAAACCATTAATTTGTATCTATGAATGTAACTTGTTTCGTGAACGCCTCTCTCATCATACTATACAGTTTATATATATATATATATGTATGCTATAGTCGCAATGCTGCAGAAATTATGTCATCAGCTAAAGCCAAGTTAACGGAGTTGTGTTGACTCAAAAACTCGACTTGGTATAATAATGGTTTCCCATCATCATTTTCCCTCCTACCCCACCTCCCACATCATTAGCTATAAATGAAATGGAATACGAATTATGGGTTACCCTTACATATACATACTCGATCGATCGAGAAAGTGTGCCAATTATTTAACATTCTTTTCTAAAGAAATTCCCCTCAAGTGGTGGTATTACTCACAGCATATAGACATATATATGTATGTATATGAACAATTAGGGGTAATTTTGCTTCTTTTTTATATTTTTGTATACTTTGTATGACAAATATTTGCCTAGCCTCAATAAATGGCAACACATTTAAATGCGAATTTCTTTATTATTTGCCTTAACCATAAAATATAAGCAGATATTTATATACATATACTTATATATACGCTTAATGACTCGTCATCAGCTGTTCACTGATTTTATTTGTAGAGTTCGTTGTGCATATAAATATGTATGTAAATATAATCGATAACTCTCTCGTTTGTCTTTGACAACAACAAGTTGTGTAATTCGATTTACATATGTTTTTACTCCAATTTGAATATTTGTTGCGTGTTCTATTGGTAAACATGGTCATAAATTGTAAATCTAAGACATTGTCAAGAAAAGCGTAACAAATCAAGTGGAACTAATTATTTAAATCTCTCTATGGGTATGCATTTAACCTAAAGGTCAAAGGTTAAGTTAAGAATGATGATGAAGTTGAATGGAAGAAGATTTGAAAAGTGAGAAAGGATGTCTAAATAGCTATTTCAAGAATTACCAACTTCTCTCATCAGCTGACTTTAATGTCAATGAGCTCGAACAAGTTGAGAATTACAATTAAATGATGCAGAAAAATGAAAAAGGATGCAAAGCAAGATTAATTACTACATCAGCTTCAGAAACTTTAGATATTTTATGTGTGTATACATCTATTTGATATGATGATATATATAATTTGTTGCTATAAATGAAGATCCTCATTTACAAGCTCTTGTAAGGATCAACGAATATAACCTAACCGGATAATAAGCTCACACATGATAAACTAACCGGACGGAAGCTATAAACTGTATATAAAAATCAATATTTGTCTGTAAATCCATTAAAGAACATTAGTTAAATTAGCTAAAGATCATCACACAATCTTACGCATGGTTTACGATTCTTTAAAAGTATTAAAAGTACCAAATCCTGAATAAAAAAGATGAATCCCTCTGGGAACGACTTTTTCACCATTATAGTAGCCTTTTCATCAGCTCTTTTTCAATACACATCTGATGCCATTATTAGAAATGATTGAAAACCATATTCTTACATCGAATAAACAAAAGAAAAAACTTCCAATTTTGTTTGGCAAAGTATTAATTACATATGCTAGGCATCGCCTCTCTCTCAGGCCATTTGTTTTGGTGACTTACCTAAATTTGGCACGGTAACAGTAACTTGATTATTTGAGCCAACATCCACAGCTGCCATACGGTTTGTATCCACACTCGCTGGCTTAAAGTCATCTGGAATAGAAGGTGAAATGGTTAAGGTGAGTTAATTACGGAATGAAGCAGAGAAATATAATAAGAAATATATATATATAAAAGTCTAGATAGATTAACAGATTGATTATTATAGAGATGATGTTGGAAATTGGATAAGGCATGGAGGGAATAAAAACTTACATTTGATTGTGTGAAAGGCGGTTGATGAGTTTTTTGGATTAAATGTTGCGCCCAATCTCAGCTCGCGCACTTCACCGCCGATGTTAAGGCGTTCGGCCAGCGTATTCTTTTGTTTGGTCATCATCATCGTGTTGTTGTTGCTGCTGGAGTTACTGTTGTTGTTGTTGTTGATGGTGTTAATGTTGTGGTAAGGCAGGGTTTGTTGCGGCTGAGGCTGATTATGATTGTTGTAATTGGCACTGGTAATGTTTGACTTCTGATAATTGTTGTTGTTGATGTTGTAATGATATGACTTCTCGGATTCGTCCCCCACTGCCACCGTTGCCGCTGCCAACGCCGTCGACGTTGCAGCAAAGTTGCGACGCTCTTCGGCAGCGCCACCGCGTTGATAATTGTAACCGCTTTGTGTGCCAAAATTTAATTCTCCTCCGCCCCCGTGGTTGGTGGTGGTGGTACTGTTGTTGTTGCTGCTGTTGTAGTTGTTGTTGTTGTGATTGCTGTTGCTGCCCGAACCTGACTTGCGATATTGTTGACTCGCAGCCGCTTTGGCCTTGAGACGTTGCAATTTGGTACCCACGGATTTTGGAATGTTTACGGCCGTATTTGAATCCAAAATGTTAACGAAATCTTTGTTGCCTTTTTTTCTCTCTCTCTCTCTCTCTCTTTTTGCGTCGCTTTGCAAATGCTGCTAACTTTTGTTGTTGGTGCTCTTGCGTTGTTTTAAACCGAAATCAGCAATAATAAGCACGTTTCTTTTACTCAAACGGAAAATTTAGATGTGTTAAAGGTGAATAAATTGAATTTCTATAATTTTTTTGGTTATTTGGTATTGCCTCCTCTTCTGATAAGTCAGCAGCGATTTGCACCCATTTGCGGTTGTTATTGTTGTTGTTGGTTGGTGTTCGTGTTGTTGTTGTTTAAAAATGGTATATTTGGCATACAATTTGTTGTTGTTGTCGTGGAGTTGATTTTTCCATTTGTTATGGTTTTGTGTTGAGCAACATTTAGACTGTGAAGAGAATGCAACAATTATTATTATTTCATTTATAATTTGCCATATGTTTGAAACGCTCACACACACACAAACACATACACACACACACACGTGTACACAGACACGCTGTTGTCATAATGTGACCGTTTTTACAATTGCTAGAGATGGACTTTTGTAATACAAGTTAACAGAGTCCTGGGAAATGCACAAGAATTGAATTAAATTTATATTGCCGCTCACGTTGCATAATTTAACTAAATATTTTTTCATTGAATTTTTACTTTCTTTCTTTAACAATATTAATTTCTTTGTATGACTTCATTTAAGTTCACATAATACTTGTTAACGAAATGTAATGTCCGAGAGTTCCTGGTTTTAATCTATGAAGCTAACTGAACAAGCATCTTGTTATGTATGTTATTGAAATAACTATGCCGTTATATTTTGGTACACATTATCTTAATTGTTTGAAATACGAATCGATAGAAATTCATTCAGGATTAGAACGACAATATAAACACGTTGTCATCGCTAATCTGCACCTGCTGCTTTTGTTTTTTGCCCAATTTTGTATTTGACACACATTTGGCAGCAACAAATACGCATTTTATTTATTCAAAATGAAAATCACAGCTTATTTTTGTATTCCTGACTTGTTTTTCTTTAAATATGCCACACACACACTGAAACGTACACTAGACAAACAGCACAAACACACATACATTCGCACGTGCCTGCAATTTCTTTATGCAAATTACAGCTGATCTTGCAACAACAACATATACAAAAATATATTTAAGCATTTCTCTTAGTTGCATTTTAGTTAATTATTTTTTGTCGAGATAAAAAAATACATAATACGAACGCACCAACACGCACACAGTTACATGTAATACGTAAGCAAATGAAAAAGTGAGCGGTGGCTGCCATTGGATGAGGGGCGGGGTGGATCGGGAGTGTGGCTCTGATGGAGGGGGGTTAAAGAAACAGACACAGCTGAAAACAAGTTTGAAATAGCCGAAAAAAAACAGCAAAGCGAAGGTGAAATTTCCGAAAAAATCAAATTGAAAACGTAGACGAAAATTATTTGTCTATATGCACTGCAAATGTGTGCGTACGACACTATATGATTGTGTGTTTGTGTGTGTAATTTGTTATTGCTGATTTTGGTTTTTAGTTTCTTCATTTTTTATGACTATTTTATTTTGTTGCATCTTCAATCACTTTGCGACACTTTGTTATTATTTTTGTTGTTAGCTTTTAAACGATTTTAAATGCTTTACCTATAGTTAAAAGTAAAGCATTTCGAGGAGTTAAAATTGTTTAAACAAATGGAGCACTGGAGCTGGCAAGCCATCGATTGCACTATCGATGGTAGTGCTGGACGAACTATCGATAGCATTATCGATAGCAATGTTATATTTTGTTTTCAGTGTTGCCAGATGGTTACAATACTGCTATAATAAGGATGCCTGACTTGGAGAAAATTCTAATTTGAATTATTTAATAGTTTGACCGTTAGGCATGAAACAAAAAACTAATTTGAAATTTTAATGCAACACTTAAAAGAGAAAATAAATATATATTTCTAATTTTAATATAAATTTCTGGTTTGTTTATAGGAAAAACCTTTTCTAATATCTAACTATTATGTTGCTTTGTTTTTGGTATTTTTAAAATAAATCGCATCAAGAATAACAAACAATATGCCGCCCTCAGGATTAACACCAGTAACACCGACAACAGAAAAAAAACCTTCCCTCAAAGGAGATCATTATTAACATTTGCCTTAATCCTTGAGGCGCCGCTACTGTGCGCTACTGACCTGCCCCGCTCAAAAACGATGGAAGGATGTGCTCTCATTATTTAGGGGCGTTAATTACTTGAACGTTGTCTGTGCCCTGGCAGAGCGCAGAATGAGAGAGATCTGCACTTTAAGATGCCGAAATGTCTGTATCTGAACCCTCGCTTCAGTGCATTTCCATTTTCATTTCCATTCCTTACCTTTTGTCTTGATTTTTATTATAATCTGTGCTACCGGCGATTGTTACCATTTGATAAAAATGAAATTGATACTTTATACACATATACATATGTACATACATATATCTATATATAGTTCATATAAAGTAAATGCAAGGCAAGCCAAGGCAGGGCCAGGTGGGCGTGGGTGGTCGATGGGTAAACAGAAGCAGTACAGGAAATGCAAGAGTAAAATAAAACAACAAAATACAAAGCAAAAACTAAACTGGCAAAAACTTTCTAACGGTATTTTGGCGTGACGAGTTCAATTTGTAGGCCGACTGTTGTCCTTGTTATTTCTTTTTCTTTCTGTTGTTGTTGTTGTTGCTTTTTTTTTCTAATCAAACATACGAGTTTTGTTTTGTTGTTCTCAGTTGTTGTTTGCTCACTTTACAGTCTCCATTCCAATTTAAAAACTTTTCTTATCAGTTGATGAAATCTAAAATTGCATTTTTATGGCACTTCCTTTCGTTCTCTCTGCTGTGCCTCTCTCTTGTCTGTGTATGTGTGTGTGTGTCTCTCTCTACCTTTCCTCTTCCGTTTCGTCATTTATATCGTAACGCCTATCGACACTTTCATTGAAAAAGTTTTCTTCATAATGCAAATTTTGTGCAAAACATTCAAGTTTTTTTTATTACACAATTTTGATTTAGTTTTTGTTATAACGGTACCAAGTACCATCTCGCTTTGAGGTTATGTTAAATGTAAAATTTCTATGGGCAAAAGCAATTGGTAAAATATTTCTAAAATAGAGTAAGAACATTAAAGACAATTAATTTAAGCATTTCTAATGATTTAACTACGAATGCTCTAATTCTAATTGCTAAGTTCTTATAATGACGGTACCAAATACCAGGTCACTTTTAGGTTATGTTGAATCTAAATTTTATATGGGCAAAAGCAATTAATAAAAACTAATAAAAATTCTAAAATACAGTAAGTTAATTTGAATTTAAGGAATTTCAATGAGTTAATTAGAAAATTTATATTTTTATTTTCTAAGTTCTTTTTATAACGGTACCAAGACCAGCTTACTTTAAGGTTATGTAATAAGTATAATTTTTCATTTGGGTAATTTTAATCAATTAATTAATATAATTAACCAAGAAAATTTTTATTTTTTTTTTTCTAAATACTTATAACGGTAAAAGTACCAGCTCACTTTGAGGTTATGTTCAAAATATTCTAAATATTATATTTCCATTTATGTAATTTTAATCAATTAGTTTAAGCATTTTTTATGAATTGTTCTAGTATTAATTCTCTTTTTCCAATTATTTGTAGTTTAAGTGAAATTTTATTACTGATTAAAATGATTGCAAAAGTTATATTTCAATTGTGAAAATCAATTGTATTACAATTGTCATGAGACAATATCAAGCTGATTAAATTACAAATCAATTTCAAACCATGTGAAACAATTAGGTCGTTGACAAATCTAAAAGAAATTTTATTTAGATATTTGTCACTTTTTGTTTTATATATATCTTTAATTAAACATGTCATTGTTTTCTTCTAGACAGGAACAAAATCTTAACGAGCAGACGAGAGAGTGACCTCTTGACCCTACGGCCTTGTTAAGGGTAGACGGTAGACTGAAATTAGGCCATGTCTCTTGGAATCTAATGTGATGAGGGTTTCACAATCAGCAGCTACCTGAAAACCACAACAACAATCACAAACAGCTGCTGCCACAGCCACGCCCAGTAATAAATATATATACATATATATAGATATAATAGTTTATATATATAAGTATTTTTTTTATATAGAAATAGATCGCCCATATATGCAAATTTAATTAACATGAGTTATGAACACCTTCAACTACCTAAGAGCAAATGCACTCGATCAGGTGCCCATAAATCAATTTAAATGGGCAATTGTGTGGAGCAGCCACAAGTCGAGGGGAGGAGCACGATCACCATCACGATGATGATGCTAGGTAATTACAGTGAAAACACTTGGCGCACTTGCCATCCCATTGCATCCCCATGAGGTGGTGCTGGTGGGGCATCTAAATTGATTTTCACAATTTTCCCTCTTTTCTATCCGTACCACATACACGTTGTGTGGCCATAATTCAAAATTTATGTCTTTTGAAATTATTTTAATGTTTTCTAATGGCAAGAAAACTCTTTCTCTAGATCTTATAGACATATTCTAGACTTTTCTTTTTTGGCATCAGTAAATTTTGCCGACACCGTGGCGAAAAAGTGCATAAATAATGAGTTAGTTAATTTCATTGAAGTTTTTTTTTTTTATTTTTCTCTCTTTTGATGGTTAAGAGAGAAGAAAGGTTTCTATATAGATAAATTATAGACTAACAAAATTGTTTTATATCTTTACAAATTGTTAAAGAACTATAAATCTTTGGAATCTAATAAAAATTTTCTGAAATGTCGGAAAAGTAAAATTTTGTGTTAAAAATATCACAAAATGGTTTTGAAAAACTTAAAGTATTAGTTTTTATGTAGATCCAGGTAATAAAAATTCTTTGGGATAAAAATTCTTTAGAGTTCACAAAGTATTTGAAAACTTTTTAAATACGAAAACAAAAATATTTAAAAATATTTATCTACTTTTGAATAAAGTAAATTGTTTTGTTTATAACTTATGTTTTTGGAAAACTCTTTCCCTATATTATTTTAATCTATTAGCATCTTGGATGAGAATCTATAAAAATTTTAAGGTTAGGTAGAGTTAGGTCAGTTTAGGTAAGGTTAGGTTAACTGACTATTAACTACAGTTTGCACACACTTTGAAAAAATACAGTAGATTCCGGTTATAACGACGCTCTAGAGACCAACGATTTTACGTGGTTATATCCGGAAGACGTACTATCCGGAGGCCTATTCATCATGTAAATTTGTATGGCGACCAACCAAGGTCGCTATAAGCGAAGTCGTTATAGCTGGATTCTACTGTATAAGAAGTTATTCTGAAGACTTTATGTTCCGATATCTTTAAATTCTAAGAAATTGTCCAAATTTTGTTCAATTACTTTTTGAATTTCTAAGTTTATACTTGAGATTTTTTAAAACTTTTATAAGTTATTTATTTGAAATTGAATTGATTTTTGAAGCACTAAGTTAATAAGTCTTCCTTTGTTTATTCTTTGATTTACTAAGTTTATAGTTTAAAATTTTTACATTTTGAATCTCTTAGTTTATTATTTTTATTAAACTTTATCATAAATTATTTCATTATTCAAAAAACATATCTTTTGAAATAATGTAAATGTTTTTATAGGCAAGAAATCTTATAAAAATAGATTTCATTGATCCCAAAGTTTCTCTATGATAGTAAGATCTTCTATAGCTAAATCTTCTTTCACTTCTTTCTTCCTATTAATTTACAATATCTTTTAACATTAACTTTATTTTCAAAAAACCCTTTTGAAGCAAACTGTAGTCTATACTGCATTTCCTGTGGCTTTTTTATATCTTTCGATTATTTATTTTCGAACTTTAATAAGTTTCTGTTTTGTTAACTCATTTGAATTCGAATTACTAAGTCCATTGTTTTCCAATATGGTTTGTTCCAATTGGGTTTTTTATGCTAAGCTTTACTGTTTCAGATTTTATTTGATAGATCTTCTTATTGATATGTAGATCTTCTCTTCTTAAACATTCACTTCCTTTCTTCAAAATACCTTCTCCCAGCTAACTCCAATTTATTTTGTATTTCCTATTGCTTTTTAAACTTTTGACCTTCATTTACTATCCCCATTCTATTGGACATCCTTTGTTTTGCTTTCTTTTCTCTTCTTGTGTTCTTTTTTAGTAATCAATCACTTTGGTCATTAACTTAAAACTGATCTCCCTTGAAGATTCCATCTGTCATATATCATTCAAATTGAATTTACTTCTTTTTCTACTGAATGAATACTAAAAATTTAATCTATTCACATTTCTCTTCATTCTTCTAAATGGCAACTAATTGTGCTAAATAAACAGAATCCAACCATGTGGAGTGGCTATGTCCATTTGATATTGGAAGCCAGGCAAATTGGCAGAGAGATTTCCTACTGGACCCCATGCAGGTGGGGGAAATGTGAGCAATCCCCCCCTCTCGGTTTTGGATACAGGTTTTGGGATCTCAATCTCAATCTGGGGCGATAAATATCATCTTGTTTGGTGCGTCAATCGGTCGTTTGTGAAATCATTAAAGGCACAAAAAACACGTCGAGGATTGGATACGACGACGATTACAAGATCACACGCAGAGAGACGGAGAGAGGGAGGATGGTGGATAGAGGGTGAAGAGTTGTAACCACATGTTAAATAGATTTAGATAACTTTACTATGTTGCATTTATCCTTAGACCTGCTAAAGCTTTACTCAAGCTACTTCAAAATTGAATTTATCTGAAAGATCTTCAGCACCTTCTTCTTGCCACCTGCGCAGCTCAATAAATAACTCTCAAGAGATTCTCTCTCTCCCTCCCTCTCCCTCTCTCTGCTTGCCACTTGGGTTAAAGAAAAATGATACGAAAACAAATTGAAATTGGCAACTGAGCTTGTTGAAGTTTAATTTATTAATCTCTTGTATCCCTAGAATTTTAATTGAATATTAACACCTTTGGCAAGGGGGAAGTCAACGGGGTCAGCAGCAGCGCCTCAAGCCGGCTGCTCGTACGGGCCACAATTCAATTTTATTTTGTATGTTTCTGGCATTGATTTATATATATACGAATGATTTCAATTTGAATTTTTGCTGAACATAACTGAAATGGTAAGGAATATGCTCTCTCTCTCTGTGTGGGTTTTAACAATTCGAGTAGCCTTTATTTTGGCCAAGTGGTAATTGAAAGGAAATTGGCTATTTGTAAATGTCAGCAATTGGTTTAACTTTTGTGAAAAGTGTTAATATTGATACATTTGAGTCTATATATATGAAAATTAATGTTTGTCTGTATGTCTGTTATAGAAGAATCTGATTATCATTAGCAAAAGTTGTATTTCATAAGAGATTAGAGCAAGGCGATTCAGATTAAACTAAAATGCATTGCTATAAAGTAACTAATTGTAAACTTAAATTTGACAACAGAAAATCATCTCAGATTAGTTAAACAGACTCACTAAATACCACAAAAGAACACTCTTTAAAACCAAATACTTTCGATAAAATATATTCTACACTTAATTATCAACACTTTATTATCCTAAGGACCTAGCGACTAGTATATGATAAATAGAAGATTCTACAGCATTTACATCTATCAATTGATATAAATGTTCTCCGATATCTCTTTTTAGTTCAAATTGTACCGATTATCCTGATTCTATTCTATAATTTCGGTTATGTATTGTACATATGTATAAGCATATAACCATTTGTATAATCAAATGATCTATTGCAGGATATATTCAGGACTATATTCAAGATACGAAGGTCGTTGTTCATTAGGTGAAAAGATTTCCACAGTTTAAAAAACGCTTTTGAAAGTAATTGCACATTAAATAAAATAAAAACTAGTAGGATGGGCTAACTTCGGCCGTGCCAAAGTTCGTATACCCTTGCAAACTGTTACTTAACAATTGCATATTTACAATTACTTTAAAAAGCATATACATGAAGTCAAATCTTCATTAAATGTTCGTGGCTTAAGAAAAAAATGTAATTCGACAAAAAAAATTTTTTGATCTGATTGTTCCAATGGGAGCTATAGCATATAGTCAATCGATTTGGCTAAAACTTAGCACAGCCATTTCTATATATACTTAACTTCCAAATACCAAAAACCAATCGTTTTAAAAACACCCAAGTTATTGCCCTAAAACAATATTCTTGACCGATCGTTCCTATGGGAGCTATATGATATAGTCAACCGATTCTAATGAAACTTGGTGGATATGCTAGAAAGTATACCAAACTCATAAACAACAAATTTTGTAATATTTGATTTAAAAACAACAAAGTTATGGAGGTTTAACTCTATTCTCGACCGATCGTTCCTATGGGAGCTATGTATATAATATAGTCATCCGATCGAAATGATTCCGAGATATACAATGCCTGCAGCAAAAAGAAGCTTGGGTACAAAATTTCAGCTCTGTAGCTTTAAGGGTTTCGGAGGAGAAGCTGTTGATCCAGACAGAACGACGGACGGACAGACGGACAGACGGACGGACAGACGGACAGACGGACATGGCTATATCAACTCAGCTCGTCGTGCTGATCAATAATATATATACTTTATATAGTCGAAGATGCTTCCTTCTATGCGTTGCAAACTTCTGACCAAAATTAGTATACCCTTTTTGCAAGGGTATAAAAAGTATCTTTTTTTATTATACGCATAATATTGCAAAATTGAATATAGTTTATTATAGTTTTTTAGTAAGGTTTATTGATTTTCAAAAAGTTTTCCAAGATTTTTTAGTCGTACCTACAACATTGAGCGCCCGGGGCAAAAAATGATTCGCAGCCCCCAATGAGTTTGGGTTTGAGGTACGCTACTGGTCGTAATTCATTGACTAGAAAGTTTTTCACAGTTTTTAAAATTTATCTGAAAGTAAACCTAAACTAACTTGAACTAAGATTTGGTAAAACTAAGATTCGGTAAAAAGGTTTGCTTCAGAATTATTCTCACGAATTCTATAGCTTGAAAGTTTTTCATAGTTTTTTAAATGTTTTTCAATAAAATCATAAACTTAAATCAATGTGAAAATAGTTCCTTCTTTTCATTGTATAACATTTCAAAATAGAAATAACATTACAAATTAGAATATATAGCAAGGGCGGATCCAGAGGCAAATTTTTGGGGAGGAACTCAATGATCCCCCCTAGATCGGCCACTGATATATAGTATATAGAAATATATATATGGCAACTGGGATTTGTTCAGGATTATTCTCAAGATTTTGTTGCCATTTTTCACCAGGTAAAAAGTTTTCTATAGTATTTTAAATGTTTTTGAAAAGTAAAACTAAATTTTACTTTAATTACCGAGGACTTCTTCCTTCTTTCTCTAACTGATAACTTTTCATTATAATCATTATATATCCCAGATTTCGAGAGATCTTAAAGTTAACTGAATCTTTTTAAAAGTAAAGTCACAAATACTAAAAGTATCTAAAACCATTTTTATCTTTTTCAATCATTTAAAATTAGTTTAATAAATGACTCCAAAAGATTATAATTTCCCATAAACGTTACTACACACACTTTTCTTATTTTTTATCAATTTTCAAAACATTTGGAACGCCTTGTTATTTAAATTGATATCTGACATAAATGAACGGAATTATATTTCAACTGGTTGATAGTCATCCGCCTCGATTCACAGTTGGAAATGCAAATTGGACAATCTCCTGCTGATTTCGTCGCGTGCTTCATTTGAGTAGTGCAAATTGTTTTTAAATTGTTTAATTAATATGAAAATTATTTAAAATATTTTGTCCATAGCCAGTGGCTAAGCGAAAAGTATAATCTAGTATCAGCAGATAAAGGACAAGAATTTCGGGGGGGAGGGGGGTACTGGGAATGGGAGCGCTATTATTTATTGACACTTGAAACCAAACCGTTGAGGATGAGCCAAAGAGTAGGAGCTGCCGGTTCCCCCAAAAAGGCGTCGACCATTCTGACAGCAGATGGTGTTGGCTCGGCGCATTCCAAGGCACCTCTTCTCTTGCAGTATCTTTCGGGCCACACCGCATCGCATCGGCATCGGCATCAGCAGTCCATATCTGAGTTGGTGTTGGTTCTGCACGCGACCGTCCAACAGACCGCCCGCCTGGCTCCTCGACACACTCTACTCGACTGTTTGATTTATGTTCGCGTAATTGTTGGTTTAAACGTTTTGCCAAAGTGTCCAAGCTATGAGTAGGAGAATGGTGCCGGGATTGGTGGTGGTGGTGGGGGCAAGAGCATTGAGTTTGTCTTGGCAGGCCAACGTTTATGACACTACAACGAAATGTGAGGCAGGTTTTTAGGGTTGTCATATCCTCCAAAAAAATATGATATTGAAGGGCAACAGAAGGGGAAAAGATAAGAAAAGGATAACTGCAATATGAACTGAGAAATTCGTTTGCAGAATAGAATGTAAAAGAATTATAATCATTGTTTTAAGGATTCTTTACTTATAGAGGGACAAAAAGGCTCTTACCCTTCTAAGGAACCTCAACTTCGAATGGCTCTAACTCGGTTTAATTTTCGATGATTTTGAAATGTCATGTCTCTATTTGTTGCCAGTAATTATATCTATTAGCTGACATTAAAATCTTGAAAACTAATTTTTGATTCCATTTTTGCAATTTTTAACGATGCATCATTTAGAAGATGTGATTTTTAACAAGCGAAATGAGCAATGGCCCCACTGTGCGATGTTACCTATGTCAAAATTATTTAAAAATTAGTTCAAAAATTTTTTTTTTTTCAATTTTTTAAAGTTTTAATGTAACTTTAAGCGTAGAAATTTATGTAAAACCTTTAAAAATAGGCCAAAGGTTGCCAATCTAGAGCTTAAAGCAATATGTGTATGGAAGGACATACAACCAATCCTTTAAAGGAGCCGCAACTTCACGAGGCTCCATTTCAGTCAATTTTTGTCAGATTTTGAAGAACTTTATATGCTACTTGCTTATGAGAATTTCATTTTTTACTTTGCATTAAAATATGGAAAACTTATTTTTGACTCAATTTTTAATATTTTTGAAGATGTAACCCCTTTTAAAATTTTGTATTCTTTCTAAAATCAAAGTTTTTGATGTTACTTAAAACTCGAAAATTCATTTACAAGATAAAGATAAACCACTTCGAAATCGTTTTAACTAAAACGAAACTAAGAGCCAAATAAAGATTAAATTTTTGTTAAAAAATTCTTGAAGAAAACTTTCGTTTAATGGTAAGAGTCCTTAAAGTCTACAAAGAAAGAGCTTAACTCTTAAAAAAATGGACTTTATTGTTGATAAAAAGTAATAAATCATTAAAGATTTTAGTTTTAGCATAAATTAGATAAAAGTACTTACTTTCTCCTAAAATCAGATGATAGAACTTTCCTTTTGCATATTCCAGATAAGAGTAAAAACTTTGGTTCCATTATGGACCATCTATAAACTCTTTTAAGAATCTGCTTAACCCTTAAAAAACGGGATCTTATAGTTGATAAAAAGTAAAAAAATTCAAAAATGAACTTAGCCTGCGGATGAATCAGTAAAAAGTACTTATTTTATATATACCAGATGATAGAACTGATACCCATTAAATATGCTAAATAAAGTTAAAAAACTTTAAGTCCTTGGTAGAGCTCGTTAAACTCTCCAAAGCATGAACTTGATCCTTAAAAAAGAGGACTTTATAGTTGGTAAAATAATAAAAATTACTTAGCTTTTATATAATCAGTCAAATAAATATCAGTGCATTCCCTAGTAGACCCTTTCCCTTTTATATAGTTGCCCTTTTTTTTATCACGTTGACAACCCTAATCAGTGTCGTATGGATCATCTACATACATACATATATGTATATTTATATATGCACAGATATTTGTCCATATATATGTATATATATAAATATATTAAAAAACCGCTGTAGGCTTTAAATTTCAGTTTCAGCTTCTCACGTCACACCCCCGGGACCACCTTGCAGCTGCCGCATGCGCTTATTTTCGTTCGTTTGTCATCATTTTTTCAATAAATTTCAATTTCCATGTCCGTGTCCATGTCCATGTTCCTGTCCAGTTACCAGTTACCAGGTGCCAGCTCAGCTCCAGTTCCAGTCCAGGTTCTGCCAACACACAATATCCTTTTTTCTTCTCTTTCGTCCGCCATGTGAAATCCGAAGTGTAAAATTGATTTAAATGGCTCGTGAGTGAAGGAGATAATTTCCAGTTGTCCGATGCTTGTAATATTTATGTGTCGGCGATTATTATTGTTCCCCATCTTCTCTCGGGGCACCGACATCGTTTAAAGTTACCACAGCTGGAGGGCGGTGTGGGTAGGGGGGTAAGCGTGAAAATTACTTACTTGTTGTGGCACCTTACCCCTCTTCTCCAGTTAGTTAGTTTATTCTCTGGTCTTAACTCATTTTTAATATGAATAATTGTGGCAAATTACATGGCAATTGCATAATCATTTTAAAGTACTTTTCCCTTCCCCTCGCCGCGCCACCCTTCTCTCTCGTGCCTTTCTAAAATCTGAATTGGTAATTGAATTGGCACAGCAATTATCGGTGGGGAGTCGTCTACTAACTGTGGGCTGGAGACCGATTCCGTGAGAGAAATTTTCAAAATTTCCGGTGGGCGTTTTATTGAGGTGTGAGTTGTGTTTATGAGTGTGTGTATGAGTGTGCATATGTGTGTGTGTGGCCTAGGTGGATCGCAGATAAATATCTTTTGGTATATGAATGTTTAAGAAATATAATCAAGCTCATAAAGTAGATAAGTAGATAACAGATAAGCTATATCTTTTGTATCTGGAGATATATGTATATCTTTTCTTATGACTGACTTTTATAATCACAAGATTTCTATATGTCTAAGAAACTATATGCCAAATGGCAGTCCTTTAAGTAAGAAGTAGTTTGTCCTAGTAAAGTTAATGGCTTTCCGATCTTTCCAGTTCTCTGCCACCTGAAAATGGAAAGAAAGTTATATACAACTTTTGGATAAATGGATGAGATTTGAATAGATTATATTTACTTACAATTAGATTAGATTCAAAAACAGATCAAATTGATTGACATTTGGATTAGTTTATTTCATTTGATAGCTCCCTGAAGTATGCTAACAATTACCAACTAATTGTACACTTTATTAAATAGCTTTTAAAGTATTTGATGTGAGGAAAGGTCATTGAGTGCAAATGTTAAAAATTTTAAAATATTCAAAAATTTTTCCTATTTCACAATCTTTTTTTAAAAAGAGAGAGGAGGGTCTTGTAGGGTCCTGGCAATTAACAGCTTTTCTCTAAAAAATAGCTTTTGGCCTTACAAGTTTCGACCCGTTCAGGCAGGAATGATTAATAGTCGGGAAAAATTATATTAAATTTATTTACAAGAAATATATAAAAAAAATATAATATATTAAAATAAATGAATAATTAATATAATATTCCTAGCAGCTTGAATTTATTTAAGCCAAGAAATGTATATAATAAGTATATATAAATATGCAATTCTAAGCATCTTTAAGCATTGGGATCGAAGTGTTAACTTGCTCTCGTATTCTAAGTGACTTCTTCTAATTAATCTTCCCTCCTTACCTAACCGTAGAGTAATGCCTGGCACGTTGTTTATTCACAAGCTTTCGGATGGACAAATAGACTGTCCTAATTTACTTAATCAGGTCAATCTATCTGTACATTGCAGACTAACCCGAATGTCCTTTCACTTCTAACTATTCTTTGTATGAACCTTTTCGAGTTCTCTGTTATTTTGTAAACGGATCAGAGTTCTCTATACCTATCCTAAAAACTTGTATTTTAAGTTATCTATCTTGTAGTTGGGTTAAATTATTATTTTAGTTGTTGTCCGACTTTGTTTTTGCATGCTGTCGGGCGCGTAACAGGCATTGTCCTAGTGTCCTTGGACCACTTGAACGTACTGCGCACTGTAGAAAGAAAAAGAAGTAAAATTTTCATCAGAAAACATTGAGAAAATAGAAATTTCTAGTAAGTATAAAACTCTACGTTCAGAAAAATTAAGAATTAAATATAATAGTCCAAATAGCTTCATTCAAAATTGAAACCCAAAGTTTAAATAAAATAAAAATATGCTAAACTTGATAAAACTTTCTAAACTGATATTAGACAGATAACTGATCCGATAGAGATGCAACAACAAACATATCCATTGAATATTTTATTAAATTGTTATCATCTATACAACTATCAATCAATTTTGTTTCATAAAGTAACAAAAAATGAAATAATTTACCACCAACAAAGTACGAAAAATTTCTTTTTTCAAAAATCATGGTAAGATAAAGCTAATTACCCACACGTACCAAAAAAAGTAACAAATCAAATGGCGATCTGTGTATAAACCAAACAGCCAATCAGGTTAAAGATTTATGGCATAAAATTAATAACCATTTCCACTAAATTAATAATGATTCAAACCCAAAGAGAGAGAGAGAGAGAACGATTTTATGATCCATTCAAAATGATTAACAATGTGCTCACCATAAAATTATTTATGAACTTTTGTACATTTGTTTAACATTTCTAATCATCTACAGCGATTCTTCATACCTATATAGATAAATGTTCAGATATATACATATATATTTACCTATAATGCTGCTTGGGCGCCAGATGAGCAAAGGGTAAGGGGCATTGTCCACCAACAGTTGGTCCATAAAGACACTCACAGCAGGTGAGTTTTTGTGGAAGAAGCGCGTGTGCCAGCCTCGTTATTACCTTCATTCTTAACACCATCATCATCATCGTTGAGATCGGGCTCCGCACCCCTCCCCCCCCTTCCTCATATCGTTGAACAGATGACGATGACGATTTCATGGGTTTTTCTTCTTCGTCTTTGTTGTTGGGGGAACTTTCCTTTGATGGTGTTGATCGCCAACGTTTTTCTCATTCATGTTGTACAAGATTTTTATCGTATCGTTGTTTTTCATTAACATATTTTGTGGGTTTTTGGGTTTTATCCATGGATAATTCATTGTATTGTCATTTTATCGCTTTTCTGACCATTTGGACAGTTGTCCAACAGTTGGTGCCAAGTTGGTGCCCCTCCATTGAAATATGATCTGTTATTATGTAGATTTTATGATTTCCTAATTTTTTAACACTTATTCGGTTATACTATGTCAGTTGTTCAGGCTGGCGCCAAGCCAAATCGATTCAAACTCAACAATAAATATTGTAATATTCTTATTTATATTTTTCATCAAAAATTTTTCTATCAAATTTCAATTCATATTTTCTTTTTGTGGGTAAAACAACTTGGGAGGTCTAACCTAAATTAGTAACTGTGATCCTAGCTACCGATAAGGGGGTAGGATGCAGATATATCATATCAATATCGTTTTTCTATATCTATACCGAATGTTGGTTTTGTTTACAAAATATATCGTATAACGATTTTCAAAAGTGCATATGATCAATCAGTATGATATTTTGAAAAGGAACTCACGATGTTTAAGAATAGTTTTAGTTAGATTCTATATGATGTTATCATAGTTCAAAATTATGCGACTTTCGAAGGATCAATAACATTCTCAAAGCTAATATAATAAATTTAAAAAAAAATAATATTTCGAAAATATTCAATAATATTCCAAAAGTTGATATATTTCATAGAAGAAACTTGTACAATCTTTTAAAAGTTTCATATGAACGTTTAAATTGATATTTCGTTGTTTCTTTCCAATAGGTTTGCAAAAATTTCCGATATAGAAAAAATATTCCTTTAGCATATTCAAAATAATTTCTGATTCATAAGACCTACCGGAACGGTATTGTAATTGTAGTCATTAAGTTTCTGTATCGTAAAGAAGTTTTTAAGGTTATGTACGTTAAGAATTTAAAGTTTCATTAAGTTATTAACGTTTACTCTTCTTAAGGACTTTTTAACAATTGGAACGGCTAAAACATGTAAGGATTAGGTACCAAGGGTCAGGTTCCTAAAAATGTTGACTGACGTAAGTGAAATTGAGAATTAAACCACAAATATTTGAGGTTATGCTTACGTTACGAAGAAACTGCCAGATTAAGAAGATGTTGAATGACGTAAGTAAAATTAGAAAATAGTTTAGGTTATGTTTACAAAGTCTTTTCAAAAAACTAATTGTTTCGTTACTTATTGAATGACCCTCGTAGATATTCATATAACCCTTTTACAAATGCAACTGATTAATTATTTTATAAAAATAAAGCAAAAAAAAAAAGATAATCAGGAAATTTTTTTTAACAATTTCTCGCCTTCGAAATTGATATCCTGCCTCCGTAGGCAACCATAAGCTGACCTAGAGCAACGTTTATATAAACAAATCCAATTATTTTGCAGAATTACAAAATGAAATTAAGTAGAAATTGCAATTACTGCAATGTTGCACGGAAACGAATCTCGAAATCATTGAATGCCACATCATTAAAATGAAATTGCAAATGGGGGAAATTCAATCGAAGCCAGCATCCGCAATGTCAATCTCAGGTATTGGTGGCATAATTTCCATAGCATCCTTTTACCCAAAAAAAAAACAACAACAAAAAAAACCCCAATGGGGGTTGGACTTAAAGTTGAGTGTGAGGGTGGAGAGGGGAATACACTGGGGGGAAGCTTCTCATAATGCACTTTCAATTTAGAATTACCGCAACATTTTTTACCTTCACAATTTGCTTCAATATGGCGACCATTGCGCATGTCGTTCCAATTCCAATGAGATATAGTCAGATCATTCTGACCAATCAGCAATTTGTTGCTGCTCAAGCATATCTAAGTTTGTGTATGTGTATGTTTGTGTGTGTATATGCGCACAGGTGCATGGAGAGAGGGCGTAGTTATAGTCAACCTGTTTATATGCTATCTCTTTTTAGCTAGAAATGATAAGAGAAAGAGAAATGACAGTCGCTGTGAAAATATTGTGTACATGGAGCGGCATTCATTATTATAGAATGAAATGTTTTTTAAGTGTTTAACATAAGGAATTAATATATAGAGAATTGACAGTTAATCACGAAATAATATGTACACATTATTAAAACCAAAGAAAGTTCATTTTAAGTGTTTAAATATTATTAAATATATTTTAATAGTAAAGTACTATAAATATGTTTAATTCTTACTTCTTTAAGACCTTTTTAATTGCCAATTTACAAAAGATCTAAATATGAACTATCAAGTAAATGCTTTTGTTTATAGTTTGTTAGTATTAATAAAGTTTAACAATGTAAAACTCTACGACTCTACACATAAAAAGCTTAAAATACTTTTAACTAAAATTTGTTAACGTTTTTCAAATTTATAATTATGAATCTTCACAATTCTACATAGTGTACTTAATGTTGCTTATTTCTTACTTACCAATTTAAAATAAGCGGAAGAATAATTTTAGCTAGCACTTCTCTTTGTTCTCTTATTCTCACTCTCTTTCTCTCTGTCTCTCTCTCTTCTGTCTGCAGATCCGATCCGATCTCTGTTCACCCCCTTAAACACACACACTGACACAAGCGCAGCCAAACAAACACGAAACACACGCACACACACACACACACGCAGATTTACAGTTGAGAGCATATTGCTCTCTCGTTCTCTCTTGTTAAACAAATGCACAGTCGACATTGCCACCCCCTCTTTCACAAAACCGAAACGTTATGGTTGGCCATTGAAGTCTTTTTTCCTTGGGCCTCTTCTTCAGTTTCTCTCTGGCGTTAATCGCGTGCGGTTCAAGCGCTGCCTCTGCGTTGTTCCCCGACATTGCAAACACTTTGACCCGTCGGCGTCCGGCGGCCGAGGCGTTATTTTGCACAAAAATCATATTTATAATTATAACGAAAAAAAAAAAAATCAAATATACATATACAACAAAAAAAGCTAAATATATATAGAAAGATATATATACACATAATATTTCAACGCACACCAAATATAATGAAATGAGAAAATAAGTTAAGCAAAAAGCAACAAAAAATAAATAAGAGCTAAAGCCAATCATCAATCGAAGTCATTTTGTGGACTATATATATATATTTAGATATATACCGTTATATATATAGATTAAAAGTGCGTTGTTCTTCAATTTGTTCATGTCACGGCAAAAGCAACGGTAAAAATAATTCGCAACACGTGTTAACAGTGCGTATGAAAGATCTATTGTGTGAGTGAGAAAGAATATGTGTGCGAGTGTATGTGTGTGTGCCAGTGTATATGTCAGACACATGTCTGACAAAATATCTCATTGATAAGCAAATCTATTAGTGTTATATATATATCGAAAATAGTTAAAAATAAGAGCACAAAAAACACAAAATACTGCAAATTACTTACAACACGGATACATATCAGAGATCGATTAATAATACTTCTATATATATAAATTTAATATACATAGGTGAGTCTATATTCGTTTTGCCGACGGCATCCCATTAACATTTGGCTATATATATTAATATGTTAATTTCGATTTCTTGATTTATGCACAAAGTCAATTTAAATTGAAACAAATATGAATCTTCAATCTTGGAAAAAAAATGTGAATCATTCTATAGGAATATATAGATAGCAATGTATGAATACAAATTTCCTATAATTGGAGGATATATCTATCATTAGAGTTTGAAAATTTATTGATTTTATTAATAAATATTCTGGTATGAAGATTTTTATTAGTTTTTCTAAATTTTATCTTACTAAGTAAGTTTGGCAAACATTTTATATGGCCTTGAAAAGTCACAAATCGATCATTGCTTATACTATATAAGAGATATGGATCAAATTTAGAAATTTTATTGAAAATATAGCACAACCGATAAAGTAAGATATAGGATTTGGACATTTCTATCATAGATATTTATAGTTTTTTAATATTTTCTTTATATAACTTTGTTTGAAACTACCTTTTTGAACCAATAGATAAGGAAACATCTGTTTTAGATAGTTCTTAAAAGCGAAACTTAAGGATCTGTCTGGACCAAACTCAAGATATTATTAAATTAGGATTTTAATCGTATTGCTGATTTCGATAGTTCTTAAAAGCAAATCCTTACATTTGCAATTTGTCCATGTGCTTCCAGCTTATAAGTGTTCTAGAACTATCATAAACAGATCAAAACTTACTAACTTGCCATAATCCAAATGAAATAGACCTAACTCAGTAATTCGGTTTTCTACGTGGAACTATGTAATCCATTTCCAACTTACCTTTTTGTGGGATTTATCTCGTTTAGATAAAGACTTTTCTGGAAAGAGAAAAATATGGAATAGAATGCGATATATACTTGGATATTTGAAAATTTTAAAAAAGATACTTAGAGACTTAGCTTGTTGCCAAATGATATATATAAATAATTATATACTATATTACATAATATATAATATAGAATAATTGAAATAAAGAACTAGAAAAAGTTTGTATAAAAATATCCTAGTGAAAAGCTATAATTGAATCAATTTGATACCTGTTTAGGATTGGTCTTAACATATATACATATTGGGTTGAAGATATATATATATATATATATATATATCATATAATCCGGGTAATCTCCAATTATAATATAGAGTCAAAGTTAACTATCAAACCATCTGTTCCATTTTCCTGACTTCCCTATGGTTAACTGAAATATTATATAAATTCCGGTTGATATCATCATAAAAGTATTTCAATATATTTCCCATAATTTAAGCATTGTTATTTAGAATTTTTTGAAAAATTTCTTCATTGTGTTTTATATCAAATTTGTTTGTTCTCCCTCTCTCTCTCTCTCTCTGAGTTGCACTTCAAAATGTATTTCAAATTGCCTTGCCAGTCCATCAGAAAATGCAACTTAAAGTACTTGAAAAATATTTTGCAAAAATATAAAAATAATAATAGCAAATTGCTTGTTAGAGAATTTTTTTTTTTGTTATTGTTGTTGTTTTAATCAAAAATGTTCAATGCACAAATTATATTTTTCATCTACACATGTCCAAGTGTCCATTTGGGCCAACTAGCTGGCAAACTGGCTGATTGGTTGAGTGGTCGAGTGGGTGGCTCAATACCAAAGATATTTTGTTGCTTTAATTATAAACACTCGCACACACATACATACACACACACACCTAGGCACAACCATTCCAGTTGTCATTCATTCATCTCAATGAACAAAAAAAAAAGAGAATAAAGAAAAAGCAAAATAAAAAATTTATAAAATGTTTCTCACACAACCAGCAGCAGCCAGCCAAACCCGCGGGTCCTTGTTTATTTTTTAAATAAACAAAAGCAACAAGAACATTTCTTACAATATTTGTTTTATCATGCAAATTAAAATATTTTCTAAAAAAAAAAAAGGAGAAATTATTAGCTAAGCTGGCAAGTTCTTCTAAGTTTTCAAGTTTCTTTTTCTGTTTTTAATTTTTATGGGTGGGTGTTGCCGATGTCGTTGCCATCTAAATAGTTTATTAATGCCAAACATTTGTGTGCGGTAAGTTTGCATATTTATTGAAAACGTTTAAAGAGAGAGAGAGAGAGAGAGAGTGGGAGGGGAATAGAAATAGAAATGGCCAACGCGTGTTTGTCGTCCAATATATTTGATTAATTGGGTGTGGAGATGACTGCAGATGTTGCGTATCTGTGAGATACAATTTAGCCAATGCAAAGTGCTTATATCTGTCTATATACATATGTACATACATATATAAGTGGAATCAATCAGTTTATATATACATATAGTCGACCTTGCACAAGATCAAAGATAATATTTAATATAGAAAGTATAGTGATATCTAGGAATTAGATATTTTAGTCTGGTCTGAATTCAACTAATTTTTACTAACATTTATTAACTTAAAACCATTTGGCAGTCGTTTATATGTATCTCTAAATTTATATTCCTAATCAGCATCAGTAAATCCGGGCAAAAATAAAAACCAACACACTTAAAGATATATATCTAAAGATATTAATGGTGTGTGTAAATCAGCCGGATTATAGTTTTATATCTACGAGTTCTGTATCAACTATTAAATGAACTAAATTTAAGAACTTTATAATATATATACTTAAATGAACCGTTTAATCTGTTAAATATTTCTCATGGCAATATGTTTTCCATGATTATTTTATAAGGATGGTTAGGAAAAGTCATCTAAATAGTTTCTAATGCACACATGCCTAACCTTATCAAATGGTTTAATATTTGTTTTCATATATTTTAAACATTCTTAATTCTAAGTATAAGTAAAATATGACATATTTGTTCATAGTCATCTTTTTACTGGAGGAGTATCTCGAAATAATCTTAATTTGAATACTTTCTATAATACTTTAATATATACACATATACATCCTTTATCATCAGGACTATTTCGCAGTGAGTTGACCCACTGTGTGAATCAATGCCACATATTAAATCAAAAGGACTACAAAAATTACACAAAAAATACACTGCAGATATTTTGAAACGATCATAATCAGACGACTGTATAATATAGTTCCCATAGAGAAAAGCGTTCACAATCTGAGACATTTTTCCAAAGTTATTCAAAGGAACCTCAACTTCAAAAGGCTCCAATTTGGACAAATTTTATCCGATTTTGAAAAACTATATCTTTTTTTTTTTATCTTAGAAACACATTTTTTAATTGGCATTGAAATCAAGAAAACAAATTTTTTACTCGATTTTTGGAATTTTTAATGATGTTACCCCTTTCAAAATAACCAAGTCAGGTCGAAATTTTTGTTTTTCAAGTCTTACAAGTTTTAATGTAGTTTTTAACTACAGAAACTAGCGTTGATATTGATGTATAACTTTTTTAAATCGGCCAAAGGATGACCAACTTTGAGCCTAAAGAACTTCAAGCAAGTCCTTCAAAAGGAATCTCAACTTTACACTCAAAGTCAATGTAATGTTGTTCGATTTTGAAAATTAAATCTATCTATATCTCTTTTCTATCCTTTCTTTCAGCTTAAAGATGACAGACACTTATAGATTATAAAACAATTATACATGATATAGGACAAATCTAGTCTTAGTCTTAGAGTCAAAAGTATAAAATATAACGGACAAATCTAGTCTTAGAGTCAAAAGTAATACTCTCTAAACTGGTTTGCATAGTTAAAATGAAAAGATTTAAACATTTTCCAAAGTTTTTGAAAAGATCTCATCTAACATAGCTAAGGCCCTTCCTTACACTTTTACGGAGCATTCCAAATAAACTCCAATTTGTTTTGTATTCCCATTCGCTTGAAGATCTTTAGTGATTGTATTTCTATTTTGGTTATATATATTCCACTTTTTTCTTGATCAAAGAACATTTTTTTTGTAGTTTTTTGTGTAACGATTTCAAATTGATTATAATGTTTCCTGTTTTAATGATTTTTCGGTTCATTTTTCGTCTCTGGCAGAAATCTCTCAATCTGTAAATGGCAATGCAACATATAATTCACGCATTTTTTCCCCAATTTTTGCAAGATAAAGATACGCAGCATATGTATATATACATATATATATATCTATATATATTCAGAACATTTTGTAGCTTTGATGATTTTACGCACAGGCGTAAAGAATTTGCCAAGCACAAAAAAAAAGAAAAAATGTTCATTCAGTTCATATATCTATATGAGAGGCGGTACTTTGGCTAATTTACATTTTACGTTTTGAGTCATTCAAAAAAAAAAAAAGAAAAAAGGGGGAAGAAATTAATGTTTGCTCTGTTTTATTGTAGTTGGTGTTGTTGTTGTTAATGTAGTGCAACAATTTAAAGATATAGATACATTTTATGTAGCTTTTGTGCCATTAAATTGACAAATTTCATTCATTTATTTTATTTAATTTTAATCTTTTTACGCGTCTGCCAATTAAATAGAAAAATATCTATAAAAAAAAGCTAAAAGTATCTTAAAGATACAAATGTTTTTTTTACTTATAGATATATATGCATATGTAGTTATTAGTTATTAGCCTTTGTTTTATTGTCAATTCTATGGAAGTAAATGTGCCACAACAGGTTGCCGTTGCAGTAATTGTTGATTACATTGAATAAACACAGACATTATGGTTAGATGGATAAATGGCCAAATGGATGAATGGCTGAATGTATGGCTATATGGCCAAGGTATAGAAACAGTCATTTGTTCTGGTTTTTCTAGATTTCAATACGATTTCCTTTTTATACCCTCGCAAGGGTATATTAATTTATGTCAAAAGTTTGCAACGCATAGAAGGAAGCATTTCCGACTACTTAAATTATGTATATACATATATTCTTGATCAGCACGATGAGCTGAGTTGATTAGCCTCTGTCCGTCTGTCCGCCTGTCTGGAATAACAGCTTCTCCTCCGAGACCCTTAAATTTTGTACCCAAGCTTCTTTTTGTTGCAGGCATTGTATATCTCGGAATCATCCCGATCGGATGACTTTATCTTATAGCTCCCATAGAAACGATCGGTCGGGAATAGAGTTAAATTTCCATAACTTTGTTGTTTTTCAATCAAATATTACAAAATTTGTTATTTATGAGTTTAGTATACTTCCTAACATATCAACCAAGTTTCATTAGAATCGATTGACTATATCATATAGCTACCATAGGAAGGATCGGTCAAGAACATCGTTTTAGAGCAATAACTTGGGTGTTTTTAAAGCGATTGTCACGAAATTTGGTATTTGAAAGTTTACTACATATAGAAAAGTGTGTGCTAAGTTTCAGTCGAATCGGTTGAATATATGCTATAGCTGCCATAGGAACAATCAGATCAAAAAATTTTTTTGATTAATTACTTTTGTTGTTTCATTGTTTTTACTTGTTTTATACGCTTTCTAGGTATTTTGTCCCATTGTAAATATGTAATTGTTAAATAATAGTTTTCAAGGGTATGCGAACTTCGTCACGGCCGAAGTTAGCCCATCCTTCTAGTTTCTTTCTGTACTTGGCACCGCTTTCTGTGTGTTTGGAATATATCTTCATGGCACAAGTTGAACAGTTTTTGGCCACAGTTCAGTTTTTAAGCTCCAACAATAAAGTGGCAGCGTGAGGTAGCAGTTAAAGTGTTTGTATCTAAAATATCTCTTATACGATAACATTCCACAAAACTTGAACAGTTTTATTGCAGTTGATTTTAATTATACAAACTAATTAGCCAACAGTCAAACAAAAAAACAATCTTACAACTCAATAGATCTCTAGAAAAAAAAAAAAAAGAAAAGAAAACCCAAAACCTAAAACCAAAGTCAAGTCTGGGTGTCCCCTTTCAAATTCTCCCGCATGACACACACACACACACACACAAATCGAGAGACAAACAAACAAACAACAATAACACTCCAATTAAAAGCTTATAAAAGTCAAACTCACACACAGAAAGAGAGAACTTAAGGCGAAACATAAGAAATCTGACAGATAACAAGTTGGAAATTTTTTTTTTTCGTGTAAATCAAAGTGAAAATAAATTAAATTAATTTTAGTTTTAAAGGCAGCCAAAAGAGCGATAAATATCTAACCGAAACCCAAACAGCCAACAGAGCATCCAATAAACGGCAGCCAAAAGATGCATTTTGATAGAATAAGATAGTGTATCTTTAAGGTTGCTGCTGATGCTGCAGCTGGCAAAGCCATAAACTTTGATTCATTCTACAAAAAAAAGGCTGAAGCCAAAGTGAAATAGGTCAACAAGTTGGTTAGCTGAATTAGTTAGATTTTCATTTACTAATTAGACATTTGATAAGAGAGAGAAGAGACGAGACAAGTTGTAAATTTTGTACATTTTAAGTGAGTAGTAAAAGATTCTAAAGTGGATAATGCCAATCTCGACCTTGTTAAAGATGATTACAGTGGTTAAGAGTCCTTAGAAGAGGAGACTTATTTTAAATGGTTAAGGTGGTAAAGTCCTGGTTTGTTAAGGTTTAGTTACAGGGAATAGATTCTTCTTATAACAGATCGATTAATGGTGGAAAATGAAAGAAGCAACTGACTGTATTCTATTTTGATTACCATTAACTTAATATATGAAATAGTTAGCCTTAGTCATACTGAGTGACTGTTTTAGAGTAGAGTCAGAGTTAGATCAGAGGGCCCCTCTCTAAGGTTTTCACCACGTAGTTTGTGTCCTTGAACGCTGCAACTGATGTGCCAAATGTCAGCTCTGCAGCTTTAAGGGTCTCGGAGATGATTGTGTTGATCCTGACAGACAGATAGGCAGACGGACATGGCTAAATCAATTCAGCTCGTTATGCTGATCAAGAATATATATACATCATACAGTCAGAGACGCTTCTTTCTTTCTTCCTTTTTGCAAGAGTATGGTAAAATAGAATATTGAAAAAAGCTATATCTTAATATGATTACGTTCTCTAAGATTAACGAAACTCTAATATATAGGTATACTAGTGACCCGGCCCAGCTTCGCCTGATAAAATAAATTTAATTCGAGTCAGGCTATAGAACATAGTAGGGGTAGGCTGGGTATTTTGGACCCCTTTTTTTTATTGCCAGAAATTTTCTAATTAATCAAGTTTTACTTCAAATTTGAGTGCTCGGTGTTGTAGTATGAAGACTTAGCTTTCATTTGGTGACAACAGTTTAATGGAATATTTGAAAATTAGGTGACTCCCAGGAAATTATAGGGTATCATACGACGAGTCGATAACAGTCATTCGGACCTGTCATAATTCATTGGGGGAAAAAAAATAACGCTGGCTCACGATTCCCCGTGGCCCAAAATAACCCGCATTCCCCTACCATAAAGGTATACTACATAGAAGTTGAAACTATATATTGTAATAATATAATGTAATACATTGTTTTCCGATATTGATCGATTGATGATTAGTTAAAGTTACTCCACAATTTCCAAGACAAAACTTTCCCATTCTATTTTCTACAGAAAAGTCTTTATAGTGATCTTGATCAATATTTTGCAATAATAAAAACTCAAATTTTAACTTATTCCAAATGCCAAGTTTAGTATCAGTATATTGACATATTGAATACTCCACCTTAAACTAAATAATCTTATTGAAAATTTACATCAAATTATATAAAAAAAATACATAAAGAATTTTTGCATTGAAAACCTTTGAAAAATTGCCTTTTTTTGCTTTGATTACTTTAAAATTAAAAAATTTCCACCACCATTCATTGAAAACTCTTACTAATTAGTTCTCAATTTGTTTAGTTTTCAATTAACAAAGATATTATCCAAAAAGAAATAATAAACTTTAGTAATTTTATTATCTAGCTAATTTGGCATCGAAAATTTTTTAATAACTTTATGATTTCATATCGGGAAAAACAGATTGCTAATTGAGACACCTTAAAAAGTGCCATTAGTGATGAATGGTTTTTTTTTTACGTAAATGTTAAACAAAACAACAGAATCATAAGCAATTAAGAATTATGAAATTGAATGGAAAACTAAACAAAAAGGCGGGAAAATGTATATACGAATCGCCATGGGTGTCAATTATGATTAACTAATGGGAGTGAGTGAGAGACTGAGTACCTACTTCCGAAATTCTTTCCCGATTAACCAAATAATATTTTTTTTGTGCCCCCCACTTGTACGGCCCCCCCTGGACCCCTCTCTCCCTCTCTCATGTATTGGCTCTTTTACAAAAATAAAAATGTTTCTTTTTTTTTTTATTTCGTTTTACACAATATATGGGGCGCGTGGTTTGGTTTGGTTTGGTTTTGGTTTTCTGTATTCAGTTCGTAGAAATTTTCTAAAATTACCAGACGACGATGTCGCTACCATGCCAAGCTAAAGAGAGGGAGAGAGAGAGAGAGAGCGAGAGAAAGCAAGTGTATCTGTATATCCCCCATATAGAATATCTTACAAAATTCGAGTTTTCCATTTCGTTTTCAATTTCCATTTGTTTGTTCTCTTCTCTCTCTCTCTGGTTCTCATTCTTTTTTGTTTTTGCAATCAATCGTGGGGGCCAAACTTATAGATATACAGATCTAATGACGCGAGAGGCGCGCAGATACAAAAATGAGATTCGAGATATTCTTGGATCTGTTTTCACTTATATAAGTATGTGTGAGTGTGTGTGTGTGTGGGGTAGATTATATGTATACGATACGAAACGAAATATATAACATTCACATTTTGGTTTTTGGTTTTTGGCTGCTGTTGTAACAAAAATACCAACGCCAAGTTGCCCTGTGCTCTTGAGTCATCGGCCTAGACTAGAGTCCACCGATCATCATTATATAGAATATCTTCTTCATTCTAAAGAGATTGAGAATCTCATTTTCTTTTTCTTTTCCCTTTCCTTTTTATTTTTTTTATTTTGTGCTTGTTTTATGTTTTGACGCAAGTAAACAAGCAAAAGCGAATGTGAAACGAAATACGCTATACATTTTCAATCCGATTTGCTTTAGTAGGTGAGGGGAGGGGGAGGATGGGGGTGGGGTATATACTCATGTTTGCCTGGCTGTGTATAGATCTTGTTGTTATATATAAAATTGCACACAAAGATGTTGAAATACTTGTACATATATATTGTATATGGTACGAACAAAATCTTTAAACATTTCTTTTGAATTGCAATAAAGTGAAATGTAATTATGAAGTTAAGGAGGAAAAACTGTTTTTAGAAAATGTTTACATAATTGGGAAATGAAATTTACTCATGGAAAAGTCCCCATAAAGACCTTTTGAAGTGATTATAAATTATAGTTTGTCATATCGAAGGGCAAAAGAAAGGAAAAGATCTTCAAAAGATGATATGATATGATGGTATGACATATATTATTCATGGATATATATCATATCATCATATCATATCACATCATATCATATCATATCAAAATCGTTATATATTTCAGTTTCAGCTAAACCAAAATCAATCAATAGAATATCTAATAATAAATAGTATTTATTTATAAAATTTTCAAAACTTTTTAAAAAGAAGAATTGACCTACAAAATTTTCTATGTTTGTTTTTCATTCATTTTTTTCTTCATTATAAACTTCATTGAAGGAAAAATCGGCCAACTAATTTTCCCATAATAGTATACAATTCATTAATATTTCATTAATTTATAGAATTTGTTTTTCAATATATCTTCAGTTCGAGAAAAACCTTTTTAAATGACTTTGACGATATTCAGCCATGTCGAAGTTTGTATACCCTTAGAATTACAATACAATTTGTTTACTTTTCAAATTTGAATAACCAATTAGCTGTTTTCAAAATGTTTTATATCAATTTTCTTATTACTTTCCGTAGTCAAAAACTATATTAAAACTTTTAAAATTTGGAATAATAAATTTCGACCTGATTTTTAAATATTTTGCCAGGGGTAACATCTTTAAAATTGCAAAAATCAGGTCAAAAATTTGTTTTCTAGATTTTAATGGAAATTAAAAGATTTGATTCTAAAATGGAAATAAAGATAAAATACTTGAAAGTCGGACAAAATTTGACAAAAACATGACTTCATTTTGCGTCCAATTGTTAAGGAAGATGTGTGATATAGTCATCCGATTATGCATGAGGTATGATATAATCATCCAATTACGTACATATGTGGTGTGATATAGTCACCCGATATATAGATATACAATGCTTAATTCATTTAAGAAAGGGAATCAAATGTGCTCTCTTTTGATTTAGTAATCTCGGAGAAGATTACGATGATGTAGTTTGTATTTATATAGTTAATACAGTCGGAAATACTTCCTTCCAAAATAAATATATACAAAAATACGAAACGTTTATATTTCGTTTCTTACAAAAAAATATATTTTAAAGCTAAAGAAATAAATAACTTGATAAAAGCCAATGGAATGGGGGAATGATATGGGAAACCTTTCTGAAACATTTCTGTTTCTGTTTACACTTCAGTCTGGTCCGATCCGTTTGAACATTCCAATGTCTCCCTTATGTTATATCATATGTTTACAGTTAACTGAATTCCATTTGGTCTATGGCATCGGCATTGAAAATGGAAATTAAAGTTCTTTAAACTATGACAAGTAAATTTTCTATCAACAATTTTAAATTACTAAGTAGGTCTTACTAATTTCGATTAACTAAACTGTTTTATTTATAATTCTAAAACTAATTTATTGCCCTTCTCTATTTACAGCGCTCAAAATACCAAAGACTATCATCTATCTATCTATCGGTCACCCCAATTCCTTATTGTATAACTTCCCCTCCCCCCCCCACACACACACACACAAAAACGTCAATGTATTAATTGCACCTGATAATAATCGTGAATTTTAACGCACAGACAAAGCAGGAATCTTTATACCCCTTCCCCACCCCTCACTAGAGAGGCAAGAAACATGCTGCAACATCATGCCACAGATTTTTATGATTTGGCCGCAGCGAATGCGGCTGCTGTGCTCACTGCCCGCCACACTCCTCCCTATAGTCCAACGGGATTGAGTGGCTCGCTGGTGGCGCTGCAGCACAATAACAACAATAGCACAAGCAATAACAACAATTTGGATATGTTGACGCACAATGGAGGAGGTGGAGGCGGAGGAGGTGTGGCAAGTAGTGGGAATAGTGTGACCACTAGCCTGCACTTAAATAGCAGCAGTAATGGCACGACAGCAGGAGGCGGCGGCGGTGGAGGTGGAGGTGGTGGTGGTGCATCATCGGGCAGAGAAACTTTGCCCAGTTTTGGCTTCACCCAGGAGCAAGTGGCCTGCGTGTGTGAGGTAAGTAAAGAAATGAGAGTATCTAAAATCGGTGTGTTTTCTGTTGTATCTTACGTTTTAGAGTACATCATTTTGGGATGTGTGTGTAAGAGTAAGTTGAGTTACTTACAAGATGTTCTAGCTAAATTAAGATAGTATAATTGATTATTTAGGAGTTGAGTTTAAGCTTAACTTAGCTGGCAGAGTCTTTGATTCTACTTTTGAACAGAAATATTGTTCGAAAATTAGGGAAAATGTTCTAGAAACAATCCTTAAAATACTTTAAAATTTTAGAGATAGGAATACTCCGAAAAAAAACCTATTTCGAATGTTACTTTTTGGAAAACAAGAAAACTATATTCATTTCTTTTTATGAAAATTCTTTAGAAATATTTTTCGAAAATTATGCGAAATGTTCTAGAAACAATCGAAAAATACTTTTAGAAGATGAACGTCGTAGGATCTATATTTCAATGCTACTTTTTCGAATAGAAGAATAGTATATCTATTTATTTTTTAACCATTAATATTACAATCCTTCATACATAGATAATGTTTCAAAAATGTGCGAAATGTTCTATGAACAATCCTTAAAAACTCAAAAATATTAATAAAAGGAAGTTCTCCAATGTTTCAATGCTATTTTCATAGCCCTTTTCACTTCATGCCAAACCAAAGTATAGACAACTTTTTTTAAGACTTCAGCTTATCAAATAAAATCGTCAAAATGTTCTAGAAATAATCCAAAATATTTTTTAAAATATTTATAGAAAAGGTACTCCGAAAGAATCTTTACTTTAAATTTACATTCATGAAAACACAAAGAACCTACATCTTGTTTCTTTTCTCTCTTAATACTACAAGTACTTAAGAAATATTGTACAAAATGCCTTACAATCTTTCAGAAACAAACCTTAAAAAACTTTAAAATATTTTGAAAAGAAGTGCTCTTAAAATCTACGTTTTAAAGCTTTAAAGGTTTTAAAGGTTTATATTTTAACTCTACTTTCCAAAGAACAAACATTCAACTCACTTCCAACAAAACCAAAACTTGACTCTCTTTTTGGTATATTTAAATTTATATTTAATTTAATTTCACTTAATTTTGAATATTTTATTTTTGCAGGTACTCCAACAAGCGGGTAATATTGAAAGACTGGGCCGTTTCCTTTGGTCGTTGCCACAATGTGATAAACTGCAATTGAACGAATCTGTACTGAAGGCAAAGGCAGTCGTTGCATTCCATCGCGGTCAGTACAAGGAGCTCTATAGACTGCTCGAGCATCATCATTTCTCGGCCCAAAATCACGCCAAGTTGCAGGCTCTGTGGTTGAAAGGTGAGACACTGCAATATTCCCCCCCACTAACACCCTTTAACTCTACCAGCAGCCCTTCCCAAATATAACAAAAAAAAGAACTGAAAAAAAAAACCAACCAATTCTTTCACTTATTGTAGCGCATTATGTGGAAGCCGAAAAACTGCGCGGAAGACCTTTGGGTGCTGTTGGCAAATATCGTGTTCGTCGTAAATTTCCATTGCCTCGCACCATTTGGGATGGCGAGGAGACGAGCTACTGTTTTAAGGTGAGTGGAGTGGAGTGGAGCGGAGTAGAGTAGACACCTTTCCTTTCCTTTCGGGCCCCCAGGCAACTTTTCATTTTAATTGTGGCAACCAAAAGCAAAAAGCAAAAACTGAGGCAGGAACTCCTCAAAAAACCAAAACGAAGGAAAAAAAAAGAAGAAATCGTAGAAATGTCTGACTGACTGACTAACTGACTGACTGACTGGCTTTACTTCTTTTTATTTTCCGCATTTTACATTTTGCATCATATGTGTGTGTAAGTGTGGTAACGCCTTTTAGCTTCAACTGGGCGTATCCTCTAGAGGGGTTGATTATAATTTACATTGTTTACACTTTTGTTTTATCTCTGCAGGCTTTCAATTGATTAAAAATTGTAAAAAAAAAAAGGGAAGGAGAAAACTATTAGCCGGAAAATTAGTTAACTAATTTGATTAGTTTTTTAGTGGGATAGAAGTTTATGCTTTTAATTTCATTTATTTGTGTAAAGATTAAATCTTTTGAAGTTTCCAACAGTATTTTATATAAAATGATTATCGAGTTGGTTATGAAAATATTAGATTAGTATACTTATATTATAGATATATACGATTTATAATACATCATCGCTTGTTTATCGTTGAATTTGCAAGAAAAAGTATTTAGAACTGAATTTATTTCAATTAAAAAGTAAGTCGACCACTAGACCACACTCGATGACAGCCTCTGCTATCATCTCTGTTAATAACAGCGACGTATGTCACCTCAATGACTTGGCATCCAGTGCCAAACTTTTATGACTCAGCAGTCAATGTCAAACTAACATTAAAGAACTAAATGACCAACATTACTTGACATTAGTCCCTTTCAAACTGTAAGCGTCAAAGTTATAATTTTGACGTATGTATGGCACCACTGTTTCATCTCATTTTACATTTATATTACATTTTTTTTCTTATACTAAACATCTTCCCCTATTTATATCTTTATTTTAGGAAAAATCCCGTTCGGTATTGAGAGATTGGTATGCGCACAATCCGTATCCATCGCCGCGTGAGAAACGCGATCTGGCCGAGGCCACAGGACTGACCACGACACAGGTAAATCACCTATGTACATACATAGATACAAGTATTACCAAATCATCATTCACATTGGGCATTGGCATTGCCATTCTCATCATCATCATCATCCTCATGCTGACAATTAGATTGGTTTAGTTTGCCAAAAGAAAAAGAACAAACTAAAATGACAAACGCATCTTTTGACAAATTTCATTTGCCATTTTTCACAAATGCCAAATTTCCACATGTTAATTGTATGTCATTAATCATGGCTCACACACACACACATACGTATACACACACCCCCATCAAGAATTTTTATGTTAATTTTACATGAATAACATTTTTTTTTTGTATTTTTCTTTTTTGCTTTTACAGGTTTCCAATTGGTTTAAGAATCGCCGACAAAGAGATCGAGCAGCCGAGCATAAAGAGTAAGTTTTACATATCAAAAATATATCCAAAATACTTATATATATATAGCCGTGAATCGTGTCTTATATATTGCAAATTTGTTGCTGGCATTTACTTACCTACTATTAAATTTGTTGTATCCACATTTGTGAGAAGGTCGAGTAATTAGTGTCAAGGACATCAAGAGAGAAAAGACATTTCGCGGCTAAAGTCATTAACATATTGTGCCACATATTGTTATATATATTAATATTCTGCTGATATATTTATATATGATGATATATGTATACATATATTGTGGCCATATGTCTGCCAGGCCTTTGGCTACTAATTAGAAAACTTCTTTTTTTTTTTGTAAAAACAAAAACTAGAAAAAAACATCTGCATTTCGTTTAAACAAATAACCCAAATAGAAAGAAGAAAACTATATTTGTTAAACTCTTTTGTATACTTATCACAAATATTAAACATCCTTTCTTAACACGGGAATCCCTTTTGTCCTGTTTGTCCTTGCTCTGGTAGTTGTTTCTTTCTCCTTTTCTCTACTTCAAGAGCGTTAGAAGTCATGCGAAAAACAAATAGAAAATTGAAAAGAAGTTTTTAGTTCTTATACCCTGTAGATATTTAAAGGTGGACGAGGTATATACACTTGTTACATATTAGAACAATATGTGATTAGAATTGAATGGAAATTGGGGTTAAATCCAATCAAATTTATATATAGAATATTATTTGAGAGAGACCCTGAAGTCACTTTATAGTTCCAATTATCCAGCCCCTTTTAATTATAGTATTCCAATGTAAAATCTATATACTCTAAAAAATTAGTAAAAATCGAATAGAAGTTGTATTGTATCTACTAATTTTAACATTATTCCTAACGTCTTACGTAATATTCCAAAAGCCGTATTCCAGACATTATGTAAAATCCAATAGAAGGTACATATATATCGAACCTATTCTTTTTACGATTACTATTCCAAATTTAAGAGCTACAGATATGATCCAAAAATCTTATTTGTAAATTTCTACCAAATCCAAATATATTAAAAATTGGTATATAGATGGTACATAAAATTCTAGTTATTTAAAGATATTCTTGACTTCCACTTCAGTTCATTAAAGGGTATTTTCCTAGTCCTCTTCCTGCCCTACAAAGTGCACCCTTTTTATTGTTGAAGTGTTCCGCCATTTGAGAGATTTTTCAATATCATTTCCGATCTGCTATTTTCAAATTTCTTTTAGAGTGGTTTTGCTTCAGTAGACTTTCGTAAAGAAAAAAAAAAGAAAACTTTCTCTTGGCTATTTTCATTATGGCTAAATGGTATATCAGTTACCAGCAACTCACAAAATGCCAAAAGAAGTCAGCACATGGACAAAAAAAAAAAAAATAAGAGAAAAAAAAAACTAGCGAAACAAAAAAATAATAATAAAAGCGAAAAATTGTCGTAATAAAAATAAAAATTGCAATGCCGTGGCAACCGCAATACACACACACACACACACACACGCCCACAGAGAGCATACACACACACATACAAATGCAGCTGACAAAAGTATCTCACAGATACATACATTCAACCATTTGCTTTGCCTTCCTTTTTGCATGTATTCCATCGTTCGCTACGATACGATAGTTTACACTGCGTAGCTTCATTTTATTGTTGTTAATGTTGTTGTTGTTGTTGCTGTTGTTCTTGTTGTTGGTAATTTGATATATGTTTATGGCTGTTGCCTCGTCAGGCAACTCAGCGCTGCTACTTTAACTTTTTCCATATTGTTTTATTATTTTTTGTACTTTTGCCCAGCCTTGCACATACACACAAAGATCTATATATGTATATATATATATATAAAATATATAAATATATATATAAGTGTGTGTGTGTGTGTACTTCTACTTCCATTTAGCCACCTCTAACCACAATGGCGCCAAATCCAAGTGCAACACTTTAAGCTTTCCATTAAATTTTCTGTTAAAAAATAACTTGTACCAAACTGTATTTGCATATATGTATGTACATGTGTATATGTATATAAAACAAGTGCAAATTTCCCATTTTAGCTAAAGACAAAACATAATGCCATTCTTAGATAATCCACTGTTGATGCCATGGCCGTTATAATTACCCGATATCGATCCACATACATGGTCATGAATAGTAAATGTTTTCGATTGGTCACCTGATAGTTCCATAAATTACTAGTAGCATTCAATAGATTCAAATTTTCCGGAAATTCTACATCCAATCTCTGTTCGGTCACATATTGAAAGATGGCATAGTATAGAGCGAGTACGGCCACAGGATATATTAATGGTACCATTATAAAGAAGAATACCAAAAGGGTATAGATCAATTTCAAGAGTGTTGGAAATGGCAAAGATTGCATCCAAACATAAAAGACATGCTCAAATAGCGGTTGCATGTAATAGACCAAACGGCTAGACCACGAGACAGTCTTCCACTGTAGTTTAATGGGTGAAAAGTTATTTGAATCACTGTTGCACTGTTATCCTTACCGCTTTGCGTTTATGGTACGCCTTGTGCCATGTTTTGTGCATATTTGCTACTGTTTTATAGTAGTTTAACGGACAATTTAGTTAGTTTATTTTATTAAATTGTAAAGAAAATACTTTCTAGATAAAAAAGGGCCTACTTTTTTTCTGGGGGGGGGTTAAAAGTGTGAGAGAGATACAAAATGAAAGCAATTTGCCAGCGTTTTGATATGATATACAAATGAAATTTAATACTTTATTTGCAAGGAATGCTGTAAAATTTTTAACTTTTCTTGTTAAAAATTTACAAAAAAGTAGAAATTAATAAAGGTGAAGAACTAAGTTTAAATTGTAAGAAGATTGAGTTTAAAAAGTTTAAATTTGTTGCAAATCTATTGGAGTCTTCATGTTGAATTGATATCTCGAATGTTAATGAACAAATTTTGCAGTAATAAACATAAAAAGTACTAAATATATAGAAGGTACTGCACATTATAGCTTCAATTTCATTTGATAGGTATATTCTGTTTCTAGTTTTAGTTGGCTTATATTAAACTATGCCCAAAATAATCTAATTTTCTTCTGCAGATTAAGATCTTACATCCTCTTAACAGAAGTTTTCTTTACATTCTTACATGACCCAACGACTACAAATGTTAATTTTACAGAATGTTAATCATTAGTTAACAGTTAATTGAACTCTGTTTTGTTCAAATTTCTTGCCTAACATTACAACTACAATTCCTTAGTCTCCCTAAATAACTGGAAATTACTTTCAATATCACATTTCCAGTTACCATTTATATTTTCCTTAAATATTCTTGTAAACTGTTCCTTTCACATAATGAGAAAATTGCATATTTATTTAATTGATTTACATCTGCCTGTATTATCTATCTCTATTACTCACCTTTAGTTGATCTTAACAAGCTACCTTCATACTTCATATAAAAGAGATGCTATCCAGTCTTTGTCCCAATACCATTTCCATTCCCCCATTTCGAGTTCCATTTCCAGTCTTTGCCCAACCACCACCGTTACCTCTCTACCTCCCTTTTTACTTATCCCATACATGGCCCCTTCCAGTTCGTTGTTCATTTGCCTGTGCTTATGTGTGTGTGTGTGTGTGCTTCTCTCTCCTTTCCGTTGCCGTCGCCGTTGTCCTCGTCATCGTCGTCTTCATCATCATTTTGCGTTCGTCGAATGCCACGGTTGGCTGGAGGGTAGCTGGCCAGAGTATCAGGTTACCACAAAATGTGCGTGTGTTCTTTATACGTTCGCCTGCTCAGTTTGTCCCCCACACCCCTGATTCCTCTTCTTCTCTGCTGCCTCTCGCTGTCTCTTTCACTCTCCAGTTATTCATTTTTATTCGTTTTATTGTACATTCTGTTTTTATTATTATGTATTTTGCGCTTTTGCCCTCGTCTCCGTCACCGTCACTTTGCTTTTGTGTTGGTTTATTTCTCTTACCCCCCCTCCCCCCCTCCCCACCTTCACTCCAATTCCTTTCTGAATTTACTCCTCCCTGGTTTGTGGCCTCTGTCTTCGCTGTCTCCCGGCACTGGGCTAACTCTCTGATGGCGTTGATAATGATGTCGTTGGTGATGATGGACCGGTATGTGCCACAAAACTGAGACATCATCGTCATCGACATCATTGGCATGTAGTCTTCTTCTTCTGGTTTACTCTTTCTACATTTTCGGGTGGAGGAGATCTTGTTGAACGGGTGGGCCATGTCAAGTGAAGTTGGACTATAATTAGATTGCTTTCAAATCAGTAAAGAAAAAAAAAAACTTAAAAACTTCTCCTCAAGGGTAACATTTTCTAGGGTTTCCTTTTGAGAGAGAGAGAAAGAGAGAGGGGAAGAGTCATTGAGTCGTAAATAGTGGGCAATGGAGAGGGTGGGGGAGTAGGTGCTTCTATAAATATTTTAAGCTGCTTAAAGATTATATAAAAAGTTGAACTTGCAGATGGTTCAAATGGTTGGCCATGCATTTGATATTGTATTTCTAGTTTATGTTATTCTTAATTCAAGTCTGAAATCGGTGTTCCATGAGAAAACTAGAAGAATCGTTCTACTATATAGTACAGAATAAAAAGTATATACAGTCGAAGTTCTAACTCGTAGACTTCGAATGCGAAAAAAAAAAATTCTAGGCAGATTTCGCTCAACTGCCACTACTTTCGCTATTTTACTTCGAATTAGAGAGAACTTCGAGTTACAGAAGTTCCACTATGGAAATATCCTTTTCATTTTAATAGCATCTGCTATAGCCCGAATCTTTTCATTATCATAATCATTATGATGATCAGAGCGACCTTTGGCTCCCCTTCTGCTCCAACCAGCATGCAATTAAAAAGCAACAAAAAAACAAAGAAAAAAAACTCTCAAGATTATTAAAAACTGTCAAAACAAAGGTCTAGCCAGCATAAAATGCGCCACACGCCAACCAGGCTATATCCTCCAACAAAAACAAACACCAAAACTTCTCCATCCTCATTCCAATCCTTGACTAAAGTCGTTGTTTTTATAACAATCTTACATAGTTGTGGACAATGAAGAGAGAGAGAGAGAGAGAGACCCTAGACTATAGACCACGATTTCAACTTCGACTTTAACATAAAGTTAAGTATGTTTTTGTTGTTGTTGTTGTTGTTGCTGTTGTTGGTTGGTTGGTGTTCTTAACCACACACAAGCGTAAATTAAATGATAATTTATGATCAACACCTTTTCAAGTTACCCTACCGGCTGGGTTTAGTTGGGTGTCCTGCTGGGCACACACGTCCCCGTCTCCAAGATTTGTGTACCGATCGCGCAATGCGATAACTCAACCTGTTCGTTGCAAGATCATGATGATCTCTTCGATCTTCGCTCTCTTCCCGTCTCTCTCTCTTGCTGATCTTTTTGGTTGTTGGTTTTTCTGAAACAGCGTTTCATTTTGTGTTTGTGTTGTGGCCTATGCCCTGTTTCCTTACCTCTTTCTTTCTTTCTTTTTTCTGTCTTTCTTTTGTTTTTTTTGTTGGGATTTATTGGCTTATAATTTTTATTAGCAATGGAATTTCTTGGAACCATAACCATATGAAATGTGTGTCGTTAGTTAACAGATTTTTGTATCATTCCCCTTCATTCCCCACCTCCTACTCTGTCTCTTTTTTTTTTGGTAATAACTTATAACTTTTGATTAGTTGATCAAAATCAGTTGACAAATGAGTGAAAAGGGGAGACTCTATTATCCTTTTGAAATCTAATTAGTATTTAAATGAGTGTAGATATGAAGAGACCAAAAACTCCAAGAAAGTTTGGTTAACTAAGTGTTTAAAATAAAGGACATACTAGTAGGACCGATATTTTGAAGGAACCTCAACTTCCTCAAGGCTCCAATTTACTCAAATTTTATACGATCTTAAAAATTAATGTCTCTTTTTGCTTCTTGAAATCTCTGCTATTAATTTATATTAAAATTTAACAAAATCTAGAAAATTAATTTTCGGCTCGATTTTTGAGAAATTTATCGTGAAAATTTCCAAGGAAAATCTGAGTTTTTAATGCCAGTTCAAAGTATGCAAATTTTCAGTAATATAAAGTTAAACCTTTTTAAAATAGCTTCAAATATGTCCAATTTAGAGCCTGTGAAAATTTGTTAATATTGACGTATAATTTCTGCACCAACTGTAAGGTTAAACAGTTATTTCGATTACCTTACTTGTCATTGGTTGATTGAATTGCAAAATTCTTCCTTTGCCACCAGACACAACTTTTTTTATAACTTTGAAAGTCAAAAGTACAAAATCTAGCAATAATATTGAGGTATAACCTTTTGAAATTGTCTAAAGAATATAACCAACTTAAAGCTAAAACTAGTTAACAAGTTAGCCATTCAATTTAAAGATCCTTTTAACCAACTTTACCTAAACAAATGTGTGTTATGATCAATTCAAATTCATCTTTATATACTCCCTCATTTGAGAGCCTAGCAGATCTCTTTATCAACATTGCCATCTACTGCTTCCCCCTCCCCACCTTCAAGCTCTCCATTAACATAATCCGATCACGCATTATTACCAAGCTAATGAATCTGCTTAAGGGCCCACAAAACTGGCTTAAAAAAAAAAAAAGAAAAGGAGAAAAAAAATCAATTGAGCAAACAAGTAAAAATACAATGAACAAAAAAATTAATTCCCCCTCAATGAGCAAACCCCAAAAAAAAAAAAAAACTGAAAACAAAAAATGAAGAAAACCAAGAAAAGAGAGAACCTTTAACTTAAGACCACACACAAACACACACAGACTGCTCTCTTCCTCTTCCTCTTAGGTGTATATAAAATATTTTGTTATAAATTTTATATGACATTCACTTCTTGAGGCTGCAAATTGTCCTTGAGGGCATCAGCTCCCGTTGACTTTTAATGCAAAATCAGTGACAGAAAAGGATAGATAGAAGTGATAGGAGCTGGGGTAGGTGCGGGGGGCAGAGGTTAAGGGAAGCCAGGCCTCTAAAAGTGGGCGCTGTCAGAGTGTTAATAAGTGTTGCATTAAAGCGGAAGATGTGCCAGCACATGGAGAGAGATTGGATAGAGGAGAAGTGAGTAAGCAGATGGAGGACTGGCCAAAGGGAAGAATGGGGACAAAGATAGTAGTGGTGGTGAGGGGGTTAGAGGAGAAAAGCCAACAACTATGAAATTCTGGTAATTCGATATCATTGTTTATCTGCTGCCCTTTTTTTTTTTTTTTGTTTGCTTCCCACTTTTGCTCATGGCTCGTCCCGTGGATGGAATGGACAACATTTGCAGCCATTTCTCATTTTTATTTTAGGTTTATGTTTGCTTAGTCTGTTTAGATGGAAATGTGCCTCTGTGTGTGTGTGTGTGTGTGTTTGTATGTGTTGCCATTATCGATTTTGTTTTGTCTGCAAAAACAAAAATACAAAATTCTACTTAAAGTTGCCGCCTAAACATTTCTTTAATCAAGTGCCAGCAAAAAAAAAATTTTATCATTTGGACAATTATTTTTTTCTTTTTTTTTGTAGGGTAATTCCCTATCTAGAGTTCTCATATTTCCTCTAACAAATGTGCCAAGTGTTCCCATTCACCCCCCACCCCACCCCAACAGACAAGTTCAAGTTCAAGCCACATGATCCACATGGCAATTATGAATCGCTGTAGGTGGCTCTGGCCACTGATCCTTCATAGCTCGTACAAATGTGGATATGAATCTACAATTACATGATTGCCGATATCCATATAAACAACTGTGCCCAGTCCCCAGTCTGGAGACCCAGTTCCAAGTGCCCAAGAAAGACGCTGTGTGCCATGTGTGTGTGTGGGGGAGACCCCCCTCGATAGCTCCCAGTTAAAGTTCCAGCTTCAGTTCGCTGTGTTTTTTTTTCTTCTTCTTTTTTCCACGCCAAGTCAGCAAATAATTCATGACTGTGAAGGGAAGGGCGGTCAGGAGGGGGGGGGGGCGGGTTTGGTCTGCCAGAGAGATCCCTATCCAAAGATCTCCTCTCCTCTGTCTCGGCATGTTGTTGGTCACAAATTTGTCGAGTGTGCGCTTAAATGTTTTGCATGATCTTGCTAAAGTTTAAATTGCATTTGAATGGGATGGGGGGGGGGGGGGTAGGAGGAGGTCCATTCGGTTACTCTTCTTTAATGCAAGGGTATTTATGATTAGCCTACTAGTTGATTAAATAGTTGTTATATTTTGCAAGCATTACTTGTGATTAGCAAGGGGAATACCCTTAACATTTATAGCAGATCCATTTCTTCAAGGATTGAACTAGGAAATCTTCAATTTAAACAGAATTATTTGTTTGAAAATTTAATAAATCTCAAATCAAATACATCAAATTCGAAATATATTATATACAATCAAACTTTCCTATTAAGAATTATTATATAGAAACTTCCTTTTATAAAAACTTTTTTATATAGAAACTTCAATAAATAGAAACTTGAATAAATTGAAAGGAAAGTCCATTTATAAAAACTTCTCCATATAGAAAATTCTCTATATAGAACATTCTCTATATGGAAACTTCCCTTTATAGAAACTTCTCTATATATAAAAACTTCTCTTTTTAGAAACTTCTCTTTATAAAAACTTCTCTATATAGAAACTTCTCTTTGTAGAAACTTCTCTACATAGAAAATTCTCTGCTTAGAAACTTCTCTTTATAAAAACTTCTCTATATAGAAACTTCTCTTTTTACAGAAATTCACAATATAGAAACTAGTTTATAATAAAACTTTGTTATATAGCAAATTCATTATTTGAATAATTAATATTTGTTCCGCTCAAGAGAGGTCTCCTTTTAGGGGAGAAGAATAGTTCAGGAAAAGAAATGACGATCGCTGAAAAATTGTGCTCTTAAGAGAGATATTTTCCCAATAGAGCAGTCTTTTATCGAAGTTTTTGCTATATTACATTTCCATATTTCTTATGGTTAGTTGGTTTGGAATCAAAATTAAAAAAGAAAACTGAAATTTCAGTCAAAATTAGCTTACTATCACATATTAAGGTAATATTCCCAAAGAATTTCTTCATATTTATAAAAATAGATTCAAATTGTTGCACTTTTCGTTAAATAGATTTATCAAATTATATGGTAAGGGTATTATCCATGTCTCTACAAGGAAAAAAATGAACGAAGAAAAATGAAAACAAATTGTTGTTGATTGTCAATGTCATCAATTTGTGTTGTTTTTCCAAAACTGGTTCTGTATGTTGGTGGCTTTAGCTGTAATCCTCATCGTGGATATTCCTCCTCCTCTTTTGCCTCCTCCTCCTTGTACTTCTCCTTGCTGTTCTGACCGAGTCTACTTAACACTTTAACTGCTAATATCATTGCCAAGCAAATTGTTTGACATGAGCCAGAAAGATGTACGTAAATAAGCTTGTTATGAGGACAATGTATTAGCCATTAACACGAATATAGAAATATATAGAGAAAGATAGGGAAAGTAACTGAAACTATTCCCAAGTGGTAGCCAAAAAAAAAAAATTAACCCTCAAGTGTTCCACGGTGGATGAATGGATGGACACTTGAAAGTCATTTTGGGGAATCAGCCACAAATAATAAAAGTCAAGCTACTTAACTTTTGCCAGAGACTCAAATAACTCAAAATGAAATCAGATGCCCAACTCTGGGGAATATCTCTCTCTGTCTCTCTCTCTCTCTCTCCTTCTCTATCCTTCTCGTAAGAGTATTTCTGTTATTTTCATTTGGTTTGACACCTTAGAACATAAAACCATTTATAGAAATGAGAGAAGCAGACACAATTTCCTTCCGGTTTTCATTTTCAATTGTCATTTGTCATTTGTTTATAAATAAGTTGGTCCATATATATATATATTTATGTCTGTGTGTGTGTGCGTGTTTGTAATTGTTTGTTTTTGGTTGTTGACACTCGTAAATTAGTTGCAGCAATTGACACATTTTAAATATAAATGCGATGCGAACATTTTCCAAAACCATCTGCACTTTGGGGCCACAGTTTGACAGGCACTGAGTGGTTCAGAGAGTTGACGGGGGAGGGTGAACGGTGACATAAATTGCAATTAATTTCAAACACTCAACGTCATATTATGTCATCATTCTCATTCTCTTTCATTGTGTGAAATGTGAGATAAGTCAGGTGGCTTTTTGGCCAAACAGAACAAGAAGAAATTTACAATTAAATCGACCAATGGCAAGCACGATAACCGAAATAACTGTTTATGCTTACAGTTAGTGCAGAAATTTTACGTCTATATTTGCATAGGCTGTAGATTGGTCAAATTTTAAGCGATTTCAAATGGTTTATCTTTATTTTATTGGTAATTTGCATACTTTGAGCTGGCAATGAAAGTTTAAGTTTTTGGAAGAAAAATTGATTACTCGATTTTTGAAAATTTTAAAAGGGGTAACATCGTCTAAAATTGCTAAATATAAGTTTTCTATATTTTGTTTAATTTTAATACTTATTGATAGAAGAGATTTCTAGAAGCAAAAAGAGATATTACTTTTTAAAATCGTGTAAAATTTGACAAAATTAAAGCCCATCAAAGTTGGTTTTGTGCAAGTAACATAGAAAATTTTAAATGGAAAGTTGGACCAAAAATTAGTTTTTTTAGATTTGTGTGCCATTAAAAAGTTTTTCAGTTTCAAAAACAATTGAAAGATACCCCTTCAAGAAGAAGATAAATATATTGTTTATCAAAATTGCGCAAAATTTTAATTGAATTGGAATTGAAGTTACTTTAAAGGATTGGTTGTATGTCCTTCCTATAGATGCGGCAGTATAGCATTTAAGTTCTAGGTTGGCCATCCTCTTTTCGATTTTAGAAAGTTTTACATTATAAGCATTATACTTGGGTAGCTTATGAGTCAGTGATGGCTCACTGAACTGAGCCACTGAGCTTGTTCATTCAATATGGCTCAGTTTGGCTCACTAGCTCAGTTTGGCTCACTAGTTCAGTTTGGCACACTAGTTCTTATGGTTCGCTCAACTGGCGATCGCAAAGTGAACTTATAAGCTATCTACAAGTGAGCCAGTGAGCCATATGAGTGAGTTGGCTCACTTCGAAAAAAAGAACGAGTGAGCCGGTTCACCTCAATGATAATAAGCATAATAAGGTAATAATAATAGATACTGAAATATGGGGAAGATTTAAGAAAGTTTTGCATCGTTAAATGATGCAAAATTCAGGTTGAAAAATAGTTTTCCAGTTTAAGTGCCAAGTGAAAGATAAGTTTCCAAGATTCAAATAAAGTTACAGTTTTCAAAAACTAAATTTCCAAATTTTTAGTAAGTTTTCAATTCAAGAAGCAAGTAGAAATATATAACTTATCAACAATTTTATCAAGTTAGAGCCTCACAAATTCTTGATTAAAAAATTATGTATATTTAAGACTCTTTTTACATATTGTAAACATTTAAACTTTCCCCTTTTTCAAATCAATTTTATGATGAATATCAAAAAGTTTTATTATCAAATTCAAATTTCTTTCTAATTCTTAAATTATTTATTTTTTTTTTCTTGTTTATTTTTCTAGCGGCTCAACGGATAAGCAACATTTAGATTCATCCAGCGATTCAGAAATGGAAGGCAACATGCTGACCAGTCAAAGCGCACAACACCAACAACAACAGCAGCAACAGCAATCCCCCAATAGTAGCAACAATAATAATAACAACAACAACAACAATGGCTTACATTCACAGCAGCAGCAGCAACAACAACAATTGCATGTTGTTAGCGAACAAAGTCTACAACAACACCATCAGCAACAACAACAGCAGCATCAGCAACATGTTGCAGTAAGTGTTGCTGGCAGCAATATTAAGAATAGTAGCAGTAGCACAGCAGCAACACAAATGCAAATGCCCCCCCTCTCAGCAGCCGTTGCCTACAGCCATTTGCATAGTGTTATGGGTGCCATGCCCATGCCCGCCATGTACGATATGGGGGAGTATCAGCACTTATGATTCTAGTTGGAGGCAGCTGCGGCTGCCACTAATCCAAATGGCAACAATAGTAGTGGCATCGGCATCGGCAGCGGCAGCGGCGTCAGCATTAGCAATACAACAACCAGCAACTTTACCACCAGCAGCAATTTGGAGTACGAATGGCCAACGGCGGCAACTGCACTGAGACAGCGCAGTCATCAGCAATCGGAGGGCTTTTACTTTTAAATCTGTTTGGGATCGAAAATGAATATAGACGATATATATATGTATATGTGAAAAAGAATCAATTCAAATTTAAATCAAGCACTTTAGCATTTTTTCCTGCAATCAAAAAAAGAGAAAGTTAACCAAGAGATAGAGACAAAGAGAGAGAGATATATAGAGGCAACATATTGCAGCACAAGCCCCGCAAAAACTAATTGAAAAATACAAAATATATATATATGTATATATATATATAAACTGCATCAAGATCTGTGTACATAGCTAGGCTCTAGTTTTAGTGCAATTGGATAAATGGCCAAAGGATATGGAGGATAACCAATTATTCAATTGCAAAATGCAAATCAAATCGAAATGTGCAAACAATTAAATTAATATATATACTATATATATATATACAATACATCTATGTATTTAAATTATACATTTTAAATTGTATGTAGCTTTTAGAAATTATATTACAACAATTTTTTGTTAACAACAATTAAAACAAAAATTAAATTATTTTCAATGTACGAAGTTTGTTTTCTTTTTAAAGATTTATAAGAGAGAGAACAAGTTTTCAAAAGAGTTAGAAAATTTTCTTTTAATTTTTTGAACTTTGGAAGTATTGAAATTATAGCCAAATATTTGAGAAATACTGACTGAAAGTTTCTCCTTTCTGGTATCCATATAAAATATAAACTTTTTGGGAGATCGATTTAGTGTTTGGCTATATCAGGTTTAGCACGAAGGTGTAGCAAACTTTCATCAGCACCATGGAAATATTGGAGTTGCATTCATAACTAATTCCTATTGAAAACTTAAAAAAAATATAGCTCATGTTCGAACTTGGAGGTTTACAATGATTTTCCTTTTTAGGATCCAATATATATATTTTGATAAATCGTAATAGAATTTACTTATATAAGATTTACGTCCATATCCCACAGTTTAAACAGTTTTTAAAAATAATTTACGCTTTATTGGACTTATCTTCAATAAATAAACTGTCTCTACTCTGAGTTGAGGGTTCTGGCATCTGTACTGGAATCCAAACTCACATTTTTTTTCAGTTTTTACCCATATCGGGCTTTATACTATAACCCAAAGTTTTAACAGTTTCTTAACATAATAAAGAACATCTTGAAAAAATACTGATTTTACTCTAACTTAGGTTTTTAAAACGATTATTTTTTTAGAATCCATTTAAAATATATATAAGTTCTACTGCTTAAATTGGAATAGTATATAGCTAAGTCAGATAAAATTGTTTTCTCCACAGTTCAAAGAGTTAAATTCTATTAAATTTGTTTCTCAATCAAAAGAATTTTATAATTCTAGAGGAACTTTTTTATAGTTCAATAGAATTCAGGGACTAAATATTCTATATCTCTTATATTCCTATTTAGTATTATCTTATATAAGTAATTCTTATAGCTAATCAAAACCCGGCTATGCCCTGTGTTCCCATGATCCAAATTTCTTTACCTACCTGGGAAAATTAGGAAAATGATAATAATGCGGCCAACACTCGTGCTCATTATCCAACAACTGACCACAACAATGAGACGAAGACTTTACACTAATCCGCGGCGACAGGTAAGCCAGTGCTAATGCTAATGGGTCGCCACTGTCGCCTCATACTCCGCCTGCTCCTGCTGGCACAACGTCTGCTGGGCGCGTGCGTGTGGATTCTCAGGCCAAATACATATATTGTCCATGTCGCGTCGCATGTAATGAGCATGTTAATGGTAATAATTTTGTTTCCTTTTTGTTTTTTTTTTGTTACTGACAAAGTTTTAACACCACTTGGCAACGGCAGAGGAGGAGGCGGTGCTTGGCAACCCTCGGAGACATGGCCAGAGGGTGGATGCTGTCGTCTGACTGGCTGCTTGCCTTTGCTCTCTCTCTCTCTCTCTCTCTCTCTCTGTGTATGTGTGTGTTGATTTGTTTATTGATACTGAAGTTACATATTGCAGACGTCGCCGCATTTCACTCCCCCCGTGCTCTCACCCACTCCACCCAGTTATCGTTTCCCCTGGCAGCACACACACACACACGCGCACACGTGTCTGGGACCTGTGACTCGGACTTTGATTGAGATTGATGCTTAGTATCTGGTTACAAAATATTTTGACTTCTTTTTATCTTGCGGAGGATTTGCTGATAATTTAATTAAGGACCTTAAACTGTAAAAAATTTAAGCAAGGACAATTGATGGAAAAGTAGCGAAATCTCACCTATTCCATTGCATTGAAAACTATGTCAAACGCCTCCAATTCCAATAAGGCAAATTCCATTCAAATGGAATACAAAAGCAGCCCCCCCAACCCCTCTCAAGGATAAATGGTAGGCATTGCGTTGTCCTTCCAGGAATGTGTTCAATAAAAGGTGGATTACAATTAAACGATGTCGAAAATATCATAATAGAAAAAAAGAAGAAAATCCCACAAAAGGGCGGCTGCTTAACTGCTTAACAATGGTAAAAGGTGAGTGAAAATCAGGAGCAGAGCTGTCAAGGATCAATCTATTCTATTTTGTACCATACCATACTGTCTGATGTCTGTAACTTATACAAAGAAAATCCTCACAGACTCTATTAAATTTATATTTTCAGGGCGGCGTTAGTAGTCCAGATGAGACTGAACGATTTCTTTCAGCTAGAGTTGAATCCTTAATATCTTAGCACCTGCAGGATTATCATTACATTCTTGGACCGGTAATGGAACTTAGTCACTGGGTGGGTTTTCAATAAACCTACTGATTATTTCTGTTTGCCTGGTATGTCCTTCGGTTTTTATGTTGAAAATTAAACATTTTTGTAGTTAATCACTTGCGACCCTGATAAGTATGCAACGGAAACTTTAATATGAATTGATCAAATATTTAGTCAACCTACCAACTATTTTTGTTCGTCTATTAAATACTGTACACAATTTTTCATATTCATAAAACTAGGAAAATATGCGCTACAAAGTATGCAACAAAAACTTGTATATGGCGTTTCGACCTATTGGCATTTCCTATTCACCAGATATTTCACTTAAATCGGTTTACTGAATTTAGTCTAGACAACTTCGAATGAGAGTTCAAATTTCAAATAAAGAACAGATAAATCAACCTATTCACATTTTCTGTTGACCTAGTGACTAGTTAATTTCCCATTCTCAGCTTAGAGTCAATCTCAGTCCATGCCACTTAAGCTTAAATATAATTAATAATTAAAAAAATATTAAATCAACATTCTTACTATTTCTGTTCGCCTGTTACTTCTTTAAATTTATTCTTATTGGCAACAGGGAAAATTGTACGCACCAAAGTATGCAACAAAAATGTTGTATTTCCGATTGGGTTGGCTGGAAAAGAATTTAAATATAAAACAGGATTAACTCAGCTTATGATAAAGACCACCATGATGTCATTTGTACTCAAAAACGTTATTCTTATCAAAATTAGTTAATTTTTAAGTTATCTTTACAAAAATATATATTTTAATAAAAAATTACAATAAATTGAAACATGAATTAAAATGAAATGATCGCCATCAACGTTTTCTTCTTGCGGAACGATTTTGACTAACTGATGGCTCATCTTCGGACTCCTCTTCGGATGAAGACAATTGCTGTACTCTCGATTTTGTTGGAGCACGACGAGATTTGGATATGGGAGCGTCATCGCTACTTTCGGAGGTGTCCTCGCTATCACTATCCGACTGTGCGTTTCGCCCACGACGCTGTGTTGTTTTCTTGGCTGGTGCCCGTCCTTTGGGTTGTTTGCTTTTGGTACTGGGTTTGGGTCTGGTGCCTGGCCGGGTTTCATCTGCTTGAGATGTAGCCGGTTGGTTGCCATCCTGCACCTGTAGGCATTCACTGAGACGCGTCTCGAATTCGGTGACTACCGCTTTCAGTTCTGGTTTAGCCAATTTGGAGGTATTGCTAATGATTAGTTTGAAGGATTGATAAACTTCATCCACCTGGACCTTGTCACGGAAATGCTGGACATTATCGATGAGCTTCTTAATAGAGCGATCGTTGTAAGAGAGTAAACTAAGGCAGAAGGCAATATCGCGCCATTGACGCTCGGCCCGAGTGAGTGGGAAACGAAGACACAGTTTCTCCACCAAAGTCTCAATCTGCCGATCCTTTTGTATCAGTCCCAGAATATAACGCATTATTGTACGATATTTATCCTCCTCCAAGTTTAGATTAATGTCACCCAATTTTGAAATAATGTCAGGCAGGACATTATATAAGATATTTGATTTGTTGGCAATTTCCTTGAAGAACTGTTTGGTGATATTGCGAACCTCTTCGTCTCCATCAACAATACACATGGCCATATCGGCAATTTGTCCCTTGACTCGGATTATTTCATGCAGAATCAAATGTGAAAGCATTTTTACGGCTGTCAGGCGAAGTTCCGTGTTCTCCTCATGCAGTTGTGAATACAAATGACCCGTCCAGGGCTCAATGATATTTGGAAAACGGAATGTTAGATCCGATAAACCCACCACGGTATTGCATTTGATTTTAATATTCTTGGTTAGGTTCAGAATATTCATAAGGAATGACATATTCGATTCACAGAATTTGGAGGAGACAGTCATAAGCCTGGCCAGTGCTAGCGTGGCTGCCTGTTGTAATTCCTGATTGCGATATTCACCAGGTCGCTTACAGATATCAATGATAATCGGATAGAGGCGGGATAGTAAGGCAATTGGCTCATATAGAAGCATATCCTCACAAATGGCATGAATCTCATCCGCTATGTTATCTTCTGCCGTGGCTCCCACCAGATCTTCATCCGGTTCCTGTTGCGGTTCAGCAGCTACGCCAGAGAGGCGCTTTCTCACCTCCATGGCCGAGACATTCATGGTTTGGCGTCGCACGGCATTTACAATATCCTTTTTGGTTTTCTTCTCCTCCAGAGCGGTAAGTTCCTCCCGATATTTTAAATTGTTGTAGACATCCAAATCGAGGAAAATCATTTCCTTAATGGTCATGTAACCTATGCAGAAAATGAACCGTGTTACCAAATAGACAGGTATTTGTGATGGCTCTCCCGGATTAAGTGATCTACTCTGCGTTTGTGTTGGTAGAGGCTGGGAATAGGGTATATCTGTTGTCTGGGTCAAACGAGGTTCCACTTCCATCTGAGCTTGTTGTGTATCCATTTGACTTAAGTCTTCCTTTCTTACAAGCCATTGGGCATTGAATCGTTTTACTAGTTCCACAATTATATTTTGGGCCAACTCATCAGGAGCCTGGCACATGCGATAATAGTACTCCAGCACACTCATGGCCAAACAATCGAAATCCGTTAGTTTCGAATAGAAAAAGAAATTGAAAAACAGTTTGGTTATTTGTTTAACGAATTCCGCATCAGTGGCATGGCGTCTATAGAATTTGGAATTATTATTGGAATCTATGGAATTGACCAGCAATTGTAGACATCCACTGAATATACGGGGATCCCTTCTCACCCGATCGCCAATGCAAATGTCTTCGATAATCTGACGATTGGCCGAAACTATAGACGACTTGGCCTGTGAGGCCATTATAAGCAACTGCAGGGCCAATCGCGACTCATTCCGTGTGGTGCCCTCCAGTTTCAGGGTGAATCTTTCAAATAGAACTTGTATAATAATACCATCAATGTCTTCAGTTTCCACCCACTCAGCCATTAGCTGTTCCATGGCCGTATAATGACCGTATTCCACTTCAGATAGAAATTTCGAGAGATTTTGAACAACTTTTATGGCATGTGGTCTCCCCGTTTGATCGGTTGTAAAAAGAATCTTGCGATAGGCATTCGAAACAGCATCCCGTTTCTCTTTATCAGAGGACCAAACCAGATGCAACACACGCTGCATGCCCGACTCTGTGCCTCGTATGGCAAACTGATAACCGGTGGTAAACAAATCAACAGCCTCAAAGACATCTGTGTTGGTCTTTGATAGCAACATATCGTGTATCTTTGGCATGGCCTGGGTCACCACATTTGCAAAATCGATGCTATCCTTAAGGAATTCAACTGTTTTGATTTGTTTCTGCATTTCCTCCGACTAAAATAGACAGACAGATGAACGAAACGTTCACTTAAAGTAAAGGAAAAACAAAAACTTACGCTATCCTTTGGTCCAATTGCCAATGAGAGAAACGTCTTACACAAGGCCAAAAAGTAGACACAGCGCTCTTCAGGTGCAAGCATTCCACTGGAATAGAAAGTAGAACGAAACAGTAATTATTATAATTCGATAATTTAATCTTATTTAACTCACCTAAGATTCTGTTGGTCATTTACAAAATCTGCTTTACGCACTAGGACAAAGGCATCCGTATAGTTCTTTTCACGAAGCAGAGGTAAAATCTTTCCCACCAATGCCTCATATTCCTCATCCTTGTCAAATTCCAGTTGGGGAACTACAAATTAAAATAAAAATTAGATTGGTTTTATCAAATTTTCTGGCCAACAACTCACATTCTCTTAGATTCTCCTCAATAATGGGTAAAATTTCCGGAGCTATAGTAGATTCAAACTCATTGTTGAGCTTCTCTGCCTCTTGGCGTTCGGCATCCAATTCTTCACCCAATTTCTCCATGACTTCCACTTCCTTTTCATGCTTCTTGATCAACTCCTCGAGGGTTAGATTACCCGAATATGGATTGTTTTCGAGAAATGCCTTTATTAATTGTATAGTGGCCTTTCGAACCAGAGAACTCTTGTCTTCCAAACGGTATACTGCTTCGGTGAGCACTTTGACCAAAAAACTTAGTGGAATGGCATGCTGCTCCTTCAGATGATGCCATAAATTTAGAACCTTGGCACGCACATGAGCCGATATGTCGTTGACATGGGCCAACAGGTTATCTAGAAACTCATTACGGGCTTCCTTCATCTCATCATCCAAATCCTCGGAGGTCAATTCACCCAATACAGCATCAGCCATAATCTGTAGGACGCAGTTGCGCAAAGTATGAGATTCACAATCAAGGAACTCATCGCCGAGCTTGGACAAGTGTGGAATCATTAACTTTGGAGCAATGTTGGCAAAGTCTGTAAGAAACTTCGAAAAGTTCTTTGGTACAGCTGAATCGGAGGTGTCTTGCTTAAGTGCATCCACAATATCCTTGACGAGAATGGCAAACACAGTGGAGATGCCATACTCTTCGTCCAAGAGGAGAATCCCATTGGCTATTCCAGTGGAGGCATGTTCTGTACTGCGAAGGATTTGTATGATGCGGACCGGAAAGGTCATGGCATGATTATAACGTTTGATGGCTGTTCCAAAGATTTGAAATACGGTGTCAATGATATGGCGATTGTCGGACCGCGGAATGACCACCTCTAAAGTACGATAGCAGATGTCGCAAAGCATCCTAAATGATAGAAAGTTTTGCTTATTAATTTAGAACTCTCCTCACAACTCAATTTTCAATCCACTTACGTCACAAAGCTTTCCTCAGCCACAGGTGGAGTCCACAGCATTTCCAATGGGCATTGCAACACATTATACAATTGTACGAGAAACTTGCCCCGTTTCACTTCCCAATCGGGATACTGTTCCAGTGTGTCTGCCTGTTTGCCCCGCTTCTTTTGCTGATTCATCTGCTGATCCTTTAAAGCTTGCTGCACCACTTTATCAATCCTTTTCACTGTGTTCACTATTAAATACAGTGTCATTTTCGTCAGATTCAAGTTCTGCCCACGCTCTTGGGCGGAGGGCGGTTCGGTGGTAGCAAGCAGTGCAGCCAATTGGCTACCCAATTTGTCCACCGTGAGATAAAGCAGATCGAAGGCCCGCATAAGATTTCGTATGGCCGTCGCATCATTGGAATTTGTCTCAATTATAGAGTAATAGGTGTCGAAATGTTCAAAAATATAGAAAGGATCCCCCTGATGCACTTTTTGCTTACATACTATGTAAAGAAAAACAGAGAACAGTTTGTTTTAGCAATTAATATGTAAGCTTGCACAGACAATTACAATTATTTCAGTTTTTCAAAAAAGCAGCGGGAAATACTCATTTCACTTACCTAGTAGTTTTTCGGGAATATCATTGGCCGAATAGATCTCCTGTACATAATATTGATCGCCGCGAGAATTGAGCAAATCATTTGAGCTTAGCGGTAAAATAAACTGGAAATCTCGAGCTTGATCCATCTTCGCTTAGGCAATAAACAACCTTTTTTGATTTGCATCAAAAGAAGCGTCGCTTTGCCGCTAGTGCTGCACAACGCGATAACAGTGTTAGAGAAAACAAAAAACCAGAAACTAGATCGATAACTCTTTGAAATCGTGGTGACAACTCTAAATCGCTACTTAAGTAACAATTAAATTATTTTGCTTTAACTAATAATAATAATCTAATAATAATCTGTGTAAATTGACTGCAAATACATTTTACGATATTTAAGGCGTTATCATAAGAAATCGCTCCAAATCTGTTCTGTTTTTGCAATCAATAGTCGCAGTATTTACCGGTCACTATCGATTGGCATTTGCTCATCTCTAATAATTCAGAAACAGCTGACACTTGTAACGTGCTTGAAGCGCACGTTGTCTTAATTGTAATTTAAAAAGTTTAAGAAAAATATGGAAGCAGATGGAAATAAAAAACGCAAGCGGCCAAAGAAGAAAGGCAATCGCTTTATGCGAAATGCTAAAGGATTTGCAAAGCAAGGGATCTTTGGACGCGGCACGCACATAGACGATGGCCAGTACAACTATTTTATCAACATTTTAGATGCTATGAAGGCAGGACTGGAAGATGTCGAAGAGAGAGGTGAGTGGCAACTGATTCAACTACTACACGAATACACTAATTGCTTGTCGTTTCTAGTTAACATGGCCAACAATGTCTTTGAGCAAACCAAGGATCAGGAAATTCACTTGTCCTCAAATCAAATTGTATCCAAGGCTTTGGAATCTCTTATAGGATTTGTAGATGATGTTCAACTTGAGCGATTCTTTCAAAAATTTGGAGACAATCTTAGACCAATGTGCTCGGATCGTTTTGCTTCGCATGTATTGCAAAAAATGCTGGAAATTGCTTTTCTCCGAGGCGTTGGCAAGGATAAAATCAATGAACAGGGACAGGAGCCTAGTAGTAAACGTCCAAAACCCGATGCAGCCCAAGTTGAGGAGAGTTACAATTTGGAGGCAGACTTTAGCGCGGATCATCGCGAAAATTGTCGCCAGTTTGTACTAAGGATTTCGAAATTTATGTTAAACAATTTGGAGGATTTCGTTTGGGATGCATGCGCCAGTCACATAATGAGAACGGCTATATTATGCCTGGTGGGCATGCATGTGCCTAAGATAGCCTTCGAGAAGGGAGGAATCGAAATGGCCAAACATCGCCGAATGTATAAAGTGCCAGAAGATTGGCAGGAGGTGATGAAGGAGTTTCCACAACGTCTGGAAATGTGGCCACAATTCGATGATTTTCCCTACCAAGAACATTCCTCAGCCTTGATAGGTGTAATCTGTATTGCATTAAGTGTGGTGGACAAATCAATGTTGAAGCATTTCGGCAAGAAAATTTTAATGCAGGGTCTATTAAAGCCGGAGACTGATGAGGACCAAAAGAAAGATGACGAGAAAATCGAAGTCAAGGACGATGATGAAGATGATCAAGAAAAGGCGGAGCAGAAGGATAACGCCAATTCCACTCCTCCTCCAACATTACCGAAAGTCTTTCATTATCCTAGCTCTGTGGTCCTTCTTGAAACTCTCATCAATGTGGCTGGTGCCAAATTATTAACCCAACTCTATGCCATGCTGTTTAATGGTCGAATCGCTTATTTGGCCCAACAGCAACAAACAAATTTCGCTATTCAACGTCTGCTGCAACACATTAAAGAGATTTCCGACTTCGAGGCAATTTTTACTGAACTCCAACCTCAAATAGAGGCTCTACTTAAAATGGGCTACACCGGTGTTGTCTCCTCTTTGAGTGCCGCTTGTCTACGTCTGGGATCGAAGCAAGCCCAGATGATAGCCTCTCTTCAATCAGCTCTCCATGTTCAGGGTGACAAGGAGAAATCGCAAATGTTTTTCAACTGCCTTATCAAACTGAAACCATTTGAGATTTTGAGCAAAGATGACTCCGGTTTTGTCCATCTGCATGGTTCACTGATAGTCCAACATATACTCCAGTTTAATAAACCAATTTTCATGGTCAACTGTATGCTGGATTTGCCCTCTGCCCAATTGACCCAGATCTTCAATACACCAAATGGTTCACATATAGTGGACGCATTCATGCAGAGCAAATTTATTGGTGAGAAATCTCGTGAACGTCTCATAAGGCATTTGGAAGGTTTCTATGTGGATTTGGCCATCACCCGACATGGCTCAAGGGCACTGGAGGAATGCTTCAAAGCCTCGCAAGAGGCGCAAAAGGTTCGCTTAGCCAAAGAGCTGAGTGGAAAGGCAAACATGCTAAAGGGTTCACCTTTTGGACGTCTAATCTACACAAAGTATCGCCTGGAGACTTTTAAACTGTCACCCAGCCAATGGCAGGCAAGTCTAGAGCAATTAAATGGCACCGCCGATGAGAAACCAAATGGGACAAAGAAAAGGCCAGCCCAGACGGCTGCCGAGTTGTTTAAGGATATTATAAGTTAGGCTTAAAACAGAATAAATAAATAATTTCCCAATAACATTGAAAATTTAAATGTTAAATGCCAACCCCTCAAAATGACACCACCACTGTCTTCTCTTATCACGGCTTCACAGCTGTCCCAATCAAATCAATTTAGTTACAATCTGTCTCTCAACTGAACATGTGGCTCTTGCGTTCCTTTGTTATTCAGTCCATTTTAATATGGACTGTTGTCTACTGTTTTACTGATGATGCTATCTTTGAGGACGAGGACATCTATAATCAGGCTTTGCCACCAGTGCCACACACTGGGATAACCGCTCCTGGCACCAAATGGTGTGGCCCGGGCAATACAGCTTCCAATTACGATGATTTGGGCACTAACATTGAGACGGACAAATGTTGTCGGGCTCATGATCATTGCAGTGAGATTATTGAATCCAATAGTTCTCTCCATGGTCTGCCATTCAATACGGATTGGTTTCCCATGTAAGTGGCATATAAAAAGTTATTGATTTTTCGCACTTTATACATATATGTATGTATATATTTTTATATCGCTTCAGCCTGAAATGCAAATGCGAACAGGAGTTCATCAATTGTCTGCAGGCAGTCAATACCATAACATCGAATACTTTGGGACGCATCTACTATGGAACGAGAAGTAAATGCTTTGCCCTGGGTTATCCAACAACAGGATGTAAGGAGTATCAGAATGGAACCCTGCGAAAGCGCTGTATACGCTATAATGTGAACAAAATGGCAGCAAAGATCTGGCAATTCTATGATATGCCCTTCTATACTAAATCGGGCACAAAGGCTTGACCACGCAGCGAATTGTAAACTTGAGTTCTATAAACAACTGTCAAATATTGCTTGCGCATAAACAAATTATTATAATTTCAAGTATACAAATGTTAAAAAGCTTATCATTTAATTGACTCATTATAAATGCGTCAATTCAAACTGTTACACCTCAATCTTCCTGCTCCCCCTCTCTACTCACGCTTATGTGTGTGTAAAAAGCTAAATCATTTAATTGCCAGAGCTTTGGTTGCGTCTCATCCACGCTGTATGAGAGGCATCGTTTTTGGAATGTCATATCCCATTGCTTTTCCACGCAATCCACAATGGGATGACCAAATGCGAAACAGCTCTCTGTCGTTCTAAAATAAATGCGACCCAAGGTAGCCGATTCTGTGCTATGCAATGAGGTTAGGCAATTACGAAAGGATGACTCACAGCCACAGGAGAAGCTGTAATAGATGACCAAAAATTAAAAGAAAGAACCATGTAATCTGTATGTAGTTAACCTTACATGGGAAACAATCCATAATTTGTTATGCCATGACCCGTTTCTTGTGGTGATATCTTTTCCTTGCAATTATCGTGAGCACGACAGCATTTATCCAATTCCCTCTGTGTGCCAAGATCATTATAATTTTTGGCTATATTGCCAGGACCACACCATTTAGTGCCTGGCACTGTTATACCCAGACCCCAGGCAAAGCTCAAAGAGCAAATCAGAGTAAAAATTTTCAGTGCGAGCATCTTATACAAGGGCTTCTAAGCAACTGATTAAAGATTTCTCGGTTAATTAGAATTTGGTGATTATCAGCGATTTGCCTTGGGTTGAGTTGGTTTCGATAAGAAAACTAAGAAATTCCGTAATCTATTCTAGACCGTAGACTAAACATAATACAAACAGTGGCGTAGTTGGAGGATTATGATCTTGATATAAATAAGTACTTTCACCAGAAACTACACATTTAAGTTAATAAATACAAAGGCAAGTGATTAAATCTATAGTATAAATAATTACCTTCAATTAGTCGCTATTAAATACTTTGTAAGTCAGCTGTTAAAACTAAGATTGAGTTTAAAATTGAGATTACATTCACTATGCTTCACTCTTCTGTCGATTCTGCATGACCTGGCGCAACTGCGGAAATGTACTCTTCGTCGGAGGCGGATGAAGGCGTGCGCACAAGGCCGTGAAGGCTTCGTATAGCGAAGGACGCTCCATGGCATTTACTGTATAGTGCTTGATACGTTCCCGCTGACACCAGATGTTTGCCCGATCCATAATAACCTCCACTTGATTTGGAGTCGCTGCTTGTGGTGTTTCCGTTTTGTTGCGTGCCCGTATATTAGCCAACACAATTACTGGAATTTCTTTCTTCTCCTTATGCTTGTCAATGTCTGTTTTGATGTCGGCCAACATATCCAAGCTACGTGGATCTGTTGGATCATAGACGAGGATAAAGGCATCGGGAAACTGAAGATAATGACGGGGCAGTGCCTGTTCTCCTTGCAAGCCAGCTGTATCATAGATCCTTAAAGTTTCCCGAGCACCACGACCCGTGTCCACACTGGCTACATAGATATCCTCAATGGTAGGATGGAGTTCCTTGAAATTAAGTGAATCTATAAGTTTTGAACGAAACTGAAATCTTTGCAACTCACCCCAACTGTGGAACAATTAAAGCCCAATAATTGTTGAATTATACAAGTTTTGCCTATTCCCTTCATTCCGCATACTAGGACTTTACCCACCTTAGATATTTTAGCGTTAAGCATCGTGGAGCAAGATAGATTCAATTCCAATATTTATGTTGTCATGTTGGCCAAATAAGAATCTCTCTTTTTCTTATTAGTGATGACTGTAACCTACACTCTTAATCGAAGTTATCGATAAATAAATAAAAACAGTCCTGGTTAGTCACTTTTCGTTACTCAGGGCTGCCACCTGTTTCAAACGCGTAAATTAAAAGCTAACGGAAAATCACATTTATTGGTTGAGTGCAGAACCAGAGTCGAAAGCAACGCAAATTGAAACACTTAAAAATTTTAAACTTAGACTTTATTTCTTATGAGCTAATAAATTTTGATCTTATATTGCAACACATAATAAAACTACGACCAGCGTAATTTGTATCTTAATTTACGCAAATGTATACGTGTTTTAAATATCACATCCCACAAAGGACTGCTAATCCCATATCCTAGATCTTGATGGGAAAAATGATGTTGGAAATGATACCGTTTCATATGCACCATATGCCTAGTGGACGGATTCCCATAATGAAGATAATAGTGCATCATATCGTAACAAAGATAGCCTAATAACGCTCCAGATAGTACCACTCGAGGCTTAAAAAGCAAAAAACTTAACGGGAGATATATAACAGCAGCCAAAAATGCTCCAGGAAGTGGCGGGAATACTAAACGCATTGAATCAAAGGGCACTTTGTGATGAAGTCCATGAATCATAAAGTGGAATGTGCATACCCAAGGGCCACTATCCTTGGTTAGTTTTACGTGAAAGACCCATCGATGCAAAGAGTACTCCACCAAAGTCCATAAGAGAACACCGAATAAAAAGCATGCAGAGAGCAGTATTAACTAAAACGAAAGATAACTTTTAATTACAGATTATTTTAAAAAGATTTTAATTTGCCAACCTGATTCATATCATTCCAACTAGTATAAAAATCCTCCCACCCACATCGTATAATGACAGGTATCCAAAATAAAGGTACCATCCACCAAGGCGTTTTTGTACACATTTCCAGATACCAAGGCCCAAATAGGCGTAACGGTCTATCCACCGGCTTATGCGCCCACTCATCATAGTGTGTGGTTATATTTGCTATTTGGGGAAGCATTGCCTTGGACCAATCCACTAAATGCTGGAAAATAAAAATAAATAAATATTTAGTCACAGTTTTTCAAAAAAGGACGTTTAGGCTAGTGACTAGTGTACTCAGCTAGAAATTGCCCATCTCTAAATCGATAACGATTACGCTAGCGGTAAACCGGAATTTACTTCTGGCAAGGCTACATTTCGAATTATTGTGGCTCGGTTCAAAAAAGAAAATACGTAGTAGTTAGTCTTTGAAGTTGTATTCAAAAAACGAATTTCCTTTTATACGGTTTAGTAGCGGATTAATGTCAAACACAATACCAACATTAAGGGGCATGTTTTCGGTGCCGCGTAAGTTTATTTAGCAAGCCAAACAATCCCTACCCCTTCCCTTCGCCAGAACCTTTACCAAGACAACGGAGGCACTAATTTGTTTTGGTTTTTTCTTTTTAGGAGCCACACAGGGGCGCAATTTTCTAAAGGAAAACAAAATCAGCCTGCGTTCCCTAGAGAAAGCTACAACCGAGAAGTTGGCTGCCAAAGAGACAGTGCGTCCAAAGTGGATGCAACCATTGCGTCGAACAGCCTCAGAAGTCCGAGAACCAAAGGGAGAAAAGGAACGACAAGTTACGAACACAAGGCAACAACAACAGCAGTTGCGTCTAGCACGCAGTCATAGCAACTTTCGTTCCCAGCAACAATTGGATGTACCCGTCCCTAAGGCAGACGAGCATTTCGAAAGTCCTAGACGGCGCCAGGAGCCAGAATTTTCTGTTGACCAAAACTTAAATTCAAGTGCAGGAGGTCGTTGCCAATCATGTGGCAGTCAACGAAGTTCTACCAGCATCGGTATACAAACGGAAGATATAACTGATGAAATCTATCTTACCAAAGCGTTAAAAAAGTAAGTAAAGAAATCACAAATTATTGATAATGCACTTCCTATTGAATATAAATTTTTTTACAGATGCAATATTGACAGCCGATCGCTGATGAGTGACGACAACTACAGAGGCTATAACCAATATCAAGAGGATGAAGATGAACCCCACCAGTTGTCTCCCCGTTCCTCGAGCAGCACCAAACACATTAATCTTTATCCCATGGATGATTTGGAAACAATGAACATGCCCGATGTGGAATTCCGCCAAACGGGCCTGGTTCACGATGAATCAGAGCCCCTTAGTGCCCGTAGTAGGGCCACCATAACTAGTTCGGTTTCAAATCTTACATCCACATCCATCAAATCGAAGCGTCGAGAACACAAATTAGGGGGTAGGTACTCGACATGAAAAATATGTTATTATGAAATTTAATCTGATTTTCTGTATAGCACGCGATGATCTTCGCTTGCCCCGCTATTTGGAGAAGGAGAAGCGTGATAGGGCCGAAGCCAAATTACGTGCTGATGCCCGTGATCCAGATTGTCCGCGGGGTCATGTGCTGCTTAGCGAAGACGAGAGGTTGGCTAACCTTAAAAATGCCCAAAAACGTAAGACTGCACGTTATTGTATGTGAATTGGTAATGATATGACTTTAATTTTCCTTTAGGCTTTGACAGTCTAGTAAACGAACTAAATCATATGCCCATGACTACACAGACATTGCGTGTGCGTACTAGGAAAGCAGAGATTGACAAAGAGTTAACCACCGTTGAGGAAGAGATGCGCATCTATTCCAAGCCCAAAGTCTACATGTTAACCCAGCAATAACATCAACTCTGACTGACCAATAGCATAAGCAAGGATGCATTTTGATGTGTGCCTTAGACGGAAGAGTAGGAGCAACTAGTCATAGTTTTTTATTCAAGCACGTATAATTTTCCTTTGGAAATGCGAAATAAATCCAAATTCTGCCCCAAAATGGCAAATCACACGTAAAGTTATTAGGACTTACCTCCATACTCTCATCCAAATGATTATTATTACTATCCTCTTTCTCTGGACTGCTGGGCTGCTCCAATAGTTCAATGCCATCGTTTTCGGGCATCTGTCGTCGTTTCAATACCTTGGCACCACCATTGGCATCATAATCCTGGCTCTGAATTTTATATTCTTGCATCAGATACATTGCCGCATCGGAATGTGGTGGTGCTTTCATGAATCTTGCTGTCATATCACTTTGATTCAGTCCCTTAAGTGTATTAATGCCACCTGGATGCTTATGCATAAAATCCGATATATCATAATACTGTTGGCGATATTTTACAATAATTTTATCACTCGTTGCCATTGAGTCAACGATTGGATCCATTTCGTTAGCTTTCAAGTCTGAAACTGTAATGCGGAAAATATAAATTTTTGTTAAAATTGTTTAAAGTTGGCAGATGTTTAACTTTTTAATTGGTTGGAAATGTTGCATGTCCAACAAGGCATTTAATAGTTTAGTTATTTTATGTAAAAATCTAGTAACTAATATATTGAAAACTATACAAATTTCATCAACTTTGGTTTAGAATAGTTTGGCTATTTCAAGATATTGTTAATTGCTTTCATCATCTATATACTAGATGCCGTTTAAACCTTATCTTTGATATCGGTTATTGATTTATGACTTTTATAAAACCTCAAGGCAAATTATGGCAATTGAAAATTTTTATAATTGTGTAATTAATTGAAACAGAAAATGTATATGACCCCATACTAATGTAATGATTACATTACACATCTGCTATGCAGGTCAGAACTTGGCACATTGCATTCCACACACACACACACACACACATGTGTGTGCATTCCCTCAGGGATGGAGGCCAAATAATACAATGATTCTCATTCTTAGCTTAGATTGTTGTCTACGCGCAAATTTCAACGTAGACATAAACTATAAACTAAATACACATACATACATATATGTTTGAAACTTATCAGAAAACAAAAGGCGTTTATATCAGTTAAATGCAGGGATTGTCGGCACTGCTCGTTTGTCAAAGTCCGCCTTTTTGGTGGGTATCCGATAAACACCTAGAAATGTAGTTTTTTTTTTTTTTTTACAGATAATTAACTAGATAGGCTAGTTATAGGCAGGTTAGGATGATGATTCATCTAAAGCGTCACCCTTGGCATATACAAATATATAGAGACCCAGTGCCCAGTGTTATCTATTTTTGATATTTACAATTTATTGTCATATCACTTTTTTGGGATTTTTACTGTCAGGTTCATTCTACACATAGCGAGAAAAAGAGAGAGAGAGAAAGAATTTAAACCATTTCGTGTTTACATGGCTTCCATTGTAATGTTTAACATTGATTGATTATTATCTAAACAGGTTAAGTTTGTGTCATGTACTCTGAAAAAAAAAGTGTTTAGGGCGTGTCAAATGCCTGACTAATATCAAATATGCTATATATCTTATCTATCATTGACAACAAACTTACTTGCAAGAGGTGTGTAAGATGAAAACAAATTTTCCTATATCTCTTCCCTTTTTTTTTTTTAAAAAATATTTCCTTTCATTTAATCTTCCATCAGTTGTTCAATTTTCAAACAACTTTCTTATCTACAATAACAAAATTTAGCATTTTCATCATAGACGGTATAACATAAAAAATTTCAAATTGTTTTAGATTGTGAATTGGGCACGAGCAAAAGTTAAAGATCGTTCGAATACGATTAGGTAATGTTATTTTGTTAATATTATTTTGTTAATAAAATTTACAAAATAAAAATCAAAGAGTTTCTAAATAATTCTATCTAAATTAAGGATATTCCATTTATTTGTTTATATAATTTGAGTTAGGGATTAACTTTAGAGACAATACAGAAAGAAGATTAGAAGATCAGAAGAGAAGAACTATACGAACAGTTCTAGAGACTAGGGGAAGCGATCTTCCCCTACAGTTCAGCAGTACTGTACTTTGAGCGAAAGTATTGAATGTTTTTCAAAAGATAAGTTTCTAATTTCTATAAGTAGTCCCTTTTCTAGTTCAAAGAATTCAAAGTAGTTTCCTTTTAATATTTAGTTCTTTATTTCTATAAGTATTTCTTTTCTATCCCTGACAAGTAATTAAACAGTTTTTACCCATGTTTGATTGTAATCGAACCTGATAACAGTTGTCGATATCATTTTTACATATGGATCGTAATAAGGCAATCTTTGTAAAATTCAAATAAAATCAATTTTGTAAATATAAACAGAAAGAGCTAACAAAATATATGCCAATTTATTTTATAATATAAATTGTTATTTAATTTTGATATTTTTTGCTTTCTGTTAGAATACTTTTCAAGTGACTGTTTTATAACTTTTATCGCATTAACAGTAGATTTCTTCTATAACTGTAATCTTTAATATCGTTTATTGATTAATAACTTTTGCGGATTTATGAGGCTCAAGGCAATCAATCCAATTCCAAAAGTTTTATAATTGTGTAATTAATTGAAACAGGTAGAAATGCCAGGTAACCATCGCCTGACTAAGGTAATTGCACCACCACCACCACCATCACCCCCCTACTTAACTATTACACCTCTCATCTACTATGCAGGTAAGAACTTGGCATTGCATTCCTACCACCAACAACAGAATGTTGGAGGAGCACGTGTGCTCATTCCCTCAGGGATGGATGGACAAATGATACAATGACTCTCATTCTTAGCCAAAAAAAATTGGGGTGAATTGATCCCGAATACTTAGTTTCCTGTTTGGATATGATATATCCAATATATATACATGATTTATGATATTTAATCAATAAATCTATCTTTAAGCTTCGAATATCATTCCGAAATTTAAATAAAAATCCAATAAGTAGTTAAAACGCCCTTTTAAATGAATCATTTGATAACAATAATTTCTTCAAATTGTTTCTAAGGGACGTATCAAACAAACAAAAATAGTTTTCTATGAAAAATCAAAGCTGACCAAGGTCACGGTTTTTGTGATAACATAAACAACATACATAAATTTTAATTGAACAAATATATTTGCTGCATTTCAAAGTATCCAAATGTTGAAACTATAATTATTATTCCCAAAAAATATTGCCATAATCCCTTGAGATTAACCTTTAACCGTAAACTATTTTTGTTCCAATCAAAATGTGAAAGATTTAAATCTTTAAAAACTTATTTATAAATGGTTAAGTAATATTTTTAGATAAGAAAAGAAAGCCTGTTTATCGCCTCATTCGATAGGTTTAACACCTGAAGAAATATGTTCCTGTATCACAGATTTGAAGTTTATTTTAAAGCATTTCTTTTTGTTCTGGGATCAGTAATTTTATGATAATTTCATACATGTTTAATCTGATAATAATTTTAAATAATTTTCATTCATCATTTTCACTTGTTAAAAAGTAAACAAAATATAAGTAAAACACTAAGCAAACAAATTTGGCGCCAATTTGCAAAAGCAAATAAAATTTTTGCATTGCACAAAACTATCATTAAATGATTAAATATTAAAGCAATTTTCTTTTCCATTGAGTCCTTTCACAAAAAAAAAAAAGATAGAAAACCTACCGCACTTTTCGCGCCACTCCGCCTATATAATTTGTATGGCAATGTGAATTATAATGATTTGGCAAACACTCTCCTACTCCGTCTGGTTGCGGTCGTCGTTTTAAATTGCTGTGCTTGGCCGAGCAAATTGCTCGAGAATTATTATTTATTTAAAGGATCCAAGACCAAATGCCTAACCCCCCCTGGTCTCAGGCAAAGGCTTAAACCACTTTCAAGCTTGTAAGAACTAGACACGTTGTCGTATACGTAATATGGATTGGGATTGTAATGGGATTCGGATACCGCACGCAATGGCAAGCAACTGCCAACTGAAAGGCGTTGGTCGTCTCCCAACTAAATGTCCAATTGGTTCGAAAGACTCCGACGTCGACGCCAGACGCTGACGCTGCGTATGCGTAGATAGTGTTACTAGTATTTGAGTTATTATGTATATACACAAATATATATATATGTACATATATAGTTGTATCTGTTTGTATGTAGTTTTGCTACTATAATAAATGGACTAAACAGAGAAAACGAGGGAAAGGCATTGTAGATAGATAAGATAAGAACAAGAATGTATGCGCTTTTCCATTTGCCTTCTCATGCTCATCCAAAATAATATACCAACACAAATACGTATGTGTGTGTGCGTGTGTGTGTGTGTGTGTGTGTGTATGTTGTATATACTATGTCTTATCAGTATAGTTATATCTAAATTTTAGTCGCTATCGGCTGAACACATGAACTGTTCTATTTTCTGGTTTACAAGCCAAAATATCAAGTGTTGAAAGATATATATTTATGTATACATATATATATATTGATAAGCCGATATTCTATAAGCATATTGGCAATGTTCTTAATTTTCGATTGGTAATCGTGATACAAGCGACATTTAATCAGTGATTAATTAAATTGTTACGCACTCCAATGAAAAGGTGCCAAAAATAAAAGTAATTCCTGCAAAAAATAGTATGATTCATTTTTTTATATCAATTGTGATTATATTTACATTTTGTATGATTCATAATTTTGCTAAACGAGTGACCCAATAAATCACTTTTATGTATTTAGAACTTACCAATGCATAATAATATATATAATTTATAAGTCATTAACTGTGCTCTAAAGAGGGAGAGTAGTGAAATAGTTGTGATCTGGTTTGACATTAAGCACTTTTATGTCATCCAATCACACACACACATACACCTATGTAGGGTAAACCACACTAAAAGACATTTTAAATGATTGCCTAGTCTTTGGTAATAAAACCACATACACTGTAAGAAATTATTCATGAATTTACCTCTTCTTTTAACATATGTGTCCACTCATATGACACAATATTAGATATTTCTGCACGCTATCGCAAAAAAAAAAAAAAGGAAATCCTTGCCGCCACCTGTCCAATCTATCCTGGCACGCCTTTTATTCTGTATTTTTCTTGAAATTTATGTCTGCCATACACACACCCTCAGATGTGGTGTAAGGTGTAGATGTTTGAGCTCCTGAACCAACAATTTGACATTGACAGCCCAAAAGCCAAGCCCTCTTCTTGATGCCCTTCCCCCTCCCCCCACCATTTTTGTGCCTGTGTGTGAGTGTGTCCTGAAGGCTACGCCTTTTGGTACGTTCAGCTTTAAGTTAATTATATGTTTGTATGACCACACACACACACACACACACACATTGACCTCGTCCTCGTCACTAAAGTTGTTAAAGTAGTTTCCAATATGTCTCCGCCAGGAAGGGTGGGGGGAGGGCATTCATCGAATTTGCTTCCCAAGCTAATTGAAATTGCTGGACAAGAGCTCACTGAACACTAAGGATTGGGATCAAGGAACCTCTAATTACCAATCCGATTGCTGTGCATGTGAGTTAGGCATGTTTTTGTATACATACACATACATATGTACATAAATGTATGTATGTGTTTGTGTGTGTTTGAAGTTATCAATCAATGGCCAATGAATTTGGTAATAGATAATGTCGCTTTAACTGATGAGACACGGGAATTAAAAATGGAATTATATTAAGCAACATTATAATGATATAGAAAATTTGGAGAGAATTACAATTTTAGTTAGTCAGTCGGAATGAATTTCGTTTACAAATTTTCTTAAATTGCTAAAGTTTGATTATTGTACAATGAACCCTTAAGGAAATTGAAAGTTGTTGGTTAAATTTAGGAAAAAATTGATTGAAAATGAGAAATTCAGATGACAAGACATAACTTATAACATATAAACATTTGTATGTAAATATTTGTTATGTACAAACATACATAGATGGAAAAATAATAGCAAAAGCAAGAACAACAAAAGTTTACTGTGGCAGAAATTTCAAAAGCAGAAGTTGAAGAGCAAGGATCTGGCAACGCAGCGGGAAAAGCTGGAGCAGTGATCTGGCAACATGGAGGGTAACAAAAGCAGTAGAAGAGAAGTAGAAGAAACAACTTAACTTAATCAACTAAATAAAAGTCAGTTGACTATAATAGCTTAACTTACGAATATTAAAATATTGAAATAAATACTAAGCTAATATATATACTGCAAATACATATGTGTATGTATGTATCCTCTTTATATGTAATTCTTTTCAAAATATTGTTAAAATTTGGGGCTTAGGGAAGAAGATGGTCTTTTGATTTCTATTTGATATGTTCACAACTGATACAAAGAATACATTCATTTACGTAATTAGTCCTTTATATAAACTTATCGACTAGAAGCATTCACATACACACAAACACACATTCAGAGGATTTCCCGTGAAAGGTGATAAAAAAATATTTACCTACAGATACATATACACCATGTGTATATAGTAAACAGTTAAGACATTTATAATGGCGTTGATATCAAAGTCAAATGATAATGGATAACTGTGTCAGTGTGCGTGAGCATATGCACATACTATAAAAAAAAACTATTGCCTACTTTCTGGCGGCCTATTTAAACATCGAATAATTTACGATTATCTCAGTATCTAATATAGAAATGTTTCTGGATTTTGTATACAAATTAAGAAGAAAAATGCTAATGCCACACACAGATTTTTGTTTATTTGATTTGGAAATTCTCACGAAACACTTTTCATTTAATTGTATATTTTATGTGAACCGATCGCACCTCCATCTGTTTGCCAACTAAATTTTGTTTTATGCAATTCTGTATTAATAATACATTTGAATAAATTATTGAAAAAAATGCAATAGAAACAAAAAAAAAATCTATAACCATATGGAGATACTTCCAGAATGCAAGCGAACCAAGAAGAAGGCAGAGAGAAAGAGGGGGACAGACAGTGGGCCAAAAAAAAAAAAACACGTTTCTAGTATAACAAAAGCAATTTCGAAATGCATGACATTGAATAAAAATAATGTTTCCGTTTTCATGCCTTGTATAGAACAGGAATGTTTTAAAAGCATTTCAATAAGAAATTATATTTATAGTTTTTTCGCTTAATATTCAATTATTCTCTTCTCTCATTTTTTAAATGTTCACATTTTTTTTTGTGAAGTTTTATTTCATAATTATAAGCTTAAAACTAATTTGTAATTTAATCAATACAATTAATATACATATGTAGGTATATATTCAAATCGTATGTATATACATATATGTATTTTGTTTAATAGTTTTTAAAATTCTTTTTTTTTAATAGCCATTTCCATTGGCTGCCAATTTGGTGCCATTGGTATGACCATTGGTCTTTAGTTTAGTCTCCAATTCGGCGCCACAAAATTGTCCAGCCAAAAGCTTGCTACGCTTCACTGGTGGTTCATTTGCAATGGTTGAGAAATCAAACTGCAAAAGATATAGCCAAATTAGTACACATTTCTTATTCATTAGTCTCTAGCTATGATTACCCTCTGCTCCAATGTCATGTGTGATATGGCTGGCAAACCAATGCATCCACGCAGAATGTTCTCAATGGCCGAACGTTGACGGAACAGCGAATTTACAACCTGAGCACCACGTGGCACTAGGGGAGCCTTACACAAATAGCTGAGTAGGGACAAAACTGGCTTAAATGGTACCCAAGGTGCCGACTCTTTTCCAGCACTACGCAAATGTATACGGCTGCTTAGCTCGCCCAAAATAACCAAATCCAAAATTAAAGGTGTGGCCAATAATGAATCCTCGCAGGTATTGTGTATGACCAAAGTATTGTGACCGCCCATCATAATCTCTGAGGTGTACTCATCCATGGCACGCTTGCTGTCACCCACATAAGGAACATATTTAATGACCACTACGTGATCGGGATGCTCATTGGGCTTGTAGAGCAAATTATTGGAGGCCACCATATCGTCAACCACATTGCTTTTGGAGATCTAAAAAATAAATTTAATGGTTAAAGAATTAAAGTATATAAAGATTATATAGTAATTTATACCTCTTTGGATCTAAATTGCTTTGGGGCAGATAGATTCTTGCCATCATTGTTGCCCAAATGATTGTAACTGGCAATTGAAACTGGCTTGATACCGGCACTCACTAGAAAATCAACCAAAACACTCTTGATCTTGGTCTGACCCGACTTGAAATCATCGCCAGCAATGAATACTTGTTTCTCCTCAGCCAATTCAATTAGACCCGGTACAAAAGTGTTTTGAGGTGAGCCATTGATATAAGTGCACTGCAATGAAAGGAAGAGTTAGAGTGTCCAGAAAAGGGAGTAACTGGAGGAAACACTTACCCCCTCATCAATACTGGCCATGGCAAAGATGGTTGATGGCGATATCTCTGACTTGTTGGCCTTCAATGCCGCCACTAACTCCTGACTGGTGGTATTGAGACCCTTCTCAACATCACTAAAACGTTCTGTATTGGCTGTCCACAATACTATAATGGTATCGACGCCACTACGTTCCTTAAAGTCACGTATATCGCGACGCACTTGCTCGTATTGCTCCAACTTTGTTCCTTTGATAACATTGTTAGCACGATCCGATTGATTGGCAGCTATGAAATCCGGATCATAGATAGATGGTCGTGGCTTGAGTGTGGATAAATGTTCATATAACTGATCCTGCAGTGCCACATCCAACACCTCGGCACGTCGCATGGCATCACCAACATGCAAATTGCTAATATCCCAACCATCAACAATAATGTCATTCGGTTCCACCATCGGCAGCAAATCCTTCATGGGCACATACACATCCGTGCCACTCTCATCGGGGCCCACAAATACCGTGGATGCCTGGGTAATCGAACCAAACCAATTGGCTTCCTGTATTCCTGTACGTTTGCGCCATTTCAATTGACGACGATTGGCCTCCAGGGCGGCTGTCAAAGTGGAACCATTGTTGCCACCCCAACCCACCAGCATGACACCCAATTTGGGCACTTGACGACCAGTGCGTATCTTCAGTATTGTCGTCTCCGGGTGCACCTGTAAAAAGGTTCAACAAACAAGAAATCAAATCAAAGATTATTTCAACTGATTAGCCGACATATCAACAAAAAGACCAAACCCAGCATACATAATTTTAGATCGCCTGATTTTTGTTTATCTATAGGCAAAGCCGGTAAAACAAACAAAAAAAAGAAAGAAGCCGGTTTGTTCGTTTCTGCACCTGTTGCGGTGTTGCGGCGCGACGTGGTCTGCTCTTTAAATTGCCAAAAATAAAATCAGACAACCGAAAAACGCATTAATAATTTATCAGCGTGTGTTAGTTCAAAGTCTAGTCATGATTTGGTAAAAATTTCTCATTAGCAGTGCCATGTGAGAACTTCATGACAAAAGTCTAGATACTATAATGAAATCTTTTATATGCAAGAGATATGTTTGCTTTGCATATCACCCATATATTATCAATTAACAACTTTTGTCAACTATAACTATAAAGATACAGTCGAACTTCCCTAACTCGATAAGTGCCATAATTTCGAGTGACGGAGATTTCTAATTAGAGAAGTGAAATTCTATGCAGATTTCGATCTATCACAGTTCAAGTTAAAGAAGATCACTTTAGGGTACCTATATGTATATTCAGTTCTAATAGACCATCAAATTACTTATCTCTCCGATTTTCAAAATTATATATATCTTTGTTTTAAAGATATTTTACGTAGATTTTAATAACACCAAAAACTGCTTTTCAAATAAAAAACTATTTTTTTTTAAATTTCGAAAATTTTCTAAGAAGTACCATCGTCAAAAATTGCAAAAATTGTCCCAAAAATTAATTTTTTTGATTTTAAAAGATTCTAATACCAATTAATTAAAGAGATTTCTAGAAGCAAATAAAGACTTTACTTTCCAAAATCGTGCCAAATTTGACTAAATTAGAGCTCAGTCAAGTAGGGTTTAATACAGTGGAAATTTTGAATAGTAATTTTTTTTAATACTTTATATAGTTAAATATTCTCCTTTAAAAGTTTGCAAAGTTTTTAATATAAATTTCGAATGAAGAAATATGTTCTTTACTATTATTATTTACTTAATATATTTTTCTTCGTAATAGCTTCCAAAAACCAAAAAATATTCATATTTAGATTAGATTTTTCAACAATTTTTGATCTTAACTAGTTGAAACTTTGCTACAGCTTCTAAAATTCTTCTACAAATTATTACATCCAAAGGGAAAGTACACAAATTAAGAGAATTTCTTTGCTTCTCTTTACATTGCTCTCTTTAAACTAAGACTCATAAACTGACATTGACCTTGAACATGAAAATGAATAACAGAACAAGTGTCAGCTTGAAAGTGCGGGGGAGGGAAATAAGCGAACAAAGAGCCGGGCTTGGTTCCAAGGCCACACACACACACACTTCTCACTATCCCACAGGGAATTTGCAAACAAGTGGGAAATTCAATATTATTACAAAGAATTTTCTTTTATTTGCTTTAAAACTGAAATCGGAGGAGGCGCCTGCGCTCCTCCATGAAAATCAACCACCAATTGGTACAGGAGGGGGGTGGTCAGTTATCAGTTCTAGTTTATCAGCTGTTTTTGCGGTTAATCAATACAAATATATTTTTTGCATTTCACGCTTTTCCGAAACTGGTTTTTCTTTTTTATTATTACCATTTATTAGATATGTATCTATGATATGATAAATATGAATTATCATACGATATTTTCATATGGGCAAGCATTTATTGAAGCACTTTATCACTTAATTAATGGAAAGTTTTCCTCTCAAAAGAATACATATATGTACATATATATATGTACATACATATGTATGGGAAAACTGCGCATTATGTATGTATGTATATGCGTGTGTATGGAAAATTTTGCTGACCTAAGCAAGTTCAAGAGCAAATGATAGGCAAACGAAACTTTTGGGGAAAAATCGCATGCAAAAACAAATTGTAATGTTATTTAGAAAATAAGCAAAGAAGCCAAGCAACTTTAAGAAAATATAACTCAAATTTCTCACATGTTGAAATTTCAAAGCGATGTTTCATCATTTTCATTTAAATATTCCACCCCCTCCCTATAATTTTTATTCTTCTTCTTTATTCTTATGCAACTGGTGGATCAATTTTTAATTAAAGCAAAAATCAATTTTTATTCCAATTTTTTCAATTTCTTACCTGTAATTGTCCATTGGCACTGCGTTTCACATGGGAAGTCTGATAATCGTACTCCGTCTCAATGAAATCATCATTCACCTGCACTTTAGGTGAAATGACTTCCAATGTTGAATTCTTAGTGGGCTTCATATTCACACTTTCTCTCTATCTTTTGTTCTGTGATTTCGCTTTTTGTACTTTTCACACCCACACTTTACTTTTTTTTGTTTATTAATTAGCAAACGTTTTGTTTTTGTTATAGAATTTCCTTCTGTTTCTGTTCCCTTTGCTGCTGCAGCTGCTTTGTTTGGAGCACCGTTATAAAGAGATCTGATCTGAACGAAAGTTCCCCAACTAATGAGCTGGTCGTATGAGAATCGGTCGGCTTTTATGCACTTGTCGCACAAATAGAGGGTGGAAAGTTTACTCTCGCTCTCACTCACTCTCTCTCTTTCTCTCTCTCTCTCTCTCCCACGCTGTTGTTTTGATAAAAAAAAGAGAGAGAGTGCAAAGCCGGTAATTTGCCGGTGCTTGGCGCCCATTTAGTAGTGAGCATAAGAGAGAGCGAGAGAACTCTTTAATACCCTGCATAACCATAAGGTAAAGGGGTATATTTGTAAAAAAATATTTATTAGAGAAAGGTTAAAATAAGTAAATGAGTAATTATGAGAACTGATCTACTTGTACATAATATTCACAAGGGTATATGACGAATAAATGTAAATTTTTTCTTACATTTATTAGAGAATATTTGAATCAGTTCCCTCTCATATAATGTATACTTACATACATAAGTATATATAGTATTACAATTCATAAATTATAATCACATGAGTTACAATATACATAATTTGCATAATGCATTAGCCCACATAATAAAGAAAACTAAATCAATTTGGCATAGACCTGAAAAATGCAGTGAAAAAGTGTCTTGTTTGATCTACTACACCTTGAATTTCCGCATTTTCATGACTTTATTGAGTTGTCTTTTGTTGGTTACTTTCCCCTTTTCAAATACCTCTCTCTTCTTTCCAATCAAATTTTTACTTAACTTTGATTGAAAATTTTTTCGCACAAGCTAATTTTTTTGTTATTATGCTCTTCTAGGAGAGTCGTCTGACAATTTCAAGGTTAACTGTTTGGTTTCCCAATAAATCAAAAACTTTCTAGATACATCTGTGCCCGGTCTGCTTATGATGGAAAAAAAAAAACTTTCCATTGTTGTGAAAAGTCATCCAATTGACTAACCAACCAACCAAAGTCGAGCTCAAATTACAATTTGTTTATAGAATGGAGTGCAGATTCTTGCTCTTAGAGCACTGCAATTGCATAACTGAGCGTTTTTAGGAAAATTTCCATTAAAGTAAAAAGTTTCCATCACAGTACAGAAAAAAGTAATTTGTTGAAATTTCAAAGATACACGGCAATTGAAGCATTTGTTCTGTTTTTGGTTTTGGCTTTCAATCTATAAATCCTATAATACTAAACGAGTACTATATACCTTATCTTAGGCACATGCTGCACTTGCTGTGGGTGGCTTATTTCCGTCTAATGTCTGGCTTAGTATTTAAAATAGATTATTTCACAAATTTATCAAATATATGTATATGTATATATAGTTTCCTCTACCCACACTTTCATCAAAAAATGCCATAGCTTAAAGTAAATATACAATATATATATTTCAAATATGCAAAAAAGCAAACATTGCGACTTAAAAACATAAAAACTTACATTAAGCTTTCGAGTATAAATACATGGGATATAGGTATATATGTATATCTTTAGGCAACTTAAGATTTAAATTTCACAGTGCTGTTCAAAGGTCTAAAATTCTGTTATATTGAGTCTTAAAATCTATATACAATTTGTGTAAATTCTACTAAATAATTATAATCACAATCAAAATAAACACAACAATACAATTTCTGTTAATAAAACAAGTCACAAAATGTGCATAAAAATTGAGAATAAGAATTGGAATAATAATTAGATGCACTTAAAGATAATACTGGTTGCAACTATAGGATTGTTGATATGTGCAGCAAAAACCGATTTGCATAGATTTCACGAATCGCAATTGAGAACATTTTCAATTATAACTTTAAAAAAATAAGCAAATCAACAATCCTTATTAATTATCAAGAAATTCCCATTCACTGGACGTATTGGAATCACTTGTGGCTGGTGTGTCCTTTTTAAATGGATCATTAGCTCTACGAAAATCGGGTAAAAAACTAGTATACTCCTCGTCTGCATCTGGATCATCGTTTTCTAAAGTCAACACGGGCTTTGGTTGAGTATTAACAAATTTTAATGGAGCCACCGCTGGCTTGGATGTGGAGGCACAAATCCCATCTACTGGCTGTCCACCACTATAGGTTCCTACAGATTTTGATTGCTTTTGTGGGGTCGTCTGTACACCAGCTTCCTCCACATGTGTGGGATAACAGTTCATCAGCGATTGCTTTAGCTGGGGCATTTGGACTGCGGCATTTAATTCTGCGGTTGTGAGGGGAGCCAAATGAACTTCAGGTAGATCCATTTCAGCGGCCAAAGTTTTTGCCTTCTCTGCAATGGTTTTTTGCAATGTGGTTGGACTTAGTGTATCGGGTAAATGCTGCAAGAAGGCGCTTTTTAAATCCAAAGGCGAGGCTAGACCATTGTTTTCCATCTGGCAGTAACTGGCCTCCATAAGGGTAGCGGCATTGGTCAGTGGCAGCTTTAGTTCATGGGTCTCCTGGCCAATTTCCACTATGCCACTTCCAGTGGCATTCGATTGTTCCTTACTACTTGCCACTGAGCTTTTCCGCTTCTTGTGGACTATCGACTGCTCAAAATCCATTTCCCCAATGCGACGAAAGATCTCCAAGCGACGATTTTGTTGACAAAGTGGAGACTCTACGGCCAACTCTATCTGGACATTTAAATCTAGTTTCTCAATGGGTGGTAGCTCAAAGCATTCCTCGGCTGTGTTAAGGGCAGCTTCTGCCTGCAATTCCAAGGGAGATTCAAGATTCGAGTAATGAGATGATCCTAGTACTGGAACAGGTGGTGGCATAAGAGGATTGAATATGACTCGGGCCCTTTTGTTAGGCTTCTCTGGAACGGGGGCCAAACGTAGCAGGGAACGCTCTCCCTCAAGAACAAAAATCTCCTTGCCGCTCACACAAAAACCAAGAATTTTACGAAAACCACGAGCAACTGCCTCCACTTTTAGGCTTTCGATATTTAAGATATACAGAGTGGCATCATCATGGGTGACCACTAACGCATCCTGATTATCATAGAGATACATCTCACGGAAATTGCTGGCTGCCACATAGGATGCATTGGCTTGGGCTTGCTGTTGCGGATGATGACTTGGATTCTTTGGATTTAGTATGGGTATCTCCCATGTGGGACTTCGCATTACTGCCTCTTTGAAAAGTATGGTCTTGGACACATTGCCCTGGACGTCGGCCAACCAAAAGCGTAAGCCAGGCCGACCACAAATCAACTGAGCCTTCTGATTCTCCGTCTTTTGCTTCAGAAATATTCCGCCACAGTCAATCAGTTGCTTGCGATCCTTCTTGCCCACCTGTGTGATATGCCACTGTGAACTTTGGAGATCCCGCTGGCATATAATGCAACGATAGAGAGTGGAAACTAGAAGGTAACTTTGATATACGCTCAACTGGACAATCTCGTAGGCTTCGCTGAGGATCTCCAAAGATTTACTTAGGTGCTGTAAAGATAAAATAAATAAGTGGACATGGTTTTCAGCTTTGGAATTTCAACTCACCGCTTGATAATCGAATTCCGTCAATACGACAACTCCTTGGCGATCTCCGGAATACAGTTTCATGCCGTTCTTGGACCATTCACAACAACTGACTACGCAACGATGCAAATCCCGTATTGTGTACCGTTCAATGGGTTTACTCCGTGTACAAGGTGCCACTAGATCCAAATCGGGCGGCAAGTCCTTTTGTATTTGAAATACACTGACCTGGCCATTGGCACTGCCCGCTGCCACCATAAATTCCACCGAATTGACTATTTTCACGCAGGTAATGCGTGTGGCAACCTAAAAATGAAACGTGAGGGAAGGAGGGGAGGAAGACAATCCCATAATTTATAAACAACACGCATAGGATAGGGATGAACCTGAGTATGAGTCATTCACTTACCTCTGCCTTGAGTTTTTGCATTTCGCCCGTTTGACGGTTATACCAAAACACAATTCCGCCATCCGATCCCAAAGCCAAATAGTTATCAGTTCCATCTACGCAGGTTATATGGAGATTCGATGGAAAGAAGCCACGCTGTTGTCGCGCCGGAATGTTATCAATTATATCCGTTAGAGGAGCCCACTCTCTTATTGAGCATAACTCCTTGCTTGTGGCGGTCATTGTCAGCACAATTCTGCAACTGACAACAAAACAAATAAAATACACACAAACACACTGATACAAAATGTGTTGGCCTGCCAGATCGACAAAAAAAAGTAGAGAAATTTCAAAAGTCTAGCGAGAAAAGGCTAACTAGATAAGCACTACATAACGGTTAGTCTGGCAACCTCATTGTTTTCCAATAATTTTTTGATTGAATTAAGAGAAAAGAAACTCCCGAAAATTAAATATTGGCCAATTATTGATAAAGCTCAAGTAAACGAATGTTCGGGCACAGCTCTTTAACTCTGCGACACTTAAAGCTAATCGGAGCAGCAACTGAGAGAGTATATAACAAAAGCAAACAGTAGACGCCTATCAACCTCACATCATCGACCCCGAACTCTCTCCCCCCACCAACTTCGTTGGACCAAAGTTCAGCCCACACATTTTAGCCATCATTCAAGGGTCGACAATCAGTTTGATTTTGTCGCGATGGTTGACAACAATAATTTGCGCTCCGCGGTGATTAATGATGCCCCACTACTGCCGCCGTCAACTAGTGCTCCAGGGGGAGGTTTCTCTAGTGGTCCACCACCAGATGCCGTGCTACGAACTCCCTACGCCGGCAATGTCAGAGCCTTGGCGCCACCATTACCCCAACCACTGTACCAACAACAGTCGCAGAATTCATATGGAGCCTATGGAGGAGGTTATGGCAATGGAGGCTTTGGCCTTGGCGGTGGCTATGGCGGATACCAGTCGGGTGGCTTTGGATATGGCTTAGGAATGGGTATGGGTGGTTTCGGCAGCGGATATAACTATGGCGGTGGCTATAATCGTTTTGGCATGGGAATGGCACCCAACGATCCGGAACAGCGATTCATACAAATGGCCGAGGCCAGTTCACGTCCAGCATTCCAGTCCATTGAATCGTTAGTATCGGCCATTGGTAACATAGCCTCGATGTTGGATTCGACATTTTTCGCACTGACCAGCTCTTTTCGCGCCATTTTGGGTGTCGCAGCCAATTTCGGAAGATTGAGAAGTGTCTTTGCCCAGTTCTGGACAACATTTGCTATATTTCGCGGACTTAACTGGCTTTATAGAAAGTGAGTGGGCAGTATAACAATATTAAGGAATTTGTAAACATTGTTTCTTGTTTAATAGAATACTTTTCTGGTTGAGATTATCAAATTTGGATCCCTCGTCGGTGGCATTTAAAAAGGCTTTTGCCGAAGCCTTGAATGATAATCAGGGTCAAACAGGAGTCAGAGGAGGTCCAAAACTACCTCGTAAAGGAACTTCTCCTTGGCCCGTTTTAGCGTTCATCAGTTTCATCTTTACGGCTCCCTATCTCATCATGAAATTGATGGGCACAGTGACAAGTACTGCGCAGGAGGAAGGTATGACAAGTTGTTGCACATTGCACACGCACCTCTGGCAAAGTTATCTTATCACAATGAAAACTTTGCTCTTGGCACTAATCTCGGAGATAAGAAAAATATAGTAAACTTTTTTCTTTTTCATTTCTCTCTGCCGCAGCACGCAATCCGGCCAAGTGGTCCGCACCCATACACACACAAGCCGTGTACGATTTCCAGGCGCGTAATCAAGGTGAGCTTTCGTTGCGTATCGGACAATCCATTCAAGTGGCCCCACGCGAAATCCAACAGACACTGAATCTACTAAATACAGGCTGGGCATTGGCTAGCACCGATGGCCAAAATTCAGGCTTAATTCCCATCAATTATGTAAAATCCCCGCAACAGATACGAATGGAACAGCAAGCCAATAAAATCCCGCCGCCAGATCAACCTCAACCAGGATTAATGAACCTCTCAGCGGATGCTTTTCCCGCACCGCCATTGGAACAACAAATGAATTATGATTTTAATTTGGCTGCCCAGCAGCAACAACCACTTGGACCTCCGTCAACGATCGAAACGGTGCTTGAAGAAGGATTCGATTGTTAAACGATTGTGTATGTGTTTCTTACTATTTATTTAAGTTGTCCTTTGTACATTTCCATTTGTTAGGGATTCGGCTAGATGTCAGAGAACCGAATGAATTAATATTACCTTGTAATTGTAAAAATTTATTTGGTGTACCAAAAATGTAGATTAATTTATGTAAAATCCAATTATATATATTTAATTTTAGTTTTATATTTATATATAATTTTGTGTTACGCCATGTTTTTCAATCGAAATAAACTTGAAATATTGAACGAGACAGAAACTCGTACTAACATATTGTTATATGTGAATTACCTCCTCTTTAATATCCCAGCTATTTTGGCAAAGTTTCATTCATCTGGGGGGCAGAATAAAGATTAAAAATGTATAATTTGATATAGATTTAAGTACTAAACAATTTGCTGAGATAGCTTTTTTTTACGACACTTATTAACCTTTTGATATATGCATTAAGGATTCTTCATTTGTGTCTAAACCATTAACTTAAGTTTTTGGACTTTCATTACCCATAACAACAAATTTTTTAAGACTTCATCCGAATTAGCTGAAATTCTGATAATTAGAGAAAAACTTTGCTTTATCGTTTTGTTTTTATCATATTTTACAATATGTAATCCACTTTATTTAACCTCGTTTTCTCTGGGGTTTTGCTTAAGTTATTTAATATATGCTCTTTGTCCAAAATTGTTTCATTACCCATGCACTTCATTAAATATTTCGATTTCATTACACAACTACGTTATCCACTTCATTATCTTCATCATTATATCTTCGTCATCATTATCATCTTCATTGTCACTTAAATGTAAACCAATTCTACTTTAGTTTTCTATTAGATTTATACGCTTTTTTTATATCAAGTTTTCTTGTTTTTTCTTTTTGTTGTTGAAGAAGTTTTCATAATATATATATATATATATTTATATATAAATATAAATTCTACAAATGTTTACCGATTTTTGTTGTTGTCGTTTTGTTTATTACTAAATAGGTAGGTTGATTATTTCTTTTGCCATTGGTTTTGTAACTTAATAACAAATTAATATTGAGAAAGCTTTCGAAAATTTTAAAGAAAGAAACTTATCAACTGTTTAAGGTTTTCATTCATTTTTTTTTTTTTTTAGTTTTGTTTAAGCAAATAGAGAAAACATATTTAATATGTTTATTGTTTTTGTTGCACTTTTTTTTTACATAAAAATAAAATTTTAATTCAGATTTGGATTGCAGTTAATATTTATAAATTAAGAATTGGAGTATGAAATGTTTTCTTTTTCTTATTTTTTGTTTGTTTGGTTGCAACAATTAACCGAAAATATTGATAATTAGCAAATAATTCATATGCTTTCTTTGTGTTTTAAATATTTTGTTTCATTAAAATACAATTCTTTTTACGCTTATCTAGGATAAAAACTAAATTTTTAAAAACTTTTTCGCTTAAAACATATAACTTCAAAATGAATACGAATACAAGAAAAATAATGTATGTGGATTAAATATACAATTACATTTTACAATAATAAATTTGTTGTTATTTTTTGTTTGTTGTTGCTGATGCTGTTGTGATTGGTTGTTGTTCTTGATATACGAATTAGAATAATAATTGTATAAACTTTTTTTTGTTTTTTTTTTTTTGTAATTTATATGAAGTCATTGAGAAATAAACACAAACAAAAACCGAAAATGTCCTCAGTGAAGACAGGACAAGGGGGGCGTTGAGATGGTGTGGAGGTCAGACAGTGTAGAAGGTGGAGGCAAATGTGGGGCAGATGGTGGATTGATACCCTAACCAAGTGGGCGTGGCAGACCCAAGAAAGCATTAATAAACGTTAAACTAAATGTATCATCATCCTCCCCACCACTACCACCAGCACTGGCATTTGCATTTGGATCTGCATCTATATTAGCATTCTTAATCCCATCTTTGCTGTCTGCCTCCTCGTCTTGACCATCTTCATTACCCATCGCCAGAGCTCAATCGATATCATCCTCGAGCTCATCATCATCCAGCTCCTGTTTCATATCGCTCATATCGGTGGTATGTTGTGTTGTGTGCTGTGAAAAGCTTTGAGAATCATTGGTGGACTCGGGATAACCATTAAGATCAAGTTCATCATCATCTGAATCGTACATGGCATCCTCACTCTTGCCAGTGCCATACGCTAAGGTTACAAAACAAGAAGAAGATCAGAAAATGCAAAAGATAGATCATGCGATTACAGATTGTATAGTAATTTGTGTTCCCCATGGATGCTTCTCTTACCTTCTACGCATTTGGCTAAATTTGGTGGCACCCAAGCCTTAATCCGCTCAATGTTTTCCGGTGTGCACTCGCCCTTATCCAGACCTAAATGGCAGGAGGAAGAGTTGAGAAGGATTCAAATATATATTGTCAAAGATAAAAATGCTTACCCAACAACAAGCCCATACGCTTCAGTACCTCAATGTCATCGTGCATTTCAAATGTGTTATCAAACTTGAATATATATTCGGATCTAAACAAATAATCATATATAAGTAACTTTGCTTCATTTACACTTTAATTTAACTCACTTGTCGTTAGTAACACTGCAATTGATTTTGGTCGATTTGTGCGTATTAACTATGATAAAAGGTAATTGAATCGATGCATTTGGCGATGGCACAACACCCTGATTCTCATTCCGCTTATTGCGCTCCACTAGACCCTTGAATGCCACATGTTGCAAGATCATTTCACGCAACATTTCACGTTTCTGTTTAATGCGGGCTTGTCGCAAACTATTCTCCTCCTCAAGGGCTAGAAATTGTTCCGCCGAATTGGCCGGCAGTCCAATCCAGCGTATCTCCTTTTTATCCTTGGATATAACATTGATTGCCATTAGTACATTGAGCGCATCGTAGACACGTCGTCGGATATTCTTTTGATCACAGTTGGTATCATATGAATTGTTTTTCAACTCCTCGTTAACCAAATCATCGGCCACCTCATTATAAGTGGTCTTGCCCTTCTCTTCGACCTTCTCGCATACTTTCATTGAGAAGTGACGCAAACCCTTGCCGGCCTTGTCGGGCTTACGTTTCCTTTGTACTGACGATGTGGAGGGGGACATTTGCACCAATGAATTGGTCTGTATGGCATGCCTGAAATGAAAAAGATTTACAAACAAATTGGTGACGATGTTTTGATTAATTGGTTTAAGATTCTAAACAAAAGTTTCGTTTGATTTGATTATTAATACCCTTGCATAATTCAATTTTTTTAGGATAAATAACTTTTTTTCCCTCTATCTTTGTATCTGAAGTTTGATATGCTTCTGTTAAGTTATACAAATATATATATATATATATATAAAACAAGTTTACAAGGGTATACAAACTTCGGCAATTAACCCTTCCTTCTAGTTTTGTAATCAACTTACAGTTTAGATTTCATTTTACTGGCATTGTTTGGCGTATATTTAACATATCGTTCACTTTTTATCTGAAATTAAAAGAATTTGTTATTAATCTGAATCTGGATAAGCAATTTGAGCAATTTCGCGTGTTTCGTTATGTTTACTTACCGCGCCGACGATGCTGTTGCCACCTTTCTGCGCTGACACAGTTGTATATGATGATGAAGTATCTGTGTTTATTTAATCGCAAAAAAAAACATGTTTGTTTAAAAACAATTTTGTTATGTATGTATATATTATATGATGTGGCTTACTTTCGATTTTTGGAATTGTTATGCAGTTGTCTTGGAGGCTTATAAACTGTCCCTGTGTGCTGGAGCCCTAAAAAGAATCAATCAATGCATTCTACTTGGTTCTTAAGGTGAGTTGTTGTGTGTTCTGTTACCATTTGACTGAGGGCGCCCATGCGTCCCATGTTGCCAATTCCGGCGCGTGCTGTTGCAGTGGAGCTGCTACCGCTGCCGCCGCCACTGCTAGTGGCATAAACTAAGCCAGTTTTGTTCATAACATCGGATTTCACTTGGGCCGGTTTAAGCATTTTGGCAATTTGCCCTGTAAGTTCAAATATAATGAAATACGAAAATGTTGAAGTTGTACAACAATTTAAAAATTTTCTTGTTTCAACTGAAGAAAAACACTAGCATTTGTTGCTGCTGTTCCTTCTTACAGATACAAGATACAAAAAAAAAAACACTCAATGCACAATGCGTAGACCGAATGCGAATGGACTGGTAAAGAGTAGCGCGCAAATGAAAGCGAATGCAACACTACCACCACCATCAACAACAACAACAACCAAGAATTCTCCCAGTATGGCATTTTAAGGGGTGCACACACACACACACACTGAGTGAGTTTGGTGTGACCAGGATAAGTATCTATGTATGTAACTCTGCAGAAGTCGCCCGCCCGCTCTTCGTCCCTTTCACTAACCATCAACACAAAAACCAGATCGTTATTGAGCTCTTTTAGAGATGCGTCGCACGTGATGTGACCATTGCTTTATCACACACACATACATACACGTGAGCGACTGAATCGAACAACGAATACAACGTATAATACGTATTTAGCTTAGCGTTGAATTCGATTATGCTACAAATAAATTGTAGAACAGTGACAAGTCACGGCCGAGTCACAATCGAAAAAGATCGGAGAAACATCACATAAGACAATATCACTAACCCCCATATGGTTAAGCTCCTAATTTTTTTAATCTTTTTGAATCAAGGCAAAAGTCATTAGGGTTTCTTGTTGTTGCTTTCTAAATAAATTCATTCGAGAAAGCTTTTTCTCTGGGAACCTAAATTTGGCGGGAATAAAGTTGAATTGCAGTCGAACTTTAATAATTTCAAGTACCGCTAAAAAGTTTGACTTACAGAGACTCCGAATTAAAAAAGTTCGAGTTAGTGAAGTATGACTGTATTTTGATTTATTGTTTAGCTTCTATACTAAATTTTTATGATGATTTGAATTCATCACCTTACAAGCCTTCTCTCAGCGTTCGTATTCTTTTCAGACGGCTGTAACCGGCTTCTGCGCCTTTTTTGTTTTCTTCTTTTTGAACTTGTAAAACAACAAAATTTTACTTTTGCCGTTTTGGTTATGTTAATTAATTTCACCTGCCCTTCTCTCGCTATATATTTGCATAATCATAACAATGAAGCAAGTGGTGGACACCAACACTAAGCATAAAGATGAATATATGTATGTACATATACTTATGAAATGAATACTAAAAACAACAACAACAAAAACAAGGAAAACCACAAAAGGGTCGAAAACTAAAAATATATCTGCCAACTCTGTAAGACACGCACACACACAGAGATACAAACAGAAAATACAACTACAAATGACTCACAGCGGCTTAACTACTGTCAAACATGCTTGGGAATATAGTCAAAGAGACAGTATTCAACCTTGCTGACCGGTTAACAGGAGCGGATTTGTTCAACTGACTGCAAATTGCGCATCCAACAGATATTTGAGATTTACAAGTACATTAACTGGTGAATGAAACAGTCTAATTTGAACACCAACTAAACAAAACAAATCTATAAAAAATTTTATAAGTTTGAAAAAATTGTAAAATCGCTCACGATCAATTTGAAGCAGGCCCACTGCTAATTACGAGTCCGCTCCTGTTCTGTTAACCGGCGCGCTGCTACTGCTCACTCATTCATGCAAACAACAAACACAGATACACACATATACAGACGCATGCACACACCTACATATACACGTGCCTCTGCAGCTAGCAGAAGCAGCAGCGCCCGCTGTTGCCGCTGCTTACACATGTTTGGTGTTTGCCCGTTTTGGGGCTTTAACTTTTTCTCTCTCTCTCTCTCTTTCTGACTATCTTCTATTGTTGGCCTTTATTTGGTTCTTTTCTCTCTCACTACTCATTCTCTCGATTTGTGACACATTGCAGAATGTCACGCAGTTCTGGCTTTAATTTATGATTTACAAGCGGCTTATCATGCAAAACTAGGAACATAAAAGAAAAAAGGGAAGAAAGAAAAGGAAAAACTTCCGTACAGGCAGCGACTGCAGCTGCGAAGTCGCCGTCAGCTGCTCTGCCCTATCAGCTGTTATGGGGAGCCGAGCGAGCTGATATCAGAGGGCGGGCAACCGACCAATGCAGAGAGCGCAGACAAAACAAGATTTATAAATGTACTTTTTCTGTTAACTTTTGGTGTTTTTTTTTTTTTTTTGTATCGCAGGTGAAGCATGGGAAGCAATAAATGAGGTGAGTAAAGAAAACCCCGATGAAAATGGCGTTAGGAAAATTTTTTGGAATTCGGGAAACTCTTTGGCGCCAATTTGAAATATTTTAACGGTTAATATGTGATACTTGCCATGCTCGTCTCGAAAGAAGTAATTGACTTCATCTGTCTTCACGGCTCCGCTGGTGGAAGTATGCGCCATATTTGAGTGTGCCTGAAGTTGAAGCTGCTGCTACTGTTGCTGTTCTTGTTGTGGTTGAGCAGGTGCCCCGCACCTATCCTCTCAATGCTTCTACCTTTTTGCCTACTATTGCTTCTTACTACCTTTCTGAAACACACTCGCCACCTGGAGAGGGAGCCGCCAAAAAAAAAAAAAAACAACAACAACAAAAAATTAAAACGAAATGTATTATGTGTGTTGTGTGTGTCGTGTTGGTGGCAGAGGGGCGGGGGTGGAGAAGATGGCGTTGGTGGAGTAATGTGTGCTTGTATGAGTGGCTTAATTGTAGTTGTAGTTGAACATTTTTTTCACTGCACAATTTGTAACACGTGTGTGTGTGGCTAGCTGCATTCTGGTCTTGCCTTTTGGGGGATTGTCTGCTCTATAGATACTTTGAAGTCTTTTAGGTAAAAATTTTCGTATCAAAATGGCGAGCGCATTTCTTTCCAGCGCATTTCTTTTGCCGTCCTCTACTTCTGTGTGTGCGCTGCCTTCACACACACACACGACACAATCATACACGCACTCACACAGATAGACCAGCAGCACCCGTAGCAGTATTAGCAGAGGCGGGCGTAAAATTTTTTTTTTGCCTATATTCACAAGTCTTTTTCGGTGGCAAAATCTTAACGGATTTTTATGAAATTTGCATTAAAAAACTCACTGTTGTTTGCACTTTCGAGTGGACTAATTATTTTGCAATTATTTTAAGATTTAATGGCAGCACAATATGCACAAAATTTCCATTCAAACTCGTCGAATTTTCATTTTCATGTGGGACGAACCGAGTGAGCGAGATGGCAGACACAGCGCGCCCGCCAATTTACGCTTCGTAAACAAAGTTGCCACCTGATGGCTGATATCGATAACAAAAACTATCAGTTCCCAAAGTCAGACCTAATACGAAGAATTTTGTTCAAATAATTAAGAATTACTCTAATAAGAAGCATATCTGAAAGATATTATGCAAAAAACTTTGTTAAAAGCTTAAATGGGAATTTTACTTTAAGTTGGCTAAAAGTTATCGATGGGCAAACAGATGTTACGTTATTTTGAGACGGTCACACTAAGTTATCTCTTTGAAGGGTGGCAAGTTTGTTACTTTTAGTTATAAACAAATTACAGACAGAAGGAAACAACATAAATTTAATTGAAATTCAAACAAATCGAATGGATCTCAATATGAAACCGTCGTTGGCAGCCGATGAGATGTTTTCCGAAGGTCCTGGTTACATGGAAATGGATGAGGTGAGTTTTTGAATCTGGCCCAGGTCTTGTAAACATCTTTGATTTCTATACTACAGTCCGGTAGTGCCACTGGAATGATGCTGGATCATTTGCCTGCCAATGATAAACATGCTGTTCATGCCGACTTCTATAACGATTTTGATGATCTCTTAGATGATGATAATTGGGATAAAATCAAAAACCCCACCGACAATGCCAAATAAAATCTTAAAATAGTTTACCAATCCCGGAATAAAATTTAATTAATTACATTTACACGTTTATTTGGTTCGTACAACTAACTACAGTTGCCATTTTGAAGAAATTAGGTGGACATTAGCTTTGGCGTATGAACAAAATGCATAATATATTACTTTATTTTTTTTGTACAAACTAAAAACCAGGAGGTCAAGCTTACTTCGGCTAAGCCGAAGCTTTTATAACATTGCAAATTCTTTCTCAAATACTTTTCCGATTTGTACAATCTAAAAAATAACTAATAAATCATTTAGCATCGTTTCTCTAGAAAGCTATATATATATGTTATTATTTTGTGGTGAATGTTTCTACAGATTTGAACAATGCGAGATTATCTTTATGATGATCGAGATTTGATTTGCACGGGTATAACTAGAAACGCACGAAATGTTTGTAACTGCATGTGTTTGGTGTTGGAATGAAGCGAAATACAAAATTTGTTATACAAATTAAGGCTAAGGCTGCATCTGCTGCTTAACGTATCACTTAACCATCTAGAGGAGTGCCCAAATAGACCATGGACACTTCAGTGTTACCATAGACAGCAGATACTGTGGGATAAAGCTTCTTATCGGGCAAACCTGAAATAAATCGTGGTAAGTTTTGATTGTCATTAAAGCTAATTCAATTTATTTCTATATAAAATATCTCAGGATTGAATTACAATAGTTTGGACATTTAATACAAATATAACTATTCAACTTTTTGAATAATTTCTTGTTGTTTATTCCACTTACCTCGAAATGCCACGCCGAGAAACTCATAGTTCTTCTCAAATGATAATGTGTTATCATCACAATCGAGTATGACGCGTATGCGTTCCCCCACCTGATATTTTGGGGCATTTGATAGCAGGGGGTAACTGCCTTGCATGTCGCCATTGTGCAGCAGATGGTTCTCAACTAAATTCCAGCCCCAGCTTTGGTCATCAGACCCTAATAAGGCAACGTAACCATGGCACTGGAGGGCAGCATCTTTGGTGGATATACCAATAACAGCTACAGTGCCTAGTGGTCCCTCCCATATCACCTCCCATGCATGACGTCCATGGCGAAAACCAATTTTCGCTCGTGCAGCGTCCGTACTTTGGGCCACAGGATTGCTTAAAGGTAAATTATAGCATTAAGATATTTTCCTCATTTTTGTCAGGGGTAATGGCTCACCGATGCAGGGTGAAGCCGTTGGGCTTAATATACACATTTCTCGAACAGTCGTTGGGACTCCAGGCATGGAAGAACGCCCTCAGTTTTGTCTTATAGGTCGATACGGAGGAAAGTATATCCGATTTCATTGCCTCACGGGGCAATTTGTGCAGGCAATGCCACCGCCATACATCCGAGTTCTCATCGTTGAGGAAATGGTGCCAACTTTTGCACACCTGCGAACAGCGACTCAAGTCGTTCAACTCCAGGTAAGAAAAAATGACTTCCAAAACATTAAAATTGCACAATGCAGCCACCGGATCGACCATTTTTTGAGTGCTCTCACAACGTATTCTGCTCTCTGATCGCGCCTTGTTATATTAAAGGATAATGTCTTATTTGTTTACACTTAGAAACCGTTTTTGTCATTGTTTTATTCATCAACACAACTTTTGCTTAATTTCACAGTTCAGAGTGACCGTTTTTGCAAAACTATCATTGCTTGTTTATAAGGACTATCGATTATTTGCCACCATATGTGGCAACTCTCAGCCATCACCTGTTATAATTTTCCCATTGAAGATGGTTCGTGTTGGATTACAAATTTCCTGTACTTTAGAAAATATTGACAAACTAGAAACTAGCCATCCGGATTATGCTTTTTTTCTAAAACTCACCTGCGGCAATTGCGGCGAACAGTCGAACAAGTGGCACGATGTCACCGAGTCGGAGAGAGTTCAACAGGATTCCCGCAATGCAGTCGGATTTAATTTTTTCATAAAATGTAAGATGTGTGGGCGAGAGAATAGTATTGATATTGTCGAGAAGTCCAATGGTAAGTAAGTGATTAAGTTTTAATTAATTAAAGTGGAATTAAACTGTTCTCTTTTATGCAGCCGCTTACAGCGCAGATGATGCCGGCAAATTTAAGACGATTGTAATCTTCGATTGTCGGGGCGTGGAGCCAGTGGAATTTTCACCACGTAGCGGCTGGAAGGTGCAATCTTCCGAAAATGGCCAAACATTTGAGGATGTCGATTTGTCTGAAGACGATTGGGTTGAATATGATCAGAAAAATAACAATTCTGTGGGAATCTATGAGTTTGCCTCCAAATTCATAAAATTGAAGAAGTAAACAACCAAAATGGAAATTTTAATAGATAGATGCATTTTATACATTGTTAAATTTGTCGAAATAAAATGATATTATTTTCGAATTGGAACTGCGTAAGTATAAATATGTATTTTAGTAAATGATGAATGATTGGCCATATATTTGTAGAGCAATTGCCAACTCCAACGAATTTGACGCAGGTTAAAAAATATTATATGAAACAACACAAACAACTATAAATAAAATATCAAACGTATTCTTTCATTTCCAACAGTTATCAGTTTTGTATTCCGTTTTAAAGTCCTTAGTAATAAAATATATAATATTTTTTTTTGCATAATGTGTTTTTAGTTTAAATGATACATTTTACTTTTCATATAGAAAATTAAGCGTACGCGATTCTAATAAATATTTTGTTTAAATAACATTTAAATTAATGTTAGGCTGAGGCGCTTTAAGACACTATGTATAGATGTAGTAGATTATTTATGCAAAAATAGGGTGTATATATATATATATGTAGTTAAATATATTCGTTATGTCTCTCTCTCCCACATGAACGCACTCAATTGCTCCATACCGCTCATTTGCTGTTACACATATAATAAAATAAAAAAGGAGTTAAAAGTTATAAACACAACGCCACTGGTTAAAATTAGTGCAAAGACCCTAACAAATTATAAATTAATGAATGTGTGAAAGTCAAGAATTGAAATAGATAACTTAAGGATTACGAGGAGTTGATCTCGATTTTGTATAGAAAATAAATTCATTATCTTGATTCTCTGTTTCAGTGGCATTTATCAGCCACAATGGGAAAGCGTACGACACGAATTTCGTTGCCATAATCACAGACAACCGAGTCACAGGCAAGCATCATGATCTTGGGACACAGTTGAAGATTGGCAAAATCTAGTTTAACCTCTCGAGCTGGCTGACCAGTGCGCACATCCCAAACAATAAGCGAACCTAGAAGGAAAAGCTCAATTAAGAGAGAATATCACTATAAGAAGTGGTGGAAAAGCTTACCCATTTTGCTGGTGACCAGCAGTGATGGTGTTAACATCAATAAACTGGAATAGGCGTTCGAGATGTTAAAGGTAGTCAACAGATTACCCTGAAAGCGTTCCCACACACAAATTCTCTCATCAGTGCCCAGAGAAATGACATAACTTGGGGCACATGCCAGATAGCTGACTGCTCCATCATGAGCTTGGATGTTGTACATACAGGCGCCTGTGAATAGATCCCAAACGCAGAGGAGACCATCTTGAGAACCAGAGCCGCCAGTGCCTGGTTGCCAGCGATCTACAAATAGGCAGGTGATCGGTCCACAATGGCCATGCAATGTGTACTCCACATCCGATTTATTAAGACAATATACCTGAGCGGAGAAAGAGTTGAAGTTGCATTAGATAGTTTATTAATTGATGAATTATTAGTTTACCTTTAGGGTGTGATCCTGACTGCCGGTGAAAACCATGTCATTGACCACCTGCATGCAGGTGATTGGTTGTTGATGAGCCAGGCGTACACCCTCTAAAGTGATTTTCATCTCCTCTTTGGTGGTCTTCTGTGACATGTCCTGTTGTTGGCCGCGCGGCAGCATTAACCCAAGACTTCCAGTAGACCCCGTGCGGACATGAGCTATAAACAATGATCACCATTAGAACTATTATAGAAACTATAAAGTTATATACTTACTCCTTCTGTAAGCAGAGGTGAATCCCCAATCGATCTGTTTGCCCTTGTAATAGGTTTCCAGGCGGTAAAAGTCCAAGCGACCATTTAGTCGTGCCACTATCACACGATCGCCATTAAGATGTATATGAGTGATGCCCTGATTACGTTTGGCGTCCTCTTGATAGGCGCATTTGAGCACTCCCGCTGGTGATTCCCAGAGCTCTACACGACCATTGGCACAACCCACAGCAATGAGATTATCAAAGTAATCCAGACACCACACGGGTGAGATGGGCAGCTTACGCATCAGCGTCTGTCCATCCTGACGTGGTTGTGTGGCAATCTGCATTTCGGATCGGGCAATGCTTGTTAATTGTTCACCACTGCGAGCATCCCACACACGTATCTGCCCCTTGAGGCAACAACTGATAATGTATGCCCCATCGGAAACTAAACATTCAATGCGATGCTTATGTCCAGCTATCTGTGTAGGTACACCCTCCAGTATTTGCTCGGTTTTCATGTGTGGAGCCTCTGATTCATGCCAACTGGAACGCCATTCCGCATAGTTGCGGGTGCAGATGCATCGATAGAAGACCACCATGGTATAGCAGAGCACAAAGATACTAATACAGCACAGTAAAATAGCAAAGAAAATCTCCATTGGACTCTTGGGTACCAATGGCATGCCACCAGGCATAACCATGGGTGATTCACGTCGCGCATCATCATCATTAAAGTCCAGAGGATCGAGAGCGGCGGCCAAAGCCTTCCATTGGAAATTCTGCTGAAGCTGCTCTTGAGGATTGCGCAAGAGTGTGGCTAATTCCGGAGCTATAGCATGGGTCAAACGTATGGTGGGCAGCAACGTGACATAATGACCACTAAGTGAAACATTGTATTGCTTCATTATGGTGGACCAATGAAAATTGGAGAGGAAATAGTGCAACTCGAAATTGGGATAACGCAAACGAAGCAATTCCGAGGCAGTTTCATTGATCATTTCATTATCCTGAAGAGATTCCACGGGTGCACTCTTATAGCTGCTTGGCGTACTTGTTGGCTGCCATCCCTGCAGGAAACTTCGTACTGCGCCTCGTCCCGCCTGCAGACGACGCTGTAACTCAATGGTGGCACTCATGGTACCATTACTTTGCATGCTAAACAACTGTTCCAGGCAACCCGAATTATACACTATCGAACAGATCCACACTATCATCCAGACCATGAAAGCACGCTGAAAGAATCGTGTTCGTGCCCAGAAATTCACAATCTTTATGCGTTTTGGTATATGTGGTGCTGCTTGATTCGGCGAATGTCCATTGACCAGGGAACGTTGTTCTCCTCCAATTGATTCGGCAAAGCACAATTTGGGATGCGATTGGGAGCGTTGAAATGTCCCAACGGGTCCAAATGGCGGTAAACTTGGATTGGCTCCAAAGAAACGGAAATCCTGACGATTTCCTGGCGACATACCTCCTTGAGTGCAACTCAACATCATTTTTGGCAAGTGCTTGGCTTCCGTGGTGTATTCCGTACGCTTTATATTCATGGCCAAAATGGTGGAAAAGAGCAGCATTTGGAGCATAAAATCTGAGAGCAGTCCCACAATAGCAAATATGCAAAATTCCTGAATCACTGGCACAAATGTAGCCAATCCAATGGTCAAAATGGTAATCTCAGTCAACAGAGTCTTCGAGATGTGCCATCCCTCTTTGCTGAGTGCCTGAGCCACACGTATTTTCACATCGAATGTCTCATTCATGGACACCACACTTCTAGTTATGACCAGGCTATTCTCTAGTCCCACCAATATTACCAAATAAGGGAATATATCCTTAGATTGCAAAGAATAGGTCAGACCAAAAAAGAAGCACAGACCCAAAGACATGGCCAAACTTCCTCCAGTAGTTAACACGCTGCACAGGGCCAACAGTACGCGGGAGCGAAACACATCGATTTTCCGTACAGAGAAATAAACGTAGACAAATACCAAAATGAAGGCCACTGTCAGTGGAAGAAACTCCCAGATTTTATATTCTCCCGGATAGAAAATGTACGTTATAGTGGATGGTTCATCTGGGGATGCAGTTGCCGTTGCAGCAGGCACCGTTAATGGTGGATAATAACGCAACAATTTCTCTTTGAGTGTCTCCAAATATTCCACATCATTATGCTTCAGCACCAGAGTAAGGGCATATTGTATGATCCGGGATCGAGCACGCAAAGGATAACGCTTAAAACCCGTATCCTGTATGGGCAAACCAAATAGCATTTCCGCTGTCGATACTTTCGATTTTTGCAGATTCTATAATATGTATAAAAAAGATAATAACAACAAAAAATTGATTAGCTTTATTCACGTAGCTTATCTATAAGTGGAGGGGGTCGGTCGTTTCTCTTTAGTTGGGAACGAGGCAATGTAAGGCAGGACCGGATTATGCAGTGTCATGTTTAGAATGGAAAATATTATATAGTTATATGCATAATGAATATTAAATTTAACATTTTGAATCGATTCATTAGAAGTTTTTAGATTTTTTCATGTTCTACTAATAAATAGCTAATCTAACCAGCTAAAAAGTGAATTTGTTGTAAGAGATAAGTCCACCTCTGGAGATAATCCCCAACTAGCAACAAGTAGGCACTTTGATCCCAATGAAATTTACTATGGTCAAATGCTTGTTACTCATTATTGATGACTGGCAAATTTGACTTTGGCCAAAACAAAAAGAATGGGTTTAGAGAAAAGTTGTTTATACGAGGGCAATCATATCAACATATAGTAAGTTTGTTGAGTAGCCCTCCAGATTAGTTTAGTTATCTTTAAACGTAAATTTTCCAAGATATTCTTCTACGTATCGTTTCTCAATATAAAAAGTTTTTAAAATAGAAGACTAAATCCATTTCTTGCTCGTATTCTATAGATTAATGGTTACTTTATCTCTTCTATTTTCTTAATCAGAAGTTCTAATCAGCAAATTTTGGTTTATGGCACAAAAAAAAAAAAAAAAAAAAATAAACAAAATAAAAACAAATCTATTGGAAACCAATATTAGCAATATTTTATAACAATTCTCAGTTAATTGTAGCATTTCCTCAAAATTATAACAGATCCAATCCGTTTAATTTATAAACCTTTTTATCAACAATAATTTTCCTTAGAATCTTTTTTATTTTGCTTATCGGGTAAACAGAATTCTATTTATTTTTCCCAACAATTCTTATAAATAAATAATAAAAAGCGCAGTTTTCTTTATCAAACAACAAAAAAAATTATGCAAGTTGTTTAGAGATTTCCTATTTCATTATCATAACATTGAATCACAAATAATAAATCTTATTTAATAATATTATAAAAGAAATTTTGGGCATTATTCCATTTAGCAATTATTTTCTACTTTATATATAGAAAACTATAAAGCGTTTCTGTCAATTGAGTAAAGTTTTTATGTTTTGTCTGTTAATTGGCACACAAGTTCAAGGCCCTTGAAGACACGATTATTTATAAATAAATGAAATTTTGCCGGCATAAGCTTTTAATTTTGAACAATAAAAGAAAGAGAAACCGAAACTGAAATTTGCACAAATTATCGCTAAAATAAAATCAGATAAGAGTATGACTCAGACTTTATATAGATAGAGTACATACATATGTATGTACACTTTATTTTTATCTATATGCATATAGGTAATTATTACGTACGAGAGATCGACAACTAACTTAAATTATATGCCTCTCATTAGTGCAAAATCAATTTAGGTGAGAGACTCAAACGTGCGGTCATTTAGATAAGTAAATAGTAGGAATAACTAACTAACTAAATATAGTGGAAAGGGGAGGAATACCAAAGGTCTTATTGGGTCTGGTCTGGTCTGGGCCTGCACTACACTGACTTATGTATGTATGTCTAGACTTTTTGCATAATAAGTGTTAAATATTTACACAATTATATTGACCCAACTGAGGAGAGAAAGATAAACTATAGAGAACTATAGAGAAGGTCGTTTATCTAGAGTTCATTGAGTTACAACTAAAAGTCAGATGATATGGTTAAACGATCTTAATGAATAAGTATTAGCTTTACTAAGAAATATAAAAAAAAGGAAGTGACTTTTAACTTTCTTTGCAAGTCATAAGAAACAATTTATTTTAATGAAAGTGAAATTATATAAAATATATTTCCTAATTTACAGAACTATACATAGTTGATATGATTCACTTGAATTTTTGAGAATTTCTTATAGCTAAAGAGTCGTTAGGGTTTACTTTATGTTCCTTAACCAAAATAGGAAGAATGAAAAGTGTTCATTTTAGGTGATTATTTGTTGAACTTACATGATATTGAAATATTGTATTTAATATATTTGTATCTCGGGTAAAATTTTGTGAATTCTGTGCCCAAAGATTTGCCGGTGATAGCAATAGGCAGCCATATTCGGGAAATATTTGATCCAGTTGCCCTTGGGCACCACGTTTAACACTCTCCACATGCAGGCAACTATGCTCCAGTGTGCGTTGGCTATGTAATAATAGGAAGGGAAAAGATATTTAACTAAGTGACAGCCACTATATATATATATATACCATTATACATATGTATATGCATGTAAGTACTTTCAATTGAATTAAATTTGAGACAGAGTCGAGGGCAAAATTTCTCCTCTGGGATGGTCATTGTTCGAGAGAACAATAAGAAATTTAACAAAGTGAACTTTATAAACCATGGAAACTATATTTCAATTATTTTAAAATAGAATTCAGACTTTATATATAACTATAGTATGTATAAGTCTACATTTGAAGATTTTCTAAATCTTTTTAAAAATTATAATGTAGCTTAGAATTTCTTTGAAAGAATAGACCACCCTAGGGCACATACTGAATACTGTATATATAGATACACATCATGTACAGTTAACTGGAGGTCACTTACTTTTCGCCACTCTGATGATTGCGCACAATTTCAAGCAATTTAAAGACTTCATAGAGAGGAGCACGAAACGCATCCATTAACTGCATCTCATCCGACCAGGGCAAGACACTAGCTCTCAGCGTGATTTGTTGGACATAGAAATAGGCTGGACTACTCTGGGACCAGGGTAATAGAGGCGGCAATCCACGATCAGTTGATGAACTATTACTGGGCGAAGGGTGCACAACGCCTGGAGGCAATGAAGTTGATGTTGCCGTTGGTGTTGTTGCCGATGTTGTCCCCTGTGGTCCGCCACTTTGATTATGATGAGTTGTTGTTGTTGATGATGATGATGATGATGCTGATCCCCCTTCATAGGGCAAAACTATTTTGGTAGGTATAGTTCCCGGCAATGGTATATTCATCAATGGATAACTAGAAAACAGAATAAAGTTGAGAGAAAGAAAGAGAGAGGTTAATTAGAAATGTTCTCGGCAATTAATTGCTATTTCTCGATTTGCTATTTTTAATACGCGCGCACGTTTTCTGATACCCTTACAAAAAGAAGTATATCTACGGCAATATGGGGTATATACTCGTATGCCTATATTTTTAATTAGCACGATAAGAAAACGATCGTTTGAAAATTGAGTTCCAGGTCAATTAGACATATCCTTAACTCTCCGAGGCTCCAGTTTAATCTACAAACATTTTAAATTCGTATTTTTAGCTTAGACTAAAAAGATGGAGAACTGGCAAGAGTATATAGACTTCGGCATGTTTAAAATTACCCCAATTTACTAGATTTCTTTTCATTTCTCGCCTCGATTTTGTCATCTAGCAGCGCGTGTCCCTCTTTCAGAAAACCAAAACACATTTCCAATTATTACCTAGCACAACGTGTATCATACATATAATCGTACATATATATACTAATTTGATACTGATTTATCAGCATATTTTGGTTATTAATGCAATTTTTGTTGCTACATTTGTTTTAGTTTTACTTATATTCAAGGTTAGGCAGGCCACGACAAATATTTTAGACAAACCCAACTGATAAGACGCCAGCCGGTCCCAGGCTATAAGGTATCGCTCCTAGGCATTGAATTGTCTGATAAGGGCACATAAGGAGAGAGAAGGTTGCCGATCTTGCCCAGGTGGAGTGGCTATCAACAAGTTGCCAACTGAATAGGTTTGGCCACGCGTATGAATAATTAATGCTTTAACGATGTTCTGTTGTAGATTTAATGTGCAACGATCCCGTGAACTATATGTACATATACCCCAATAAGCTTTTAGACTAAGTAATACCTTTTCCTGCATATACAATATTATATATACATATATCTAATAGATTTGGTATACTATGTCAAACATATTTCTTATCTATGTGGGAGTTCCCTCTAAACTATTATCTCAACTGCTTAGAAATTTATTTATTTTGAGTTAATTTTTCTCTTCTTCTTTCCCGAATAAAAAATCAAAGAGAAAATATGTATAGAAATTTAAATGGAAAAGTTAAACTGATAAATCAAGGGAAAAAACATATGTTCGACATGTTTAATTATGAAACCAAACTTTTTCAATTATTTATAAAGACATGGAATATTTTGTTCGTTGCTTGACTTTAGACATATAGTCTAGACATTATTCATACATGATAGAATCGGAAATGAAAAACAAAACAATAAAATCAAATCAAATATTAGTGAACTAAATACAAATTGACCAATCATTGTTTTACTTTTTGTTATCTCCTTTAAATTCTGATGGAATCTTAACTATACCGAAGTAGGATTGCAATCTAGCAAATATTTTTTTTTTTTCGTTATTATCCCTTGTCACATTTATTCTTATATTGTTTAATAATTGAATAAGAAGATCCCTCTATATAAAAAATCTTTGATAAACATAATTGTAGAAGCTTTTCAACTAATCAAAATTATATAATTTTCGGGCTCTTAGTATCATCGGTCAAATGAAAAGGTGAATGTGTCTACTGTAAGAAAACAGTTTCGTATTTTTGCATATACTATATATATTTAAAGCTATGTATATCTGTTGCATTAAACGACATTTGATTTTCATTTTTGTAGTTGCTTATCAACTGGCAAATCCATTTTATATATGACACATATAGAAATTGTTTATATATGTACTTCGATTGACGCATATTCAAACACTGAAAAACGGTGCGGAAGGGCGTCAGGCAAGGGGCGATGGTTCAACATATTCTTGGCTAATCAATAATATTATCTAACGGAGCAAATGTAAGCAAATTTATAATCATTTTATATATTACAGGTCTCTCAATAACTTGAATTTGTCAGATTTGTTGTAATTATAGATCACGGAAATGTATTTGAGGTGCTAATTTCAATACTCTTTATCCGGCAACAAAAAAAAAGCAAGGCATATTAGTTAAAGCGAAGCGATCAGTCATCTATATAGTTTAGTTCGAAATAAATTCATATTTCGCATTGACAATATTGAATAACGTTATCTAATAAGACTGTGGGAAACACAACAATCTATGACGCAATATATTTAAGTGTTTTGCAAATAGTCGGTACTAGGCTTTATAAAGTAGGAGAGTCTCACTATATATGGTCGAACTTCCCTAACTAAAAGTACCATTATCCCGCTAAAATGAAAGTTCGAATAATGGTGACTTTGAGTTAGACAAGTGTCGTTCTATGCAGATTTCGGACTACTGCCGTTAATTTCTGTTCGATTTAGAGAGAAGTGTTAGGGAAGTTCGACTGTATACACTATATGTATGTATATATTGAAACAAGTCTTTCATATGAGCATTCTAATAACGATTTGCATGTGGAAAACAAACTTTAAAATTGTATTTTGTCGGGAAATTGAGAGATTGTCCGCTTAAGCAAGGTTTCCGCCCAAAAGAGGTGTTCATTTTGGAAGCTTTTACTGTACAACTATGTATATATGTTTGCACATATGAGTATGAATTATTATAAATTTCGTTTCGTTTAACATGAAACGTTCAACAGCATGGCAAGCTCTATGGAAACCTATCAAGAATGTTTATCGTTTAGTCACGCTTAGTTGATCAGGAAAGGGATAAATATATTGAGTCATGCCACATTTAGGGGGTAGTTTATTTAAAAAAAAAAAAACACCCACAAGTAAACAAGAAAAAGAGCTTTTTATGCCTATTATGTCTATGTGTGTGTGTATTTATGTTGAGGCACTGTAAATGGGGACTAAATGAAAGATCTCTCCCCATAGGGTTGCAAAAATCTTTAAATAAGCACTTTTTATTACTGATCAGCATTTCTTAAAAGTTCGATATGGGTGGAATTGATTGTATTGGCAGTTTTCTGATTCGTTTGATTCCACTAAACGGTTTCCCCCCTCTCAAATGTCACTTTCATTAAGTGAGAAGTTTTTTTTTTCTTTAGATTCCCCAATCTACAATTCACATCTTATATTTCCTGCTAGAATCCCATTAAAAATTCCGCCCCTGTATCTTATTCCGAGAAACATTAGCGAAATTTAACTTACCACGATAGCAAAATTGCCATGAGGGCAATACTGGTGGCACATGTGGGATAGCTGGAGAGGAATAGGCCATGCTTGTAGTAGAAATGCGATACAGAAGCCGGTAAGCCAGATGATGAAGTAGTAGAAGAATTTGTTGTTGGTAATGATGACGATGTTGTGGAGGCTGCTGATGAGGCGATTTTTGTTGCTTTGCCGGTGCCATTCGATGTTGTTGTTGTTGTCGTTTGGGGTAAAGTTGTGGCCGCTGCGGCTGCTGCTGCCCGAACAGAGCCATCTGTTGCGGCAGCCATATTGTTGTTGTTGTTCTTGTTGATGTCAAAGAATTTACACTAAAATTAACAAACACACACACACACACACACAGAGGGACAAATAACAAACACACACGCGCACACTCTAGGCACAGTGATAGAAAATAACTTTGAACTTTGTTCAAATAAAAACTATAAAATTTATTTCAGCTTTTAGTTTTGTTTTTGTCTTTTGTAATGTTACTTTTTATTGCTAGTTTTGGTTTTATTTTTTATTTATAATTTTGTTCTAAAGTAAATTACGCAATTCTGCATATTATTTGTTTTTATAAATAGCGTTGTTGTTTTTGTTGTTGTTGTTGCTCTTGCTCCACTATATCGATACATTTTGGGGCTGTTGTTGTTCCTTCAGTTGCTGTTGCTGTTGTTGCTGCTGCTGCTTCAGACGTAGTTTGCCATTCTATTTGATTTACTATTGATTTTTCTTTTTCTTGCGCTTCATTCGCACCTTGCTCTTGTAGTTGTTGTTGCTGTGGGCTTTTGTTTTTGTTGCAATTAATTGACGTTTTCGCGCATCTTCTTCCTCACAGCAGACACACAACACACACACGTACACTTTTCACCTACTCACACATTCTCAAGTTCTTAGCTTACTGTGGCGGTGACGTCGCTGTCGCCGTCGCTGCCGCCGCCTTCGTTAACTTTAGCCTGTCTCTTCTTTTTCAGTCAATTAAATATTCTTATTGTTATCAAATTATCAAATGGAATGGCTTTTATTCCCTGTATTTTATTTATAAATTGTATTATCAATTGGTTTGCAGCACTTTTTTCTCTTTCTCTCTCGTTCTTTAGCTTCTTTGCCGCAACTTTGCCTTCCTCTTCCACTTTTAGAATTTTTGCGGCGCATAAAAAAAGCACTGCAATTCTTCCTTTTGTACAAAAGCTTTAATTTTATTTGTCCCGTTCAAGTTTGATGTTCACCTTTGCCAAATCAATTAGTTATCCTTTGGCCACAAATTAAGCTATTTTTTCAACACGTTTTTTAACTAAACAATAAAAAATACCGCCGCCCGTAACAACAGAAAAATGTAAACTGACCGCTGTTGTAAAAAACCCATTCACTGGCTCTGTTGCAGAGGCAACCATAGAACGCTCGACAGAAGCACACCCTGTAAATGGAAATAAGAGATAAGGGAACGTTGAATTTGCTCTAAATGTAGTTGTATTGATTACAGTTTTAACAAACTATTTGTAATAGTTATAGTTTATTACTTTTAATGTTGAATACGCTATATATTCTAATAAGATTTTTCTATAATCTGCAATCTTAGATCGCAATCTATATACCCTTTCAATAATGGGTGAACACCGTACATATGTTCGCCATAAAGAGATGTCCGTAAAGTTAGCGACGGTCTGTTAATACCGAGTTAGCGACGGTCGCTGTTAACCCACTGTTAACTTTTTTTTAATTTTTAAAATTCAATTATTTTGTTAATAACAAACTTATTTGAACCAAATAAAGGTTAAATTCATTAATAATACCATTATCTATTAATATTATTAGCTTTTGGGCGGTTTTAAACATTGGAAGTATGAAAATTTGGATGATGAAAAAATGAGGTCCCCACATTTTGGAGCATAGCTCCACTCACAGCTCGTGGCTCGGTATGCACGGTAGTTCAGATTATCCCTCAGATATTCATTAATATCTCCACAAAGTTTGATCACAATCTTCAGACCAGTTTTTGAGAAAATTCCATTTAAGTGGACCAACCTATGATTTTCTCCCATACAAAAAAGGCAAAATAAATCAAGTTCATGTTGCTGGCCAAATAACGAGACTCACAGCTCGTGGCTCGCAATGCACTGTAGTTCAGTTTATGCTCCATATATTTCTAAATATCTCCACAAAATTTGACCAAAATCGTCAGACCAGTTTTTGAGATATATCAAAAAATGTAAGCATGTCTTGGGTATGAAAATAATTACATATATGTGAGGGTACAAATTGGCGCCCCAGCAGTGTTCAAAAGCAGTTGGCGATGGAGTGACATTTATTGGTCACACTGCTTGCGAAATAAAAAATCGTCGTTATCTCTCACAGCTCGTGGCTCTACATGCACGGTATGCCAAATTGTTGGAAATAACTCAATATATAATCTCTGAAAATTTCATGCAATTCGTTAGACCAGTTTTTGAGAAATTTGAATTTTTCTTTTTTTGAGCAAAATTCTTAAATGTTGGAAACCCACAAACAAATGTGTGACATGCAAAGGTCACACTTTTTCTGTGCAAATTTTTTAAATGCTGTTCTTTTAATGGGACATTGTCTGTGGGGGCTAATGATGACCTACAAATAAAAATAGTTCCTTCTTATTTTCTTCGAATATTCCTCCCAAAGGTGTTGATAAAACTCGATTGAAATACATATAGGATCAAATTTAACCTCGCGCTCAATACAGCCTTAAGGATAATGAATCTGGTATCAAACGAAAGGAAAAAAATCACAGAGCAACACCTCGGGTGCGCCTTGACGATTTATTGCTTAGTTTTTGCACAATTAACAAAACAAAAATGACTTTTTAATCGAAAAAAAATCGATAAAAAGCTAAATGTAGCAATTTCTCGCTGAAAACAGTGTTGTCAAAATCAGAATTAGTGTTGGAAATGACGAGATTATAGCGCTGCCACATAGCACGAATGAAAAACAGCTGACTGAAGTTCGTTAAAAATTTCAAATACATTGCCAAAAAGTCGGACTAAAAAATACGTTAAGCTTCAAATTAAAGTTACTACAGTCTTGTGTTTTTCTCATGTGGAAAAGATATACGGATGTACACATGCCCACAGATGGACACAAAAACAGATCGGAACAAATTTAATGTTACATGGCTACTTTAATTTTAATAAACTGGAAACAATTTTTTATGAATACTTTAAGAGGCTTACTTAACATCCATAGCATGAAAGCAACGATATTAGGTGTTGTTTTGTTACCTCTTAAAATTGACATCGCAGAGATAGAAATTGTTTAATGCATTCTTAATGGTTTGGGGAGCAAATGTAAATATTTAAAAAACATGGATAAGCATTCCATGAGTTTTTAAATCAAGTCAATGCTAAGTAAATTTCAAAATGAATTCTTGCTGGAGTCATGGATACTGTTATTGAATTTTATAATTTTATTATTTATAAAAATGTTCGCCTGTAGAACATAAATTAGTGACATAGGGCTGTCGCAACCTACACTTGAAATTGGCTGGACTTCGGAGAGATCATGCAAATGGAGCCAAAGACACAGCGATGCTCACCCGTTGATTTCAGAGTAGTGAATAGACAAGAGTGGCTCGAATACTGATTTTATTAAGAAAAAGGTCGAGTTTATATTCACGATTCTAGGATCTAGGGGGTCACATAGATGTACATTTGGGGGTCTTATTCATAGTGTAAATGTGATTGTGTGTGTGAACATAATGTGGGAGACAGTTTTGTGTAGTATGAAAATATAGTGTTAATACAGTGTATATGAAAATATGTAAGGTTAAATTGTATTCTAAGCAAAGTCTGCATTGGTCTTTACTGTGAGAAATTCATAGTTTGTGTTTAAAGCATTCATTTACACCAACAGATACTTTAGGAAGATAAATGTCGAACTTGAACTTGGTGAAATACATAAAATTTTTTTTCTAATTTTTTCTTTCCACATAAAAATATGCGTTAGGTTTCAGCTTTGTACAGCGGTTCATTTTGCTTAACTTGGTGGCAAACGTTTGTAACTTTTGAATTAAGCCAGTTTAATAAATGTTTATTGTTATGAGTTTTGATGTAGTAAAAATTTTCAGTTTTACATAATTCAAAGAAAAATAAAAACAATACACAAAAAAAATTACATTTTTTTTAAATTTTAGCTTTGTAATAATTTTAATAAATTTCTTGGTGAAAAGTGAGGAAAAAAATTGTTCATTGCAGCTTTACATTGCTTTTGAGGGAAGTAGATCCTTAATTTAACTAGCGGGTGCAATGTAATATATACAAGAAAATTCGATCACATTTTTATGATAATGATAGTTTTGTATTCAAATTTCAATATGAAATACTTTGTAAAAAAAAAAATTTTTTTGCCTTCAGTTGCTCTTCCCCAATAGATGACACCAATCAATTTAATTATAAAATCGTAATAATAGTTTTAGTATATTTTCTTGGACACCTGCAGAACAAGTTATTAAAGTTACCTCTGGCCAAATTTTTTTGCAAGGATGCAAGTGTATAGGTTATTAAAAACAAAAAAACTAATTTTTTTTAATTTTGTTAACTTTTAAAAATAAACCAAAATTCATAGATATGTAACTGTTAAATGTAAAGCCATAGTTTAATTTCTTTTCATTTTATTATACCCCATGCAAGGAATTTCATTTACGGCAACAACATTTTGAAAATAAGCCACTGTGTGTTTAATATTGTAAGGTAAATATTATAAATGGGAAAGTTTTTTGAATAGGGGCATGAATTTAAGGAATAATTAAAGAACACTAGAGGTATAAAGAAAAAGTTGTCGTTTTTTGTACTACTTTATTATGTCGTATCCCCAGTAAAGGAGCAACAATGCACGGTTATTTGTACTTTTTTGGTTTGGGTTCTTGGGTCAAGCAAGTTCAAAATGTATTTTTTGAACATTTTTACTAAACTTTTTAAATGAATTATTGCTCTTAATAAAAAGCAGTACGCATAGACATCTTAATATCTCGGTATATATTTAAAAAGAACTAAAAAAAAAGTAAAAGAAGTAATGCGATTGCTAATTACGTTAAATTTCCCTGTTTTCTTTAGCCTTTACTTCGATGTAGCGCGCGACATTAAAAAAGCTCGTTTATTATTGGTTAATTACCAAATTTTAATTGCAAACAGACTTTATTGTTGCAAATTAATAATAATTTCAAAGGAAAATATTTTGCATTTTGCCCTTGGCATACTAAATTAAAAATTTAAACAAATGACCAAAAGGTATTTATTATTTTTGATGAAAAATATATAAATCATTTTTAGCTTTTATTTAAAAAAAAAAAGTAAAAATCATTACTTGACTTTTTTTTTTTTTTTTAAAATAAAAATCATGAATGATTTATGTTTTTTTTGGGAAAAATAAGAATTAAAAATAACTTATATTTTTTTTATTACGAATAACAGTTATGGCATGAGGGAAACAAATTTTTTTTTCCTTTTTTTTGGTTATTTGTTCTTTATTTAAGATCTATTATTAAACTAGAAAACCCGGCAAACGTTGTTATGCCATATATGTAAATAATTTTCTAGTAATAATAATTCTAGCTGACCCGGCGAACTTTGTTCCGCCTTAATAATGACGATAAATAAGCAGATTGTGTTTTTTTTTTGGAAAAAATACAAAAAAAAATTAAATAACTACATTAATCATTCATTATTATTTCTGTATTTAGTACATAGGTTGCTCATCACTTAAGTACCTTGTGATACACGACATTTTTTGTTTTTTTATCAGGCGCAAAAACAAACAACGCAGATGGTCTTCCGACCCGTGAACATGCCACGTATAATTGACCATGGGAAAAACATGAATGTTCTAGATTTAAACCACAAACTTTTAAGGATTGGCCTTGTGATTTGTTGATGGTCATGGCAAATGCAAGACGTATCGGAAATTGAAGTCTTTTAAATTCAAACGGCATATCGGTTGGGATCATCGGGATCCTCGGAATGAGAACTTCCTCACCTTTGAATTTTCCTATCATTATCGTAGCGTAAATTACATTGTTCATCAATTTATTAATCACCAAACGCGTATTGTTGCACAGTTTTGGTTGGTTTGTGTTTCGAAGCATGATAACTACGGAGCCAACCTTTAGGCGCAAATTGTGCGGTGGTAAGCCAGGCACGTCCAAAGAGTTTAAAAATTCAATTGGATAGTTGGTGGCTTCATCTTCATTTGTGACGCAGTCAATAGATTTGTATGAATGCATTGTTCCAATGATCTTATTTTGAATTATGTAGTTCAGGTCATCTACATCTTTATTCTTAGCCGCTAAAATTGCTCGCTCACTCAACCATTCATTATTTTTGTAGTTAGAAATAATATTTGGAAATACATTGTTGATAAGTTCGTCTTTTGATGAGACAAAATTACAGAAATTATTTGGAAATGATATTGATCCGCTCGATTCATCGACAGGTACTTGACCATTACCGATAGTCAGCAATTGCTCCGAGAAATTTTCAGCAGATATATCATTAAGCAATGTAACTCTCATGTTTGTTGTCAGCTGCAGTTTCTTCACATAGCGCCATAGATTTGACGATTTGAAGCAAGCGTTTATTTCATCGGCAGCCGTAGATCTTGGAATTACTGGCAGTATTTGGCGGAAATCGCCAGACAGTAAAATCATTGCTCCTCCAAAACATCTCGAGTCATTGCGTAAATCTTTTAATGTTCGGTTAAGTGCTTCTAATGCACGTTTATGCGCCATTGTGCATTCGTCCCAGATGATGATTTTCGATGCCGCTAAAACTTTGGCCATTGCTGAGTGTTTTGCAATATTACACGTTGGTTCTTCAATATTTTGAAGATTTAACGGCAATTTGAATGCTGAATGAGCCGTACGGCATCCTTCTAACAATGTGGCTGCTATTCCAGAAGAAGCAACTGCAACCGCTATGTTGGATCTCGCCCGAACAGTTGCTAAAACTAATGACATAAGGAATGTCTTGCCAGTTCCACCAGGGGCATCTAGGAAATATAAACCACCATTTTCATCAGCGATTGCCTTCATTAAAGTATCATAAACTTCCTTTTGTTGGTAATTCAACAGGGGTACATTCCTTTGAACTGCTAATTCTAATTCCTGGTGATCATATTCACGTTCCCGTTCCAATTCTCGATTAAATGCGTCATTCATTTCACGATTTGGCGCTGGCATTCCTAACCTGATTAATAAATTACCGCACATGAGGTAACACATATCTTCGATCAAGAGTAAAGCACGATTATGTATCTCCTCATTCATCTCAATATCGTGATTTCTGGAACTGACACGACTTTGATGTAAAATATCTTCTGACATACTATCCTTGTATTTGTGCCACAGGTTACATGGGTTTGATGGAAAACATGTCGAAATTATTATTAGTTTGAGTTCATCGATGACATATGTATATATGACATATGACATATGTAATCCGGCAAACTTTGTTCCAAAATATTTCACTTATTTCTTAATGTCAAGATACACGGGAACGCTGTCGAACGGGATAAAAAGTATCCTATGTCCTTTTCCTGGCTCTAAGCTACCTCCCTACCAATTTTCAGCCAAATCTGTTCTGCCGTTCTTGAGTTATAAGTGGTGTAACTAACACGACTTTCTTTTATATATATAGATTTGATCAAACATTAACATATGGGAAAAAATACTAAATGTGATGATACAAGGGAAAAAATGAAAATCAAAAAGAAAAGTTATTCGGGAGAAATATTTTAAAAATGAAAAAAAAAAAACAATTATTTTTGGATTAAATGTATATAAATCATTGTTTAACAATTACAATTTTTTTTTTTTTTTTTAAATTTATTTTATATTTGTAATCTGTCGTTAGACAATGAACAAATTGTTTGAGAATTTAGATTAACAGAAATAATATTGGAGCCAGGTGCTTACGACTGACGCCAACTTTAGTTGATTCCAGAAGCTCTACCAGTCATCTTGTTGTCTAAATGGGAGATCAAGAGGGTGGTTTCTCTTGAGTCTCCTGATGTGTTGACTATTATCTAGGAGATTAAGTGCCAGATAGTTTTCATGGTTTTCAAGTCTCTCGCAGTAACGTTCGCTCAGTCTTTGGATCTCTGACTTAATAGAGGGCATCTCCAGGTCTCTGTGTATGATAGAGTTTCTGACAAACCAAGGAGCATTCACAAACCTACGAAGTAATTTGTTTTGGAATCTTTGGAGGATCTGGATGTTGGAGTTGGATGCTGTGCCCCACAAATGAATTCCGTACGTCCAAATTGGCTTCAGGATCGTCTTGTAAAGTAGAAGCTTGTTGTTCAGGCTGAGTTGTGACCTAGTACCAAGTAGCCAATTCATCTTATACATTTTTAAATTAAGCTGCGTTTTTTTGCTCTTAATGTGGGCTTTCCAATTGAGTCGTCTGTCTAGTGTGATACCGAGATATTTCACAGTCTGAACTGTTGGCAGAGGTGTGCCATATAAACAAACAGAGGGGCAATTTTGTCGGCGTGTTGAGAATGTGATATGTGCTGACTTTTCTGGGTTAACAGCAATGTTCCATCTTGTAAGCCAGGGCTCAAGAATATTTAATTGTTCTTGAATAATCTCAGATGCTTCAGTTGGGTCTGTGGACGTGGCTATAAAAGCTGTGTCATCGGCATAGGTAGCTGCAAGGAGCTGATTGTTTTCAATAATTGGTAAATCAGCTGTATACAGTATGTAGAGGATGGGGCCAAGTACACTACCTTGCGGAATTCCCGCATTAATGCTTCCTATTCTCGATTCGTCATATTCACACCTTACGTAGAATCTTCTGTTGCTTAGGTATGACTTAAAGAACAGATAATATGGTGCTGGAAGTAGGACTTTCAGTTTGTATAGCAAGCCAGGGTGCCAGACGCGATCGAAAGCCTGTTTAACATCAAGAAAGACTGAAGAGCTGTATTTTTTTCCTTCGAATGTATTTATAATTTCTTGAACGATTCGGTGACATTGCTCGGGAGTGCCATGGTGCGCTCTAAATCCAAATTGGTGAGCAGGTAACACGCAGTTATCCTCCAGCACCAGCAACATTCTGCCCAAAAGTATTTTTTCAAATACTTTGGAGAGTATAGCTAGTAGACTGATTGGACGGTAAGAATTCGGGAGATGGTCAGGTTTGCCAGGCTTCAGTATCATTAGAATCTCCGCGCACTTCCATTGGGATGGAAAGTGGTAGAGCCGAATGATGCTGTTAAATATGGTCTTTATATATGCATATGCACTTAGTGGGAGGGCCTTGAGAGTTGTTGCATCGATTCCATCGTATCCAGGGCTTTTCGTTGCTTTAAGATTTTTGACTTCGCTCTGGATTTCCTCAAGGGATATTGGCCGAATTGGTAGGTGCATTTGGCAAGGTATGTCAAGGAATGCCTTGGTCGAAGCATTATCTGCTGCACTACAAGTGTTAAATGAAGTGAAAGTGTTCTCCAAGTGTTGAGCAAACTCCTCAGCTTTTTCTTCATTGGACCGGCACCAGCTGCCTCTGCTGCTTTGAAGAGGAGGCAATCTTTTCGCAGGTCTCTTACAATTGATTTTTTTTTTTGAGTTTCATTTATAACTGTTACGGATCCTGCTTAAAAGAATAAAACAAGTAATGTAAAATTGAAATCCTGCCTAACTAGGCAGGAATCATGAATATAGTTATGTTTCAGCCGATGCATTTAGCTAGGCATTTAACGATCAACGCAGGCTTGGAATATATGTAAATAGATTTAACAAGAACACATCCAGGTATCCGGAATTAATGCTTGCATTTAGAATTAAATTTCCACCACCAAATATGTGAACTTTAGAATCTAAGACCTTTACTAAGAAATACTTCAGATTGTGAATTCAACAAATGAAAATTCATCAGAAGCCCTATTCAGGTACAAAAACATAATAAGTATAATGGAAAAAAGTGTCGCAAGTGTAGCGTGCGACAGAGATTAAAAATAAATTTAAAAAATCAAGTTAACCTTTTGGAATCAAATGAAAAACATTATTAACCCTCTCTAGGCACTTATTATATTTTGAATTTTAAAAAAATATCGAAGAGCTTTTATTATCATTTAAAATTTTTTGATTGTTAAGAATACTCGACAAAAGGATTGTAAAAAATTTTATAGCTCTCTGAAGCTTTTAACTGTACTTTTTATTAACATATGTATGAGACATGTGTTACTTTGAGCCAAAAATTTCATCTGCGACATATTGTCTTTTGCTGTGCTTATAAAAGTAAATATACAAAACCAGTTGAACCCATAATTTTTTTCGTGAAACGTTAGTTAATTTACTATTAGGCACTTATTCACATTTTCTCACCTAACAGGTGAACGAAAAATTCTAAACATTTTTCAATACATATTTGAGTTCAGGAATAAGAAAAAAAAAGAGTAAGAAAAAATTATTGGAATAAATTTCTTCTGTTAATTTGGAAAATAGTCTTAGAGGGTTAACATATAAAAATGCTTTACACTTTGTTTTGTTTTCTCGCATTAAAATTATCCTGCAGGTACTGCGATAATCAGTGTTTGAACAGTTCACTTTAATGTCGACTTCACTTTTTTGTAGCGTGGGAATGCTTTGATTTTTTGAATTATCTTAAAAACGAATTTCGTACCAATTATAGTGATGATCAAGGGCTTCCTTCTTTTCCAAAATATAACAGTGATCGTTAACATATATTTTTCTTTACTTTAAAACGTTCGAATGCAGCATTCGACATTAGAGAAAAGGCCGTTTGCAGGCAACTATAATACTTTGCTGATACAATTTTTCGGTTTTCACTAACCAAACTGCAGGACATCAATTGCTTATTTTTCAAAAGTACATTCTTTTTGAATAAACATTAGTTGTAATACACTTTTCCTATCTTTCATCTTTGCTTTGCTTGCAAGAGCACTAAACTTTTTGATCGGCTTGAAATTATGCAAATAAATTTTAAAATTCGAAAGTTATTTAAAAAATATCCAAAGAAGTTTGCTTGCAATTTTCCAATAATAAACAAAATAAAAATTAATATTATTAAGTTTATTAAGAATATGTTTCCTTTGGAATCTTGGCATCCTGAGTTCTTGAGTATTCAACGCCTTCCTTCGATATATCCGTTTGAGTCCTATTAGTAAAAAAATTGCAGTATTAAAGGACGTTTTACCTTGTCACAACCAGCTGTAATACATACATATATCATACTTAGATTTATTTTTCAAAACATAATGTTTGTAAAAATAACATTTATTTCCCTGGCCATAATTTTCGAAACTATACGACATAGTCACAAACTCACCTCAACTGGGTTGTACCGCAACTTTACTACGTCGAAAACATATACATTTCCTTGCTATTTAGAGAGCAAAAAGTTAACATAAAAACTTATCATCATATATTCAAATCGGCGTATATTTGAATATATGATGATAAGACTGCAACACAATTACAAATCAATTAAAGAAACAAAACATCTTTTCTTCAGTTGTATTTTGCGTGTTTTCCAGCTGATCGTCACGTTTACGCTTTATGTTAATTTGCATAGTATAAGTATGTTAAGTAGCACTTTGAAAGTTGTGAAAATTTTATGTTGTATAACACTGCCTTGCAACATAATGCTAGCCTTAAAGCACTCATGTGGCACGTGTCACTTGGATTTTCATCATGGAGTGTAAAGCATGTGTTTTCAGCTTATGCGGATTTCTAAAACTGAACGAAGTAGAAATTTACGATTTCCTCTTCAGGCATGGGGCGTTAAAAAAAGAGATGGATTGCCCCAACTGCAACAAGCCTGTAAATCTGAATAAAGATTACAATTTCCGTTGTCAGCGTCAACGGCGAATAATGAAAAATAGGCGTCAAATTATAGAAAGATGTTCATTTTTCCAAAGTGTCAGGAAGGACACGTTCTTTGACAATGCCAAATTGTCTATGGAACACATTTGCCACTTTGTGGCATTGATGGTGACAGGGAGTCTAAGTCAAAATTTTGCGGAAAATGAATTTGGGATGTCCAGCAGATCAGTGGTTGACTGGAGAAATTTTGTTAGGGAGGTATACGTCCACCTAGTGGACCAAGAACTAAACGAACCACTGGGGGGTGATGGCCGAATCGTCGAAATCGATGAGGCCAAATTTGGGAAGCGGAAGTATAATCGCGGAAGAGCGATTGAGGGCCAGTGGTTGTTTGGTGGGATCGAGAGGGGGACGAAGCGATGCTTCATAGTCGCCGTCCCCGATCGCACCGCAACCACACTGCTTGAGGTGATTAAAAAATATATAAAACTGAATTCGACCATAATATCGGATTGTTGGAAGGCCTATAATTGCCTTTCAAATGAGGGGTTTGTGCATCAAAGCGTAAATCACTCGAAAAATTTCGTCGATTTACAAACAAGGGCACATACCCAAAACATTGAAAGAATGTGGCGAGACGTACGGTCGTCCATACCGAAATACGGACGGCGTCTCGCCCATTTCACTGGGTATATAGCGGAGTACCATTTTGGAAAGAAATTTCCGAATCATAAGGATCGGTTACACCATATATTCACAGCTATAGGCCAATTAAACAAGAGTGGCCTCGGTTTCAACCATTCCTTCTCGGTTGAGGAAGAGGAATTGGAAAATAATTCCTCTTCCTCCACCGAGGAGGAAGACAATGTTGAATAGCTGTGAATATATGGTGTAACCGGTACTCCGCTGTATACCCTCGTATTGGGTATGTGCTTTTGAGATCGACGAATTACGCTTTGATGCACACCCATCAGCAGTCCAACAATCCGATATTATGGTCTTCATCACCTCAAGCAGATGGCCCTCGCTTCCGCTTCCCGATTCACCCCCCAGTGAAAACGTATACCTCCCTAACAAAATTCTCCCAGTGCACAACCATTATGCTGGACATCCCAAAATTTTGACTTAACTACCTGTCACCATCGATTCCACAAAGTGGCAAATCTTCCTGACACTTTGGAAAAATGAACATCTTTCAAAAACATCACACCTGTTTATAATGACGCTGACAACGGAAATTAATATCTTGGTTGGCTTTTTGCAGTTGGGGCAATCCATCTCTTTTTTTTAACGCCCCATGCCTGAAGAGGAAATCGTAAATTTCCTCTTCTATATGTATTATAACATATTTTAAGTATATATATATAATCCTTAGAATAAGTACTAGTATACATATTTTAAGTATATATATATAATCCTTAGAATAAGTACTAGTATACATATTTTAAGTATATATATATAATCCTTAGAATAAGTACTAGTATACATATTTTATTTTCGTTTTCAACACTGATTTTTTGGGCATTAGAGGTGGACATTGAATGCCTTAATTTCGTTATAATTCAAGGCTCCACAATAGGGGTTACAGCACAATGGCAACATTAGCCGTTATTTATTTTAAAAATAAGCCATGCCAACTTAGAGTTGCATTTTGACGGTTTCTTTTTCAAAGTCCCCGTCAAGGTGGTCCATTACTATTCCTTCCTTCCGGAGTGACAGATCCTTGTTGTTGGGCAAGATTATAAAAATTTGTGGCACTTTTATGTAAAAAGCGGCTTAAATTCATGCAACTACAACAAATTTTAGATATGCATTCACTGCACACTTAACATTACCTCATCATAATCCATAATAAGTTTTTTTTCTTCGACTTTTTTCCGCCTGCAAAGAACGAAATGAGCGTTGAATGGTACCCAGGAAGACCAGCTTCTGGGATTTCTGCAATTGTAGACAGAATTTATAAGTAAATGGTGTCGTGTCCATTGGTTTAGACAGAGGTACTTACGGAAAATAAAAAATTAGTTTATAATTGTTCCAGCGACAATGTGGCTTGCCAGGATGGATCAATTTCGTTGAGCCTGTTCACAACCGGCGACTGTTTAGTCTTTTTTGCTGGAGCACTTGTGGTGGGGGTTAACGTGATAAGACGCATCACCCTTCGCATGGCCAAGGTCGAGATTTCCCTCACAGGGATGGTCTTCAATATTTTCAGTAATGCTTCCTTGTCCTTGTAAACCGCAGCTCTGTTGCGGAGCAAACGCTCTGCAAACACAACAGAGTTGCTCGGACAGGCCTTTTGGTGCAGCAGCAATGAGTTTCCTTTGTCCGATTTAAAGAAATTGCACAAATCGCAGATTGAACTTCGAATATCGAGGAGCTCTTTGCAAATACATTCGAAAATGTGGTTCAGCCGGTCACTTTTTTTGCTTGCGCTACCACATAATATGCACTTCGGTTTCTTCAAGGAGTTCTCCTGCAAGAACAGGACATCCAAATTCGAGCAGAACGGGATGTTTTCCTCTGAAGATTTGAGCCAATTCTTCAGCTCTGTTTTAAAGTTTATGCATTCTGCAGGCGGCGAGTAAAATAAATCTGGTGAACATGCATCACCACCAAGGTCCGTCATTTGTCCTCCCGCGCTACCGCTGGTTGCGTCCGCGAGTTCAATGACCTGGGCAAACTGGTGCAAGACAGAAAACTCTTCTCTTGGCACCACTCCCACCGGCACTGGTGCTGGCACTACTTGCAACGGCACTGGTGCTGGCACCACTTCGAACGGCACTGGTGCTGGCACTACTTGCAACGGCACTGGTGCTGGCACCACTCCCACCGGCACTGGTGCTGGCACCACTCCCACCGGCACTGGTGCTGGCACCACTCCCACCGGCACTGGTGCTGGCACTACTTGCAACGGCACTGGTGCTGGCACCACTTCGAACGGCACTGGTGCTGGCACCGACGCCGCAATTGAGACTGGTTCCCAGGATTCAAAAATTTCGATTTGTTCTTCTCCTAATGGCACCGATTGTGGGCCCGATGGAGCGTTTCTTTTAAATTTTTTCGGTGGCACCTCTTCGTTTGCCACCTCTGACAAGCTTGGCACCGGTGCGAGTCCAGATTGGGGTGCGGGTGCGCTTCCTTCTCCTCCACCAGAATCATTAGACAACTGTGGAAATGGAAAACATTTTGAATATTACTCAAGTTTACTTTACACTTTGAATTCCTTACCAAATTCAGTTGACGGGTAATGGTTGATTCTAGCAACCGTTGGTTGTTCAACAGTAAGTCCAGCTGCTGTTTCATCTGAAATTAGAAATTTAGTAGGTATATATATTAATTTAGTTCATTATTAGATATTGTATTAAAATTTGAAAAATCTTAATTTTCCAATTGGAAATTGAAAGTGAAATTGAACAAGTGGCTTTCAATTTTTACATTTCGCGATACACATTGAGGAATTGCAGTTTCTGTAAAGTAATCAATTCATTTTCCCTTTGGCCAACTGATCTACACTGTATTGTCCCGACTTGATCAGCTTATCCGCTTCAGCTGCATCCTTGATACGGGTATAAACGCCTCCAGCACTTGCACACTCCTTATCCTTGTCCAATAAAAACCGTTAAAAACAAATTTTCGAGTCGAAATTGAAGGAAAAAGCCCAGCACCAGGCACCAGGGCACCGGCACCAGTGAAAGACAGAGACGCAAGATAGTGAGAGAGTGAGAGGCAACGGAAACAGAATACGGGAGGCAATAGCAACGAAAATGTTACGAAGCAGGAACTGGTAGCAACGAAAACAACTGGCCGAAATTTAACACAGGTTGGCATCCCAGCAGTCACCTACTCACACATTGCCAAGTTCTTAGCTTACTGCGACGGTGGCGTCGCTGCCGCCGTCGCTGCCGCCGTCGCTGCCGCCGCCTTCGTTAACTTTAGCAAAATACCGCCGCCCGTAACAACAGAAAAATGTAAACTGACCGCTGTTGTAAAAAACCCATTCACTGGCTCTGTTGCAGAGGCAACCATAGAACCCTCGACAGAAGCACACCCTGTAAATGGAAATAAGAGATAAGAGAACGTTGAATTTGCTCTAAATGTAGTTGTATTGATTACAGTTTTAACAAACTATTTGTAATAGTTATAGTATATTACTTTTAATGTTGAATACGCTATATATTCTAATAAGATTTTTCTATAATCTGCAATCTTAGATCGCAATCTATATACCCTTTCAATAATGGGTGAACACCGTACATATGTTCGCCATAAAGAGCCTGTAAACTAACATTTTACTCATATGTGAGTCTGTTAACTTACATTGTTTTGCCTGAAGTCTGTTAATGATTATTATGTGTGACCATGGCAATTTCAAATAGTTCAAAACTAAGCAGTTATTTCTTTCCGTTGTATTTTTGACTTTTACTGGTAAAACGGTAATTTGGAGATTATTTCACTTTGGATAATTTATTGTATCTTGCCTCAGTTTGAATTCTTACAATTTACAGAAAATGTACATGGTTTTAACACCTTAAAATTGTACACAAAAAAAATAACCTTGCATAACTTTCTATTTAATTGAACGGTAAATTTATGTGTCTATGTCGTGTTATTGTAGAAGTATGTAGGTATAACCTCAATGAGCATGAATTTTGTAGACTTAATTGTAGAAATATTATGTATATACATATCTCACAATTTAAGGAAAGGGCTAACTACAAAACGGTTAAATTTAAATTCAAAATTGCTATATGTAGTTTAGAAATTGACTTGCATAATGGACACAGAGTCATTGCTTTTTCTTGGGATATCAACGCCCGATCCTTGGCGCTGTACTAGTCAATTTTTGTAGTCGGCATTGTGTATTCCGTAATAGCTGCTATATCATTAGCATCATGCGGATGGCCTCCACTTTGGACATGGGCATTGAAACGATGCCGCATAAGGCTCTCCTCCGTCTCCTCAGCTGTGGCATACTCCTGTTGCGTTGCCAATTGATGATACATAGGCATTTCTGATCCCGTTAATGTTAAGTTCTCACAACCTGCATTATTATGCACACCATTATCATTGCAATTTTGTCGGGATTTGCGTGAACCAAATAAGAGCACAGTTCCCTTGTTCAGTAGCGGACACAGTAAGGTCTGATGACAACAGGCGAATAATCTGTAATTGGGACCTTGAAATGGATCCGCCATGGCAGCACATAACATATGATCCAGATTTATGCCGGTAAACTGTCAAGAAAATGGAAAAAATATAACTTTAAAATAGGAGAAGATTAATTGAGATATTTAAAACTTACAATGGATAGTGGAGAGAGTAAGACAAAATGGTAGAATAACATAAAAGCAGTTCCAATTTTGGCCCAATGAAAATCACCCAGATCCTCTATGGTGTATGCTCCTTCAAGTAAACAGAGTATATGGTAAAAAAAATTATATTTCAAATGTCAATTGCCACTTACCACTTCTCAGAATATAAATAGGGATAATGTACAGCAAGGCATGTTGTATCCAGTATGTGGCCTGCTCGAAAGGATATGTTCGTCCCTCCACCTCCGGAAAGAGAAATGCCAAAAAGGGTCCATTAAGATTGCTCATTTGTATGCGGAACAGCGCAGTTGTTGTCTTTGTAGGCTTGGCGGCCAGCAAATAGATCTGCAAGCAGGTTTGCACATGACATGGATTCAAGGCAAAGATCATCGAACGACCAGCCAGCTTAAAACCCATTTCAATGCCAAAGATCATGGACATGGATATAATCAGAAATAAACGAGTTACACTGTGTGGCTTTTGAATCTCATGCGGCGGTGGTAGCCTAATAGGCGCCATCTGTTTCCACGATCTGTACATGATAAAAATGAAGAGAGCCGATAGAAGAACCGTCTCAATATTCCTTCGACGATCTGTCATATAATTGATACATTCTGGACCAGTTGTCCTTGGTATTTCATCGGTTATGCCACCAATTGCCCAATCCCAGTCCATGGTTTTGCTTATACTGTGACTTTAAAAGTTCTGCAAAAGAGATTTGTCAAGCCTTAAAAGTTGGTTACCAAGCCTTTTAAATATTTGATGAACTTTGCCCTCGGTCTATTGATCCACCATGAACCCTTGTACTTAACTCTATGTTAAAATATTAACCGCATTGCGTGACGCTAACAACCAAAAAAAAAAAAAAAAAAAATGGAAGTTTTATTGTTTGTAAAGCGTTTAAACTGATTGCTAGGAATAGGCAAGGAAGTGAAAGATGATTACAGAAATAAACTTCTGCAGGAAATACTCTTACTTTTTCCTTAACTCACTTATGTATACTCTTTTTATAAAAAAAAAACATTTATAAGACTTTGTATTCTTCCTTGGAATTGAATGTTTTTAGTTCTTCTGAATATTTTTGCAAGTATCCGACTTTAACGTAGATTAAATACTAAGTTAGAGCATTACAAATGTTATATGTTTTTTTTCTTGTATATTTTCCTAGCTGCTCCGGCCGGAAGCCGTTAAACAACAAAATGAACATGTGTGAGAGGGAAGAAAAAAGCACCGTTAATGCCGGCAAGCGCCATTATTTCCGCCCCATTCCACTCGCAAATGCAGTTCTTATTTTCAACTTTTTGTTTTGGCCCATTGCCAAATGGTAGGCGTGGGTTTTGCTTGTTGAATTTCTTCTTTTGGGATGGCAATACGTGTACAACTTGCATCTGGTGTGTTTAGGGAATAATGCGGAGTGTAAGGAGTGCAAAGAAGGTTTTTTTTTTTTGTAAAATATATTGAAATGTGGAAATCATGTCAAATAGTGTTGACAGTTGCCGCAGCTGTCCACTTTGGCCAAGTGCCAAGAAGTCGCACAAAGGCTGAACAAGAAAAAAGACTAAAATATATCTGTAAGGTAAATCGGCTACATTGTATATATTTAGGTTGAAGCATACTTTTAGGCGCAGCTCATCCAGATGCAATTTGCTTTGACGAAGGACATCAGAAACAAATGTGGGAAGGGTGGGTACACATTGTGCTTTTCATTGTCAAGAGCAGGAGCAGATGTAAGAGAGAGAAAGAGAGAGAGAGTGAGAGGAGAGACCGTAAAAGGAATGGTCAAGCTTTCATTAAAGCTTAGTTAAGCTTTTCAAAAAGGACATGCATATAGCTTTAATATGTTAATAACGGGCCGAAACAAACAAACCACACAAAACAAAAAAAAAAAAAACAAAAATTTAGGTGTATTTTTTTCTCTTTTTCTTTAGGGTATTTATCTATCAGCTGTGTGTGGTGGCACCCGACGTCAAAGCATGTTTTCGGAAACACGACGAACGCTAGGGAGAACGACCAAGGGAGGGGTGAAAAAGAAATAGCGGGGGCGTCTCTGCCACCCACAACAATACAGCTAGAAATTGTCAGACAACGTCTGGCGACATTTACCATTTTCGATTTTTCCAATTTTTCTAAATAACAAATTACCTATATGTATGTATGTGTCGTCTCCTCTATAAAGCAGAGCTCGTAGGGGCCACGTGGCCTCCGCCGTTTCAATTTAGTTTAAAGCTTGCCTCGGACTGCTGCTGCACTAGTTAAACCGCAAATCACCGACAATTGTGATGCATTTTTGACATAATCGTGCATATACTATATCGTCTAGCATACATTCTAAATTTATGTTTATGCATAGGTTTTTTATTCACTTTGGCATTTTCTTTCTTCTGCCGTTTTCCGCTGTTGTTGTTGTTGTTATTTCTGCATATTGCCTAACGAAATGATGAAATTGCGAACGCCAAAGGCAAAAGGCAAGCGATGTCTTGGGCACCAGGCGAACAACTGGCGTCTGCTTTCTTCTCCTCTTTCCTTATTTCTGTTACACAGCACACATATTGTCCTTGATGGAGAGGAAGCTTTCTCAGTTTCTCTCTTTCATTTGAAAGCTTTTCTATTAGTTTTTCTCTTTTTCTCTCTCTGTGTGTTTTTGTGTCAAATTGGGCGCCAAATGTTGACATGCCGGCAAAGATTCAGTTGAGTCCCGGGGAAGGTGGACTCAGTACATATAACATCTGGTATTCATATATGCATAGAAAATGCGTGTGAGGGCTGTAAATTGGCTTACAACAACGACAATCACTATGTATGACAAATATGACCCAGAATGGACATAAAAAGATTATCTATTCTGTGACGCAGTCGGTGTAGATATATATAGCAAACATAATGCATACTTATGTATATATAAATCTCAAGTTCAAATTTGGAAAAGTACGAGGCGTGTCAATGTCTTTTAAATTGAATTGCAAGTTCAAAGGAAGTATTTAAAGTACTTTAAACTTGAATATTGAATATTTTTGAAAAAATTGTACAACTAATGGTTGTTTTTACAATGTAATCCCAACATCTTCACTTCCGATATGTATAAGTATTTGTCTTATAAATATGACCTTATGACAATTTTGGCACAGATTCTATCCATTTTTTGATACATTTTACATATCTAACATATTATTTATGTTAAATACTTAACATCTAACTTGATCTAAGATGCAATTACATTTGCAATTCACACTTAAGTATTTACCTAGACGTAATTTATCAAATTATTAGCTAATATACCGTATCATAAAGTTCGGTGACTAACCGAGAACACGCGACACATTACCATTTCCCGCAAGCGAGCGAACGTAACTGTAACTATAATTAACGGTGAATTGCAAGAGAAATAGAAAGGAAGAAGAAGAATACGAATCAATGTAGACGTCAGGTGACAAACAACAAAAATTGTAGCTTAGCTGCAAAAAAGGGACAGACAGAGAGAGGGCAGATACCGTACGATTCTATGCAATTTGGAATCGTGTCTCTATATATATATGGCAGTCCACTCTAAAGTAAACCTAGAATAAATTTATACCAAATATGTTTAGATTAGATTGCCATAAAAAAACTAAATACATTTAATAAAATAGCTTTAACGAAGATCGAATACCTTTTTTTATTTAAATATTTCGAAAATGAACTTATAATTTGTTAAATTACACTTTTTAAAAACACATTAAATAAATTTTGTCAATTTGCTAATATTTATTTTCTTTTTATGTTGAATCATAATAAAAAGTTTGATTTCAGAGATTGTGGAAAAATATTGCTCAAACGTAATGAAAAAGTCCAAATACTAGAGCGGAATACAGTTAGTTCAAAATCAGACGAGACAGGTAAGTTGTCTGTGTTAACGACAATCAATCGATAAATCGATTAAATGTTTTACTCATTTATATGTCGTAGATGGAAAACGTTTGACTCGAAAGATAATGAAAATTAAGTGAACAACACCTGTCTATACCTGTGGAATGTGACTAACGTGAGTGTGTTACGTTCCTGACCTTCAATCTCTAGGCTAAGTGACTAAAATAAAGATGAGATCTTTGTGAAATTTCTTATTTATGTTCGTAATTTGTTTCCACTTTTTGTTCTACGATTTCAGGATTAACGGGTTCTTCGTCCGTACTGTTTTCCGATTTTGGCAATACAAGATATAAAAAACAAAGTCCGATAGCAGCAACGGCGGTATAAAAGGAAAATATAATTTCCTGACCCCAATTAATTTCCATTGTGGTAAATGATTTAACACTAAGAAAACCAAATATTCCAGAAATGGAATGGACAAGGGCAAAACCGACGGTTTTCACTTCAGGCACAAATAATTTAGACATGACATAATATGTAAGACTGCTCAGACCCAAGCCATGACAGAATATAAACGTACAGAGACCGAGAATTGGCAACCAGGTAAGATCACCAAAATTGGTATCCTTTAGTCGACGCAAATAACAATGGAAACCCAATACGGCATTAAGCAATAATACCGGAATACATGATGTAATCAGCAAGGAACGTGGCGACATTACAATAAGCAGACGCATAGCCATAAGGACACCGACTACCATTGATACTCCAAAGGCTATGGTACAGAAATAGACATTCATATCATCGATTTCAATGAATAGATATGTAGCGTACGAGATCGCCGGGGTGGATCCAGTGAAATGTTGAATAAATGCCAGGCAAATTCCAACAATGAGAGCCTTTAAAGTGGTCCGTTTCATGAGGGATTTAATGTGGTCTTCATTGTGAGTCCTCCTCCGTTGTTCGATTTCATTTACTAAACGAGAAAACTCCAACATAGGATTAGATCGCTTGCCCCGTAACCATTCGATTGACTTTAATGCATTTTGGGACCTGCCATTGGACAACAGGTACACAGGAGTCTCCGGCATCCAAATGAAAAATACCAGAAATAATATCGGTAGCGCTACACATCCATAGGACAATATATGATATTTACGAAAGGCACCCAAAACAAAGGCACAGAAAATTCCCAATGTATGGAAGAACTCATGGTGACAGCGGACCGGGACACGGTGAGGGTAGGTCTTTGATAATTCGGCATGGTATAATGGTGCCACAAAGCAATATGTTCCGACAGCTAAACCCTGCAAAAATCTTGCTGAAAATACATAGTAAAGATTTGGAGCGTAAATAAGAAGAAGCCAGCCAATGATATTTACTATCCCAACGATCGCAATCATGATTGGCTTACGTCCAACATAATTGGCCAGAAGCCCAACTGGTATGGCCATGCCCAGCCAAAGAGCACTACTTATCCATCCAAATTCAGGGAAAGACACTGTAAAACCAGTTGCTCTTACGTCCAAGAGTAGATGTTGAGCAGGCGCTGACCAACCAACAGATGCCCCAACGCTCAATCCACCCAGCGAAGCGGCAAATCTTGCCAAGTATTGTTTTTGTTTTTGTGTGCGCTCCCAATATATGGACATTGTGCTGCTTACTTGGATTTTTACTATAAGTAAAAATGTTTTAGAAGTGTTTACCAGTAGGCCTAGTTTTATATTTATCATTGCCTAAATAGACGAGAGACGTTTGAAAAAAAAAAAAATGTCACGACAAAACAACAGGCGACTCTACCCTCCTTTTCCTGCCCTTCCGGATTACGTACAAAGATGGCATGCCATTACGCCACCACCTTTGACTCCGTTTCGAGTACATCGATATCCTCCTCTTGTGAATGAAGAAAGACCAGACGATGAACTTGAGAATCAAATGAGATCTTTAGAGAGACAAATAGAAGTTATGTACAATCATTTGAAAGCATTGGACTGGAATGGGAGCGCTGAAAGCGATGATGCTGATAGCGGAATATGTGTTTAATGGAATAGATCGAAAGCAAAGCAAACCGTTAGCAAATTCAAATTCGATTGCATTGTTCATCACTGGTTACATTTCGATTTTCAATTTCATTTGGTGGCAACGCTGGCTTCTATGCTGCCACTGTTTATAAATATTTGTCATACTTTGTTTTGTTTCATGTTGTGAAAAACAATTGTATTATTTACCAAAATTGTTAACCATAATAAGATGTTCATGCGCTAATTAAAAGCAGATTATCTAAAAGTGAAAGCAAATCCAGTAATAAAGGTAAAATCAACAATAGCAAAGTTGTTAATATTGTGTTTGTGTGTATTTGTGTGGGCGCTGTAACAGCAACAACAACACAAACAATGGTTGGGATTATTGATGAGGCGCAGCTGTTTTATCCATTGGGCACACGCATCAAAATAGCCAATAATTATGGCACTGTAAAATATGTCGGAGAGGTAAGTCAAATAAACATTCGATTTGTTCCATTTCCAATTCTTTTCCTCTTCCTGGTTGCTCTTCCCTTTCCTCTACAGGTTAATGGTCATATGGGCACTTGGTTGGGCATCGAGTGGGATGATGGGATGCGTGGCAAGCATAATGGCGTTGTAGATGGCAAACGTTACTTCCAAACCCAGTTGCCCACAGCTGGCAGTTTTATTCGTCCAGGCAAGGTTGGACCCTGTGCCACTCTTGAAGATGCTGCCCGGGAGCGTTATGTGAACTACGATTCCAGTAATGTGGGCGCCAGTTTAATACGTGAAGCTCAGGCCAATTTGCAGGCCTCACTCTTTGAGGTGGTGGGAATGGACAAGATTGCCCGTAAACAGAGCAAATTTGAACAATTGACGGAGGTCAGTGTTGATGAGACGCCAGTAAATGCAGCTGGTTATCTAAAGGATTTGATGCATTTGACCACATTGAATGTGAGTCATACATTGATCTGGAATTGGGAGATTGTGGCTAGCATTGCGCAACAGTTGCCTGCATTGAGTAATTTAAATTTGAGGTAAGGATTTGATAAAATGACAGCAAATTGACACTGATTATTTTATTCTTTGTTCTAGTTCCAATCGTTTGGTTTTGCCCACGGCTAAACAAATTGCGGAACTGGAGCCTTCTTTTCGTCAATTGAAGCATATTAATTTGCGTAGTTGTGGCTTCACCGACTGGCAGGATGTGATGCAGACGGCACTCCTTTGGCCAGATATCGTTTCGGTGGGCCTTCAGGAGAACTCGCTAAGTCAACTGGCTGTGGTCGACTGTGAAAGCATTTTTAGGCAGCTCGAAGAGCTGGACTTGCATCGTACAAATCTAATGGACTTTGATCAGGTGTGCAAACTGGGAAACATTCGTACTTTACGTTCCTTGAATCTCATGGAGAATGGCATTGAAGAGATTAAGTTGCCGGAATGTGAGCCGCAGTCTAAACTGAATATGTTTATATCGCTGGAGCAGCTCAATCTCTTACATAATCCCATATGGAATGAGGTAAACATTATTGGCATTTCATTAAATTAAAGTGACATTTAATTTTGTTGTTCTCGTGCAGGCGGATGCCTTTAATGAATTGGATAAATTGCCGCAACTAAAACGACTAAGCAAAACGCCGCATTTAAAATCGAATTTTGATGAAATGGTCTCAAAAGCAGTTGCTAGCATAGCCAGTTTGAAATTTATCAATAGGGCTGAGGTGATGCCCAATGAGAGGCGTGGCGCAGAATATGATATATGGAAGAAATATGCAGCGGATTGGTTGCAGGCCACGCAGCAAGGAACCGATGCATTAAGAGAGTTTTATCGAAAGCATCGTACCTATCCTTTGCTGGTCAAGAGTAAGTTAAAAATCCTTGAATAACAATTTATTGTCTAACGAAATGATTTCCTTTTCTTTAGAATATGGATCGCCAGTTGATTTTGTGCCCCGCACTCAAACCAAACAGTCCAATCTCATCAAAGTCCGAATTCTTCATAAATCGAGTGGCCAGTCTTGGGATAAGAAGGTGCCGCGTATGATTACAGTACAAACACTGCAGGGATTGGTTATGAAGCATTTCCATTTGGCGGGTAATACACCTCAGCTCTGTTATGTTGATGCCAAGCATCCGGAACTGGTGGTCCCGTTGGATAATGGTGCCAAAACTTTGGACTTTTATTCAGTGCAGGAGCATGATACCGTTTTGATTCAGTAAAATTGCTTCCAATCCTTTCAGCCTTCTCCTTTGGTATTTCCTTGTGGTATTTTAGTTGTAAAATTTAAGACGTCAAATTTTGAAAAGTTCTTGTTAAACGATTATCATTATTTGCCGATCATGTGACTTGAGTATCTTTCACTTGCTTTTCTTGCGTAAATCAAAAATTAACAATGTTAATGTTTAGGTACACATATAAGTTGAAATTTCCATTATGCAATTAAATGAAATTTTTATTTTGTTTTGTTTAACAAGCTAAAAACCCAACAAAGGTATTGATGTTTTTCTTTGTAGTTGGGATCTATTACTATGTACAGGTATATCTGATATTTTCTTATTTGCGTTGCAATTTTTTGAACCTTTTGCCCAATTCGAACTTTTATTATCGCGCGCTTAGAGCGCCACCGGGCTAAGAAGTGCGGCGCCACCGAGCAAAAAATCAGCTGTTATGAATAGGATTTTGTGTTAAGTTGCATGCAAGATGTTTGGCAATGCATTAAAGTTGTTAAATAAAACAAATCATCTGCTACTAGTTAGTGTACGTAACTTAAACGCCGCGAGCCAAACCCATGGATCAGTTTCCACTTCTCCACCACCACCAACCGAAGCTGCATGCCAGGAAGAGAAGACTTCGCAATCCCATTCTCAACAAAAGTCTCTGCACGTTGCTGTAATTGGTGTCCCAAATGTGGGCAAGAGTACGCTCATCAACCATATCATAAATCATAGGGTAATATTAATCTACATCTAATATTGAAAGACATTTGTAATACTTATGTTGCTGCTTCAAGGTTTGTCCCACTTCGGCCAAAGTGCACACCACCCGCAAATCCCATTCAGCTATTTGCACCACTGGCCAGACACAATTGGTATTCTATGACACTCCCGGCTTGGTCACTCAACGTGAGATAAGGAAACATCATTTGGAACAGAGCTTCAAGAGCTCCTACCGCCATGCTGTACAAAATGCCGATGTTATAGCCGTGATGCACGATGCCTCCAACAGTTGGACACGTAAGGAGTTACATCCCACTGTCTTGGACACGCTGAAGACTTATGCAAATCTGCCTAGTTTTCTAATACTAAATAAGATTGATGTCTTGAAATCGAAACGTGTACTCTTGGACTTAATCAAAACTTTGACCAATGATACGCTTACGGGCAAGAGATCGAACAAGGGTGTGCCCGTACGGAACAATGTGGAGGAAGCTGACAAGGAGGGTTCACGTTTAAGGCAACGCGAAACTAGCTGGAGTCACTTTAACGATGTATTCCTAGTATCGGGTCTCACTGGAAATGGTCTCGATGAGTTGCAGGACTATCTACTGAACTTGGCCAAGCCGAGAGAGTGGAAATATGCCGCGGATGTTCATACAGATGCCAGCCCAGAAGCCTTAATAGCTGAAAGTGTACGTGCTCGTCTCTTGGACTATTTGCCTCAAGAGATTCCATACAATTTGAAATGTGAACTCGAGTACTATAGCGTGGAAAAGAGTAAGTAAAATGAGTTTTAAGCTGATCCACTAATTGCATCCTGTTATTTTTCTTTCCAAGATGTTATTTATACCTCTGTCCAAGTGCAGTGTCCCACTCAGCGTATAGAACGCTTGATTTGTGGTGAATCCAATGGCAAACTGAGACAGATCACAGAGCGGGTCACTTCCGACTTGGTGGAGATGTTTGGTCAGGCTGTTTCTCTGACCATTTCCACTTCTGCGCCGGGCAAAAAAACAAATTAAAACAGCTTTTTGTGCCTATTAAGTTTAATAAAAAAAAACCAACTACAACAATTTCAAATGCTTAACTAGTTTATCCACTTCATCAGTCGAGGCTGGGCCTAATCCCAGGACTGTAGCTGTTCCCGCCTCCAGTTGCGTGCGTCCAGCATCCCGGACCAAAGCTGCCACTAATTTGGCTTCTCTTCCCTTGAGCTCCAAATTCTGCAGTTCCTCATAGTTGTCCACGCGTAGCACAATCTTTGGTTGTCCCATGCGGCACCAAAGCTGAAGGAGAGCAGCCTGTTCCGGTGATCCTTTGGTGGCACTCTGATAACACATAATTGCCGCATGAGCACATTGGGCAGCTGTTTTGCCCTTGCTCATCTTGAGATCTCCACGTACTATCAGAGCCAACTTAGTGGATCCTGCACTGGAGCTAAGCAGCTTCCCAAGGAGCTTACTTAACATTTGCGTATTTCTTACTCTGCTGGTCCACATACTTTTGCATGCAGGCCTTGAATTCCTTTACCTTGTCCTGGCACATTCGCCAGTCACCCGTCTCAGCAATACACTCCTGCACCTTGTAGTGAAGTTCGATGCAGCCGGTTTTTTTAAGCATCACCTCCACAGGATCCTGCTCCACCACGCTGGACATGTTTTTACACACCCGCAAGCGGCAACTTATTTACTTCTCTTTCGAATTATGAAATCAAGCTGATAATAAAAGCAAAACAACACTGAATAACCCAGTGAACAATATTCGAAACCATCTACATTTTACAGCGCCCTCTGTTAAAAAAAAGATAAAGTTTGGCGGCAATTTTAAAAATGAAAATTCTTAAAGTTTTAATAAAAGTCGAAGGTTACAAAATGTTAGAAATATAATTTGGTTTTAGCATTGGTTATATAATTTCCTAAAATGTATGATGAGGTTCCATAATCAAATGATTTGAACAAAAATTCTCCTTAAAATAAAACCTAATTACATTTTCTAAACTTTGTTAATTAACTTTTGTAATTAGAAAAGATGGTTCAAATTATATCTCAGTCTGTTAACAATCTGGAAAAGATTGAGATTGGTGGAATTTTATTACCTGTGATGTCAGATTTCCTTGCATATTTAATTATTATTTTGTTGGATTAATTAAAAGGAATGTGAATTACTAATCAGAGCTAAGTCATTTCATACCATTTATATATACACATGTGTGTGTACCCAGTAAATCTAAATTATATTTATTAAATTTCAGCAGAAATTACTTGTTTAATATTCTGTCGAATGGAATGACATGTGGACAGCAATTGATTCAATTGCTTCAATGACTTTACGGCTCATGGGAACAAATGATGACGAGGCTTTCCCTTTAAAAATTTCTGTGATTTGATGGCCTTAAAGTCTACGTGGCCATAAACTTTTCATTCATAATTCATGCTTGGTTAGATTAATGTGCGCGTGTGTGTGTGTGTGTCTGTGCGGCACGGATTTGATGACTTCTTTAGCGAGTGCGACTGGCTGGCTTCTTTATTCGACATTTGTTACAGCAGTTACAAGACAAAAGAAACCCTTGTTAAAATTAAACACAATTTACATAATTCGGTTGCAGCAACTGTCGCCTGGCATTAACATTTTTGGTGTTTATTTCGTGTTAATTGTTGCTAGATTTCACAATTCGCCCACCCGCCACCCGTCAGCGATTTCTAACTTGTTTATGGCGCTTTTCTTTGGCTTTTCCCACTTTTATTCTATCTTTTTCTCTGTGGATGCATTATTCATGAGTGTCTGCGGCGCGTGGCCAACACAAAGAACTCTGTATGTACTCACATGAGTATGTACATGAAGATTGTGGGTGTAGCTGGAGTAACTGCGTCGTTTTACATGACGCACTTGTCAAGGAGTCGTGAGTCCGCCGTTTACATTCCCCTCTCCCACCCACCAACCATTTACTATTTATATGTATAATGTAATTTACATTTACATTTTAAGTTATATGCAAATGCGTCGCCATTTTTTTTTCTTTCTTTCGCTAACTTCCGTTTCCGTTTTTGGTTTTGGTATGGAGTTTACACTGGATTAAAGAAAATTTGTTGTCTGCTGAAAGAAAAACTTTGTTAATTGTTACACTTGGCCACAAACATTTTGGATTCCAGTCGCTTACATCCTTTATCTGTCAATTTTCTACATCATTTTTCTGATTTCCTTTCGTGTTCATTTCAATTGATATAAGAGATGGATATCAATTGCTCTTAATTGAATACCTATCAAAAGGTGAATGGATTGTGAAAACGTCTGTCGGATAAATATGAAAGCAAAATGAAGGAAAAAAGCACAGACCGTAAAAAAAAGAAATGAAATGCACAAAGGAATGGGAAAGAGAGTAAGGGAAAATGCTTTAAAATTGAAAGAAATTTTATTGCAAAACTGGCTTTTATATCTTTAATAACTTATTTTAGCATTAAGTGAGAAAGATATAACTTTATCGGATCGGTTGATTATCCTGGTTGATACTATTTGACAGACAATTCAGTTTAGATATCAATTGTTTTGGTATTTAAAGATATGGCTAAAACTATGTCCACTCGATTACTTATAATGATTATTAAATTTCTTCTTTCAATCTTAATAAATTGTTTAATAAATTGCTCAATAAATTGTTTATTAAATGTTTAATAGAATGTCATTAACCATTGCCTCTTTTTTAACAAAGTTCTTTCTCTCTCTCTTTCAAAGTAATCAATATCAAAAGGAATTGAAAAGAAAATAATTGATTTAATTAGTTTTGACCTTTGTTTTCTCTCAGTTTTCTCTCTCTCTTTATTGCTTATTAGCCAATAATTAGCCAAAATACCCAACAGAGTGTATGTGTGTTTGTGTGTGTGCCCACACAACAATAACAAGACTTTTCCATTTGTGCTTAATCATTGAAGCATTTTCGAATTTTCAGCATTAATTTGTTGCAGTTAATTATTTATTTAACATTTGGGCCAACAAAAACTTTTCCCTCTGTCTGTTCAATTCTTTCTTTCTCTCTTTATTTTCTTCTTTTTTTTTGTATTTTATTTTATTTGTGGGTTAGCTAATTAACTATGGGTAAAAAAGAAGGAAAATTCTTAGCATTTTGTTCTGTAGGTCGTTTGGCCTACGTCTCGTAAATCATTTAATTCAATTTGTATGGCACGCACAGAATTTATCGGGAATTCGGAATGACATATCAAATTTGCATTAAACTTACATACATATAAAGAGAGAGAGAGAGAGAGACAATGAGATGATGCTAACTTTATTTAAATGAATTGAAAATTTGTCACAAGAGAAGAAATGAAATTAAGGAATTGTCGCCTGCTTGCAGCTTTGATGGGTTTGATTAGATTTTGCTACAGTGGAAACAAAAAGTATTTGCTTAAGAAAGAGTATAAAAGTAGTGAAAAGCAGTTACTATTGCTTTCTCTCAGTGTAAGTGTTTTTGCATATGCTTAGTGGCCAGTTGACAGTTGGTTTAGGCCTTAAAGGTTATCAGTCAATGTGTTTGGCATATAAACTAGGCCGAGTAAAGACCACACACGCACACACACACACACACACACACCCACACACCTTTTGCATTTGCACAATTTATTAGGTCAAAGACAATTCTATGGGTCAACTGTACAAATAAACTAAAATTTGATATAAATATGACTTGGCAAATTTGTTGATAGACAGTTAAGTTAGTGCATTTGAAATAAGTTAAGACTTTACATATCCAAAAACGATTCATAATGAATCTATCGATGCTATGGCTCTATATGCTCCTGGTGTCCTTTGTGTTGATGGTTGTCCTGCCCAGTGCCGAGTCCACATTTCTACTATGGGCTTGCCTATTTCGTTTGCAGATCTGTCCATTCCGCACGACCACATCATCAACTTAGAGAAAACCCAACTGCCAATGGAAATGAATGGACAAATGCAAAAGAAATTAGATTTAATTTATACTAAAATGTATGTAAGATGTACGAAATGCCACTAAAATATTATCCGAAATGAGAAACGAAAAGTGTGAGAGACATTTATGTTGATTTATTTCATAACACTTGACACAATTTCCCCCCTTTCAATTCATTAAGAGACTAATTTCTGTTTTATAAATAAATAGGAGAGAAGGCAAAAGTTTTCCCCTTCCATCGGGTGGGACGCTTCTTAATTGACATTCAAGCAAAGTGTTTCGCTTGCCACCAAGTGGCAGCAATGAGATACATCATCCATTGAACCAGCAGATGGACTCAGTCAACTTAACTCAAGTTAAGTCAAATAGAAGTCCTCTTTCTTCCTTCAACTCCTTGCTTAAGTAAACAACAACAAAAAGAATGATATAAACGAAAGAGGGAAAGTCAAGTGCAAAGTTTGTCATTAGTTATTTTGCACTAATTAAGTGCAAAGCGCATTAAATCCTCACTGTTTTTCGGGTCCTTCTTTGGAAATTACGTGAGTTGGTTATGTAATTTCAGCTCTACATATATAAATACCATCCATGGGAAAGGGACCAGGCAGAAGTCTCAACATTAATGGATTTGCACAGCCGCCACAAATGAACGCAAATTGTTCGTGTATTTCATGCTACCAAAAACTGGACCAAAAAACTGTCGTATTGAATTACCCAACATTATTCAAATAAAAGAGAGAGAGAGAGAGAGAGAGACACAGAGAACCTCTCTTTCCTTCTTTCTCTAAACCCTACACAAACTGAAATCGTTTTGGAAATTCGACATGGTGGAAATTGTGACGGTGATTTTGTGGAAATTTAATAGTCACCCCTGACCCAGAAGTTTACGTGGTAAACAAAGGGTCGAGTAAGAGGGAGTGAGATATTTTAGAGAAGAGGGAGAGGGGGTCACCGAATTGGAGACATTTTAACGCAATTTGTTGTGTGTGTAAGTGTAGAAGTTGGCGCTCAATCGCATGAAATTAATTAGAAATTCAATTGAGAAAAACTTAGTCAATGAAAAGCTTCAATATGAAGACTATATAAAATTTATATATTATACAATTTCTATAGTTGCTTTTAGATTGATTTTCAACATTAGCTAAAACTTAAATCTTAAAATTTAGTCATAACTTTCAAAAGTTTAAACTTTTTAAGCTTCGAATAAAATGTTATAGGCTGATTTTGGCTAATTAAAAATTTATTTTGTAACTTGGCTGAAAAGAAGTAAATACTCAAATTACCATTATTCGAAGATTCTAAGTTCAAAATGTTGAATGGTTCGAAATTTTTGAGAGAAAATAAATAGAACTTTGAATTATCAAATATTTTATAATGTAAATTAACTAATCTTTGAAAGGAACTCATTTATACGGCCTTGTTTTGGAGCACATTGCTACTGCTCAGACTTCTCAATCATTTTCTTAAGTAGAAAAAGTACATTTTTCATCAGTTTTTTGGATAAAAGTTATCGCCTTAACCGACACCTCTGTCAAAGGTTCTGATGTATGCTCATCATCGTTGCTCTTTTCATTCGTATCTCGTCATCGGTTAGTGATCCTTTGATAGCAACATTTTCATCCACTTGATCATACAGACATAGACACATCTCTTAGATACTGGTACCATTGATGATGGTTCTTCATCATGCAAGAAACTTTGCAAATTTGAATTGTCGATAGTTTGACCAAATGACTTCGAATTACCGCGATTTTATCGTTCGAATTACCGAGTGCATAAAAATGTATTCGAAATATAAAAAGAATTTGTAGGGGACACCTTATAACTTTAAATTAATGAGAGGTTCGAATCATTGCAGGTTTGAATTAACGAGAGTCGAATGTATTAATATATTCGTTGAAAAATCAAATCAAAATTTGACTCATTCATTAACCCAAAGATCTCCGAAACAAACCGTTTTCAGTGGCAATCTTATAAAAGATAAACTGTTTAACAAAATACTAATTATAAACCATCAAAAAGCCATTTAAACATAAAAGAAGTTTAACAAAAAAGTTAAGCCCCTTAGCTAGTGAAATTTCTTAGCTTGTTTAACTTTTAAAAAGGAGTTAAGAAAAACTTTTTCACTGAACATTGAATGTATTTACATAACTAAAACTAAATTAACTTGTAAGTAAACCAACAGGACATACTGTATATATTGATATAAGTTTAAGCGATTAATTTTTATGTATTTAATAAGAAGACTGCTTAAATATCTTATTTGTTGGAGTACCGATGGGAGTTAGTCTTCAAAGTAAGCCAAATTAAAGATAGTTTTACTATACTTATGTACAAGAGCCATGGGGATTAATTGAAGATACTTTTTGGTTTTGCAGTAATGGTCCACTTATTTACTATGTGAACCCTTTGCTGAAATAGACAAATGTCTATATCATATATTCTTGTTAATGGCACATAAAAAGTATAAAACTTTTACCAAGTGGGACAGAGTCAAGTTTCCGGCACAATTGCTTCACTTCTTAAATATTTTTTTTTGCCCTTAGACTATTTCAATGATCAAATCACAAGCAACAAGCAAAGCATCCTTCTAACCATTTCTAAACCACTTGCCTCCTTCTTCCTCCATCCCCCTTAACACCCATTACATACAATATATGCGTGTGTGTGTCTGTGTGCACATTAAGCCTAGAGGCAAAGCCAAATGAATAAGTGAACCCAATCAGCAAATGAAATTTGCAAGAGCATTCAAATGCGGAATCTCCACCATCAAGTAACCGGATGATGGGGAGTGGGTGGTTGGGTAGTCAACCCATCTATGCAAATAAAGCTATTTTGTTTTCTGGGGATCAAAAATTAACATTTCATCAGGCCATCAGTGGCCGCAAAAGGGAAATATTTTTATTTACCATTTTTTATTTTCTTTAATTTTTTATTTTTTTTTTTAGCTGTTTGACAAACGAGTGAAACGATGCCCTGGGGGGAGCGGAAGGGGAGTGTAGCGAAAGTAATAAATACATGTTGTATCGTGTACTTTGAATGAAAAATAATAAATTATTCAATGATATTGTTTTTTTTTCAGTCGACTTTTTCTTACTTTTGTTAAGCACTGCCAGTAAAAATGTTTTTGTTTGCAAGGAAAGAAGAAAAAAAGTAACACGAAAGGCAACGTAAAACAATAACTCACACACACACACACAGACACGTCAATTTGTTCTTCTTTTGTTATTTCTGCCATACAAATCAATTGCCATTTAATTAGTTGAATGGCTCAGGCCAAACAAAAGAAAGTCTCGGCTATGGCTATGGGAGAAGAGGGGTGGGTGCGGATGCTGGTATGGGGTTACTTGATGTTAACGGCACCCATCCAACAAGTGAAATGGTTATATTTTTCTCTTTATTCCATTTATTTTTCCCTTTTCTTTTTGCCCATACATAGGCAATGAAAAATATTTTCGTTGCCTACTTTTTTGGGCATTTAACCTCAGAAACCGCAGAGATAGGACCACAGCAAAAAAAAAAAAAGGAAAACCTTTTGCCAGCCACAAAACAACCAACCGCAAACCGAGTAAAAGCAAAAGAAAACCCCGTAACACAAAAGTACAAAAGAATAAATTCACCGAATGGGGCGATAGGGCGTGGCGTGTGAACAAAAGTTTTGCAAAAAAAAAAGTGAAACAAGAAAAAAAATTTTTGTGCCGATTTTCAGCTAAATGTTAAACAATTGTTTAGACTTCAGTTAAAAGTTCTTTTATTTTTTTTGCTCACCATGTGAATGAATATATATTTCTTTGGAAGAAACCAGCAGAAAAAACTTTTTGTGAAGTCGAAGAAAAACGATATTTAAAGACAGAAAAAAAAGGGAATATGGCAGCAGGGTTTTTGCTTTTCATTGTTGGCAACTAATCTTAGGACTTGTCAAGATTTTGGTTGTGATTTCAGAACGGACTTACATAAATCACATAAATCTTATATATATACCTATATAAAAATAAATTTTAAATTATGCAGAAATTTTGGGAGCTTTGTACACGTTTTTAGTAGGCTAGTCGATTGCCTTAACATCAGAACTACCAATTGCTAGTAGAAGTATTAAGTTGGTAACTTTATTATTCAAGTTACACTCAGCTAAATTAACCTCATTTTGTTTGTCCAGTTCTCAATGGGTCAATCGTGGGCTGCAACTTGAAATTTTGTATTCGCATTGGCCACATCGCATAAAATTCCACAATTGACTGGCTTTTAAATGCAGTTCAAAAGTCACGTGTTGACAACCCCTAAAAGCATGTGTTCGATTCGATTTGCCAAGTTCGATTTTAAGTGACAATAAAAATAAGGCGAACCAAAAAAGAAGAAAAAGAGTGTCAAGTGTCTGGAAGGTGTAAAAATCCAATTTATATTTACGTATAGCATACTTAAGGGCGCCACAAAGTTGCAGCAGCAGCAGCGCTTTGACATTGACGACGACGACAACGACGACGACATGTTGGCGAAAGCTACTTCATCCCTTAACCCCCCGCTCCCACACCCTTTATACCAAACTTCAACACTTCGTCCGCCCACACACACAACAGCTGTTAAATTTGTTTTTCTACTTCATTCCCAGACAACAGAAGCAACGTGCGCAAATGATCTCCCCTCTCTCTCTCACTCTCCCTTCTTTGCCATATTTGCTTAGAGTAAATAGACGGCAAATTAATTAAATATCTATCACTCCCGTGTCAGTGTGGAAAATATCAAGACAGTATGATTATGATTTGGCATCAGAATCCATTCAATCATGACCCAACACTATTTATATTTTTATTCTTTTGAATGGCAAGTCATCTTTACCTTATTCTAATGCCAACTGGCAGCACGTGGCGTATACGTAATTTGATTGTAGCGTGTGTCAAATGCGTGGGCCTAAATAAATACTCATTGTATACGCATTCACATACCCTATAGGGTTCTATTGATCTTCATGCATATAAATGAAAGAAATTGTTTACTCTTTACTCATTTTGTTTGTCAACTTTTCTAGGAATATTTATTAAATGTTATCCTCAGCTCTCTACATATATTCCACATTTTCTAGGATTACCTATTACAGGGTAATTTCATCAGTTGAACCTAAGAAATGAAATATTTTGATTTAGGTATGTGTAGGCATTCCTTTTTTTTTTTTTGTTGTCAAAGTTAAAGCTCTTTTTAAATATACATCTTGTATGTAGGCAGATTTGATTTGAAAATAGGCAAAGGTAAATTGAAATTGATTTCATTTTAAATTTGGCTTAAACTGTTGGTCCTTATGTGGGTGTGTATCAACTTAGGACCGGGCTATGAAAAGTTAAACAACTTTAATCTTTTTTCCTTTCGTTCGCTGGCATCCAGCAGGTGTGTGGCTTTAGGGAAATAGGTAAAAACAGATATTCGTTGTAATGAAAAGACGTGGGCGGTCTAAAATCAGCAAATAAAATACAAAGTTAGCCCTCTCTCTCTCTCTGTCTCTTGCTTCTAATTACATTGTATTTTCTTAAACATTATGCAAGAAAAACAGTTGAGTAATTTACTCAAGAGTTAGCTAAACTTTTCTATTGTCCAGCAGTGTGTTGACATTTTGCACAGCTGCAGTGAGAAAATTTCATTGGTTTTCCTATAAAAATGATAGAATTATCTTGGATGGGATTGAGTTTCAAGTTGGTCAAAGCAAACGATAGAGTTCAAAGATGATTCTAACAACGATTCTATTCTACATAATGCTTGTTATCATGCTTATGATGTATATGGCACCACCGACCGAAGGATGTTTCCTACTTTTGGCCTGTCTACTTAACTCCACCTTGTGTCCAAGACCTGCTTCAGGATGATGATAATTGCAGCCACTGTTTACCCTTTAATTGAACTTTAACGATTTGATGTGACAATAAATGCAAAAATTTTGATTAAACAGAATAAAATTGTAAATTTGTTAATTAGCATATGTGAAAATAATGGTTAATGGGGCTATGAATTGATATTTAAAGAGAAAACTTTGTGGATTTCGTTTTACAAAGTGGATTAATTTTGTTTTTTTCTATAAATTGTGAATGTTTTGTTCAGCTTTATATGGTTTACATATATAATAGATATTACGTTTACTATAGTTATTATGTAGGACTTATTCACTCAATATTGCATGAAAATTTGTTTAATAAGTAGTTACATAAGCTTTCTTTTAAATAATATAGTTCTCTAGTTCTCTGACTAGTTCAAATTTAGAGGAAGTGAAAAAGCATTGCAAATGTTAGAGTCAACAGCTGATGCGAGAACTTAGTGGTCAAGTCAAAAGCAAAGTAACAATCTGGCATCCTTGTACACATTCCCCCATACGTCTTAGAACACTGTTATTTCATTGTTTTAGTTCGCTTAGCTTCTTTATAAAGAAGCAAGATTAAAAGTTTATACATTTTACAGGAAAACTCGAACAAATAAATATATATTTATGCTATAGTTTATAATTAAATCAATATTTTAAAGAGAGTCAATACAACTTCTCTTTCACTTTGAACTTTCATTTTCGCTTGGTTAAGTAGGTTAACAACCTGTTGATGGGTTTTTTTCCTAACCATAAACACATTTATGGACTCTGCTTGGCAACTGTTAATCAATTATTGTTGGTTATAAATAAATTAGGCTAGTTGCTATCAAATGATAAGCACATTACATAAGTAAAGAGTACTTGCCAAATAGTTAAATATAGAAAACATGAAAATAATTTATGTGCACTTGAAAAACAAAAAAGGATTTTCCACAAAGAAATCTTCATATGTGAATGGAAAAGGCATTCAAACCGCAAATACCAACAAATCACTTAACTTTGATGTGGTTACCTTATCAACCTTGCGTCAAAATCGTTTCGCATAAAATATGCTAAAAATTTATAATGACATAAAATGTGCTTCTCATGTCTAAATATATATATACTTATATATATCGTACTTTTATGGCACATTTTCCAAACAGCTATAGAATTTTCCATTGAGACATTCATGAGACAAGTGTGAAAAATGGAATTATGAATGAAATTTTCAATAGCCAACAGCGAGCAACAGTTGGCTGAATGGTTTAGGGGGATGGGGTGGGAAAATGCCATCCACAAAAGATTATTTACTGGCGCTTGCGCTTTTCCAACCACATGGTGGCTTTCATTTCACATCACTTTGCCGCGCTTTTGCCAAGGTGGATCCCATGTGGACTTTGTTGGATCTTAGAAGACTTGCTAGCCGGTTGGCCAGAATTTGTCAAGTTAGTCCTTTGAACGGATTCGCAACAAGCGGTCGGGTCGGAAAATCCTAAATAAAAAGAGAAAAAATTAAGAACAAAAAAAAGTAAAATAAAAATTCAAACAAACCGTAAAGAGAAAATTTTTGCTATTGACTTAGCCGTCGGCTAATTCGGCCAACTTTGTGTACTAAAAATCTAAAAAAAAACTATTGGTGGAAAAGTGTTTAAAAAAGATAAACCAGAGATAAACTAAAAGTGTCTAATTTCGTGTGTAGCTAGCAAATTGGAAAATTTCTATAAATTTACTTTTCGGTAAGATCAATTTAACTTTGCTATTTTTTGTCCACTTTTTCAAGTGCCTGTCAAAAGTTCGCCTTGTTTTCCTCATTTTGTGAGAAAATGTATTAAATTTTGTGTGAAAAGTTTGGGGGAAAATTTACATGGCATGTGTAAAAGCAAAAAAAAAAAAGAGTAATTTTAATTATTTATTCTACAACCGAACTGAGAGAAAGAAATGAGAAAAACTTTTCCTCCTCTTCTCCAGTGTCTCTTTGAATGTGAAAACTTTGACAATTGTTGACTTTATTAAATTGTAAGAAAGTACAACACGAGACAAGAGCAATGACAGCTTCAAAAAGACAATACACAATCAGAATGATAAATTTTTAATCAACATGAAACAAAAACAAAAAACACGAACAAGAAAACGAAACAAAATAAAAGTTCAACTTGATTAAGTTTATATTGTGTTTTACTTTATGGAATCTGATGACAAGAGACATATGTATGCAAAAATTCATTTGAAATAAATACTAAAAAATTATTCACTCTACATTTCATAGACAATGGAAAAATTTCAATTATATTTGATTTAAAAACTTTGACCAAGGTCAATTTAGTTTATTTCCATGCCAAACAAAGATTTATGTGGCAAAACATTTTCATTACATCATGTAGTTAAAAGATCAAGTAAACAAAATTTTGTAGCCATAAATTCATTTGATTTAATTGAACAAAATATATTTGAAATATTGCTTATATTGCATTTAATTTGGCTCGAAGGTATTTAGAAAATTAAAGTTTAATCACTTTTAGAAAAAAAATCTATTTTCCAATTAACATAAAAAATATGTCAAAGGAAAGTTGGCGGGCAAAAATTTATAAAATTAATTGATTGAACAAATTTGCATAATTTATAGAAAATTATCTATAAAAAATTTAATGTATTTCTTATTATATTTTAGACAATCAAACGATTGGTCTTCTATTAAAAAAAAAATTAGAAAATTGATTAGTTTTCTATCAAAAGAAAAATTTTTTTTTATTAATTTAATTCATTTTTTTATAAATGCAAATTGGTTCTCTCTAGGCAGTTGTATTGTTTGACTCTGGACGGGAAAATTTTAAAGTTTTAAAGAAAAGTAAATTATTATATTAGAAAATTGAAAATTAAATACTAAAATTGATAAGAAAAAAAAACTTTTAAATATTAAGCTTTAAAAGTATAATATAATTAATACAATAATAATAATCCTGTTTATTCCTCTTACTCCACATAATTATATAATATATCTTAACCCTCATAAACCGATATACATTCGAAACTCTCTATAACAAATCCCCAGGGACCGCATAATTTCTTTGCTATATAGAAACTTTGTTCTATAGAAAAGAGAAAATTTGGTTGTTTTTAAGCATTTTGTATTAGTTAATTTTATCAGCTAATTTTGTTTGTACAACATTTTTTCACTTTTTATCTTCCCGACAATTTTCAGTTTTTGGTACCTTGTTTTTCATTTCTAAATGAGAACAGAAATTTTTAACTGATAAAGAAAGTTGTTGGTTAATGTCATAGCAGTATATCAATTCTTTATATGGAGATTGAAAACGCTTTAACTTACAAGTTGCTGCCCCAAAATTTTTGTTATACGGAAATTCGTTTTAACGAGATTAAAATACACTTAAAATAGATCTAAATCACAGTGTGCTTAACATTGATACGCTATAAAGAAAACTTCGTTATATAGGGAGAATCTACTGTACATATTTCGACCAAAACTAAAATACTCCCAGATAATTTCTCTTTAAATAAAAATATCTTGTCTTAGAAAAATCCTTTCAAAACCTTTAAAAGAAAACCTCGGAAAATCATAATTTACATGACAAGGTCTGACTTTAATGTTACCTCAGTTACATTTGTTACATTGTGTAGTAACCTTGAATTTAATTAAATTTTGATTAGTGCAATTTGTTAGAAGATCTTGGTCTACATTTTCTTTTCTAAGAAATGGTCAGCAAGTTTTAATTTATTGAGCATTTTGTTACTCCTGTTTGTTGACTTACATTTACTTATTAAAAAAGATAAAAAAAACACAGCCAGAGGGTCGTAACTAATTAACTAGACTTACGGTCACAACAACAACAACAACAGGAGTGAAAAAAGGACGAAAAGTTCAAGTTGTATGACAAAATGGGGCCACTTAAAGTTATCTCTTTTGAAGTTATTTCTTGGTTGGATTCCTGCTATCAGTAGTCAACATTCGACTTGAGATAAGTATGCAAAAGGTAAACCACATTTAAATGGAAAAGGATATGCCATTTTTTGTGTATTTTACTACCATACAGAATTAGCATATTTTCGATTAAATGTCAACTGGTCTCGAGATGAGGGGAGGGTGGGATTCAGTCAGATCAAATATGCCAGCATGTTGATAAAGTTATTTGCTGGTATTGCAATTGTCTTCCTGTTTAGAGGAAATTAGCATAAGCCAATCAGTCAAGTCAACTCAAAGTCAAAGTCAGGAGTCAGTCAAACCACAGCCACGTGCCACTTTGCCACATGCCACATGCCACATACTACTACTACTACTACCAGCCACAAAAACAGCAGCCGCAATCTATATAAAGAAGAGCTGAAAAATCATGTTGGGGAGATTTTGCTTCACTTGCCATGCTAATTAGGCAAAAGCGCAATCACTGCCACAAACAGACCTGTGTGCCACGCCCCCATACGGTCTGCCACTCTATTTGCTTAATTAATGTTCGTACATTACATTTTACTCTCTCTCTCTTTCTTTCTTTCTCTTTTACTTTTGTTTTGTTTTGCGGGTAATTGTTTTGCACGGCGGCGCCACAAAGCAAATTATCACGCATACGCCATGTTGCAGGCAAACGCTTAATTTGATGACAAAAGTTTTCGGTCGCATGCCCTGGCCTTACACACACATGATTACCCCAGACGGTACTACTAATAACACAAACTACATTGCAGATTATAAATTACAAACAAAATTCGACTTTTTGATATTCTATCTTTTGAACATACAAAGAAAAACTTTTAGAGCTGCTGGAATTACAACTAGCTAATTTTTGTAAATTGTTTGTTTTTTTTTTACGATTTAATTTAATGATCAATAAAAATTCCATAAATTCTTTTTTTTATGATTATGAAATTTTGCAATAAACTTGCTCTTTTTTTTTTGAAATGATTAGAAAGTGCTTTTAAGCAAGATTTATAGTCTCTAGAAAGAAACGCATTAAAGTTTAATTCTATTTATTTAGCTTTAGTAAATGAAAAAATAAAGCAAAAAATTTATATTAACTTGCATATTCCATCAAAGATTTGATAAGAAAGAATGAATTTTTGTCTTCAAGTGCTAAATTAAGACTTTGGGCTTCCTAAAAACTTAAAACTTCAAATACTTTCAAGTACTTCAGATCCCTTTTAAAATTGAGGTCCTTAAAAAAGTTACCACTACATAATTGATAGATAAAATTTTTTCTCATTTTTTATAAATTTTTTGTCCATTTTTTTCATCGATTTTTTATTCATTTTTATATATTATATCCATTTATATAAACTTTGTGTTCACAAAACTAAAAACTGAGATGAACTGCATTCAATGTTTACTAATATTTTCTTTATTGATCAAAGCGTAAAAAAGTTTTAAAATGTTTTTATTTACAATTGAATAAACTTAATTTGTTTGACCAGAATTTACTATTTGTAATGGTTGATAAATAAAACTAACTCTAAAGTCAAACAAACTTTTAGATTTTCAATTTCCAAACTAGATCAATAGAGGGAAAGAGTATACGTAAACACAACAAATACCTATGTTTATTTGAGAGAGGGAGGGAGAGAGAGAGAGAACACAAAAAATAAAACCCTTTTATATTTTTGTGGCCATAAAGTGTCTCCCCATGCACAACACTTTGTTTTGTGTTGGTGGCTACAAAAAGTTTTGCGGTTAATAAAATTGGTTGGAGTGTGCACACACATTGCGTATACGTAATATGCCCTATGGGTCATATTCGTTTATTTACCATACGAGCGTTTGACTATCATTTGATTATTTTCTATGTCACTAAAGTGTTTACACACACTCACATATATCTATATATAGATGTGTATGCATATGTATGTGAGTTTGGAAGGGGATTAAAATATTTCACAGAATATTTTTGTGGTAACCAAAATGAGCTTAACAACATAAAATGTAAACGAAGATGAATGATTATATATATGTATTTAGATATTGTTTAAAACTTTATTAAAACTTTAAAACTATATGGCATATATGTGGATTACATTTGCCTTGACTGACAGACATGAATCTGATGACTCTCTCTCTCTATATGTACATATATCTCATTCTCGCACTCTGACAAAATGATGGAGTGGATGATAAATGCGTTTGACTGCCCCAACAAACATGTCAACAGAGCATTTCTTTCTTTTTTTTTTGGGTCATCATTGCGACACATTAAGGGATATGTAAACTTACAAAAATACTTAAAAATTTACGCATAAAGTTAAAGTTCCTGCATACATTTCCATTAATTGTATTTAGCCAAGTTTACATGTTGTTCAGGTCATTTAATTGTGTATGTTCTCTTGTCTTTTAGGGGCATTTAAGGCAATTGTGTCACACATTTCGAGAGGAGGCAATATGTCAAGCAATTTGTAGACAAACTTTTTCTTCTTTCCCCCCATAAAAGCAATTAAATTTGTTGCTATGAGAGAAACAAATTTTACTTGCATGTTTCTCTTTATTTTTATTGTATCCTGTATAATTTAGGCTACATAGATTACAATTATGTCTAATACATAATTTGGCTATTAATAACTGAATGTAAATACCCTTTATTTAAGTTGGCCATTTTTGGTTGTATTTTCTTAACAAAAACTTAAATAATGGTGACTTAAGAGGCATATAGATATTGTTTATTAAAGTAAGTTTAAATTTGTCTACTTAAGCTAAAAAATATTTAAAGTTTTTTACAAACTTTGATATTTATGAATTCAGCTGAAACTCTTTCTTACTTCTCCTTGCCACTTCTTATCGTTTTCGTCGTTACCACTTCTTATCATTTTCGTAGTTGCCACTTCTTATCATTTTCCTAGTTGCCACTTTTGGAGGAATAGTTCTGGGCTAAAGCTGCCAGATCTTATCCCAAATTGATTATTGATTACATTTGCATTTAATGATTTGCATTGTTTAAAACTTTTTAGAATTCTCTTTTTGTTTTATAAAAAGGAATATACATTAAATATTTACAAATAAATAATATATAAAGTTTCTTTTTGTATCGATTATCTAACTAAATATATAAAATTTCTCAAACCGTTGGCTAAAGTTGATTTAAAATTTAAAAGAGTAAGGAAATCTATATATTAGAGAGGTAGGAAAAATATTATAAAATATTTTAAAATAAATATCAAGAAATGGCAGTACGTAAAGAGTAAGCTTAGCTTCAAGTTACCCTATTTTATTTAACAAAGGATACTTTCAAGTCGACTTCCCGTCTCAAGTAAGCAATTTCTTTTATTTTTTGTTCTCCTTTTTACAGATTAATTTCTATCGTTTGATATTTTTATGGTTAAGGCCGCATTTTAATTGGCCACAAATGAGTTTTCCATCCTCTTACTCTCACTCTCTCTCTCTCTCTCTCTCTCTCTCTCTCTCTTGTTGTCAATTTATCTCACTCTAAGGCAGTGTATCAACAGAGAGAGCTTGAGAATTAAATCTATGATACCATAAATTATAAGCATTTTATCAGGTTTATTTCTTTTATATATATATTTTTATTTTGTTGATCCACTTTTGGCCATTTCTTTTTCTATTCCAATTGATATTTATTGGCTTGGTGGTGGTGGGGCGGTTTGGGGTGGTGCTTTGTTCACTGATCCAAATTGTTTTTTCCTTTTTCGGTCCTGATTTATTTATAGGACATTAAATGCTGGAATGTTTTAATCTTCTTAAAGAATTTGCCCTTTTTCGATTTGCTTTTTCAGTTGAAAGTTCAATTTCCTCAAAACTCAAAGAGAGAAATAAGAAATAGGCATGATAAATTACCTTAAAGTTATGAAACATCTTTAAGTTTCAATTGTTGTTAAAGTTTGTTCTGCCTTTTTTTTTGTTTTGTTGATTGTTGGGTCATTTCATTGGCAAAAAGTTTTCTCTTCCTTTTTCGCCATAATTTCCTGCGTTTTTTACTTTTTTGTTGTTGTCAAATTTTTTAATGTCTTTCCAGATGGAAGCCCAAAGAATTGTCAACAATCGTTTAAATTTAATTGAACAATTACTTTCAGCAATTTTAAAGCAATTTCGAGTTGCTTGTTAAACAAGGACGGATTTCTTTTTCCACCAACTTTTTTTTTTTGTTGTTCTCCCTTGACTTTTCCCCAAATAGGTTTTTTCTTTTTTTCCCCCCCACTGAAGCGCTGAAATTAATTTGTTATATTAAACTGATTAATGCCAATGCTCGTTATTAATGGGCCGAGGGCTCAAGCGTTTCTGTAATTATGCAAAGGACTCTCGGATAACTTCTCGTGAAGAAGGGAATGTGCTTATGATGATGATGATGATGATACAGATGATGATGATGAGGTCCAGTGTGTGTGTGTGTGTGTGATACATGGCCAACAACATAGGGCAACACTCATTGCATAACGAGAGAGAGAGAGATAAGCCTAGATAGCAGTTGCAAGAGAAATGACCATAAATTTCATTCTCAAATATTATGAAAGCCTCCAGGAAGATGGCGAAGAGGCGTGATAAATAGCTTAAACATATGATTTTGTGTTCATATAGAAGGATATATATATAAAGCAAACTGTTGCTCTTATTGTTTCCACATTTAATACTTTTGTTTGTTTTGCTTTTAATTACAAAAGCTGGTACTTAAGGGCATATGTTAGTCGGTTATAGTAATTTGATAGATGTTATTAATGACACTTGAATTGATATTGTTGGAGTTGAAGCACTTTCAATACTTAATTAATAGTTCCCTTTTAAGATTGGTGAAAATATTAATTTTGGTTTAGTTAGAGTCATTAATCTTCAATGTGATTAAATACAATGACCTGCGGCTAAAGGTTCAAATATATGTTTAATTTTATTGCTAATATTTAATGATGATAAATTGATAAACAAAAGCAAAAAAAATGACACGTATGTGATATATATGTATGTAGATTTCCCCAAGTGACTAGAACTAGAGGAGAGATATTAATGGGGAAGGGAAAAATGTGACTAAGAAGTTAAGAAAATAGAGAGTTAAGAATGTTGCCTAGTAAAGTTCAAATTTATATACAAATGTTTGCGTAGGAAAACTTTCTTATAACTCTAGATTAATGAAAAGCCACAATTCTGTTCAAACTTTAAAGATAACTTAATTTTGAGAGTCTTAAAATAAACTGTTATAATAGATTGTAAATAAATAATAAACAAATTGAGATCTGAGTAAATTAAACGTTCAAAAAGAATAAAGATATGAATGTAATGCGTTAGATATCGATTGTAAGGAGAGGGAAATAGAAAAACTTATATACCTTACATTATGCAGATAAATAGGTAAACTTATATTGATTCCATTACCAATATCATACGAATTCCATTAAAACATGTTTGGGGTTTCTAAAACTAAATTTTTAAACTGTGTCTATAATCCGAAAATGTTAAAATATCAATCTGAGAAACTTGCCAATTAACACTTTCACATTAGAATCAGCTTAATTAAGGGCAACATGAATTACAATTTTAATGAATTGAAAAATTATATTAAAAAACTGTCCCAACTAACTATAGATAAACTAATTAATTGGCAACTTTAATTCGATTTTTAATGCAAGAAAAAAAAACAAAATCCATTTCATGTTTGTAATGTCAATTGGCACTCAATAACATTATCAACTTTGATAACTTTCGTAACCCAAAAAAAAAAAACAAAAAAATACACTCAATTAATATATTTAAATGATTTAACAAAAAACCATTTATAATTGAGATATTGGTGAATGTTTTTTTTAACATTTACTTTCTATATCCCCTTTGGTATTGCGGTGGAAAAATATTCACTAATTGCATTTGATTTGCTGGCATTAAAAAAGTTTTCCACTTTTTTTTTTTTGCGAGTCTGTGGTCAATCGGATGGATAATGTTATTTAACAAACAAACAAAGTTGTTAACTTTTGTGTTAAGGGAATACAAAAAATAAATAAATAAATAAATGGAATTTATAGAAACTTATTTCATATTCATTTTCTATCTGTTTTTTTTTGCTGGAGAAGTAAATAAAACCTTTAAAACTCTTTCACTTGATTAAATTTTGATGAAAGGCAAGGGAAATAAAATAGCTAAAGCAACGAATTCGATATACTCTTTAACTTGATCTATTATATGTTGTATGTTTTCTACTGTATTAACACAATTGAAATGTACTATATAAAGTGGAACTTCTCTATAGTGAACTTTTGTATAATGAATAAACTTCTAATTTCAGTTTAGAAAAATTTCGAAGATTCGATATAATGAAGATATTTTCCGATACCGGGCGAATTTTTTATAGGAAAGGGAATCTTTATTCTTTATAGGAAAGGGTATCCTGTATATATTTCTATATATGTACAAATCCTTTTATTAGTATAATAAATCTTTATATGTAGCTGCTAAGGGAAGATAAGATTGAAGCCACTTTAAAGGATTTTTTGTATAAATTTGTTTGGTTCCAAGAGTTAGAATTCTAGATACAGATCTCATTTATCGATTACTTATATATCGATAACATATACAAATCAATTACCTACTTTCGCGATATTATATATACCCCATTTACCACTACTTTCTATAGGGTATAACTAGATTGTGTGACATATGGCAAAGGAAATCGCATGTGAATAAGCGAATGGGGATCGAAAGACAATTGTTTTATCCCGCTGCTTGGTTCACTTGTCTGTAATCCCCCACCAAGGATACTCGTTCTTTAGTGAAATTCAATTACCGTTACATTTTTGCATATTGCACATGCAAGAGGGATAAATAGAAAGGGAGAGAGAGAGAGAGAGACATTGTCATACATACATTTTAATATAAATAAATAGGAAATTAAATAAATGAAATAAGATAAACGTCCAAGTCGAAATGCAGAAATGTAAAAGAAGAAGAAAAGTAAGTCGTCGCAATTGACAGCTTGTCAATTGATGTCATGAAGGAATGATGGCCACCACTGGGTATATAGGAAAGCGTGCTGAATGACTGAATGAATGAATGGTATTATGTTGACTACGTGAGCTTAATTTTTTTTTGTGGTATTCGATTTTGTTTCCTTCTTACACCAACATGGATAATGCTTTGCCTGTTGTTGTTCAGGTGTTTGCTGTCAATTTTTGTAATCATCATCATCCATGTGTGTGACATTTGGCAGAGATCTCCTCTTTGGCATTGGTGGTGGTGGGGGGGAAAAGATTGAGTTTTATGATTTGCTTACATAGCTAAAATCTGAGGGTAAAAGTAAATATATATATATATATATAGAAAGGTTAAGCATCATCTGCCTAAATGCGAGTTATCATTCATTTCCGAATGAATTTTTCCGTTAGTCAGTTTTGTTTATTGACTTTGTTGGGGGGTTGTTGGTGGGGGAACATTTACTTAAATTGCTTTAATGATAAATGAAGTTACTTGTTTGATGGTCATTCTTATGAATAGAGTGCTAACAACTACAACAACAACAACTCTTCAGGGCAATAGTAATCCAACTCTGCTGAGTGATTTATTAATGGAGTTGACTTTTATTCGATCAAAATAGGCAAAAACATGGCACGTTGTCATTCGACTTAAGTAAATAACATGAAAATGAATTTTACTCAGAACTCAATCAATCAACTGGGAAAAAGGTTGAAATTAAGATATACAAACATATGGTATATCTTTTTTTCTCTTCTTTGATTTGGCATTAGTTAAATACAAATGACTTTGCTTATTTTTGGCATTTGCTTTCTTTCGTTTACTTTCCACTTTAATTTTGTATTAGATTTTCCATTTCCCTAAACTAATTTCTTCATATGATTTTTCTCTTTTGACAAACTGGTTTATTCTTCTTCTTACATTTTCCTTGACCATCCAAATGATTAACTCAAGACATTTATCATAAAATCATTGCCCCATAACAAAAGCACAAAATACTGGGGGAGGAACTGGTCAGGAGATGGTCGAACGGAAGCTGAATGTGACCCATGCAAAATGGAGCATTGGAGCAAAATCACCAACTGTGAACCGCCACAACAAAAGGCTATAAATAATTTTCCATGAAAATTGCTAAAGAAAGAAAAACGATGCATATCTTTTGATTTTTCATTTTGTGTTTTTTTTTTTATGTTGAACAACATTTTTTTCCTGTCGTTTTCTTTCCTTTCATTTTGTGCATTCAAATCATTTGCATAAACATTTTGATTGAATGAATAGAGAATAAGAAAGTAGGGACAAATAGAGGGATGAGTGAGAAAAATTATGTTCAATTGTTGTTGTTGCTGGTGCTGTTGCCTGGCCTTGTGATTTTTCCCCCCATACGCCCCCCCCTTATTTTCCCCCCCCCCCCTCCCCCCCCCCCCCCCCCCCCCCCCCCCCACAAACCCCCCCCCCCTTTTTTTCCCCCCCCCCCCCCCCCCCCCCCACCCACCTAAAAATTTTCCCCCCCTTACCCCCCCCCCCCCCACAACCCACAAATACAATACCCAATATTTTCTCCCCCCCCCCCCCCCTCCCCTAAATTACCTTCCGATCCTTTCTTTATACCTATTGTCAGGTTCTCAATTCGCAGGGACGACTTCTTCTTCATTCTATTAACTGTCCTCCCCCTCATCAGTCATTCTATGGTCTCTTCTCTTCTAGTCTAGCCTCACCATGTGGTTGGTACTTAATTTATTTAGCCTTAAATTGATTTCATATTGCTGATGTTGGCTTCCTACACATAATATAGGACAATAAATTTCTCTTCCTTTTTTTTTTTGGACACAAATTGAATTTATCTATCCCAAAGGTTAAGTGTCATCATATTCATGCTTCATGTCCTGACTTTATCATCAATTCAATTAGCCAGCCCAAATCATTTGCCAAAAAAAAAAAACAACACGCAACAAAAGAGATAACAACAACAGAAAGGAAAAAGGAACACTCAACGTGTCTACATCGGAGATTTCCCAGGACACTTGAATAATAGGCAAAATCCCTTGTCAAGTACTAGACACTAAGCCTTCTTTTCCCACTCATTGATTTGGCCAACTCTTTTTTTCTTTTGTTTTTCGTTCTCAGTCTATACAGTTAACATTAAAAATTTACGGAGAAAATTCAATTGAAAATTCATTGCATTTTTCATATACAAAGCGAACACAATCTGCCATGCATCAAATGTCCCAGACAGCCAAAAAGGTAGCGGAAAATGGGGAAAATGGTTTTAGGTTGGAAAAACAACAATTGTAACAAAGCATTCTATTCTTCAGGGAGACATTTGTCATAGTTGAACAATTTGGAAAAAACCAATTTCCTAGTAAATTGTGAAACGTTAAAGAAATATTCAATTGAAGCTTGACTAAAAATACTTTTATATACATATTTGAAAGTTTGAAATGAAATTTGTAATGATAATATTTGCATTTTCCAATACTAAATTCTTACAAATGGAATTTTTGTCTCTGCAATGAAAAATAGGCTAACAACTCAAGTTTTATATAAAATACTTTCAGAATTCATAAATTTTTCATAACTTAACGAAATTTTACACAATTTGTTTATACAATCAAAAAATTTTAGATTAAGTGTGTTTGTGTGAGTTACATAAAGATTATGTAAAGTGGAACCTGTTGTGTTCCCTTTGCCAAAAAAGGGATGAAAAGTGCTGGAAAAACTAACAAGAAAAAGTAAATAAAATGCATTTGTGCATTGTGTTATAAAACAAATTGTTCAGATTTCCTTCTTTTGCCATAAAAAGCCTTTTGCCTACAAGGCAAGCTGATGACATTTTAAGAGCCATTGTAAGCTTCTTTGCTAGACCAAACGATTTCATTTTGTTGCTAGTTGATAAGAGGCTTTTGGATTTTTCTACTTTTCACATTGTTAGTTTTGGATTTTGTGACACGCCACCCCCTTCCCCCAATCCCACACGAAATGTTATAAAATCAACAATTAAATGAATGATCTATAACAACTGAAACTATAAACAAAACACAAAATTTTTGTTTAAACAATTGATGGACATGAACTTGTGTCTGCCAATTGGACAAAAGAAAAAAAAAAAAATACCAAAATATTTACACAAAGGGAAGCAGAAGTATTTGATAGAGAGAAGTAGAGAATGCAGAACCACATGAATAACAATTAAAATACTTTTCTTCAATTGATAATAACCATAAAAAAAAGTAATTGAAGTATAAGAAATTATGTTACGTATACGCCGCGTGCCACGCCTGCACAATAGAAATGAAAATGGGGAAATGATGAAAATGTAGAAAATATTTGCGATAATGGAAAATAATCAAAATAATCAAAATAATTTCAAATTAAGTAGCTTTTGCTTCTCTTTGTGCCTGTGTGCGTGAAGTGCAAACAAAACAAACAAATTTTCAAGTTGGAACTGGGCCAATTGATCGACAGACAGAGAGAAGAGAAGGAGCGAAGGCGAATGGCAAATATAGTTCAGCTAGCTGTCCATCAGAATGGACAAAATGGAATGCCAGCAAGTCGAACAAAAGTGAAAATTAATTAAAAATAGTCGACAAAAAAAGTCGCGACCGGCCTTTAGCTTTCCATTTCCACCAGATTTTTCGGTCAAAACTTTGCTGTGTGTTCTTTTTGTTTCGTTTCTGTTTCTCGTTTCGTTTCTTTTTAATTTCCATGCCAACTGCAATGGGGGAAGCCTATGAAACGGTTTGGGTAGTGGAACAATTTCAAATATTTGCCAAATAATTAATCACGCCACATCGTGGCGAAGTAATAGTCATACCATCAGTGGTTCCGACACACATACACACCCAGTATGGAAGTTGCCCGGGCAACTTCTGCTGGCCAACTGATAAAAGGCCTCCACCAGGCATGACGAGTACCAACAGAACACAACACAACACACAGCTTCATCATCATTTTCACAATTGCTAAGAGAGAGAGAGAGAGAGAGCGAGAGAGGGTCGTAGTCTCTGTCAGAGGCAGAGATATAGGAGTCTTCATTCAGTCTCCCTGCACAGATAACGATAAATTTTTAAATAAAGCTGACAGTTGAAGTCGTCCACACGCCTCGTTGAATGATTGTGGCCAGGTGGTGGTGGAGGGGACTTATAAGGAGGAGGGTGGAGAGGGTCCCTTTTCGTTTTCTATCAGTATATCTGCTTTTGACTTTGATTATGAGTGTTGCTTTGTTTGATTGGAATTTAACAGAAATGCAAACAAACAAAAAATAATGTTGAAATTCTAAAAATTAAGGCCGGAATGAAGGGTTTTCTACTTAATTTATGAATTGTTGATTGTTATTTAAGCAATTTCAATAAGCTGTTGTATTAATTGAAGTGAACTTGAAGTGTTTGAGTGATTAATAAGACAACAATTTAAACTGTTTCTGTTTGTATTCTTTGAGTTCTTAATAAAGTGACTGTGACAAATTATAATAATAGAACTTTATAAACTTATATACTTTTGGTTTGCAAATCAATAAAGGGAGCAGTTATCCAATTTTCTATTTGCCTTAGCAGTAGATTTAACTGCTAATTCTACAATTGCAAATCCATTAGACTCTTGCAAAGCTTAAACCACTTGGGAATTGTAACTTTAACTATAATAAAAACTTTAAAAATAAAACTTCAAAGCCATAAAAAGTTTGAATAACGTAAAAATATATGATAATTATTCAAGAAATGTTGAGAATAATGAGTATAATAACGACACATCAGTCTAACTATCAGGGGCGGATCCAGTGGTCAATTTTGGGAAGGGAACTTAATACTCAAAAGTGTCAATGTGTTAAAGTGCTCCATTGAAAAACATTGTATTCTTCGGTTTAGAAACCTTTTGGGGTGAACTCTTACCCAGTTCCTCCTGGATCCGCCACTGCTTACTAACCAATGCATCCAGTCCAACATTCCTTAAATTCCTCAAATAAGCACACCTACTAACTAATCCCCTAACAGGTCTAAGTGCAATGCCCTAAGTAGTCACCTGTTTCCTACACCAGTAGCTATTAGAACTAAAGAACTTGCATAAACTTGTAGTAAGTTCTTTTGACATAACTGAAAAACTTTGAACAAAGTTTACAAGTAACTTAAGCTCTAACATGACATCAACCTATATCATAGACCTACATCATAAACCTACATCATTTGGCCATCTTTGTGTATTGTCATCATTTTTTATGGTTCCTTTAAGAAATTTTTGTGCCATATCAAACAATTTGATTAGATTTTGTTTTTCAGATAATGTAGGCGCCTACTCATAACAAATTTGTTAGCTAATCAATTATGAGGAACCTGTCAGAATTGTCTGTTTTCTGGACTGAATTGCTTACCCTTTCAATCCGTTCGTCATCTGTTAGTATTCACACACCCACTCATTTAAAAGTATTCACATTCATCTTTCAATTTATACTGAGAGAGGAAAAAAGCAAAAGCAAAAGGCGGCATATACATCATGAGTAGTAGAATCAATATCATCTATCACATGCACTCGGAAGGCTGTGCCTGCTGCTGGAGCTGCTTCCTGACTTTAGACTGGTCCATGAAGCATTCACAGTCGGAAGTGCCAGGACATCGACATGTGGGCATATAAAGGAATTCACTGTCTTTCCAGAAATCAATTAGGGACTTGCATTTGTTCTTCTTGTAGAAGGATTTGATGGCCTCTGGGGGATTGTCGCATTTGCACAAGAAATCATCCTTCATCACATTATTCATGTGTCCGGCACACAGTTCAGCTACCAACTTGTCCATTGGATCGGCTTTGGAGCCACGTCCTTTGTATGGCACTGCCTTCATACGCAGTTGATGCATTTTATGGGTATCCAAATCGATGAGTATTGTACTGGTGGACTTGACATTGTATACACGTTTGGCCAACTTTTTGTCCACATAAATGACATAGTAATCAATGTCACTGTGATCATGGACATACCATTCAATGATCATTGAATTGGAATCCAAAATGCGGGCACTTTTCAGACTCACAGGATAACTGACACGTGAGGAGGGATGGTCTTGCTCGGTGCCATATAAATCATGGAGAATTTGTTTTCTCACATGCGACATGGCACAAATGTCCATAAAGAAATTTTTGGCCAAAAATTTCATCTCCTGCCTACGTTGACCCTCGGGGGATTCGAGAAAGGCAACTTGCCTCAAAGCCAATTTCATATGTTCGCAGTGGCAACAGTCGCAATCCTTATCAAAACGTGTGCAATCACATGGTGTATTTGGTGGATCCTTGTCCTCACTTACAGAGTCTGCTTTGGTATACGGTTCATCGGTGCTCACCAATGTAAAAGTGGGCGTTAGGCTGCTCATTACCACATTATTGGACCTTGAACTGCCCTGACTCTGGGAAACATTGAGTGAGTCCTTTAATGTACTCTTTACCGAACTCTTTGAGATAATGCTTTGAGAATTGCTTTCATCCTGTTCCATAAGTTTTTTGTTCCTTCTTGGATGTTTGGCAATCCTTTTGGGCGACAATCTGCCATCTTCTGTAGAGCTTCGTAGTGTAGAATCATTGCTGATAATGTTAGTTGTTTGATATTGAGGTAGTAAAATTTGATTCTCCAAATCTCTTCTAGAAGTTGGTTTCTTTAATGGTGGCTTGGAAACTTGCTGTGCAGTCGTTTCATTGGGCAACAGAATGCTAACACGTTTCGACATAATAAATACTTAAATTTTGCTTAATATGAATACTAAATAATCTCTCCCTTTTCTGATTTTAATTGAAAAGAATAACAGATATCTGATAAGCTAAATTATGAAATATTAGATCTCTCTCTCTCTCTCTCTCTCTGGTGATTCATTTTACATTACTCTCGATGCCCATGAAACGATGTTCAATCATTTCCAATGATGACAAATCGCTGCGCTTTATACATGGCACATTTTTTTCGGCCCAAGTCTGCCATTGGCCATGAATCATCTGAAAGAAAAATGTCCCTGGGCCCTGGCTTTCTTATAGCTTTGTCAATATTTATGTTCCCTCTACGGCAGTCAGCTCACGGATACGGCCCGCACCGTTTCATGAAATTTGCATAATGCCCGGGCTTGGGTTCAATGTTTTCTTTTTCTTCTTTCGTTCCTCTCATTTTCTTCAAAAGTCAGGCATATTAAATGTAGTCTCCTTATATATATATATGTAAATATTTTTTAGCTCTAATTAAAATAGATTACGGAAAGCGGCCAAAAATTCATGTCCAGTTGCCTTCTAATTATGGTGAAAGATGGATAGATTTTTTCTTTCTTTTTGCTTTGAAGGATGAGACTCTAATTTAAAGAGATGCAAAAGGATGGAAATTCTGTATTATTTTTTCTCTTTCGTTGTTTCATTTTGTTGGGCTTATTATCTCAACTTGACTGCGCATACATGGCGTATGATTAACACGCATGCCGCATTACACATACGACTGGTTGGAAGGATAATACAATCTAACAACGAGCAAAGAAAACAAAATAAGAAGAAAAATAACATAACAAATGGAAAGCCCAGGCAGGCAAGTGTATTAAATTATTTTTGCTTTATGATTTATCTAACACCATAAGAATAAGTATAGCAGAAGTAAGAGAATTATGTTTTATCTGCCAACCACCACCACCCCGCTGTTAGGTTGCCTTTTGTCGCAGCAGGAAGAGAGGATGTCTAAGACAACGGGGGGGAGGAAGCAGTGAGGCATATTTTTAATAGACTTTCAACAAATGTAATTGCATTTGACAAATGTTAGGCATAACATTCGTTACTGGTTGCCAAGTATCTCAAAGTTCAAGCCAAGATAAAAAGTTGTGAAAACAAATAATTTTGAAAAACATAAATAAATACAAATGTTGCTTCCCCCCCTCGCAACGGATGTGTTTAAGTGCCTTAAAGTTGGCAAACTTTTTATTTTAAATAATATGCCTAAGCATTTAAGTAAAGACAACAAAAGGCAGCCAAATCAAAAAAGGAAATTAAAATAAAACCAAAAAAATTTCAATTAAATTGAAGAAGGTTAAAAGCCTTAACCAATAACAACAACAATAACAACAATAAACATCATCATCATCTACATCATTGAACATTGAGTGCTTTTGACTATTGGTAGGAGAATTGAGAATTGGTTGTTGGTCATAAGTTTAATCATTTCTCTTGTTCCAATAAAAAATTTTCCGACAGACGATGAAACAGAACGAAAAAAAGCCACTTAAGTTATGTGTATTTAGTTAGACCCCACTCCCTTCCTCTTGTGTATTTCTTTGGAAAATTGCATGTTGAATGAGAAAATTGTGGAATTTGTGAGCTTCCCTTTTTGTGTTGAAGTTCTTTTTGGCTTTTGGCCACTTGTCACGCACTTTGCCTCAAGTTTCGCACTTTCTGCCGCTACCGCTACCGCTGACGCTTCAATGTCACTTTCGTTTGTGTCTCGCTCAGTGGGAGAAGGGGGGAGGGTTGGCTAGGTGATTGTGGTATTTCGGAACTAATTCAAAAGTTTGCTCTCTGACAAGAAATGAAAAACTTTTTCTGCTTCTTTAAAGAAAAAAAGAAACACAGTTCTACTGATGTATTCTTTGTGGCTAGAAAGCTTTTGGCATTTTCTGTTGACAAGTTTCGGTTTTTTCTTCGTTCTTTCTCATTTTTAGTGTCATGAATAATTGCCAGCTGTAGGGCCTAAACTTTTGCCCCGATGAAAGATCATAAATTTTGACACAGTTTTCTTTTTCTTGCCTGGGGGAAAACAAAATGATTTAGGAAAAAGAAAATACAAATAAACCTAATTGAACAAAATATTTTTTTAAGCCCAAAGGTATCGTTAAAATTACGGAAGAGAGCTACACAGAGGCAGGCACTAACTATTTTATTGAGTTCAAAAGGACAGAAAAAGTTTTTTTTTATTATTATGGCACTTTGCTATACAAAATCGCTTTATGAATGTATTATAGAAGAGCGAATTGTCATAACGACATATATAAGAACAAACTGAAGAAAAAAACTGCAATCCAAATCCAAATTCCAATCCAAAACGAAGCTAGAGTAGAATTGTAAAACTATGGAAACAATACGAATGAAGCATAATCGATTCAATTGGAGTAAATATTATCACACTGCGACGTAACCTTGACGGTCAAGTTTATCGATAACTTAACTTCAGGCTTTCTCTATGCAGACGTTATCTGATCCCTTGCAAATTAAATTGTTTGAATAAGAACAAAGAAAACTCCGATTATATATCTTAAATATATCTTAAATCTACTTAAATCTAAATAAGTATTTCTAAAACTCTCAGGACTGATGTCCATATAATATACAACAGCATTTTTCCTTAAATTAAGTGAAAATACTACTGCAAGACCAAACCAATAAAGTTTTTGATAGACGACTTTTCCGTCTAAAAGATTGAGTTGAATTTTCTGACCCATATCGTTTAACAAAATCCTTACAAAATTCAGTAATTACTTCAAAAATAAGTTTTTCAGATTTTATGTAAAATAAAAGATGCTTTTTCTGAGAGATGAATAAAGAAAACGACCTAACTTACCCACCAATTTTGCCTAACTTTACTCGTTTCTCTTTCATTTGATCTTCACCTGACTTTTAGCTTTCCAAGACTTGCTCCATATTCTGTATTTTTTGTATTCTTTATTATGTTTTTAAGTTAACTTGAGTTCATTTATAATTTAAAGTGTTATTTACGAAAAGTTTATTTTACATATATTATATCTAAGTAGTCAATTGCTTGGTTAAGTTGATTTTATTTTAAATAAATAATAAATAGTTTGCCGAAATCAGAGCCTTGTCAAGCTAAGCTCCCCTTGCAGGCTCTTCTCATTTACAGTTTATTTTATATATAAACATTTCTATTGTTTATATTTTACTCATTTTATAATAGACTTAAAGAAAATTAAACAAAAATTGTAAATAACAAGCAATTGCTATAAATGTTTTAGCACTTGTAGAGAAATGTTAGGCCATAAAATAAACTTTTTAATATTTCATGCACTTGACTGAATGGCACAATGTTCTCCAGAGTGCAAAGTAATGCTTTGGCATTCATTTTCAAAATTCACAGCAATTTGAAGTAAAAGTAATTCTCAGTCAATCGACAGAGTATTTCAACCGACATTTTATGGGGAAGTTAACTTTGAGACCAATTAACCTTTGGCAGTTTGTTGGGTCAGTAAATACAGCACTTCAGCAATGCCCCACCCCCCTCTCTCCGCACCCTTATGCAATGGTTTTTAATGATAGGCTGCCCCTAGCTTTAGCAAGCCAAACACACACACACACATGACTTGTGGGTGTGTGTGTGTGTTTATGCAGTGTCCGGGCTTTAGTCGGAAATTCGAAATGTGACTTCCGGCGTAGAGCGACCAACGTGAAATGTATGGCTTTAATATTAATTATTTCTCTTTTTTGTGTTTCTCGAAATGAATCTGACTCGTTTAGTGAGTTTTATATAACTATTTTCCCTTTCTAAATCAAGTATGACACTTTAATAGTTCAAAGGTTTTTCAATCAATGCCAAATGGGAGACCCTTTTGCATTTGAAACACAAATTGAATTTTCTTTTACAATTTCCATTCAAATAGTAAATTGTTCAAGTACCAATTTCTCTGCCTTTTTTCTCTCTCTCTCTCCCTCTCTCTTTGTCTATTTTTTTTCAATACCCGGGTCAATAATTTAAAGAAGCTTGCCAATAAATATTTGATTTTATGCCAAACAAAATGCAACATTTGGCCAGGCCAAGCACCTGACGATGATGCGGTTGGGGGATGATGATGATGTTGATGATGGGCAAGTGCCTGAACCTGAGCACCTGACCAATACCTGATGCACTTTACTGTTACCAAGCTGATTACAGCAAACCACTTCACAATCTATCTATCTCCCTTTTATTTCCTGTTTCTCTCATTCCTTTTATAAATAAATCAATCAATGTGAGAACATGAATCGCCGACTGTGAGATACCCCATAACAAGTAGAAGATTGTTCACTAAATCCCTGAGAAGGCAACTTTTATGCCCTTTCTTTGCCTAGGAATATGCAAGACTGTACCTTAAAGGGTTCTTTCAGCATTCTCGGCACTCATTAAAGTCCTCGCAAGCCCTATAACCCTTTCATCTACAGGATATAAATACCTTAAACGAGTTCAAGTATATTTTTCCCCCTTTTGAAAAATTTGTTTCCACACATGTTCTAGGCGTCTGCTTCAATGGATAAATAAAAAACGCAAAAGGAAGGAAAGAGTAAATAATGCCAGAAAACAACAACAACAACAAAATAGAGATGAAAATCAATAGCAGAAAGAAAAAAGAAGCAAAATCTAATATCAAATTGAAATTGAAACGACATAAGGCAAACAAACAACAATGCCACTTCCCATCGTTCCTATCACCAAAAACAAAGTCACGAGATAAACCCGCCTTTTGAAACGAAACTCAAACGAAACAGAGACTAAAACCAAGACACGATTCGAGGATAAATGCTCTTTGTGATTGCGAATTGAAAGTATTTTTTTCCCTTTTATATATATAAATAGATATATATATATATATGTTTCTACCCCAATGATTTTGTATTAGTTTTATCAGGGTGTAAGTGCCTGGCAAAGGAATGTGAGTAACGGACAAGCGGAAACGACACTGCAAATCGACAAAAGCATGAAAAATAATCACAGAAAACACCAAAAAGAAAGAAAGAAAATAATTGGATGCTTAGCCATCAGATATATACTAAGAAAAAGGAAACGAAACAAAACAAAAACACACCAAGAAAATTATTTTTAGACAATTTTCTTAACTTAGATTTGCTTTGTAAACAAAGAAAAAGGTCACTTAAACTAAAGTTAGTCACCCAAATACTATAAATAACATTAATAACTAAAGTAAATATTCACATAATTAGTAAGTTAAGTTAATGAAAAGTTATTCACATCCAATTCCCGGTTTCAGGCTCTCTCATTTGCAAATAAAATTTGTTTTTTTTATATTTATAATCTGATTACGAAGTTGATGTAACTACATACAAAAATACTCGCATTTATTACAACTTTGGACTCTTTTTTGTTCCCTTAAAATATTTCATTCGCTTTGTACCTGCTGAAGCATATATTCAATTGATGCACACATTACGTATACGTAATATCTCTATATGCAAATGAATGCATAGATAAAAAGCATGAAATTGAAAAAAATTCTACCACAAATGTAATTTGTATGAAAATTTTGCAATAATTTAAAGCCGTTTAACTTATTTTCCATATAATTTTTCGTTTTTTTTTTTTTTGCAGAATGGCAACAACTGGCAGTAAACAAGAGACAAGCGTCAACGGCAACATCAACGACCAAAGGCCAACATTGTGGTCACGGCTAAAACAAAATGTGTAAAATAAAACACGCAACTGTGGCAATAGCAACAGCAGCAGCAGCAACAACAACAACAATAATTCTACCATCCTTTTACCCCAAACAAGAAAAAAACATAAAGGCCATAAAACCAAACCAAACCAAGCCAAACTAAACGAAACGGAAGGGAAATAAAGGAGGCAAACAAAAACAGAACAAAAGACAAAAAAAAAGTGTACAACTTGCGGCATTTCTTTGAACAAGAAAATCAGGCGACAAGCGTAAGGAAACGGAAGTGGACAAACAGCACAGAGCATCATCATCATCGGCATCCTCTGTAGTAAGAGGAGACAATAAAATCTCACGCACCCAGCAACAGGGCAAAGATATTTAGCTAACGTCATGTATGCCGCCGCCCTAATGGACATTAGCCAGACATTGGCCGCCAGTCTGGCATATGCCCCACCCGAGGCAAATGGTGCCTTCTCTATTGCGGCAGCCACGACAAATGTGAGCCAGAATCAACTAAATGTTAGCCTCTTTGAGGGATCCTCAATGACAGCAGCCGCCGGGCAATTGGCCCGTAATGGCAGTCAGAATGCTGAGCCCTATACCCCGGTTCTAGATCGCCCAGAGACATATATTGTCGCAGTTCTCTTCACGCTCATCTTTATTGTGGGCGTGCTGGGCAATGGTACATTGGTCATCATATTCTTTCGCCATCGTTCTATGCGTAACATACCCAACACGTAAGTGGTTATTATAGACACACTCAAAGACACACACTCACATTACTTGAACAGGGTAAAAGAGGATGAGAAAATGGCAAAATATAGGCAAATGGAAGATGCTTATGAATGTGCCTCCTGCTGCGTATAAGCAGTTTATGAAGATGACATTAAAGCAAAGGAGGAAGATTCGACAGTTCTCTTAAAGATGTATGAAAAGTTGTATAAAAAAATACTTAAAAAACAAACAAAAACATAAAAAAGGCTTAGCAAACTCTCTTGTTTAAAACTAAATCATGATTTTCAGTTGAATTGTAGCTGCCATAAGTCATTTATTTGAAATAAAACAAATATAAACTTTAATTTTAATTAAAATAATAACTTCTTATTATTCTTGGCCATTTTTAACATTTTGTTTTTTATGCAAATTAAACTTTTTTAATCAAAATGCTGCATCCACATATGTATGCTTCCTACATATTAAAAATGAGAAACTTTCCGGCTATAATTTCTTGCAGCAGCAAACTTTAATTTCCTATAAATATAAACCACATTCTATTTATGGCTAATAGCTTAATATTAATGCGACAAACCTCGCTAAAAAGGCTAACACACACACACACACATTTAGGGGTAATAAGGCTCTTTAGACACAATGAAAAAGGCCGCTGGGGAGACAGAGAGAAGGCGGAAAACAATACCTAAAATTGCTACTCAAAATTCATGGGCTGATGTTTGATTTTATTGTTTCCAATATAAGATATATATTCGTCTTCAGTGGCTTGCCAAAGTCCTTGCCAATACCAATTGGTAGACAGCTGTTGGCCAAATTAAAAGTTGCTAAAACAAAAATATGCATAACTTTTGTTTCATCCAGCCCAAAAAAAAAAAAAAAAAAAAAACAAGAAACTCGCAATATGTTGGCTATGAGTTGCGAATATTAAAATGAATGTAGAGAGAGACGGAGGAAAATGAAACAAGGAAATCAAATTTATATTTATGAGTGTATTTCAAAGATTGAAAATCATTTTTTTTTTTCTTTTGACTCTCTTTACCAGATAAAAATATTTGTCTTTTTTAAGCATTTGTTTGGTAGTTAAAGCATTTTCTGAGCTGACAAAGAGATGGAATTCTTAATTTTGTGGCATATTTTTCCTCGAATGAAAAGTAGTTAAAGCATTTTCTTAAAAAAGCTAAAAAATAAATTGAAAATCGGCTATTTTTTGTTTTATTTTTGCGTGAAAGAAAAGTAGCTAAAGTATCGGTTAAAGATAAAGAATTTTGCCTACTTTTTTGTCCTTTTTTTTATGGCATTTAAAACTTGAAAAGAAACCTCTCACTGGCATTTTCTATAAATGAAAACCAATATATGAAAATTTAAGGCTTTACTTTAAAAGGGCAAAAAGGATAACAGTATTCAACATTCTTTTCACATAAATCCTCAACAATTTGAACATTTGTTAACTTTGCCATTGACAACGACATCATGTATACGCAATGTGTGCCACAAATAAAATCCGATTATATTTCATCGTTTGTTTGGTTTCTCGACATGACATTGGCACTGGCATATATACAAAATTGACAAGTTTTTGAAAAAGCGTAACCGAAACTTGAAACCTAAACCAGTCAACAGCTGCCCGAATGCAAATGTTTATTAACTTTGCAACTTTTCAACGTTTTACCAAAATGGAAATTCAATCAAAAAAAACTTTCAGTTGAATTGTAAAAAAGAGTTGACGAGTCTGTGAATGGAATACATAACTGCAGGTGGCCATAATTTGTTTTTTGATTTGCTTTAAAAAGAAAATTGATGAAAATTGCTGGAAATTGTTTTGCAAATTGTCCTGTAATTGTCCAGAAACAGACAATATTTTTTTGTATGTAGTTGAATGACAAAACTTTGCATTACTCAACACGCAATTTGGCATCGTTTGTATTATTTGATTTGTGTCTAGACTGACGCTGAGACGTGTCAAAATACGTAGGACAAATCCTACAGCTGCTCTAATGAGGCGGCGCCTGCCCCTTTTCCTAGAAAGTCCCAATCCCAACCCTCTCTCAGAATGCTCCACTAAGTCCATTTAAGGCGATTTGTTAGGGGTAAAAATTCTGAATGGGCTTTTGCCCGAAAGTTCATGAAAGTTCACTTTGACTAGTGTCAGTTCATGTCAAAGTGGTTAAACATTTCATAAAAGTTTGTTTTCGGTTTTCCTTTTTGGTCCTTTTTTTGTTGGTTGGCCAACTGCAACAATGCAAGAGCGAAAGTTGTTTCAAATATTTTCATTGTGTGTTTGTATTGAGGTTTTTTTTGGCCTAATGTTTGTTTTCTGGTTAGAGTAAATAAATATTTTTGGTGTTAGGCTTGTGGTTGACATGATACAACAATTGATTTAATTTTAAAGTTAAATAAAGCATAGAAAATTTAGTTTAGAAATTGCTTACGAAAGCTAAAAGAAGTTTTATTCTTATTCTTTATATTCATTTGCCTTTTCCTTTTCTTGATTCAACACACATTCTAAGAGTGTCAGTGGTAAAGGACATCACTTGAGGCGTTCAAGCGTTAGCGTATGTCAAGACCCAAATCAAGGACAACACTTTAAAATGTCCTTAGCCAGTTTACCGTAGAGTGAGAGAGAATAAAAAAAGTTCAAATCGAATGCTTTCCGTTTGATTGCACAACTAAGAAATCAAGAAATATATAAAGACAAGGGTAGAGTTTAAGACGAAAAGTGCTAAATGCACTGAGGCAGCAAATTTGACATTTCTTAAATGAAAAAAAAATACAAATTTACTTATTTACACTTTGTTAATCTGTTTAATCTTTAAAGGTATATCTTATCGTTGGCCTTGGCTGATTTGTTGGTCATTTTGGTTTGTGTGCCAGTGGCAACAATTGTCTATACGCAGGATAGTTGGCCCTTTGAGCGTAATATGTGTCGCATAACGGAATTCTTTAAGGATATATCTATTGGTGTATCCGTTTTCACATTGACAGCCCTATCCGCTGAACGTTATTGTGCCATTGTGAATCCTTTAAGGAAACTGCAGGTAAGTGAATAAAGGAAATTAACTAGAATTACTTGAGTTTCCTTTCTGATTTTCTTTTACTTTCTTTCTCTCTCGACAGACAAAGCCATTGACAGTTTTCACAGCGGTGATTATCTGGGTATTTGCCATTATACTGGGCATGCCCTCGTTTCTGATATCAAATATTCAAGGTTATACCCTATCTACCCCGAATGGCAATATAACGATTGAATACTGTGACCCATATCAGACAAAAAGTTATGCCAAGTAAGTGTATCACGTAAATAGATGACAATGATTAGTCGAATAGACAATTTAAAAGTCAGTGTACACCTCATTTAGTTTAATGCGAGCTGCAATCAGTCAAGTGTAAATTGAATTTATGATTTTGATTGAGTAAAAAACAAAGAAAGGACAGAGAAACGGAGAAAGAGAGAGAGCGAGATTCGTATCCTTAAATTGAAAATGGAAAATTAATGTAGAGTATTTTGCACTCTACTGACTAAGGATATGAAACATTACTATGATTAACTAGAGTTAATATATATGTATTTATAACAAATTAGTTGTGGTTGCTTTTACCTGCTTTGACTTTTTAAAGTTTTCTTGCTGCATGCCCCATTCTGTTGCCATTTTATTGCCACTGGCCATATGCTGCCACTCCCAAAGTCTCATTCCACTGATAAGCAACTTAAATTTAATGCTTTCCCCCCTTCAGTTGGTCCTTTTAATGCTCTCTCTCTCTCTCACTGGCCTCACTGTAAGTTGAAAATCCTTTTGTGTTGGCCAGCAGCAGATGTTGCCACACGCACACACACACATACACAAGCTGTTGTGTTGTAATTTACAAGGGAAGGAGGGGGGCCAACTCAAAGCTCAACTGGTTGCTAATTTTATATTTAATGCATATAAAAAAAAAGGGAAATCTTTTCACTTTTTATAACCACAGCGGGATGTGGCATGTGTCTTAAGCGCATTAAGAGCGAAAATGCAAAATGAGCAAAAATAACAGTGAAAATTTTATGAAAGATTTCTAGATTTCGGCAGATTTTCCATTTCTATTCATCTTATTTCCTTTTTTTCTCTCTCCCTCTCTATCTCTGGTGGAATTTTAATAGCTTAATGGAATCTTCTTATTAAAATTTGAAATGATGTCAAGACAACCGAAATTACTTTATCAAATTTTTAGGAGTCATTCAAATGACTTAAGAACTAAGATGTATGTATGTATGTATATACATATTTACATATGTATATGTAAGCAAAGGAGTTGCCACGCAGTCAAAGTCCTACTCATTTTGCGTCGGAGTTGCCGTTCTGTAGCTTTAAATGAAACCGACAAGACTGTGGCGCGATCTCTGGCAACCCAAAAGCATTTTTGGCATTGAGTTGAGTTCGGCTCTAAGTTCAAATCAAGTTGTCAAAATTATATTACTTACTTCTATATATCTGTCAGTGCTTTAAGAAGTTTATGATGTCATAATTTACAGTTGAACATTAGCTAAGTAGTTAACGATTACGTGACTTGCTTTTGTCGTAAAAGTTTCCTTTCTTTTTTTCTCTCTTGCTAACTTTGGATTTCCTTCTTTCTTGCACTCTATTCTCTAGATACATGGTGATGGCGAAGGCATCTTTGTTCTATCTACTACCGCTGTCAATCATCGGAGCCTTGTATATCATGATGGCCAAGCGACTGCACATCAGTGCCCGCGATATGCCCGGTGAACAATTGAGCATTCAGAGCAGGACACAGGCACGGGCTCGTCGTCATGTGGCCCGCATGGTGGTGGCATTTGTAGTTGGTAAGCGATAGAGATTCTCTCCTGTTAATCCTGTTCATAGATGTCCCTTTCAATTTGTTGACTAATTACTGTCGCTCTCTTTCTCTCCCATGGCAGTTTTCTTCATTTGCTTCTTTCCGTATCATTTGTTCGAATTATGGTATCATTTCTATCCCACTGCTGAAGATGATTTCGATGACTTTTGGCATGTTGTGAGAATTGTTGGCTTCTGCACCAGGTGAGTTTTTCCCCATCCTTAAATTGAAAGAGAAGTGGAGTATGGGCCTTGGGCATGGAGAGCACGTTCTAGAAGTGGTCATAAATTTTCTTTTTATAGTTTTACCCATTACTCTTGTTCTTCAGAGGTTTTTCCTCTCGGTTTTTTCTCTGCATTGCCCTGGGGTGCATATTTTTTAATTGAAACAGATTATGCCTGCAACTTAACTATCTCCCCCTTTCTCTCCTGTCTCCACTCTTCTCTTTGGCGTGGCTTTTGGCACTTTAGTAAATTTATTTTTGTTGACAGCTTCTGCTCGCTTCCTCCCCCTCGCCTCTTCCTATGCGCAGTAAATTTCTGAAAATAATGTGTCAGCAATTTTGGGTTACTTCATTTTCCAGAGCGTGCCCGAGAAAGCGAGGGGGGGAAAAAGCCATTTGCATTTTGATGTGAGCGAGAATAAAACTTTTAATAAAATAGCAAAAAAGCAAAAAGAAGACAAAAGGACAAAAGCAGACATAGGGTGGAGTAGCTAAAACAATGTGAGAGACCAAAAACCACTTTAATCTCATTTGAATATACATTAGGTACTTCCTCTTCTTTTTTCCCCTAGCTCTTTAACTATATCAAAAATTGACAGTAATTATAGTCCTGTCTCTATTTCTCTCTTTGGTTTCTCTTTTTTTTCCCCCAGTTTCCTCAATTCGTGTGCTAATCCTGTGGCCCTCTACTGTGTGTCCGGTGTATTTCGTCAGCATTTCAATCGGTATCTCTGCTGCATTTGCGTCAAACGGCAACCTCATCTGAGACAGCATTCCACAGCCACTGGGATTATGGACAACACCAGTGTTATGTCAATGCGTCGCTCTACCTATGTGGGTGGTTCAGGTGGTGGTGGAGGCAATCTGCGCGCCTCGTTGCACATGAACAATAATGGTGGTGGTGGTGGTGGTGGTGGCAGCGGTGGTGGTGGTGGCCGTGCTGGCAGTTTTCATCGTCAGGACTCAATGCCATTGCAACATGGCAATGGAGCTGGTAATGGTGGAGGCAATGGAGGTGCTTCCACAACTGGACGTCAGGCCATTATCAATGAGAAAAGGTGAGGCACGTTGATTGTGGAGCTGCTGGAAGAGGAGGAGGTAGTCGTTTCATTGCAGGCCGATGAGCAGCTCTAAAAATTCCCAATTTGGCAATTGATCTCACCTTTTGTATGCGTCGTCTCTTTGTGTCGGTGTGTGTATCTGTATAAGTGTGTGTGTGAGTGTGCATGTGTGAAATCTGTGTGGGCCAATTTTAATTGGCACTCCACATTGAAGATGGTTCCCATGGTATATACATGTATTCCATATATTTTGCTTTTGTACATTTCTGCTTAACTTTTTCCATTAGTATATAAAGAAAAAGAAGAAAAAACTTTTGTTTTTTTGCCCCTGGCTGGGATTTTTCCTCTCTATCTAAATAGTTTTCTGTTGTTTATTCATAATAATAATAATAATGATAATACTTTCAGCTTAGTTTCTAAGACTCACTTTGTTGTGTAAATAAGTGGCTAAAATTATCAAAGCAAAGTAGGATAATAGATACTATATACTATATATATTCCATATAAATTCGATGTGATGTGTTAATTAGGTTTAAGTCACTTAATTGGCTGAAATCGGTAAGCATTCAATGTGAAATACAAAAAAAATTCAGTATCAATAGTTATTCGATTTAATATGCAATAATTTTAGCATTTAGCGACACAAAATAAAAAGTAATTAAAAAAAAAAAAATAACACACAAAAATTGCTGTTGTCGGTAGTGTAAATTAATAGATATATATATTTAAATAACAATATATCAATTAGGTTTAATTCTAATTATACTACATAGGTATACATATACTACTATACATATACACACATAATCTATAGCTTACGTTATTCAAAATCAACTATAGAAAAAAAAAAACGAATGAAATCTGTAAAAACAAAATGAATTCCATAAATGTTTAAAATGCAAACTAAATTGATGTTTATAATGTTGTATACTTTTTTTTTTTGTCATGTGGGTAACGATTTGGGCCCAGTTTAAGATATTTTGAAAACTGCCTGAACTCAATTCTTTTGATGTTGTACAACACTAAAGGCTTTGAAAGTGTTCTCTTTTTGAAAAGCTTTGTTTATCCGTCGTAAGTATGATTTGAATTTGAATATTTTACAGGCACAGAGAAATGAATTTTTGAAATAAACTGATGAGCACATATAAATTTGCACAGTTTGGACCATGCGAATCTCTATTTTTATGTCAAGAAAGTAATTAAAAGTCAAGAATCTAGATTATATGCAGTGCATATTCTATATTTTTGTCATTATTGACTTTTTAAGTCTCGAAGTTTATTATTCTAGCGCCGATTCTAGGATTAGCAATGACTTTAGCCTAATTAAATGCTAAAACTAGTTCGGAATTACAACTAAATGCAGTGAGAAAAGAAAGCAAAGCTAGCAAAACTTAAAAGTTCACCTTATTCGGGGGGAATCTCAAGTCCAATCCATTACATTAAATAGTAATTTGATCTAATAATGAACGTTGTTAATTCCTGTGGGGCTTTCTTTTAAAAAATTCAAAATTAGAGTACAAAATGTTAAAGAAATGAAGCAAGCAAGTAGTCCTTACCGACATTGATTATATCCTGTATCAAGTAAAGTTATTTAATGTAGAGGCAAACACTGTGTGTCTCACTCATTCCTGTTCGCCAATATCGCCCTTGGCGTTCTAGGACAAAACGCATATTCGTACATCTCCGTGTTTATTGTCCAATTTTGACTAAATTTGGTCACCAGGAGCATAAGATGTGCCATATAAGAATTCGATGCTTTCAATATGGCTCTAGTTATTCGTTTTTTCTTTATTAAGGCAAAAGTTGCCGTGGCACAAATTTGAAATAAACTTGATCTGCGTTCACACTAGACGGATCTGCAAACCAAATTTGGTACCTCTAGCTCTTGTAGTCTCCAAGATCACGATATGCATTACACGTAGATTGTCCTTTTTAAAGTTTATATTAATTGAAGTTTCAGCAAATTATTTAATGAGTTTTTGCAGTAGTTTTCGTTAAATCGATATACAATTAGAAAAGGTTTTGGAAAAGCTGAGAATATTCTACGACTTTTGTAAAATTTTGAAAAATCATTGAATTTTAAAATTATATATTATAAAATATGAAAATAAGAGCAATTAACTTCCATATAGAAACCCAGCTTTAATCTTAGTTCTCTAGAAAACTTATAGAACTCATTTTAAAGCTATTAAAAGTTATAATTCCCAACTAGTTAGGGAAAACAATATATTTTTAAATATCTACAAACCTTAAATTACTTTTTATTACATTTCAATTTCATTGTTTCAACTTGTTCCCTAACTTTTCAGCATAATGAAACGCTACGAATGTGAACATTTGCGTTACTAGTTAGCCAGAGTTCCCTGTACATCGCTATACTCCAGGCTAAACTAACAAAAATTTCATTGAAAAGTCAAAAAAGAAAAGAAAAAAAATGTTAAAACAAATCAACGCAGGACGTTGACATTGATATGTAACAAGAAATTTTAGCCCCATAACTGTATACAATATTTGGCCAATAAAGAAACATTTTTTTATGGTAAAAAACAAACAAAGTGAAAACATAAAAACTGCAAATGTGTATTTTAATTGGAAAGTCGAAAAGTAAAGTAAGTAAAAAGTGTTGTAAATTGCTTGGTTCGAGGGCAATTTGTTTATTTAGACAAGAGGAAATGAACAAGACAATAAACACAATCTGCGTATACGCACTCACACCCATGCATACACACAAACACACACAGATACACACTGGCACAACAAAACAAAGGATATCTCTCTCTCTCTCTCTCTGTCTCTCTCTCTTCCCCCAAAGCAGACAAAATTTCATTATGACATGCCAATCAGTAGCTAACCAACTCGCTTTTCCTCGCTTTCCCAATATATACTCCCCCCTCTCCTTCTTACACTGCCTTTGTGTGTGTGCTTTCTAGCTCTCTATTGATGTTGTTATATGTAAATTGGAACAGAACATGTATAAACCAAAAACCCAACCCAAAGTTATTGGCATCCAATAAATGTTAAAGTCAGTATCTATGTATGGTTAAAGTCCCACACCCTTAAAATGTCCTGTGTGTCTATGTCTCTTGGCCATTCGATTTTGACCTATCGGCCACTAAATCAGTTCTATCTATGTGTGAGTGTTAGAGCTCTTTTATGTGTGCCTTTGTGTGTGTGTGTGTGTGAGATAAAACCGAAATGCAAGCACACATCAGTTACATAGATAGAGATAGACCAAGAGAGATATAGCATATTTTGCAAAATTGCCGTGCCAAAACACTTTGACTTTGTGTATCTGGAATAGGATAATTTGTGGTGACTGCAAAACCTGCCGCAAGCTAACTGGGTCAAAGAACATTAGATTTATGGAATGGTCAAAAGGGGGCAGCAAATGTCGCTTCAATGGACACCAAAAATATTTGCTACTATTAGCTAATTAGTATACTGCAAACAAGATGCCTGGCTAAAAGATAGACACAACCACAACAATCAAGAAAACCTAATTTAATTAAATTTAACACTTTAGCATATCTCTCTCCATTTGGCAGGGTATGCCATAGTCGCCTTTTATGATGTTTCCCTTCTCTTATCTGATTTTCAACTGGTTTTGGGCAGTTAGTTTGGGTAAAGTAACTGAAAGTCATTTAAGTGTAAAAAGGTAATTAACATAAATATTTATATATTATCCTGTTCTCATGCTCCTTATCAATGTTAGTATTTATGGCCTTAACTTTAAGGATAACAGAATTTCTATTGTGCATTTGCATTTACAATTTCCAAGGCCTCAAATAATATTAAAATTGCACTTAAGCGATTTAACTGATTAACCTCATTGACTGGGCCAATAACTAACAATTAGTGTGTAACGGGAATACCCTTATTGTATTTCTTATCCTATTATCGTCTGGGTTTTTCTTGTTTACTACTACTAAACCACAGGGTTTCACTCCCTTTTTATCCTTTATGTGTTCACGCATTCATAATTCCTCATTATGCGAAATGTCTAATTCTGTAGACAGGCTGCTTATCTTGTCAGGACAACGTGTGTGTGTGTGTGTGTGAGTGTGTTGTTTCCCGTCTTTATCAGATGTTTGGCCAACACGCAAAAGCCCTACTAGTCTCTCTCTTTCTCTTCCTTCCGCTTTTCCTTTTCTTTTCCCTTTTCCCTTTTTTTTTGGCATTTCTCCTTTGATTATATTTTCTTTCTGCTTTGTTAATTGGCACAACTTGTTAGCCAAGAGAAAAGCTTCAGGACATTCTCTTATATTAGTAGTAGTTAGTTTTTTCCTTTTACGACCATCATAAAAAAGTATTCTTTAAGCAGATTCAATTGTTTCCGGCTTTGCTTTAATTATACTCATGAAACTACATGAAATCAAAGTTAAATATTACCCATAAAAATGTCTCGCATCATATTTTTTGGTAACTTAACTTGGCTTAGATTAGAAAAGTTTTCTTTCGACTTTTGCATTTGATTTCAATCTACAATCAATTAAGGGATATTACTTGCCTTATAATGTAAGTATATAATATTGGAATTACATTATATATTCCAAACTTTTGTTAGGTCAACAGAATCAATCGATATTAAAGACAAGTTTAGGTTGGCCTTTGATTTAGCCTTTGCCATTAAAGATCTTAGAAAACCCTTTTCCAAGTCCAAATATTGTAGTTATTCGAAGTAAAATTATTGACTTCAGTTGGTGAAATTTATAAAAATGTATTCCCTAAATAATTATACTAATTTAAACCCGATTTCTAGCATATATTCTACCTTAAGTAAAGACAACTTCTAGCTTATATTCTATATTCTAGCTCATATACCATCTTAAGTAAAGCCCTTTTCTAAAGTTAAAATTCTATTACTTTTTCTTAAGTCACAAATTTCCAAAATATTCCCTTACATATAGACAATTCTCCGATCAAAACCCAGATATTAAACCTTAAAAACTTTTCGATTAAGGGTTTCCTTGATTAAATTTATATTTGGTCTAAACTTAATTTGATTTGCAATTGAAATCAATTGAAATTGTTGACGGGTCCGGCAAAAATGAGAGAGAGGAAAAAAAAGGAAAAATAATTTCAAACGAAAAGGGTCAAAAGGGAAATGAAATTTGTTGAGGGCCAAAGGGAGAGAGAGAGAGAAAGCAAATAAGCAGATCACGGCCTACTAGAAAAACGAGTGACTATGGTAATGGAAACGGTAGCTAGATAATAGATAATAGATGATGAATGATGTATAGAAGGTAAATTTTCCATGCATATTAACAAGCACATGTGGGGGAAATTCTATTTATTTCTTTAGAAGTTGATTAGATTTAATTTAAAAAAAATTTAAGGTCGATTTCTTAATTTGCTTCGGGTATTTTTATTTTTTTTTTGTCGCTTTGTCTTTCACTTCTTTTAAAACAAATTGGTTGCTTTGCTTTTGTTGCTGTTTCTTACCTTCTTTTGTGTGTACCTTCTCTCTTCCCGCCATTTTGGTGCACACTTAATAGGCTTATGAGCAGCCCTAAGCTGGCTTAAATGCAAAGTGCGTTAATTTAATGACAGTTACAATAACAGCAACAATAAACAACAACAACAACAATAACAACAAAGACCACGACCACAACAGTAGAAGGAGCAACAGGAGGATGGGAAACAGCAGGACCAAAAGCTGCAAGCACAGCTTCTGGCACCTTCCATTGAATAAGTACAGTGGGTCATGGAAGTTCTTGCTCAACACGTTAACACATAAGCAATGTGAACAGAGTTTTCTTTATATTATAGTCTTTGTATGAAAACATGGATCACTTTAGAAGTTTGAGAGATGAAGCTCAATAAAGCAGCCTGTAGAGTATCCACTAGATTTCAGTTTCTAAAGCAGTTATAGATAACAACTTTGAGAATAGTAGCTAAAGAGAATATGTATGAACTAAAGATTCCAGATTTAATAGGAGCCCTATGGAATAAAATTTAAAATGTATAGAACTATTTATGATTCCTGGATTAGATTCTATTAATGTTATTCATTTAAGAAACATCTTTATCCAAGTTATTGTAAATTCAACAAATAAAAACCAAATATAAAGTAATATAATTCACATATTCAGGGAAAATTTATAAAAATATTTTACAAGAAGAGGAAAATAAAGAACATTTGTAAGAGAAAAAACTGTGATTCAAAGGGTTTGCAATGAAAAACAAAGATAAACCACACAAGATCCTTTGCAAGAGGATGGATTGGTAGTTGGATTTATATTGAATTTTGTAATAGGTGTAAACCATTTAAAACTACTATTGACATGAAGATCTAAGACCCTTTTTAAATAAATAAATATTAATAAACAGTGTTCTGTTGTTATACTTTATGCACCTACTGTGCTGACACAGTTCTAGGGAATTTGTTTACCTGTGTCAAATCAGTGAACAGAAAAAAAAAAAAACAAGAATAAAGAAAGGAAATGAAACGCAATTAGTCAACACTTGCCATCACCTTTATATATACTGAAATATATATATAAATGTGTGTATATATGTATATATATTTGTAAATAGGAATACCATGAACTGTCACTTTATTAGGCATTAATGGGATTTATTTGGATGCTCTCAATGCTGGAGTCAAATTGAAGGCAACAGCTTGGAAATAAAATGTTTCCCCTCATCACCCCAACAAAAAAATATATTTTAGCCAAATTCAAGCCATTTCTAAGTAGCTTTACTTTCTTTTTTTTTCGTGCTTTAGTTATTATTATTTTATGCCTTCGCCAAAAAGACATTTCAATATTTTGTGACCCTTTTTTTTTTTTTTGTTACACGTTTGGCCAGGAATAAACTTGGCAAAAGGCACTCGAAACTGTTTTTACTGGTTTGGCGTTGTTGTTGTTGTTTTAGTCAAGGCATAAAGCCATTAAAAATCAATTGGGCCACAAATGCAAAGTACCCAACATATGTATGCATGGACCGACCTGAGCCTCCAAAGGATAGAAGAAGAAAAAAAAGACGTAAGAATTGTTGAAGGTCCCGCCCAGGACATAAGCAAATATGTGAAGTTGAAAAACTTTTCGTGTGTATTTTTCTTCTTTTTTTTTCTTTATTTTTGGAACTTTTTTTTTGTTTTTAGCATTCCACTAAATTGATTTTCAACTTTACGGGTAATACTGAAAGCTGAGTTTGCCTAACAAGCTATGAAAGTAAACTCATCGACATGGAAATGCTCTTTTTTTGTGGAATGAAAGTTGTGGGAGGGGAAAACTATGCACTTACGATTGGAACATTGTTTGCCAAGAACTTTTGATATTTTGGTACATTAGAAAAATAGAAATATTAAATACATATAAAATAAAAGAAATATTCTTAAACAGTTGATATATTCATTTATATAGAATGGTCGAAATTTTTATATACTATATATGCTATATACTATCTGTATATAGTTCATATATTCATTCAGTTTAGTTTAGTTTATATGGGCATCTCTATTAATCTTTTAGACTGTCTGGCATCCTTTTTTCAAAGTACAGTGTATACCTCTCTAAATACGTACTATAGAAAGGAGACAGATCGGAAATTTAAATAACATTGCTTTATAGTAGAGTACTCTATTTTATAAAAATCGATCAACCATATACAATAGAATAACTATAATATAAAAACTATAACTACACATATATATATATGTATGTTATTATAAACTTTAATGTAATAACCATAATGTAATGACTATATATAGTAAGTACATACATAGATCTACTATAATAAACTATATATGTACATATGTAAAGCTAAAAAGTAGGGATATAGGAAAAGTATGTTTGATCTTAAGGAAATTGCTATTACTTAAGAGATATACATAGGCTACAGTGATTTCCACATTTCTAGGACTAACCCATTTTTAAATAGATAACTCATTTCCAATTTTAACTAACTCGTCCTAATTTTGGGTATTTAAGATTTCAACTGATAAACTAAAACAATCAATTAATAAAATGAACTGAATTCAGTTGTTAAACTAAAATAAGGATTAGTAGGATTAGTTTACATTCATTTTATAGTAAAGTTTAGATGGACATCTCTAATAATATTTTAGACTGTCTGGCAACCCTCTTTTAAAGAAGCTGTATTAAGGGTATTCAGTGGAATGCCTCTAAAATCGTGGCACACAATGCAAAATTTATATCTCTCAAGTAATAACTAAATTCCAAAGATCAGACAAACTTTTGCCATATCCATACTAACTTAAAGTATAACTCTCAGTCAGCAGTCAGCAGTCAGTTATCCATTTAAAATCTTTACTATTTTGAGTCCTTTTCTAGTTTACCATATAGCAAGAACTTTATAAAATTGATCAGATTAAAAATAAGCAAAATATTCAGAATCTATAAACTATGATTTAAATATCTCCTTCAATTGCCTTCATTAAACTAAACTTTAATCTTAGTGCTCGATAGAGTCTCTCATATTCGGTGTTTTATTTTGGATGATTTGATTTTCGCTGACTCAAACTTGAATCTCTGGCATTGAGTCGTCAATGGCTTTTTTTCCGTTCTTTTTTTTTTTTTTTTTGAGCCCCAGCAGCCTAGTAAGAGAGCCAACAACATGGCCTTCCGTTTGAGAGTTTTCTTGCTAAAGCCTGGCGGCGTCTTGTCCATGGCCCATGCCTATGCCAATGTCCATGCCCGTGACCATGCCTTCACTTGCAGTACATACAATTTCCGAGTTTTTCTTTTGTTGCCACCCTTTGTTACCCTTCCTCCCATCCACCTACCCCTGCGGAGTTTTTCGGGCAACTGGCCAAAAAGATACAAATCGTACGTTTAATCGTAAAGTGCGTTGAAAAGAAATGGAACTGGCAAAGATGGCGAGAAAAGATGATGATGATGGGGGAAGGCAAAGGATCTGGAATCTGAATCCACTGAATTATTTGTTTCTTCTTTACGATTATGGCTTGGCAGTTGTTATACATGTTTGGCTGTACATACTTCTGGTATGCATTACAAATAAGTATGGCATTATACGATATAATAAGGGACTGACTGGCTTTCAACATTCAATGTGTATGCAAATATTCAGTGGTCGTTTTTATGTCCTGATCCGGACAGCTGATATTGATGGCTGATGGTGATGTAGATGTGGACGGCAAATATGCGACACGGCCAAGTGTTGTACAAATAAGCAAATAACCGCCAAAAGGCGGCCATTCCACCCATTTCCTTTTTTGCTCCTTGAACATTGTGGTTATAATAAGGCTAATGCCTTTTGGTTGGCTTGATTTGATTGATTTCTGGTTCTGTTCTTTTTTTTCTGGATTTGCCATTTGTTTTCTTATCATTAGAATGATGATTTAACAATATTGTAAGTGACAGCATTACATGATTATTTTTATTAAAATTGTACAAATTGTCCAAATAAAACGAACAATGAATGACTTGGCAAATACAAATCAAAGTTGATTTCTCCAATTTAAATTGGCACTTTAAATCGGAGTTAGTTTTCCTTTACTCCAGTTGCCATAGTTTCACTTGACTCAAGTGCATTTCTCTCTCTCTTCCTCTCTCACTCTATCTATTGAACTATTCAAACACAAATGTTTGCAACGTCCCTCCTCCGCCCACCCCCTCTCAGACGTTCCACATTCTATTCGTTTTAGCAAAAGTTTCCTTGCACCAAAATCTTCTGTTCTTAAGCTGTGCCAATAAAAATCCAAAACTTGTGCCAAACAGTCAAAGATGGAAGCAGAACGTGTCCAGAAAGGAGAAGAGAATTTACTTGCATTTTCAAAGTTTTCGACTTCTCCTTTCTTTTCGGTTTATTTATAGGAAATTAGTTGTTGACTTTATTGAAATGATGTTGTTGTAGTTCTTGTAATTGTCACTATGTAAGCTGAGATTGAGAATTTTAATTAATTAAACATTAGTAAGCTATAATTGAAAAAGCAAAATGTTAATTTGCTGTGTTAATTAAAGCTGAAACAACTAGGAAAAGAGTTAACTAGAGATAGAGAGAAAGAGATAGAGAGAAGGGAGCCTAGGAAGGGGTTAAGTTTTAATTCGTACAGAGAAAAAAAGTTGAAAAGTTGTTGCCTTACCTTTGGCAACTTTTTATCGGGTACACGCGCTTGCGATTTGCGCCAAAGCATAAAAGTTAAGATAAGGAATATACCAGCAAACACACACACACACATACACACATTAACCTACACCTCTACACATACATACATATATTCATCGTCACGTTTCCACTATATGCTCTTTCCTGCCATGTTTTATAATCAACCAAAATGTTAAGCAATTTGCTTAAATTTGCCAAGAGAATTTTAGTTTGAGGTGATTGAAACGCTCAAATGAGTTTTTTTTTTCGTATAGAGGCACAACACAGCAGGGATTCAAAAAGGATTCGGGTTTTTCGTTCCAAAGGAGGAGTTGCCGTTTGCCCTATATCAATATACATAGCTGAGGGTAAATTTGAGTAGACTGCGGTTTTTAGACAAAATTAGTTAAAGGAAAGGTAACAAGACTAAAAGATTCAGGAGTAGAACACAATACTCCTTTATAGCTGGCCTTGATTATGAAATTTTTATGATATTACATGATTTAGGTGTGAAGAATCATTCTTTTAAAGTTTTTGATTCTAGAAACCCTTTAATCTATATGCTACTTAGTCTCATCTTCTATTTTACAATGTCTTAAACGTAAGTGAGCTTGATTAAATTGTTAAGTAGTTACCTAAGGAGTTATTACATTTCCCTTAGCATACTTTAAGGAACTAAATACATACATATAAACTCATTTTCAAGATGTTTAAGTATTTATAGATGTAGAAATACTTTAAAGTCAATAAAATAGCTTCACTTATAGTTTTAGTAATTCAATTAATCAAAGCCCCAAAAAGTATGCTATGATTAACTTACTCAGCTTATTCTGCTTTCCTGCTATATCATTGTCCCAGATTTCACTTACATTATCTAATATCATTCCACCAAATTACGTCAAAATTGGCTAAATCGAAGATTAGCAAAACCATTGTAATTTAATGAGGCGTGAAAAAGAAGAAAAAAATATGTCCTATCATGGTATTAGAATGCTAAAAAGAATAGAAACAAATGCAAATTTAAAGCAACAGCAGCTGAAAACATTCGCTCTCTGAGTTACTTAGTTATATTAACTAACTTACAGGGTATCATTTCAACGGTATTCTGATCTAAGGATGTCCTGTCGTATGTTTTTAATTTCGTTAGTGAAAGTTTTCAACTTCATATTTCAGAATTCCATGTGTTTGTGTATGAATTTTTTTTTTGCCAGCCGAAAAAACTTTTATTTGTTGGAAACGGGCAAAAAAAATAATTTAGCTGGAAAAGTTGCCTGATGTGGTTGGAAAGATGCTAATGGTGGCAGCACCTTAATTTTACATAGTTTCTGAGCTTTTGACAGCGCGATAAAGTTGACAAAAACATTTTTGGCATAGAATTTTTAATATCAAGAAAAAAAAAGAAAGTTTTTGCAATTAAAAATGCAAAGCAAATATTGTTTGTGACAGTAGCCAACTATGAATAATTTAATAAATTAAAGGAAAAGCCATCAGAGACCAATATATCGATTAGTTTTCTATGTTTCATATATAGAGAGAAAATTAACACTAATGGGTGAAACTTGTAGAAAACTTTACAAATTAACAAGTCAATTAGACGACAATTAGCCATGGAAAAGTTAGTCATCATTAGAAGCCAGGCAAGAGGACCCTATAAAAGGACTAGGCAATATGTGGTTAGAAGGACATACAGGCGAGACAATGAAGGACAATCGAAAGTGGCCAGAACCGAGTAAAAGTGTGCCAGTTACAACAACAACGTCTGCTGCTGCTGCTGTCTATGACCATCCACTGATACAAGCCATGGTCAAAACGTTTTGGGAATACACCGAAAGGACCAAAGTGAGCGGCATGTGGCTATTAAGAAGGAATCGTACTCAGGGTTTATCTAGGTCGGTTGCCACACTTCTCACTGTGTCAGCAAAATTCTCTTAAATTCTCCTTTATTTTAGATTTATTTGGTCATCGGTTTTGCTGCAGTTGCTCCTTCTTAGCATTTATTTAACTTTGCTGCTGTGGTTAAAGTTTTATTCGTATCCCATTGTTAATAATATATCAAATGATTTATCCATTACGGATGTGGCATTTCCCGGTGTAACCATATGCAGTCCAAAGGTAGTCAATTTGGAGAGAGTCGAGCGATATGTGAAAACTTTGTGGGTAATCCAGGCAAAAAGGATAAAGGTAAAGAAATTTACAGTGTTTTTTTTTTTGTCTGTTATTATAGGAAAATTCCACCGGAATATGATATGGCTGAGGTAGCTGCCGGTTTTGATTTCCTTAATGCCTTTACGGATCAAGGATTTGTGCCACCCTCTCATGATAGTTACAAGACCACCGATGCTGTGCTCCGTCTCAACAATATCTCAATTTGGGAGGCAGCCATGGCCGTCAGTCCGGGCTGTTCGGATTTTGTGAAACGTTGCTTTTGGGGACACACGGAATTTCAATGCAATCAGAGTCATGAGTATTTGTCGTTTATACCGACCACCGCTTATTTGGGTCCTTGCTGCTCCTTCAACTACAATCCGCGCAACGCCAGCTATGTGCCCTTTTCGTCCAACATATTTGGCATGGATGGCGGTCTGACATTTATTGGTGCCGAGGGTTCAGAAAGGAATTTGAATACAGGTTTAATAGTCCTTGTTCATCATCCAATGGACTATGTCACAGAATCGGCAGCATCTGTAACCATTACGGCCAGATCAGAGAGCTTTGTTGAGGTCTCGCCCACGGTACAGAGTTCATCGGCCGAGGTCTTGGAGTTGGCGGAAAGAAAACGTGATTGCCTAACCTCTAGTGATTTGGCTTTAAGTAATTATCGTCAGGCAGCCTGCATGCTGAGTTGCCAAATGGTAGCCATTGCCAAGAGTTGCAATTGTCATCCATATTTATTGCCCGTTGCTGGCAACAAGTACAAGGAGTGCAATCTCAATGATACCTTCTGCTATTCGGCAAACTATGGTGAGTTGCTCTCTCTCTCTCTCTCTTAAAGTGCTTTATGCAAATTCCTGACGACCGTCCGACCACCCATCAAACAGTTTAAAAAGAAAACTGCTTTTATCCTTAATTTCCATAAGCATAAGTCTGTCACGTTGTGAGTCCTTTCGGTCCCTGTATGCTGCTGCAATTTTTATGCTGCTGTGGTTTTGCCTCCAGTTGTGGTACTTGTGTTAACGCTGTTGCTTCTCCTCCTCCTCCTCCCCCATTCACTCCTCTGTTACATAATTTATATTAAATATTCAAGATTCCCACATGCTCCAGTGTCTGCAGTGTACTGTAGAGGAATGTATTCCCCTCCCCGTTCCAATATCTCACTTACCTATCCCCATATGGCAGACAACAAAAGCATCAGCTTAAATATGAATTTAAAGTGTTCCCCCAAGATTCAACAACTCTCTATTTAACCCATACACACACACACACACACACAGATAACTTTAAAAGCGTTCGTTGTGATCAGTGTTTGCCAAATTGCTATGATGTAACCTATTCCACGCTGTCCTATAGAACGGATCTGAATCAGCATCAATATTCAGTCAGCCGATTTTAGTAAGTACTTATAAAGTAACTCTGATTTAACTTAATCCTGGTTCTTTTCTCAGTGCTCCAGAGTCCCTTAATAGTGATAGCTTTGTGTTGCGTGTCTATTTGGCCAAACAAGTGGTTCCAGTCATACGTAAAGTCACTGTCATGTCATGGATTGGTTTACTCTGTAAGTGAATTGATTATGGAATATATGTATATAGATTTTAAATGATTTGCCTTTTCCAGCTGATTTGGGTGGCATTTTCAATCTTTGCCTGGGCCTTAGCATGATATCAGTTGTGGAATTTTTTTACTATTGCATTTATAGGCTTTATATTAATTATAAATTGCAAAAGAATCAAGTGCCCAAAAAGGCATGGAATTAGTTGTAACTTTTGCTTTACTTAACCATTATTTACTATTAACGAACATTTCTTCGTTTTAATTATATAAAAATTACAAGTTAAAACTAAATATTTAACAATTGTGTTCAATTATTGTTAAAATTTAAACTCTTTTCTTTTTAGTTTTAAGCGTTTGCTTAGGAGCTTTGCGTTTCTTTTGTAGTTTCGAGGGCTTTGCCTCAGCCACTTCTCCTTGGTCTTGGTCATCGTCGCTGTTGCTGTCCCTGTAAATAATGCCAGATTATATAAAAAATAGCAGACTTAGTATACAAATTAGATATGCAAGACTTACCCCACTGTTTGCATTTGATCAAACATATCCTCATATTCATCATCCACAGGAGTTGTTTTCTGCTCCATCTTTTTACCATTTGGCAATTGTTCATCCAAATCTTCATCATCTTCTTCCTCTGGCTCTTGCTGTTTCTCATCTTCTCTTGCTGGTCGTATGAGTATTTTGGTGGCCTTTGATTTCACATAACACTGATAGAGTAAAACTGTGGAATCCGCATCATGTATCCGCACATAGCGATCCAAACTGGCTGAAGTTAAATATTTGCCACTTGTATCTAAATGTAAATCACTAATGCCACCAGTGAAACCTTTATAGGTATGTACATGGGTCTTCATGCGACGCGTGTCAAAGGCTTTCAGGACACCCATTGTAGTGCCCGTGTAGATGTAGTTACCCTGGGCCACCAGTGTGGCAAAGCTCATGCCATGCTCTTCGCTGGCATATAAGGCAACTGGACGTCTTTGTTTACGAGTATCGTACAGACGAACATAGCCATAACGCGAACAGGTGGCCACAACACTGGGGGAATCCATAAAACCCAGATCGCTGTCCCACACAGGTACCTCTAGCTGCAGATAGTCATTGGGCAAGTTCTTAGATGTAAAGATTTGCTTGCCATCGGCAGCGAGATCAAAGATTTTCAGATTATTCTGTCGGCCTTTGCCTCCAGTTGCGACAATGTTTCTGGCCTGCAAACATTGACGCAAATGTTCCATTTGGTCTCCAGTAACGATGACATTTTCAGCGGAGTCTTCCCCACTATTTAGCTCTACACTTTGTATCTCTCCATTGCCAATGCCGGCTATGAGTTTCTCGTTATAGCGAACTAGACCAACTATGGGAGCCGCTTTGAAGTTAACCTGGACAGCTCCTGTACCGCTTTCACCAGCAAGTGGACAAATTTCGGCCGTGTTTTTACCGCGACCAAGTAGAATTTCCGTTTGCTGGTCATTCCCAAATGCCAAAGAAGTAATCCTCGATTCCTTATCCAATGTTTTTATGTCACTGAGATTGCTTTGGGCATAGGGAGTCTTCTCATTAGCGGGAACCAAATCTGTGAAAATTCAAAAAATTAAACAAAGCAATTAAAGGAAAGGAAATATCTACTCACGTTTAAATGATCCTGTGTGTGTGCCAACATAGATTTCATGTTTGCCAGTATAGTTGGGATGCTTTACATTCGCTGTTGTCCACTTCATTTTGTTTAAAAACTAATTCTTTGTCGGCAACGAAACAAAAACAAACCGAACACGTGCAGCGCCGACAGAGATGCTAATAAATGCCAACCAGGGCTGCTGGTCAAAATAATTGGTCACACTAGCGCAACAGCTGTTTCTGTTTGTTACTGTTTGGGTTTGATTTGAATTTATTTCTACACTATTCAACACTAACTTTAAAGTATCAGTAGTAAATATTTACCATTTCTTATTTTTATATAATTTGCATGTGGACAGCGATTACCAAGGTTTTGAAATGTCTCTGACAAAGGTTTACGATGCAGCCACTGTGTTTAGACATTTGAATGGGGTTTTAAATGTCTACAAGCCGGCCGGCATGAAAGTATTTCATGTACGCAATGCAATTTTGGGCAATATTTGCAAGGGTAAGACTCAAGAGAGTCGCAAATGCATTCAATTGGTATTAAGGTTGTTTCCTGATTGTATTTCTAGGTCTCAATGAGTTGGAGCAGCGAGAGCCACGCAAACTGCCAGAGGATAGACCATTACTGGGTTCTGGAACAGCTGCTGATAGCGTGCTCCACAACATAGCCAAAAATACAGATCTATCGGATCATATACTGGCCTCGGGCTCCCGCTATCTACCCGGTGATATACGCTGTGCCACAGTCGCCAGTCTGGGAGAACACACTAGTGGAGTGCTACGTAAGGGGATCCCATTTAAATATGCTTTTATGCTTATGATCGCGCTTCTTCCTTCTTTTAGTTTTTGGGATTAACAAAGGATTGCGACAGTCAAGTCGCATACAACGAAATCGTCCTGTGCGAATTTACCATATAACCGGTCGCCTGGGCGTTGCCACAGAGAACCATCTGCCCAATTCCCGCATCACAGTCCGTTCCAATTATAACCACATCTCAGGGGATCGGCTAAGTGGTCTTGCCTCCTCAATGCAGGCTTCTCATCAACGTAAAATGTACGAACTCTGCGGTGTTGATCTGCAAACGCAGGCTGCCTATGAACTGGCCAGCAAGGGCCTGATCCGGCCGGCGGATAACACCCAACCCGTGCTTTACGGCATCAAACTGATCGATTTTCAACGTCCTCACTTTACGCTTGAAGTACATGCCATTAATGAGACGGAAGATTATCTAGCTTCACTGGTGCATGACATGGCCATAGAGCTGAGGACAGTTGCCCATTGTACACAATTGCGTTGCATACGCCATGCCCACTTTGAGGTGGGTGAAAGTCTGCTGCGGCATGGCTGGCATCTGGCAGGGATTATGAAGAATTTGAGGCAACAAAAAACAATTATTAAGGCCCATCCAGAGATGATTAAACAGGAGCGTATAGAACTGCATGGATGATCTATTTGCTTTTATATAGTTGATGTTAGTATAATTTTTATGAAAATACAAAAGAAAAAATGGCAGAAAAGATTCAACAATTTGGATTAGGACAGGCTCTGCTGTCTTAGATTGTGAGCCAGCATTAGTTTATCCCACTCGAACAATTCTTTTTGTAATTTATCATGTAGTTTCTTGCCAGCCACCGAATCATGCTCCTTTTCCAAGACATCCTGGGCCTCTTGCAGTCGTGATTGAGCCAGTTCCAGTAGCGAACCCTCCTCCGTGGACTGGCGACGTGATTGCTCCTCCAGAGTGTGGGCAATCTCTATCAGAATAACAGTCAAATAGATGGCCAACTTAATGCTATGCGGATCTAGACGGCGGCACACATTATACAAGTCTTCGCAGAGACGCAACTTTCGTTCCAAGGTGGCATCACTAAGTTGAGCCATCTCCAAGCCCGCTTCATGGCCATAGAGCTGGATAAGTGTGTGCTTCAAGTTGAAAAGGTGAAAGTGATTTGGATGAAGCATCTGAGATAGTCGGGCCAAAAGCAATTCCACCTCATTGACAGTTGGCCTTCCAGTCAGCAGCTTATCCACCTGTGCCGTCATATGGGTCTGCAATTCGGTCACATAACCAGCATCCACTACCATTGGGCATGTGTCACACTTCCATTGGGTGTGCTCATCCAAGGGATCGAGGGGAAGATGTGTTCCATCACATGATTTATTTATATCACCCAAACAGGCCAAAGCACTGACATAGCTGCCATATTCCGTGGGATCCAAGCAACGTGGACAGCGGCAAGTGAAGTGCTTCGTCATTTTGAGATGATGTTGACGCAACTGAGTGCCCCACAAAATGTTGGTGTAGGTGATCTTCAGATGGTCGCCCTTCTTCAACTTGCAACCGGCCCGTACGGCAATCTGCTGAGTGGTAGCATCGAACTGGAAGTAACAATTTGGCTGACAGGCATGTTCCATCATACATGCCTGCCGGAATAGACCGCTTAACTCCACTCCTGTGGGCAATTCAATCACCATGTAATTGGTCTCAATTATGCCACACAAGCGGTGCAACAACTCCGGATCGTAATCGGCTATGAGAGCCTCCTTGCATTGCCTTGATGCCTGTTTAAGACGACGCAGGAACTTTTGATGCAAAAAGGTCACAATACGTTTGTCTGCCTCCAGATGTAATTCGGTTCCCTTGCGTTCATCCTCATGCGACTGCATTTCTAGGAGTGCCTGCCAACGACTTGGATGCTGACGCTGGAGCAGTAGGCACTTGAGCACCAGAAGAGCATCTTCCCGATAGTAATCATGCAGTCCCAGAGTGTCAGATCTTGCGGCTGGTCCCGGTCCCAGGTTGAGAATACTACACTCCAGTGTCTCATGCTCACACATGGGACTACATACTGGCCAGCGGCAACTAAAGTAAACAAAGATTTAAAATGGTTATCTAGAACAGGAGTTGCGTTACCCACCTGCGACATAAATGCTTTCCCAAACGGCAGGGGGTATAACAACCAACACAAGGCACAATTATTGAGGACTTTTCCGCATCGGACTTATACCACTTGGGACCCACCACCAAGGGCTCCTCTACAAATATAATTTGCTTGGCCTCAATATCTTGAGTGGCCACCAGATAGCGACCCAATTGCTCATCGTGGACCTCTCGAAACGGTTTGCAGCTGCGTTTGTGATCGGGCCAATGTTGCTTCTGGTGCTCCCCGTCGCAATAGCGCACCATTTTGCATCTGGTGCAGGTCCTTGAGGCAGCCACACCACAGACGGCACAGTCCTGGCTAAGCATATCTTCCTTTTTTGTTAATTAATTCTATATTTCTTGTGAATTAAATATTTTGTTGTTTTCGCTGCGTGTTACGCAGCAACAATTTTCACGCTTTTCAACGTTTTTCTTTTGATTTCTGATTTAGTTTTCTTTTATATTTTTTCTATATGCCGAGAGCGTGTTATATTTTTAGCATTTCTCCAAACATTTCTCTTGCAAGAGCAATTTATTTTCAACTTTCTACATGAAAAGCGCAGGGCTCTCTGTTTAGGAAAAACTAGTGTGTGACAGTGCACAGTGGAGCAAGTGTTAGTGAGAAAACAGTGGCAACACATTTATATGAAAGTTACTTCCTTACACTTTGCATACCAAACAATTTCTTTTGAATTTTAAAGAAATGTGAATTTATAGATTAATTTTCTCTATTTCCATTTCTATTTTGAGTAACTTCTATTTATGAAGCTTTTAGGATCTTTGAGAGTTTTCCAAATAATTCGGAAATCTTTTTGAAATAATACTTCACTGGTATTATCCAAACTAGAGTAAGAAAAACTTTGTCTTTCTATTTGTTAAAGATATTTTAAGCAAACAATGTAAAAATATTCTCTTCTTCTAAAATTCTATGAATAAGATGTTAAGAATGAGATAATACCAAGTTGAGATAATACCAAAACACTACTTAAGTTAAAATAATTAAAATGTGGAATCAAAAATGGATATTATAAAAGAAATTTAATTACAAAGGTTTTAAATTTCAATATTTTAGAGTACAGCAAGAGAATTTTCATGTCATTGCTTTTTACTAAAGTATTTAAGCTTTTAATTAACTTTTATACTATTACCAAACTTTCGGAACAAACTTGTTTAGAATTAATACTATTAAACATATATCTTTAACTAATACTAACAAAAGAGTAATGTTTACAATGCTACCTAATATAAATACTTAAATTTAATTGTTTACCCTTCACTTCAGAACTAAATAAAAGTCTTAAATTGCCGTAATCTGATTTTACATTTATTTAAATATTATCAAATCCATTAAAATACATATACATGTATATATTATATATAGAATAGTGTACAAAACAATTGCCAATTTGAACATTTTCTCAATTTTTGTTTTTTTTTTTTTTAATAAATTTTTCATAATTCTCTCATTTACGTTTTCTTTTTTCTTAGTTTGCTTAATAAAATGTATAAATTTGTTTATAATAATAATTGATTGTGACATATTTCGTTTCGTTAGTTTGAATTTGTTTAGATTTAGTACGGCTCTTGCGGGGCATCCAAGTCCCGGTAGTGTGATCTGGGTCGATAATCAAAACCACCGGGTCTGTAAGCAACGAAACGAAGCAAAAACTTATATACTTTGATATTTGTTTATTTCAATGTAATAGAAAAACTTTGTAAAAGAAAAAAAAAAGGGGAAAAACAAAAAATATATTTATACATATATAATGTATATAATTTTATTCTTTTCTTTTGCTGTTGTTGTTGCATTTTTTTTTGTTTTTAATATTAATATTTAATTTGTTTGTTTTTGTAGTTCTTTAGATTTTTTCTTTGCTATATGGGAGGAGCCATTGCTTGCTTGAATTGCTTTTAAAACGCGTTTTCTCTGTCGGAATTTGCTGGTGCATCCAAATCATGGTAACCGATAACCCGGCGCTGGTGTTCCAAAGGCAATTCTCTGCAAAATATTTGCGACACAAAGAAAGTTTTGTGACAAATTTCGTGGTTTCGTTTTGTTTGTTTTGTTTCAAATACCGAACGAAAAAAGAAAAGCAAAGTTAAATAAAATTTAACAAGAAAATTATAGGGAATAAAGTTTTTTGTTGACAAGCTAATATCCTTTTGAGTCAGGTTTAGTTATAATTATAACTAGTAATTACTTTGGATTTGAGTGGACGATTTGCAAATTTAAATGTTAAAAAAGAGTTGAGCTTTAGCTTTAAATTCAAGCTCATTTTGGAAACGGATGGATATGTAACTTTTGGATCCTATAAAGCCCTATGACAATGCCTAATCCCTAAACTAATTGCAATAGATATATAATTACTAACCTGCGTGCGGGAAAACCACGTCCTCCACGACCCATCATGGGCGGGGCAAAACCATAGGGCATGCCTCCAAAAGGCGGATACAAGGCCGGTCGATAGCTAAAAGTAAAAGGAAATTAAATTAAACTAAAATTCAATATAATTTAACTCATTAACCTACCCTCCGCCACCACGAGTTGGCTCAAATTCGGCGCGTTTCGTAGTACCCGGATGTTCGGGTAGCTGCGGACGCTTGGGATCTCTCAAATAATTGTTAAAGAACTGCACTTCCTTGCGCACTTCATCCACTTTCTCCTCATGCTTATTGAAGATATGTTTACGTATGAATTCGGGTCCCTTGAATTTCTTGCCGGATAGCGGACATAACCATTTATCCTTGGCCAACTCTTGGGTATTCGCCTGTACGAATTTCTCCACCTCAGTGTCGGCATCTTTAGCACCCAGATCTTTGATATCATCGTCACTTAGGAGAACAGTTTTTGTAAGAAACTGTTGCAGTTTACCCTCATAGCTCTTGATGTACTCTTGAATGTCATTGCTGGTCACTCGTATGGGTGCAGGACCACGGGCATGAATGATGCCACAACGATTTGGCATCTCATCCTCATAGGGATACTCGCAATGATTGTAGTAATCCACCGAATGAACAATACGTAGATAGAGCAGCAGACGATCCAAGACGGCCAACAATTGTTCATCACGTTCGATGGGTTCACCTTCGCCATCTTTCTGATCACCGGCCAGACCCAGAAGTTCCTCCTCCTCGGCAGAGGCCTCTTCGATGAGGTAATCGGTTATGTTCTGCAACACTGGATTCTTGGTATTGAAGCCATAGGTGGTGCTACTGCTGCTGCTGCCATTGGTATCTCCCGAAGAGGCTGCGGCAGTTGTGTTCTCCGTGGATGCAGCATCATCGGACCACAATCGGAAACGCTCATCAAGATTCATGGCGATTTTCGCACATAGTTTTATGTCCGATCGTACCACCTGCTTGTGGGCTGTAATACCATTGGTTGGGCGCACGCGACGACTCAGATCCCGATTGACAATTGCCCCCAATTCGCAGTCACGCAAACGTTGATTGTTTAGGCTCCAGCAGATCTCCTTGATATTGACATCGCGACTGAAGGTAATCCAACCACGACGATACCAACGGCGCTCCACTAGAGGATCGGCAATGGCCACGCGTAGATATCCGTTGGAACGATTGCAAATGGCTTCGATTTCAGCTTTTGTTATCGATGGAGCCAGATTGCGCAGGAAAATGGAGGCAGTGCGATGTAGAGCCCTTGGCTGTGGCCCATCCTTCACCTTGTCCAGATCAATGGTTTCCGTTATGATCTGTGGACTATCTGTGGCAGAGGCGGCATCTGTTGCTTCAGCTGCTGGAGGATCTTTTTCCTTCTCAATTTCGCCATTTTCTACTTCCATTTTTTCAAAGGGTTCCGAGCTATTTTTCTGCTCGATAGTTTCCTCCTCTGGCTTCTTCTCCTCCTGCTTTTCCTCCTTGATCTCTTCAGGTTCACTTCTGACTTCTGGCTTGGAATCCTCTGATTTCTCTTGATCTTCTTCTTCTGCTGTTGGCTTTTCTACTTCGGCTTTGATTGCTTCTGCTTCCTGTTTATCTTTTTCCTTCTCTGCCTTTTGCTCACTTCTTAAGCCATCTTCTACATCATATTTCTCTTTAAGCTTCTCTTCATCCTCTTCCTCGTCTTCTTCCTCTGAACTGGAACTTGACTCGGAATCAGATGAAGAACTGTCATCGTCGTCATCATCATCGCTGCTCTTGCGTTTACGTTTTTTTGTTTTCTTTTTCTTCTTCAATTGCTTTTTACTTGTCTTTTCCCGATCACTTGATGCACCAGCTCCAAGCTCATTGGTCTTATCATTGTCATCTGATTTCTTATCGGTCTCCCAGTTCTCCTCATCGGAAAGAGGCTTATTATTGCTCTTCTGTGGTGACACTAAAACAGGCAAATCATCTTCATCTTTCTTTTTGGGACTCTTGGGACCACCAGCAGAGGCAGTGGACGATTGAATAGGTTCAATTTTACGCTCATAAACCAGAGTTTCTTTCGGTTTCTCATCGAGTATCTTTAGATCTTCATCTGTGCCACCTTCCAGCTTAATCACACACATGTCCAGGACACGAACCAAAGCATCTCCCTGAGAGGAATCAACCTTGACGCTGCCAATAGTGCCATTATCCAGCAGTTCCACAAATACAGATGAGCGGCGCTGAAATGAAAAGTGTCACATTTCCTTTATCTTCCTTAAATTTGCAGACTTACCTTAAGGAATCCTCGCTGCTCCTCGCTGCGTCGCACACTATCCTCGGGATGGTATTTATTTTTGAACCTGCAGATAAAACACAAGAAAAACAAATTGTAAAAATAACAAATTACTTAATGATCTACTCAAAAAAATGCACTTAATTTATAATGAAAAAGATATAGATAGAGATCTGATAATGATTTGTTTTTTGTTGTTTTGGTTTTTTGGGGAATTCCGACGGTGTTTATCCTTCTTCTCCTTGCGGCTAGGTATAATTTGATTAATTTGTTTCAGTTTAGTTGTAATTAAATTGATTTTTTTGTTTTGTTTTAATTGATTACCCAAAGTCTTACCTTTGCCGGCGCTTTCGTTATTTATATATGAATGTGTCTTTTTTAATTCTTTCTTTTTTATATATATAAATACTGTTTTCTGTGTGTTTTAAGATCGAATTTAAAGAAATCGCGGATTTTGGCAAAATATGGAACTAACAGCCGCAGCATTGCTCGCCGGGCTAACAAAATTTAATTTTTCTTTTTTAAAACTGAAACCATTTTCAGCAGATGCAGAGAAGGTAGAGTAAGAGAGAGGGGGCGGGAGTGAGTCTCAAGTCTCTCTCTGTGTCTCCTCTGTGTCTCTCTCTTTCACAGAAAACCGTATAAAAGCTGCAGAGAAAAACTTAATAATAGAGAGAATTATGATTTGATTGGTTTTCTTTTTTGCTGGTCATAGAGAAGGAGTAGGAGTAGTAGTAGGAGGAGAGAGAGATCATCATCATCAAAATCATACAGAGAATCGGTCGTTGGCATTATGTCATCATAATTTGGCCAGGCATCTACTAACCATTCCTCATCCTTGTGGGCCACAAAGAACTCATTGAGCTGCTGCCGCTTAAAATCCGTTTTATATTCCTTGTATTTGCGCATCACTTCCGAATCGGATATATTTTCATCTTGGGTGTCCAGAAATTGTTTCAGGGTTAACATGGCTGGCTGGGTTTGTGTGTCATTGCCAATGCCAGGGCCAGATGGTTCACGGGCCATTGGCATAGGTCCGCCATGGGAGTAGTGAAAGGATTGATAATGATCATTCCATGCCTGCATCATGTACGGATCATAGCCTAAGAAAAAAAGAAAAGATATAGTTATGTGTGTTTCTTCCTTTGCATCGACTTACCACTAAATCTGGGATTGGGTCGCATACCCTCATCTCCCCAGTCGGGACGCATACGTTTGGCTGGCGGCATATCCCGACCGGGTGAACCATAACGTGCCCTCGGGCCACCGCCTGCTGCACTGCGATAATCACTATAATCTGGACGATGGCGGGCTCCTGCTCCACCGCCACCACCAGCGGCCGAAGAGCCCCGAAAAGGATTCCTTTAATAGATTACCTTGTTAGTTATCTGTTTCTGCTAAGGCGCATCACCACTTACCACTCATCGCGAGCTCCACTTGAACTGCTTATGGGACGACGTTCATCACGCCGTTCGGTTCTATAGCTCTCACTACGCTCTCCGCGGAATTTGTCACGCCTTTTGCGATCATATTCATCATCTGAATCGGCCATTGTCTGTAATAATTATTGCAATTTTCAATTAGTTCAAAGTGAAAGTCACCTTTTCAACATAACCTAAAAATGCTTTAAATGAATTTGCTCTGTTTGCACAAACGAAAAGTTCATCAAAATGTCTCGAGATAATGAACCGTTAATTAACAAAGCAATAAGAAAATCTAATTCACTTTTGCAATTGCAATATACATTTTTGCTAGTCGCCATCTTGCCGGAAAACCGCTTACGTGTTGTTGTTCTTGGGACAATTATTGATATGTTCACGTTTATATTCTTTTTCCACTTATTCCTGAACTTCTTGTCAAGACAAACGTGATTTTATATTTTCACTTACCTTAAAACTTATTACTAACTAGTTTAACAAATTTTTCGCGGAGCGAAGCGTCTGACAAATTTTAGGTAATTATTTACTCGCAACTACAGTGATGGAAGACGCAAACTTGTATAAAAAACAGTGTTGACAAGCAAACAAATTTGCTTAACGTTGCCAGAAAATTGAGCTGCCAGACTGCTTTCGGATTAGAGATTGAGGTTTGAGTCTTTGATACCATTTTAATTAGGGGTTGTGACTTTGCTAATTTTTCCTTAAAGGTTTATGTCTTTGGTATTTATTTATTTTGTGTATTTTGAAATATCAAGTGATTGGCAAATTCTTAAAATTACTTTGTTTATTAAGAAAAATAAATTATTGCCGTATTTTTTTTAAATATATATTTTTTATTTGTTTTATTACACATTTCATATATATCGTATATATATAGACTTCTTTTGTATTATTTATATATTTACAATGTAGTTTTAAAACTATGTAAAGTTGTATGTGTGTAAGTGTATGCCTAAATCCTACTTTATGTAATTAATTTCAAAATTGTTATTTTATGCGTTTTAAACTTGAATTTCGTCGCATTTTGTCATTTTTTTCCGTTTTCGTTTTTTGTTTTTTTTTTTTTTAATTTTAATTTTTGGGTTTTAAGGTTTATGCATATTACATTTATTTCGTTTATAATAATTAATGGTTGTGTATTTGTGTTTGTGTATTTTATTTTTGTTTTTGCCAACTTAAGTTTTACTTGTTTTGAAGTATAAAAGTTATATTAAGATATATATATATTTAGCAATAATAATAGAATTACTAAGTTGAACAGATTTCAAAATGAAATGTCAGTTATTATAAGTTATAGTTTAATATATATTGTTTTTTTTTTTTGTTTTGTATGTTTTTGTTGCTCTTGTTGTATTAGATCAATGCACCGTATATTCTGCAATTTATAAACAGAAAAATCAAACAATATTGAAACAACAAGCTAAACTCTCATGTTCAGTGTTCCAAATATTAAGCCTCATATTCAAAGTATTATTTTGTTGGCATTAATATATGAATTAAGAATTAAGTTTACAGATATATATATATAATAATTAAGTTTAAATGCTAACAATCTCTACATCTCTCTCATTTTTACATAAATCATCGGCAAACTCAATTCATAGATATTTAGTATGTAAAAATCAGCCCCGAAAAATTAAGTTAATTAATAAACAGAAAATCAGTTTCAGTTACTTATTTAAAAGCAGGCACGAGCTAGACTCTATATATGAACGCAAAGTGTTAGAGGGGGGCGCCCTTCATCTTCATATATGGTTTCTTAGATAGATAAAATGCCTTAATCAGGTAGGACTAAGAAGTATTGAAATCAAACATATTTTTTTTTAGCTGGCAGTGTAGCATTAAAAACCAAATAAAATAATGAAAATGAAAAAATGGTGCTTGGAATCAGGTGATTCTATATATGTAACGCTTTGTAAGCTATATAATTATTTCTTTTCCAATCCAAAGTTTTCAAAACATAATGCTGAATTTTGTTAATGTTTGAAATGATTTTTGATTTATAGTTAATATATTTATATATTTCCAAGCAAGTATAATTTGTTTCAAAAATTATTCTCTTTGTGTGTATTCGCTCTTTGCTCTCTATCCTGGTTTTTACGTATTTCTTTGTTATCTGTTTTTTTAGTTAGAATAAGTTTTGTTTTGTTTTTTGTAATTTATTCCATTATACACTAAAATGCCATCAATTCAGTTTTAAGTTGTATTTTTTCGGTTGTTAGCATTACGAATAATGTGCGTTATGTTCATCCGATCTGAAATACATACATATATGTATATACATATATGCGTAGTCGTAGCTCTTTCCATAGATCTATACATATATATATATATATTGTATATTGTAGTTACATATTTTCTTAATTTGTTTTTTTTTTTTGTTTTCTTTAGAGTTTACTGATTGCTACACATTGCAAAAGAAATTTGACATTATTTTTATTTCTTCTTTTTTTTTGTTTTTTCTCTACTTTAAGTTTTTTAATTGTTCAAAAATGGCTGCAGAAAGTTCTAACGTAAATTTGTATGGTTTATAATTATGTTTTGTATATATATAATTTACCATTTTTGTTTAATTCTTTGTCAAATTTTGGCAGTGAGAAAAAACTACACAACTTAAAACTTGAGAACGGCTATAATGTGTGTGTGTGTGTGTGTGTGTACAGTGAGTGCTTAAAGTCACTGCACTTGGAGAAGCAAAGAGAATTTTATTGATTGAGTTTTGTATTGTTGCAACGGTTGATGTATTCTATATAGATCTATATATGTTTGTTTGTTTGTTTGTTTGTTTGTATATGCCACCTAAATTTCAATATTGCTGCAAAACAGGTACCTAAAAAGGCTTTTTAGGAGTTGTCATAAATAAATTTTCATTTTTCATTTCATTTTTTTGTTTTCATTTGTCAATTTTTATTACGATTTTCAAAGATATAGACTTGCAAATGCGAAAACCATTTTATTTGAAATAAAAGTCTTCTAAATCGGACAACTATATATCTATATGTGACTCTTTATGGTAAGATTTCATATAAAATGAAGGAGAAATTTAAAAAGTTTCATTGAGTTGTCTTTGTTTTCGAATTTTCATAATTTAACAATATCGGACTACTATATTCGATTATAAATATATTGAAAGAGAATGGGGAAAAAAGGTGAAGGAAGACTAGGAAAAAAGAAAAGATTAGATAGTAATATCTTTGTTTTCAAACCAGTATTGAAATAATTTTAAATGTTCTTTTAGATATTCAACAATATCGAAAGACTATATATGCTATACCTATCAGGTTTTCATAGTTTAGCAATATCGGACCAATAGACTATATATATTGATATATAGCACCTTTAGATATTCAACAATATCGAAAGACTATATATAGTATACCTTTCAGATTTTCATAGTTCAGCAATATCGGACGAATATAGTTCTAATCGATTCCGAGAGCTGGACTATTTCATATTGAAAATAGTCTTATGATTTTAGCAAACTTTTCTTCAAAATCGGTTGACTATAATCGTCTTTATTTGATCTTTCAAATATAAACTTTGCAAGTATATAGAAACCACGACACAGCCGTAATTATATTTCGATTTCATTGCTTTGACTTTGTTTTTTTCTTTTGGGCTTTTTCTTGTTTGCTTTTTGACAAAATGTATGAATTTTGAGAACTGAGAAATCAATAATAACCCGATATCGATCGATCGTCGTATTATATAAGTATTTGTTGTTGCTGCTAAGGTCTCGCTTGTAAGTTACATTTTATTACGGTTTGTGTTCTTTTCATTTATCTTAACTTTTCGTTACATTTCTTTATTTTGTTTTTTGTTTTTCTTTCTAATGCTCAAAACCTTTTTGTTGCTTTGTTTCATGTTTTCTTTGTTTGTTTTGTTTTTGTTATGTTTCATTTGAGGTAGTTTTTCAATTCAGGATCAATATCTACAAGTTGAACACAAAACATATATATGTTCACATAAATTTTGTTCTGGGAAAGAGGTGATAGTTATTTTAAGGAGAGGAGGGTGGGTGAGGTTATGGGGGGGGCGTTACTAAAAACATAAAAACAAGTTACAAAGATTTTACACTTAACAGAAAACAGTGCATAAAAATTAAACAAAGTTTTGTTTTTGTTTTGTTTGTCGTTTTGTTTCTTTTGAATTTCATTTCGAATTTCATTTCAAAAATCTACATAACGTTTTTGTATTCTGTTATTTTGTATTTTTAAGGGTTTTTTTTTTTTGTTTCAACAAGATTCCATTTTATATATATATATAGATTTATGTATATATATATAATGTGTTGTATGTACCTTATGTTCATTTATGTAATTTCAGGTTGCATTTTTGTTGTTGTTGCTGGTTATATAAGAGCGAGAGCTTTACATATATAGCTATATATATGGACTTATTCACATACATATATTGTATATATACAGACTTAGATTTACTTTTCTTTTTGTTTTGCATTATTATTTGTAGAATGGAGTATAAGAGAAAATTTTTGAATTGTCTTTTTTTCAAATTTTCGAAGCTCCTTTCAAATTATTGAAAAAAAAAAAATATTGTTTATTAGCAGGCATCTACATACTATATAGAAGTATATATATAGTATCATTAGATGCGACTTCACTTATTTATATATATATATATTATATAAATTTTAACACTTGACTTAGAGTGGGAGGAGGGGAAAGGAAGTTAAATACTTTTTTTTTTTCTTTTACTTTAGTATTTGTTTAATTCTACTAATAGAAAATTTTTTCAAAATACTTTATGGACTTGTTTTGTTTTTTTTTTATTTTAGTTACCCAAAAAAAAAAAAATAAATAATAGAAAAAAAAAAAAGTTTAGCAAATTATTTGTAGGTATTTTTACTTATTTTTTAAAGCTATTTTATAGCGCGTCTTTTAGTTATGTTTTTTAAGTTTTTTATTTTCCTTTAAGTTTCACCCTTTTTTTTTTTTTGTTGTTTGTTTTTCTTTTGTGGAAAATCAGTTTTGAAATTAAAGAAAAACTGAATAAAAACACATTCTCTACAGGGATCGTAAAGTTTTTTAATTGAAAAAGTAAAAAATTGGAATCTAAATAAATAAATTTAGTTCTAAACTCGAACTCTATTACAAATAAAATTTTTGATTGCATAAACTAAATTTTCTATTATCTAAATAAAATTGAAATAAATTCTAGAAAGCTGTTTTTTTTTTTAAATTATAAACTATAAAACTTTACGATCCCCATTTTTTAATACCTTTGCATTATCTTTCCCTCAATCTTAGCCAATTTTCACAGCCATTTGCTTTGCCAGCAAATTTTTTTTTTTGTTTTCTGAATTTCTAATTCCCTAAAGTCTTTCATATTCCAAATCAAATTTTTTTCAATTGTATAACTCCAGTTGAATTCCTTAAAATGTTTTGAAATTTCCCCCAAATTGTTTTTCCAATCGTTCAGGAAAATTTATATATATATGTATATCCAAAAGAGCTGAAAGAGCAGTCTCAAGTTTTCGACTGTATTACAAATCGGAATTCGTAGCCATTCCATATTAAAAACCAAAAAAAAAAACAGCTAAAGAAATTGTTTAAGACTAAAAGTGAAAAATTAAAAGTCAGGGATTTTAGTTGATGTTTTTTTTGTTTTTTTTTTTGTTTTTGTTTTGTTCAACATATTTTCATTGATATATTGTATATATATTTTTGCTTGGATTTTATATTATGATAGGTGTTTCGTTTTCTCTCTTCATCTTTTTTTTTTTTTGACATAATGTTTTCATCTTTCTTGTAAAACTACAAAACAAATTTATGTTATACATATATATCTATATAGATATATATATATATATTTCTTTATATGTATATGTATGTATGTATATATAGAAAATTAAGCATAAAATCAATCGATAATAATCATAATAATAATAATAATAATAAAACTTAAAAATGAGTTTAGATTTTATTTCCATTTTGTTGTTATTAAATATTATAATTAAATTATTCACTGTTTTAATGTTCATTATTTTGTTTTTGTTGTTGTTGTTGTTGTTAAAGTGCAAGTAATTAGAATTTTGTTGCCTTTTTGCTTAAATTAATATTATTTTAGTGTTTTTTTTTTCTGACTTAAAGCAACAATTCATAGAATGATAGCTTAAATCTTGTGTGTGTGTGTGTGTGAAATTATAATTATAATTATAAAATTAGTAGTAAAAATTACACAAAAATTGCACAATTCAAGTTGAAAGCTAAAAGTTAATAAGAAAATAGAGGAGAAAAACTCACAAAAGTTTCTTCTGCATTTTCATTAATATTCTTTTTATCTCTTTCTTCTTTTCGTTTTCTTTTTCTCTCTCTCTCTCTCAAGTGGTAACTTAGCCCAATTTGAAATAAAAGGAAAAAACAAAAGAAAATATAACAAATATTAAATAATTATATAAATTTTTGTTTGTATTTTACAATCGTTCTTTTTTGTTTAGTTTAAAAATTAGCATAAATTTGATTTAAGTTAAAATAAGGCCAACAATTTTACAATTGAAATTTTAAAAAATTAAATAAAATCGCAAAAAAATTAAAACAAAGAAAGGAGAAGAGCAAGCAATTTGTTTATCGTTTTTTTTTTTAAATATAATTAAAATAATTGCTTAAACATTTTTCTTGTGTAGTTTTTTTCTAAAAAATAATTGCCAAAAAGTTAAATTTAAATATACAATATAAAAAAATTTGCACATGGTTTTTTTTTTAGTTTTTGATTTTGCCAAAAATTTCGAATTTCTAATTTAAAAATATATATTGAAGTCTTTTGGTGTTGTTGGTTGTTGTTGTGTTGGGTTGTGTGTGTGTGTGTGAAGTGATTGAAAAATTATTTGCCAGCAAAAAAAAAAAAAACTATAAAGAAAAATGCTTGTACTTTAAGTCGAAACACCGACTGTTAGATACCCTGTACCAAGAATGAAGTGTTTATTCCAACAGTTGAATTTCTCTAACTTTTCTGTTCATTCCAGTTGAACAGTTGAATTATAAATTTCGTGTCCTAGCACAAGTTGGAAGAAATTTTCTAAATGCACATTCGATTTTGAATAACAACTTGATCTGTCTATATATCAGTTGAGTCAGTAAGCAGATTAACTGCCAATCAAGCATATATAATTACCTTACAAATGAATGTTCTCATAGTCAAAAATACAAATGCAGACGGACTTAAGGAAATGGTTAGATCAAAACAAGCTTATAAAACATATATAAACTGTATAATAGCTAGTTTATCTATATTTATCTAGTTACAGATATAAGTTATAGTCTATATATATGCTTCTTTGCTTGTTCTTCGCTTTGTTTACAACCTTTTTTCTTTATATATAGGTACAGGATATTTCTTACATATTTTTCTTTATAAAATCTTTCTTTTTTGTAATACCTTTCATTTTTCAAAATTTTTTTTAAATTATTTTTATTTTATTTATTTATTAATTTTTTTTTTGAGTAAAACTCCAATCACTTGTTTTCATAAATTTTGGAGCAGAAAAAATGTATAAAAAGTTGCCAAAATTTCTGTTTTTTTTTATCTTTCAAATTCTTAATCATTCTCAAAAAGTAAAGTATACAAAGTAAAAGAAATTATGGAGGGCGGCAATAATAGAAATGATTAAAAATTTCGAAAAAATAATATATACATATATATATATGTATGTATGTATGGGTGGTTATAGTTGTTCTTTCTTGTTGTGTGTGTTTGTGTGTGTTTTCTGCCATGCTTTTGTTGTTGTTTCCATTTCATTTTAGTTTAGTTTTGTTTTATGTTTAAAAAATATGTTTATAAAATCAGTCCAAGTTTTGCGTGTTTCTTTTTTTTTTTAGAGTTTTTTTTGGGGGTGTTTTTCTTTTTTGTTGTTGTTGTTGTTTTGATTTTTAACTTAAATAGTTATTGTTATTATTATTATTATTATTAGAATTATTAGTTATTATTTTACAATTGTTTAGAATTAATTTTATATAATTTGTTGTTGTAATTATATAATTGTATGTAGGTGTCTGTGTGTGTATGTGTGTGTGTGTATTTTTTTTATATTTTTAAAATATAAACAATCTTTATTCTCTTCTGTTTTTTTTTTTAGTTTTTCTTTCTTTTCTTCTGCTTTTTTTTTCTATCTTTGCGTAATTCGAGAAATGAAATTTGCTGCAACTAATGTTTGTCTGTAGGTGTGTGTTGGTGTGTGCGTGTGTGTGTGTGTGGGGGTGTGATTTTTCTTTTCAACGCCTTTTTTTCTTTTCTCTCTATTGTATTGTTAATTGTTTGTTGCTGGTTTCTTTCATTTGTTATAAACTAAATGCTAATATTTGCAGGCTTAAGCACTAAATAACTGCATTTTACGCTTGTCGTTAGATTTTCCTCAAGTTTTTCTCCAAAGTTTTCTTCTTTTACATATATATATAGAAAGGGGAGGGGAGAGAGTAGTGTTTATGTATGTTTGTTGTGTGTGTGTGAGTGAGTGTGTGGAGGGAAGAAAAGGGTTTATCTGTTCAATTTGTGGCAGCTGCTTTACTAATCTTCTAGTCAAGAATCAGACTGCCCATCATTGTCATCATTTGTGGGGGTTGATGCTGATGCTGCAACTGGAGCTGAGGCTGAAGCTGGGGCTATGCCGTTGTCGAATGCTCCGATTTGACAGCAACACCGGCTATTAGCTGCTCCTGATGCGGATGGAGTGGTACACCCATTAGGGCCATGGCAGTCTGGGCATTGGCATACATGCTAACATTGCCTCCGACACCAACTGCATTTGGCGTTGTGGAGCTGGCTGGTACAGTGGCTGTTATGCTGGTTGAGGATGTGGCTGGTGCTTGAGTGGGACCAATACTAACAACTCCACTGGCACTGCCAACACTTCCAACACTAACACCACCACCAGCAACTCCGCCACCTCCGCCACCACCGCCACCAATATAATCACTACTAGTGCTCACAGTCGACACTGAGTTGACCGAGGCAGAGACTGAGGCGGGCAATGGATGAAGATGTGGATGTTGCTGCTGCTGTTGCTGCTGCTGCTGCTGCTGTTGTCCGGGAAGCGTATGATGTTGGGATGCTGCTGCTGCAGCCGCTGCAGCCGATGTTGATGCTGAATCAATATCCAAACCGGCTGTTATAGCTCCACCAACCGCACCACGCATACGTTCCGCACGGGACATGCGCTCCTGTTCCTCCTGCTGGGCCTGCAAATGCGATTGCACCGATGGCGGAATGGCATGCACATCCCAGATCTCCTCCAGGAACTTGGGCAGCTTGCGATTCTTCAATTTCAATGAGAAACACATTTCGGCATTCTGATTGCCCAGCGTTCGCAGCTCGGTGAGAATCGATAGGAGCTTGGCATAAAAGACAAGACTCATGGTATCGCCGCAATGGCGATTGAGTATATAAATGCGTAGCGTATCGATGTAATAGCTCTGGATAGCTTCGACTAGTTGGGCCTTCTCCAGGCCCGGTCGGTCCGAGAAGATCACAATGGCAGTGAGTAGCGCATATTCAACATTGTCCACCTTCATTGAGAACATTTGACGGCAGAAATGTAATAGATCTTCAATATTATCGGCCATGCCGGCCATTTTGTACGAGTCCCTGGTATAGGATCGATTATTCGCAAAGAAAATAGAATCCGAATTGTGATCATAGCGTCGGGCCATACGCAACATCATCACCTCCGATGAGCAGGCCTATATAAATGATTAATAAATATCAATTAAACAAACGATTCGATTGTATTATATAAATAAATTTTACCTTTAGTAACGTTATCTGATCCTCTTGGGGTATCTTTGTAAACGCTGGTAAACCTTTAGCAAATTCAACAATTAACTGTACCGTGAGTATGGTTATCTCGGTGATGTGCCTAAAACTGACATCCGTTTGACTCTCATTCTCATCGGGTTGGCTCTGTGTGTGTGTGGGGAGAATAAATAGATGATTAGTTGGAAATTGCCTTCAAAGTTGATCCATTGCCTGTTTACCATAATACGCTTGAGATCCTCTTCGGATGGCTGCTCATAGCCATCCTGATACCAAATTAATTTATATATAACGGCCAATTGATTGTACGTTAGTGGAGGTATATTGCGCTCTTGACACTTGGCCAAAATATCATCAGGTAGTAGCTGCATAACAAAAGCAAATACAAATCAATTAATTACTATCGAAAGTTGATTACAATCAATCAAATTGTCTCGACTTACCGGAATTGTGGCATGCTGCGGTGCCTCGCATGTCATCAGATCGAGTATCTCTTTCTTAACATAATCATGGGTGCCAATGCCACCATTACCGTTGCCACCACCACCCATGCCCGTTCCATTGCCGGAGCCAACACCATTGCCACCGCCATTACCGCCGCCACCACCACCTCCGCTGCTGCCATGCTGTGAACTGGGTGATGTGGTTAGCTTATCCTTCTCCTTTTGGGCCTTCTTTTCGCGCCGTTTCATTGCACACTGATTCTCCGGCACTACACATTCCGGCCTCATGCCCACAGCCAGGCATTTTTTCAGTCTACACTCTTGACATTTGCGTCGCATGTACATGTCCATCTCACAGGCCCGCCCAAATTTACAACAATAGACCGCACTCTTGGTGACGCTCCGTCGAAAGAATCCCTTGCATCCCTCACAGGTGAGGGCATTGTAATGATAACCGGATGCACGATCGCCGCAAACCAAACATAGCTCCTCCTGTACACGCGGCGCTGGTCCTTTTTTGCTCTTTTTGGCATCACAACCCTCGTTGGCCGAATAGCCATTGAGGCTGCTCGAGGGCGAGAGATCATCGCGACCTGTAAAAAAAAAAGGCACAAGTAAGAAAATCAATTACAAATTAGTTTTCAATAGTTTCTTTTATGTATTTTTCTTTTCTTTTTTTGTTTTTTTGCAGTTTCCGTGAATTTCAAAAGAAATCAACGTCTTACATAAAACATTAGACCCAAATAAATAAATTTTCATTGATTCGTACAACTGAAACGGAATCTGCATCTGAACCCAAATCTATCTGAATACCCCGTTGGGATGAAATTTAAAATTCAATTAAAACTCTGCCTCAAAGTCACAGAGCAACACCACACACAACAGAATGGGTGAAGGAAAAAGAAAAACAGCAACACAGAAACAGCAAACATTTCGAAATCAATCGAGAAAGATAAAGAAGAAGAAGACGAAGTTGAAGAGAAGCAAACTTGATACTATATACAGGTATATAGCCATGGTATGAAAGAGCTATGAAACGTTTGGATAGAGAGAAAAGTTCAACGATCTACAAGTGCTGAAATTTTGTTTCCATTTTCATGAGGTGGAGTTTCTTGGCCTATGCTAAAAAGTATGCTATGCTAAATTTGGAGATTTTGTTAGAATTGTTTGTTAAGTAGAATATACTTATAATATTGGAGGAGTATTGGAATATTGGAGAATCGACATCAAAAACAATTTCCTTCATTGTCTTTAAATGCACCTTGAAGGGAACTTCAATCTTTAGAACACTTAAAAAGCTTAAATTTACTTTGTATAAATATCATTCTTGTAATGAAAGGATCGTAAGTATCTTACTATTATCTTTCTATTCATGAATTTACCTAATCTATTGAATAATTTGTTGTCCACAAACTCATTATTGATTCCTCCTAGACAGAAAAAAAGAAAGAAAAACTATAGTCTATTGAGTGTATAAGTGTGCGCTCCGTTGTGTGTAGTTACATGGAGTTAGAAAACACATTATACAAATAGTCACGTTTCATCAGCTCAAGATATAGTCAAGACAAAAAGCATATCAAGTGCATGGGGTGGCGGCGTTAGGTAAGTTTTGTGGATAGGTTGATGCCACCTACCATACATAAGTAGATAAAAAGATACGACAAAGAGGCAATGACAATGAGACATACTAAGGAGGCAGACACCAGAAGGCGGCTCACAGACACTTGACTTGAAGACGAGGCAGAAGAAGAAGAAGCAGCACAAGATGAAGAGAAAGACGCCCCGAAACACGCCTACAAAATCTCCCGAACAGTTAAGTGCAACGCGTTGCATTGTCGGCATAACACAGTTTTTTTCCATCTTTCATCGCCTCAAAATATGTGTGTATAGTCCTTACACTGAGAGAAAAAGGGGCATGGAAATTTAATAATAGATTACTTTTCTTTGTTTTTCTCTTGAAAAATTATTTTTTAAGCATTTTTGTTTTCTTAGAGTTAAAGTTACATAGTTTTCTCTTTTCATTAATTTTCCTCCAAGTGTATATAGTTTTATGTAAGCGTATGTGTGACTGTGTGTTTGCGGTTATATTACTCATACGCCTTGGTCTATGTCTGCTACTTTCCCTCCTAAGAAAAATAAACATTTTCATCGCCGCCTGCCGCATTTTCAATTTCACTGCCAGCGAGAAAAAGAAAACGTTACAAAAAAATGCAGTAAAAACTTTGTCTACTCCAGCAACAAAAACGACGCCAACATGACTGCATTTTCATTGCAACTCCATGTATGCACATATATACACATATACATACATACATATATGTCTATGTATGTATGTGTTTGGGCTAGTGAATGTGGAAAATTGCTTGGAAAAAGTAAAAATCTAAGGCTAACCAGGCAATAGTTTTTTCCACCCCCCCCCCCCCCCCCATTTTCATTTCAACTAAATGGCCTTAAGCTTAGCTGAATTACCTACAGGAAAAATACAGATTTTCTTTCAATTTAGCCAACAAATGAGAATTCTATAGTGCAATGATGAAAGACAAGTAATTGTTATACCCTAGCTCAAAAGGGTATATTAATTTTGAGAAAGTATTTGCAAAATAGAAAGGCAATTACTTTGAAGCAAAAAAAAATACACTTGTCGGCATAACTTTTCGTATTATTAGCACCTTTCCTTATATTCAATCCAAATGATCAATTGCGAAGGGTATAAAATCTTCGACTTATTCAATTTTAATAGTTTCCGCTGGTTATTATTATTTGCTCTCTCCCATATAAACGTGTCCATTGAAATGCAACTTTGCCTACAGACATACAAACACACACACGGTCACACACACACACACAACTAAATAAATATATGCACACATGCATACATACATAAATATGTATGTGTGTGTGCACGCAGAACGGGAGCCACATTTCATTTTTCACTCATGAAAAGCCATTTTTCCACAAACGCAAACGCCATGAAGTAACAAACAAAGCAAAGGCAATGGAAAAATGGGGGAAAAAAAAGAATGAAACGAAAAAGAAAGGAAAAAAAAGGAAAAAAAAACTAGACGCCAAAACGGCAACAGCAGCAAATAACAACAACAACAATACAATAGTCAGCCACTGCTCTGCCCTGCCCACCTATTCCCCACTTTGCCCACTACCATCCCCCTCCCTTGGCAATCCCCTTTTTATTTGGAGTTCATTGTGTTATTGTGCTTGCTTGGTCGGTCTCTCTCTCGATCTACACTACATACCCACATAATCCATGTAAACCAAGCGTCGGACAACGACGAACAAGGCGAAACAGAAACAGAGTTGGAGATGACAGCCAAATGGAAGATGAAGAGGCAGATGGAGAAGCACCAGCAGAAGCCATAGCAGGCTATGGCCACGAATGCCCAACAAAAACTGCCAGCCAGCAGAGGCAAAGCGGCAATGCAGGCAAAAACAACTGCACTAACAGTCGGAGCAACTTTACGCCAGAGATGACATTTTAGCGGGCTTTTTTTTTTTGTGTGGAGGTCTTTAAACTATTATTATTACGTATACGAATTTTTGTTAAATTTATTTTTGGTTAAAGTTATACTAGAAATGTTTTTATAGTCAAATTTTTCAGTTAAATTTTTAACGGCCTTTCAAATTCTTTTGTCTTTTCTAAAGAATTTATGGTTTTATTTAAGAAGGATTTAAATTTCATACTAGAATATTACAATGCTTAAGTTAAGTATTTGGCTATTTTAGCCCTTTTGTCATTTTGTATCTGTAAGCTTTAGCTGGCTGCACTGTTTCCCACAGCAGCCAAAGCAAAGAAACAACACGCACACACAGAGATAAAAACATACATAAAACGACAGAGAGAGTTTCCCTTGCATTTGCCAGTTTGCTCTCTGCCTTTGTTTCTCTTGTTCTCTTTCTCTCTCTACGCTGCTGCTGCTGCTGCTGCACGCCCTTGCTCTCTCTTGTTGTAAAGCTAAAAAATGTTGATGTAGGCCTCGAAAAATATGCAGTTTGCCTTTGGCATTGCCACTGTCACTGCAAGCAGCGCTGTCGAGACTGCTGCTGCCGCTGCTTCTTCTTTTACCTCCACCTACCTACCAAGCAACCAACCTCCCTCCCTCCCTAGAATGCAGTTTTCAGCTTTGCCTTTGTGTGCGTGTGTTTGTGGATTGCATGTCGCACACATTTTCAACGTGGTATAGGTAAGTTCTCCCTTCTTTTTTCTGGTTTGCATGGAAATTGTTCTCCCCATTTTTTTTCTATTTATTTTTTTTTTTAAATAAAACTTTATTTTTGCTGCTGTTGTTTGTAAGCGGCTTTTTGTTGCCTCTGCTGTTGTTGTTGTCGTTGTTGTTGCTGCAGAGAAGGAGAACTGAGCAAATAGCGCCTTTTGCTGCACAAAAATAAATAAGTTTTGCAAGGCATTCGCTTTGTAGTCAGCTTCAGAGCTGAAGCTTCCTCCCTTCTGCACAATCTACCCTACAAACTACCCAATACCCCACCCCACCCCATACCCCCCGTCCTGCTGGCATATTAGCAAGTTGCAGTCAGAGTCGTCTAGTCAAACAAGACAAAAAAAAAAAAAAGGAAAAAAGAAAAACGCAGGAAAAAAAAAACTTGTTCGCATGTTTACTTGTACGATTTGCTGTTGAATATAGATATATGTATGTATGTACTTATACATATACAACCATATATGCATACACGTATATCAGTATACATATGTACCACAAATAGCAAGAGAAATCTTGAAAGATTTTGTGGGATTTATTTCAATGTGTCAGGGAGAAATCAAAAAAAAAAAAAGCTTTGAGGGTGAAATTCTTGTTGGCGCCATTTTCATTTTATGGGTCCTCTATATATATAGGAGGAGTAATTATCCAATAATCTGGCAAATGGTTCACAACGACAGAACAAGAATAAAGTAATAAAATCTTAATAAAAATATGAGTTGGTCTGTTTAAGAACTTGAAAACTTTTTCTTCCACTGTATCTGTTTTTGTAATATTCGAAACTATCCCTTAACCTATAGTAAACCAATTACAATCTACAAAAATTTCGACAAATTACTCAATAAATGTATAAATTATTATCGACATTTCAATTCAATCCCTTTTAGCATTTCCAATTAGAAGACTTTACCTAGAAGTGAAATGCCAAATGCCCAAATGTATCAAGATCAAGAATCAATACACACAAATCATTTCCATTGACACATTTCTTCTGCTGTTTTGTATTTTTGACCAAAAAAAAAAAGTTATTGGATTTTTGGTTTCCTTCATTTCATTTCCTTTCGTTTAGTTCTTTCGTGTGCTATTGACCAAGGGCTCTGCCCAACTATTATGTAAAAGCCGACGACCCTAAATCAAAACATTGAGCAGCGCACCTAGAAACCCCAGTTGTCCCCCCATACCCTCCTTTCCTTCTCTAGAATACCAAAAACGAAAGGCCGGCTAGTCAATGGGGTAGAAGGATATATCCACCTTGGCTTTGGTATGGTCACTTTTCGTGTTTTTTTTTGTTTGTGTTGAAATAGGAGTTGTTAAGGCCAAAATCAACATGGGTCATATATACATACATACATACATATGCCTTATATACATGCATACGCTAAGTACAATATAATAACTGAGTACTCTAGGGTACCGTTAGAATGGCTATAATGGCGGTTAAAGGGTAGAAGAAGAAGAAGGTCTTTTGGATGGATTGCAGTACTAATGGTTGGTACATAGCTGGAGTTGAAAAACTGTACCAAAGCCAGCGCATGTCAAATGCATTTTAGCTTACTCTCGTCTTTCGCCCTCTCTTCCTCTCTCTTACAGTTATACGCGCGTTCTCTCTCTCTTGCAGTCTATCTCACTCTAGCTCTTTGCGGTGTTGGGGTTGCACATGTTTTTATACCCTATAATCATTGGATTAAAGGGTATATTAGGATAACCAAGAGCCTAAAAACCCTAAAACCTATCAATTGGAAATTGTCTCAACTATATAGATTCTTGAACGGTATGTTTCTTTAGTATTGATCATTTATATTCTTCCTCGCTAAAGGGTAACCTTAAAGTCCTTGCACTTTGTTAAAGAAACCAACATTTTTGTTGTTGTTGCTGCTGCTTTTCGGGGGGTTCTAGTGCAAGGCTGCAATTTATTTTGCACGAGTTTGTCAGTTGTTAGGCACGTTTGGTGTTACACCCCACATTTATCCCCTCACTCTCTCTTCTTGGCGTCAATCCCTACCACCCACCAAAACCTCTACTTGGGGCTGGTGGCGGGCAATGGGGAAAAAATTGATTTTTTCAGTTCGTTGGCATGTTGCCTTTCAGCCTGCCTCGACTTAGGCTGACCAAAAAACAAGAAAGAAAAGCCAAACAGTACAGGGTTGCATTTCGGTTGCAAGGTGGGCTACAAAAATGAGTTTTTAACCTACTTTGTGGGTCGACATTTAGACGAGGGTCATAGCATGACCTTTGGCTCCACGTTCCACACGTTTGTGTGTGACGACAATGACGGCTACGATGATGATGATGACGATGATGGTAATGGTGATGGTCATGGTGATGATGGCAACGAAAACTCAAAAGTCGAATGCACCTTTACCAAGTGCCAAAGTCATTTAACACACTGATTTCCATATTCTTACATATATCTATTTATAGGTCCAAGCCAAAGGAAAAGTTTCTGCAGTTTCTGCACTGCCATTGCAACAGTAACAGTAAAACGGAAGTGCTGTAGTCAAAGTTAAGACTTAAACGAAAGTATTTGGAATGGTTTCCGTTTCCTGCATTTGCCTGGTAATGCATTTTCATTCAACATGCTAGTAAAGATGGCTTTAAAAGGGATTTAAAATCGATTGAAGATAATTTTTTGGTTAGCAAAAACAACAAATAAATGCCATTTTTCTTTTTGAGCGCCTTAAAGTAGGCAACATTAAATAGATTATACATTAATTGATTATTCAAAAAAACGTTGCCAAAAGCAAAGTATTATTATGAAGCGAAATTTAATTCGCATAGTTCTACTCCGCCTTGGGGTAGGCAACATAAAATGCATTGCTTATTAAATGCAATATGCTTTCCCTTTACCCATCTCTTTTGCTCTCTCTCTCTCTCTCTGTCATTTTATCGGTGCCTCATGCCCCTGTTAATGAACTCGAAGCCAACCTTTGGTTACTCCCTCTGTACGCCCTTCCGACCCTACACAACACATTCATCAAAAGCGAGGCGTTTCTTTTATGCAATTTCTCCTGGCCCAGTGGACCGCCCACTTTTTTTCGCATTTCTTTTTGCACAAACACTGCCTTTTAATGATATGTGTTTGCATTTGCATACAACAACACAAACACACACACACACACACACACACGGACATGTAGGCAACTCGTGTGAGCCTTCGCTTTGTTTACAATTTGCTTTTTATAGTCAACATATGTTCGACATATCCATGTGAGATGTTTTTATTACGAGATTTTTTTTTTTCGTTTTGCTTTCTTTTTATGAGTTTCAACTCTCTTCCCTCCACTGTCTCCTGGCGCTAACCAACACTGGCCAAGCCATGCAACACTTAACAAATATTGCAAGGAGAGAAAGACAGAGAGACAGAGAGAGAGAGAGAGGCAGAGTCAGGGCAAAATGAAAGAAACAAAAAAAAAATGAAGCTTCTAGTGAAACAATGGAGCTGCAAAACAAATGGCAATGGAGTGAAGCCATTAACAAAACACAAAAAGTGCGAGAAAATACAAAGAAAAGAAAAAAGGGAAAAACACAATAAAGAAAAACAGGCAGAAATAGATGAGTACAATATATAGAAAAACAAAGTTCTAGTGCGATAAACAAAAGCGTCACAGTCCGTTTGTCTCCGAGATGATTTGAAAACAAAGAGTCATATATATATGTGAGAGAAATTTGACAACAATGCTAAACTATTGAAATTTGGCAACACTGGGAAACCAATAAACATATCATTATCATTAAGAAAAGTGACGAAAAGTGCATTGTTTATATAGAAAAATTAAGAAACTAACTAGTTATCAAGAGTGATACCGATTCATAACTTATATTCCAAGTTTAAGAAGTTTGTACTAATATTTAAGTAAGTTATTTGAGTAATATGACGAAAAGTGAATTGTTTATATAGAAAACTATTAATTTCAACTGCTAATCGAGAGTAATATCAATTCCTTCCTTATATCCTAAGTTTAAGAAATTTGCACTAACTAAGATCTAATTAAACTCTTAATTAAGTTTAATTCAACTTTTCTTATTGCTTGAAGTTGCTCTTAAAATGAAAACTGGCAACATGGCATGCATATTTAGTCAATATCTTCTATAATCTCACACCGTTAGCTAAGATTTGTATTTCTTGATGTGTTATAAATGACACTTTCCCTTCCCTGGCTATCGTATTTGAAGTTGCCTTGCACTTTATTTTTTCTTTATACCTGATTAATGTAAGCATTGAAGCATGTATTTCTTCTTAACTGCAAAGTTTTCTTCTTTTTAATGCAAATTCAAGCGCAAAACTTTTGAGTCAAGTGCAATTTATTGGCGAGTTTTAGTGAACGGAAGTTTTTAATTAAAATGCTGGAAGACGAGAAGGATGACTATGATGACGACGACGACAACAACGATGTCGACTAGCACGATGACGACCTTGTTGCGGTAGGTAAAAGTCATGTTGCACAGCTAGAGGAGAGAGTAGACTGTTCCGTCGTCTTTGGGGAACAATTTCTGTTTTTATATTACTCTTTCTCTTGCTCTCTCTCTCTCTCTCTCTGTGTGTATGTCTTTATCTCTTTGTCTGGCCACGGGTATTTATATTTTTATTATTATTGTTATTACATTATCAACTAGTGTTGCACACAGCATCACTCTACCCATTGGGAGGGTCTGGTCTGGTCTCTTTTGTAGTCGTCGTCGTCGTCTTGTTGAGTGGCAGACGCTTTTCTCCTTTTATTCTTATTAAATATCAGCCACATTGTTGCTGGTCAGTGATTTCTTTTTTCTTCTTTTTTATTATATTTATTGAGTAAGAGCCACAGACAGCTGCGACAACAGAATGTTGTTGTTCTTGTCGCTTGGCGGGTTACTGTGCGTCCTTGAAGTAATTTACGTCACTTGAACAATGAACAAGACACAAAAACAACAACAACAACAATCAGAACAGAAAGGGGGTGGTGGTGGTGTCTGATGAGAGTTGGTTTATGATAAGATTTAGTGCATTCAATTGCGTAAAGCGTTGTTATATGATGAAGGGGACTAGAACTATGTTTCCCTTTCTCCATTATTGTTGAATAAGTTTTAGCAAAGAGCAAGTTTATTCTCGATATCGAATGACATTATATATATTATATATCATATTTGTCAATCAATTGTTACAAGGTTCTCTTATCCAATTACAAATGTTTTTGTTGCATTGTTGTCAAACTTGAAAAAATTGTGTGGCACATTTTACTTCACATAAAGCTATTGACTTAGGGCCATTATATTTAATGGCTTTTACGGGAATGGAAGCAAAAAAATGCTCTTCTAATAGGCAAATGGTCTAGATTATGGCCAAAATTTATTAATTCATATTGCTAAATGGATGTGAAAGCGTATTTAAATGTCTGAGATTGTTAAACTTTTCACTTTAAAGCAGAAGAAAAAGTGTTAAAAGAAGTTTACCTTCTCATGCCTAAATGACACAAATTGCTTTTAAACTTGTCTTATTATCATAAGTAAATATTAGCACATTGAAATATTTCTTTATTTAAGCTCCCCTCTCTCTCTCTCTCTCTCTCTTGACTTGGCTTAGATTACCATCGCACTGAATTTGCATTTTCTTTTAAAAAATGTTTTTCTCTCTTCTCCATGTTTTCCTTTCTCAATTTCATTTTGTTTAATGCACAATTGCCAAAGGCATTGAACTGTATACAAGTATGAACAGAAATTGTTTATACAAAAAAAAAACATGTGCATATGTTTCCACTCCCCCCTTTTCTTTGCACAATATTTTCTCTAAAAGAAAATGGGATAATAAAGGATGGATGGCGCAATGAAAAACAATTTGCAACAACAATTTAAAGAGCAAAAAGGAAAATGTAAAGAGAGGAAAAAAAAACGTGGCACATTTGACGCTTCACTTGGCAGCGGCAGCAACAGCAGGCAAATGTTGGCGGGCAACTGTGCGTATGAGCAATATTTGGTTCGCTGGGCTCTTGACATTGTGGGAAATTCATCGTTTTGTCGAGTGCAGCAGAATATACAAATAAATATATACATATATATTGCATATAGGTATATATATTCTTGTATAGATATATATTTATTTTTAACATATTACATTACAGTGCGCATTTTTTTTTGTATTACAAAATTCAGTTCCAGGAATTTTTATAAACACAAAACCTTTCAAGATAAAAAAGAAATACAAAAAAAATAAAGCCGAAAAAGTATGGCAAAAAAAAATTTAATGCGATTACCGATTTTGATTTTGTTGTTGTTGTTGTTGTTTCTTTTTGCAGCGCCAAGTGAAATTCATTGGAATTGTTTAAGAAGAACTAAATTCTTTTGGTATAATTGATGACGTAGTCGCGAGTATCAGGTGCCAAGCCAACTATTGAACAGGAATCATTATAATTATATAAAATGCTAATGTCGACACCTTTTTTTTTTTTTTTTGTTTTTTTTGGTGAACGAGGCCAGTGGACTTTATTTCGTTTGATTTAGTTGTTGCATAATAAATAGAGAATCATTACTTTGCTATGAATTATTCACGCGACATGTGAATAAGACTCAAATTTGTCATAGAGCGCAAAACTTTCGCTCTCGAGGCACCTGTCAAATAATTTTTGGCAAACTGTTTTCAACAATTTCGACATTTATAAATCAGAAAAGACAAAACACAAACACACATAACACAAGACACTTTGAGGTAGACAAAGAACAAAAGACAGAGAGAGAGAGAGAGAGAAAGAAAGAGTGACAAATCGGGAAAGGTAGGGAAGTAACGCCTGACCAATTTGTTTAACAATTACAACAAATTAATATTCATTATGGTAGCTGCTAAAGTGTTTATAATAATTCTCTTTTATTAGCTTGATTTATTAACATCATTTGGTCAAGTTAATTTTACATAAATTTTGCCAAGCAAAAGACAAAAGAAGTGAAAAGAAATTTAGTGAGGGGAAAGTCCTTTCTTTTCGTTTTTATTTACTTTAACGAAACTTTGTTTTAGATATAATATTTACAAAGATCTCGTTCTTGACGAAATCAGAATATAATTACATAGGTTTTGCTTAGATTTTCCTATAGAAACCTTCTTTCAATTTCAAGTCCTTTAAAATTTCTACACAGGAAATGTATAATAAGCTACTTTCAAATCATTTTAAGAGAAGTCTTCTTTATCAAAAGAAGTCATCAATGGTGAAGATTATAAACACGAGAAATAAATTATCTCAAAAATGTAAATTATAATCAAAAATAGATCCCAAAATCTAGATAAGCATATTAGCATATCATTTCAGTTTTGTCTAAATTATATCAATTTATATACCAATTTATTTTTTTCTATTTTGTAGATTCATTCATTATAAACTAATCCTTCTAGCCCTCATTAATCAGTCAGGGGGAAACAAAAAATTATAAGCAATTTATTATTATTAAATATATTTATGTATATATTTTTTTTTTTTTACTTTTCTGCCTATAGTGTTGTTGCTATGACAAAAAAGTGTGTCAAGGGGCAAGTTGTCAGTCATACCGATTTGCCTGTCAAATTATTGTACTTTTTATTTTCAGTTGTTTGGCCCGAAGAGAAATTGCTTAAAGGCAGCTGCTGTGTAGGCGGTTTTTTTTTTTGTTTTTTGCGCCAATAATAAAAAAAATATTAAGTTAATACATACATACAAACACACAGACATTTATGGAGCCACATTTTGGGCTTTAAGTGAAGATATAAAAAGATATTTCATTTTGAGTATTGAAATTACCTGCAATGAGACAAAAAAGAAATTAAATTTATTAGTATTTTGGATAATGGATATATATATAGAAGGTATATAGTTATATATTTGCATATTCAGGCATTATCAAGGAAGAGTTTGAATATAAAATAAAGCTAGACTTGCAACTGCATTTCTATAAAAGGGAAATTTTGAAGATTTCAATTGAATACTTAAGTAAAAGATCGATTTTCAACTTCTTTTATATAGATAAAAGGGAAATTTCTTAGATTTATATACAGAAAACACTAGGAAAATGTTTTCCATTTAATATAGTTATAAAGATTTTTTTTGTATCTGTAAATGAAAATGCATTTTGTTTGATTTAGTTATAGATACGGGTAGAATGAAAAGTTATTCTGTTGTTGTTGTTGTTGTTAGATGTAGACCTTTGCCTTTGGTCTCCCATTACATTTCCGCAAACAACTTCACAGCTCGCCTAACTTCCGCTGCCAACTTTAATTACACTTAAATAAAAAATAAAAAAAAATAAAAATAATACACAAAACAGCAAAATGAACGACCGACCAACCGGCCAACCGACAAACCGACAAACCGCCAGCCAGCCAGCCAAACCGACAGACCAACAATTTTCTTCGAGGTAAATGAAACCAAAGCCCCAAGGTAAAGCTCAAAAGCACCGACAAAACGCACAGCAAAAACATTAAAACCAAAAAAAAAAAAGTGGAAAGAACACCAACTACAACAACAACAGCAACAAGAAATCTGCCTAGGCAACCTTTTTCCAAGCCTTTGAAATCGACATTTCATATTATAAAGCAAAGCCTCCCCACACCAAACCCTCCCTACCTTCCTTCCTTCCCTCCCCCTTTTGACCATTAAACATTTAACTTTTTAACTTTTTTTTTTTTCTTCTTGTTGTTTTTCTAACTATTTATAAACATGCGATCATCATCAACAGAAACGAAGGAGAAGAATTATAGTAGAAGAAATGGTAACACACAAGCAAAAAGAACAAGTCATAGAAAAAGATCCAACAAAAAGAGAAGGAGATAGATAGATAGAGATAGAGAGAGAGGGAGCAAAAGTAGAAGTGGCAGCAAAAGCAGATGGATGACTTCAAGTGGCAACTACCAAATGAGAGGTGGGGGGGGGGAGGGAAGGGTTTGTAGCTGCTCCATGTACCTAAATTAACCCGGCCCAGTGAGTAAGAAAGATAAGTCAAGTGTCATTTGGTAGCAAACACGTGACTTTAATTGGTTTCAAAAAGCTTGAAAATGAACAAAAAAAAAAAAATTGTTCATAGTGAAGATTTAACCAGTTTGAGATTCAAGAAGATCTTCGTCAACTTGAAATGTAGAGGAAATATTCTGTTTCAAAAGTGGAGAATTCTGAAGTAGAAGATTGCAAAAAAACTTTTAATTTTTAAATGTAGAAACTAGAATCGCTTAGTCAAAGCATTTCAAATGTGAAAGCAGACTATCATTAGAAGTGGAACTAATGGGACATTCCGAATGGAGTTAAACTCAATCCTTTTAAAAGGCCATAAAACGGAACAATGGAATATGAAACAAAGCTTTTAAACAAAAGACTTTCTCATCAGAGTCCATTTAAAAGTGAATTTAAACTGTTTCTAATGCAAATCAGTATAAAAGAAACTTAGTCAGAATTTTGCCTTAGGCTGAAGTTTAACTAAACTAAACAAACAACTAGTAAGTAATGTAAACAATTTGTTATACTTAAACATCATTACCAAAAGTAACACAAAACTAAACTAAAAATGGTGTAACTAGCCAAGAAGCTTCGAAAATGTAAAAACTAAACTTTGAATATATTTCCTGTATTAATTGGAAATTCAATTTAAATGTTCTGTACTTCGATTTGGTTTAGTAAGCCCAATAATTAGTCAATTAATGTGTTGATTAATTATAGTAGTAGGTTATAATTAAGCTTCGAATCAAATAATTACTTGAATTGGTAAGCAATCACATTTAAATATTGAAACAATAATAATTATAAAATGTGAAATGCAAAATATAATAAAAATTTTATTTGTTTATATTACTTTATTTTAGTTATCATAAATTATTACAAGATCTAAAGAAGATTTTTGGGAGAAAATTAATAAAAATAAAGAATTATAAGTATTTTGTAATTGGTGAAATAAATCTTCTAAGGAAAAGAATTCCTGGATATATTCTATAAAATTTTTAAAAATTGATTTTTTCCACTCTTTAAGTTAATAAAAGTTTATCAATTTGTGAGCAAATTATTTAAAAATTTGTAAAAAAAAAAATTGTTTATATTTTTTTTCAATTTTAAAAATTAAACTTTTACCGATTACAGTTACTAGATATATTTTATGAAAACTCATAAACAATAAATTTTGTAAATTCGATTGAAAAACAACAAAGTTATGAAAGTTTAACTCTATTCTCGACCGATTGTTCATATGGCTATATGAACTATATGATATAGTCATCCGATCGGGATGATTCCGAGATATACAATGCCTGCAGTAAAAAGAAGCCTGGGTGCAAAGTTTCTGTAGCTTTAAGGCTCTGGGAGGAGATCGTGTTGATCCAGACAGGCAGACCGACAGACAGACGGTCAAGGCTATATCAACTCGGCTCATCGTCCCGATCAAGAATATACATACATATGTACTTTATATAGACGGAAATACTTCCTTCTATGCGTTGTAAACTTCTGACCAAAGTTAATGTAACCTTTTTGCAAAGATATAAAATCAGTTTTAAACGATTACAGTCTCTAAATCAAATTTATAAAATATTTTCCACTGGCATTTCCCTCCACTCTTGGCAAAAGTTTATGCACTTTCTTTAATATTTTTCCAAAATCGAGTTTCAAAAATAAAAAAAAAACATAACAAACGAGAAGACAAACGCAATTTGATTACCTCTTTTTATGCCAATTTTTCTGCATGTGGCACAAAGTTGAATTGAAATTCTAAACTGGCAAAAAAAAAAAAAACTTTTTTGGGCCATATTTGTTATTGCTGCTCGCCCCTGCCTCTGCCCCTTCCCCTTCCCCTTCGCTTTACTTTGTCATCCTTTCTTTGTGTTGGAAAAGATAATGTGTGTCTTAGTAACTCTCACTGAGTGTCTGAAATTTATGCAGGCTGTTTTTGGATATTTCAAGTTGTTGTTTTTTTGATATTATTTTGCTCGCTTTTTTTGCACAGCAGGCAGTTTTTTTTTCTCTCTTCGTTGGGTAAAATAATATTGTTTTTTTTTTTTTCTTCTTTTTTTTTACTTAATGTATGTGTCTACAGTTGTTTGGCGTATATTCCATTAATCATTTTTAAGTTTCTTTTTGCGAAAAAAAGGCAAAGGTTTGTGTTTTCTTATTATTTTGTACGTTTTTCGCTTAAAGTTTTTTCTTTTTTAAATATTTTTTTTTTTTTGTATCTTTTAGACGGACCCAAGTTCAATAGAACTTGTTTTGATTTTAGTGCCTAAAAAAGAAAAAAAAAAACCTTAGCCAACATGACCAAGCAATTTACGTGAACGTGACAGAGGAGAGACAGAGAGAGAGAGAGAGACGAAGGAGGGGTAGAGGTCTCTACTAGCTGGTTAGAGTCGACTCTCAAAGAGAGGAGAGACCATGATCGTGCCCGAAGGCTTTTTCAATGTAGCGCGCGAAACTTGATTAAAAATTCAAGGCCATATTGTGGCACAAACATGAGCATTTCAAACGACTAACAAGACGACGACTAAGACTATCCCCCCCCACCACCGCACCGCATACTTTTCTTCACTTTTAAACAGAGATCATGTGATATAGTATTGTGGTAGTTGCTGTTGTTGTTTAGAAAGCGGTTGTGTATCTTTAAGATACATATATCCAAGCACCATCGATGCACTTGCCTATCTCTCTCTCCCTCTCCCGCTCTCTTGCTATGAAAACTCGTTGGCTGAAAGTGTTTTTTTGTTGTTTTTTTGTTTTAGCCATGTGAAAAACTTGTTGTTTGGCTTAGTTGCTTTTCGCTTTTTTTTCTCTAATTTTATGGCAAATTATTTTAATTTTTTTTTCTTTTTTTTTTTTGCAATTATATTAACTTTTGCCGCCTTCTTTGGTTTTCATTCATCAAGTTTTAATTGTTGAGCTTTTAATTATTGAGCTGAGGCAAAGAGTAGGAGGGTTAGCTTAAAAAATTAAAATGCAATTACAATTGTACATTGAAAACTTAATAATAATAAAAATAAAAAAAAATATCTATCTTTAAATATGCATAACTATTTAAAAAGTCTTTGGAAACTATACAAAATTTATTATCTCTTGAGGCACTAACAGAAATGTTTCATCACTTAAATCAAAGGTTAATAGTAATCATTAAAAATCCTTTATTGACAGGCCTTTAAGCCAACTAAAGGCTATTCAATTAGACTGCAACAGGATAACCCCTCTTTCCCTATTTCTATATTCTTTTTCTCCCTATCAGTTTTCTACATCTTTAAAGATCATGTAAATTTCCTTTTCCTTAAGTAAAAAATATCTGTAAAACTTTACTTTACTTTGTACTATTCATGAATTTGCAATAATTTTAAAAATAATTATTGTAATAAGAAAAAACGTGTTTGCTTTTATTATTTTCATTAAACCTACACTTTAATCTTTTTTTTTTTTTTAATGTAAATGTTCACCTCAAAATGAAGTTATAAAATCTTTTTCTTATATTTTTTTTTTGTCATTTAACAAGCGACAAATTTCTTTTGTTGTTTCTTAACCTTTTGTTTTGTTTCGTTTTTTTGGTAGCATTTTAATGACTTTGACTTTAAAATTTGCTGTACAAATTCTCCTAAAAAAATGTAAAAAAAACCCCCAAAAAGAGAGAGGGGGAAGAAATGTCAAATGAGGCACACACACAATTTTTTTTTTTTTTTTTTTGATTTATAGGCCCTGCATATTTTTGCATATAACACCATGTCCGACAAGAACGACTTCTTTCCATTTTTTTTCCTCCCATTCTCATTCTTATGCTTATTCCTTGTTTCTTTCTCATTCTCTTTTCTTGGTGGTGCCTTGGGTCAAATGTTGTTCTCCCTACCTAAACGCATAATTTGCATTTCTGAGAGAAGACACATAACAACAACAACAACAACAATATACAAATTGATAAAGCTTTTTGTCAAATGATTCAATTTCGTCGTTGACTTGAAATGCATTTCGGCAAGACACAGAAAAAACAAAAAAAAAAATAAATGTTTTTCTTGTTAAAAATTTTTGGGTGTGTGTAAGATGGAGTGAGCGTGCGTGTGTGTGTGTGTGGCTGAGTGTATATGCTTTTTGATAGCAGCAAACAGAGCAAAAAGGCAAAAGCCAAGACAAAGTCCATATTCACTTCCTTTGCTGTCACATTTCACATATGTCGAGGCTTTTAGCTGCGGTCCTCTCTTTCTCTTTTAAGTACATACATACAAGATATATGTATATATACAGTTGTATATATTTATTTTATGATTTTAGGAAGGCGCAGTTAAAGGCGGACCTGATCCCCCCAACCTAACCTCTATCTGTCCCTTCTGCTGTCTCTTTTATTAGTCATAAGATTGCATGTCGTCGTCACGCCCAAAAAATGTGTGTCTAATTAATCACATATAACTCAGTTTTAGTTGCGACTTGTTCGAGGGGAAGGATAAATTCTTGAAAAGTTTTCAATTTAACACAGTTTCAATTCATGCAACGTAATACGAGACTATTACAAATTGTTTTTTAAAATAGGGGAAATGTGGGATAAGTTACGCAAAGGAAAGAATTGAAATAAATAAAGTTGAAAATTGGAAAAGATACGTACAAGGAAATTGGAAGAATAATCAATAAAAATTTTTAATAACTCACTAAACAGAACCAAACTAATTAATCAAGAAATATTGGCATAAGTCTATCATAGACTTTTCTAGTAAAGTGATACTTTTTTAGTATCAATATTTCCTATATTTAGTTTGTTCTATTTCAGTCTATTTTTTGTGTTGAAAAGGAGAACAATGAACATGAGAAAAATTACAATCAAGGCTTATAAACGTGTGAAGTGAGTTGAAGGAATAAAAATTAATAGACAAAGTCGTCTGCATCCTAGCTGGGATAAGTGCTAGCTTCACTATTAAGTCCGGTCTAAAGGACAGGTCTAGGGGGTATTACCTCTTGAGACGTCCTTAAGCTCGAACAGTGTCTACTTTGTAAAGTGTTATATAGTTAATAATATAATTTTGATTCTCTAATAAAAAGTTATATTTTCCAAATTTATTCAAAGTATAATATCCTTAACAGTTTTGTGACCTTTTCCGCTTGATCCCTTACAGTTTTTTCTCCTTCTGGTTTGAGAGTAGAGTAAGGTCACACTGAATTATAACTATATCAGCATCGTAAAGAGTGGGCAGATTGCCTTTACAACTATATCGAAAGCTACTAAGATTACTCATCAACAATCTTCGCTTTCGTCTCCTTCTAATCTACTCCAACCTACTGCAGTGCTAGAACTAGTTGAGAATTACAACTAAATGAAACAAAAGAAGGGAAGAAAGCTGGCAATACTAGAGTTAACCCTTTGGGTGCTTAACATTTTATAATAATCTATGTATTAAATCCTTTTTAGCTTCCATATATGAGCATTATCTGTGTTCCTTATGATCTATATGTTCTTTCATATCATATAACACTTTGTATAACTTTTACATTGATAATGCAAATCTTCCATCTCTATATAGCACTTTATTAGTTTTAATTTACTTAACTTTTCAGTTACTTTGAAATATTTAACTATGTTATTTTTCGCTGGGAATTACATATAATTTATGATGACTTTTATTCCTAACCAAAATCCTGTCAGAATGTATGTATTGTGATATTTCGTAATTCATAAATCATCACATGAATTCCGACGCCCCTTAATGTCTGGCGGAGAGTGAGACTAGGTCTAGGTCTCTCACAAGTAAGAAATATATTTCATCATAGAGTAAAAAATAGAAAGAAAGAATAAATAAATGTCAAGCTATCATTTAGCGGACACTTTTCACGCATTTTGTTGGCCGTGTGTGCGTGACAGGTTTTTCATTCATACATTCGTTCGTTCAAATAAGATATTACGCATATGGCGTAATATATTCAACTATATTTAGATCGAGACAAACGGGCAAATGTATGATAAAACCTCAAAACATTGTTTGTTGCAGTTTTTGCCAATTAAATTTTTTCAAATGCGATAAAAATCGTCAAGAAGAAGAGAGAGAAAGAAAGAACTCTGAACTCTTTGAGCAGATGCCACAAGAAAACCGCAACAGCTGCCAATTTGAGAGAGAAACAAAAGCAAAAAAAAAGCGCCGCCAGAATAGCCCAAAGAGGAATACCCCCCCCCTCTGCTACTCCACCAGTTCGTCTTGGTCCTACATTGAGAAGAGACCTCAGACCTCAATTGGAATCTAATTTAAAATTAGTGCTTAAAGGATTGAAATAAATTTTAGGCAAAAGCGTCCCCTCTGACAAGCTGCAGGCTGCTGTTGCTGCTACTCTTCTGTTTTTTTCTTTTTTTTTGTTCTTGCCTCATTGCAAATGCAACAGCAAACGGACTTTGAAAATGGGTTTGTTCCGGTTGATCATCATTGGTCATCATCATGGCAGGTGGCTTGATCTTTTGATAGGAAGCCAGAACAAAGCCAAAAGTTGTTGTGTCCAACTGCTGTTCAATTTCAAACTTTTGGGCCAAGTTAAGTGAAGTGGCTTGGCTTATTGTGTTAGTTATAATCTAAGGGGCTAAAAGAACATTCTTTCAACTTTTGTTTACAACAATTAAAAATATTTGAAATTTAACATTTTCCCTGTTATTTCTTTTTTTTCTGTTGCTTTACGGGCGACAAGTATAAAGAATTTTGGAAAAGTGAAGGGAGAGAGAGAGAGAGAAGGAGAATAAGAGAGACAGTGAATGAGTCTTAACTGCGTCTTAACTTGAGAAGGCATAGTTGTGTGTGTGTGTCTGTGTGTGTATATGCCTCTATGCTTGGCCGATCTCTTTTGTGATCATCATTATTGCTATATGAATATCACTATCATTATACGCACATTTCTGCCCATTCCCCTCACTCTATCCCTCTCTCTCTCCCGTTTGCTTACTCTCTGTGCCTCTGTGGAACTGAATTAATTAGTTTATGTTTTTTTTTTGGTTTTGTTGGCTTTATATAATTTTTTTATTTGTTCTTTGTTGTTTCTCTTTGCTTTTCATTTCTTTAGTTCAACTATTTTGGGTGTCTACGGAAGTCAAATTTGAATTATTAAAAGTTTGCAAATTATAAAATATATTCATAAAGAATCTCATAAACCAAAGCTAATCTCGTGTTGAATCTAAAATTTGTCTTTTATATAGTATATATGTATATATGTATACTGATCGGCTAATCTTCTGAATTCGAGTATATTTTAAGCTTCCTTTATGAATTAAATTGTTTAAAATTAAAAGTTTCAAATATATTTTGTTTCTTTTTGTAGTTTTGTATGACAAAAGTTTAGTTTTCTCCTAAAATTAATTTAGAACTGATTCTTTAACCAATTTCAAAAATATTTTAATTGTGAAATGTACTACGAAAGGCTTTCCAAGCAATTGTCGGACAGTGTATGTCAAAATAACTATATTGAATGGGAATTTATTGAAATGGGGATTCGAAAAATACACATATAAACCTGTTAAGAAGAGACTCAAATTTTGAATTATTAAATTCTCTTATTTTTATATTATAATTAAGAGTTTATTGGGAAAGGAAATATTTGGAAGGAATAGTTCTGTTAAGCAAATACAAAGAGGGAGTAAATAAAATCATATTAGTTAGTTAAAAAAATGAAATTAGAAACTGCTTTAGTACTGGATGTAGTAGAGTCAATTTCTAGGAGAGAAACAATTGCTCTTATCTTTTCTTTTCCTTAACATTTGATCTATAAACCTTGAGAAATTCTTCAAGTCTCGTTTTCATTCTATCTAGACATAAACAATATCAAATAAAGTTCCTATACATACATATACATATGTGTATATTCATATATCCGCCGCATATATATACATACATATGTTATACACGCACCTAAGTACCGTTAGCTACTTATCAACCCACATAAAAACAAAACTACAATATTTTTAAGTTGCTCATTCACAAAAAAACTCTCTCAAGTCTCAGCTGATTTTAAGTTAAGATTCGCATGTTGCTAATTGAAATGCTGTTGGTTGGTTGGTTACAACACCCTACCCTACCTCCCTTGTCATAGCCCACTTTTAAAATAATTGAGCGGAAATTCAAAAGTATTAAAAAAAAAATAGAAATTTTGTTGATAACCATTTTTAGCATAATTAACGCCTCTGCAAAAAGAGAGAGAGAGAGAGAAATGGGCTAGAGAAAGAGGGGGAGAAGGGAATAAGTAGGACCGGGGGAAAGATAAATAAAATTTGCCATAAAATATTGTTAACCTAGTTTTTGAAAAAACAAATACGGCGAAAATTACTTGAAATTGCAATGTGGGCGGAATTATGAAATTAAAACTATTAAAAAAAAAACTTGTTGAAAAAATACAAAAAAAAAAAACAAAAAATTTTGAAAAATTAGTAGGCTGTACCTAAATCTTTGTTATAAATTATAAAAAAAACAACACTAACAAGATAAAATAAGATATGTATGAGTAAGTCCAAGACAAATCTTTCATTCTCTTGGCAAAAGAAGGAAAAACAAAAGACTTAGGCAACAAACTTTTGGCCATAAAGCACTCTAAAATGGCCTAAAAGATAGTAATTGTTCTACCGGCATGTGTGTGTGTATGTGTGTGTGAGTGTGTGTGTGTGTTCCATAAGAATGATTCTAAAGAAGGCGAAAAATAAAAAGAGTTTAATAAATCACTCCTGATTGCGAGGCATTGTTATTTTAATTAAAAAAAATCACAAAAAAAAAAAAAAGAAAACAAAAGCAAAAATCCCAAAAAACAGAAAATAGAAGGCAAGTAAATAATTCTATTTAGACAATAGCCAGGTTAAAAACTGAAGCACATGGCTTAAATAAATATAGCCTATGTATGTACAGTGTACATTGTGTGTGTATGGAGAAACGATCAACATAATCAACAACGTAATTACATGCGAAACGAAAACCAAGAACAACCAACAACAAAATGAGACAACGCACTCTAGATACCCTGTGAATGTATTTAACTTCTAATTGTATTTTGTTGGGTGAAAGATTTCATTAACTACAGAATATATCGGAAAATATATGCAATATATATACTGGATAGACTTAGGTAAGGCTTAGATAAGGCGTGATAGGATATCCCACTTCCTCACTCCTTCACAACTATCAGGGATGTATTCAAACTAGCCATCCATTTATAGCTCTAAGATCTAGTCGACTAAACCTAATGACGATGGATTTTCATAGTTCATATTTTAACATAGAATATCTGTAAAGACATTGATATAGTAAACATATAGAAAACAGATCTACTTAATCTTCATTTCTACACACAAATGCACAACTACCATTAAGAATGTATTCCAAGACAACATTCATTTCTAGCTCACATTTCTACTCCCATTCGAATCCCATTATGACTCTCATTTCTTCTTCTCTAATATACCCCTTAACCAACTGCATACAGGGTATAAGAACTTCAATACGTGTGCGCTGACGCAGCAAAAAAAAAAATCCGCCAAAACCAACAAAAAAACGTCCACAAATCTTACTCTCCTAACCATAGTAAAATTTTTTTTTTTTTTGGTTTATAGTAAAGAAAAAATTCTAAACGCAACCGGCAAGAAAACAAAAACAACTATAGAGAGAGAGAAAAAAAAGTCATCGCCGAGAGACGGGCACGGGCGCACGCACATGGTTTTTGTATTATTATAACTATTATTATTATTACTATTATGTGTGCTTTTTAGTGTTAGTGTTTGGACTATGGCAACACGTTTCGAGAGCCAGGCCGGCCAAAGCCGAATAAAATGGAAAAAGTGTGAAACTTCGTCTCTCTGGCTGTTGTATTACGCATCAGTATTTAACCTTGAGCCGATGTTGAGTTTAGGGTCAATGAACGTTTTGGCCAAAAAAAAAAAAATTCTAACGATTTTGTTGTTGTCGTTATTGTTTTTGTTGTAGTTGTAACAACAATAATAATAATAAGTCTTAGAATAACAATAACAAAACTACAAATTAGTTATAAGTATGCTTGGTTTGTTAGATGACTGAATGCTTGACTGCTTGGTTAGTTCTGTCCTATGGGGCGTATGCTTTATATATCAAAAATTTATTTTAACTAGTTAAAAATTATATCTAGTTTATATATGGGGTGGCGTTTCTCGAATGAAGAATTGAAGGTATTTGTTTAAGTTTGAATTTTTTGACTGTTAGTCATACTTCCAATGTGAGCTAGCCTACTTAGACTTGGCTTAATGACAAAAATCTAAAGAATTCTTTTAAAAATGTGGAAAATTTATTAATTTTTCTACTTGAGAAGAAACGACAGTAAAAATACTAGTTCAAACGACAACAAATAGTAATAATAACATTGTTATTCATAGATTTGGATTGTAATGATACGGAGGACTACATTTTCTGCAGTTTTTCTCATTATCAGATCTTCTATTTCATTATTCAAAGTAACTTTATATAAAAATCTCCTAGCTGAAAAGAAAGAAAGTTGCTCTTAGCATATCAAAGCACATCAAATCAATTCCTTTTATATCCTGTATGCAGTTTTTGATTATAAACAATCTCTTATTATACAAAATAATAGTCATTATTTTATTTTAAAGAAGTTTTTCTCACTAAGAGTTTATATCTTGACGATAAATTCTCTTAAATTATCCTTGAAAAAGAAAAAGGGAAAAATACTTCAAATATATTTGACTTCCGGCACGAATAAAGAACATGTTTTCGGGATGTTCGATCAAATTATTCCCCCATTTTCTGTTGCGAAGCACAAGTATGACTCTAGATAACCAGATCCTCGATCCTCCTCTGGATCTGTCCTTAAATGACTTGAATATTGTCCTTAAATAATTGACAATTCTCTATAAATATCTTAAAGCCCTAAAAAAATTATAGTAAAGAAAAGTATTATAAATTTGATTACTTTTAGGCCTTTTAGTTCCAAAGGATCAAGTTTAAATACTCTCTTTTACATTCCACTTTTTTTTTTTAGTGGTAACGACCAAACAATTTAATAATTAACTAAAAAAAAAACTTTACAAGTAAATTGTTGTTGCAGCAATTAAAAAAGAAAAGAAAGTGCCTGCCTAACTTGTGGGTGGGTGGCAATTACTTGTTCAATTTCTTAATTGCTGGCCACACACACACACACACACACACACACAAACAGCACTTCAATCACTTCAGGCCTGAACGAGTTAATCATTATAATTATATAAAAAAATAGATATAGTTTTTGTTTTTTTTATGTATAGAAACAGGCCTAATGCAAAGTAAAAGTGGCAACTGTGAAACTGTGTCAGCTCTAACCGCAAGGCATTTTCTCAAGCTGAAGGCTAACACACACACAGACACATACACTACACTACTTCACACACTCACTCCACACCACACTATTTCATTTCATTCCATTCCAAGCGGCACTCCATTCGATAGTTTATTTTGTTTTTTTTTTTCATTTTGAAAGCCGCAAAAAATGGCAATAGCAAATTTCTTCAAAAGGCGTTCGAAACATGAAACTGCAGATAGTGGGTGTTGCTTTTGTGTGTTGCCTTTATGAAGGTTTTTTCTCTTTTTTTTTTTTTGCACAAATGTTCAGCTAAACAAATAAAGCGTAAAAAAAAAAATTTTAAATGTTAAAAAGCACGCACTTGCGGGTTATTTATTTAGAAAAAAAAAAAATATAACGAAAAATGTTACAAGGTTAGCCACGAATTTATTTATTGTTTAAATTGAACAAATAAAAAATTAACACAAACAAAAAAAAAAATAAAAAGCACACACAAAAATTATAAAATAATAATAATAAAAATGATAAAGTAATGAGCGGGCAAAAGATTATAACGAATAATTGGGCTAATTGTTGAACATTTTTTTTTCTTTTTTTTTGAGATCGTTGAGATGTGGATGATGATCAACAGGTAAATTTTGCAATTATTTGTCATCAATTTAATAAAAAAAAGTTTCGAAATTTACACATTAATTTGAAATTGTTTAGTTTAGTTGTGATTAACCCTGAGAGCCTGTTATGAAAAAGAATAAATTTATTAAAATTAAACTTGCCAAAAAATTAAAACATAAATTTGAGTTTATGTTGTAATGAAATTTTATTTCAGAGGCATTATCCTTGAGGGAATTCAAAGAAAATGAAATATTGATAAAGGTATAAAAATTGGAAAGAACATATTGAATATTTTGGAAAATGAAACTAAAAGAAAATATTGAGAGATTATATTTTAGCGTAATATAAAGCTTATTATATAGAACAAGACACAAGAAAATTAAATATTAATATGGGATAGAAAATTGGAAATAAATTTTGAATGTATTACAGTAGGATCTATACTTGGGTAGCTCATGAGTGAGTGAGCCAAAATGAATGGCTCACTGAACGGAGCCACTGAGCTTGTTCATTCAATATGGCTCAGTTTGGCTCACGAGCTCATTTTGGCTCACTAGCTCAGTTTGACTCACTAGCTTATTTTGGCTCAGTAGCTCAGTTTGACTCACTAGCTTATTTTGGCTCACTAGCTCATTTTGGCACACTAGCTCATTTTGGCTCACTAGCTCAGTTTGGCTCACTAGCTCATTTTGGCTCACTAGCTCAGTTTGGCTCACTAGCTCATTTTGGCTCACTAGCTCAGTTTGGCTCACTAGCTCATTTTGGCTCACTAGCTCAGTTTGAATCACTAGCTCATTTTGGCACACTAGCTCATTTTGCAAGTGAGCCAGTGAGCCATATGAGTGAGTTGGCTCACTTCGAAAAAAAGAACGAGTGAGCCGGTTCTCCTCAATGAGCTGCTTTTACCCAAGTATAGTAGGATCTAAAGCTTCTATCGAAGGAATAAAAGCGACAGGTAAAAAATAATATATATAGAAACTTTTAAATAATTAAAATCGGTTGTCTTATAGCTAAGAAATTGCTTTGAAATATTTAGATAAATGTTATTAAATTTTTTATATTTTACAACTTTAATTAGTTAAATTATAATTAGGCTCATATAATATTAAACACTCCCAAAATATATTTATACATAAAATACAACAATCAACTGCTATGCGATATCTTTTAATTTTCCTTTCCTTTTTTAATTAATAGCCAAGTTAATAGACTTGGACTAATTGGTACTAATGCAAACGTTAAGCTCAGCTAAGGACTACATTTAAATACTATATATATCATATACATATATATACACCTATATTTGTATACCTATTTCGATTTCTTTTTGCTTACCAATTGAATTTTATTTACTGTGAATTTCAATTATTTTTGGTCCTACAATTATTTTCATTCGCTTCGCCAAAAAAATAAAAGAGGAAAAAAAAAAACAGCAACAGACGACAAGCTGTGCGTACTTGAATTTATATATATAAAAAGACTTTTGTGTATATGTACTATATATATAGTACATACATATATATATATATATACAAAAGCAAAGAGGAGACACCGAGAGGGAACAGGAGAGACTCCATATAGTATTGACATTGTTGTTATGGGCTTTGCCTTCATTATTTGCAATTTTTTTTTTTGTTGTTTTGTATTTTTCGTATTTTGGCCCTGTAGTTAGTAGCGTGGGCGGGACGGCAGGGGGATACAACAAGGGCGAGGGCCAGGGCGAAGGTAAGGGGTGTTAAACAAAAATAAAATCAACGTTCACACGTGTTGATGACTATGAAAGAAACCCGAAAATACAAATCATATTCATACATATATATCATATTTCATACATATATATGTATTTTGTCTTACAAATGCTAAGGTAAAGGTCACTGAAATCTTTTGTGTATTGCCAATTTTTCAATGTCTCTCTTGTTGCTAATGTACCGTTAAAATTTTAATTAAACTTTAGTTAAGACATAAAAGCGGCTTTGGGTTACTGAGTGACAAGGAGGCTTAAGAGATAAATGTTAATTCAAATGAATATATAGATAAATCACAAATTAATTTCTTTTCACTTTCTCGTTTTTCCCCACATAAACATTTAAGCGCCCTCTAGGGGTGGGTAGCTCAAAGATTTTTTCGTTAATTAGTATGGCCTAAGGGCTTTCAATTTCAATTGATAGACTTTTATATAACTACTTTTACTTTCAAGTTTCCAAGAAAAAAATCAACGCCCTCTAGCGGAGAGTAGCACAATAGTTTTTGGTAATTTCTGCTGATTAAGAGTTTTCAATTTTAATTAGTAGACTCTAATATATCTTCTTTTACTCTCATATTTCTTACATATTTTCAAATAAAAACTCTAACGCCCTCTAGCGGTGAGTTGTTTATCAATTGGTAGACTCTTACACATATCCCTTTTAGACAACAGAATCTTTTAGATATTTCAATTTACATAAAGCTACAATCAATCCATTTTCACTTTTCGGGTCTAATATACCCTTCCACTCTATGTTTAAAGGGTATTGCAAATTATTAATTTGATCCATCTATGATACAAGGTCAGTGTAAGATCGAAAGATGTATAATTGAATTGAATTTTCCTTTGATTTAATTTACATAAATGAATTTCGCTTTCTTACACTTGACTGAAAAAAAATAAAAACACACACACATAAAAGTTCTCTTTCTCTTTGGTACTTTCTGTCTCTTTCTCCCTCTCTCTTCGAGTATATAGAGGAGCTTCTAGATAGTATGGTGGTGATTCTTATCTTATCAAGAAATACACCAAAAAAAAAGTGCAAAAAAACTTGTTTATATTTAAGAAACAAAGCAACAACAGAAAGAATAATATTGCCCATAGCGAAAAAAATAAATGGCACAAATGTGCATTATCAGCAGCACTCACAGACATATACACCGATATCTATATACGTATGTACATATAAGAATATATATATATATTAAAGATTCCTATTGACGCACCCATACAAGTATATTAACCTCAATTTGAACCATACGATTGTGGGGCACTGTGTTATCAAGCGAAAGTTGACTGGCATTTTTTTTTTTTTTTTGGTCTGTGTGTTTGTTCTCTTTATTTTTCGGCAGTTCTTCTTTCCACCTCTCTCCCTCTTCCTCGCTCCCTCTCTCTCTGATAAAGGCAATTGGGTGGTATTATATAGAGTACCGCGAGTGTGTACTAAAAAAAAAAATATTGATTTGCAGGCACGCAAAGCCTCCATCAACCCCAATTACTAGGCTCAAATGATTAAAAATTTATAAGACCAGTTGTTGTTGTTGTTGTTGCTATTGTTGTAGCTTTTGTCACCTTTGTACAGGGCCTATTAAAACATGTTCGTATTAAGTTGAATGAACTAAGTTAGTTAATTAAAATAATTATCTAAGCACTTCCGCTACTGCATTTTTAGTACGCATATTTTAAGTTTTAGTACACAAAGCGACCCTGAACTTGAACCCAACCAAAATCATTAAAAAGTGAAAAAAGCAAACACACACATAGAGAGAGAAATAGTACCCACTGCAAGTTCATGAACTCTTTGGTCAAGTGTGAAGGCTAAAACTGGCTAAAAAGAAAAACGAGTTTTCAAATCTTGACGATTAGCTCACAGAGCTAAACTTGAATTTTGTTTGAATTGACTTGGTTTAGTTCGTTGTCTTACCTAAAAGTCATTTACATATCAACAAGCTTGTAATTATTCAACATTTGCTTAAATCATTAGCAAAAATGCCAGCGGTGCGTTGAGGCATATGAAGTCAGTTTTTTTTTAGTACAAGCGAACTAAAAGAAAAAGATCTATTGGAATTTGCGAAAGTTCGAAATGAAATCATTGCAACAAATAGGAAACTGCTTATGAAATACAAAGAATTTATTTACTAGAGTTATTATGAGAAATCTCTAGCTGTTCTAAATGTACTAAATGGACAGGTTTTAACTTGCTTCTAGAACTGAGGGCCTCTTTCCTCTACTTCGATTCCTTTGCTGATCTCAAATGAATAATAGTAGACCTAAAACAGCATCAAACTTCAACTTAATAACTAAAAGTTATTAAAAGAAATCTGTAGCTTTTAGATTAGTGTTCTAAATGTACTAAATACATTCTCTTTAAGCAGCCTTGATGTATTTTTGTGGGACACGAAGGCAATACAAGGAAAATGAAAGGTTTTTAGGAAGAAAAGCTTTCTCCCCAGTATTTACTACCTAATTCTTAATTATTACTGAAAACAATTAAAAGACTTAAGAATTAAGAACTTAATAATTACTAATGTATTATGAACTTGTTTTGTCTATATTTCCCTTTCACTTACTTGAACAAAATGTACTAAAAAACATTTTCTTTACAGGAATACCGGAACTAAATGTACTAAATATGATTTTATTGAATACTACATCTGGAACCTTTCCACATCAAATTGAGCACGTAGATCATTCAGAAATATATATGTACTGTGTTTTTAGTAATAAATTTTATTTAATGTTCTACATAGTAAAATATACTTAACACATTTAGAACGTGTTCTTATCGTTGAAATAAAGGAATGTACATACATATATGTGTATGCCAATAGGGAAGTGGAACGACAAATACATCAATGATATATATATTTTCAAAATAGTTTTGTTTTCGTAAGGAATGTGTGTATTCTCTAAATATAATATGAAATTATTCTAAATTCTAATAAACTAAAGAAATATGCATTTCAAATGAGTTTTAGTTCATGACTAGCGAGTACTTTGTGCCTAAAGAGATCTACTGAGAGATATTCAAACACTGAAATTTTCTCAATTTTATTTTGGTTGTGTTGTTCTATAATATTTTTTTGTGTTCTTTTTTCTTTTTTGTTTATATTTATTTATCACGTTAACAAGGCGGCGCCATCTACCCCACAAGATTCCAAGTGAGAGAGAGAGAGAGAGGGCGAGAGAGCGCGAGTCTTGTGAAAGCGCAAAGAGAAAGAGGTCTGGGTCTGGGTATGGACACGAGTACTTCTTGTTCTTCTAGACATTCCCATTCACCCGAAACGCACGTTTTTTATGTGTTGTTGTTGTTAGATTTGAAAGGGAACAAAACTATCAAATGGAATATTTTTGATTACGAAAGGTAATTTGTCGGCATTTTGAAACGATATTCTTCTAGCATATAGCAGCCGACCCATTACGAAAGAGTGAAAGATGACGATGATGATGATTATGATGACGGCGCACAGTGGGGCCTTTTCTCATTTCGCTTATCAAAAATCATATCTTCTAAAGTAGTGAAGCGATTTTCAAAATTTAAAAAGCATTTGATAGCTAATTGTTCAAGCTTCAAATGGAGTTATTACCGAGGTGCCACGTGCTCGGGTTGCTTAGATATTCAAGGTCAAAGTTGAAAAATATTTCTAAGCATATTTTACCCATAAAATTCACTTTAAAAACGCTTTTTTGATCACAAATGAACCTTATTATATTAGATTTGATGACTAAGTCAGATTTTTTAATGTTTTGTTTTAATTTTTTATTGTAATTGCAAAAAAAAATATACCATTAAAAGGGAATATTCATTTTGGTCTCCCCCAAAACCCTTAATGCTACAGAGCTAAAATTTTACACATAGGCTTCTGTTAGCTGTAGGCATTATATATCTAGAAATCATCCTGATCGGATAACTATATCCTATAGCTCCCATAGGAACGATAGGTCGAGAATAAAAATAAGCTTCCACAACTTTGTTGTTTTTTAATCAATTTATAAGAAATTTGGATTCTGTTAGTGTAATATACTTTCTAACATATTCACCAAGTTTTATCAGAATCGGTTGACTATATCTTATAGCTCCCATAGGAATGATAGGTCGAGAATAAAGTGAAGCCTCCAAAACTTTGTTGTTTTTCAATCGAATACTACGAAATTTGTACCCTATTAGTTTAATATACTTTCTAACATATCTACTAAATTTCATCAGAATCGGTTGACTATATCATATAGCTCCCATAGGAACGATCGGTCAAGAATATAGTTTTAGAGCAATAACTTGAGTGTTTATTGAGCGATTGTCATTGATTGATTGAAATTTTCTATTTGGAAGTTTAGTACATATCAAAATGTCTGTGCTAAGTTTCAGCCAAATCGGTCAACTATACGCTATAGCTCCCATAGGAACAATCGGATCCAAAATTTTTTTTTTCTCAAATTACATTTTTTTTCTTAAGCCATTAACATTTAATGTAGGTTTGACTTATTTTATGTGCTCTCCAATGATTTTGTTACATTATAAATATGTAAATATCAAATAACAGTTTGCCAATTTTGCATGCGCTCTTCGTCTTCCCTGCACCTGGAACGCGTTTTTAACGCGAGGTTGCATTAGTTTTTTGAATTTTTGACAAATTTGCGCAAAAAAGCGCAAGACTACACTATATAGGCCTGATAGGTGAATATTCCCTCTATCACGTGTATATAATTATATCGTGAATCTCCGTGAATCTCTGTTGTTTTTCCTTCGCTAAAGTTTAAAAAATGCGAAAATTTAGTGTATTTTTGAAACGTCTCCAATTTACTGAGTATTTCAAATTACATTAAATTTGTTACAACAAATAACTAAAAAATGATCTACTTTTCGAATAAAGTAAAAATTTTCGAGATCAGTTGTTTAATTCGGCCAATATACAGTTTCAAAGTTGCAAGTTTTTTTTAAAATTCAAAATTTTTTTTTTTCATGAAAAATGTCTCCACTTTGAGACGATGTAGCACCCACAACTCTTATCGGATTTCAATAATATTTTGGATCCATAAAATCTGAAGTATTATCTGTCGATTCCACTTTTCATTTTTGCCAAACGCGATGGTGAAAAAAATGATTTTCGGTCAGCTATTCGGGCAGAGGCCCCACTGTGCGGCGGGGGCTAGCGCAACAGTCGGACGTCCATTGTGGGGTTACCTCTCTCTCTCTTTCACTCACTCACTCTCTCTCTCTGTGTTTCTCTTTTTGTCGCACGTCGGAAATGCGTGCGTATAAATTTGGGTTATTGTGTGTGTAGTTGTGTTGTGCGTTTGTGCGTATTGCTGTTGCCCTACTTTCTGGAGATACTATGCCCCGCCAACATTATTCTCACAATTGTGCTGATTAGAATTTTTGTTTAGGTTTTTTTCCCCCTCTCTCTCTCTCTCACTCTCTGTGTAGTTTTTTCTGCCACAAGATGCGTCCGATATGATAAAAAAAAAGGAGGAAAAAAAACCTCTCTAATTTTGATAAGCTGCCTTAACACACGCGTCCCATTTCACTTACTTTCGCTCAATTTTGTATGATGAGTGAACAATTTTGATTGTACCTACAAATATTCTCTTCTCTTTTCTTTTTTTTTTTTTGGCTATTGTGTGTATTTAGGTTAATTGACATATTTGGGTCAATGTTTAGTTTGCATTTTCGGTTTATTTGAACGTTCTTTTTTGTAGTTGTCTCTTTTGGGCGTCGATAAATAATGACTCGCTTCATAAAGTTCCAAGTTTGGTTAGAGTTTCTGATATTTACAAAAGACAAAAATTATCAATAATACAAAATGTATTACTCTTCGATTCAGGGACAAAAAAAGGTGTGAAAAGACTCGATATTCTTTTTATTTGATTCTTGATTATAAAACAAAACACTTCAAAAGTACAAAAAATCAAACTGGCAACGCTGATTTAATTTATCGTCGTGCAAAAAGCCCTTAAAGTGATATAAACCACTTTGGTCACACTCAAGTCCACACAGCTTCAAGAACTAAAGGGGGCAAATCTATCCAGTATCAGTTTACAAATTGTTTTAACTTAAATTTCCCTCTGGTCAAGCCATTTTTATATTAAGCAAAAACATTAAATGTATTTACTTAAAGTGTAATATGATACTTCAATGCCGAGGGACGTTTGAAATGTTTCCTTCCCCTTTTCCCCTGGAAAATTGTTAAAAATAAGTGGTCGATCCAATTAGATTTCTCAGTAGGTGAGCGATCTCTAGGACCACAAACGAGTCAAACGATCAAGAGAGAATTTATGAACCTAATGTGTATACATAGAATTTGTTTTTGTTCATTGACCTACTTTCATAGGCATAGGGGCAGACAGTCAGCAGGGCCATTATCTAATTCTCTCTCCCTCACTCTCACACACACACATGGACTTTTGTTTGCTGTCTTCCTCTTAGTGATAAGTTTTTATATTTTTTGATAGGGCTTACCCGCTGACGTTCACATTAACCAAAAACGTAATCAGAATTTACCCAAAAGTTGTTGTTTTTTTTTTGATAAGTTTGTTTTCTTCTCATTTGTTACATACCTGAAAATAAAGCAAATCAAAAATTATATAGTTTTAGTTATAGCCGACTATTAATGTATATGGATTCTATTCATTAATATGTTTATATACAACTATAAAATTACCCATAAAATACACTCTATAAGCTTGAGCCATAAAAATTGCATTTATGCGATTTAAGTAAATTAATTGTCGCCATTTTTATCACTTGTTAGAATTATTTTTAGAACAATCGTTAAAAATTATCGCTCAATGCACTCACTATCTCAGTGAATGATGATGACTTAGTCGATTTTTCTTTTTTTTTTTTTTGCTAAAGGGCGTTAACGAATTTTCACCTTTTTGGCCAGACTTTTGCGTGCTTAGAGCAGCCGAGCAGCAGAAAGTCAAGGGTTAAGGCTAAGGTGTATTGTCTAGTATGCACGCAATATAATTTAGTTGTATGTATAATTAATTAACTTAACCAAAAAGCAACACAACTATACATTGAGTTATTTATATACATATATAGCATACATTCATTCATATATATTCGTATATTAGATACCCATGAAAATCATATTTAATGAGCTCATCGAGGGAACATTAAAGTCACGAGAGATACACTCACTCAAAAGAAACAAATTTTATATGCCCTAACTAATCCAACTGAAACTGCTCGAGAATCCTTTCACAATTCTTGGTTTATCTTTTAAAGAGAAAATATATGTTTCACCACTCTACAGATATTGTTTTCGCTATATATGTATATACCCTATAAAAGGTTCGTTATAATTGCCACTAATTTATCATAAACACTTTTTATGCCTCTCTCTGTCTCTGTCTCACTGATTGACCTTGCATGATATGCAAAAATTAATATTAAAAAAATATTTTCATAGAGAGGAAACGAATTAATATTTCGCTTTGAATTTACTTATATACTTCTAATTGAGCAATTACAATAAATCAGTGTCAATGGCAAAAGTTTCTAAACAAAAATGTTGTATTAGAGTTATTGTTAATGAATAAATTCGAATAATTTCGAACCATTCAAATAGTTTTTCTTTCAGGAGCGCCGCTCTATAATCATGTGAAAGAAAATTCCTCACCGCACATTCACTTTTATTCAATCTGCAATCACAATTTCGTTTGGGGGGGGGATGATCAGAGATTTATGAGAGATAATGACGATTATATGAAAAATAATCTATTTACTCATACGATCACAATACAAAAGCTCACACAAACACACACACACATACACAATATACTTTCCTCACAACATTGGGCAAAGTAATTTGCACATGATTTTTCATTTCTCTCCCCTCTTTATCTATAGTAAGAAAATTTATGCAAAATTGCCAACAATCAGCAGCGCATAAATCAAAAATTTGTGTTATTTTCTTAAAAAAAAAAAAATAAAATCCGACGTCGTCTCTACACTTCTTATCCAGCAGCAGTTGGCTTCTTTAGTTGGAAAAGCAAACAACAAGAGAAAAAAAAAAAGAAAAAGTGGAAAATCATGTTGCAGCAGCAACAGCAATAACAGCAACAACAACAACAACTTTCACCCAAGACCAGGCGATACAACACGAGCACGAGTCGAGACGTATGTTTGAATGTATTTTTTTTTTTTAGAAGCCAGAAAGAAAGTGAGCAAGCAGAGAAAGAGAGGGAGCCAGCCAAGCTTTATGACTTTTATAGAAGTTATAGCCGACGAAGAAAGTAAAAAAGCAAAAAGAATGTAAAATGTGCCTCAAAGCGAAAACTTGTTTTCTTCGTTGTCGAAGAAAGTTGTTGGCCACTGTTAAGAATGTTGCACTAATTGGCCATGCAGTGAAGAATGGCTAAAGACAGTAAAAAGGAAATGTACAATAAACGGGATGACAGATATAAACGTAAGAAAGCAAGATCACTTTACTTGAGATTCTGTTACAACAGAGAGAGAGAGAGAGAGAGAGAGAATTTAAACAACTTTTTGTTTTTATCTGTCTTTCACTCTCCATTTTTGTCACATCATTGTGTGAAAGGGCCTTTTACTTCACAAATGATCTTTGACTTTTGGAGCACTTTTAAATGTGCAGCATTTCATCATTTTTTACGTTTCCAACACTTCTTTCTAGATCAAGTATTTCTATTTCGTCCACTTATTTTGCTTTACTTTTCGTTTGCTATCCATCACTTTTTTACTTTGTCATTTCTTTCATTTCCAACACTATTTTCTTGTCAGTCCCCTTCAAGGTTTTCATCGTGCAAAAGGCCCTTCATAATCAAATCTGGCAACATTGCTTAACCGCTTCTGAACCAAATTCTTTGCATAATTTCTCTTTGACTCTCCATTTCGTTCTCTTTACTATTGGCTAATAACAAAATTTTTATTTATTCTTGGCATAATTCGTTGCTGCTTTTCTGTTGTTGTTGTTGTTGTCTTCTTCTGTGTTCTTCTATTTGATTTCGTTGTTTTCTCTTTCATTTCACTTTTTTTCTCAGTTTTTTTTATTTTGCTATTTGGCTAAAGAATCTTGTGCATACACACTACTGACATAGTTTGTTTAAATATTTTATATATATATAATTTTTCTATGTTTTTGTTTTTTTTTCTTTTGCCATTTGCTTTTATTTTTAGCCAGCCAAACAGAACGTACAGTGGTATGAAAGCTATTGCGCAAGTTTCTTTTTCATATTTTTCTTATTGTATGTACATAATTTTTCGCACAAGTCTGTGTGTTAAAAATAATTTCACTTTTTATTTATTTCGTTTTCTCTTTATGCAGCTGCGCTTGTTTTCGAATCGAATATGATTATATATACATATATAAATATTTAGCTAGAGAGACTTACTAATATATATATATATACATACATATGTATATATAAATATTTCTAGTTGCGTTTAGTCGGTGCGCTCAGCTGCAGGCAATCAGCCGGTTGTGTCATTAACCTATAAAAACGTGCACACACAATCATGATCAGGCAAATGAACATATATATATATATAGATTCATGGGGCTATCAATAAAACTAACATTTCATTGTGTCGGTTCTATGCACTTGGCCCGTTGTCTAGCCAAAAAAAAAATCGAAGGAAAATAATATTATAAGCTTTTTCTCTTTCTTTTGCATTTCATTTGATTGCAAATTAATGCCAAGTCTACGAAAATAGCTTAAAATATATTGGAGAATGCAGATACAGATATAGATATAGAGAGTATATATAACTACAAAAATGTATGTGTGTGTGTGTGTCTATAGCCATATCACATTCTCTGTTGCGCTTTTAAAGCTTTCTATTGGCCTTTTCGTTGACGTCATACAATATAGAAAAAACCTGTCATATGCAGTTTATTAATCATCAAATATTTTTGATTTATACTATAATATTAATGAAACATTAACAAACAAGATCTAAGGTATGTAGTGATAATATATCTTTGGGTATAATGTAGGTACTCAAAATTCAATTGTTTATCTTTATATTAATTTAGTTGATAAGAAAGATGACAAAAGTTTTCAAACTTCTGCCAAAATCGTTAAATAACACTTGTCTAGAACTGTTTACGAGTCAAACTTAGTTTGGATTCTTTAAGTTTGTTTCCATTTGACATTAACAGTTGTCCATCAATGAAAACGTTTCATTATAAGAATAACCAAAGGCACTCTTTTTCATTCTATTTTATAAACAATCAAGAACATTTGTGAATTCCCTGAGCCTAAGTAGGTTAGTAGTGCTTAAACATTATGCCACAAAGGTCGGAATGCATTATTTTCTACTATTTTACTGGAATGAAGTGAGTCATTAATGAACATAAAGTGCTTGTCATGGGATCAACTATTGATCATCTATTGTCATATGATCATCTATGGAATAGAACTATGAGACTGTTACCTTAATATTGCAATTTACTAATAGCTTAAGTGGCAACTCTTTCTACAATGATCGCTTGGTGACTAGATCTACAGCTTTCATACAATACAGGTATACAATATAGAGTGAGTCACTAATGAATGAAAAGTGCTTGTCATATAATCATCTATTGATTACCACTAAGAACTAAATGGATCTATTGGTATACAATTTCTAAAGGACTGCTCTCTTAACCTAGCAAATTACTACGTAGTTTAAGTGGCAACACTTTCTACTATGATCGTAGATCTATAGCTGTTCATTCAATGCATATAAAATCGAAAATCATTGTGGTTAGTGAGCTGCCTATCAATGTCAATCAGTTATAAACAACTAACAAACTATCAGCAAAATCACCCAAAACGCATTTACAACAAGTTGATACAATGTAACTACACAAACTACAGAAACAAACACACACACACACTCGGTCGTACATACAAACACATGTATATATAAATGCAAAAATCAACAACAACAACAACAACAACAAAAAAATTGAATCAAATTGTACAGAAAAAAAAAAATTAATAAAAATTGCAAACTGTTAATCAAATTGCAAACTGAGAGAAGTGTGACACAGCCAGAGACAGTGAGAGAGCAAAAAAGAGGGCGTTTAAAGAGGGGGCAGCAGGGGGTAAAGAGTACTCAGTGTAAAAAACCGACAGCGAGTGAGAAAGAGAGCAAGTGAGGTGAGTAGTTTTGCGATCGTGTCGATAAGTGACGGCGACGACAGCAACAGCGACGACAGCGCACAAAATCATTGACCTCAATTTTTTTTTCTTCTTTTTTTTTCGTCATGCGACACAAACTCACAGATATAAAAGCACACACACACACAAACATACACACTCATGCAGATACACACAGATACATCTACATTGAATGCAATCGAATCTTATCGTTCTAAATGGGTATTTTTATAGTTTAAGAAAGAGAAAAAAAATAAATAGAGTTGTTGTTCTTGTTGTAGTAGCTGCCTCTGTCGTAGGTCTATGTTGATGTCCTTGAGCTTTTGGGATCGGATAATTTCATTTTATCATAGACAAAATCCACCCCAAAATAGAGGCCAAACAGGCAACAAACAACAACGACAAATTGAGTTGACAAAAGAAATGCAAATAGGCAGTTTGTTGAAAAGAGACGGACATAGAGAAAAAGAGAGTGAGGGAGAGAGAGCAAATGTAAGAAAACCCAAAAACTCAAATTGTGCAAAAAGCACGCACACACGTTTATATATACAGGCAAATGTTGCTGCCGGCGTCGCATTGCAACAGCAACATCAACAACAGCAACGGCAACGTCAACGGCAGCAACATGCAGGGGTAAGGTCATGTACTTGAGCTTGCAACGTTTACAATGGCACGTAAAGCTGTGCGGGAGAGCAATAACTGTATTGAGCGAAAGAGAGAGAGAGAGCTTGTCCTTGCATTGGCCTGGGCCTGGCCTGGTCTGTCCCAGTTGCAGTTTTGTTAATTTTTTTTTTTTTTTTTGTGTTGCACCAGTGACCCAAATTTTTCGAGCCAGCAACGAGTTCAAAGCCAATTGAAGGCTATCGAATAATGCAATAAACTCGAAACGAAAACAAAAAACAGCTGATGATGGGGCACAAACACACCCACACACACACACACATACAACTACAACAACGTTTTGTGTGACATGCAAAGGATAAAAAACTGTGATGTTTTTACATTTATTATTATGTTTTGCATTTGATGTCCTGACCATATAATATAAAGGACTTTTGGTCTACTTTTTGTGGCACCTTTTGCATAAATATGTATATAATGAAAGGTAGTCAAAAATATAATTTTAAATTGGTTTATTGAGTAAGGTGTAGGAAAACTTCACTGTAATATTTCCTAATTTTTCTTACTTTCAAAATGAAATATTTTTATATAAGATCTATTCAAGTTTATGGCTGCAATGAAGACAAAAGTGTTTCTACACTCTATTTTAGGACACCATTCAATTCTTCTTTTGGTAAATTTGCACCTTATAGGTTGTCATTATTGAGTAACCTATTTAAGAACTTTTCTTATTTCTTACTCCTTAGAGTAAGTCTTTAGAGTGAGTCCCTGTGGGTCCCATCTTCGTATAAAGTCTACTTAAATGTTGTTTTAAGTGTTGGAAAGTTACTTATGAATCATATTTCCAATTACTTTTACAGATTTTGGTTTAAAGACACTTTGTAAATTGATGAAAACAAGTTAAGAAATCGTCTGTGAGCATTTTATATATAGTTTTTATAAAAGTTTAAATTAAAAAATAGGATTATTTCTACTAAAACCGAACCCATCCATGTAAATAAACATTATGTCACAAGTCGTTCTATGTTTTCTAACATTATGTCTTAGAAACTCAAATCTTTCAATCTTACGTCAAAAAGAAATCCAATGTGAAAATAAACAATCTTTCATTTCGCATTCATTCCTTCGGCACTTAAATTTTCTACTTTCACATCATATTAAAGAATCTTTTGAAATCTTTTGCTAACAAGACTGTTTCAACTCGATAAACTTTCGCTTTTAAAAAAAAAAACTAAGAAAAAAACTAGACTCAGCTTTGACCTGACCATGACCTAAACATTTAGGAGCATGTCATTGAGACTTGTTTGCCTGTCAGTCTATCTAATATCCTTTGACCTAAAAACTCAACACCAACCAGCGCAAAATTCTCATATCCGAAATGACATTGATATCAAATGCAGATGCACATGGAGGAAAAAAGAAAAAAACAAAACACTATGTATAACCCGGATGGACTGTCCCTGGCATTAGGGAGATTGTAACAAATTGGGTCATACATGTAAATGTCCTGTTCCTGACCTAGCCTGACCTGACCTGGTTTTTATGCCGCTCAAACGGTATCATTTGGCACGAGGTCATATACCATATAGAAGCAACCTTGTTGCTGCTGCTGCTGGTGCTGCTGTTGCGCTCTGTTGAATGCTCCATTGACGTCAAACTAAATGCAATTGGAATTTCTTTAGTTTCCTTTTACTCTCTCTCTCTCTCTCCTTTTCTCTTTTTCTTTCTTTCTTAATACTTCTTCAGTGTTTACACAATGAGTGTGTGTGTGTGTGTGTGTGTTTTCGCAGCGGGAAAGGTCCTAAATATAGAATTGCTTGAGGTAGGTTCGAAATGCATTTCACTCAGTAAGTAAGTTAAACCGCATCGCACCCGCCCTTATGCCAGCACATGGTGCTCGTTGTTGTTCTTGTTGTTCTTGTTGCTGTTGCTGCAGCAATTGCCTTGGTATGGTTGTAAGTGCATTCTACCATGACGCTGAGCTGATAAAAAGTCGCACAACAAAAGCCAGCATGTGTCTGTGTGAGTATGTGTGTGTGTGTGTTGCTGATTGCCCTGTGGCTCTGTATAAGTGTGTAAGTGACGTGCTGCTGCTGCTGCTCTTCATTCCCCATCATATGAAAGAAAAACCCATAAAAAGCAAAAACGTACCCCATAAAATTTTGTGTAATAAAAAATAATTAGTGTAGTGTATATACAAAAGCCAGCCAGCACCAGCAGCAGCCACAAAATAAGGCGTGGCATGGCCACTTAATCAAAAAAAAAAAGAGAAAGACAAGGGAAGGAAGAAAAAAAACCAAGTGAAGGTAATTTATATGTGATTTGCCTGTAACACGAACAAAAAGGTGTGAGTAGAAAATTGTTAATGTAATGCCCATTAAAAAACCTTAAACTTCTTTTTCTGTAAGAAACTTACATTTCTAAAAGTCAAAGCTAAAATATTTACAATCAACAAGTTTGATATCTAATAAATTATCAATTACAGGTGTTCAGTTGGCCGATTTGCCATATGTCATATATTTTATGCCACAGACCAAATTAGAACTCTATTGACTTTACGAGTAAAAACTAATTACTGCAAATTTAGTTGAGATTGCTTTGCATTGCATCAAAAGTAGTTCATATGTTAAGGTTAGGCTTTCCTTTAACTTTAAGATTCTTCATTGCATAACAATAAAGTAGAGTACTTTATATAGTAAAGTTGGACATTTCTTTAAGCGCTGCTAATTCTCCATTGAAATATATTGATATTCTATCAAAAATTGTTTGTATGGCAAGATAAGGCTTTTTTTTTAACTAAAGATTGATATTGTATGGCAATGTTATACAGAGTAAAGTTAGGCATTTCTTTACTCTGTTGCTTCTCCTTTGAAATATATTGAGAAATAATTAAAGGTTAGGTAAGGTTAGACATTCTTTGTAAATAAAAAATCTCTTATTTCTCATAGTAAATAAGGGCACTTTGTTCAATTTGCATTGAAGATAATAATATTTTATGGGAATTGTTTTATTGGTAAAGTTAGGCATTTCATCTCCTATTGAAAAACGTTGCTCTAATACAGTAAAGTGACATCAGAAAAGAAGTTTCTCGAACTAGATCGAAAGGCGAAGTGGATATAATTAGTGAACAAAACATTGTGTCATTGTGGCAATGACTCAACAATTTTTGCTTCACAAATGAAAGGTTTCCCCTATAACTAAGCTGCTGTTGAATGGTTTAACGCACATCTCGATCGCAAGAGATCTATTTTTTGTGTATTTTCTTAAAATTATATTCTCAATCAACCAACTAAAAGTAAAATGTTGAATTGCTTTCTTTTTATTTTTGTTTTTTTTTGTCACTAACCTGATGAAATGGAATTTGCTGAATCACTTCGCGGTGTATGCTGCATGCCCATGCCACCGCCGCCATTGCCAAGGCCATTGGAATTTCCATTTGTGAGATGATGTGAATTGAGGCTTAAACCGCCGACAATGCCGCCACCACCCAGGCCATTCTGTTGCATGGAAGTTGTCGAATTGATCATATTATGACCATTTTGCATCTGTTGTATATTATTGGCCAGATTTGTCATGCCACCCATGCCATGACCATTGGTTAAAGCACCCAAATTGGTGGCTCCTGGTACATAATGACCATTGCTATTGTTGTTATTATTGTTGCTATTGATGGGTATTATGGTGGTCTGGGCAGGCAATGTGCTGGAACAGCCATGCATAGCCAATGCTATGACACTCTGTGGTTGCTGTTGTTGCTGCTGGTTGAGTTGTTGCTGCTGTTGTTGTTGTTGCTGCTGCTGCTGCTGATGTTGCTGCTGCTGCTGCTGCTGTCCACCATTACCATAGGTGGCACCAACATCATTACCACTGCCACATAGCCACAACTCCTGATCACAATAGTCATGTGAATCCAATGAGGATGGCGACATATTAACGCCAGAGGGTAACACTAGGCCATTGGAGGATGATGTTACCTCCGAGGAGGATTCCTCCGGTAATCGAAGGAATCCACCATTATTCGACCAGCGTCGTTTCATCATTTGGTAGCCGATGGTCGCCGTTTTGTTGCCGTTAATTCAACCTGATTCAACTAGGCTGGGGACAAGTTCACTTGTCCCTGGCAGTAAAATTATTTTTGATTTCGTTTTGGAAACGTTTTCTATTCCTTGACGTCCTTCCTTCCTTTCTTCTGTTAGATACTTTGCCCGTATCTAATCCTTTTGGGGGTTTCTTTTGATTTTTTTTGGTAATTTTTCTAGTATTTTTTTCTTACTTGCTTGCGCTCAAAATACAAATACATTTTCATGGCTTGTTCTCATTAAACAATTAAAAAGCTGCAATAAAAAGTTGTTTTATGCCAAATGAGTTATTTTCCTCCTAGACTTTCTTTTGTTTCACTGTACAAACCCGTTTTCTTCTTGATTATATTACAAAATACTAGACAACATTTTGTGGTCACTTTTCACATAGGTTAAAAAAAAAAAAACAAAAACATATGTAAAAATAAAACGTAGTTCAACGCACTTCTCGAGCCTTTCACAGAAGACCCTAATGAAATTTTCATTTCATTTAATTGCAAATTTTTCGCTTTACCTTGAACACACATGCGTGATTTGGAAATGAAGTGACCACACATACACACACTCACACATACATACATTTACACACACACGGAGAGAGAGAGAGGGGGGGAATGATTAATTCATTGTCCAAATTGTATTCCATAGATCAACCCCAGGTACAAACGATACTCAAAAAGTAAAATTGCGTCATAGAAGTGACAAAAAAGTGGCAAAAACCCATTTACACAAGGTACACCTGAATTCCAAAATCTAAATGTAAATCCCTTTAAAATCGTCTTTGGATATTAAATATACTAAAAATACTGTTAAATACTAATCATAGAGCAACGAAAAGAGAGAGAGAGAGAGACTAGAGAAAGCATTGTTAGTTAATTCTATCAACTCCAAATCTCAAATCTACCTTCCAGATACTAATAAAATACTAAAAACCCTAAAAGGACTGGAAAACCTAAAGCAAAAAATACCAAATATACTAACAAATACTTAAAATAGAGCAAATTCTACAATTTGTTAAACTATATATCATATTCACTCTTTAAATTACAAAATAATAATCTGTTGTACAAAAATACAAGAAAATTATAAAATATACCGAAATATAATTTTATGAAAAAATCGCCAAATAAATTAAAATTAATAAAATAAAGTGCAAAATATGTGATGAGAATTATTTTCTTTGCAGAACTTGAAGTATTTTGTTATGAAAAGCAAAATATACCTTAACAATAAAGTAATTTTATGGTTAATTTTTATAAATTTTAATTTCAAAATAGTGTCTAATACATATGCAAGCATTAAAAATTGAGCAATTATTAAATTTTAAAGAATAAGTAAGGAAGAAACTCTTAAATTTCTAGAATAAAGTTATTCCACATTCATTTCTAACAAAAATACTACAATTTTTCTATGAAATTAATTAGCTACATTTAGTCAAAGTCAAAATGATCTAGAGACGGTCTCAAATTTCACAGGAATCAAATTCATTTTAGATAATCTAAATACAAAATCTTTTTTTTTTTTGTTTTGGTATACCAAGAACTAGTCTAAACTCTTCCTCTACATTTCCTTTCCCCTCTCGCATTTTAGAAGTTTAAGGCCAAGTCTTTCACCAGAGCAAAGATTGCAAAATTGTGATAAGAGAAGAAAAACATGACAAAAATTTATAGTTACTAAAGTCGGATAAGGCCATATACATATATATAGTTATTTTGCAAACTATTAATCAAAGTTTTAAATGGCCATCGTGAGTGGCGAATTTATGGGATTCAAAATCGATAAAAAATTTCAAACTCTTTTCATATTAATGGCAATGAAATTAGAATTAATTCGATGACAATTGACTTCCCTATTGATAGATAATATATGTGTATATATATTTTATTTGTTGTATATATGTAAGGGGAATATTCCTCTATACGCACTTGTCACACTTATCTAAATATTTTTACAATCATTTGTTTACCTGCCATATTTATACACCAGATCAAACAAAATACTCAACGACAATTTAAACATAAACAGGGAAAACTGATAATGAAAAAAAAAAAAAAAAACTCCAATGGAATGTTGATTTTAAATGATCTCTTTACATTTAATTACAAATTGCTAATCAATTGGAATTATCTCGTTTTAATTAGTGAAAGTTGCTCCAAGTAAATGCTGGTAAATGATCAATCAATGATGATGTTTGATCGATTGTCTTAATAAATATTTAATGTTTGGCCAAGTAAATTATCTATGCCAATTGATATGATTAGTAAATCATGGGTCTAGGTCAGGTTTGTTTATATGCTTATATGAATACATTGTATGAAGTTGTTTTGATTTGGAAAATGTATTTAGAAAATATTATTCAAAATGAAATTGATTTGAAGAAACGCTTTGCATAAAAGAATGAATTAGTTAGAGATTCTAAATTAAAATAAGATAATTGATAACTTGTTTAAAACTGCAGAATGATGTATTAGGTCACTTTGGTCTTTCTTTTCACTGGGGAGAAGATCTTTTTATCTAGCCTCTTGGATTGCTGTAACTCAACATTGAAGTTTGCTTTTAAAGTTCTTTTATTTCTTCTTTTTCCCACTAACCCAACTTTTTTCTATAAAAAGAAATAAAGAAATGAGTTTTTTTCATAATGGTAATAGTTAGTTGAAGACCTTTTTAATAACATATTAGTTCCTATATTAGTATTATTCAAACTACTTATACATATATACAAAATTCAATCCTAAAGCACTTCAAATCTTAAACTGAATCATAGTTTCTCATTTCAAAATTTAACTGAATTTGATTTTAGGAAAAAACCAAAACTTTTCCAATATTTTTTCAAAAATATGTTCAACTCAATTATAAGTCCCCAAATCAAAAATTCTTTTTACCACTGCTGAAATCCTGATGAAATTCCGCAACGTAATTGAGAGCGACCTTTTCAAATATCTTTGGTAAATGCAACAGGTTGACTCATTTACAGGTAAGTTTGTGTGTCTGTGTGTGAATCATTACAACAACAACAACAACATTTGACAGCTTTTGAACTTAACACAAAAAAATTGTTGCGTTTTATTTTCATTTGCTTTGATTCTCCCCTGGCAACTTGTTGCCGGCAAAATGAGAGCTAAGAAGATAATAAGCAAAAGTTTTTTTTTTTTTTTGCTTTATTTGTTGTATATATTTTTTTTTGTACAAAAAAAAAAAAGCAAAAGAAAAACAGGTTTTTGATTTTTTAAGTGTTGTTGGACAGTAGTTATAGCCATCTCACTTGCACTTGCTTAGAACAAAATCGAAAAGAATCGCGAGCAACAACAACAAAACATCGGTCAGACTAGTCTAAGCTTTCAAATTATAAAGTGAACAAAAAAGAAAACAGGGGTAGGGTATGAGAGGGGCCGGACTAGGGGGTGAGAAAGAACACAAAAAAAAAAAACATTACCGAGATTTTGGCCCGCATTAAGAAAGAGTAAGAGAGAGAGAGAGGGAGAAAGAGACAAAAGAATGAAAACCTGTCGTGAAACAAAAACAGGTTGTTCTTTTGCCTTTTGTTGTCTACAAAAATTTATATGTACAACTGAAGAAGAAGCGCGTTTATATGGATATATATATGTACATATATCTTTATATATATAAACGACATTTAAGGCATTTTTATAGCTTTGCGTGTTGTATGTTGTTTTGCTCACTTTTTCTGTGGCAAAAAAAAAAAGGTACAAAAGGCAAAAAGGCAAGTGTAAAGCCAAGCAGCCGACACGCCGACTCCGATGACTTTGCCCATTGCCTTTCTCTTCGTGTCTTTCGCCCCCCCTAGATCCATCTCTTTGAATCTTATTGTATGTGTAAGTCTTCAGCATGAAATTGCCTTACAATATAATAACAAAATATATACAGCGAAATTTCTTTTGTAATTCATCAGATTTTGAAATTAGTTATGCCTGTTAAGAGGAAACGAATCTCTGGGAATTTGCACAAGGGGAATTTTTATTTTGTTTTGTTTTCAACTATTTTTAGAACTTGTGCATAAATTCAATTATTAAGGGAAGTCTTAAGCCTATTTTCATACTAAAGAGTTAAGTCCACATCTAATGATCATTCGAATGACCGGCATTTTGCATGATATAACAAAGGAGTTTCCACCTAAATGGAAGAGACAAGAAAGATCCAAAGGGATCAGAAGTGTAATTTTACAACTTAAATGCAGCTGTTCCAGCAATATTCAAAAGAAGGCAGTCCAACTAGGGCTTCTGCTGTTTAGTTTACTAGAGAGTACTCAAAAGTCTGTCTTAGTTTTTATAGCCGTAATACTAATGACTTAAAAATAGTATAAAAGACATTACCCTTAGTTTTATTTATTATATTTGGAGCCTGATTACTAAAAGTTGTTGTTGGTTAAAGTTGTCTCCTGTCAGTTGAAATTAGGGTTATATTATAGGTAAGGTTAACCTTTCGTTGATAAAGTAAACGCAAAAGTTAGGTTTCCTTCTGTAATATAAAAGCCAAGTTAGAGTTCCTCCTATAGGAGAAGGATAAAGTTAGGTTTCCTCCTGTACAATGAGTTATAGGTTTGGTTTTCTCCTATAAAATGAGAGTAAAGCTAGATAAGGCTAAGACTAGAATTTTAAGTAAGAAGAGAAGAAAGAAAGAAGAAGAAATAAAGCCCAGTTTATGTTCCTCTGGGCTTACTGTTTCTTTTTTGGTTGTTAGCTTTAGTAATATTTAGAAATTATATAATATTAGGTTTGCACTATTTTATATGATTTTAAGGTTTGGGTTTATTCTGTCTAAATAGAAACTGTATTGTTAACGTCGTTTTAAAGTCTTTAAAATGAACCTAATTTAGTTTCGATTTGACTGTCCAACCAAGAGATTGATAATATAATCGAAAACCCTAAAAAAGATGTAAGTCAGTAACATAAATCGATAAGAATTCCAACAATCAATATAACTGATAAAGAATTTCGTCAAAACTTTTTTATGAATCGGTGGATTTAACCCAATTTAACCTAATAGTGGGTACATACAATATAACTAATGGAACCTCTTTAATTATTTACTTAAGCACAAGTATGTCAATGACTGGCACGCGATTACCATTTGCTAGGTTCCATTGCATGGCAAACCCTTCGACCATTTCCCCTCATCCTCTCAGCACCACTCACTGTTATCCCATTCCAATGACAATTAAATATCCGACATTGTCCAGCAAAAAGTTTCATAATAGGCCCCACGGTCTCCTCTATGTTTGTATGTATGTATATATAGAAGTAGAGAAGTACAACGGATCCTTTTAATTTCCTGCTGTTTATTTTTATGCACATCGAGTAGAATAAAACGCTGCGTGATTTCCATTTGTTGTTTTCCTCCATCATGTTGTTGTTTTACCATTGTTGTTCGCTGAGGAACAACATATGCGAGACATTCTCTTATACATAAACCAAGTGACATATGGGCAAAGACGACCGACCATGTTACGCCCTAGAGAAAATGTAATCTAATAATAATGGCAATGAGTGGAGGATTCGGTTATTTTTTTTTTTTTTTGAGGCCTCCATTAATGAGATGGAAAAACCCTGAGCAAAATCAAAAAAGTATTTAACCAACTCTACAGGAAGGTATATACATATGTATATAAACTTAAAGTTAGTGGAGTGTTTTTAGTAGTTTATGTTAAGTTGTTTTTTCTTAGTTGATGAGGGAAACTGTTTAGTTTCGAGTTTTAGTGAATGAAGTGTTAAAATGAAGGCTTCTACTGTATGAAATAATTCTTGGAGATGTTATAAGTAAATTTACTTCTTTTCAATACTTTTCTTAAAGAACCTTTGGAGATTAATGTTCTTAAAATATAGTTTATCCCCCTTATAAAAGAAGAGTTTAAGATCTCTTTAAGATTTCCAAAAAAGAAGTCCAACTCATTCCACTCTTAGAATATCATTAGAAGACTTCATTTGTAAGTTAAAGTAAGACAAAAGACTGACTAATATTTCCACCTGAAACCTTTTCCTATCTTATTAAAGACCAAATACTATTTCTTACTTCTTATAAGAAATCATCAACTGCCGCCAAAAACCGCAAAATGAGTTAACAAACCAACCAGCAACAGTTGACCTCGTTTTTAAGGTTTTTTTTTGGTTCTCGGTTTTTGTTTTTTTTTTTTTTCTTCTTGTTTTTTGGGACTTTTGTTTTTGTTTGCAACTCTCTTCAGCTTCTGCTTGAGGTCTGTGCAAACACACACGTGCGAGCCATGTCCAAAAGTATATACATATAAACATATAGATATGTATATACATGTAGATATTTATGGTAACTGTATGTATGTATAGGGAGTTACCAAAAGACAGACAGACTGACAGACATACAGGTAGGTTAACGGTTGTTTTGCTTGTTATAAAGACATAAAAAATCATTCAACACCAAATGAAACTGGTTAAGTTATGCTTTTTCCGCGAATTATTTGTCTTCGTTGTTGTTTTTTTTTCTTTCTCTCTCTCTCTCTCTCTGTCTTTTGGTTTTTGTTTTCTTGTAAACTCTGCTGAAAAATTGGTGTCATTTAATATACATATTCTTGTACATAAATAAAGTGAATCTTTGGTGACACACCAAAGAATGGAATGAGAACTTCTCCCAGTCAAATCTTCTTTCAAATCCTCGAAATTTTCCTAGTGAACTTGACTTAAACTCAACAATTACAAAGTCATTTTGTAATAGAAGATTTATATGAAATTCTTTTCATGTTCAAAAGTCATTTATTAAGTCATTCTAAACATTAAAACTAAATACATTTCTGTGTCACATTATAGTTAATCCAAAAACCATTAAATAATAAACAAAATATCTTAGTTGAACTTTTGAAATTCTACAATAAACTTGGCCATAAAGTATCTCATTTCCACAGCTGTCTTTTCTCTCACCCAATTTACATGAGCATTTGGCTACCCTGTAGACCATTAAGAGGGAAAGGGTATATTAATATATTGGAAGTTTATGTAACAATCTTTGTAGTCAGTTCTAGATCTTCAAAGATTTCTTTCTATGCACGGTACAAGCGATTCGTTGTTACAACTCAATATAATCAAATTTTTAATTAAAAAATAAAATAGGGAGGGGGGGAGAAAAAACAACAATAAAGCAAAAACAATCGACACCCAAACGAAAAAAAAAAATCAATTAACAAAACTTTTAATGGTCAACTTATGTTGGCCAAATACAGATTTATGGCTTTTTATGCGGCTTTTCACAAAAAAAAAAAAAAAAAAGAAAAAGCAAAGCACTTTTCACTGTGAACCAACCATATTGGGTAGATTTAATGGAATTGGAATTTCCAACTGACACATAAAGAAATAGAAAACAAGAAAAAAAATAACAAATATCTTGTATCTTGTGGATACAAATGACAGACGTAGCAAAGATACGCAACCTTGGCTCAGTCATCAATGAATATAAATATATATATATATAGATAAATATATAAATATCAATAATAAACTGGCTCTGAGCCATTGAAAAAAGGTTGTTCAGTGTTTTTTTTCTTTTTGAATCATTTCCTTTTCCGGTTGCGGCAATTCTTCTTTTTTCTTCAGTTTCTTTTTTATATTTTTCCTCTTCTTTTTTTTTTGAGAGTGATAATCTAAAATTTGCATATGATTTGATATGACCTTTGGCAAAAGTTCTTATCGTTGAGGAAGTTTCAAATTATTGCAAGAAAAAAGAGAGATTCAGACACAGATAGCGAGAGAGAAAGGGTGGGGGGGTTGATGGGAAATTGCATTCGGTTGAGTGGCAAGTTCATTGCCATAGAAAAAGAAACTTTAGCTAATGCGCTAATAAGATGGACAATAAGAAAAAAAATGTGCAAGAAAATTGTGGAAAGTCATGGAAAATCATCTGGTAATTGTCTGCGAAAGTGTTGACAGGCAACTGCCAACTTGCAACGGGCAATGGGCGAATGTGCAATGTGCAGCGTGCAACTTGGGGTTTTGTGAAAGCGAAAGATGCAAGCAACTTGAAAATCGAAAATGGGAAAACTTGTTGCCAGCTAGCCAGCCAGCCAGCCAGCTCAACGTGTTTCTTTTTATGGCAAGCTATTGCTAATTAATGCCACATACAACAGACACTCACACACACACACAGAGAGTTGAGAGAGTTGCACATACACAATGGGGCAAGAACTCCAACTCCAACTGAAACTCGAAAACAAACTCAATCTCAATCTCTCTCGACCAGGTAGAAACTCCGAAACTCCTCACCCAACTGACAAGATAACACAGACAATGGGAACCTGTTTGCACGGCATGGAGAGGCGTCAAGAGTGAGCGCGGAAAAAACGGAAAAATTGAAAAGGAAGCAAAAACACAATGTCCGTCTGTGTCTGTATGTGTGTGTGTGTGTTTCACTGGATAATTTTCTTCTTTTAAGGGTGAAGACAGATAGACAATGTTTCTCTCTCTATATATTTATATATAGTACAAGATGGATGACTCATGACCCAGTCTAGTACAGAAGGTGAACATGGACCAAGGCTGGAGTTCATCGACTAACAGAGAATTGCACACTAACTGACTGAATGACTAACAGGCTGACCTATTGAATGGCTTATAAAATCAGACATTTGATAAACATTGACCTCTATTATACACTTGTCATTTGATGGGCTAATCTAAAGGATTAATTCCATCAGGCTATAAATTTTTATATCATACAAATTAATACTAAACTATATACATGAAACTAACATTTCCATTTTATTTCTTTATACAACTTATTTATTTATAGCAATTTTGCTATATTCATTCCACCTTCCCCTTAGTTTCTGATTGTAGAAACTGAACTAAAGAACCGCATAAGCAAGTTCTTGTAACATTTAGAAACAAGTTTAAGTTTTTCTAACAACACTTTGAAGTATTTTATAGCATCCGTCTTATAGTTCTTTTAAATATAACTAACTTTAATAAGAATTGAAGCTTTAAGTTCTTTAATAGATCTTGTAGAAACTTGATAGAGAACCTTTTGAGAACTTCCTTATATCGAAACTTGCATTTCTAAAGATTTCTTTTTATTTTTTGCAAATAAAATTTATAGCATTTTAAATTGTCATTATCGTGAGTGAATAATTGTTTTAAGTAGCAAATGTTCTGGTTTTAATATTACAAGTTATCTGCTTCTAGTTTATAGCTAGTCAAACAACTAAGTACATTAAATAATATAGTAATTAAAACACTTTAAAAACACTCCAAGTCTTGTTATTTTTTCTTTTCTAACTTTTTATGGAAGAAGTTGTTCTAGAATTTATGGTGCTTCTTTTCACTTTTCGTTGTGTCATTGGAGACGTAATATAAGACATTAAAATATCACTCATTGACATAAAATTTGCAAATAATTTGATTTGTTGTTTTTTTATAGTGAACCTTAGTAATTTTTTATAGCAACTCATTATGGAAGGCGGATGGGGGGGATGGGGGGGCGGCAAGTCTACCAAAGTCCATTAGAGCCATAACCACATGGGAGACTTCTCTCCAACCGACATATGTGGCGTCTATCCACATACTTACATATGGATAGATGGGGGTTTGTCTCTTTATTTGCATAAAATCGCATTAAAATTTTGCCATTTTGCCAACTTTAATGTACCATAAAACGAACAACAACAAAAACTATGACAAGAACAACAACAACAACAAGAACAAGAGTGACAGCGCCATAGGAAATAAGTAACAGTTTTTCTTGTATTAGTGACAAGAAATTGTAGCAAAAAGAGAAATAGCAAATAATTTAATGTGCAAAAAAAAAACCAAACAGGAAAAGAATGTGAAAGAATGTACAAAACAACGAAAAAAAAGAAGACGCAACCCAAGTGGGACCAACCATGGAGTTAGCATGGGAGCAGAAAGGTGATGAAGGAGGTGGAGAAGCTTTATGACTTAAATGTGAGACAGGCAAATTAATTGCGGTTAGAGAGACAAAGAGAGAGAGAGTAGGGGACGAAGTTAAAACTGACTAACTGACTAAGTCTAACTAATGTGTGTGTGGGGTGTGGGTTGGTTATCTAATGCCTCATTAGGCGCCTAGAAATAGGCAACAAAAAATGTTTTATATAAAAATAGGCTGCGGGACTGAAGACTAATTAGAAATGCAATTGCCCGCATGTAACCAAAAAGAAAGAGAACAAAAAAAGAAGGAGCAAACTAATGGCAATCAATAAAGAAAGCCTGTCTAAATATTAAGACGAATGAACGGTAACAACTTCTTTTACGTTGGATGGTTCCTTTTATGGTACGAAGATGATTGATTTGGCGGTATACAATTTTAAGGAGTTTCGGTTGGAGGCGAATTAAATTTGTTAGAATTTTAAACTGTGTGGAAAGGAAATGTCTAAGTCTAAGACGCAAAATCAACTTTTTAAAGAAAATGTGGAAAGTCAAATAAGAGCTCCTAAATTTAACACAGTTACACATTTTCATATAGATTTCCTATGCTAAATGAATTCATCTTTGCTTGACCAATTAACACACAGATCCGCTTCTTCTCATTCACAAATAGACATAGCCAAAACAAACAGAAAACAAAACAATAGAAAGAAGAGAAATAGACAGTTTAAAGTAAACTTTTTTAAAATTTCTCTCACAGATTACATTCCATTGGATGTAAGGGGAAAAGCAACTGAAGTATCTTCTTCTTTCGCTGTTTATAAGGGAGAGAGAGAGATTAACCCCCTTTACGTGCCTGAAGGTTTCGTCTGGCACACTCCTAATCTAAAATCCTTTAATTCAATTTGTTTACACATTTCCCATTTGACAGGGGTGCTAACAGCAAATAGATTAACCAATTTTCTCTCAATTTTCTTTAAAAACAAAATATTTGTTAGAAAGACTTCAAAAGATTGTTATTAAGTATGATGATGAAAATATGTATCCAATTTAGAAATAAGCCCAATTACCGTTTAAGACTTTCCCATGCACTTGATAAATATGAAGCGACAACATAAACATAATTCTCGGCACTTGAAAGTCAATAACCAATAACAACGTTTAAGCCGGTTTTGATTTTTATTTTCTCAACATCTTTAACGATTTCGATATTCCATGTTTTATGCCAATTACCTATTCAAGTGCCTTATGCTTGGTTTCTTTTTTCAACAACAACAACAATAAAATCTACATAAATAAATTTACATTTCTCAATCACTGCATGGTGGAAGATGCTCTTTAATTGGCCGTCTGTCAGTTGTCATGACAATAATTAATGTACTACCAATTTACATAAAAGTATATATAGATATACATACATATATGTTGGTTGTACATATCAACATGTGTGTGCCTACGGATGAGTAAATGATTTTTGGCATTGAAAATGCTTCGAAAAATTTGTTTTTTCTTTCAATTTCAATTTTTGGACAAAAGAAAAACAAACAGCAATAAGGGAGAAAAGATTTTTCCCAATACGAAAAATAATGTACATGTGCCTACAACATGATTAACACAAAACACGCACAAAATACTATACACGACTAGCAAAAAACAAATAATGAAGATATATTTATGAATTGAGATACTTCTAGGCGATATTCTACACATAGTATACTTCCCTAACTAAAAGAGCCATAAACCCGCTAAAAAGTTCGAGTCACGAAGTTAGAGAAGTGAAATTCTATGCAGATTTCCCTCTATTGCCGTTTCTTTTTGTTCGAATTAGAGAAGATCAAGATAGGAAAGTTCGACTGTATCCTATTCCAAATAGTTTAGCAATATAGAAAGTATCCACGAAAGTGCCATCAAAAAATCGGGAAATCCAGAGATATAACATCTTAAAGAGACCAACTCTAAACTTTCCACGAAAATAAAATGAAAATTATGATAAATAAACATTAATTCAGAAAAATAACATGAAAAGATACAAATTTTCCCCTAAACATTAAGAAGCTAAATAGAAATAAAACTTCTTTCAAACCTTTTCAACAAATCTCTCTACTTTAGATAGTTTTAGGACTAATCTTTAAACATATTTCACTATCAAAAGACCTACCTAGACCACAAAATGTTGCATGAGAAAACGAGTTTGTATTATGAAAAGAAAGTATTTTCAACATTATTTCGAATTATTGAAAAAACAAACTCACCATGTGCATCTATATAATGCGCCAATTCAGCTACTAATCCACAAATATCCATGAGTTGTTGCTTTTTGTATTTTTTTTTTTTTTTATAAATGTTTTGCACTATATTCACAAAATATTTTTCTTCTATTTTCTTTGACTTAATTAAACACTTTACATTTAACTTGTATTTCTTTTGCCTTTTCTTTTTCTTTTTGCTTCACTTGGAGGTCTGCAGGACCTTCAGAATATACCGTTGTGGTTGTGTGTGTATGTGAGGGAGAGCAAGAGATAGAGGATAACAGACTGAGACTAGACGACGGCGACGACGACAACGACAACGACGACGACGTCTGGTGGCTATGAAGACATTTTTTACAGTCGTTCCGCAAACGCACACAATAACAACACGCCGTTGTTGCTGCTGCTGGTGCTGCTGCTTCTTTTAGTACGGGGCTACGGTACCACTCCCCTCTCTGCGATTACGTGCATAGATAGATGGTGGAAGTCGTAGGTCTATGGATGATGTTGATGTTTAGCGTTGTTGCTGTTGTTGTTGATAATACTGACTCGACTGAGAGCGTGTGTTGATAGTTCTTCTTCTATACGTTGTGTTGTGTGTAGGTGCGTGTTTTTTTTTTGTTTTTCTTTACTTTCCCATCTTCAAATGTTTTCGAGTTTTCAGAGTTTCAGAAAAACTCATGTGCGCTAACTTTCCCTATATATTTTGTGTATATATATAAATATATCTTTTATTTTTTGTATGGTTATATTATTTTTGAGATACTTTTTTTCATTTAAAGATTTTCTTTTTTTTTTTGTTTTTGTATGTGGTTCAGCTACAATGCATTTGCACTTTTTGCGTTTTTATTTAAAATTGCACTTGTTGAAGGGAGGGTTAAGGGGGACCGGGGCGCGAGGGATTTATTGGTTTATTAACAATTTTTATACGAATAGAGATATATATAATGGATGTATATATATATATATATATATATATATAGGTAGATAGATATATTTCAATGGTTATTTTTTTTGGGAAACCATTAATTTGTATTTTATTTCTTCTTTCGCCACCACATAAAACGAACGTTTTCGATATTCTTTAGATTTTTAAAATATTTTCAATATTATTATTATTATATTTCTCTTGTTGTTGTTGCGAAACGTTACATGCGTGCCGAGAACCGTTAACGACAAAGTCCAAACAAATACTAACAGAACGCTGTTAAAATTTCGCTTCTCATTCGCGAGTCTGCTAATAACGGCGTCGCTCTGTCGACAATGAAACTCACCACCACCGACCAAAAGTCAATGCAAGAGACAGAGAGAGAGCGAGAGAATATGAGAGAGAGAAAGAGACAGAGAGTTAGAGGGAGAGAAGTCGAAAACGGAATCAGCGCTAAAGTTAAATGTGAGGCAGACGGACACTCACTCACACACAGATATACCCATACACATATATGCCAGTATGTTGATTCTCATAGATACACAGATACAACTACGACTACAACTACACGGGGGCTTGAATGAAAATGCCGATGCAATTTGTGAGATACTCTCTCTCTCTTTCGAGTGCGTGTGGGTGTGTGAGTGTGTATGTTTATGTGGAGAGCAGCCCACATTCTTTGTGTTTGTATATGTATGTATGTGCACGTGTAAATGTATCTGTGTCTCATACAGTGCCATCATCGCTTTCCTTTATTTGCCTCCTTTTATTTTCTGTTTTCTGTAGTTTAGTTGTTGTATTTTTTTTTTGTTTCGTTGATTTTTCGTCGTTGCTGCGACTGCTGCTGCCGCCTCTGCCGCTGCTGCTTTCGGGTGCACAAGTGCAAATTCACACGTACATTCAAAATGTGCTCGCACAGTGGCGCAAAAACGTTCAAAAACTGCACAAATTTTCAGTTGAATGAAAGTACTAGAAAAAGCATTTACCATGCATACATAGTTTCAGGTTTGAGATTCAAACAAAATTACCATGAATCCATAACTAGTGTAAATCGTTTAAAAATTTAGTTTCGCATAAAATTTAGGTGTAAATAGAATACTCTTTAAACTAATATGCATTTGAAATATTTTGGTATACAAGTTTTAAAACATTGGAAGCTATTTCAAAAAATGGAACTCCATTTAATATTGAAATATTTAAACTGATTTGTAGTGTATGTATCTTATAGATGCAAGGTGTCAATCAGTTAATAGGGTATCAGATATCCTCTGTCAAAGTGATTTAAACTCAACTTTCGCTTATATCCAAGTGATACGTTCAAGATTATCAATTCAATGTATCTGCTGGTTTTCTGGTTCATTGATTCTATGAGATACCTGTGAAGTATCTTTGCATCCGTACGGTGAAACATCTGTACATTTGCATCTGCAAGAACTCTGTGGCAAATTGGACTAATTTCCAATTCGAGAATAATGGAAAGCAACAGAATGGAAAAGAAAAAACAAGTACGTAGAGAATGTTGTTTGTTGCCTTGAAGTTAAGTGAAATGAAACCTAAAAACATAGATGAGAATCACAAACGAGAAGATCTCCACGAAAACGGGCAAACGAAGTATCTACGCGTCGCACTCACACACACACGCTTGCATATGTATAAACAAATGTATGTTTGTTTATATGTATGTACGGTTGCTTGTTTATACACATACATACATAGATACATATATGTGACGCAGTTTGTCTGGGGCATATAAATTGCACATTTCAAATACATTGTGGTTAAAAAGTAAGCGGAGATACTCAGATACAGATACGCATGCACAAAGGCTGCAGATAATTCTGGCTCCCCCTTACACTTCCCCGTCCCCCCATTTCATACATACACACAAAAGTATAGGCATAGCCACACTATTTGTATATGTATTGAGTCAACGCTGGGCAAGTTCAAGTGTAAAATGCAATCCATCTGAGAGAGTCGGTCGTTTGGTCGCTCTCTTTCGCTCTATCTCTCTTTCTCAGTACGCATACGCATAGAAAAGCCGGCAAAGGCAAGGGCACCACATTGTAGTGGGGATGGCCAGAGGTGAATTAGATGGGTAAGGTGGATGTGGGGGCCGCTTAAACTATGGTGAATTCCCGCTCTCTCTCTCTCTTTCTCTCTTATTGGGGTTGGCAGCTAGACACATTGAACCACAAAAGTTCAAGATGAAAACACAAAATATCAACAATGACAGCTGAGTAGTTGGCTCTCTCTCTCTTTTCCCACCTCCCTTCCTTCCTCCCACATTCTCAATTGTGGGTTCTCTTTCTCTCTCTCTCTCTCTGTCTCTATTCTCTCGTGCCAACTCGTTTACTCTTGTATACCAATACAAATACAGCTGCCACCCATGACTGGCTCTATGATTTCTACTCCCTCCCTCCCTCGCTTCTTGGCCGACTGCCAAACGTTGCCTTTGCTCAGTTCAGTAGTACAGTGGAGCAATTGCTGTGGGTATGGGTATGAGTGCAACAGTCAGTCCCTATTTCAACTGTATATGTATGCCTGTGCCTTTGCGTGTGTGTGTGTGTAGGTGTGTGTGTTATGACTTGTGAGTGTGAGTCAAAGCGAGTGAATGAGTCTGTGTTAGTGTTAGTGTGTGTTGTGTCTATGCGAGAGGTTTGAAGGCGGGGGTGTTGTATGCATAGCATTTTGTTGGGGTAGTTCGCCGGCAAAAAACAGAAAGGAAAAAAAAAAACAAAAAGTGGGAAAAGTAATAGAAACGACATAGGAAAAAACTAATCTATGGTCTTGTTGAGGTTTGCATGCTCTGCTTTTTCAATGATTTTAAAGTATAACGAAATTTAAACTTATCGTTTAGATGGGGCTTTACAATTATGGTAAATTGAAAGATCTAGGTGAAAATGTTAGAAGGGTTAAATTATTACCATGCACTTGTAACCGACACTCTACTCTTCCGACACTGAAATCTCTTACTAAGAACCGTAACTTTAAAATGGTATTGAACAAGTTCGAAAGAAAGTTTTTTCTTAAATGCATTTTGAAAACAAACACTGTAAATTCATTATGGGAGTCTAAGTTTATGAAATTTATTACACATGTATGAAACAAACTCGTTCTATAAGATATAGAGTCGTATATTGACTAAAACGATTGGGAGTACCTATATAAACCGCCATATCTTAACTGTTTTTACGATCGAAATTCAATAAGAAGTCAAAATCGAAACGGTAATCGGGAAAGAAGAGCGCTTCTTTGAATATTTTATAAGTTTAATATACTAAAAGTTTCATATTATAAAAGTTTTTCTCGAAAAAGTAATTTGGAAACACGAAAATATATTTCTCTTTTCAGAGGGTAATTTCAAAATTTATACCCAATCAAAGTTATTAACTTAATTCGAAAAGTTTTTTTTTGTCTTTTGAAACAATTTTCAAGGGTATTAGCATAGGCAAGAGAAAACAAATTACAAGCGATCAATTGAGGCAGTGTCGTCGCCGCATTTGTTGTCGCCGTTTGTAACTGAGAGATACACATCGTGTAGCTATCTGTATCTAGTATATGTATACATATAGATAGATACATATGTATGTATGCATACGAGTATATATATGTATGTATGTATATCAACTAACTATGCATCGTCCGTCTAGGCTCTGCGGCTAGAAAAACTTGTCTACATGCCCCGTATGCCGTATGTCGGCGGGGTACGACGTACACAAGCTGCAAAATTTATGCGAAGACACACAAATCCACTGAACGAGAGACCGACCGTCAACGATGCCGCTGCCGATGCCCGATGCCTATGTTGTTGGCGCTGTTGTTGCAGCACTACCCTCTCCACCCCGCCCACTCTCCTCCCATCTATCATCGTCTATCATCCGTCGAATGGTTTCCCCAGCCGAACCCCCTGTGCATAAAATGCACATAATAATAATTTGTTGGATTTTCTTTTGCCACTCTGGTTTGCCTTGTTTGGTTTCGTTTCGTTTCGTTTGGATTGGTTTTGGTTTAGGTTTTGACTCTAGTTCGAGACAGGGAAAGGCACAAAGACACGACAAGATACGACAACATGATATCTATAGGGGCTATGGCTATGGCAAAGTCAGGTTTAATGTCGTTCAGTGGCGCGGCATTTTGCAGTTGAGGTAGTCAGACAACATGGAAAAGTGGGCTGAAGCCGATTGTGGGCACCCAGACCCAGACTAAGTCAGACATGGACTCAAACACTGTGGGCAAACATTGGTGGTGGTTGTTGTTGTTGTTATTCAAAGATAAGCACGGCAGCCATGAATGGAGAATTGGAGAAATACATAGAAATGGAGTATTATCTATATGTGTATATACGACATATATATATATAGAACATAGTATATAAATGTGGAGTAAACACTTGGGTGGTGGCAAGGCTTTGTGTAAAGCACAGTGGAACTTTATGCACTTTCCATGGATTTTTACAAAGAAAAAGTGTGACTGTATATCCATACGAATAAAATACCAAAACTTATACGTATATAAAGAATATGCATTCTGATTTGTGCAGTCTCAATTTACAAATATTTGTTTACTTATCTATAAAACTTACTTAGCTTAACTACTTAACTTAAAAGTAACGCAGTACTTTGATCTTCAAAAAAGTGTGGCTGCATATTTTTACAGTAAAAATGCCAAAACTTTAGATAAGTAGACTTTAAGATATTAAAAGTTTAATTTTTCAATTACAAATAATTTGAAAAAAACATCTAGTAGGCAGATAAAATTGGCGTTTCAAAATGTCGGGGGAAAAAACAACAAACATTAAAGTAGCTGTACGCATCCGCCCGAACAACGAGAGGGAAATAAAACAAAATGATAGATGCATCGTCAAGGTGATGGATAAATCAGCCCTGCTCTTCGATCCCCAAGAAGAGCATGAAGATTTTTACTATCAAGGAGCTAAACAACATTATCGGGACATAACAAAAAGAATAAATAAGAAACTGATTATGGATTTTGATAGGGTTTTCGATATAGATAGTACAAATCATGATCTGTTTGAAGAGTGTACAGTGCCGCTGGTCGATGCTGTTTTGAATGGTTACAACTGCTCTGTGTTTGTTTATGGAGCCACAGGAGCGGGAAAAACTTTCACAATGCTGGGGAGTGATGAATGTCCCGGTTTGACCTTTCTCACCATGCGTGATCTTTTCGAGAAGATACAGATCCAACAGGAATATCGTAAATTCGATGTTGGTTGCACCTATTTGGAAGTGTACAATGAGCAGGTTATGAATTTGTTTACCAAAACGGGTCCCCTAAAGCTACGCGAGGACTCAAACGGGGTAGTTGTAAGTGGTTTAACTCTCACACCCATCTATAGTGCCGATGAGCTGCTCCGTATGCTGGCCTTGGGCAATTCCCAACGTACGCAACATCCTACAGATGGAAATGCCGAGAGTTCCCGTTCGCATGCCATATTCCAAGTTCATATACGTATTTCAGATCGGAGAACCGACACCAAAAGCACAGTTAAGCTATCAATGATTGATCTCGCAGGAAGCGAACGGGCGGCCAACACAAGGGGAATCGGTGTGCGTTTCAAGGAGGGCTCCAGCATCAATAAGAGTTTACTGGCTCTGGGCAATTGCATTAATAAATTGGCCGATGGCCTAAAACATATACCTTATCGAGATTCAAATTTGACACGGATTCTAAAAGATTCTCTTGGTGGCAATTGTCGCACCTTAATGATAGCCAATGTCTCCATGAGTTCGGTAACTTATGAGGATACCTACAATACTCTTAAATATGCCATACGCGCCAAGGAGATTCGTTCAACACTGAAACAGAATATTCGGAAATCCAAATTGCCATTAGACTTTAATGCTAAAAAACTTAATGAGGCTATGGCCGAGAATGAGAGACTACAAGAGCGCATTAAGATTTTAGAAGCAGTGCCTAGTGCGGCGGCCTCAATGGATGAATTGAAATTGTGGTTTGTGAAAGTCGATAACACTTATTCAACGGTAGATGAAAGTCTAGCCCAGGTCGCAGGACTTTGTGGACGTATCAAAACTCTAAGCTATCGCCAATTAGTGGAAAAGGAATTTGAACTGCTGCGTAAGACACTTGATCAAGCGGATATCCAGTGGTTCACTAGCAATATCAGTGATCTGATTACCCAAATTGAGAAATACAAGGACGAATTGACCGTGTGGCGCGGCAAACAGGAGGTTGCTTGCCGCGAATTGCAAAAATTGAAACATCAGATTAAGGAATGTAAACATTATGATATTCTTGCCTACTATCTAAAAGTCAAGGATCGAGAATTGCAGCTATTGAAGAGAAATGTCCAGGGAAAACATTATGCAGCAATGTCCCAGGAGCTGTCTGATAATTCCATATTATTGCGCGAATGCCTAATGTTGAGTTGTGAGGCGCTGCAACAGTATTACGAGCATTGTGAAAAATCGGAAAAATTAACTCCTGGCTTACAGGAGGCATATACACGTTTGCAACAGAAAATCGGATTGAAGGAGACAACGACAAAAGGTTTGGACACGGATTGCAAGCGTTTGCACTGTACTGAGGACAATGAACAGGGCGATTTGGAGCAGCCAGTGAAACGATCAAAATGTCTCACCGAAATTAATGTCCTCCATGACACAGAATCCGATTTGAATGAGGATACAAATAAAACCTTTATCAAAGTACAGCAAAACGAGACGCAACAGTTGACAAAGTCTGCCGATCAGAGCACAACAGACGAACAAAATGTGGAAGCCGAATCTTTAACCGCACAAGGACTAGCAAAGGAAAATCTTAAATCTCATTGTACCTATCAAGTTGAAAAAACTCCACCAAAATCCTTGATAGCAAAAGCTTTTGGTAATGGCGCTGTCCTGACGCGTAAACCATTTCGAGAAGACGTTGCAAAAGTGAAAATCAATCGAGCCGCCTCATTTAGGCTACGAAAATAAGAGAAAAGAAAATCAAACTTGCTACGCTTCTTCTTTTTTTTTTCTCTCTCTTTGTGAAAATTTTAAAACTACTTTAAATTTAAGAGTTTCTTTCTTTTATTTTTTTTCCAATTTTTATTTTGTATTTCAAATACCAATCCATATCCGCCTATATGTATCTATGTATCTGTCTTTGTCAAATGTCTAAATGCACATTTCTTATCACTTCAATGCTAGAAGAAGAGGGAGAAGATCGCGTGTGTCTGGCAGGGTCTCGACTCAATTGACCGCCTTTTATGTTATTTAATGGGTATTTTTTTTTTTATGTGCGTGCATTTTTGTGTGTATTCACTTTAATAAATTTCAAGTTGGCTTCTGTGTTCAGTTCAGTTTGTTACTTTTTCCTTCTTTTTTTTTTTTTCTTTTTTATTGACAATTTCAATTGCTTTTTATCAGCACAATTTATTTTGTATGACTTTTTATTGAATGCATTTCAAATAAGAAGGAGGAGGTGGGGGAAAGAAAGGGAAATCATTTCGTTGGTTGGTTGATTGAGAACTGTTAAGTATACATTTATCATATTTACCCGAAAAATATAGCCAAAAAAAATATTGTACTGTTTGTTCAAGCACAAAACTCACCTGAAAAGATATAGAAAGAAATAAGTTAATTAGTGGAAATGTTAATTTGAATATATTGAAGGTCAACGTAACGTAAGCAAAACAATATTCATATACCGGATTTTTGTTTTTCTTTTTCTTTTTGTTTTTTCATTCAGAAATTAACAACAATACTCAACTCCTCACCTAGTTTTAACACATTTTGTTTTTCGTTTTGTTTACATTGCATTGAAAAGCCGGAAAAGCCTTGAGAATGTCATATTTCACGCCCATTATGCGTGCAAGTGTTTCGGTCTACTACATATGTACATATGGCTATGTAAATGCATATGCCCACCTAAGTAGGTGACTTTAGTTTCTCTCTGGTAGTGGTATTTCTCTACAGTACGTTCTAGGGCCTGATGCAAAAAATGAATTTCCCTAATAATCTTCATCATAAACAAAATTGCAAATTCTAGACATTTTGTAGAGTTTTGCATAATTCTTTTCTCTGTCCGATAACTTTATTATTTGTGCACGTTTCTCGTGTCAAACGTTCAACACATAAACTTAAATGCGAAAATGCAAATTGAAATTGAAAATTGCGACACTCAAGCGCCCGACACTTGACGAGCTGTCTACAAAAAGCGTACAAAAAAAAGGAAAAGAAAAAAGGCAACACAAACAGACTGAAATACATGTAGCAAACACAATGTGCTATGCTCTAAGCAGAGGCGTAGTCAGGCAAGTGACTAGGAGAAGGTTTACCTTGAAAAGTGTGACTGCATATTCATAAGTGGAGAATACCAAAAGAACATTGGCAAAACAGTGACTAGAAGAAGGTTAACCATAAAAGTGTGGCTCCATATTTATCAATAGAGAATCATAAAAAGAGACTAAATGAAGGCACTTCATAAAAGTGTGGCTGCATATTTATACTTAGAAAATACCAACATAGCGAAAGCAAAACAATAACTAGGAGAAAGAGCATCGTAAAAATGTGGCTGCATGTTTATAAGTAAAAAATGCCAAAAGTGTAAAGGCACAACAGTGACTAGAAGAAGGTTTACCATAAAAATAAATGGGGAATTATTAAAAGAGACTAAATCAAGGCACTTTGTAAAAGTGTGGCTGTATATTTATAAGCATTACATACCAAAAGCCACCTTAATTCATTATGTTGCATACTTCAAGGAGAAAAACACCAAAAACTGCTTTGGTGGATCATCTTCTATTAAAACTTATTTTTAAATCTCTAACTTTGAATGTTAATTACAAACAAACAAACTACAACTATATAAATGGGTAATCAATCTTCATCTGGCCGTAGACCTTCCAGCTGAAATGTTTACTCTTTTTAGTAGCTCTATACCCCTCTCTCTACATCTCTCTCTTCCTACCATTCAGTAGCGCACTCCCATCCACCTATCGTATTAACTCTGTCACAAAAGGCGACAATGCTTCTGTCTGGAATTTGATTAAAATAATTTACTGATGTCGGTCGGATTTCTTGAGCCAACATCACACACACACACACACAAACACACACAGTCATTCTCAATCTCGTTTCGCGTCCAGACATTGATGTTGATAATGATTTAGATTTATTTTTATATAAACATACATATATATATACCTACAATATATGCAATTTATTATTTATGATGACTTGCGTGACATTATTTCATACATAATGTGACAATTTCGAGGTGTTGAGGCATTTGAATTTGCTACCCCCGGACATATATATCTTTCCATCTAAAGATATGTATATATATATATGTCTGTGTGTAGAGTTCTATGGCAAAAAGATTGTAATACCAACTGACAGGCACAAAATCATCGTTTGCATTTTAAGTAAGTTAGAGTCTGCCTGCGTGATGATGATGATGGGCGTGGCCTTGCCCAAGCATTGATATCGTCTATATTGATTTCCTGTACAATCCATCAAGAAGCACAAAAATGTTAAGTGGCACGTGTAGAGACTTGTTGCGCCATAACATAAGTTTAAGGTTTACAAACTGGGCAAAAGAAAATTCTTTATAATATATCCACAACTCTCATCACTTTCTCCACTGCATTTCAAGTGTTTACACAGAAATGAACCTGTAACTGGAAAGGAAGGCAGGAAGGAAGGAAGGGTCTTGGGTGCCGGGCTGGTCAAACTATCCCAACACGCGCCAATCTTCTTAAAAGCTCAAGTGCTTGCCAACAACAACAACAACAGTAGCAGCAGCAGCAGGATTAAAAGTAACAGGAAAACAGAAAACAGTTGTCAATCGATAGCAACGAACTTGGTTGCACTTGCCACACATAATCCATAACACACAGAGAGAGATGGAGAGAGAGGGAGTAAGAGCGGTGGAAAAAGTAGACACAAATTGTTTAAATTATTTTTAAATTGCACATATTTAATCAGGTGTAAAGTCTGGCAAATTGTTTATGCATATGTCAAACAATTAATTAGTGCAGTATTTTACTTAATTTTATTTACCATTTAGAGTCCAGAAAATTACCTTGAACTTGAACATTTTTTTAAAAATAATTGATAGAAAGTTTTTTTTTGGTAAGATTTTAAGGGTTCTAAATTGTTATAAAATATAATATAAATTGCATTATATTTAATTTGAAATTGAAGAGCAAACAGAAGGGAAACAGAACAATTTTTTTTTTTTTTAATTTATAATTAATATATTTAAAAGAGGAAGGATATGATTTGAAGGATATGATGTAGATATTTCTTTTCACGATGTGGATATTTTATTTCATATAGTCTTTTTTTTAAGATTTCGTTAGGTTTGGCGACTATTAGAGAGTTTCTTTTATATAAATATTGAAATATGGGCTTTAAAAAGAAAAGTATTTAAGAGGAGCCTATTTAAGGAATTAAATTGGAATGTCACTAAATGAACTTAAAAGTATGAAATCAAGAAAACCAAGATCTAATAATAGTTCTATCCATTGTACTAGGGGTTTCTAGTCAGTGTAGACTTGATTTCAGATAAGTAAAACTCGTTTTTGAAAAATCTTAGTTTAGATAGTAATGCTTCAATATTATTAATCTAATACTAATCCTAGTCCAATTCTAAACTTATCCAAGTAGAGTAACAAATCATTTTTAATGTAACATGAAGAAAGATGTTTGAATTGTTCTATTTAGTCATTGGCAGAAAGAATGAGCCCTTTCTAACTTTGGAAAAACTTTAAAATGGAGGCTCTTAAGGAAAAACAGTTCCAAATGTTTAAACTAGAGGAAGTTCTTTGGAAGATACAAAATCTATTTCCTTTTTAAGCACAAATAACTAGGATAAGATTATAAAGGTGAATAAAGACTTAAAAGGCATTCAATTGTAATAACTTGCCTTACTCAGTCCCCTTTCTCAGTTAAGATCTATATAGTTCTCCATCATTATAAGCGAGCAACTCTCGAGTCCAAGCCAATATTACCTATTTCCTATCTCACTTCCATGATTTAAATCTTTAAGTTGAACTTTAAATTCTCGACTTGCATTTGCATTATATTTCATGTGGCACGACCCCATGTGATATGGGTCCCTCTAATTTAGTCATGTGTTGTGTACCATAAATTATGACACATACCTACACACCACACACACACACACACACACATACTCTTCATTTACCCCTCTGGGTTTGCAAAATAACAAATACTCAATTTGCACTTGGATACCTCCAATGAATGTATCCTACCCTCTGACCTCCGCCCCCCCTTCTCTCTAGCCTGTCTGACTTTGACTTGTGAGTCGCGTCTCTCGGTCCCTCCATACATACATATACATATATTTTCTATATAGTATATGTTAGGGGGTCGCGTCATGTCCCGACCCAATTAGACTGCCATTTTAATATGCTAAAGAAACACAGCGAGAGAGAAAGAGAGAGAGAGGGAGAGAACAAAAAAGTTTCGTTATTCGCGTTTCGTGTTAATCAGAAATTGTTATAAGTCAAGCCAGACGCCTGTCAGACAACTTTTTCGTGTGGCTCATCCTTATGAAAGGACGAGCTCTTCTAGCGCGGTTTCCCTTTGTTATTGTTGTTGATAATTTTATTAAGTGCTTTAGATATATATGAAATTATGATTAATTTTGTTTATTTTATGCGTATAGCTAAATAATTGCATTTGATTTTATTAGCAATCAGACAACACACCCACTCACACACACACACATGCCCATGCCCATGAAATGGTGTTTGATTGTTGTCTGGATTTGTTATTCACTCCGCCCTCTGAAAAATGTACTACTCCTCCTCCCCCTTTTCTTAAATAAAGCAAAATTAGAGGGGGGCCTTTGTGGTATTTTCCCACTTTGTTGATTTAATTAGGTAAAAACTTGCGGTATATAAAAGCCAAAAATGAGTAACAACAACACACAGCGAGCCGTTCATTGAACTGGCTGGAAACGCATAAAAAACCCAACGCACGAGTGTTTTATTTGTAGAGTGCAAAAGGCAGGCGACATCTGCGGGGCCTAAGTTCGGGATCGAAATCGCTTTGGGTGGATTGTTGTCGTTGTTGGCGGTAAACAAAAATGCAAGCAAATAAACGTATATATATGTATGGTCATATATGTACTATATATTTGTATGATTCATATTGATTTGTTTTATTAATATTTAGAAAGTAGAAAAGGAGGGTTAAGTTGGACTTACTCACTATTAAAAAGGGAAGTCATTTCATGTGAAAACTTTCTGGGATGTTTATAAGAGTAAAGTTATGAATGGTAAACTTTAAGATTCAAAATGTTTAAGAAGCTGTATACCCTAAAATTACTTTACAACTACAAATGGTACTAAAACGCAATAAAGCACAGATTATTCCAATAGTGACTATATCCTATATACATAGTCCGATCCAAACAACTCTTTAACTCGTAACACGTAGACATCTGAAAAGTTTATATACCAAGTTTTATCCAAATAGCTGAAAAAATAATGTCAAATAGTGTCGAAGAAACACACAGACATGGCTAAATCGACTCGTCTGTTGATGCAAATCATGAACAAATATAGTTTACGGAGTCAGTACAGGCTTCTATGCCTTTCAAATACTCTCTACAAGTGTATCAAAATATACACTTCAATTAATTCCTTTTAAAACAAAAACCCCAAGCAAAAAAAAAAACTCAAAGTTCACCCGTTCAATGACCTTATAATTAAATAGCCCATATTTTAAATTTACCTTAAAAGTTTACAAATAAAATTTATAATGAATGCAGGCGAAAGGAATAACTAAATTTTCAACTCACTTTCTACTATCTAAAGGCCCTTCACAGTTTCCAAATTCTCACAATCCAAGTGTTCCTTTGATTAAAAATCACTTTTAAAATGCAAAAGAAAAGGAAATCTAAGACAAAATTTTTAATATCTACATAATAGACACTCAAAACAATGATGTCCAAAATAAAGAAACTTCATATTTTAGACTATATAATAGACTGGACAATCGCTATAGTACTGGCCCTATCCACTTGTTTGCTATTCAACTATACGGGTCTTATGCCTTCGAATACGAAAGATATTGAGAGTAAGTTACGGACACTAAAAAAAACTTAGATGGCTTTTTAAAACACATTCCAAATTTTACATTCGATTAAATTCTATTATTCACATTGAGACACACAATATTTTAAAACAATATATACAAATATGGACAATTTTAATATATCCTTAGAGAGGCATAATGTATCCTTAGATGGGTCTGGAATTGATAGCCTTCTGGAGGAATCGGAATCGAATTCATCTTGCTGTAGTAGTTCATTTGATGTTTATTTGAATTTCTTGTGGATATTTGTTTGCATTTTTGCATTATCGAAAATAACTGAACTATCCGAACGATATTTGTGCGAACGTATGCTTTCCAAAGGTGCCGGAAAGGATGTGCGTTCCATCAACGAGGAATGGGAAAAGACAATGCAACTCTATGAAAAGGATAAGGAACAAATGAAAACCGAATTGGAACAGTTACGTGAGAAGAACAAAGGATTAGAATTAATGATGCACGAACTGCGCGATTGCAATATCCAATTGATAAGTGAGAATTTTATGCGAACCGTATTGCAGGATCAGCAAAAGAAACAGGCACCAAATAATATTTATATAACCAATCGTCATATTCATCTAACAAGGCAAGTATTTGTGAATGAAGGACATATCGATGTTAATTTACAGGACCCGGAAAATATGCCACGACCCGCTGGTGGTCAGGATAACAACAAGGAGAAGAATCTTAATGTTTGGGTACAATATTTAAAGATGCGCAAATGTTATATGGGACCGATAGCAGATCCCAATTTAATTGTTAACAGTGGACCCGAAAAGAATATGCCCATTGTAATGACTACCGAACAGTTGTCCAAGCTGCAAGGTGAGTTTCGAGCTCAATTTGTATTAACAATTAACTGCTTATTCTTGTTTTTCCCTTAGGCTTGATCTAGAAAGCTTTACAAACGTTGAGTTTTCATTTGTGTTCCAAAATTGGCAGAAAAAACGGAAAAATATGTTCTCTAGTGCAAAGAAAAAAGGCAAAGCAAAAAAATATTAAAACAAAAAATATATATATATATTGGTTTTGTATGTAAAAAAAAAACATTTTAATAATTTTAACAAAACATTTAGGGCATTTGTTAACCAACACTGCATTAAAGTGTGACCATCAATCGGACAATTTGTACGTAAGTTAAACCCATTTCAAATGGAAAGAAAATCTAAAATTTTGCAACTTAAACTTACAGATTGATACGATGGAATATTTCACTGTTGAATGAATTTAATTGCTTCTGAGAATTTCATATATAAAATAACCCAAATCACCAAATTAGTAAAAATTATATTGTCTGATCTCAGGACATATAAATCGTAATTTAATTGAACTTTTTTTTTTTTTTTATAGACATGCTAAAGCTTACTTTATTTGTCGATTTATAATTTTATTGAATTTCAAAGATCCAGTAAGAAAAAAAACTCATTAGCTGATGAACTCTTTGGGTAAATTGACATTTAAAATTCGAAATCAGAAATTAAAATAAAACGAAACAAAAAAAACTCGTCTAGTGAGTTGATTTTGATCTGAAACGTGCCAGCTTTGCCCGAAATCTTACAACAATCGCCCAATAATCGATTGAGACTGCTTTACACTTTTTGACTGTCAAAAAGAAAAACAGAGCACAAAAATGCTCCAGTAAAAATGTATAAAAAATAAAATGAAATTGCATTTAAATGGCAATAAATCTAAATCAACACAAAAAATGACTTCGACTTGGAGCAGGCAAATGACCCAAAAAAAAAAAAGAAATTAAATGACAGCCAAGAAATTGAGAGGAAAAAATACAGAAAATTGAAATGAAAAAGTATATAGTATAATGACATTTATCAATAAAATGACATGACTTGACTGAGTGTGAGCGCGAGAGTAGTTAGAGGGTGGAGAGGTGCCAGTCAGACTTGCAGTGTGTGTGTGTTTTCTATACATATGTTCATATAAATGTTAACCTTGAGCCGGCAACTGATTACAAAATTGCAACGATAACTGTCAGTGACCCCATCAGAAGAAGAACAAGAAGACTTGAAAAGAAAGAGCAAGAAAGAAGAAATCGCCTGCTGCGTCGTGATAAGTCACAGAGAATTCACAATCCATAATCGTCATCGGCAATCGTCATCGTCGTCCATAGAGTCATCGTCTTCATTCCCCGTTTTCTTCTTTACCATATTTTGCATATGTTTCGTTTCCTGACCGTTGTAGTAGTAGTCACTTTTTTGTCGCCAGATGTTCAAACAACAAATAGAAATGATTTTGAAATTTTGTGTGTTTCGTTTTTCAATGTTTTGTTTTGCCAATTCGATATTTGCATTGACGTTTTTTTGGGTTTTTTTTTTTTTGGTTGACATTTCCGTTTTCAACTGAATTGCGTTGATGGCTGTTTTAAAGGCTAATTTGTTATAGAAATGTCAATGGACATTTAATGGATCTGTCCAGATATAACTAAATCATATAATATGAAATGTTAACCCTTAGGTGGGGGTATTTAACTGTTACTATATGAAATTAAAACTTGAATAGCAATATTCCTAATTTGGAAAAGCTCCTGGTAAAATTGGTGACCCCAATCAATTTAGTTGTCACTTTGTTTAAATTTATTTATGCTATCTTCAAGTATTTCTAAAAGTCACTCTCTAAATCTCAAACATCCTCTGTAAGTTTTACTCTTTTTTTTTTTAATAATAAAAAGATTTGGCAAAAAAATTTGTGTGCGCCCAACGTGGGGCTCGAACCCACGACCCTGAGATTAAGAGTCTCATGCTCTACCGACTGAGCTAGCCGGGCATGTATTTGTACGAACTGTACTATATAAATTCTGAAGAATTGGATATAGATAATCAAAGTCGTTATCTATATATAGAAATATATAGATATGAAATAGCTATATATAGGAACACTATTTTGTAGACTATTTATTATAGAGATCTAATCAACTCCTTTAACATTTGAGATTTTATTAACTTACTTATAAAAACTATTAGGATTTTGGTTTTAAATGAAAGATATAGTGATATATATACATCAAAAAAGAAGGTTTAGTAGTCTATATATCTATCTGAAACCGGTCAAACCTTCTATATAATAGAGTGAATAGTAAGAAGATGTCTTAGTTTCAATAGGAGGCGGAGTAGTCTATATAGTAAATATATCTACCTTAATTTCTATCTGGATCTAGATAAACCTTCTATTTAATAGAGCATATAGTAAGAATGATGTCTATGCTACAATTGTCTTTCATTACTACCCTAAAATACTTCTCTTCTAATAGATTTACACCTGTCTTAGCTCTTACAAGTAAAATAATTCCCTATTATTCCATTCTTCCAGTCTTTTAATAGTTTCCATTTATAGATGATGATCTATTTTTTGATACTAACGTCATTGGAGCCACACTCACAACGCACAACGTTCAGTTGACCAATGTTTTTAATTGCTTTCTTGTTGTAATTTGTGGTTACATAAACAATTGCATACCTTTCGGGGGTGCAAATATGACGCAGTTGCTTCATAGACAAGCATTTACTACGCAAATAAGTATCAATTGTATGCAAAACCAATATTATTTTTAGATATATGTACATCCACATAGCAAGACAAACTCCAACCCCTAGTAAAGCTGCCACACCCTCAACCACAACCTCCACCCCCCAAACCCTTATTCACTTTTACTACGCACTTTACACTTTGGCATTACATTTGCATAGATAATTTGTTTACCATTCAACACCAACAAAGGCAAATAAGATCTTGGAAAACAATTTCACTGAAATTCGAATGCCATTAACCCACATAGAATATATATATACTATATATATACATATAGTATATCTATATATATATTTAGAAGTAATCTAATCGTTAATTGGCACACTAACCCCAAACAAAATGCTTTGCCATTGGCCCCATTCTCGTTCTCTCATTTTTTTGACTGATAAAAATAGTTTATCAAGGTTATTCGCCAAAAAAAAAAAAAAAAAAGCACAAATGATAGAGAAACAAACACACACACAACACAAAAAAAAAAGAAACAAAAGCGAAAGTGCGAAAGTGAAATGTGGGTGGATTTTTAGGGCGACCTTGAGATAATGCCCTCATTAAAAGAACAATGTTTGTTTATAAAATAAATGGCAAATGATTAAAATTCCATTGTTTAGTTAGGTGGAAAAAATGTTCGAAAAGGAACAATTGAGCTTTCTATTCCATACAAAGTAATGAGTTATTATAGGGTAACAAAGTGGGTATATTAAGACACTTGAAGTGCATGTAACAGAAGGAGAAGTGGAAAGTGTAGAAAATGGTTTTATTTAGAAGTGGAAGTGCTGGGAAAGGGTTTTTTTTAAAGAGATGAAATGATAAGTATTGTAAAATTCTCTCTACTGGGTGTATACTGTATCCATAAATCATTCTATAGGGAATAACTTTTAGTTTATTAAGGCTAATACAGTTCTACTTTGCTCCTTTTACAAAAGGAAAAGTACAATGAATATTTGTATATATTATACAGAGTATTCCAAATGAAGTACAGTACAACTTCCCTAAACTGAAGTGCCATTATACCTGCAATCGAAGCCAAGTTCGAGTTATGAAGACTTGAAGTCAGATTCTTTGTGCTGCCAATTCATTAGCCGTTCGGTTGAGTTAAAGAAGTTAAAGTTAGGGAATTATGACTGCATATATGTACTTGTCTTTAACAGAGAAGACAATTCAACCACATCATATATATACTATATATTCAATTTATTCACAATTTGTGTGTTTTGAGACACTTGCATCAAATTCAGTTTGAAACCAGTTTTTAATTTTCCCTTTTTTTATGTCTTGTCGAGTTTAAATAAATCAACATTGACAAATGGCATCATAAAATTGCAGTAGCTTTATTTCTCTCTCTCTCTCTCTCTCTCTCTCTCTCTCTCTGTCTCTCTTTCTATCTCTGTGTGTTTTGGTTCAAGCAAAAGTTCAATAACCAAGACAAAATGCAAAAATTTCATTTGGAATATCTAAACAGCTGATATTGTATGAGTATTAGATTGTGATGTGTGTGCGTCACATTAAAATAGAAATAAAAATTATGCCATAGCTGGCAGGTCGCTGGCCATACCCAAAAACAAACATAAGAAGAAACAACAACAAAACATTGAAATCAAAAAATAAAAGAGAAGAAAAAAAAATAAATGGGTCAATGTGCTAGTTTGATTTGAGATTCATTTCGGTTCATTTTGGTGGCATTGACACCTTTTTTTCTTCTCTCTCAATGCAAAGAAAGAAAGATTAGGTAGATAAGGTAGATTCCAGATTCCAAAGAATCCTAAAGAAGTTAACCATAAAGAAAATAAAAAATATATATATACGAGAAATTAGGGTCAGGGTTAGGCTGGCTGATTGACTGAGTGACGATTGACTCTCCCCAAGAGAAAGAGAGAGAGAGAGAGAGAGAGAGAGATGCTGTGGCTTCATCCATCTCTCCATCTCCATCTTCTTCTTTGATTCTCCTTGCTATCAAGTGTCATTTAGCAGATACCCTGATGTATCTGTATATATCTGTGTCATGCGAAAGCGAAAAGATACACACACACACACACACACCCACACAATAAGATATATCTCTGCACACACAAAGAGAGAGCGAGAGAGAGAGAGAGAACAAACGCATGTTAGAGAGAGAGTGTAAGAGTCATGTTCATGACTTCCATTCTAATTTCATTTAAATGTTGCTCTATCTCCCTCTTACTGTTTGGCCAGACGAAATATTTCAGCCGTCGGCCATTTTGGTTTGCTTGTTATTCTTGTTGTTGTTGTTGTTTTCGGCAATTTGCCATTGTATTGCCAAAAATTTTGTTGTTGTTTTTCTTTATGTACATATATACAAACATACAGATATATATATTTCTTCTTTTTTTTTGACGTGATGTCTGCCTCGCGCCTTTTGCCTTGGCAACCTCTCCCTTTGCCATTCCTATTAACCTACCTCCACCCTCCCCTTATTCCCACAGAAATCGTCGTCATTGTCGTGTTTTGTGAAGCGCAAAAACGTGTTGTTCATTTCGTTGCTACTTTTTTTTACTCGTTTTTTTTGTGGTTTTTGCACTCTTGATTCTGGTTTCTATTTTTTTTTTTTTTGTCTGTCTAAATGACTTTTTGTTTAATTTAGATTTACAATTTTTTGGATACACCAAAATTTGTTGTAATAAATTTGTTATAACACTCTCAGGCGGTCCTGTGGCGCAATGGATAACGCGTCTGACTACGGATCAGAAGATTCCAGGTTCGACTCCTGGCAGGATCGAAGAGATTACTTTTTTTCTTGGAACTTTTAGAAAATTTTTAAAATTTTTTCATAAATGTTTTGGTAAATTGTTAAAAAGAAGAAAATTTATATTTACTTTCCTTGTTAAAAGAAAATTAATAGAAATTTTATTGAAAATATTTATCAGCTTTAAGATATCAAAATAAAGATGAATTTTTTTTCTAATATTTTAAATATTTTTTTTTGGAAAATAGAGAAAAATTAATGAAACTTTTCTTTTTAGCTTTCTCAAAGGAATAGAAAAGTCTCTACTTTCTTTCTCTTCTTTATCAGTTAAAAGATATCAAAATTTAAAGAGAAACATACATAGAAAAGAATTCCATCAAAAAAAAAATTTATAAATCGCCCAACGTGGGGCTCGAACCCACGACCCTGAGATTAAGAGTCTCATGCTCTACCGACTGAGCTAGCCGGGCCAGTTGATTGTGTGTTGCCCAATTAACAATTTGCTGGGCCTGGCTAAGAACTATATTGTAAATAAAACAATCAGAAGAGTTTATCAATTGATAAAGTTGATCAAGTACGCGACTTCATGATACCCTATAAGTAAGAAGAGTAGAACTAAAATAGAATTGGCTAGCCTTTCTTTCTCCATAGCTGAATTTGTACTATAGATAAGCTTTATAAAGATATTGATATACTATAGACTCCTACATACCCCAACATTTCCCTCTCTAAAGAACATATAGGGTACCACACATAATGGCAACACCTACGCAGAGACTAAAAATGAGTCGAATTGAGGTCAGTCGGCGTGTGGGCAATCTAATACTAATTTAGGGGTATACCTAAGTAGCCAAAGCAATTCAGGTCAAACTAATTAAGGTCTAGGCGCAATTGAATTACAGTTGTTGAATGCGTTTTTTTCGGTGATGATAAATTGCTCGGACATTCTCTCGCCATTCTAATCGCAAATGCTTCTCTATATGGCTATATGACAAATTTCTGTTTATGCTTTAATTACAAGTACACACACAATACATATGTATATATATGTATATATATGTATTTACATAGTCTACACTTGGACTATATGTATATTTGCTTAATCAGTTGTTGTCGTCAGCGTCGGCAGCGCTGGCATTTCATTTCATTCATTGTGAGAAACTTGTTGTGACGTCTCTCACACTACTCCTCCCTCTTTCTTCCTCTCTCGCACTCACTAGCTTGCTCTCTCGCTATCTCTCTTCCTCCATCTCACGCCGGCTGCCTCTCGTTCACTCACACAAACTATTCATAGATTTCTATTTCGTTTTGTTTGGCATTTTTTTTTTTTTTTCACCCTGACCCACCGCAATAGTTTTCATATTGCTTTTGTATGAGTGTGTGTGTGTGTGTGTGGTGTGTGTGGTGTGTGTGTATGAATATGAGTATTGGTGTCTCTTCTACCCCTTTCTCAATCGTTCAAATGCTGCAACAACTACTACAACTACTATATTTATGGCAAATTTATTTGTTGTTGCTGACGCTGCTATCAAAGTTTTAAGCATTTGTTGCTATTTTGTACCACTGTAAAATGGAGCATATTGGTTCTGTTTGGCAATTTGCAAGGCAGAAAAGTATTATATTGATCTCTTGGAGCATTTATTATATATATTATATATATATATTACTGATCAACAAGACAAATTAGATTGATATAACAATATTTGTTGTCTTTTTCTAGTGGAAAAGTAACTTTTACTTGCAGATCCTTATATATAGAACTACCTTATATACAGCTCTTATATGAACCTTTGTGCCAGGGGTCCCTTAGGAGAACGTTTCTTTCTCCCTCTCTCACACGTTTCTTCTAGGGTATCAACTATTCGTCTTGGCCGCATGTGCATAGCTCAACATTCTAGTATGGTATTTTCTTTTTTTTTCATTTCCATTGAATGCGGTTCATTGAGTTTCTGAGCGATAACACGGCTACGCACTTTTTTTTCCTTTTTTTTTGTGTTGTTGTTGTTGTTGACGTTACGCACCAGCATAATGGCAAGTGCGAAAATACATTCACACATATTTATTTATGTATATGTTTGTGTACACATTTTTTTTTTTTTGCAGACAGCTTTGTGTGTATTGGTGCGTGTCTGTGTGTGCACACGCGTCGCATGATTCATATTACGCATACGCCGCATAGTCTGCGACGCATGGAAAAGTGGGAATCAAGAGAGCGGAAGAGGAGGAGTAACGTTTAAAACACAAGTTACGCATAGTTAGTGAGGGGCAGGAATTTTTGTGATGCGATTAAACTAGTCAGACGATCCAAAGATAGGTAAAAGCTATAATATAGTGACTTAGGTCAAGATTCATGACAAAGGCGATTAATAAATTGATTTTTATCACATTTTGCCTTAATCTGGCTACTCTGTAACAAAGCCTAACCTCAACTTGTAAATGAAAGTTTTAGCATGTGGAAACCCTGGCAAAACAAACAATGACAGTGTTGCAAAGTTATATTGTACGATTTAGTAAGTTTACTTGTAAAGAAAGTTTTGCATTACAATGTAATGATTCTGTGGGGCTTAAAAACTTTCAGCAAGTTGTGGCTAACTTCTTGTTCTAGTGTAAAGTAAAAGGAAACTGAACGCCTCAAAAACAATATCTCTAAATAAAAGAATAGATTGTAGAGACCTTTATAATATTATATAATAAGTATTAATCAACCAAAGCACATTGTTTTGCCACTAATGGAAGTTGTTTTTATTCTTGTTTAACTATACTTATATTTCTGCCTTATCAATTAGTCTTTCACATGCCAGTCTTTCCTCTCACACTTTGCATTCGTACCGAGAGTGCAATGCTCTCACAATGTTTTGGCTATTAATCATAGCCATAAACACCTACACACACACACACACACATGAGCCACTACTACAATATCAAGAAAATCAATCAACATTTAGCAAGGAAAAATATATAACAAAACAACTTCCCCCTTTTATTTCACTCTCCTCTCTCCCACTCTCTTCTCTAATCATTCCGCCAACGATTTGCGTTTTCCTATATAATCATTGCACTCACTCGAAGAGATAAGAGAAATGAAATTGAAAGTCTCTAGGAATAACAGCAAGAGTTTGCTATATATATATATATAGAATTATTTCCTCTACTATATGGAAAATATTTCAATTGCATATACATATATGGAAAAAATCGGTCCTATATCATGATTCATGTTTAATAAGTGGAACAACAATCAAAAAAAATATAAAAAAGACACCTTAATTATTTAGCTGAAAACAATGAACCTAAAACGCAATAAATTCTGATAATACCTGAAATGAAATTGCCAAAAAAAAAAAAAACAAAAATGAGAGGCAAAAAAGTGCATATGTACACGGCATATAAGTACATATATATAAAATATATATACCTATATCTGTATATATTTGTCTGTGTGAAATGAGAACAAAGCATTTCAAATCACTGCCACGAAAAAAAAAAAAAAAAAAAAAACAGCAAACATCGAGAACAAAGACAAAATGTAGGTACACCAAAAAAAAAAAAAAAAAACAGCAAAAAATGCAAAAAAAAATTAAAAACAAAAACCCACAAAAAGAAAGGAAAAAGTCTGAAACAGAGAAGAAAAAAAAAAAACAGAAAACGAGACAGCCCCCCAAAACAAATACCAATCGAAACGAGAGAAAGGAAAAAAAAGAGAGAAAAGTAAATCAAATGAAATTGTTTAAACAAATAAACGTATGGGGATAGACAGACTGTCGAGGAAATGTTCACTCACATAAACTCTAGGAAATCATTGTAAATAATTGAAAAAAAAAAAAAAACTTTTCGGGAATACTAAGGCAAAGTCACGTTTTCAATGGGTATGTAATATATGTATATACTCGTACTGCTATCTGATTTCTAGGAAGTTGAACGGAAAATCAATTAAAATTACTTTATTGTAAATTTTACTATTTGTTAGTGAATTGTTTAATTGATTTTTAAAGGGATAATAAAGAGCTATAGAGCTTTTGATTTTTAGACTGATTTATTACATAGAGTTTAAAATCATTAAAAATTAACTCACATAATTGTTAGATATTAGATAGATTAAATATAAAATAAATAATAGATCTAAAAAAAATATAAAATAAATAATAACAGCTAGGAGGATGGGCTTTTCGGCCGTGCCGAAGTTCGTATACCCTTGCAAACTGGTATTTAATAATTACATGTCTACAATATGACAAAATCATTAGAAGACGTTTAAAGCAAGTCAAACCGATATTAAATGTTCGCAGCTTGAGTAAAATATGTAATTCAACAATTTCAATGGGAGCTGTAGCATATAGTAGACCGATTTGACTGAAACTTAGCGCAGACATTTCCATTTATACTAAGCATTCAAATGGTAAATTTCGTGACAATCGCTTTAAAAACACCCAAGTAATTGCATTAAAACGATATTGTTGACTGATCGTTCCTATGGGAACTCCATGATATAGTCAACCGATTCTCATGAAACTTGGTGGATATGTTCGTAAGTATATTAGACTCATAAACAACAAATTTTGTTACATTCGATTGAAAAACAACAAAATTATGGAAGTTTAATTCTATTCTCGACCGATTGTATCTATGAGAGCTATGTGATATAGTTATCGGATCGGGATAATTACGAGATATACAATGCCTGCAGCAAAAAGAAGTCTATGTGCCAATTTTCAGCTCGGTAGCTTTAAGGGTCTCGGAGGAGATCGTGTTCATCCAGACAGATAGACGGACAGACAGACATGACTGTAACAACTCAGCTCGTCGTGCTGATCAAGAATATATATACTATATATTTTCGGAAATGCTTCTTTCTATGCGTTGCAAACTTTTGACAAAAATTAATATACCCTTCCAAAGCTATAACAATGACATCTCCTTAGATTGGACCAATTATTTTACATTTTCTACTTGGTTATGATTAAGAGTTAGCCACATTTTGACTTGATTTTCTACCTTTTCGCTTGATTTGATCTTGGATTAAAAATCAATTCATATAATTTAATTAAAATGTAATTTAAATTTGATCTCCTATCACTATTTCCAAAAATTTTCTAGTCTCCAAAAATAAAACAAAAATTCCCTTAACTTCCTTTTACTTATAAATGTGTTTCAAATTTTCTTAAAAATTATTAAATAATGAAATATTTATTTCTTCTTTTCTCTAGTTATAAATTTTCATCAAATTTCGAAAAATTTTCCTTTTAAAAGTGTATTCAATAATTCGTTTACTCCTTGTCTATGAGGAAAATTTATCATTCAATTAATTATTCATGTCATTGAGGATCGCGTAGATCGCAGAAGTAATCCAAAAAAAAAGTGCGAAAATATATATATCATGCAAACAAAATTTTTAATATTTATTTATAGATTTTAAAAAAAGTTTTTTTTTTTTTTTTGTCTTTAGTTAATTTTTGTTCATTTTTGTTTCACTGGCAGCCATTTTGATGACGCTTATTATGAACTGACAGAGAGAGAGAGGGAGAACGAGATCTGATGACGCCGATCGTTGATGAAATAAAACGCTGAGCTAACTACCCCTCACCATACCCCACTGCTTCCCCCCTGCCTCGCATGTGCAGCACATAGGTGCATGTATGTATATATGTGTTAATGGGTCTCTGACCTGATTTAAAAATTATAATAAATATAATTGAATTTTTGTGCAAAAAAAAAACAGCAGAGAAAGAAAGAGGGGAGAAAAATGAGCATTAAAGAGAATGAACAATAAATACAAAAAATAAATAAGTAAAAAAACATTTTTAAGAAAATTTTCAAATATACATATATTCTTTTCTATGGTTAATTTATGACTTTTTCCAAACCAAAAATTCAAATGCACTTAAAGAAGAATTTCAACAACAATTTCAAGATTGTCAAAACTCGTAAAAAGAAAAAAATAAAGTAACCAAATATATATATATATATATTATATATAATGTAAAGACACAGAGAGAGAGTGTATAGGAACACAAGAGAGTGGGGCGGTTAAGGGAGGGGTAATAAGTGCACAAACAAAAAATTTCTTATCAAAAACAACAAAATTCTTTCATAGTCATAACATAAATTTGAAAAGACAATAAAAAACAACAAATGCTAAAGCCAAAAAGTAGAAATTTTCAAAGTTTATATAGAAGATCGACTAGTTAGTTACCCTATCAAAGCAAACCTTAACGAATTGAGAGTCACAGGAAATGGTTGTATAGCATAGCCAAAACGAATCAAATTATAAAACTTTCAATGAGAATCTCTTAAAAACTTTACAAGTTTTAGTTAATAGTATTAACAAATTTGTCTTGCTTTACATTTCTAGTCAAAGGGCTAAGCCACGCCCATCTACTAGCATTATCTACTATCATTTTGAGTAATCTATAGTAAAAGAGAAGTCGCAACTGGAGTATATACAAACATATTCATACGAATCAAATAAAAAGCCGAAAATTATCGTTAGTGTCTGTGTATATATATTTGGCAATTTTGCTTGCCTGCTGTCTGTGTGTGTGTGTGTGTGTGTGTGTTTGGGGCGTGGGGCTGTATATGTGACCTTGAAAACGGTTGCTTTGTTGTTGGCACATTTTGGAAATTATCGCGCGTGTTTTTTTTTTTTTTTTTTTTGAGTAGGGTGGCAGGAAAGGGAGGGCTCGGGGAGCCGAAGGGAAAGTCAAATCATCCCGATTACTCTTTGCTACCCCTCTTCCCCCCTGCATCCCTCTCTCTCTCTTTCTATCTCTGTTCTGTTTGTTTTTTTCTTTTCTGTGTCGCTTTCTCGTTGACAAAATGCAACCAGCTAAAATACGAAATGCGCTCGTAATTATCACCTCCGCCCGCCCGTTTCCCCAACATGACCCACCTCCCACCGCCAACAATCGTACACTGCTGGCATGAAATTAATTATCTACTCTCTCTTTCTTTCATTCTTATACATATGTATGTGTGTTTTACAGAGATGTACGATAAACCCAACGCAAAAAAGAAAAAAAAAAAAGCCAAAGTTCGCTGTATTAATTCAAGGCCAAGTGCGCAAAAAAAGCAACAACAACAACAACAACAATGCACAGTGCAAACAGCAACAGCAATAATAAGTATAAATATTATATATATATACTATATATAATGTATATATGAATATCAGCACAGAACCACAAATGTGCAGCACAAGTATCAGAATCAGACGCAATTAATGTGAGAGTACAAAACAGGCAAACCAACACAAGGGAGAAATAGAGGGAATAGTGAGAATTGTTAATACCCTGTAATTCCCCCACATATGTATTGAAGGGAGTCTTATGGAGATTTTTAGAATCTGTACTTTATGCTATACAATCCTGTTCAAAGATCTCTTGAAAATGTCTCTAAAATGTATGCTACGAGCTATACCTTAAGTACTTCTTTTATATAGGTTATGATCAATTTTTAGATCTAGAGAGTTGAAATATGATTTTAAATTTCATAAGATAAGATTATATTTCATTTTTAGAACCTCCAAATAGAGGAATTTTCTTTAAAATAGTAAGGAAAATAAAAGAAACTTGAGAATAGTTAATGAGATTCCCATTTCATAACCCTAAAAAAACAAAGGGACAGGAGAGATTAGTTAAACTAAGGCTAGATTTTGTAAGATTACTAGCTACAATAAGGCTAGATTTTGTAAGATTACTAGCTAAAATAAGGCTAGATTATTGAAAATCAGTTGGGATTATGTGAGATCAGTTAAGACCCTTGACTTCTTTTTAAGTCAAAGACAAAACAGTTTCTTATAAAATCAAGAGTTTTGACCCAACTTAAGGGGCCAAATTTGTTCCATTTAGTTTCTATTACAATTTCTGAAGACATTCAAATTTTTTAACCAAACTTAAGAAAGAAATTTGTTCCATTCAATTTCGACTGTACGAAATGTATTTAACATAACTGTTCCATTACAATTCAGAATCAATTTAAGATACAATCAAACTTTCTTATAATGATCTTTATATATCTACTTTATAATAGTTTCAAAAACACTGCTTTCTCATTCTATTTTCGGTGTATGTTCATATCAGAACTTCTATATAACTAAGTTTCTATATAATGGCATTTCCAGATAATGAAGTTTCTATATAATAAACTTTCTCTTTGACCTCATGAAAATCATAGGAAAATATGACAGTAAAATATAAATCTTACTATAACTATATATCCACATATAACTATATATAAATTGCATATCTGAGCCAAATGTAATAGAAAAACTGGACTATTTAATAACGTTTTATTGTAGATGGCGCCAGTGAGTTGACTAGCAACAACAGTTTAAGGAGATGCTAAGCAACTTCACTTTAATTTGTTACAGGGTATTCCAAAGTCATCATGCTGTATTTTATTTTCATTTCTTGGGTTGAAAATATAATTGAGAGTGAACAGAAAACAAAAAACCAAATATGATTATGATTAATGAATTAAAAGTGGGTCTACAATTCTTATTTATACAAAATTTTATGAATTGTTTTTCGAGGGACATTGTTTGCAACAAATTGCCGATAAAGTTATAATGCATAATTTTATTTTATTTTGCTCTTATGTCACTGCAAAATGTTTACACCATAAAAAGAAAAAAAAAACTCTTTTGAGTTTAATCTTTTGTTTGCACTCGAGATGAAGTAAGAGAAGAACATTATAGAAGAAAGTGAAGGGGGAACAGAAAGTTAAAAACTTTTAAAAATATTAAAACCTTAACTTTAATGTGTTATCATTTTAGAATCTATTCTATCTATAATTAGATACTTTATTTGTAATCCCAAAATAAGTCCAGAGTAATTGCCTGACACCTGTCACAATAATATAGAGGATCTGCTGGTGCCTCTTTGAAAGGGATCAGGTGTAAATTGAATTTTGTTGTTGCATAATGATAAATTCTAGGAATAGTGTAAACGCGTTAAAACCATTTGTGGCACGTAGCTCACGTTTTGGGCTTAATAATTTAGATTTACTTGCCCCTTCCTGTGACTCATGCACACGCACACACACACACACTCTCTTTCTCTCCCTCACTCTTTCTCTCTATGTTGCGGCTCCATGTGTTTCCTTAATAAACATAATCATCATCATCATCATCATCGTCAATAATATAATTTGCTTCTTGTTGTTGTTGTTGAAAGCGCAAAATTTCACATGAATTTCAAGGGCAAAATCGTTGTATATGCCACATAGAAGGTTGTGTGTGTGCGTTTTTTTTTTTTTTGGTTTCTGGAATTAATTGTGCGGGTTCTTTACCAATACATATACAAACACAAAGGTTGCATTAATATTATGTATATGTATGTATATATGAACAAACAAGAACCCGCCACTCTTTCGGCATCATCATCATCATTCCAAAATCGGCAAAGCGACTCTTGAGTTCTTCTCTTTCTGTGTGCTAATGGCATTTGGATTTGGCCTATTTATGCTTCCACGTATTCAACACACACAGATACATACACACACACATACGCACACTCACTCACTCACACACACACGCACTCGAGTTGGTATATTAGGTAACGTTTATTCTTCACTCCAGGGTTTCAAATTCTCTTGTTGTTGCTCTTATGTTTTTTTTTTTATTTTTAACCCTTCTTCTGCATGGCGGGGTAACTTTTCAACATTTGGTTTGTGTTTTTTTTCTCTCGTTGTTGTTGTTTCGATTTTGCAGTTGAAAGTTAATTGGGTTACAAGCGCAGTGGGTTAAACAGGGTGTCACAATGACAAAATTTGATATGACAAAAGTTTTTAGATGCATTCGCTTTTGTTATATAGAAAGATAGTCCGATTTGCATTCGAATACTAAATCATTGCTAAAGTAAAGTAATATCATGTCATTCTAAAATAAGATATTTCTCTTAGATAAGGTTAAATTCCATGTATGAGAGGTAAGTTTAGGCTCATTTTATTCTTTAGTTTCTGGTTGAAGTACATATGCTTACCAGATCATCGAAATGTTTAGGTAAGATGCAACTTTATCACTTCTGTTTTAGCTTTTGATAAGGTTAAGTTTAGGTAAAGCTAAGTATTAATAAATGGGTTGAAGGCGTCTATAAGGTATGGCTACGAGATTCTCAAGATCAACATCTCTTATCACTTCTGTGTTAGCTCTTGGTAAGGTTAAGCTTCATGGGTGTAGGTAAAGTTAGGACATTTTAGTATAGGATAAAGGCTATGGATAGCGTATGTCTGCAAAATCATCGATAAGCTCAAAATCAAACTAAACTTTATCACTTCTGCTTCTGCTCTTGATAAGGTTAAGCTCTGTGGGTTTAGGTAAAGTTAGGTTTTCGGTATATAATATAGGATTATGACGACTTTTTATGTGATTTGGATAGGAAATGTCTGCAAAATCATTGGCAAGCTCAAAATCAAACCAAACTTCATCTGTTCTTCTTCTGAACTTCTGTTCTGGATAAGGTTAAGCTCTGTGGGCTTAGATAAAGTTAGGTTTTCGGTATATAATATAGAAGTATGGCGTCTTTTTATGGGAATTTGAATAAAGTTAGGCTATGCTATTATAGCTGGACTCAAATTAAAGGTAACCTCTTCCTTTTTGATACAGGGGCAGGCTTTATAAACTTAGGAACTCTTTCGTATAGATAATATAGGATAAAGGTGAGCAGATTGGATATAGTAATAAGATTAAGTTAAGGTTTCGACACATTATTGTATAATTATTATATAATTCAACGATAATAGAAGTCAAAGTGCAAGTAGACAGACAAATAGAGTAAAAATCTAAGATGATCGTTTGATTTTGGATTGAGAAAGAAGAAGGATAAAGATAATTAAGAGGTTTCAGCAGGAAGGACATCACTTGGGAGTATTGTGAAGATAATAAGATGATTTCACGAGGTACAAAGTCCTTCAAAGTTGGAATGGAATTAGATTGTTTTCTTCAAATATTTCTCGGATACCGTAAGGATGCGCTTAGTACAAAATCAAAAGTTTTCGAAGCAGATATTTTATATTTGGACAAAGTAGGCAAAGATTCAATTAAGGATACTATAGAAAGGGATAAGGAAAGGCTGATCATCAGGTGATCTTTATCTTGGGTTAAGACCTGGTAAAAGATTGCTTAAACTGATAAATGTGGAATAAAGTTAAGTTAAGTTAGGGTCAAGAAGAGCTTAGAAAATGTAGGGTTAGGCTTACTTAAAGGATGTTTTTACCCAAAAAATTAGATAAAACTTCACAACTTTACATTTCGTATAAAATACGATGGAATCGCTTATAACTTCTGCTTAGAGTCCTTTACACCCTGTATATGTATGTGTTTGCATGTGTGTGTATGTGTTTGTATGCCACATAAATGCATATTTAAAAACTGCACTCCCTCTGTCTGTGTGTGTGTGTGTGTTTTTTTTTTCTTCCTGTCTTCTCTGTGCCAGTCTTTCTCCCCATATGCACGTTTTAACACATGACTGTGTACTTATGTATATATACATAAAATGTATTTAATGAAATGCTTTCAAGATCAAGGTCAAACTATATACCAAAATGCTTAAATCGCAAACATGTGCCGTCGCGTCGTTCCATCGAACGTTCCCATAAACAATGGAATGGAATAGCCTTTTGCCTTGCTGCTGCCCCCCTCTCCGCAGGCAGCAACAACCCCTCAGCAGACAGACGACGACCATTTGACACACTAAGAAGCAAAAGTACAGACAAGTGTACCTGCTGGACGAAAAAAAAACCCCAAAATAAAAAAAAAAAAAAGCAGCTGCTGTCGTGTTTATTGGGAGACCTTGAACAACCGCAGCGACAAATTTCAAGACAAGATCGTTCGACGTTCGTTTTGCCTTTGGTTTGGTTTGGTTTGGTCAAAATTCTAAGGCATAATCAGGAAATGCAAGCAAGGCGAAACCAGTTCTCTCTGGTATACAATCCTTTTTTTTTCTTTCTCTCTTTTTAGAGTCTGTGTGTTATCATGTTTCAAGCGCATGATTCGACGTCGTTTGAGAGAACCTTGAAAAGTTTTACCTTCTTTGCTTTTTGTGTTTGCGTGTCCTGCACAGATTAAAACTTGGTCTTTGGGCTTGGCCATCGTTACGTCTAGACACACACACACACACACACACACAGTGAAAGATACTTTTTGGTACGCACCTAATTTAATTGCAGACATTGCTCAATCGATGAGATCGATTTGGAGAGGGGGAACAAAAGGCAGGACTCATCATAATATCAGTTTAGGTTTCTTTGGAAAGTGCCTGCAGCTCGGCACCTTTTTTTTTATGCTAATTTACGTGTTAGGATCGAAGTTCTTGAAATTTGAGTAAGAGTCCCAGACACGTCTGTTTTTTTTTTTTTTTAAGGATTTCATTCTTATGCAATTAACAGTTAAGAGGTACAACAAAAGAAGAATCTTTAGCTTCTTACCTCATAAATATGTTAAAATTTAGTTTATCGAAAGCTTACCTGAAAAGAAAAAAGGAACATAAAGTTATAAGAGGAACATATTTAATCTATTTATGGAAACTTTTCAGTTCTACATCTGATTATAATAGGTTTCCAATAGTATAGTACCGTTTTCAAGCATCAAAAGGATAAGGAAAGAACTTTACTAGCTTTCTAAAGGTCTTGGGATAAATGTGGGATTTCGCTTCCTCTTAAGTCTTCAAATCAAAACTGACTTTGAAAAACAAGAAATGGTAAAGGGATTCATATCTGAGTCTAAGTCCAGTATGTTAAGACAACACTAAAAATTAAAAATCGATTCATATCTTAGCTTAGGACATAAATATGTAATGGAAACAAAATATAGAAACTACATTATTCTAAAAACTCTGAGCGAGAGGTTGAAGATCTTTTTTTCATTCCTTTACCTAGTTTCCTAACAACAAACCAAAACTTAAATATAAGTAACTGTCTAGGATTTGGTTTTCATTCCTACTAGTCTTCAAATACCTTTTCCCACATTCGATTCTTATATCTGAATTTCTTACACAATATCCGACTCCAAAGACCTTTATTTACTCTTAAGCGAGAAGCCCTCTGGAAATAACAAAGAATACAAGAAATGTTGGGGATCTACTCAAAGCAATTTCTCTCCGCGAATCCTTTGAGTCTTGTTGTTTGTTCTATCAAGAAAGGTGTTTAAGAGAGTAGAACTGTTCCGGAAATCAGGGGCGGATCCAGTGGCATATTTTGGGCGGGGGGGATTCAATAATCAAAAGTGTCAATGTGCTAAAATGCTTCATTGAAAAACATTGTATTCTTCGTGTTAGAAACCTTTTGGGGGGAACTCTCCCCCAGTTCCTAATCCGCCCCCCTATATTGTTAAGAGAGGTGTCCATCCAATAGAGTTGTCCACTTTGGAGGTAGTACTACCTAAAATCTGCTCCTGTTGATCTACATTCAAGCACTTATAAACCTTTCTTGAACGGTATTGAATGAGGTTATAAAGAATTGCTAGAACTAGTTGAGAATCACAACGAAAAAAGAGAAAACTGACAAGCCACATTGTACATTTTATAAAAGAGCCTGTATTTATTCCAAAAATTAAGGTTTTTATTAGAACAAAATTAACTTTGTTAATTTTTAAGTTGATATTTGTTTAATCTTCTAAAATCATTTATCAATCGATCAAAATCTCAATAGTGTGTTAATTAATTATGGAATTTCAAGTTTATTCCCTAAAGCTACCTTAACTTGGTCATTGCCTCATCTAGTTTGAGCAAAAATTAGCTCGAAATCTATCCGAACTAAGATTAACTTGACCTAGGACCAAACCTACATTGAACTTTTATTTCATTACAAAGATTTCAGCACCATTGGAGGAGGAACAATCGCCCTGTTTCATTGACTCTCCCTAAATACGAATTCTATGGAATCATTTCTTATTTTAAACTCGATACTAACTAATCAAAATGATTTATATAGATACATATATACTCGTGACTGTGAAGTTTATTAACCTGGGGTCCCGCGTTGCGTATCAGGAAAAAATATTAAATTTAATATGACGCACCTAAAACAGAATTAGGCACGAGAGAGAGAGATACCGCAGACGGCAAATGATAAACACAGGCAGGCTGACACACACCCCCCTAGAATAAATAAATTTCTATGTGTGTGTGTGTGTGTTTGAAACGTGCCTTTCACCTTTCACGTGAAAACGTGGCCAACTTCAAGGTCACGCATTGCAGACGGGCCAGACTCAAACCGAAAACCCATTGCCATTCCCCCCCGACCGACCTTATTCTTCTCAGTCATTCAGTTGAATGTAAGCCTCGAAATTACCAAAACGCGCCACAGACAGACAGACAAGGAGCGGGTGTAAGCAAGAAGGGGGTGGGAGTGGTAGCTGGTGTAGGCGTCTGACTCTGACAATGGCAATAAAGTTGAAAGTTGAAGGTCACCAGACAACGACGTCGACACAGACAGCTCTGCTTCTGCTCAGTCGACGTCGTTTTTTGGCACTGTGAAAAGTTGTCGGGGAAAAAGTGAAGAAGAATGGGAAATGCCAATGAAAAGGAGACCCTAAAAACCGAGACAACAAACTTTGAGGTAGAACCTAAATGCTTACCCAAAGCCAACCCATCTGCAAGGACATACGCACTATACGGCCAACGCCCCTAAAAATAAAATGGGAACGTGCACACACACACACAGCTTCCCATCCTTGGACCCATCTCCCCCCTCACTGCCTGTGGCTTTGCCTTTTCCATCAAACGCAAAAGTTTTCTGTGCGTTGTCGGTTTAAGGGTCCTTTTTTGGGGTCGCCCTTTTATGGGTCCTAAAATAAAATGGCCAAGTCGGCCCGAAAAATAATCGATTTGCTCCATCTCTCCATCCTGACAGCAAATGGCGTTCCCTCTTGTATTGTGCGTGTGCTTGAACTTGTGTGTGCTTGGGCTTGTGGAAGTGTCTGGCGGTGCTGTGCGGTGCAGGACAACGAACAGGACCAAAAATATAGTTAAAAGAGGAGCATTGTGTGTGGGTGATGCGAATGGGTGGCATAATGAAATCATGCCAAGGCTGTTCGGTTCGCTCTTTTATGTACAAAATGTCTGTATGAAGAAATATCAGACAGTAAATCCTTCTACATGTTCCTCTTCCTCCATTTGCAGTTGTTTTTCTTCTTCTATTATATATTTTTTGTCTTCGTTTTTGTTTGCAATTTCACTGGCAATTGCGTCTTCTCTCTCTTAACTCCTAGACTCTGTGCAATGTGGCGTATGCGCAATCCTTAAACAACAATAATGTTGTTGTTCTTCTTTGGTTGCCTCCAAGGACCTCCAAGGACCAAAACAGTATTTGTTGGCATGCTTGATTTCGTTTTTAGCACATTTTCTTGACGTTTACATTTCATTGAGCAAAAAAGAAAAGAAAATACCAAAATTTCTTCTCTTTTTTTTGTTTTGGTTGTTTTTGCTGTTGATCCAAATAATTGGTAATTTATATGTGCATTAATCTCGAAACTAAATAGAGTTTCCCTCCCCCCCATCCCATAGGACCAGTTTGCACACCTTATACAAATGGTCATCCCTATAATTAGAATACACACGTTTATTCCACCTACGACTTTTATTTGCAAATGAGTGAACTAGAATTCTGTTTGTTGACTTAGTCACTGACAGGACGAATTGCTTGAAATATTGTTGATAACTAGGCAAGACTAAATCTTAGCATATTACGCCAGTTGTCTTTAAATAATGTTCAATTAGGAAAAATTAAGATTGGTGGCAAAATAAGTTCATATTATACAGGTTAAACCTTGATATTAGCAGATATAAGAAGGAAAAGGAAGATTTTAAGTGTACCATCGGGATTTCTCTTTCCTTAATCCCCTTAAATCTTGTTTCCTAGATCTCTTAATCACTCAAAAATGTGGAAACTATTTAAAAGTTCAGTCTAAGCATTGGTGTAACTCAGAAGGGTAATACTAAATCTCTAACAGTTATCTGTTTTAATTAAGGATATGCTAAATATTCTACCTTATAGATTGGGTCCTTGTTTTCCAAGTTACTAAATAGGGAAATTGACTTCTTTGAAGGGACAAAACCATTAAAAAACCTATTCCCTATGGTATGAGCGATGCAATATGTATACGTATGTTCCAATACATTATTTTCGATTTATAATAGAAAGTAAAATCCATCCCAATTACAATTTTAAGCGCTTAAACTGACTAACGTATATAATTTCAAAACGCTTAACGTATTACGGCGCTTGCGTTACGTCAATGACGCACAGTGGCGCACTCTAGCAGAATAAATAGCACATGAGCTCTGCATACTGAAAGCTTTCAGTTAACAGCAGAGCTTTCTACCAACAGACACAGTCCAGCTTTCAACCTTTATAATATTCATAACTTAATTCTTTTCAAAAAGTAAAATCAGTTTGAGGACTCACCTGTTTTGCCATTAGGACTATAGGGATCATAGCTGCCAGCTGACATGGGCGATGCATAACCATTGGACATATTATAACTGTGATTCTGTGATCCCGGCGAGGGCGACAAGGGCGGAGCAGAACTGGGCACGCTGCCCGGACTGGATGTGGACATCCAATCTTCAGGACTGCAAGACAAAAACCAAGATCCTAATATGATTAATCTAATATGATTAATCAATCTCTCGAAACTTACGCATCTAGACGCGGTCGTTTAACCACCAGATGACCATTGGCGGCTGCAGCAGCTGCCGTGGATGTCGATGCCACTCCAACTGATGTAATTGTAACTGCTGCCGCTGCTGCTGCTGTCGTTGTTGTTGTTGTTGTTGCCGCCTTACTGTTAGCAGAGGGAGGAGCTCCTATGGTAACAGTGGATACAACTCCTCCGCCACCTACAATTCCTCCTGCAGCTGCTGCTGTCAAATTGTTGGTGGTCAGGGCTATGACGTCAGGCATGGGTTCGAGTTTAATTATTGTGGGCGTAATTGTTGTTGTTGTAGTATTCGCTATTAGGGGTGTGGCAGTTGATCTCTGTTGTTTATCCTCGATAGTGATTACTGTTGTTCCACCAGCTGCTCCGCCATTTGCATTGGCCGCATGCAAAGTCAAGGCATTGTTCGAAGATGCAGCAGCAGAGGAATTGGCGGAGGAGCTGGCCGTAGCACCAGCAGCAGCAGCAGCAGCTAATTGTTGTTGCAACAAGATGTGACTGGGAATTGTTGAGAGTTTCGATTTGCCACTGCTGGATTGTCCGGTTTCTGGCTGCTGCTGCTGTTGCTGTGTGGCATTCAAACGGTACATTTTATGAGATTCTTCTTACAATTTACTGATTGTTCTTCTTGTAACGTTTGACAACATGGCCACGCCTTCATGTTGCCCAATTGCATTGTATTCACATAGTTTTTAGTAACCAAAAATAGCTGCAAAAAATATAAAAGAAATTTATTATTAAATAATATTTTTAAAAAGGAAAAAGAAATAAAATATTTACTTCCGCCCCCGGGTGGACTCGAACCACCAACCTTTCGGTTAACAGCCGAACGCGCTAACCGATTGCGCCACGGAGGCACATGTCAAGCGTGTGTCAAATATTGCTTTTGACAAAAGGTTGAAAAATTAACTGAGCTTTCAATAACTTTTTCCTCTCTCAAAAGTGCAATTCTATTTATGTATTTAGTGCATTATCTTGACATTGCATCGAGTGAATTTTATATCTTAAACAAACAAGGAAATATACTTTTTTCACTATCTTATCATTTCACAGTAAGTCGATTTTTTTAATCGATGGCCAATAAACTTTTATTTGTAAATTGGCGAATTTTACTATATTTTTTTGGTGAACACATCGCCTCCGTGGCGCAATCGGTTAGCGCGTTCGGCTGTTAACCGAAAGGTTGGTGGTTCGAGTCCACCCGGGGGCGCAAATTAACTATTTTTGGTTTCTTTCTTTTAATATTTATTTAATTTAGGTAAAACCTGAAAAAATTCTTTTCCGCTTAATTTATTAAAATAAAAGTGTTTTGGAGTGCCTTGTTAGCGAAATTTAATAATAAATATACAAAAAAGCATATTGGACACGGCAAATTCAGCATTAAGTTTACAAGTAGCTTTTAAATATATATAAATTTGATTATATGCTGAATTTGAAGAGATTTCATAGATGCTATATATAGTAGAAAATTGCATTAAAATCAGTAATATACAAATGCCTCGAATAAGGCCGCTGAACAACGCCCAATAATTAGTTATAATATTGTTAGATCCTATTGTAGTACATTATAACTAAATTTAGTAATAAATATATATTACAAAGTCTCTATATAAACGCTCACTAAATAGAAAAAGTCAAGATCAAAGATTCATTCATGAAAAAAAAAAAAAACAGTGAAACAAAAAAATTTACTCCCGCCCCCGGGTGGACTCGAACCACCAACCTTTCGGTTAACAGCCGAACGCGCTAACCGATTGCGCCACGGAGGCCGTTGCCGACAAGCCCTCAAGTGACGCACTTTAACGGTCAACTAGCAATTCGAATCGCTTACAACAACAGCTGCTGATTTTGCTGCTGCTGATGCAATGATCGAAAAATTCGTCAATAAAAGTATTCACCTCCATACTGAGAATAAAAAACCATAAAAATAGAATGAAATTCTAGGGAAATAAATGTGAGTACAATTGAGCAATATTTTCTTTACATACATATATCCAATGTATATAGATTTCTCTGTATTGGCAAACCAATTTCATATAACTCTCATTTAAATTACATGACCGGCAGATGTCAATTACCTGAGCTACCTCTCCTCCAACCAGTCAAATGAGGTCAATGCAGTAGTTTAATGCACTTTAAGTACGAATGACATGCAAACATAATACTTTGTAATGCAACCCACGACCATGCTAGACCAGAAGGCGGTGCCTTTTGTTTTAGTGGATGGTTGGTAGTGCAAATTGAATTCCCAAGACCCCAACCGCATCCCCACCCACCCTACGACTCACGCACACTCGCACACACACACACACACACACACAAGGCAAACCATGCGAGACGCCGTCAAAATGGCGTAAGCATATTGACCCAGAATCCTTGATAAGGTCGTTCTATACATACATTCTGAAAGCAGTGAACAAACGAACGCAATAGTCTCCGACTGACGTTGACCCAATTTCCATAGTTATAGTTGATGCTTATATAATCAACCACCACCCACTCAACCACCCACCCACCCATCCTCTCTCTCTCTCTCTCTCTTCCTCTCTCTTCTTCTGGGAAAATTTATAAAATTTTAATTAAACCAAAAAAAAAAAAGAAGAAAAATAAAACGCGGAAAAAACTGGGAAGTCAAATGCTAAAATTGAAATAGACAGATTGCATCTATTTTTGCACATGAAAAATAGACTTGTCATAGCCACCACTCTCCTCTACCTACTCTTTCTCCCCCCCTCTCTTCTTTTTTCTTCCCCTTGGCACATTGTGCATTCTGTTTGCATTACCCAAAGTTTATTCGCCTTTCGTTTAGTTTTTTGCCTTCTGACATGTTGCACTTGCACTAATTTTTGTGTATGGACCCCAAAACGTTTACGGGTGACGGATAGACAAACGGACGGACTGACGGACAGACGGACAGTGACTCTGACTGTGCGCCGTTCATTGGTATGACTAAACAAATGCATTTCCGTTGCAAAAATAATACAATTTTTTATTTTTGTGAGAGGGAAAACTTGACGGCGGCAAAAACAAAAACAACAACAACGGGCAAACAAATAAAAAGGCGAAAAAAAACCCCTCATCTGCATTTCCAATTGCCGCCGACGACGGGAAAAAAAAACATTTGCAATTTATGCGCATAACAATTAGCCCAAAAGCAAAAAAGAATTCTTCCTTCTTTTTGGTTTCTTTTTTTGTTTTTTTTTTTTAGAGAAACATAGAGATGTTCTCTCTCTTTGATGGGAAAGCGCAAGATCCAAAAGAAATGGAAAACTATTATTTAAATAAATGAATTATCTTTGGTGCAAGCTCTTCCTTAAGGCATGACCTTGTAAAAACCAAGTTAATAGCCACTAAAACTATACTTGGGATCTAGTCCCTTAGTCCTGTAGCCTGTAACCACAGAGTGACCTTGGAAAAATTAACTTTAAATTCCTTGTGGGAACTATTTGTGGTTTTCTAGAATAAATTAATTATTTTATTTTAATGACATAGAATTATAAGCGCCCTGATGTCCCAGATATAAACTGTCCTTGAATGGGTGTTAGGCCTTGAAAGAATTGTCAATAGACTCAATTAAGAATTCTCCAAGCTAATTTTAAGGAATTATTTTATTATTTTTGGTTTTTAAGATATCAAAAAGAAGTGATTGTTTCAATTATTAAAATAATTTTACGATTTAAAAAAATTTTTAAAACAGTTTTTGCTTGTTTTAGGAAGAACTTATAGATCCGTTTCAACTTTTCCATGCCGCAAATTTCATTACAAAATTATAACTTACTAAAAAAAAACGATTGTTGGCATTATTCTAATAAATTTAGAATTTAAAAGAATTTTGATTTCGGTTTCTTCCTTCCTAAGCCCATTTTAGAAAGAATTTTTAGATCCGTTTCTGCTTTCCCAAGCCACAAATTTTATTTTAAAGTTATAAAAAACTATTTAAAAATACCTAAATATTTTGATCCTACATGTGCTACATTTTCTATTTGTATGGTTTTCCCTTAGCCTTTTTTACTTACCCAACTTTGCATGCGGTTGTTGTTATGGTAATAATCCAAAATTGTAATATCACTATTATTTCTCTTATTTTTATTTAGGTGTCATTCAATTTGTCACTTTTATACAATATTTTACCGAAATCTGCAATAGAAACAGCACAAAACATTTTAATTAGATTTCAGGCCACTGTGCAAATGCATTTTATTTTACAGCAAACACAGAGAGAAAGAGAGAGAGCGAGAGTATGAAACACCCACACACACAGACACACAAAGAGAGCAAAGCGGCCTAAGAGCACGAGAGAGAGCAAAAGCTTTAGCTGGAAATGGGGCTGGCTTGGCTGCAACTGCAACCGCCTGCAGCAGCCCCCAGACACGTGCATTTTCTGCCTGTTATTTTTTTTTTTTTTTTTTTGGCAGCCAGTAAAGTTTAAATAGCAACAAGACCAAAAGCACCAACGCAGCAAAAAAGGTTGAATGGAAACCACTTTTTTTATTGTTGCAGTTGGTTTCTTTTTGCATAAAACTGCATTTTCATTTTTAGATGATTTAACAAACATTTCAATGCTCTCTGGCCAATTGCTCTCTCAATGGCTGGCCCACTCTCTTGCACAAGCACAAACACACGCACGCACACTATCAAAGCGAGAGAGCGAGTAAACAAGCGCCAACTGCAGGAAAAGGAATGGGAGGGGGAGTGTTAAGGCATAGTGGGAGGGGAGGGTAGACGTGTCACAACTCCAACACGGCACGGTTTTCATTTGCTTTTTGTTGTTGCTCTTCTTGGTTTTAAACACTTTGTTGATTCCATTTTATTCACAATTTTCAACAAATTTCACTCACAATTTACAAAATTAACTAAAATTCCCGCACAAAAACAACTTACACAGAGAACGTGAGCGAGAGAAAGAGAGGGAACGAAATAGAGGAAGCCAAAGACTGCGAGAGAGTGACAGGGAGTGAGAGGGTGGTCAGACTCTGTTTAATTATTTTGTTTTATTTGTTCAATAGTCTATTTCTAGCACAATATTTGAATTTGTTTCTATTTTTCTCTGCATTTTTTGTTCAACTTCGACGCGCTTTGTAATTTTTATTACACGAGAGCCGCCGCGACGCGAACGCAACTGACTGTTTTTTTTTTCTTTTTTTTTTTTTGGTCACTGTCAATATAAACTTTGACTTCCCCTTTTCCCTGAAAAGCTCTATGAGAACATGTATAAAATGATAGGCGAGGGAGGAAACATCGCTCTTAAGCTGGCAGATTCGCTCATTGTTTTTCTTCTCTTCCGCTCTTTGCTTTCGTTTACGTTTTAACAGCATCATTTGCGAGCTCTGTTAAATTAACAGCATCGTTTGCGAGCAATGTTATTTTGCGGTTTATTTTCTTTATGTGTTTAAGCTACGCTCACAACTTTCTCGCAAGCAACAACTACAAAGAGAAAAACAACAAGAACAATAATATCTTGCAGTAGCCACAGTGGTATCAATGATAAAGGAAACTTGAAGTTTGTAGGAACATGAAATTGTAAAGATACAACTTAAGCCACTGTTTATCAGTATATATTGAATTACTTTTTATTAGTATTCAACCCACTGTAAACTCATGGCACTTGTATGTTGGGTTCTCGTTGTTGTTGTTGCTACTTGGGTTTGGGCCACTGTGACGGAACTTTTGAGAAAAACTGGTTTTCTGACATGGGCCGCTGCTACTGCGCTGCTGCTGCTATTCTTGGTTTCTTTTTTCGGTTTTTTAAGCTCTACTTGTTGGTCTCTTTGCCATTGCTGTTGTTGTTGCTGTGCTTTTGACTTTGTAACACACTTTTGTTGTTGTTGATTTCGCCTGCTATGTGACTTTTGATTTTAATGGATTTTTTTTCTTTTTCGTTGGATTTTGTTAATGGAATTTTCGTTCTCTTTCTGTGGGTTGCGGCAATGCACTCTCTTTGTCTCTCTCTCTCTCTGTCACTGTCCTAGAGAGTGCATTGGTTGCTTTTGTTGGTTTTCTTTTTTTATTCGTGGGAATTTGGCAATGTTTTTTTTTTATGGAAAAAGGTCAGGTGAGAGACTTCAATTGAAATGGAAATTTACCGTTTTATAAATGTTGTACGACAGTATGTACCTTTCTGCATAACCTCACTAATTAGTCAATAATCGTATATTGCACCCCATTAAGCCTTAACAGGGAATCCAAAAAAAGCGCCAAACTAGAAGAGACAATTTATGTACATATGTTTTACGAGGATTTATGAAAGAAGGATTTGGGAAATTATAAGTGTAAAAGACAGCAATTAGTCAGAAATTTGGAGCTTTAAAAAGTTCAAATTAGTAAACCAAAGTAAAAATAAACTGTTATTGCTGATTTGACAGAATGTGTATGAGAAATATTTATAGAAAATGGTATTATCTTATAATCTTCCAAAAAACAATTACTGATCCAAATTTATTTACAGGTAATGTAACTTTAATAACTGTATTCTAAATCCTACAATTGCTGTAAATAGGGCTTTGGTAAATTACAATTTCAATCAATTTTGTAAAGCTTTCAGTCGAAATTTGAATGACCTGATTCGAAATTACCAGCAAAGTTCCATTTGCTGAAAATTAAAACTTTTTACTGCTGCATTACACACCTTTTTTTGCAGTTGTTGTTTTTGTTTGTTACTGGAGGACCACCGCTATAAACAAGGTTCATTTAGAAGGGAATTCCTCCATTCACGCCCCAATTGAGTGTCTCGACACGCCAACAAATCGCGGCAAAATCAAAAAATACTGCTAAGCGCAGCGCGATGACGAAAAATGTTAAATCAACGACTACAGCAGCAACAACAACTACAACAATACGACGACGGCAAGTTGAATGACATAAAACATCAAACTGACCTTCAACTCTGCGACTGAACCTTAGAAAACAAAAAAAAAAAACACTGAATAATTTTACACACACGTTCACTCACACACACACAGAGAAACAGTTACTCATACAATCAAATGCAAATGTGACTGTGAGCAGAGCGGCGCATGCAACTTACAAGCTTACAAATTTACAACCAAAAGACAAGGAGAGAGAAATCTACACAAAGAGAGGGGATGTGTGTGAGAGATAGAGAAAGAGAGAGATGGAGATGAAAAATGAGATGGAGAGTGAACGCCGAAACACCAAAGCGCAACGAGCCGTGGCCAAAAAGATTGCAACCAGTCGCAACAATAAGCAACCCAATTTACACCTAGAGGGAGCCAAATTGTCTGTAGAGCTAGAGATGGGTCACAGTCAATGATCAAAAAACACAACATAGTAATAATATATTTACTTTATAGAGATCTGAATTCAGAAATTTGGTTTCTCAAAATAGACGTTTGGATTCTGAAACACATCTGTTTACCGATAACTCTGGCCACGGACGTGTCAGGTGGCAACCCTATTAGCGCACTTAACCTCAAACCCGAACACATGTGTCTGTGAACAACCAGAGCCAATGCAGCCCTGGCTCTGACTAGTCGAAAGATTTGATTTGATTTTTTAAGAATCAAATCCCTCTGCAAGAGAATGCTACAAAAAATATATGAAAAAAGATGGTAGATCAACCAAAAAGGTAGATCATCGCCCTCAGTTGTTACTCAAAATTTGCCTAGTAAAAGGCGAGTAAGTTATTAACAATAAACAACCTTACGATAGAATCAGGCAAATACATACATAAGTACTTTAAAAATTATTGAAAAAGCATCCTCTGGTGAAGACAATCGAGAAAAAAAAGTCAGAAACATCTATCAAAAAGAGGTGATACTCCAAAATTCCCTTGATTCTAAACACGTCGTCATGGTTTATGACAAAATTATAGAAACCCACGATGTCTACGGTGGACCTGGCACACAGCAGTTACTCAAAAATTACCCAGGACTATATAAACCTTGGCGGAATTGCAAGGGAATCGTTCTAATAGTATGGAATACAACCAATTGACAAAAGTTGCGCGGAACCACCAAGGGCCACATTGTATATATACCTATACAAGCAAACCACAACCGACTACTGTCGAATCCGTCTATTCCATATGTCCTCCGTCCGATTGTTTACCAGCTCCGCCCGCTAAACATTGTTTCGTCTCAGTCTGATTTCTGTAGTCCGATTGAAAATTTACCGTCTCCCAGTTCCCGCGATCTATTCTGTCCGAGCCAAAAAGATTATAAAGTCCGATTAAAGACTTTCAAAAGGGACTATGCCGAACACACGAATTTTAATAGGGCGGAAATCTTAAGATTCCAGCATGCTTCATTTGTGGGACAAAAGTACAAAGAAAGGACAGCCTGAACCATCTTTTTGTGTGCATGGCAAATGAGTTGTGTGGAATTTACAAACCATGAGTATGCTAATAAGTCTCATTTAGAAAGTTATTTGCGGTTCTGCCAAGCCGCAAATGAGTTCTGTGGCAAGATGATGGATTACAGAGGTGCAGTCATTGGCGAAAAGATGATGGACCATATTTTCCAGGTATGGAAAATGTTACCGGTTAGGGAGGTGAGCACGTTGGCCAGGAGGAGGTTTACCGCCCTGATTAACATGGAGGAGGAGACCGTTGAAGACCTTTAACGATGTGCAGGAAACAAAGAAGAACGACAGAGAATTGGTTGTGACATCCTGCCATCGTGGGAGGCTTCATTGTAAATGGAATTACTATATGTTAATCTGACTTATCAGATATTCATTTAAGAACTCTCTCCGCACTTTAGAAATCTGCTCAGCATTTTCCCCCAAAAAAGTTTTATGCGAGTAATCTGGATAAAGATCTGAATGTGACATGTGGCAAACCAGTCGCAATCAGCGTACCTAACCTCAAAACCGAACACACGTGTCTGTGAACAACCAAAACCGAAACTCACAATTCCCACAGCGACCACAACGAAACGCAATGTTGATGTGGTCCTGGCACTCAGTTGTTAATCAAAAATTACCCAGAGATATTAAAATCAAATTAAAAAGTGATGACCTGCAAAGGAAATGAAGAATGCAATCAAATAGTTCGAGCTGTAATAGAAGAATCAAATGCTGTGGAGGCGAAACAGAACTCCTTTGAGGAGAGCCCTCCATTTGGAAAACTTATTTTAGATAAAAGCCATATTCCCTTAATAAAAAATCACAGATAAACGGATTGTTTTCCTTTATAATTGCTAAATAATTTAAAATTGATAGTACTAACAAGACCGCAGACATGAAATTATAACCTTGACTTTAAAACACAATCTTTTTTATAGACGTATATAAAATATCATTTGATTATAATACTCTCTGCAAGGGTATAAAAAAACAAACGTCAGGTCTACTGAAGGGCGAAAAGTCTTATGCGGCTATATGCCAAAAAAGGAAAAGCACGCGGGTCCAATGTACACTTCAGTAGCTCATGAGTGAGTCAGTTAAAATGAATGGTTCACTGAACTTGTTCCTTCAATATGGCTCATTTTGGTTCACCACCTCAGTTTGGCTCACTAGCTCATTTTGGCAAACTAGCTCATTTTGCCACACCAGCTCAGTTTTGCTCACGTATTTTATTTCCGTTTTTTCAAGTTGGTTCCGATCACTTTCCGGCTCATGAGCTATCAGCAATGGAGCCAGTGAGCAATATGAGTGAGTTGGCTCACTTCGAAGAAAAGACCGAGTGAGCCGGTTCAGCTCAATGAGCTGCTTTTACCCAAGTATAGTCCAATGTAAGAGATGCAAAATAAATCGATGACATCATTGATAGTATCAATCGGAAAACTATTGAGGTTTTCTCAACTCTAGTTCCGGAACCTAAATGAGCATCTGAAATAAGTCTTGGACGGCCAAATAGTAAATGAGATAGAATTGATTAATTGACGAAGAGATTTATCTCTACAACCCTTTTTTAAAATAATATTACAGTAATTAAAATATTTGAATAGTTGTTTGTAATATGTTAAGAGAGCTAAAACTAAGATTCATTCAGATTCTTATCTGATGAAATTGAAGTAAAATAAGTTTGAAATAACAACACAAGTAACACAATTGGGTCCTCGATATTCTAATTAGTCCAAGTTGAAAACTTCATAAATTTTAACAAAACTTTTAATAATTTTTTGATAAATTCATCAAAATCCTTTAATATTTTATTACACTTCTACATAATCCTATAATTTCCCCACATTCCCGTTACCTGTTCTCATCACTAAAATCCAAAGAGAGCTTGTGTGGGAGAGAGAGAGAGAGAGAGCGAGGCCTCCAATTGCATTGCGATGACGTAAATTGCTCTTGCACTTGGTTCATCTCGCGCGTTGCGTTAAGAGCCTGCGCTTTTAGGCCCCGAGAGCGGGTCCCCAAAACTATGTAGACATATACATACATGTGTAATGTGTGTGTGTGTGTAGGGTATGTAGTTTGGGGACGGCCTATTTTACATAGCATGTTTATTTTTGGCAACGGCAAAACTGCAGTCGCATTCACTCTCGTTTCGCCGACGAGATGTTGGCTCAGTTCGGTTTTCTTTTTTTATTTTCGTTTACTTTTCTTTTCCTTTTTTGTTTTGTGCTTTTGTTTTATTTAGTTTTTGTTTTGTTTGTATGTTTTAGGGCGTTGTATGCATCATGTGATGAGCTGCTCTGGTGGCACTAAAGAGGGGGAAGGTAAGGAAGGAAGCATGCCATTTACACCTTTACAAATTACATAGGTAGGTCAATTATTTCCTATTAGATGGAATTAAAAGGGGGATGAAAAGTGTATGTAGGCTAAATTTGATATGCAGATGATAACCGAAATGAAAGAGTGAAGGGAGCTATTCCAGAACATATTGATTAAAGGTAAAGGATATTGGTTCCGAAAATAGCCCATATGTTTATAGGATTCCCAGCGAAAACTTCCATTGAAGGACTTTCTGGTAAAAATGGTTTGCCTTCTGCTTTCGGTTCTCTAAACTTCATTTTACATAAGAGCTAAAGTGTTATCCTTATTCACAAGAATCTTTAATAAATTGAAATCACCTGTAGTCTACCTTATCTCTCTCTATACATATTCCAATTCACTTGATGTCTCTTAACCGTTTTATAGACATTTCGTGTGCAATGGCAGACATTCCTTCATGTTTTATGCATGATGCAGACAACGAAATTTCACCCCGGACACAAGGAATTCCTGTAATACAAAAAACGGACATCAATTTCTTTGGTAAGGACAAACAACAATAACGTGGGTCAAATGAGGTTTTTTCTTTTTTCGTTGTTGCTGGTCAAAGTTCAAAGCTTTTAAGATGACTGTCGATGGTTAGGCGACACACCCACAACATGAACCACAGAAATGACGTTGCAGTTATTCCTTCTAACTACGCGCATCCTTGACCCAAACAATTTGATGAATTTTGTGGGCCACTGTTGAAGGCAATGCCAGTGGCCTACTCCTCCTCCTGCTTTGCACAAAGTGAAAAGTTAAGTTAGTTGCAAAGCAAAGAAAAGCACTCAATGATCAGAGGGGGCGGATAATGGTTGACAATGACCAAGTGGAAAGGTCTACCACCTGACCCAGCCGCCATGGCGACAACGGCAAGGACGCGTGTGTGTCTCCGTCTCGGTATTAAATGGGATTGAACAAAAACGAAAAAAGGAAAGAAAAACTGCAAGAAAATCAATAAATTTCACTCGTGCAATATTCTTTTCCCATTCTTTTCTGCATGTCGTGCGTGTGCCGGAGAAAAAGTTTGTTTTCTTTCCTTGCCTTTCTTCTTTGTTTTGTGGGTTTTGCATATTTTATGGCCTGCATTTTGCAGTAATCCAGTGTTCCGCCATTTCCTTTAGAGCCAGACAAGAAGGCAGATATATATAAAAGAAGCGCCAGACATGGGCCAAAAGTGATAAAAGACATGCAAAAGCGTTACTTTAAACCATTTTGTCACACACTATGGAAAGTAGAATGTGTCGGAGAAGGGAAACGGTAACAACGACAACTCAAAACAGGAGCGGCCACTTTCGATGGGTGTGGCCCTCGAGGGCCAAAACAAATGGCCCATTGCCTGACACTTAAAAAAAAAAGGTAAAGGAAAAAGAAAAGTTATATACTCTTCACATGCAATGATCTATTTGCAATTCCAAGAAAAATTTCACTCATATGTTTCAGTGTCTCTTAGAAGTAATAACATTCATTGAAAAATCATGATACCTTTTGAAAAATAGTGTGCTTAAACACTCGCATGTCTGGCAATGTAGGGAAGTGTTTGGGAGTTGGTTTTCTATTTCAGGTACTGACTCTCTTGCATATGACAGTCCAAGTTAGAATTTGAAAAACAACATAAAAAAACTTTTGCCAAGTGGCATTCGGAAGTTTTTGCTTTCTCGGAACGGGGTGTAGAATTGTGTGTGGTGTGAAAATAAACAGCTGTAGGATGTGAAAATAAAGGCACAAAGTATTTGTCAAGAGGCATACATACATACATACAATATCAAATTTAAAAAAAGTTAATTGAAACGAGAACTACAACTTACCCATATAACCAAAAAACAACAACAACACTTTGTCAAAACTGTCAATTATGTGTGTTATTCAACTGAAAATAGAAATAAAATTTAACAAGAGTTCAATAAACACATTCGTTTGATGTAGCCGTTTAAAACTAGTTTGTTTTTTGTAGGCAGCAGCCAAACAACAAGCCAACTGATGACTCTTAAATCAATTAGTTTGGCATAAATTAATTCAAAATAGAAACCAATTATAAAAACTCATTAAATAGATCATTATTCATAGAGATACTGTAGACCTAATGTTGAACTTTTGGCCCACATTGATCAACCGGTCCTGTGGCGCAATGGATAACGCGTCTGACTACGGATCAGAAGATTCCAGGTTCGACTCCTGGCAGGATCGAAGATAAATCTTTTTGTTAATAATAAATAACAAACTATTTTTTAATTTTTTTTTATAAAAAATACCATAAAGCAATTTCTGTTACTTGAAAAGTGTAATAATTTATTATTAATTTATAATTTTAAGTAGTATTTTCAAAGGGAACATGGAAGCAAAAAATTTACTGCCGCCCCCGGGTGGACTCGAACCACCAACCTTTCGGTTAACAGCCGAACGCGCTAACCGATTGCGCCACGGAGGCCACGGAAACCGTTGAAATTCATAGCTGATCTTAGACCAAAGGCAACATTGTAGTAGATAATACAGATAACTAGTGATAAGTGGAACCTATCTATAGTATAAGAATGCATCTACAACAAAAGCCACATACATTACACATACGTACGCACACAAAATCATTCATTGTCTAAATTTTCTATAAATAGAATTCTGTAATACAAAATTCACCTATCTTATTTATAATAAATTACATAAAATTCCAATCAGAACAATCGTTACAAATTCCCTTTGCCTCAACTAGAGCATTTGGCTTGCGAGTGTCAGCTGCCTCCGTGGCGCAATCGGTTAGCGCGTTCGGCTGTTAACCGAAAGGTTGGTGGTTCGAGTCCACCCGGGGGCGCAAAGAAACTTTTTTGCATTTTTCATCTTTTTTTTGTTTATTTTTTGTTTTTTTTTTTGTTAACTTGGCCAGGTTTATGTATGTGATTACCTGAGCGTAGAGCGCCCAACGATATTCATCCAAGGTCACTCGTTACAGAAAACTTGTAGAGCGACTCATAGCCGCCACCAACTCTTTTGTATATGTATGTGTGTGTGTGGTGTGTGTGTTACTGCATTTCAGGTTTTCTTTTTTTCAACGGCTGGTTGCAGTTTTAATAGGGTACCCTCAGACACAGACCGAGACCGAGACCCCGTCCCAGGGCTAGTCTCAGACAGACAGACAGAATAGGGAGGAGTTAAATTCTAAAAGCCTGGGGGCAAAACTGCTTCCTGCTTGAGATGATATCAATTATTTATGCCCCTAAAGACCTTTGTGTCCTCTGTGTGTGTGTGTGTGTGAGTTTGCAACTGCTTAAAAGTATTCACAATATTTCCATAATGCCGTTCGAATACGTCAAACATAAAATGAATAAGAAAAATGTGCAATGTTTGCATTTGCTTCGGATATACCCTTTAATTTGTCAGGTAAGTTGGGGGTTAATTAGTTGCATTGTAAAGTCTAAAAGAATTTGGAAAAGGCCTAATCGTATGAAGAAGAAAGGAGAAAGTAGTTGAAAAAATTCAACCATTTCAGTTTTTATACTGTAAAAGTATATACATTATAGAGTATAAGTGTTAGGGTATTAGAATTCAAGAATTATTCATCTTTAATCGAGATAATTCATCAAAAGAAATCTAGTTTAATAACCCTATATCCATTTTTAGCTATATTCTTAAAGTTTTAGGATTGCCATTGCTTGAAAAGTCCCCTTACATCAAAGCAGGGTATCTTCCTAGTCGTCATTCACTGTTTACTTGCAAATTTTGTTGTTATTTTTGCATTGATAGCAGTGCATTAACCGCATTTTGCGCCATATAAACGAATGTCGAGAGACCCCAATATAGGAAACCATATAATATACTCTAACTAGGTATATACGCTTCTGCCATGATTGTGTTTGTGTGTTTTATTTTAAGGTTAAGTTCAGTCATTCGCCTCGTTTCATTTGATTTGCCTGACAAACAAAAACGTTGTCTTTATGGTTGTTGTTGCTGCTGCTGTTATATTATTGTTATTGTAAATTGCCGACAAGTTATGCATATAATTTTTTTTTTTTTTTTTTTGGTGTGTGTTGGTATTTTTGCATTTTCCGAAACGTGCTTTTATTTGCATTTGGCTTTTCTGGGTCTGGGCGCACTGATTAGCTAAGCGTTTCGATTTCAATATATGGTAATATCTATAGTTTATTTTTTTCTTCTTCTCTTTTTTCTATATAATAGAGTCGCCTATTGTTTTTAGCCTCATTTGTGTAGTGGCAAGGTTTATTGACTTTGTTTATTAGAATTTCAAACAATGCAAAGGCGTTGTAAGCGACCTGTAATCACTGTCAAGGTTTATTATTTAGAAAATATGCATATAAAATTTAAAAAAAAAAAATGGGAACATTTAAAAAAAAGAAGAGGCAAAAAAATATAATTTTGCCGCCCAACGTGGGGCTCGAACCCACGACCCTGAGATTAAGAGTCTCATGCTCTACCGACTGAGCTAGCCGGGCTTGTAATTTTGAAGTTCAAGGAAGAAATTTACAACAGAAAGTGGTTCCATATAGTTTCAGGATCGGGAATATATATAAAACATTCTATATTTGAAGTAAAAGTTCTTGTCTGAATAAGTAAAAAAGTATTTTAAAATGTTTAAAATTTCTGAGAGTATCAAAAGTAGGTATCAATTTCTGATTAAGATAAAGTTGAACATAACCTTACAATGCTTTAGATAATGGCAAAGCGTCTACTATTAAAGTGGGTTATATGTATTTGTAATACTTAAATTAGGGGAGGCATAAGGATCTCCTAAGGGTTAAGGGGTTAGTCTTTTAGTGGGCATTGAAATTTTTAATAATTTTATAAATTTCATAATTAAATGAAAGATCGCTTGCAAAGCTGAAAAATTTTTCATTCGATGGCGATATTTTTAGAGCCTTAGATAATTTACAAGGACTTGTCTTATGATAAAGTACTTTAGTAATATTTAACTTCAAGAGACTTTTAGTTCTTTATGTAATTTAATTATTTCTTCTTTTCATTCTTCTAGTTATTAATTTTATTTACTTTTTTAGTTATTCTCCCAATTAAAGCAATTATTTATAGAATTTTGAATAAATTTAAATTTTAATAAATAAAAATAAGTTGCACCATTTTAATTCTATGCCCAACAACAATTATTTCAAGTCTTTAAATAAATTTCCATTTTTAACATTTTAATTTATTACACAATGTAATCTCAAAATATATCTAAAAATATTAACATTCAACCAATTTTAGAACATTTCCACAAGAAGGAGGATCTATTTCAGATCCTTAAATTCAACATTCGTTTGATGTTTAGTTTTTGACTTCAATCGGCCAACAGCCCGGCTAGCTCAGTCGGTAGAGCATGAGACTCTTAATCTCAGGGTCGTGGGTTCGAGCCCCACGTTGGGCGAAAAAGTATCTTTTTTTGTTGTTAACGTTGCCGCGCCGCCACTTGCAGCTTCCCTTTTTCGATTCTTTTTTTTTTTTTTGTTTTTATTTTTTTCTTTTTTGCTTATTTTAATCAACGATTTGTTGTTTGTTTTTTTCACAAAACAGGAACCTACCCCAACTTTTTTGGCCTTGTCTGTGGCAGACACTGCCAGTGGCATACGCAATGAGGTTTGCTGTGCATAATGTTTTAGGGAGTGGCAAAGTAAGAGAAGGAGGGGGAGAGAAAGAGGGGTTGTTTCATATACGATGCCGACAACATAAACAATTTGTCTGCACAAATAAGCTTTGCTTCATTTTTTTGTTGTTATTGTTACACATATAATGAGTATACAAATATACGTAGACATATGTTTTTATGTATGTGTATGAGAGGAAGGAAGAGAAGATACATAATCTCAACTCTTTAAGATGAATATCTTTATGAATTGAACAGAAAGTCAGTTTGAATAGAAACGAAAGAAGAGGAAAAATTAAATGTTATTAAATTATTGAGGAACTAATGTGAAATATATATAATACATATATAGATAGAAGAAGTCAATTTTTAAAAGAGGAGGCATTACCTTATTATTTGAAGACTTTAAGTTAATTTTGAATAAACTTTTAAAATGGAAAATATTGCTTAACAAATTTTAATAAAACTGGAGAATAAATTTATTCTATGAAATAAATTGAATTTCAAAAAGATTCGTTAATTTGTTAGTTGATTTGATAACCGATTTAGGTAATATATATATTATATACACATATACAAACAAGTTTACGAAATGTATCAGTGCAATTTCATAGGTAGAGAAAGATTTGACTTAGACGTCACCTCTTTTGGAGTTATTGAATTCTAAAACTATAATTTCTTTTCATTTTTCTTGTAAAATTATCATTATTTTGTATACAAAATATCAGAATTGCAAAATTCCAAGTGATACAACATTTTGTTGTCTTCCGCAGAATGAACTTTTAAGAGTTCAAAGTGAACCAATATGCCCTAGTGTCTAAATTGTAGAGGCACATAAACCGTCTGGCAGCCTGATTATCTTCCTCTCTGTCCGCTGTCGCCTATTGCTGGGTTTGTTGTGTCCGGATCCCACGGCTCCGACTCCGAGACCCGAGACTCTTGTAGTTACCCGACCCCCTTCTTAACCTCTACCCATCCCCCATACCAACACTTCTTTCTACTGTCTTGCTATTCTTTTAGCTTTTGTTGTTGTTGTTGTTGCATGTATTTTGTTTTGTTTCCTTTCGCACATTGTTTCGTTTTAATATTTTATAGCAATTTACTACTCCCCCGCCTACCGTCCGTAGGGGACGGCAGATTTTAGATATATAGAAAGAGAGATGGAAGAGGACTAGGTCCGCGCGTAATTTTATACATTATTTCCATTAGGAAGCAGTAAAATGCGCTAAAAAAAAAAATAAACCTAGACAATAGAAGAGAGGGGTGGAGTTGGGGGCGACACTGGCTCCTAAAAATAAATCAATGTTGCCTTGCCACGTGTACACATTACATTAGATACGAAGAGGAACCTAGTCTTTTGCCTGGACACCAACACCAAGCCCGGCTAGCTCAGTCGGTAGAGCATGAGACTCTTAATCTCAGGGTCGTGGGTTCGAGCCCCACGTTGGGCGAGTATTAATTTTTTTTCCTTTGATAATTTTTGTTATCTCTTTTTCTTTTCGGAACAGGAAGTCTTACTTCTTGTTGTTTTTCCTATGTTTTATTAGATATTCAAGTGAAAGGAGAAACTTTGCAGTGCAAAATGCATCAATGAACATTTTCTTTTGTTGTAGATACCAAAAACAAAAAGTCAAATAAAACAAAATGAAAAAAATAAGAAAGAAAAAATAAAAATGAAATAAAAATGCAATGATACGAATGTCTGAACAGACGCAATAAGTTTTCTGTGGTGTAGGTTAGGGCAAATATAATACCAATACAAATACAAAACAAGAACAACAGCAGCAGTACCACCCCTCCTTACCCTTAGCACACCCCCACCAGCCCAGTTTATCGTACAACTTGTGCATGCATGAACGAGTACAACGAGCATTTAAGACACGATTGGCAAGGGGGCGAGTAGAGCGGTAGTGAGAGGGAGTAAAAGAGATGATGCAGGTGGAGAGGCGCAGGCGGAGGCAAAAAAAAGGAACTTCAATAGGCCGGCAGCAGCAGCAACTTGCAATTTTTACAAGAATGAGCGTAGAAACAGGCATAAAAGACAAGCACAGAGAGAGAGAGAGAGAGAGAGAGAGAGAGAGTGCAGCCGCCGCCAGCCCGATGTCAGGGGCATGAAGTTGCAATGAAAATGAAATTGCAAGCGACGGCGCGCAGCCTATGTATAACATACATATATATCTATCTATCTCCCTCTCTGTGTGTATGTATGTGTGTGCTTTATATTTAGTTACTCGTGTCTGGTTCTACTGCATTCTATGTGGCAGTTTTTAGATACATATGTATGTATGTATCTACAAGATACGTTTTTCACAGACACAGGAGCCGGAGAGTGGCAAAGAAACAGAGACACATACAATTTTTGCGCGTTGCTCTATTTTCGCTTTCAATGGGGTTTTCGGTTTTGTATAGAGACTCGTCGTCCGGCAACACTATGCCAACGATTAACTTGTGCAGAAATCCAAAAAAGAAAAAAAGGGACACACACACACACACGCTCACCTACACACACACACACGTTCAGTTGGACACAACCAGTTCGGCAATGAGCAGGTTAATGGGACTGCATAGATTCAAGTTCAGAATCTTGAGAACTAGTTATCCTTAATTGAAGTATAGGGAAGAGTCGCTTGCAATGCATTCTAAGACATAAAACAGATACTAAATAATGCTTTGATTTTGTTTAGATGTAAGCTAGAGATTAAGTTATAATTTACCAAAAAAAAATTTAATAAATAAATTTACTCTATATTTTTACTATTAAATTTTCTACATAAATATCTCACTCGAAGTCGTTTAAAAACCAAGTTTAAAGTTTAAATCATTTTCATAATTTTTCTAAGCATAGGAAAATTGTTTTTTAAAAAGTTTCAGAACCTTACAAATTAAAAGATTAAATCATTTTAGCAAGTTTTCTAAACATAGGAAAACTGAAAACTAACTTTTTAAATAGTTTTAGAATCTTACCAACTTCAAAAGCATTTTTGTTTTTTTCACATTCAAATACTTCTGTAAATTTAGCTTAAGACTTCACAATTTTTGTAAGCATAAGGAAACTGATTTTCAAATAGTTGAGGAATATTTCCAACTTTAAAAACATTTTTGTTCTTTTATAAAATATTTTTTTTGGTAAATATAGCTTAAGTCTTGCTATAATTAAAATATAATTGACGTTTTTAACAGCATATAGCAGGGGTGGCCAAACGGTCGATCGCGACTATTAGTCCAGTCGATGTAATTGATAGATTCCACAGGGTGTCGTCAGTGAACAGTAGATCTTGGGTCTAATCAAGTTGGCCATCCCTGGCATATAGGATACGTTTCCGAACAACGATGTATACATAATTGTATGTTGAAGGTTTGAAAACTCGGCATTATCAGTTTAATACTTATTTTTATATAGTCTAAATAAAACATTATTTGGTTTGGCTGAACTTCAAACATTAAAGGCAGGCCATGCCTTTTCTGTCAGTTTCCAATTTTAAAGAGGTTTTCAATTCTATTTATTTAGGTTTTTCAGTTTGAATTTCGAGCGGAGTTAAATATTGTTCTAAATAATATGGTTAAGCCAAGTTTGGATATTGCTTTTAAAATAGTTTTAAAGATTTTTAGGTGTTGCCTTTAAATATTTTATAAAGAAAATTTCAAGATATGTACAGCATAAAGTGACTTCGTAATGCTTAAAAAAAAAATCACAAAATATTTCGATCGAATTAGAAAATTTTCTAAAAAGAGATTTACTCTTGTACATCTCCATAAATAAGGTAAAAATCTTTTTTAAAAACGTTAACTTTATCATGTTTCTTTAAAATTTAAATTCACTTTCTTGAACTCGACTATAAGTAGAAAAAAGGAAAAATTTATATGTAGTTTAATTTATATTAAAATTATATAATTGCTACTAAAACAATATAAAATATTCACGAGCTCGTTCCTAAGTGCTTGTGTTTTCTTCCTAGTAAAGGAATACTTAAAGGTAATACCGCCGGGAAAGAAAGGAATAGAGAACTATTTTTACTATTTACATTTGTATAATTATAATACCTAGAAATAAATTTTTAAAACATAGTTTTCAATACATTTTTCACATTGTATTGTAGTAAAAACAGAAGTAGAACCATAATTTCTATGGCTATAGAAAAAGTATAGAAAAGTTTCGACACGTCTTTAAGATCACAAAAACACAACTTATTTAAGATATAGATAGATATATTTGGAACGGATTTACTTTACTATTACATCTATTATCTATTTACAAAAGAAAATTAACTATATTAAACCGAACTCCTTCACTTTGCATAAAAAACCGGCAAAACTAATGGCTTGATTTTAGAATATTGAAAAATTTTGATTATATATTGTCATAGATTACTTTTGGAACGTAGCAGATATTACAGATATTTATGTATATATCTAACACATATATATATATGAACGATTTATGGATTTTGCATTACACATTTTTCCGGAACATAATCTACCTGAAATATATTTTTAGAACTGGAATGAACACTACTTACATATATGAAAAACTAGAGCAAAATTTGTATAATTTATCTAGAACTTTTGGGAACGATTGGGAACTTTACAATTCCATCGGATTTCATAGATACATACATATATATAAGTTGTCTATATGTATTTGACTTTACTTTTTTTTTCCACGAGTGGAATGGAAATGGAGTCTCCAAAACAAAAGTAGAAACTAGTTGAAGAGAAAGAGTATACCAAAGAGGAAAGAGAGAAATAGAGAACGAGTTAATAGTTGATGTTTTGGTTGTTGTTGTTTTCTTTTCTTTTTTGTTGTTGTTGTTGTTGTTGCTTTTGGCGTGTATTTGTGAGCTCCAATGAAGGCCTACAAACACACATAAGCCAGCACACAACATTAGCAGAGAGAATTGAGCCGATGGAGAATGAACGGAAGAAGAGAGAATGGCAAAATACAAACACACACCGACACACACACACACACTATCAAGCAACTGTATGTAAATATGGAGAAACGCCAAAGAACAAGACGATGAAAACAAAAAACGTATGTGAAAAACAGAAACGAAAGACAAGTGAGCAAAAGGCAACGTGGGTGGAGAAGATTTGGCGGTGTGGGGAGATGGAGTTCAGTTGGTTGCAACTTACCGGATTCAAAATTGAATTGACAACAACAGGAACGACAGCAATGGAAAGTAATTAATTGTTTAAAAAAAAAAACAATCAAAAATTTAAAAATATTTACACACAAAACAAACACTCACACACACAAACACAACACTGACACATAAGCAGCTTCTTCTTCTATATTGCTTTAGTTATTAACAATTAAATATATTTTAATTACTTTTTTTATAGTAGTAGTATATTTATTTTTTTCTTTTATTTTTCAAATATTTATCGAAATTTCGCGTTCGGTTTCAAATAATTTTTCTTCTTTTACTTCATTTTTTTTTTTGGTTTTTTTTGTTAGCGTTTTGTTGTTGGAGCCTTGCGTAGCGCCTCTGCGTCTGCACACTCTGAATGCCAAAGAGAGACTGAAAATGCTGCTTGTTGCAGTTGTATGAGTGAGTGAGTGCTTGCTTGCTTGTGGGGGCGGAGGAGGGGGGTTGTGTATGAGAGTTGCAGTTGCGAGTTTGTTTTTCAGGGGGGTTTAGAAAAGCAAAAAGGGAAATGTTTGTGGCAAAAATAAGTTGATAAAATTTATTTCAGAAAATTTTTAACAAAAATTTTTTTCTCAATCTGCATTTTAGAAAATTTGTTAAAAACCTTTTTAATGCAACATTTGTTGCATATGAAATAAGTTTTAAGAACTTTAAATAATTGTTAAAAAATTTGTTAGTAACAAAAATGTTTGAAAAAACTAGTTTGTTTGCTTTTTAAATGCCAAGAAATATGCAGATTTTGTTTTTTTTTTTTCTCAATATATAAATTACATTTTCTTTTATCTTTATTTAAATGTTGTTTAAGCTTTGCTTAGACACTGCTTCGACTGCTTTTTGGTGTGAAGAGTCGGTAAATATGTTGAGAAGCAAGCTTGAAGTATGTAGTGAGCATTTGTGAACTGTACTACACAACGGTCCTGTGGCGCAATGGATAACGCGTCTGACTACGGATCAGAAGATTCCAGGTTCGACTCCTGGCAGGATCGAAGTTTTTTTTCATTTTTTATAAGTTTTCTTTTTAAATTAAATTCTTTTTATGTTTTCTTGCTACAATTTATATTTATCATGAATCCAAAAGTTTTAAATATATATAGCCATACATATGTACCTGAATTTATATATTCACCTGATATACATATGTATATATTTAAATATTTATACATATACCTACATTTGTAGATTCAAAACAAGTTTCTTGTACATTTTAAAATACCCTGTGCGATGGCTAAAGTGCATTTAGAGGGAGATTTGTAGAGTAAGTCAATGGCAAATGCAAATCAAGTGGCATCATCGTGTGGATAGTGTGTGACTGTGGATTATGTTGCACTTATGCTAAGCAGCTGAAAACTTTTGCCAAGGAGGGTGCAATTGCACGCCAAGGACATTTAAGGTGAAATTCAAATGATTCCATTTTAAAGGACTTATTTGCATAATGGCAAAAAGTTGTAAAGTTTCATTTAAAGATTTACTTTTAGAGCAAAACAGTTTAAAGTTTTTGGATATAAGTAAAATAGTGATTATATGTATCTTTTTAATTAACTAAAAAATAAAAAGGTAATTTTCGATCCTGCCAGGAGTCGAACCTGGAATCTTCTGATCCGTAGTCAGACGCGTTATCCATTGCGCCACAGGACCATGTGAAGAAAGGGCAGCAAGAATCTGACCGCTACTGCAAGCAGTCTATTCTTCTAAGCAGTTCCCTTAATTAAAGTAACTATTTAAGAAAAAAATACATTTAATTAATATCTCATAGTAGATCTAAAAAAAAAACATTGTAAAAAAATTAAATGAAAAAAAAAACTTCGATCCTGCCAGGAGTCGAACCTGGAATCTTCTGATCCGTAGTCAGACGCGTTATCCATTGCGCCACAGGACCGTGTAGCCGCTGATGATCCAAATACCCTAATCAACGTCAGCTTTGGAGCTGTTACCCATGTTAATAGCTTTATGCAAGCCCCAAAAGCTTTTCGATTGTCTTGTGTCGATCTTTGAATAGGCAGTTGGTCACCATCTTCCCAAATGCCCGGCTAGCTCAGTCGGTAGAGCATGAGACTCTTAATCTCAGGGTCGTGGGTTCGAGCCCCACGTTGGGCGGATGATAAATTTTTTGCTTATTTTGAATTTAAATTACCGTTTTTTTCTGTTTACGTATACAATATGCTGTCTAATTTTTTATTCATTTATTTGTTAAATTTAAACACAGAACAATTAATTTTAAATTACAATGGAATATCCAGAGCAACAAAGGTCTTGAAGCTAGTTTTAGTACTTTGTATACTAAGGTGATTGATCTTTACTATAAGGAACTTAGGTGTGATAGTGCTTTGGCAGTAGGAAAAGAGGAGTGGTACAGTTAGGGTGTATTTATAACATTTAGGTAACACTTTGAAGTGATAATTAGAATATATTCTCACGCTACTTGTGTAAGAGACCACTCAGTAAAGTATTTTAGTAAAGTAATTATGACTCCATTTCCATTTTTATTTATTTTATTTGTTATTAATGAAAAAGGGGTCTAAAAATTAAACTATTTTCCTTTCTTACCATTTAGCTAATGCTCTCTTGGAAGGCTTTTCTGAACAGGGGATTCTTACATAAGAAATGAAAGGGTTAAAGATACCTGTAAATCGTTGTCCATTGTGCAATGAATCAGATTTTATGATGCATTACTACATTTCAGTTTTATGATCTAAATTGCAATTGTAGATCGGCGGCAACTCCCTTTCCAAAGTGGAACAATATTTATAATAGTATTTACCTTTATTCTTATCAGTCACCAAATGAAATCAGAATTTCTTTTTGTTTTATGGCTTTGGTATTGGTAAATCTCGGAAGTATATAATATAAGCCATTTATGACTAAAATTGTTATTATATTTGTCTATTATTATTAATGGCTCGTTTGGTAGATTGCGATAAGTGTTTTGTTGTTCATTGTTGTATTTGGGTTTATGATGAAATAAAAAAGCAAAGAAAATAGTTCAAAATATAAGAATTATATGGATCAATAAATGTGACAAGAAGGTTAGATATATCAAAGAGACAAGAAGGTCGACCTTAAAAAGAAAAACCTTTGATATGATGTGATATATGAACCATAAAGACAAAAACAACAGAAAACTGATATTTAGATCAATAATAAGTATATCAAAAGAAGGTCGTTAAACCAAAAGAAAGAACCTTTAGTATAATATTTTATATATCATATATTAAGTTTCAGTCTTATCAGTACAAATTGTATCAAATTGAATGAATGAAAAGTGAGAAATTTCCATCTAGTAGAAACGTCTCAATAGTCTTCGAGCACTTCCAATTCTTATCACTAAAAACCATTTGTTTTCTGTACTCAATCAATTAATCTTGATGACGCTTCTGTCTATCAATTTGTGGCCAAAATGAATTGAAACTAAAGTGGTAACAGGGGCACGCGAATCTCTTAAGAAGTTTATGATTAGATAATTGAAGGGTTTACACGTTTATCATATGACATGGTGAATACCCTAACTACGCATTCGGTTTGATAGTTTCTTAAATGGAAATTTCCCAAAATAAAGATAATCTTTAAAATTAAGGCGTAAAATTGTTTTATTGAATCAGAATTTAAATCGAGTTGGCAGCACTGACCACCCAGGAGCGAAGGACAGCGACATCAGCATAGACTCCAGGATAATTGGCGTAGGCGCAACCATAGCCCCATGATACAACGCCAACAAGAACACCACCAGAAACCAATGGGCCACCGGAATCTCCTTGACAGGCATCCTTGCCACTGGCGGCAGCACAGATCATGGTACTCTTGATTTGGCTACCATAACCGTAGCTGGAGGAGGCACATTGGGATTGGCTTACAATCTTCAGGTTAACATATTGCAGGGTAGTGGGAATGGCACTGGATCCATACGATTGAGTACCCCAACCAGAGACAGAGGCAGCAGCACCATTAGCCGGATTGTAGGTGGCCAGAGCAATAGCCTTGGCATTCGAACCAAAGCTAATCGTAGAGCTCAAACGGATGACGGCAATATCATTGACCATGGTGTTGGCATTGTAACCTTCATGGTTCCTGAATGAGGCAACCTTGACGACAACACCACCCGAATTCCAATAGGTGGAACCGGCACGAACCTGCAGAGTGGAGGCCGACACGGATTGCAGACAGTGAGCAGCAGTCACAATGATATTGGCAGAGTAGATGGAACCACCGCAGGAATGGGAGCCACTTCGCTGCAATGATATTTGCCATGGGAAGCTATTGATAGTGGTGGCAGTGCCACCAACAATCCTTCCATCCAATTGGGGCAAAAGACCCTCGGGAATGGCCGCACCAAAGGCGCAGGCAACAACTGACAACAAGATCACAAATTTCAACATGTCGCTACTATGGTAGGTTACTTCTGCCGACTATGGAACACCTCAGCCGAGGTGTGTGCTTTTATATAGCCCCCAAGCCCATGCGATTGGTTATCTATTCTTAAGTGGTTTTCACGGAAAAGACTTCGGTTTTTTGTGATTAATGCAATTTTATTTTCGTAGAAATTTTCAAGGGTCGAGTGGTTTACAACTCATCGGCGGTCTTCTCGATCCAATCGTGGAAGTGGGCAACATCAGCATAGACACCTGGATACCTAACATCACCGCATCCATAGCCCCAGGAGACAACACCAACGAGACGGCTGCCAGAGACCAATGGGCCACCGGAATCACCCTGGCAGGCATCCTTGTGCTCGGCATAGGCACAGATCATGGTATCCTTGATTTTGCTGCCATAGCTGAATTCCTTAGAGGCACATTCCTCGCGATCGACAATCTTGAGATCGACGGCCAATAGATGATCGGGAATGGTGCTACCGCCGGATTCGGTGGTACCCCAGCCAGAGACGACAGCGGTAACTCCGTTGCGTGGATTGGAATCAGCAATGCTGATGGCCTTGATCGAAGAACGGAAGCTCAAATCGGATTCGATGCGAATGATGGCAATATCATTGACCATGGTCCTGGAGTTGTAACCCTCATGGTTGCGGAAAGAACGGACAGAGTGTACACTGCCACCGGAACGCCAGTAGGTGGAACCGACACGCACTTTCAGATCCTTAGCCTCAATGGATTGCAGGCAATGGGCGGCAGTGATGACAATCTCGTGATTGTAGATGGAACCACCACAGAAATGGGAGCCACTGCGTTGGAGGGATACCTGATAGGGATGATCCTCAATGCTGGTCTCATAACCGCCAACAATGCGTCCATCCAATTGGGGCAAAAGTCCCTCAGGGATGGTGCCGGCAACGGCGCAAGCAGCCAAAGACAAAAGTACCACAAACTTGAACATGTTTCGAACGTTGTTCTATGCCAATTACTGAATTTGCTCCGGCTTATATACAAAAAGTTGAGAATAGGAAAATTTTTTGTTGGGATTACATTTAATCTAATCGTCTTAGCCTTAGGTCCTTAGATATGCCATAGATCCTCGATAGCGAATATGCTCAGTCATGAAGAATAGCCTACCAAAGTCCCCCCCAAAAAAAAACCTTATCAGTATGTCAGAGTACGACATGTTTTAAGTGGTTTCTCCGTGACATAACGAAGTGCTATCTGTAGGACTGTATTAGCTTAACATATTGTTACATTGGTCTTGGCTCAGACTAGAAATCCTTCATTGTGTAAATCCTTTGAAGTTTTTGCGGCTTCGAGAATCCCTTTCAATTGGTTAGCTTAACTTTCGAGTGGTTCAGATTTATCATTAGATTGTCTATATACGAATATCTGTCTGGGCAGCTATTTTTACCATACACTATAAAGAAGATTCGATACCGATCCTGTCAGGTTTGGCGTCAATCCAGCGCAACATGCCCGGCTAGCTCAGTCGGTAGAGCATGAGACTCTTAATCTCAGGGTCGTGGGTTCGAGCCCCACGTTGGGCGAATGATCAAAATTTTTTGCCAATTATTAGAAATACTTTTTTTTAAGTTCATAAATTAATAGTAAATGTTACTTTATTAAAGGATTTATTAAAGGATTATAATATATTTAGTTATGCTATGTATTTATGAGGTAATTAGAAAGAGATTGAATGATTAAAGCAATAATATTTTTAACAAAGAATAATGATAAATATCTGAGACTGTTATAGTAATTAGTGAAATTTTTGAAATTACAAAAGTATTTGAAACTAATATCAATTGATAATGATAAACTTTGTGTTATAGTTAGTTTTTGATTGGACCCAAGTAATTTGTATTAATTATATTATTTATATATAATTCGTTTTCCGTTCATTTATAAGGACAGTTTGCACATGTTTTATAATGAAAGAAATCTCTAGAAAAAGTAATTATTAGCCCACAGTAAGACGTATCTGACTAGGTGCTGACTACCTTTAACCAATAAGAATCTCTTTCTAGTAAAGCAAAACAAACTAGAACTTATTAAGATGAAAATTCAACCAAAATTACAAACTTTTTTCAGTGAACTAAAATGAACTCAAATTATGGAATACTTGATGAAAAGTTAATCAAAAATGCATTTATAATTCCATAATATTGTAATAGTTTATTTTTATTTCCAGCGAAATGTTAACCTATGTTTTATTATTAAATTATAACTCCAACTTATTACCGGGATTGTGGCACTTCGAGTTACGAAAGGTTGACTTTGTATAATATATACAATGATACTAAGTATATACCAGGATACTAAGCTGATTTAGTTAATTAAGTACTTTTTATCAATACAATTTGTTATTAAGGAAAATTCGCTTTAGATATGTATATGTATGCATTCATATTTTTACGATACTTTGTCGATTAGTTTACGCGTTGATGGCATAAGAAAGATACTCAATTTTACATTTATAATGTTATTTTGTATTTGTTATAAATTATTATGGTTTTCATTATGCAAACATTACCAATTATATCAAATTCAATCTGTAAATTCTACAATAAAAACTTCTAGATCAAATATTCATAGAAATTCAAAATCATTTACTTTTCTACCAAAATATTTTCCTCATTAACTTTGTTCTAAAACTATAGAAAACTGACATATAAAAATATGTATATACATATGTATCTAAATATATAAAAACGACAAAGTGCCTAATTTAGTTAGCTAGTGTATTTTAGTTTCTTGAAAAAGAATAAAATTTAAAAAAATTAATCTTCGATCCTGCCAGGAGTCGAACCTGGAATCTTCTGATCCGTAGTCAGACGCGTTATCCATTGCGCCACAGGACCGTTGGCTGCTTCTTGCTTAAAGCGCACTATCTACATAAGCATGGGCTCTTGGCTTCTTTAACATAAACTGCTTTGCCGATAATTTATTCAAAATGAACTACTTTGCCGATGCTGGGTAAAGCAGTGAGTTTTGTATCTGTCTGCATTCAGAAAATATGCAAAGTCGTTGGATGAGATTGCAATAAATTTATAAGACTTTTTTTTTAAAATAATTCTTTTTAAGACGCTTTTTAAATTAGTAAAATTTGCAAAAGGGTTGACGTTTGTTTGTTCATCTTTGCTTATTTAAAGTTTATTGAGATTCAATTTTCAAAGTGCTCTCATTTTCGAACTTTTTAAGCTTCCTGCTTTCTTTCATTTTCCTAATGACATTAGTTTTGATTCTAGTTGAAAAACGCATCCAACTATAATATTTTAGTATTAAATCAGAACTAAACTACAATTAGCTAACCTTAAGCACTCATTAGATGGCACAACCTAACCACTCATTAAAGATCCTCCCTCTCGTGCAACTATAACAACAACAATTGAGAAAAACTCTTGCCACTTGTCGTTCTAAGAAGTAAATTGACAATTGCATTAAATGCGTTAAGTGCTCACAGTGTGAGTACGAGTGTACAAGTGCACGGTTGCGCGGAGGGGGGGTGTGTCAAGTCCTTACAAAAGTGCCAACCAGCTGCTGTTGCATGGAAGCTTTTTACATCCTTTTTTTTTTTTTTTTGAAGTAAGCAAAAAAACATTTTTCCCTCTGCTGCGGCTTGCCATTATGACATTTTCTCCGAGGTTGGCCAATAGAGTAGAAGACTCCCCCCCTACCATTCTCTTGAAGGATAATTGCCCGTGTCCATGGCGAGTCCTTGGCGTGTCATGTATAGAGGGATAACAAGGATATGGGCAAGGTTAAATGCGTGGAGAATTGGAGCTTTGTGTTTTGTAACAAATCTGATTGAGTACAACTTTTCGATATGACGATTCTCAAACATACACAGTGTATGTGTGTGTGTCAATGTGTGAGTGTGTGCGTTTGTCTTGGTATTGCGTGATAACTGGAATTTGGTTGAGTATTTTGTTTTTTGCCTATAAATTATAGAGACCGGTTTCATATTATTATTTACACTTGCTTTCGCGTAATTTAAACAAACAAATAATATATACTTGTATATGTTAATCACACAAATCCATTTGTTTTTATTCTCACGTGTTGATAACTATTTACTTTCACCTTTGTAACTTTAATAGATAGAGATTTAAAATGTAAATATATATATTTTCAATCAATTTAGTTGGTTTAAGTTTACATTTATCTATTAGTTGTTATAATACAACTTTACAATACAATTTGCATGATTAACATTTTAAAATGGCCGCCCTAACCAACACTGGCTGAAGGCAGGCCTGACAACTGTAATTAACAGACGGCGACTGAAAATTAACAGAGTTCAAGGACTAGCAGAGCAATAGCAGCACCTTAACAGAATTTAGACAGTAGAACTAGAAAATTAAAAACTATTAAACAAAAACATACACAACATTTAAAAATACTTTTAAATTATTTCAGTAATCAACAGTATTAAACACGTTAGAATTGCAAGTAAATTTCTTCTTTGGGTTGTACAGATGGCGACTGTGGAGCAAAACTAATCGTCTTTACGGTTTTATCGCATGTTTGTACACGATGATGACGTAACAGATACACCAATCCCAATTTGGATTGCAGGAGACCCAAACGCATGCCAATGCAATTGTGTGGACCTATTCCAAACGGCATATAAGCATCCATATTCAAATTCTGGCGATTTTCGGGATCAAAACGCTCTGGATCATACTTCTCCGGATCGGACTAGTACTGAAAACGAAAGATTTAACGTAAAAGAAACAATGATTAATCCTTTTTCTTTCACTTACCTGTGGAACATGATGTATTGCCAATTCACCCACATTTACTGGCATTCCATTGGGCACTTCAAAGTCGCAGTAAGGTTTCAAGTTGAAACGTTCTCCTTCAGCTGGTTGAGTGCATTCCCTTTCAGCATAACCCACAACGGGATACTTTCGTAGGGATTCATTCACCACTTTGGCGAGAAAGGGCATTTCCTGTATCTTTTCGTAGCTTACGTGATCATCATCTCCAAAGTATTCGGAAATCTCTTCACGCAAACGATCCTGCAGTTCCTCATTCTTTGCCAATTCATATAAAGTAAACGACATCGTCGATGAGCTGGTCTCATAGCTAGCAGTTTGGAAAACTGCCGCCTGGGCCACGAAATAGTCTATATCATGGGCTCTGTTTGGTTTATCTGGATTGGCAGCAGCCTCCTTTTTCATGGACAAAAGTATATCGATAAGATCTCTACGATGCCACCAGATTTCTCTCTTTCTGCTAGTACATATTTGATGCTGCGACGAATAAACTCGGAAGTTTCCTTCGAAAAGACCTTGACACGGGCGAGAGTAGCCAGGGCTGGCATTATGAATACGATGACAAAGTCAAAGGCGAGCGCAGACTTCCTTAATCGATAGAACAGAGCTCTGTGAACGATTTGCCAAATTGGTTTCCAGATCTTTGGCAATCTACAGGGGAAATATTATAGTAATTATTAGTAAGAGTGGAATAAGTTTTTATAGCTATTCTTACCTCCACCATCAAAGGATACATTTGCTTCATCTTGCCACTGGTAAAAATGGGTGAAATTTTTGCCCGCAGATCCTTCCAGTCGGAACTCCTTACCAAGAACAAGTTATTATAACCCAATGGATCATTGTGAGGATCGGTTGATAGTGGACGATTAGAAAAGTAATTAAACTTCTTAATCATACCCGTTTTGATTAGCTCCAAATCACGTAACAGCAAAGCTGGACGATGGGCCAAGTAGATGCCAACTACGGGTTCCTTCTCAAAATCGGGTTCCTGATGTAGTTCACTCACTTGCAGGTAAAAGGGTGAAGAACCCGAAAGGAGCTTACTCATATTAGCCACAAGGGGTTAAGGGTTTAATATACTTCACACCATTTCTTTCCCAGTAACTGTAGTTCCATCTTAGCCAGACCAAGAGTTACAAAGTTTCCGTAAACATGTTTCGCGTCGGTCAAACAGCCATAACAAACTGTCTACAGCAAAACAAATTTAGTCGTAGTATCTTCAAGTTTGCTTTTGGTGTCTACTGATAAACATTTTCTATGAATACAGCTCTAGTAACAATGATTAGGGAAAAATATTTTATTAATTAAACGCTTGGTCATGGCGAATAAACAAAAACAAGAGTCAAATTAAGAGTGTCATTCACTCTTTACATGTACTCAATTTTGTTTTGGTTCGGTGGGTCAGCATTGGGGGAATACCTTGAAATGCTATTCAGAATGTGATAAGAATACAGTGAGAGAGCTGTCGTTCATTCATATATAATTTTAAGAGCAAAGACAATGTTTAAATCGTAGAATGAAACCAGATTATTTACTTCAGCTAATGCGAAAAGTTGATTGAGAACAAGTTTATGGAAATTAGATAAATCGGCTTATTAGCTAACCAATATATAAATTGACTATATAACGAGATGAGTTACGCCACTGGAGAAGTTTTCAAGCGTAAAATACTAGATAGAAACACAGTGGTTACAATAGTTTTTACTACATGCACATGGGTTGAGGTTTGTACAGTGTTTTCACAGGAGAAAAACTTTACTTTACACTTTTTAAGTTTTATATTTGGTTTATCGATTTCAATATAATCTCATCAATTGTGGAATATCACATATTTTTCTGTTAAACACTTTGCAATTTCAATAAAATATCATCTTTGGATGATATAACAAGACTAGTTGGTTCAAAACTTATGGTCTTGACTGTCTCAGCACAGGTTTGAACACGATGATGACGCAGCAAGTGGACCAATCCCAATTTGGATTGCAGGAGACCCAAACGCATGCCAATGCAATTGTGTGGACCTATTCCAAACGGCATATAAGCATCCATATTCAAATTCTGGCGATTTTCGGGATCAAAACGCTCTGGATCATACTTCTCCGGATCGGGCCAGTACTAAAACAAAGGAATAAGTCATAATAAGTCATCTCTAAAAGGGAAGTCCTCTCACTTACCTGCGGATCACGTTGTATTGCCAATACACCCACATATACTGGCATTCCATTGGGCACTTCGAAATCGTAGTAAGGTTTCAAATTGAAACGTTCACCCTCAGCTGGTTGGGTGCATTCCCTTTCAGCATAACCGACAATGGGATACTTTCTCAGAGTTTCATTTACCACTTTGGTTAGATAGGGCATTTCCTGTATCTTCTCGTAGCTCACATGATCTTCATCTCCAAAGTATTCGGTAATCTCTTTACGCAAACGATCCTGAAGTTCCTCGTTCTTAGCCAATTCGTAAAGGGTGAATGTCATAGTCGATGAGCTGGTCTCGTAACCAGCTGTTTGGAACACAGCCGCTTGGGCCACCAAGTAGTCTATATTGTGAGCTCTATTTGGTTTATCTGGATTGGCAGCAGCCTCCTTCTTCATGGCCAGAAGTATATCCACAAGATCATTACGTCTCACACCAGACTTTTCTCGTTCAGCTAGAACATATTTAATGCTGCGTTGTATAAACTCGGAAGTCTTCCTGGAGAAAACCGTCACACGGGCCAAAGTGGCCAAGGCTGGCAATATGGCGATAATGGCAAAGTCGAAGGCACGACCCAAAGTTGGAGCAAAAATTGCCTTATTATATTCATAGAATTCACTCTTCAAAGTAGACAAGGAATTGGCCTTGACGCCAAATGCAATTGTGGCTATTAGATCGGTGGTAAATCGGGCACACAGGTCCTTAATAGGTAGCACTGAGTCCTTTGAACGTTTCGATATATTTGTTTCCAGATCTTTGGCAATCTATAGAGAGAATATATATGTAATTAGAAAGAATAGAATGAGATTTTAAAGCAACTCTTACCTCCACCATTAAAGGATACATTTGCTTCAACTTGCCACTGGTAAAAACGGGTGAAATTTTTGCCCGCAACTCCCTCCAGTCGGGATTCCGCACAAAGAACAAGTTATTATAACCCATTGGATCATTGTGCGGATCAGTTTGTAGGGCCCGATTAGAGAAATAACTAAATTTCTTAATCATAACCGTTTTGATCAACTCCAAATCGCGTACAAGCAAAGCCGGACGATGTGCCATATAGATGCCAACGACTGGTTCCTTCTCAAAACCTGGTTCCTGATGCAATTCACTCACTTGATGATAAAACGCAGAACGACCCGTTAGAAATTTACGCATATTACCCAAAAGGGGCAAGGGTTTAATGTACTTTACTCCATGACGTTCCCAGAAACTATAATTGCGCTTCTGCCAGATGTAAAACACAATAGCCAAAGTGGCCAAAAGTAGCAAAGTTTCCGCGAACATTGTTCCAGGTTGTTGTAGTTCCAGCAACTAACTGGCAACTGCCAGTGGTTGGTATTTGAGAGATAGCTTAAATAGCCTCTGGGCAAGCCAGTTTTGCATTGTTAGACCGCCTTAATAACTTTTGCTGTGCCTTGTTTGTGTGTTTGCTGATAAAAATTCAAAGTTTATTTTGCCTACTACAAATGACTTGACAGAAAAACAATCTTGATTATAATCCATTTCAACCAAACTCATGTCGAATTGTTAAATTAAATTGTATATCAATTACAATTGCTCTTTGCTAAAACATATATTCATTCTGATTAGAGTTTTCTAATGCAATTGGTAGATGAATTTATGTATGTTATGCTTATGTTATGCTAATGCTAGTGTTGCATAATGCAATAGCAAATATAACGGAAATGTTATTAGAGATCCATAAGTGATCGTTGGCATCAGCTACAGTGTATCTAAGCTTGTTTGTAAGGGTATCTATATATCTGCATAATGAAATTCAAACTGGTTCTCTGATTTGTGTTTGCTTTTGTCTTGCTCGCTCATTGGTAAACTCTTAAACTTTTTTTTTTGGGGAATACCTTAAAACGCATTTAAATTAAAGAAGAGTGAAAGAGAAGCAAATAAAAGAGAGAAAGAGATTGTTATAAGAGAACAACAGTGAAGATTGAAGCGGGAAATTTTCTAAGGATTATTTTTATATTTACATATGCTACCTATATAAAGGTATTAAATAACATTTTTCTTGGTTGATCCATTACACAGTACGTCCTGAAAATATATACATATTTATGTACTTATAGAAAAATAGAAGAATTTAGCTTTTGATTACTAACTTATAAATATTTTGAAAAAGAAACCCTTCTTTTCAGAATCCTATTTTGTTTTATTATAGCAATAGAGTGCTTAACCTTTCAATCTAACAAATTTCCTTAAAATATTTACTTAAGAATATACACAAAAAAAGGATAACTAAATAGGGTTTTAGTATAACTATTTTGCTCTAAAGTTTATTACATATTACATACATATCATTTTTCATGGTTGATCCGGGTTTTTACTGTATATATTACACAGTGCATCTTGAAAATATACAAACATTTATGTACTTATTTACTACAAAATCTCATATATATAAATTAAGCATAGAGTAAATATAAAGTAAGTGATATAGTAATATATAGAATGAGTTGGGGTTCTCATTCCCTTCTTTTCAGAACTAAAGCAATGGAATCTATCGAATTTCTTTAAGCTATTTTCTTAATAGTATCCACAAAAAAAGGAACTTCATGCTATATTGCATAGTATACATACATATAATATATGTATGTATTACTCAGTTTCAATATACTAAATTATAAGAAAGAAATAACCCTTACTTACAATAAGAAAGTCGTATCATTACATCCTTTCAGACTTAATTATATTTTAGACTATTATTTGTACAATGATTCTATATTAAGATTCAAGTTTCTTAAGTATATAGTACATAAGAATATATATTTATCCAAATTCTTAACATAAATCAGGAATCTGTAACCAATGTAACAAAATATTAACTTTTCTTCATCTAGTTCCTGTCTCAGTTTTGAATTTTATTACCTGAAGAACATTTTTTGGTACAAGATTCGTTTTAATATATATTATCCTATTCAATAAGCAACAGATTAACAATTAGTTCAACTTTATCTTTTCTTTTTTTTGGATTTTTGGAATGTTCAATTTACTACAACTAGTCAACACTTAAACACGTTGTAATTTTAAAGAAATTTCATCCTTTGACAATATAACAGGACACTTTGGTGCAAAACTTATGGTCTTCACTGTCTTATCACAGGTTTGAACACGATGATGACGCAACAGATGAACCAAACCCAATTTAGTCTGAAGAAGACCCAAACGCATGCCAATGCAATTGTGTGGACCAATACCAAATGGCATATAAGCATCCATATTCAGATTATGACGATTAGCAGGATCGAAACGCTCTGGATCATATTTATCGGGATCGGGCCAGTACTGCAATGGAAACAATCAACTTTAAGGAGAAAACTTGCAAACGAATATCTTTTAACTCACCTGAGGATCACGATGTATGGCCAGGACTGCCACATAAACAGGCATTCCATTGGGCACTTCGAAATCGTAGTAAGGTTTCAAATTGAAACGTTCTCCCTCAGCTGGTTGAGTGCATTCCCTCTCAGCATGACCCACAATGGGATACTTTCGTAGGGTTTCATTTACCACTTTGGTTAGATAGGGCATTTCCTGTATGTTCTCGTAGCTCACATGATCTTCATCTCCAAAGTATTCGACAATCTCTTCACGCAAACGATCCTGCAGTTCCTCGTTCTTAGCCAATTCATAAAGGGTTAGGGTCATTGTGGAAGAACTGGTCTCGTAACCAGCTGTTTGGAAAATTGCAGCCTGGGCCACCAAGTAATCCATGTCATTGGCTCTATTTGGCTTCTCAGGATTGGCTGCAGCCTCCTTTTTCATGGCGAGGAGTATGTCAATTAGATCATTACGTCTCACACCCGACTTTTCCCTTTCAGCTAGAACATATTGAATGCTCCGGCGTATAAACTCGGAAGTTTTCTTCGAAAAGACCTTGACACGGGCCAAAGTGGCCAAGGCTGGCAAGATGAAGATAATGGCAAAGTCAAAAGCGCGACCCAAGTTTGGCGAGAAGATGGCCTTGTTATAGTCAAAGAATTCACTTTTGTCAGTAATCAGAGAATTCGCCTTCAGACCAAATGCCGTTGTAGCTATTAGATCGGTGGTAAAGCGAGCACAGACATCTTTGATAGGTAGAATAGAGCTCTTTGAACGATTTGCCAAATTGGTTTCCAGATCTTTGGCAATCTAGAGATGAACTTATAGTGATTAGGAAAGAGTAGAAGGACTCTTTGTAGTTACTCTTACCTCCACCATCAAAGGATACATTTGCTTCAACTTGCCAGTGGTAAAGACAGGTGAAATTTTTGCCCGCAACTCCCTCCAGTCGGGATTCCTCACAAAGAACAAGTTATTATAACCCAATGGATCATTGTGGGGATCGGTTGATAGAACACGATTCGAAAAGTAATTAAACTTCTTAATCATAACCGTCTTGACCAACTCCAAATCGCGAACCAAAAGACCAGCACGATGTGCCAAATAGATGCCAACGACAGGTTCCTTCTCAAATCCCGGTTCATTGTGCAAATCACTCAATTGAAGATAAAACGGAGTACGACCCGTGAAGAAACTAATCATATTTCCCAAAATGGGTATCGGTTTAATATGCTTCACTCCATGCCGTTGCCAGTAGCCATAGTTTCTCTTCTGCCAAATGTAGAACACAGTCGCCAAAGTGGCCAAAAACAATAAAAGCTCCGAAAGCATTTTCAAATTGCTTCAACGGCCGCAAGCAATTCTCAACTGTTAGCCGGGCAAATCTCGGAGAGAGCTTAAATAGATTTTAGAGCAAGCCGTGCCGTGCCTTTGGTTTGCTGATAAAGGCGTTTGTTTGCCTACTCAATGTGACTTGGCAAAAAACTAAAAAAACATGATTTAACATATTTCAACCTACCTCATGGCGAATCGACTAAAAAAATTGCCTAGTCTCTTGTATGATTTGCTTGATATACACTTTCAAAAGAGTTGCTTTACTTTTGCTTGAAGTTGGTGGGATAAAGAGTTAAGTAGAATGGAAGAAGAATAGAACTTTGGCGTATAAGTACATATATACTTTTATTTGGCATTACCTATGGTATCTACATATAAAATTCTATTTGCCATTATCTATTATTAGTTTTTCATTCTTAAGTAGTATTTTTTGACTTTTCCTAAGGATCCTTTTCGAAAGTTACGTTTGGTAGGCCGAAAAATCTTTATTTTTATAAATTTCTAGATTGAAATTGGACTTTAAAGTTTACATATAGCAAAGTTCCTGTAAAAAGTTATGATCACAGTTTAGTAAGAGTATTCCAACTTCGTTACTTATTAGGTTTCTATGCTCCAATTTTTTGTTGTGTTTGCCTTAGTTCGTTTGGTCATTTCTAATCTTTTAACAAATTTTTTGGGGAATACCTTTGCCGGATTTTTGCTTAGACAGAGAGAGAGCGAGAGAGAGAGAGAGTGAGAGCTATTCTTATCGGTCATACGCGTGATTTAAAAGAGAACTACAAAAGAGAAAAATAAACAACAGCAAAATAATTGTTTATTAAATTATTATTGTTGAACGACTCTCTCACCATAAGCTAGAAAAAAAGCATAGTTCATAGAGAATTGAAATGTTTAGAATGAAAATTTAATTAAAGAGAAGCCTTAATTATATATAATTATTATTATTATAGGGGATATTCACAATTATCATTTCAATCATTCAATTAGTTACAATGTTGTATTATTTAATTTAGTAATAGTAGTTAAATAAGTTTTATAATTATATTTGTAAAACTTATACCAAAATATGAAAAGGATTAATGTGTTTTTTCAGTATTCTTAAAGTATTTAAGACTTAAGATTACTTTTTGATAATTGATTTAAGATTCATTATGATTAAAATTTCAAAGTGTCATTAGCTAAAATTTATTAATAATATTAAATAATGAAGCAAGCAAGTCGTCCCTGCCGACATTGAGTATACCCTGTACCAGGCGCGTAGCCAGAAAATTTTTTCGGGGGGGGTTTTCAGCAAATATTAAATACACATATTCATACTTAATAATATAATGGATGACCTTTATTTCAAATTTTTTTTCTACAAAAGAATGTCTATTTTCCGACTTGTTTTCGCCATTTCGTTCAAAATATCTATCTATCTTCAAAGTATCTTTCCAAATTTTCGACCATTTCGGGGGGGGGGTTTGAACCCCCGAAACCCCCCCCTGTATACGCGCCTGCCCTGTACCAACTAGTTATATTAAATGAAATAGAATATTCTTGAAATCGCCATTAATCTTATGCCAAATTCTCTTTAACATGCAGCAACAGCGAACGCATGCTGTCTCGCTCACTCTTGCCAGCCAATGTCGCCGATTTCGACAAAATTTGGTCATTTGTAGCAGTTTGCGTATATAATTAGGTGTGCCAAGTAAGAATGCGATATCTTTAGTATAGCTATAGTAATACGTTTTCCCGATTTGCGGGGGCGGAAGTGGGCGTGGCAAAAATTTAAAACAAACTTGTCCTGTGTATGCATTAGACGCATGTTCACACCAAACTTGGTGGCTCTAGCTCTTATAGTCTCCGAGACCTAGGTGTTCATACGGACGGACAGACGGACGAACAGACGGACGGACAGACGGACATGGCTCAATCGAGTCGGCTAGTGATGCTGATCAAGAATATATATACTTTATGGGGTCAGAAATGTATATTTCTGCCTGTTACATACATTTTAGCGACTTTAATATACCCTTTTACCCTATGGATACAGGGTATAAAAATATACAGTAAACAACATAATAGATATGAAGATAGGTATGAAAGCTTTTTCTTTTAAGTTGTTTTTCCACCAAAGTGTCCCGATTTGAGATTTGCATGAATATTTTATAAATAAGTTTCAAGTAAATATGTATTAAAATATTAAGATGTTAATGAAGCAAGCAAGTCGTCCCTGCCGACATTGAGTACACCCTGTACCAACTAGTTATATTAAATAAAGTCGAACACCCTCGAGATCTCCTTTGATTTAATTCAAAATTTTCATCGAATGCATGCTATCTCGCTCACACCTGGCACAGCTAATCTCGCACTTGTTGGTTCAGTACAAAACGCACATTCGTATATCTCCTATATTTATTGTCCGATTTCGACTAAATTTAGTCAGATGTTGCATTTTGGCCACATTATTAGATGTGCCAAGTAAGAATGTGATTTCTTTAAAACTTCTCTAGTAATTCATTTTTTCTAAATTGCGGGGGCGGAAGTGGGCGTGGCAAAAATTTTAAACTATCTTAATTTGCGTAGGCACTAAACAAAAGTTCGAACACCTTCGAAATCGCAATCAATTCAAAACGAAGTTCCCTTTAACATGCAGCAGCAGCGAATGCATGCTATCTCGCTCTTTCTTATCTGCCAATGCCGCCTTGGCAATTTAGTATAAAATTCAAATATATATATATCTCCGATGTTTATTGCTCGATTTGAACGAAATTTGGTCAGTTTGTGCAGTTTGACTATATAATTATGTCTACCAAATATCGTTATCTTTCATACAGCTCTAGTAAATTGATTTTAAAATTTTCTTTTTTCATTTGCGGGGGCGGAAGTGGGCGTGGCAAAAATTTGAAACAAACTTGACCTGCCTGGGCATAAGACGGATGTTCACACGGATGTTTCACAATTTGGTAGCTCTAGCTCTTATAGTCTTCGAGATCTATGTCTCAATCGACTCGGCTGTTGATGCTGATCAAGAATATATATACTTTATAGGGTCGGAAACACTTCCTTCTGCCTGTTACATACATTTTGGCGACTTTAATATACCCTTTACCTATGGGTACAGGGTATAAAAATGTTATTTTTAGTAACAATAGTATTACTATATATTATTTATATAATCTGCCAACGAAATAGTATAAAAGCAGTAGACATTATATATACAAAACTATGTATATAATTATATTATACCATTAAGTATCAAATTCTTAAAAGAGATCCAGAGAGTTCTTTCATTTCGAACATACTTGTTACTGGAATTTCAATACCTATATTCCCATGGTTTCCTTCCTTCAATAATTACCCATCTTTATATACCTTAGATCGTATACATATGTACATATATACATATATCATATCTTCATATCACTTTCCAGTTTGCTTTCAATAATTGTTGTCCGTCGACTTAACCGCATTAAAGTCTCACTATTATTTCTCCTTTTTTTTGTTTTTGTTGTTGGCATATGACATTAAATTTTACGTGCCAAAGCGAAAGTTAAATGAAATGATAAACTGCATTTAAGCCAATTTACAGTTGACTTGTTTTTAGGGACGCAACCTGCCACTGGCACTGGCATTGCAACTGCCATTGGAACACACGCAATGCAACGCAATGACTTTGCACTGACCTTCGCATGACTGAGATGTGAGGGGAGTGGTGGGGAGAGCGGGAGAAAATGTTGATTTCTCCCTAAAACCAAACAATATATATATACTACATATATATTGAAAAAATTGCACGTAAGTTGCATGCTTTTTTTATTATATAACTTTTGATACCTTTTCTTGAAGGGATTTCCCCATTTCCCCTGTACCTGGATTAGGAACATCTGCTCTGGCATTTGGCCTTCAGTTATGTTTGGGTTGACGAAGGGGGGTGGGGTGATGTGCTGGTTAGATAGCCATTAGTTTTAATTAGATCAACTGAGTCTCGATTCAGAATGTCTTTACGCTAGATTACTTTTGCCCATTTAACATCATAAAAAGTTGAAACTTGTATAAAGATTTTTCGCCTTGAGCTTAGAAATTGCATGCAAATTGACATAAAATTAATAAACACGCAAATTGCATCATTTGTGGGGGGTAGGGAGGGAGGTGTGGGGTTGCAGTGGGTTATTTTAGAGAATGTTTTCTAATTAGCTGGAAACTTTCTTTCCCCTCTAAAACAGAATTTGTTAATTAAAGCAGAGAGGAGCTTGGACACTGCTAATGTCCTGAAAAACTAGAAGGACGGCCATGCCGAAGTTCGTATACCCTTACAATTATACATAAGTTAGTAGGATCCTTAGAAAATATATGTGAAATCAAGTCAAATTAAGCTTTTATATCGGTGGCTTGAAGAGAAAAAGGTTGTTTGTATTTTGATCCGATTGTTCCTATGGCAGCCATAGTATATTGTTGACTGATTCTTCTAAAACTTAATACAGATATTACTACATATTTAAAGCTTGTAAATATTAAATGTCATGACAATTGCTTGAAAACTAACCAAGATATTGGTCTAGAACTGTATTATTAAGTGATTGTTCCTATGGTCAGTACATGATATAGTCAAACGATTCTAAAGAAACTTTGTGGATATGATTAGAAATATATTAAATCCACAAACTCCCGTGACATTCGTTTGAAATTGATCAAAATTATTGATTATTAAACCTATTCTCAGCCGATCGTTCCTATAGAAGCTATATTATAAAGTTCTCCGATTGGGATGATTCCAAAATGTAAAATTACTGCAGCAAAACAAAGCCTATAGACAAAATATATACAAAGGGATATATGGACAGACGAGCATGTCCATGTCAAATTAGTTTTTCGTGCTGATCAAGAATATATATACTTCATATACATTGATTGAAGATGCTATGTTCTATGAATTGCAAATTTCTGACTAAAATTCATATACCCTTTTTCCAAGGGTATCAAAGGGTGAGAAAATGGGTGACAATGCAGTTGAAATACCTTCGGAAATATGATATTATATATGGGCATTTCCTAAACTGGCGTGACGTTACGTTCGCACGATTAAACTTTAAAAAAAATATGAAAAAGACGAATTTGAAAAAAAGTTTTTTCATATATCGGTAGTACTTATATAGAACTATATTCACAAAAAATTTGATAACAATCGGATGTAAGGGTTTGATTTGATAGTCAAAATAAGACCTGGCGTGACGTTATTCGCACGAAATGGTGTTTTTGACTTTCACAGACATAATATCAAAACTCTGCGAATTGGCTAAGATGTTTTTAAATAATATAAGTTTATTTTTCAGTTTAGCAAATCAAAAACAAGTTTATAGTTTTTTTTTTATTCGAATTCTAAATCTGGCGTGACGTTACATGGCGTGACGTTACGAAAATTTACAAGGGAAATTTTTTTAAAAATTATTCCAAAAACATTTTTAAACAAAACTAGAACATTGTTTTAAACACAAAACAAAACAAAAAATTAAAAAAAATTGAACTACTTAAAGAAATAAATTTTTTCTCCATAATATTGTTAGGCACCATATTGGTGGAAATGGGAATATTATACATAGTATGGAAATATAGAAAAATATTCGATATTAAGTATCAGTTTTTGAAAAAAATGCAGTTTTAGCTGCTTTTAGCTGTTTTTCTTCTCCACATGAAAGAAAATGCATCAGATAGATGTCAAGAATTTTTCGTATTCTCGCAATCTGGCGTGACGTTACGCATGTTCGAACTCAAAAAAAAACCAAACGGTTCGTTTAAACTCGGATTTTTTTTTTGATTTGTATAAGATAACTAAAACTTGCTTTAAAGTTAAAGTTTCCCTTAATTTGTATCGTCAGTTTCGAAATAACAAACAAAAGTGTGTTTTTTTCTGGCGTGACGTTACATTAGAACATTGATAAAAGGCAAATGAAAATTTTCCCCTCCATTGTTACATCTTTGCTGTTCTGGATTTTTTTTTAGCAAATTGTAACGATTAAGAAAGTTTTGCAATATGAGTATAATCGTACAGTTACTCTTAACCGAAAAAAAAAATAATATATAAGATGGTCTTAGAAATAATCAAAATAGGCGAAATACCTAAACTTCAACTTTGAGGCTCGAAATCTTGCCATCGGGACTTCGAAAAGCTTTAAACCTTTTGATTTATTTATATTTGAACTTTCTTCTTTCATAATCAAAGAAAAAAAATTACTTAGGTGTACTTTTAATTTTTTGGGTTGAGGTTGACCTTTTTCAGGAAATGCCCATATATATATACTATATATAGCAAACAGATCTGATAAGTTGTTGTTTGGTAACATGAAAGTTTTAAGTGATAGTTGAAAAGACAAACTTGGATACAAATAGTGTTAGATAGATGGGGGAAGGTGGGCAGCTGCTAATCCAAGGAGTAAATTCCTAATCCAAGTAACTATTTTAGTTGTTGTTTTAGTCACTTCTACCTGGCTTAATCACTTATGCTTAATTCCCAGCAAACCTTCCCTTGAAAAGTTAGAGTATAAAAAGTCATACAAAACTAACATAAAATTTAAATGAAACATTTTGCAGTGATTTGCCTTGGAAATGAGAATAAAGAAAACCCTTAGGAAAGAAAACTGTAAGGAAAAGATTTGGTTTGACTATAATCAATCTTTGACAATCTTTCACAATCTTCCTCTGTGTGTGTGTGTGTGTAACCTTAGAGGGTACAACTTGTGTTTAATAAAGTTAGAAGATGGATTTCCAGCTTGACGACCTTCATTTTTACGTGCTGCGAAAAACTAAAGCTCTTCTCCTTTTTTTTCTATTTGTTATTCTCCCTTTCCCCCATTTGCCAAAGCATAAATTAAGTTGCAAGGAAGAAGAAAAAATAGAAAGAGAAATAAAAATAAAAAGAGTCAAAGCCATTGGCCCCTTGTATGGTGTGCAGGGCTTCGTGACTTTTGTTGTCCCTTTTTGTCTTCTGCTTGCTTGCTTGCTTGTCTATCCATTTTGTCCTTAGCCAATTTAATTGCAATTTTTCCAGCTAACAAAGCTAACCGAAGCGAAGCAAAGACAAATAGCCAATGCTAATAGATCATGTCATCCTGTCAACAAGTTTTACAATTTAATTGCACAACATTAAACAAAAAGGAAGCACAGCTCAATTTGTACCTCAATGGGGGATAAAAACTACTTCTCTATCCCTCCCATAGGGAGAGTTGGGTTTGAATTGAAATGTTTATATTGTTGTACCTCTATTTTCATTTGTATTTTTTTTCTTTTGTTTATTTAATATGGTTAGCACTTTGTTTGGTCTAACACGTGTTCAAATAGTTTATTTAGATAGTTTTACTTTTTCTTGAACATATGAAGAGTAAAAAAAGTGGTAAACGACTATGAGCTACTTATTAAAAAGCAGGTACAAGTAAGCTTAATTTTTCCTTATAAAATAGTCAATTCACTGACTAAAAACCCGGTCTAGCCCTCTGCTTGCGTCTGTAGAGACTATTTCTCAAGATTTTTTATAAATTTTCATAAATTTTTATCCTATTTAAAAAAAAAAATTACTTATTTCACTGAAAAATCAGCAAATTTTAACCCAATAACCAATTCAAATGTACAATCAATTAAGTAAGAAGTTTGAAATTGAGAAGAGGTATATATAAAATATACATAAAGATACATACATATTATTTATACAGTCGAAATTTTCTAATTCGAAGTGCCAAAAGCTCACTAAAATGTTCGAATCGCGGGGATTTTGAGTTGAAGAAGTCAAGTCCTATGCAGATCTCGCTTAGCTGCCATTTATTTATGTTCAAGTTAGAGGGAATTCGAGTTACAAAAGTTCGAGTTAGAAAAGTTCGACTGTATCTTTCAAATTTATTCATATTAAACCTTTCTTTCTTAAAATTTCATCTAAATGACTTAATTATGCTATCCTATCATATCCTAATAATCCTTATTTATTCAAATTTATAAAATTTATTTTTCATTTGCCTAATTTATACAATTTCGATCTTTCCAATATACTCTATGCTTTGAAAAGTAGACGATAACAGAAGCAAGTTATAAATAACTAGTTCTAAATGTTCTTATGCTGCGATCTTTCGCCGCTTTGGCTTGAATAGTTTTTTGGGCAGCGATCAAGCACAAGCCCGGCTAGCTCAGTCGGTAGAGCATGAGACTCTTAATCTCAGGGTCGTGGGTTCGAGCCCCACGTTGGGCGACAGTAAATTTTTTTTGCTTTTCTTAATATTTTATGTTAATTTTTAAGAATTTAATAAAGCAATAGTAATTCAAATTTAAATTCCATTAATAATAAATGATATTTCTATCACAATTAGTCAAGAAAACCAGTTGAAGATTAATGTTGTTGTTAGCGGATTACTAATAAATTGTATTTATATTATATATATTTTAAATAAATTATAATTTTCCATCTTTACGCATGTATATATATAAGCGTATACATATTTATGTACAAGTGTTTATACACAATTGTTGTTAAACTAGTCACTTGAAAACGAAAAACTTGTTTCTTGTGAACTATTTTTATATGAAGCATCTTCTTTTACAGCAGCAATACAAATTATTGTTAGAAATAAAATAATATATAAATATTTGTTAAAAATTTATTAAAAATTTTACTTCAACTCTGTACTAAACAATAATCATTATTTTATAATATAATAAGATTTAGCATACTGATAAGCATTTGAAAAATTTATCTAAATACAAACAAATTTATTTAAAAAAAGTATGCAAAATAAAGCTAATTTCTAACTAATTTCTCATTTTGTGCTTAAAGAGATAAAAAAATAAATTAATAAATAATTTGAGCTGTCTTTCTAAAACAGAAAAAAAAGTAATTTCTTCGATCCTGCCAGGAGTCGAACCTGGAATCTTCTGATCCGTAGTCAGACGCGTTATCCATTGCGCCACAGGACCGACATACATAACGGCAGCTAAGATTAGGGCTTCAGCATAACATTTAAATGGTTTTATTCTTGTGATCATTTTTCTCTTGTTTGAGAATATTAAGAAACATTTTTTTATTAAATTTGGTTTTTCTCTCTCTCTCTCTTGAAAAGTTGCTTAAGCAAATGCGCATTTAGTTGCGCCCCCTCCCCCCACTCTTCTATGATGACCTTGCCCATAATGGAAATGCAAAATGGCATTTGCCATTCAAAGAAATCATTTTGCCCCAACACCCCCCTTCTATAAGCCACACTTGTGTTACAATGCAAGAGCAATTTTTGATTTTATGTCATTTACCAACAACATTCACCCTAAACAGAAAATAGGGAAAAACTCTCACAAAGATCTGTGTTTGCAGCACATTTGGTCGTTCCGTTGTTTCCGTTGTTGTTCCCCAATCCCAGCGGGAGTCGTAAACACTTGGAGTTGGACTACACACACACCCAAACACACACACACTCAATGGCATGTTATTGAGAAGGGGAGAGAAAAAAGTTCGATGTGGCAATCCTTGACCCGTCATAACGTCTCCACTACTGCTGACAGTACAGTTAAATGAGATATGCTTTTTTACATTTTTTCGATAAATTTCTTTCTTTCACCCTCCTCCCTGCCCCCTCCACAAACCCTTCTTTTTGGTTTGCAACTTTATTATAAGTCTTAGCATGAAGGGGAAATAGAAAAAACACTTTAACATAAAAATGGCAAACGGATTTACGCCAAAGCTTAAAAATTGAGATTTACTATAAGAGAAATTTATGGCAAATGCCAAAAGGCAAAAAGTACTTAATATTTTAGTTTAGTTTTCACCCCTCCCCTCCCCCCCTCTAAAGATATTTAGTGCTTATCAAATGACATTGATTAATGCCTGACTCAATTAGTTAGTTTTATGTTATCTTTTTATTTTCTAGAATATTTGTATAAAAGGAGAAAACTTTAAGAGGGAAAGAATTGCTAATTCAAATAGATAGAAAAATGAAGTTCTTAGTTGCTATTTCTCTACTAGCTGTGGGTGTCATTGCCACAACGACTGTGGAACCACCTCCAGCTTCTGATCCAGTTATAACCACTGCAGCACCTAGTATCTCAACTCCTAAGGATATTTCCTTCTCACCCTTTCTCATATACGATGGCAGATATGCCCTGGGAACATTTGCCAAGGTGAGTCTATAGATGGCACTATACTCTCTCTCATCTAATCCCCATATTCCTTTAGGTTAACTGGTATCAGGCCCAGGCTACTTGTGCCGCTCATGGCTTTACCTTGGCCAGTGTTAATAGTGAAATTGATCAGCGCCGTTTGCGTAATTTCTTCTATACCCGTGGACATTCCCAATTGCATTTGTTGAACGAACCCATTTGGACATCTGGCACCGATTTGGCTGATCGTAATAATTGGATTTGGTTTAGCAATGGTCGCACATTCACCTATCGCAATTTCCAGAGCGGTTCACCTAGTTATAGTGCCAGTGGCACCTGTTTGGGTGTTAATGGCATTACCAGTCTCTGGGTAAATGAGAATTGTTACACTTTGCGTTACTTTGCCTGTGAAAAACGTTGTTCCGATGACCAATTTTACAATTGATTGATATAGGGTCAATGTCTTGAACATTCCTTTCATTAATAATCCTTTAAAAGAAACTTGGTTTTGGTTTAATAAATATTGTGCAAGCAAATCTATCTGTTGACTTATGTATATCAAAGTGGTTATGGGAATAGCTCTGCCATATCCTGTTTCGGTAAAAAGAGCCAACTCCTTTTGATTGTAGTGCAGCGAACCCGCTGATAAGGTAAGGGCCAATTATTACCCAAAGTATTTAGAATTAAAGACGCGCGGTAACTTCTTCTATTGTACAGACCAAACTATACCGGGACACAATTGTATGAGGGCGTGACTTAATGAAAGAGGCTAAGAAACTCCCGGGAAACGTACGGAAACGTATACCGGGGTGGACAAGTCAACTGCTGAAGATGGCGCTTTCCATAGATCTTGCTGATCACAGTGTCATAGTGCGCCCGGATAGTGGCAAAAGTTCTCTTCTTTCCCTTGCTGATCTCCCTTTCTGGCGGGAACAGCTTTTCATAATATTCATTACAGAGTCCTGCAAGAATTTAGGATGATTCAAACTCTTCTATCTTGGACTTGGTAGCACTGACTTCTAGACTTGGTAGCACAATCGTCAGTCAGAGATGAATTAAGAATCGAGTATACATATATTCCCGCTAACTATTAGTTATTTTTTAGTATTAGATGCAAAAAGCAAAGATTTTGAATGAAATTTTTGATTGAATTTTAACAATATTTTATTTAAAATACAATTTATTTCTATACTTAACAAAATAGGGCAGAGGACACCTTCTCAATACTGTGAAAGGAGCCTTAACGGACACCTCTCTTAAGGGGACAAGTTCGGCGGTTGTCGGCGGTCGCTTTCCGTCCAAGTTGTATTATAATCAAAAATAGTGTAATTTTCATTTTTAAATTGTAAACTCTTGTAGAAAGTACTCTCCATTTTAGGAGTCATTCAAGATTTAGAAATTGTTCTTCCATGCTCTCTCTTTAGGGCAGTTTAAAAAAAAAGAAAGAGTTCTCCCAAGCTCCTTGTTTTAGGGTAGTTCATGGGTTGGGCTAGTATTAGGGTTGTTCAAGTATTACTTAACAAAGTTTTTGATCCTTTACGATACCCAAATCTAGTAAGATATTGTAGTAGAAAGAAGTACGATAGAAAATCGTTTCTTTAACTTAATTTATCTAAATTCTCCCAGAGCAAGACAAATAAAGATCTGAAAATAGTTTTTTAGAGTATATTCTATCATCCTTTTACACCATTCAAATATAACTTTACTTTCAATAAACCTTCAGTTCAGAAACCATTCTCTTCCCTTTTTAATTTACGTATATTCTTTTGTAACCATTCCACAAACATATTTAGATATAGATTTGCTCCTTATCTCTATTTGGATCTGCTGTACAAATATTTTCACATATAAAATAGAATTCCTTGTTGCAATCAGCACTATGCCAATGCTCATCCACACCCATAACCAGGCAAGCAATTCTAGCCACTATATCCGATCTGGGTTCCAGTTTAGCCCAATAGTTAAAGGTCATGGGTATGCCAGAGCTAAACCATGTCCAAGTATTGGATTCCACTTGATTTGTGGCACCCAACCAGAAACGTTTGTCACCCAAAATGTTACCTAAAATGGAAAGATATGAGAATTAACAATAGAGGGAATGATATCCTGCATACCAAATTAATAGTTACCGGTTTTTGCCACACTTCCCATTAGTTCTAGACGTTGTTTCCAATTATTGACAGTGGCCAGAACCATTCCAGCACTATTACATATATGATTGGCCTGTAACCAATTCACCTAGAGGAAGTAATCGATATTTAACTAAAGATCTTTAAGTTATCGTTTATCGATCTTCACCTTGGCAAAACTTGCTACGGTATAGTGATCCTTACAACTCTCAAATGGAGCACATGATAGGATTGGAATACGTTCAGTGAAATTGGATCGGACCCCCTGCAGACTAAAGATATACGTAATGATCAACAGAAGTAACATTTTAAACAGATTCCGCAATAGGTTTCTTAGCTCCCTTTATATATATATATATAGTCAGAGCGATAAGAAGTCATCAAAATGAAGTTAAAAAGTCATTAAAAAAACATTTAGAGTGGTAATCGTTTCTAGGAAAATATAAAATTAATTTTTATTTGTTTTCATTTATTCAATAGTAAAAATTGTTTTGTTTGTGTAAAAGCTTTACAAACTTTCTGTCTTGTCCCGAAATAGAATACATAAAAATTGTTACTTAAAATACTAAAGACAATTTCTTCTTATAGATTAATTAAATATTTATTCAGTGGCTTTATAGCTATTATACAAAGATTATTTAATTAGAACTAAAATGAAATTTTAAATTAAAAAGCAAATATGTTACTTTTATAATGGAACCTTAAGTTGTATTTTGTGACTTGATCGAGAGAGAGGAATGAAAACTAAAACAAATTATTACTTCACTTAAGGAATTGGAAATTCTAGTGATAAATAAAATCGCAAGAAGCTGTTAATTTAGCTAATTGAGTATTGGAAAGTGCTTCAATTGCTAGAGATGGGAGTCACTTAAGCTCCCATCTCTAGCTCTGCACTTGAGTTTAGCGATATGTGTGCGTCCGTTTGTGTTGAAGGATAAGGATTAGTACATAGAAGAAGGGGGCAAGAACTTAAAAACTATTTCTTTTTTTCTTGTTCTTTTCCTGATGATAAACCTAAACACAAGCGCACACACACACACTCCTATTTTCTCTCAGTGATAGTAGTCACCATATTGATAAGTGGGCGGCTGTTTAATACCCTTGCCATTTGGCTGATACAGATTATGATGGGAGGACGAACGATAGGCAAAAGCGGCGGCGGTGGCGGCAGTCTCTGAATGGCGATGTTTCTGCTGGGCAGCTGGCGACTGAGTGCGTCTCGCACGACGCTCCTCAATGTTCGCCGGCCAGCGAGGCTGATGATGGCGTGTCGAATCCTCCGACGATCTGCGACGATGATAACGCTTAACGGATGAATTTAATGCTGCTGCTAATGGTGGTTGGCGATAGCTATTACAACTCTCATCTCCGCTTCCTGGACTGCTTAGGAATTGATGGCGCAATCGCTCATCTATGGAGGAATTGGGTGTGCCCTGCATATCGATGATATCACCATGAGAATTGCGACGAGTTCGCTGCTGCTGTAGCTGTTGCATATCCTGATCATAGACACTGCGTCGCTGTCTACTCCTTTGCTGCTGTTCGTGGACATCCAAACGTTGTCGCCACTCGGCAGCCGATACTTGCTCACCATAGAGATCGGGTTGAGCCTGAAACTGTGCTCCACCATTACCATAAATATTCTGATATGATGAGCGTCGCCAGCCCTCATCATATTGCCTACGCTGCTGATGTCCTGATTTGGGTGTTTCCTCTTCTGCTGCAGCAGCATTGGCCATTTGTTGACGCCTCTGTGAACGACTTGAGCTCGACTCGGAGGAATCTTCACCGGAAGTGCCCAGGCCCAAATCTTTCTCATCCACACCATAAGCTTTATAGGGGGCACCTAGGAAACCCTTGGAACTGTATGGACCATTGATACCCATTGTTGGATATTGCATATAATACGAAGATGTAAATGGTTTCTCCAATTTCGTTTCATCTTCATCATCCACTTCAGCATCAGTGCCATCGTCTCGTCCTGTCCAGGTTTGCCAAGAGCCTGGTCCAAAGAGGGATAGGAGAACGGGCAACAGGAATAAGCCATGCATTGCTCCAAAGAATATTACCAAAAATACCATCTTGAAGAATACCAAAAAGATATAGCTCTGGGCCAAAAGCAGGGCTATAATGCCCAATATAGTCGAACTGGAACCCTGGACAATGGGCAATCCCAATGAATGAAGAGCTTCTCGCACACGAGCCTTGGGACTGCGTTTCTTCGATGACATGTAGGTATAGCAAATGTGAGCAGTGAAGTCCACAGAGAAGCCAATACACATAATCAAATTGATCATGGAAATGGAATCCAAATTGACATCCCACAGGGCCATATAGCCAGCCACGCCCAATTCAATGGATATGACCGAGAAGGCCACCCAGAGAGAGCAAAGTATATTCGGTATGAATATGAATGAAATGATCATCATAATGACAGCTCCAATGACCATGGCTTGGAGTGACACTGGACGCACTAGCTCAAATTGATCAAAGAATACGAAATATGGATGAAAGATTGAGGCATTCAATGGCGAGTCCTTGCATATTTTACGCAAATCCCGAACCATTTCCTTCTCATGATTCGTATCGGTTATATTTACGGCCTGAATCAAGAATCTCGAGGCAATAATCTGTGTGTCATCATCATTGAAGCGTACGTCCAGGGAAAATGGATTGCCAGGGAAGAGCCAGTGCTCCTTGACAGCCTCTATAAAGGATTCCTCATCATCGATTGTGGTATTTAGATAATCATTATTGCGTTCCATAAACGAGAGAAAAGAACGTAGCCAGGATTCAGTATAACGTTTCGATGTCACATATGAAGTGTGCTCCAAAGTGCTGGTTAAATTCTCAACTTGCTCTTGGATCACGGGATCAGAGTAGTTTAAGGCGCCAGCTATGATGACCTGTAAAAGAAGGATCCTTGAAAATAAACGATTTATATGCTATTAAAAAGGATTTTCTACCTGCATTCTGTAGGGAAATTCTCTATAATAATCATCTTCTCGATCAAAGAACTCCACCGAATAGGAATCCTCTCGTGATAGTTTACGTCTCTCAAGTCCCTCCTTGATTTGGGTTATGCCATAGCAAGCTCCAACCAAATAACTGGCAAATGCCAATATAATTACAATTTTACACCATTTATTATTGATAACAGCAGCCAATTTATCCTTAAAGAAGGCCATAAACATGTGATCCTTGTTATCAACTGGATTATCGGGATCATTCTGATCAATGCCGCCAGCCATTATAGCCTTGTAGAGGAAGTTGCGTTTCTCTAAAAGAGAGAAAAAGAGAAATACAAATAGAGAGGAGTTAAAACTAGAAGTCAAACACGACCAAGACCAGTTGCCATTGACCTGATTCTTTCTAGTCCAGTTTCTGTTTTATCTCATGATCAAGTTCATGTTAAAGCAGCAGCAGCAACAAAGAATTGGATTTTCTATATCTAAGCCGGTTCAACAAGTGAACCTTGTTCATAGCCATTACTCACTCACCTTTAATTGCCACCGACATTGGTTGCACCTTACAACCAAAAATTGCATGCAAATTTCGTCGTTCCCTGTAACCCGATATGGCCATGCATGCCGCAAAGAAAGTGATATGCCATAGAAAGGTGAAACAAACAGCAAATACAGAATATGTACAAAAGATTTTCACCGAACGGAATGGACTTATAATTCCAATCAGAAATGATATAAAGTCAGTGACCGATGTGATTGTGATCGAGACAGCTGCCTCGGACATCATATGGCCCATACGTTCATGGACAGGCATTTTGACAGGTGTGCGACGCCAACCAGCCAACATAACAAAGGTGTCATCGATGCCAATACCTAAAGATAGAAAACCGTTAGTATATCTACTAAAGTTAGCATATAGTTAGGTCCTACCAATCATGAGAAATGGTGCAGCCAAATTGATGCCAATGAATTCTATGCCACAGTACATGGCCAGGCCAAAGGCAGCCAGAGTTGCCATTATAGCTGAAATATTACCCATTAAACCTAACCAAGGTTTTGAGCGTACAGCATCGCCCATCATACAAGTAATTATACTAAAAAAAAGAGAGATACTTGTTAGCCTTAACTAATACCAAGCGCAAGTCACTTGAAAACTCACCTAAATAGACCCATTAGTAGGAATGTTGAACTAAAATAGGGTACTACAGTTTTCGTATTCTTCTCCAATTCATGATCCAAAGTTCTTGAGGCAAAGTATGAGACAGATATATGCTTAAATTTGCCAGTATTTTCAGCATTGCCCACAACTCTCAGGAAGGTCTCCTCCCATTCGGCGCCCCTAGAAAAAGTTCAGGAAACGTAAAATTAGAGATGACTGTAATTTTGAGGTTAGGTTTACGGTTACTCACTTGGCATCTTGACGCTTAGTATCAGCAGTTACAAAATATACCAATTGTATAGCTGGTACACTTATAACAATATTATCTTCAGTTAATTTGGTGCCACCAAAGAATACCGGAAATAGATGGGCATCCCAGGTAACAGGATTAAACATGAATGGAAATGTTAAATTCAATTGACCCGTTTCAATCTGTAATTGACATGGATTTCTTTAGTAAGGGAATGCAAATTGAATATCTCATCGAACTTACATCATCCATTAAAGCATCCAAGTTTAAGATATCATTCTCAAAACACTCATTCTCCCAACGTGCACAATTATCCTTATAGGTGTAGGTATCCCCATCATATGTAACTGTAGCATTCTGTATTATATTATCCAATTGTCGTAATTCCTGAAATATTTCACGTCGTATCATATTCGTATCACCATCTTTAGCTATCACAATGACTCGACCAAAGCGACCTGGAAACAAAAAAAACAATCGATTTTGAGCATTAGCAATGGTTTTTCTTAACGAAGGTTGCCGACATTGGCCCCTCCAAACCTACCTACCTTCCTACCTTCCTACCTCCCAACCTCCCTTCATTTGCTTCTTCAAACAGCAAATTGTGACAATAATTTTAATGAATTTCATTTATATTTCGTTTATACTTCCACAATATAAGTAAGTAAATATTTATTGTACAAACGTTTCGTGTGTGTTTAATGCGCCATAACAAAAAAATGCAGCCTCGTGTATACATATCACTTGCGTCAGTGTCCCATTATATATACGGATAGGCAGACAGACAGACATCGATTTATATATCTCTTTTATAATACAAATAGATATACATATATCTAAAAATCATTCTCGTATCTTTACGGAACGTGCCCAACTACACGTTGCCTTCTCAATCAAAAAAATATATTTTTTCCTTTTTGTGAATGAACTTGCGGTATTCCTGGTTCAAAAAATTATAATCATGTGAAATCCAGGCACGTTGTTCTATAAGATTTATCTATAAGATATTCTAATTTTACTCAAAAAATGCCAAATATTGTTGATATTTGATTTTAATTGACTATTAAGGGTCTTATCATTAGGTTGGGCCCTGAAATCAAAGATTCTAAATTAGTTTTTTATGTAAATTTGTTAACTTTACAACGTTTCGTAATGATGTAACTGAAATATTTGAAATAGTTGTAAATTTTACTTTGCTAAAAATTGTTATTTTTCTTCTTAACTGTATAAACTATGACTATAACTTTTTTTATGGATCAAATGTAGTTAAGTCCTTGATAGAGATGGGTGAGGTATATAACTTATTAGATTTAAGACAATCATAAGTTATATTCAAAAGAATCAAAAATAAGTCTTATAATAACAAAACAAAAGACACTTTTTCATATAAATGTTATTAAAATATCATCATAGTTAAGTTGAGCTAAGTTTTTAATAGAAAATGCTACAAAGATTTTCGGTTCCTAGTTTTAACTCAGAAGTTTCAAAAATTTACCAACACTCCAATTCTTTACACTATAAGAAATAATTAAACTAAGATGAGCTCTCAGTGGCGGATCCAGGGGCACTGTATAATTCTATATACTATAAAGGTTAACTGTAAGTTATCGGTCATTAGTTGTTAGATTAGCCTACTATATATCTTCCAATCTTATGTAGTAATTGTACTGAACGGAACGCCACTCGTAGAAGGCTTTTAAGGAATGTAGTCAGAGTTGATGGTAACTTTGGGTAGCTACATTTTGAACCCACCAATATACTATATTCTTTAGATCTATTATCTATGCATTTTTCAGAACTAATAACAAAGTTTTATTTAAATATGTTATTAGCGTTTCACTCCGTTAAAAATGGTTTAAAGAACTTTCTAAATCAAAGTGAAAATTTGAAGTGGAACTTTCAATCAAGAATTTGCACTGCGAGTTAGTCTTAATATATAATTTGTAGTTTAGCTTTTTATAATATTAAAAATATATATAAATATTGGAATTTAGAAGCTAAAGAACTTCCCGTAATATCGCTAAAAAGTTGGAGTCACAGAAACTTTGAGTCAGAGAAATCGAATTCTATGTATATTTCGCTCTACTGCCATTTATTTTAGTTTGGTTTAGAAAACTTTGAGTTAAGGTAGTTCGGCAGTAATGATATTAGATTAATTTAAACTAAACATCTTTATAAACAATGCAATTACCTTGATGCATGTCTTAAATGGAATAATTACTAAGGCTTAAAATGTTAATTGATTAAAAAACTCAACTTTAACAATTCCAAATGGTTAACTTTAAGCTTCCTTTTTAAATACAATTCATACTCTATTAAAAAAAACACTACAATTTTTCCAATGCCTCATTAAAACACACTAAAATTTTCTTCAATTGTCACCAATTTGGACACCCTGTATATACAATTGTTGTCTTTGTCTACAAATCGAACCGGATATCCTAAATGAAAGCTGCACACACACAAAAGAAAGAGAGAGAGAGAGAGAAATATTAAATGTTGTTACGCTTTGAAATGCTTATCGATAAATTCAATTTTTTTTCTTTCTTTTATTTTATATAACACTTTGAACACAAGCAACAAAAAAAAAATGTAAGCAATTTATAAACGGACAGCATTTTTTTTTTTTGTTATAAATTTTTTGTGGTATATTTTTTTTTTCATAAACAAATTTCTCAAGTCAAAAGACAGGCGAAAGTTGCATTTGCAGTTGATTGCAGTTTTAGCGCTCGGATTTGGGGATCGAATCTCGTGGCGGATCAGAGCAAAAGTGCAGAGAGATGGGGGAGAGTGAGGTAAACGAGGCGCATCTAACTGGTCGTAACTGATTCCATCTAAAGTAAATGTGTGGTCTAAAGAGCATGGCTTTTGCGGTTTATTGAAGACGTCTCCAGCTGCAACTAGTTTGGTGTTGTTTTTTTTTTGTTTCGTTTGCCTGCACAATTTGTTGAAATGTTTGTCAAAACAAAAGTTCAATGATGCTACAAAGCTTGTACGCAATAAATCTTTACTAGATTTCTAATTATTATAGATACCCTAACAAGGGAGGGTATATGAGTTAGAAAAAAAGTTAGTTGATTGGAGTAAAGCTTAGAAATATGGTGACAAATTTGTAAGTAAGTAAATTTTTGTGTTATTTTATATTACATTTGAAGAACCTTGTTAGAAACTTTTTGTTTAACTTTTATATGTACAGTCAAAACTTCCTATAACGAACTCCCATATAACAAAGCTTTCTTTATAGCGGATCAATGTTAAGAACACTGTAATTTGGATCTATTTATAGTGTAAATCAAAGCGTTTTCAATCTTCATATAAAGAATGCACAACTTTCTGTACATAAAATTGAAACAACAATTTTATTAAAGAAAGATATCAGTTGAGAAATACATATTTTATAGCAAATTAAAAAGCCTTTTAAAGTTTTTTATTATACAACAATTGTTTGTGAAACTTTTATAGGATAACTATTTACTATATAAATTATAGAGTTAAAATTATATATATAGAGTAGAAATCGATTAGGAAATATTTTGAAAGGATAAATTATTTATAAAATTAATTGTTTTATAACTAAGATTGAAATCTGTACTCAAGAGTATATAAATATACTAGCTTTTGCCCGCGGCTTCGCACGCACTGCTACTTCACTAGTGGAAGGTCCTCTGTGTTCTCCGACAGGAACTTTATTTGCATGGATTACGACATTAAAGTCGGGAGTACTTGCTGGAACACTCTCTATCGCAGATCCTGGATAAGGCGAGCCTCACGTTCCACTGACGTTTCTTTATCTCTTGCTGAACGTGTTCTTCTGGCATTCACTGTACTACGACCTATGTTCGAACGGCGACGTCTTCCACACATTGTTTCTTATTATTTCTGTACAAAACCAAAATAATAAACTCAACAACCAAAAATACTTTTTTGAATTTAAATACCTAAAATACTACGGTTCTCAAAATATTTAAAAAATGTGTTTATTTACGACTTCGCATTAAAAATCTTGAAATTATCAATGGTTCTCTAATTTATTAAGCATATTATTGTACACAAAAACCTTCCTCTATCTATTAAAAAAAACCGCATCCAAATCCGTTGTGTAATTTTAAAGATCTAAGCATACATATATATGTACATACAGACAGACGCAGGAAGCGACTTTGCTTTATACTATGTATAGATTTAGATCAATTAAAATTAATATTGTACATTTAATTTAAATGAATAAACTATTAATAAAAGAAATCAATTTATACAAAAACGAGCTTGTAATACTCATATATCTATATATACACAGATCAGTTAAGATTGATGTAGATCCATATGTTAAATTACATGAAAAACTATGTAAACTTCTATGCTACCAGAGTTGTTGGTACCCAGACTCTATTAACTTAACGATATAGTTGACCGATTCTGTTCATCTTTGTATGGGTACAGATGATTCAGTTATGATAATCATCTGCATTGCAACTGCAACACATAGGCATTTGGATACACTTGAGATAGCGCTCAGAAAAAAAACGTCTAAAATGGTTGAAAATGAACTCAAGTTGGCAAGAGTAAAGCAAAGACCAATTCAATTGGCCCGAATCTCTGCCTGGTTTTTTCTGTTTTTCTCTTTTTGTATCTGAGTTAGATGATGCTCATTGCACATTGAGTGCAATTCATAAGAATGAGGTTGAATTTTGCAAGAACTATAACTAAAAATCTCTACAACTGTGCGTTATGTGAAATTTTTGTTTTGTTGTAAACATTTCATAGACATAAATGATGTCTTTATGTGTGTTTTTTCCCCTCTCTCTCTCTAACTTTAATTGTTTCTCTAGCTCATTTTGCACGTTTCTCTTTATGAAACTGTAATTTAAGTGGGTTTTTTTTTTTTGTAGTTTTTGCAACATTTTTTTAAGCGGCTTTTAAAAGTCTTGCCTAATATAAATAGCTACAAAACGCAACTGTACTTTAATTTTAAATAAAATTTGTTGTTTTCCAAATGACTAAAGAGAGAACTTTAGTCCTTTCATTTTCACTTTTCTTGAGGTTTTTGTGGCACAATGCCACATTATTTGGCAATTATTTAAAAGTTTGCCTAATAAACCATTTAGCGTAGTTAATAGCCTGTAAATTGTGGACAAAAGTTTACAGTTCATGACCCCAATAAAATGATCACAATTATGTACAAAGAAAAAACATTACTAACAAAACATATTTATGGCATGAGACTTGATTTTAATTTAATTTAACTTTATTTTTAGTCTTGAACTCAAAGTCAGTGCGGAAAAACAGAGAGAGACTCAGGTAGAGGCAACACTTAAATCTCATCGCACATCCGACAAAGGTGCAAAAAATGTGGCAATATAATTGTACCCCAAACTGAAACCTATTTCACTAGCTGAAATGTTTGCCATATATGTATATATATATATAAACAATTTGATACTTACCGGGTCTGGTAATGCGTCCCACATTGAAACGATGCGTATAATTGACTTTAAAATATTGCTCAACAACGGCACGTTCAGCCTTACCCTCTCCATTAATGGGTGAAAATAGATATTCCGGATCGATTTGATATTTCAATTGTTGATAACTGCGAAAGAGATGGTAAGAGAAAGAGAGAGAGAAAGAAACGAAATGTTATTAATCATTAAATCTTTGCAATTTGTTGCCAAATTTTATTTAGATGCTAATCGCTAATCGATTATCATAATCGAAACTCGCCCACCACTAATTGCATTGGTAATCGACAGTGTTGGATCTTAATTAGATATACAGTGGTGGTCATAAGTCTTAAGCAAGCTGCTATCAAACTAATTTTCTGCCTTTACCAAATAAGTTTATTAAACAATTTATTTCTGTATGTGTTGGTCGATAAATTGAGATATTTTACCGATATTTTCTATATGTTTTTTGTATGGAATTTAGGTTTAAAAATAAAGCTTAGTTTACTAAGCAGAATCTGATTCGTTTATTTATTTCATTTCTTTGATTTTCATTTAATGATTTTGTTTATTTCATTAAATATATATTTACTTGTTTGGATAATTTCTTTTAATTGTTTTTTACTTAATAAAACAAATAAATGAATTTAAGATATTAAAAAACTAAATAAATAAATTGAAGAAAATTTGTTTTTTTAGTAGTTTAATATATTAAATTCATTTATTTGTTTAATTTATTCATTTCTTGAATTTACATTAAAGTTTATTTAAATTCTTTATTTCATTTCATTTGTTATTTCTTTAATTTTTTAATATCTTTTGTTTGATTTATTGAATATCTTGAATTTATTTATTTAGTTCGTTGAGTTTTTTTTATTTGTTTTTAATTTTAAAATTTCTTTAATTTAATTGAATTTTTTGTTTCTTCTTCAGTTTTCATTTATAACTTTTTTAAATTTTAATATTTTTCAATTCAATTTTATTTATTTTTTCTTAGTTATTTGTTTTTGTTTCTTCAGTTTTCATTTGTAGTTTTATTTTATTTTCTAAATAGTTTCTTAATATTTTTTTCTTAAATTAGTTCATTTCTTCAGTTTTCATTTATTTATTTTATTTGTTTTATTTCTTTAAGTTTCTCAATATTAAATTTCTACAAATGAATTGAATTTTATTCATTTCTTCTCAAATTAGTTTATTTCTTCAGTTTTTATTTATAATTTTTATATATATATTTATTTAAGTTTCTTTATTGTCCAATTTATTTATTTATTATTTTTGTTTCTTTGTCGAATTTATTAAATTTACTCATTTATTCATTGTAATTCTTTTATTGTTCTTACTAATTTGTAGTTTTTACTTACCCCGTCATACAGAGAAGTGTTATCATTACTGGAATGATAACAAAATATCCTGGATGCTTGGCTATACATATGCCCAAATGATAAAATGATTTATTTAGTGTCTTATCGACACACGATATGCCGCATGTCATCTGAAAAATACAGAGAAAAATTGGGATAAATATAATTTCTAGATCTCTCTTTCGATGAGTGGTCATTAAAATCAAAAAAAAAAACTCTCAATTTCGCTTGCATGTCAAAAACTCTAATTTGATTTGTCGGAACGAAGGTGAAAAACTGATTTTGAAGCTATTATTTAAACATTTATACATACATATGTATTTGTATGTATTTGTTATTGCCTTTGTTCATCCGACACCTTCAACTTAAACTTTAGACACGCATTGTTTTTAGAGCTGCCTCAGTTCGTTGCTGCTGTTGCTGCTGCTGATGTTTGAACAAAATGCCCTTGTTCATCTACAAACAATCAAAAAACTAAAACCCAACCACATGCCAACAATGAGGAAAAACACTAATAATACACATTAACATGATTATAGAAGTCAAGTACGCCATATATATACAATATTATGATATATATATAAAAAAACACCAAATAAAAGTCATTTAAAAAAATCTATGCCAAGAAAACAGAATAAAAATAAAATATAGGTAAAGGAGAGAGAAAAAGACAAAAAAAGATATTTGCGCCCCCGGGTGGACTCGAACCACCAACCTTTCGGTTAACAGCCGAACGCGCTAACCGATTGCGCCACGGAGGCCTTGTGTGCACACGAAAAATCAGTAAAATTCTTAACAACAGTCCAATTGGAACAAAAGCTTATGAAATGACTCTTGTCTTGTAATTCTAACTGTAATCGCTTACATTGTCTGATTAAATGCCTAAACTATTAATCATAATTAATTTAATTACCAATTAGCAACTAATAAAGCAGACATGAATAGTATTTTAATTCATATGTATGCGTCTGTTAACAGAACTTAAGCATTTTATTTACAACATCGCTGTTAAATAGCCAGTGTCTGAAATAGAAACTTTGACTTCTATGTGGCATGAGCCTCCGTGGCGCAATCGGTTAGCGCGTTCGGCTGTTAACCGAAAGGTTGGTGGTTCGAGTCCACCCGGGGGCGCAACTAATTTTTTTTTTGTAATATTCATTCTTTTGTTTCTTTTTACAGTTTTGGAGTCATTTCCTTGCATTAAAAATTACTCTTCTTTTTGTTATTGTTGTCTTTTTGTCAAGCTGCGCAATTAGTTTAGCCAATTATTCATGCCAAACACAAAATGTTGTCACTCAGACACACACACTCACACACAATGCCATTTTTGGTGCGGATGGCATTAGGCATTATGAATTTGTTAAATCAAAATGCTTGTTCTGTACTCTACATGAATAGAACATTAGCCTTAACTCATTCATAACACATAAAAGAGAAATAACAATTAGGAAGCTGAAAGCCTTTAACAATAACAACAACAAAAAAAAAAAAACACAAGTGTCGATTGTCTAGAGGCCTTAAAACTGTAAAGTGCTTACAAAACTGTGAGGTAGCATATGGAATAATTTTATGTACATATAAATAATTCTTTTTTCTTTTTTGGTTTTCAACTTGACGTGTGCCTGCTAAACGGCATTTGAACAACAATTTAATGAGTTGGCGTTACTTTTTGTTGTTGTTGTCTATAATGTTGTTGTAGTTGCATACAGTTAGTTTACTTTCCATTTTTTCGGTATTTTTCTCCTCGTTTATTTTTAGTGTTTCTTTTTGGGTTCAACGACAACTGACGCTGCACTTTTACCAAAAAATAAAAATAGATTAAACAACTGGACAACATAACGAAATTCAGATACTCTTTAATAAGGTGAAGAAAAAACACATGGATGGATATATATGGCATATTTTATAAGTATATTATATGAAATCTGATAGTAATCTTTGGAATATGAAATATTCGATTGATCCAAGGATCCCAACAAAGTTAAAAAAACGATTTCTGTAAAATTTTGAATGACTAGGAGAGTTTACCGAGGATTCCTGTGAAATTCTGATATCCCAAACGAGTTAACCAGGATACCTTACAAATCCTCAAAACCCACTCATTAAGGCAAGGATTGATCTTAAATTCTGAAGTCCCTGCAGAGTTTACCACGGAATTCTACATAATTCTGATTTACCAAAAGGGTCACTTATGAATCCTAAACTCCAATACAATAAAGCAAGGATTTCGGTTATATTCTGATTCAGCTAAGTTTTCGAAGAATTCCTGATCTATACTGAACACCAATTTAGCGTTCCAACAATTTCTGTTAAGGATCACCTTTATACTATACTCAAGGATTGTCTTATTTTCTATATTGTATGAAAAATGTATGATTAAGTTGAGACTTAAGTTTTTAAAAACGTGTAAGTTACATTTAATCGATTAATAGAGAGTTTTTTTTAGAAGTTTCTTAGGACAAGATGGGTACTAGACCAGAGATACAAGAAATTTTGAAATAGTTGGAAAGTCAAAAAGAAAATAGTTGAATATTTGAGTATAATAGTCGATCTTCATCTAAATCTGACAACTTTTTTTATTTTAATCCCAGACGTGCAAGAATCATAAGGTATTATAGTTATCCATAAACCTTCTAATCAACCGGAAGCTTCTTCTAATAAAGCCTTTAAATATAGTTCTAATGATTACTCACTTTACAAACTGTTAAATAGAAACTTTAAGAAACAAAAAAGCTTAAAAAAATCAATCGATTTTAAGAAAGTCATGTGATATAATATGGAAACAAAGTAACTACACACACCCCACTCAATAAATCACGCAGAACAATAAAAATTTAAAAATTTATCACCCATTTCACCTTCTAAAAGTTGATATGACTTTACCGCAAGTGTATTTGAAACTACACCAAAGTGTAACAACTTTTGTTTACCTTTAATACTTGAACAAAAAAAAAAAACCGTCAGTTATTACAACATGGGGCAACAGCAGCAGCTTACAGGAAGGTAAGCTTAGAGCTGTGGGCCACTTGGTAGAGGTACTTTAGCTTTAGTTTTTTGGGTTTTGGCTCGCAAATTGAGTCACGGCTCAAGGTTATAAGCTTTAACTTGCCCCTTCTCACAACCATTCCCACCATTCCCTCATCATCTGTGTGTTGACATAACGGTTCATAGTGTTAAAGTGATTTAATAAACAAGTCGACCAACTGACAGAGACTTTACACCAGGAGACACAAAGAGAAATTGTGTTAGTAAGACTAACTAGAACTAAAGTTAATGAGTCCAATTTGTTGGTCATTTTATGTGTTTTTAGGCAATTATCAATCTGATTTTATTGAGTCTTATTTTAATATACGAGGTGAGACTTTTGACAGTTCTCTCTATAAGAATATATTTCTAGAGTTTACGATCTTCTGTTTCGGTTTATGCCTCATAACTCTAATTGAGACATTTTGTATTTTACAGAATTTTATTATGAAAATGAAGTGCCATAAATTTGTTATCATATATTAGCAAGTATTATGTCTTAGTTTAGGATTATGACTTTGTTTAGATGTATAACAAGTAAGGAAACACAAAATAAAGTTGTCTTTAGATGAATGAGTGATTGATTAGTTGAGTGAACATATGCTGTAACTTTTGAGATAAGGACAAAAGGACAAATCGAAGTATAAGAAAATGGTTTCAACTATGCAAAAATACAGCATGTTAGCAATAACCATAAATTGAACAGTTGATCCAGGTTTACCGTTTCTTTTTGTATGTATAAGGACAGAATATATATTCTCACTGCTGTTTAGCATTAAGAAGTTAACTAATGGATCATTTGGTCCTAGTTTGATCTAACTTCTTACATACAAAGTACCGAAGTTTTTCATAAGGAAATAGGTTCAAGAATGTACAAATACAACTATTATATGTACCTACTGATCTGTATGAATTTTAACTAGACAACAGTCTAATCAGTTGATGCGGGTTTGCTGTATCTTCATGGAAGAAATTGAAGTACATATAAGGATATAGTTTTCAACTTTGTATAAATGTTACTATTGTATATATGTATCACAAGCAGAGTGATCAGTGATATATACCACTGATCTGCACAATTTTTAACTAGACTAATCAGTTGATCCGTGTTTGCTGTATTTCATGAACGGATCCGAAATACAGGGAAACAGTTTTAACAATGTACAAAAACAATTGATATAAACACTACTAATGAGCTTGAATTGTAACCAGGTAGCAAGTTAAACAGTTGATCCAGGTGATGTATCTTCTTGTATAAGGAAAAAAGTTTATTTTATCAAACCCTAAAGAGATATTATCAACTAAAAATAAAACAATCTTACATATATACTACTGAACAGCATGGTAAGGTAGCAGTAAGATGTACTACTGTTCTGCATGAATTTGAACTAGACAATAGTCTAATTAGTTGATCCGGGAAGTTGATCCGGGAAGGAGTACAGGGAAATAGGTTTAACTACAATGTGTACAAAAAACAATTATTATAACCAATTATAATACTAATGAGGTTGAATTGTAACCAGGTAGATCAACATTGGCTGTACCTTCTTGTTTAAGGTTACAAGTTTTTCATATCAAAGGGAATATTTTTAACTTAAAATAGAATAATTATACATATTTATATTCTTCTGATCAGCATGAATTGTAAGCAGATAACTAATTAATCAATTTATTAGATAGGGACAGAAGTTTTTCAAATTGAAATATAAGAAAATATTTTCAATTATATCATGAGTATATTCCACTGATTAGCATGAATTAAATCTATTAAATAAGTATCTATCTATTCATCTATCTATCTATCTATCTATCTATCTATCTATGTATCCATCTATCCATCTATCCATCTTTCCATCTATCCATCTATCCATCTATCCATCTATCCATCTATCCATCTATCCATCTATCCATCTATCCATCTATCCATCTATCCATCTATCCATCTATCCATCTATCCATCAATCCATCTATCCATCTATCCATCTATCAATCTATCTATCTATCTATCTATCTAACCATCTATCTATCTAACTATCCATCTATCTATCCATCTATCTGTCTTTTTCCGTTTTTCCATCCACATCAAGTTTCATTTGTAAAATATTTTGGCAAAAAGTTTCATTTTATAATCGGATTTCAAATCATTTCTTTTTTTAAGTATCAAAGTCTATTGAAAATCTCTCTTTAATTTATTTACTAATTAAGTTATGCAAAATATGATTAGCAAATGAAAATCAACAACAGCAATTCCAGTTAAAAAATAAATTGTTGTACAATCTATATTAAAATGAAACACACAACTCAGATATGTATATATGTATATACATATAGTTACTCCTCTCTTACCACTGTCAAAAAAAAATTCATTAATGAACTTTACAAATGATGACGTAAGAGAAGACAGGGAGAGGGTCATATTAATTTTTCATTACTATAAGCATAGCTCCCCCTACCCTTCCCTGTACTAGCTAGCTCATAAGTTGCTGTGACTAAAATGATTTAAGGCAACATTTTCAGTAATTTATGAAATATCGAAATGAAACCTTGAACAATTTTGATTCACTTTGACGATTTGCGTGCCAAAGAAAAATTGTATGCAAAATGCGTTTTTGCGCCCCCTCTCTCTCTGACTGTGATTAACTGACAAATTGTTGTGTGTGTGTTTTCCCCCCATTTGAATTTTAAATAGTTAATGAAACGAATATAAATTTAGGTCAAGTTTTGATTCATGGCAGATTCTTCATCTCTGCCTTCTATAAGAAAAAAAAATATTTTTTTGTTAAAGAAATTCTTGAGAAAGTTTGTCGCTTGAGTCTTTTGTTTATCTCTCTCTCTCGCAATTTGTGACTTTATTGTTTATGCCTTAAACACATGTTCATATATATGTATATATATATACAAAATGATTTCTTTAAAAGAATTTGTTGTACATATATATAGATCTGCTTGATTCCATTTCGATTTTTTCTTTTTGGGGTCAAGTAAAAGTTGATATTTTGCTTAAAGAAATTGATAAAAAATTTAACTTTTTCAATTTGTCAGTTTTAAAACAAAACCATATAATATAGACTTTTAAGTCTTACATAACTTTTCTCCTAGTAGTTAGTTATTTATTAAGCAATTTATGTAATTTACAAGGGAGGGGAAGGGGAGCAATATCACAAAACAGCAACAAATAAAAAATTGAATTCCAGGCAACAAAAATGCCTACAAGTTTTCGCAGCTTTTCATACCCCATACAAAAAAGAGTAAACTAGAGCATATTAGTGTTAAGCAGAAGAGAGACTTGCACGCACATTACAGGGTATCTTTTAGTCGCCTACTCAGCTGATCTATATATGATTTTTGCCTCCTTTTTCGGGTGGCTTTTGCAAAATCATAAAGTCAACAAACTTTCACTTTTTTTTTTTACTTTGGCTCAAAACGCAAACATACTTAAAAATTTGCCAAAAGAAAAAAGAGTAGGAGAAGGGGGGGGGAAGGGGTGTAGATTACAAAATTAATATTAATTAATATTTAAATATATTTGACGAAAATCATTATTAAAAGCAAAAGCTGAAATGTAGGTCAAGTCATTGAAGTAGAACAGAAAGACAAGACTTAAGATTGACCTTAGCACGTGGGCGTACAAATATATATATCTATCTGTATATATGTATATGTTTGTGTATGTAGCAGCAACAAATCGATAATTATTATTGTCAAAGTGATTCATTTTGGCCAACAACCCGAAAAAAAGGTCTCTTTTGTATTGCCACATACACACAAAAATGTTTGCAATGAATTTTAATTAGTTTTCGAGGCTACCAACAAATCAACATTGAAGGTGCCTTAACTGTTTATTGTTGACTGTTTACGTTACATATGTATGTATGTGTAAATGGGCTTGGTCCCTGCTCCCTTGGCCAGAGATTCTTCGGGCTAAAAGTTTAACAAGTATATGTATATAGAAATTAAACTAAAAACACTTTCTATTTTTTCTGATTTCTGACGCACATGCGTTGCGGTGGACCTCAAAGTGGGTCACCACCAATTTGAATTCAGGCATTTTTTTTATACTTCTTCTTCGGTTTGGTTTCGATTTTTGATTTGTTTGGTTTTGCATTAATTAAGCTAGCTGGCTAGCTTTTTATATCTGTCTTCTGTTGAACCGTTTTATAAGACTTTGCATTCAAATTAAAGATTTTAGTTTGGGTCACTGGAACAGCTGCCCGAGACGCTAGTAAAACTAACATCAATCATTAAGTGGAACTATAAAAAGCAATTGGGATGGACTTAATCAAATTAAAAAGATTGACTTGAGCAATGATGCCGGGCATTTTGGCATTTCCGGTCCCGATTGGGAAACTGATTAATCCTGTATTTAATACAAAAATCCCTTTTTAATGTCAATTTTTATATTAATGGTTTATCAATTTTGTAATTCATTTCAGTTACAAATTTGAAAGGAAATGCTTACAAATATTTTTGAATTTTAGTTTTCGTTAGAATCGTTTAAGTTCATTTTTAAGGCTTAATGGGCCTTTCAGTAGATTTAAAATTTCATATCTCTATCAATTTGCATTGATCCTCTTTTAATTTAAAATTTCTCCTTTCTTTTTATCTCCTGCTTGATATTTTTGCTGTCAGAGCTGTCACTTTTAGCGGTTTGATCTTAATCCTAATTTGGCGGCTTTCGTTGCACCGATCAGCTGGTGTCAGAGCTTGTTATCATTTTCTGGCAACACTGTCAGTTAAGGTTTGCCGAAGACGCGCGCTCCTCCTGTGACCAATTTTTGTTTTATTTTTTTCTGTGTTTAAGCAAAGTAAAAGTGCAAACAAATTAGATTGGCATAAAGTTAATGCTCTCAGCTTTCGAATGAATATACTCGCATTCCAATCGGTGAGCAATTATTGTTGCAAAAATTTCTAATTGTGCAAAAAAGAAAGAAGAAGCACTGAAAAAAGTGCGCGGTCTCATCGCTGCTGCTCTGCCGCTGCCGCAGTTGACGTCGTGCGGTAAAAAGGATGCATAAGCAAAAGAGAGAGAAAAAGACTGAGAGAAAATTTACAATTGAGTGGGCACCCTTGACTCAAGGAGTAAAGAAGAAAGCATTAGAGAAACATTTTAAAAGGAAATGAAACCGCGAGGTAAGCCAATTTTTAATTTTCTCTTTTGATATCTTACGAAATTATATGATAACGTAGGAATGGCCATGCTTAAAAGAAAAAACACATTAAAATAATGATTTCCTTTGATAATTATTTCCTTAATTTTTCAACTTTATTTGCAACATTTTTCTTTGTAGAAGGAAACAAAGTTTTTCCACTTCATTAGCATTTCACTTACGCTTTCTTTCTGTAGCATTGGACCCAGTTTAAGCCTTATCACACACACACACGAGATCATTAACTTTTACTCTCTAAACTTCACTTTCCGTTGCGAACCGTCAATTATGACAACGTTTTTCCTAAACTTTGTCTCTTTTTGTTTTTCTTTCAATCTTTCTTTCTTTCTTTTTGCCACCAACATTGAAGTTAATAAATCTACCAATTGACAGACGACAATAAAATGTAAGAGTAGAAAGACATGAGCATAATGTTAATGATAATAATAATGATGATAATGATAATGATGATGATGATCAAGAAAAAAAAACTACTAAAAAGAAAGAAAATAAAACCAGATAATAAAAGCGTTGAGAAGAAATGGTGTAGAAAGAGGAAAAGAAAAGAAAGTGCAAGCCTAAACTGAAATGTACCCACATACATATGTACATATATACACATATGTATGTATGTATGTATGTGCATTTGTATGTGTGAATATGTAACGGTACTTCTGAACCAGAGATCTACTGTCAGACATTGCACTTCAAAATGCTTGAAAACAAAGCTTGAGGCAATTTTCTGAGCCACTTTTCCTTTCAAGTTGCACGCGTATCATTGCCTCTGCCTTCTCATGCTCATTGTGAAAAGGGTATATTAGGCTGAGGTAAGACATAGCATACACAAGTAACTGATCATCATATAATAAGAATAATAATTCAAATTGTGACCAATGTTTAGAAAGATATCATTGTAAATTGTTATTATCTAGTAACCCTACCAGGTGCTTATTTTTAGGATCTTCTCTAGGAATCCATCGACTTAACCTTACCTTACCTAACTGATTGTCTGGCTGAACTAAATAACAAAATATCTTTATTATTGTCTTTAATTTTTTAAGAATAATTCATCTAAAACAAAAACCTTTACTTCTCGCAAATACTTAAATGCCTCAAAAACGAGTCAAGTACCTTGGTGTTCTTTTTCAAATACATTTTTCATTTAAAAAACATTTTTAAAACCGTTTCATCAACAATTAACAACAATTAACGACTTATTTTTTTTTTGCTCTAGGGTATCACACGTTCGCCACTTGACTTAAGTGCAGTAATTTAGGTTTTTTTACCTTGCTCTTGCTAATTGTTTGCCCAGTTGAAAACTTTTACTCAACACCTTGAAAACAAAAGTGTTATTTCGTTTGACCATTTGAAAACATTAAATCACTTAGTTTAATTTTCAAGTTTCTGTTAATGATTTAGTTAAACATTTACAAATAATTTGATTTTTCTGTGTTAATATTTATTTTGCCAAATTGAGCAAATTATGTCTACAATTATGAGTTAATCCATTCGAATGATATTGAATTAAAGCAAACTGAATGAATGTCTGTATATATGTATAAATTTCAACTGTGCAACGAGATCAATGCAAAGAAACCAGTTTAAAGTGGATTTTCTTTTTGGGTCAGACTACCTGCTGATGGTAATAACGATGATGGTAGTGTATCAGTATTGAAGGTGTTAGAAATTTAATGGAAATTCCTTTAAAAGCAAAAAGGAAAATAAAGAAAAGTCTTCAGAGAATAATTAAATTTTTCCTACCTGCTGGGATTGAGGAGGAAACTATAACAATGAGCCGAACTGTACACAAAAAGTGTTAAATCAAATAAAAGTTTCTATATACTGCAACTTTTTGGAGTTTTTGTATCAAAAATATTGGAAATTGGTCTATATATTCCATTTGAAAACCTATTCTTTGGTTTTATTTCTTTCTATAGTTCAAAACTTAAGTAGGTCGACTGAAACAAATATCTTTATAATGCAAAGTAACTCTCAAACTATTGGGTGAGATGTTTTTACTATGGCGAAAAACCAAAATCTCATCTTCAATTGCTTCAATCTTTCGAAATTGTATTGAAAACTTAATCCCATTTACATCTAGTCTTCAATCAATCATTAGATGGTTCAATAAACCTTTTTAACCTTCCAAAATAAGAATCAAGTTACCTAATTATAATCTTTATATTGAACCATTTTTTTCGGTTTGGCCTAGTTGTTGCAATGGAGTTCACATAATAACCAATCACTGGGCATTTCCACACACACACATTTGGCCTTGAACATAATTGGATATTGATAAAAAGAAAGAAAACAAAAAACTAAATGAAATGCTGACCCAATCAACCGGTTTTTCCCCCTTTATTTTTCGGCAAAATTTCACTTAAACTTTCATTAAATTTTCAAGACAGGGGGAGGGCGCAACTGCAACTCCTTTCGTTTGGTGTTTGGTCGACTGCCTCGCTGGCTACTTGATTATGTATTTAATTATAGCGAGTTCACATCATGTGTCAAACCGGATCAGCATTCACTAACCACTGGCCACCTTTTTATGTAATCCAAGTCCCAGTTCAAAAAAAAAAAAGAGGAAAAAAAAAAATGCAAACATATGAAAATTACTTTTCATGTTGCTTTTCGACCGTTTCTCTCTCTATCTCTCACACTTGTTGGCCAATGTTTGCTATTGAATATTATTTCTCAGTCTTTCGACTTTTTCCGTTTAATTTTTAAAGTTTTTAATGTCAATCCGCGTTTGGCTCAGGTGTTGGCAATGGTTCACAAAACTCGCTTTCAGTAATTGTAGACACTATATTTATGTGTCTGCTCCAATTTAGACAAAGTTTTGCCAAGTTTGAATTTAACTGTCAAAAGTTTTTCAGTTCATGTCTAACTGACTAACTGGTCCACATCTCTTGACTAACTAATTGTACATTCATTATGGCAATTTGTAATATATCTTCTCTCTTTCTGCAACAATAATTTACCATAATTGTATGTGATTTATTTCATTGTCTTTTTTTTCGTTCTGACTTCATTTTATTTTTCGAGTGTGTATTTTGTTTATTGTTCAATTGCCTGTTTGGAAATTCCGATACGCAATTCTATGCACCCAAATTCCAACCCCTCATAAACACAACCCCTAAAAATGGGAAAAGGAAAATGCGCATTTATTTAACGCGTTTTTGTCTGTTTAGGATATTTAATATCCCAAATATTTTGTACACACCGGAAAATCAAAACGGAAATTTATAGATGAGATTCAATCAAATAGAAAACGAAAACTTGAGTTGATGTAAGAGATAAATAACACTTTAAATAAAATAAAGCAAAAATATGTGTCTAAATTTTCTCACAAATTTTTATAAATATTTACTTTAAATGTTTGAGACTTTCAAATGAAACTGAAAGTTTATGTTTTATTCATTTCAGAGTGGAATGTTGATGGACAGCAACTTTATAGATAATGATGTCTAAGTAGTAAAATCAACTAAAATATGAGACAATAACTGACAAGTGAGCAACTTACATAGAATCGAAAACATTATAAAAATACGCAATTTGCCTCATAAGAATTTAGAATCTCAAAGAGATTCTAATATGGTAGTTAGTTATTCTACTAATATTTTAGAAACACGAATTTGGAATGGACCATTCTTTTCTTGTGTCAAATATTTTGCTTGAGCTAAGGAAGTTCGAGCTTAAGAAGTAAAATTCAAGTGAAGTGCGACATTATAATGCTAACACAAGTCTATAAACTATTTAAAGTTAGTTGAAATTTCTTTAAAGTTGGTCAAATTTTTGTTTACTCACTAAAAAAAAAAAAAAATTTAGAATAAAATCAATCAATCAATCAAACCCATTTTTTGTACAATACATCTCACTTTACTTCATTCTAATCATCTGAATTCTTTAATTTCTTTTCATTACGTCAAATATTTTCTCGAAATTTACCTTGAATTTCACACAAATTTGTTTGTTTAATATCCAAGAATATATATATATATATATATAGTGATGATTTTTGTGTATGGGTTTGTTTAATTCTTTAATAATTGTATTGCACTTGAAATTATATATCTGGGTATATATATTTTCTATATATAAACACTAATCTTTCACGTTTTCATTTTGCTCAATTGATATATTTGCACTTGTTTGCCTTTTTATCGAAGCGGAAATCGAACTTGAACCGTTGCCGAAATGCGACCATTAGCTTTGAGACCGTCTCACGGACTGAACAGCGGTTCAAATGAAGGCGGCTTACGTTGCGGCTGGCGAATGTTACGTTAAATTTTCAATTCCAATTTCTGACGCCGTTTTGCGCTTCGTTGTCGTCTTTTGTTCACTTAATAAATTGGCTTTGATTGTGCTGTTGTTGTTGTTGTTGTTGTTGCTCTTTCTGAGACTGATTTGGGAACACTGCACACTTTGCGCCGGCTTTGCCACCGAAAGAAAGTTGAGCGCACAACCAACCGCCACGGACCACGCAGTGATATGTAATGAAGTTGGCTTACATCGAATCTCAGCCGTCGCTCATCATGCTCGCTGCGCTCTCTTGACTCACCTGTGTCTCTCTCGTTGTCTCTCTCCGATCTTGTTGCACCTTGTTGCTTACCAGTTTGCGGCGGTTTTTAGGTTTTTGGGAAAAATCTTGAATTTTCTTTTACTCTTTTATACCTGTTTGCATTTATCCTCTACAGGTGTGTGCTGAGTCTAACAGTTTTTTGAAGGTCGTCATCTCCCTCTGTTATTAATCGTCACTTTCTTTTCAAGTGAGCCGGCTGAGCCGTTGAGTACACACAGAAACAGAATGTGCCATATGGGCTTGTCGCGGGTGAATTCAGATGAATTTCAAACGAATCATAAATTCATACATATATGGAATTCGTTGAAGGCATATTAGGTAGGCTTTTGAATATTTTCGGATAGACGAGTATGAATGGTATTTGAATGTGAAAAGAAATTGAATTGAAACAGCTGCAATTTGGTATTAGCCATGCAGTGATTTGATAGGGAATTATATTCTCAACTTTACAGTTGGTCTTAGATTTAAAAATTTGTCAAAATACTGTAGTTCTTTGGACAAGAATTGAAATTACTAAATATTTTCTTTACTTTATTTATTAGATTACAAATTAGGAATTAAAGATTCTTCCTTTCTATATCCTTTAAAATTTTGTTAAACTCTTCAACTTACAAAACTAAAATTTGTTGTACATATAGAAATATATTTATGAAGTTTCGATAGAACCTGTCGATTGTAATTACAATATTGTTGCCTTAGGAACTATGGGACCACAAATGTCAAGTATGAAAAACAGTTTTTTTCTTTAGGTACGAATATTTAATTTAGATTTTACTAGCTTTCAAACTACTTCACTATTGTCAAAAAACCATTTTGCGAAAGTTTACAAAGAAGTTGTAGTTTCTGGTTAAATATTTCTGGCTTTGTTTTTTTTTTTAACAATTTACTTTTATTTTGGCTAAAACTGAAGATTCGCTCAATTAAATCAAGTCACTATTTGCTAAGACCTAAGTGTACTTGCCAAAGTGTTTCGAAAAATTTGCATTTCCAATCGAAATATGCCAAAAGGGTAAAATTTATCTAATTTATTACAATGTAAAACTTTTTTACTACCGTTTTCTTGTGTTATTCTAAAAATAGTTTACAATTCCGGCATCTCATTCTCAATTGAGATGAGAAATTTCTGGGCTTAGATGCGTCATTTGTTTTTTACGTATTTACTAAAATTTATGCATTACTAAACTAATCGTTTATACTAAAAGGATTTGCAACAACACCTCAGATCAAGAGAAAAGCCGAGAGAGAGTGAGAGCTGATACACAGAGAGAAAGAATGAGAAAACGAGACACAGATTTGATGGCTCAGGAATTTAAGCGGAAATTTTAATAAAAATCATTTACAATTTATATCAAACACAGAAAAGAGTGACAGAGACAGATAGATATATGGAGGGAGAGGGCGAGAGATGAGGCAAGATGACTACGTGAATGGCTATGGACCCGGGGGCGATATTGTGTGTGATTGTGATAAAAATATATATGTACAAACAATGAACTATTGGAAGTACAAGTATTAAGCCCACGTTATATTATATAGTAAGTATAATGTCAGTCGAGCACGTTCAACTCACCACACACAACACAGAGAGAATCAGAGCACAGGGAAAGGGCAATTAAGTGGGAGGAGGTGTTAAACATTGAATTCAATTTTGTGCAATCAAGTCAAAACCATGTGCGAACCAATGTCCAAATCTGAGGCGTATACATATATATGGTATATACATATGTATGTATCTATCTCAATACAGAAGCATTAACACTGGACATTATTAACAAAGATCTTTTATTGGTTACTGAATGCGACAAGAAAGAACCTTGAATGCTCTTAGTTCTCATCCAGATCCACGCCTTGGGCTCGCAACATATCCATAAAGATTTTTTCCTTTATAAAGAGATTTCCATATTCATGCTGTCTATTTATATATGCCATATTCTCATTTCTTTCGAATTTACGCAAATGATGGACAATTATCAGAAAACATATGAGGCCAATCAAAAGGCGATTAATCAGATTTCCACTATAATCCTGTAAATTCTGTGGCCAAACTTTGAGGCATTCCGTGTAAGCTGCAACCAGACTGAAACGTTCACAGTGCACCAGAAGGAATATTATGGCCATTGTAATGAATATCAATATATTCATTTGGGTTATATTAATAGAAATATTCCTTCCATATATTTTAATATTTAATTTCATTGTTGTAGCTAGATATTTTCCTTTTCTCTTTTCTGTCAGTGTATGCAAAAGTAAAGTTGATTCAATTTAATGCTCATTTCAATGTCAGAAATATGTTCAGTGATCTGAAGTGGCAGCTCAATTAGATCTAATCGTTGTATTATGATATTTCGGGTTCAAGATCATCAAATCTTGGGAATACAAATAAAATATTCGAGTGGAAAAACTTTTAATTTTATAGACGTAGTCACGAGACAGAGGAAGAAAAAGAGAAAAAAAACAGTTATGCTGCTGATTCACAAAAGAGAGACAATCGTATGTTCACCAACGTTTTTCAACACTGTTTTCCACAGTGTGCCAAATTTGGATTTGAATTAGGGAAAAACAGTTCAATTTGAATTGAGTTGAAGAAGGAATTCCATGAAGTAAGTTATTAAAGTTCCGTCTTAGAAATTCAGGTATATATAAAAACAAAGATATAGTGCTCCAACTATTATTTATTTTAACTTATTTGTTTCTTAAGAATCCTAAAGTAAAAAATTTTATTCTCCCATCCAATTTTCCATGATAATTTCTATATATTTACCTTATCGTTGTCGATCCGTTCAGAATTTCTTTCGTAAAATATCCAAAAAATATATATTTGTATATAAAATGGTTTTTCGTTATAGAATTAGTAACTCTTTGATAACAATAATGCACTTGAAAATAATAAAATATATTTTCTTTTATATATGGTTATATATTTTCTATATATGAACACTAATTTTACACGTTTTCATTTTGCTCAATTGATATTCGCATTTGTTTGCCTTTTTATCGAAGCGGAATTCGAACTCGAACCGTTGCCGAAATGCGACTGTTAGCTTTGAGACCGTCTCACGGACTGAACAGCGGTTCAAATGAAGGCGGCTTACGTTGCGGCTGGCGAATGTTACGTTAAATTTTCAATTCCAATTCCAATTTCTGACGCCGTTTTTGCGCGTCGTTGTCGTCGTCTTTTGTTCACTTAATAAATTGGCTTTGATTGTGCTGTTGTTGTTGTTGTTGCTCTTTCTGAGACTGATTTGGGAACACTGCACACTATGCGCCGGCTTAGCCACCGAAAGAAAGTTGTGCGCACAGCCAACCGCCACGCACCACGTAGTGAAATGGAATGAAATTAAGTTGGCTTACATGAAATCTGAGACGTCGCTCAACATGCTCGCTGCTCTCTCTTGACTCACCTGTGTATCTCTCTCTCTCTCTCCGATCTTGTTGCACCTTGTTGCTTACCAGTTTGCGGCGGTTTTTAGGTTTTTGGGAAAAATCTTGAATTTTCTTTTACTCTTTTATACCTGTTTACATTTATCCTCTACAAGTGTTAGCTTGCTTGTCCCTGAAGGTCGTCTGTGTTGCATTTTCGCTCATTAATCGTCACTTTCTTTTTAAAGAGAGCCGGCTAAGCCTGTGCATGCATACACAGAACCGGTATGAAGCTAAGATTCAATTATAACCAATTTATAATCCCAAGATGTAGCATGAATAATTATTTTTCATTGCTTTACGCTTCCTTCTTATCAATACCTCCCTGGGAGATATTATCCTATGAAAAGGAGGAACGGAAATTTTAATAATAGTTTTCCATTTATGTCAAATACAGAGAGAGAGAGAGAGAGGGATGCCTATAAACCGGGTGATTGTGTTTGATTGTGATAAAAACATATGTACTAACAATGAACTATTGGAAGTACAAGTAAATCTGTATTATATATAGTAAGTATAATGTGAGTCGAGCACGTTCAACTCGCCAGAGATGCCAATTGGGAGGCGAGGTGATGATGATGGTGTCAGTAATGAATGTTGAATACAATTCTGTGCAATCAAGTCAAAACATGTGCGAGTCCAATCCATATAAGTATGTAGAAAACTGTTTTTATATATAGAATAGCATTAAAACTGATTAGCTTCAGAATCTGCCGGGGATCCAACATAAGACATTGGTCTATCAACATTTAACGATTGTTGTCGATTCTCCAGATCAATGCCATAGACTATCAATTCACTTTTACAGCGTGCCTCTTCATCATATAGTTCATCATGTATTGTTAACTGACAAACATGTTCAAACTGCTTTCTTTTAACATATTCAATTATATTAACCAGTACACAAATGGGTATACAGGCAAACAATAGACGATTGATCAGATTTCCACTATATTCCGATATAGTTTCTTGCAGAAACATATCCCTCATGATATCTTTAAAGCGATTTAAAGCCAATTGCTGGACAATCAACATTACAAACAATAAAATTGTTAACCACATAATGACAATATTTTACGATATTACATGCAAAAGTTCTCTAGAATAAGAATTATGTTCTAGTTGATGTTTGACAAGTTTGTCGTCGAATAGGAAGATTGTATATTCTAAATTTTCAAATTATCGTTAAATAAAAGGAGGAAATAGGCTTAAATATGCAAATGAGAATCATGTTCATGTCAGCTTTTAAAAGTAAGTTTTAGATTCATATTTTTGTTTCTAGTTCTTTTCGTTTATAATCATAAAATTGGTGCCAAAACTGTCATATAAGTCAACGACAAACGTCAGAGTGACAGTTAATTCTTACTCAATTTCTCAACACTGTTTGGCAATGACACTTAAAACGTTTGCGCAGCCAAGTTCACTTTGTGCTTAGAAAAAAGCTGCTCGTTTTTGCCAAACATTTTTTTTTATCAACCGGAAAATATGCAGCCTGAATTCAATCTAAGATCCAAAATCATTATCCAACCGTTGGTATTTTTTCATATTATTGATGCCTTCGAACGCCGTCCTAAGGAATGCACTCAGGTGTGAAAAATTTTGTAAATTTTGTAAGGTTAAATTTGATATTGAAAAAACGATATTATGCAGGTAATTGGCACTCTATTGGGGCGCAGCGATGCTGGACCTGGACTCGTTGAGATAACCAATTGCTTTACCCTTCTGCATAAGGATTATGCGGGCAGTGATAGGATCGATGTGGATTTGCAATATGCCAATGATATGTACGAATTGAATCAGTTGACTTATCCACAAGAGAAAATTGTTGGTTGGTTTGCCACAGGCAAAGCCGTTGCCCGTTCCGCTGTCCATCTCCATGAGTACTATGCTCGCGAGTGTGCCGATGGTCATCCGATGCATTTGTTGGTGGATACAACACTCCGTGGACAACGTATGATGATGCGTATCTATTCTGCCGTGGAAATGGGCGTACCAGGTGGTACCAAAGGATTAATGTTCTCACTTCTACCTCTCGAGATTGGTACCGGAAATGCCGAATCGGTGGCCTTACGTCTTATGCAGAAACATTCACTGCAGCCCAGTAAACAGGTGGGACGAATCTTGCCCGAACTTGTACAGGTAGTCGATGTTACTCGTGATTTGCAGCAGAAAGTGGATTTGGTATTGCGTTATATCAATGATATTTTGGGCCGTAAACGTCGTCCCGATAATACGGTGGGAAGGGCATTGCATGATGCCCTAACCTCTGTTCCCATGTTGGATGCCGAGAGCTTTCACCTTATGTTCAATGCAAATGTACGCGATATGCTTATGTCCATCACCTTGTCCTCGATGATAAAGTCACAGTTGAAGATTAGCGAGAAAGTGATTGCAATGCCAGATCATTAGCCGCCAAATCAAGACCAAGATTATTTCAATGAAGGTTGCGACTGCAGCTGAAGTGCTGCGACCCTTTACTTGCCTTATTTTGTCTTATCAGTAGCGGAAAATTTAAGCATAAAAACGGGGATTCACTTTTTAACTAAGAGAGAGAGAGACATAGCAAACTAAATTTCTAAAACTGAATGCAATTCAAAATTTTGTAATATTCTCAAGACTGAACTAGAAGAATCTTTTGCAGTTGTAACTCAATTCAAAGATTACTCATGTCATTGTTCCGATATCGTCTTGTGCTCATCTTTTATTATTTATTTAGTTATATATATATATATATATTTTACATATACAAAAGCCCTACCCAAAAAAAAAAAATAAAGAATGATAACCGCAAAACACGTAAATTTCTCTTAACAAAGAACATAAAGAATAGTGGGCATTGTTTCAGGTTAATGTCTTCAGAGTAAATTTATCCTCGAGCACCTACCTCGTAGACGGGGGCACGTCTTCAATATGATGAGCTAAGTTTTCAGTTTGTCATCATCATGGAATCACACACTTTATCTCTCTCTGTTGAGGAAGAGCTGACCTAGGTTAGTTGTAGAGGGGGGTAGGGGTTATTTCATTTTACTCTATTTCCCTGTTATTTAATCAAAGTTAATTGGATTAACACTTTTTTTCAAGTGCATAATTATGACATATCTCATCGCTGTTGTTGTTGTTTGTGCGGTCATTCCATAATTGAAGCAAATACAAACCGGGGGCAATCAAAATTGTCTTTACTACTGAATCCACACTATGTATTACCTATTGTTGTTGTTGTTCTTGGGACCACTTGGAGGTGGCTGGCTGGATTACATTCAGGCAGACATTCAGACAGACAGACAATGGGACATTTGTTTCGATGGAGGGCGTTGATAGTGTGGGCAATGGGACTATTAAATAATAAGAAAAAAAAAAATAAATGCCGGAGAGATTATGGCAAAATGGTTCGCATTACATAGCTTTTTAAATGCTCTACAGATTGAGTCGGAAAAATATATTTAAATTTAAATTGTGATGTAATAATGTTATCTTTAAACTTCTATTAGTTCTCCAAGGCGCAAGATTAGTTTAAATGTTTATACCATAAGTAAACTTTAAAGAAAGTTTTATAGTACCTATATTTGTTATAATATTGAGAGGATATTTTACTTAGTATCATAATAGAAATCTGTATGACCTTATTTTCAGTTTTGTTTATATGGCGTCCTCCTGTCTTAGTCTTTCAGTTGTCTTTAGAAAGAAAGAAAGTCGAAAGAAAGTTATATCATTTAGTGCTTTATTCTTTTATTAGTTTGCCAGAACTTGTAAGACATTTCTCTGAGATTGAAAAAGAAGTCTTTGAAGTTCCGTCTATATATGTATGTAGAAGAGACCTCAGTTTTTCAGTTCAATAGATTTTACCTATTCTATAGGTAAGATATAACACTGTAGAAAATTTGTAAAATTTTTGTTAAAGTTGTGTAGAAATTATCAGAATTACTTGGAAGTAGATTGCATCCAAATATTTGTAAATTCAAATAATCAAAATTGAACTAAAAATTTGAAAAATTATTAATTGTATGTCTTCATTCACGTTGACATTTTGTAACATGAAGTACACAAAGTTATTTATTTTTATAAAAGCATAATATTAAGATGGGAATATACAAATATAGAAAAATCAATTATCATTAAATTAAGTACTCAATATTTTAAACAGGCAGCCAGATCTCTTAGGCTCTTGACTAAGGAAGAACACTACAAGACTTAAATATTTTTTGTACAATTTAATCAAAATTTGATTTTGATAATTTAGTTTTAAATATTATATATTCGTAAACTGTTCTAGTTAGAGTCCTTAAATACAAATCGGTAATTATTTCCCAATATGTATTCGAAACATTTATATTTCCATTTATAGTTTTCATATTATGCGAACCAAATTCAAACCCTATTCATATATAAATATATACAAATCTATTTTCATAAATTCAAAGTTCTTCTGGAAATTTACTGAATCATTTTGATAACAAGAATCTATTTAATGCTTGATTAAATATGCCCTAGACACAATCATTATAGTGTATATGAACACACAGACACTTAAGGAATATATATGTATATATATATATATAGATGTCTGTTCCTTTACTAAGTAGAAAACTAATTCACCGGAATGTACTGGAAAATTTACTTGCGCTTTTTTTTTTCTGCGCTAACCTCCCCCTCTCTTCCGAACCCCTCAAACACACGAGCTTATTTAATTTTATTTACTTTTAATTTTTAATGATTTATGTACTCTTAGATTTAATTGTTATATATATATATATATATACACATATGTGTAGGAACAGCGATAAGCACGAGTTCATATTTCTATATATACATATATAAAAAAAAATAATTTGTTTGCTTTTTCTTTTTTTAAAATTTGCTCAAAATTTTTGTATGTTGAACTTTGAATCCGCCTTAAGGGAACATGAGCATATAGTTTTGTCAATTAACTAAATATTAGCAAATATATATAAAATGGCAAAACTATTTTAATTTGAAATTTTTTGCACGATTTCTTTTTTTTTTTTTTAATTTTGTTGTTGTTTTTTTTATTTCGTTGGGCGACGCTTTCACCTCACGATAATAAAAATGTTTGGGAGGCTCTTTGCATATTTTTTTTATTTTTGGATTTGTTTGTTTCGTTTTTTTGCTGTTGTTATTTTTGGCTTGCGACATTGAAACAGATAACGCACAAGATCGTTATGAATATGTATATATATTATTATTTTTTTTGCTACTTTTTGGTTTTGTTGCTGCTTATGCAATGCATTGTCCATTAACCTTTGCTCTGGGGCCATTCCTAATACTTGATCTCTTGTGCCTCCTTCTCCTAGTCCGATTCAACATTCATCGGCTTCCAGTTCGGCTTCTATGATATCGGCATGCTGTCGCATCATATGATTGTTCAGATTGCCCACACTCTGATAACATTTATCACAAAAATCACAGGCATAGGGTTTCTCGCCCGTATGCACCAGAATATGCGAATTCAGATGACCCCGGGTGAAGAAGGCCTTCTCGCAGCGATCACATTTGAATGGTCGTTCCATATCGGGATTATGTGAACGCATATGGGTACGCAAATCTGATTTTGTAGGCCAACTCTTTGTGCATTTCGGGCAGGCGTATATCCTTGGCTTGGATTCGCCCGTGTGGGTCCTTAAGTGTGAGACCAATTGGGTGCGTAGTACAAATTTCTTTTGACACTTTTCACAACTAAATGGACGTTCCGTCGAATGCAGTGACTTGAAATGATAACGCAAACTGTGCCTCGAGGCGAAACTTTTGTGGCAAACCTCGCACTGATACCGCAATTCACCCAAACCATGCACTGAGATCATGTGGAGCTTGAGTTGAAAGTTTCGTGTAAACTTCTTTTCACACTCCATGCATGGGTGAAGGGATCGCGGTGTTCCAGTGCCTGGGGAGCGCTTTGATTTCGGTGTCTGAGGAGCTGGAGCTGAAGATTCAGTGGAGATAAATGCCACTGGTGTTGGATTAGCCTCTACGGGCAACTCTTCCAATGTGGCCGGCAGATGATGAGGGGTATTCAAAGTGCCAGCATCCCAAGTGGTTACAGCTGTTGGCATGCTATTGCATGGAATTGATGGCTCTTGAAAACCCAAGCTACCTAAAAGAGTTGGAATTTGAATCTATTAGTAAAGTTTTATTTTTGATATTCTCCTTCACTTACTGAAATCGACAAATTCCATTAGTGGAGCAACATAAGCCACAGGTTTTGCCACCGGTTTCGCTTGTTCCTCCAAACTGCCAACTTCCCTCTCCAGACACTCCAGGACATCATCCAAAGCCAATGCCTCACCGGCCGCAACAGTGCGTTGCCATTGCTCGTGCCTCGACTGTAGGACCTGTTCGGATTCAATGCATTTCCTTCGAAAATCGAGGGCATCTTGCAAACGATGCAAACAGAAATCACAAATGACATCGGTTAGACCATCATTCGGATCCACATGGAGTTGAGGTGCCAGCGCCTTTAGCTCCACACTGAGATGAGCATCATGAATGTTGTGGTAGAGAGGCGGCTGCTTTAGCAGGCAACACCGGCAGACCAATGGATGATTCAGCAAAGAGAACATAATACTTGATTTGGAAGCGTCCGTACGGCTAGCCGGTTGCTGGCCTTCTGAGCACGAGCAGAAACATCTCCGCCGATGGCTATCACAAAAAGCACGTAGCCCATACACAGGGCATACATAGACATATTATATTAACCGATAGCCCTTGGCTTAAGTTGACGATAAGACTGAACGTTCCGATGGTGATGAAGAGCATGACTTTGGAGAGACGAAAGGCTGGAAGGGAAAAGGGGGTGGGTGTGTGTGGTTTTGGGTGGGGGTATGTCGAACCAGTCAGTCGCCTGGGACTGTCAACGTTTGCTAATTTGCAGATTATGCTTACTAATTGATTACCATGGAGAGAGAGAAGATACAGCTGCTTCTCCTTGACCCCAGATAAGAGTCTGCACCTCGCTCACTCTCCATCCCTTTCTCTCTTTCCTTGTAAATCGAATTATCTCATCAATATATATATTTGGCACGTTGATCGTTGACCACATTGGGTGGTCCCGCACATCTATTCTACTCTATATGTCCGCTCTCCTCCTTCGTCTCTTCAATGTTTGTTTGCAAAAAAAAAGATTAGATTCGGTTGCCGCTTATCACATCCGAATTGAGCTTTGTTTTGAGGCGGGTTTCCCGATTTCAATCATCATTGAAGTGCTGCTGCCTGTTGTTGTATTCACTGTAGACTTTTGGCAGCCAAAACAGCCCAAAGGACCTTGAAAATCTCATAAATTTATAGTTTATAATATTTGTAATAACAAATAGATTCATTTGGTATAAAAATTCAAGGGAAAAGTGTAACCCTTTTAGGGGTTTCCTAAAGAGAAAGAGAATGTGCCTCATCATCATCATGAACGAAATTTGTGATCGGAAGTTGGAATTTTGGACGACACAACAATTCTTCTGAGTGTTTGTTTTAACTGTATTCATTCAATTGAAATTTATTTACATGGAATAACAACAATTTTTAAGTATTATTTACATTAACTCTGCAATAGATCAATTGTTGGGCTGTTTGAACAACAAACGACCCAAATGAACCTGCTGTTGGGCGTAATAGCTTAATGCTTCTTGATCTAGACCCACTCCTGGTGAATTACCTGTGGTTCCTGCACCTTCCGGTGTCACGGATTGCCGCACTAACTCTCTAAGACTTGCTGATATTTTGGCAGTACGATAGCGTGCCTCATGATGCCTTTGGCGACCTTCAACAAAACGCTGGGATTGCCGTCGTTTACGTTGTATATCCTCTTTGAGTTGCTCTCGCTTTAGGCGTTCTATTTGCTGGCGTTCACGCCAATGTTCTTCATGTTGCACTTGCTCCACATAGTTGTCATGCTGCAGTCGCTTCAGATAGGATTCCAATAGTTCATTACGCAATTCATTGGCTCGACGTAAACGTTGGGTGAGCCGCATACATATATCCCTTTTACGTAGAGTATTATCTAGATTTTGTTCCTCCTGTTGGACGGTGACAGCCTCACTGCGACGCAGTTCATCGCAACGCCGCTGACACAGATTCATATCGCGTTCCAATTTCATGGCGGCCAAACGTTGCTTAGCTGCTGCATCCTTGGCATCCAAGGCTCCACGTAGACGTCGCAGTTCGGCCAAATCTCGTTCCGCCAATGCCTGCAGACGGGCTTTGGTCACTAAATAATCCTGGAATTGTTTATCATGCACTGCCCGTTTATATTCCTCCACTTGCTCACACTTGAGCAATTGCCTTTCGAGACGTTCATTCTCCCAATACTTTCGAGCTAACCAGGCGTGTTCCTTATCTGCTGCCTGTTGGCTTCGTTTGACGGCCATGCGGTTGAGAATCTTTTGGTCATGGGTGGGAATCTGTTGGTAGGCAGCACGTACAGTGGGTGCCAGACATAGATTGGCCATGGACACACAAAGATTTGATTTTGGGGAAGCTTTCATTGTACTTTGTTGTTGTTGATTCATATTGTCCTGTGACTTGGATTTGCCTTTGCCAATAATGGAAAGAGCCGGAGCGTCCGCCAAAGAACCCAAAATGGACTGAAAAACAATTGGAAACCTTAGTTAGATATTCTAGCTAAGATTGGAGTTATTTACCTGCAACATTTTGCAATCCTTTTGCCCGCCACGTCGTTGGCGAGACTTTAGTGTTTCATTTGGCTTGGGTTCACTTCTCGGTACATCTTTATTCCGGGATTCACTACGTTGACTGCCAGCACTTTTCGATCTACGACTTTTGTCCGCTGTAGAGCCACGACTGGGCACTTCCGTTGCCGATCCTCTTCTGCTACGTGTCGATACCTTCACCACTTCAATTCCACTGGGAGATTTGGTATTCCTGCTGTGACTTCTTTTAGCCGAACCATTCGCAGCTCGTTTGATTTCCTTTTGCTGCAATTCCTCCAATACTTTTATATCCTGATCCAATTGACGTAACTCCTCATCCTTTTTGGGTCCATCGCGTGCACTCACATTGCTGCTACTGTGCGAACTGTAGCAATCACAATGGCAAATGTCACAACAACTATCAACCAAATCCAATTCCTCTAGCAATTGCAAGTGCTCCTCTTTTATCTTGGCTTTGCTCTTATTGCGAGTCTCACTGCGACTATGTCGCTTCCGCTTTGGTGTCATTTTACCTTAATTTTTATACTGCAACACATTGATCCTTCCAAATGCAATCCGGGTCAAATCCAAAGTTTTAAAGTGGCACAAATTCCTTATTAATATATTTTGATGCTTTGCCACAACTCCTCGGTATAATAATAAACCTAAATTCCTAAGCAAAAACATGTTTTGCTTCTGACTATCCTTTTTTTTCCTTCTTGTTGTTGACTTTTTTATCGACCTGGGCAACAAATGGTTGCCCAGGACAACGGCCGCCCAATATCGTTCGACATTCGGCAAAACTATTTTAGAGGTTCTTTTTTTTTTTCTTGTGTTTCTAAAGATATTTTTGGCAACCAATGGAATGGATATGCCGGAAATTAGCATGTCAATTAGCTGGCAACAACAACAAAAAGTGAAAGGAGTACACACACGAAAAGGATTTGTGGATACGTAATAGAGGACAGCAACTTTTAACAGCTGGCAATGGAATGAAAGTGTTTAAATGATAACTTTGTTCTGGTATCTCTCATTGACTTTGATACATGCGATTAGTTTGCGTTTAATTAGTTGAAGGAGCTTCTAGTTTGAGTTACTAAAAGTGTGTAAAGATTGTATTTCGATTTGAAGGTGATGGCTGGTATTCCATAGTCCTAGTAGATTCTGAAGGATAAAATAAACATTCAAATGCATTTAAATGGTTGTGAAACTATAAAATTTAGATAAATATGGACTTTATAAAAACAAAAAGTCTATCTCTGGAAATTGGTGCCTGATTCCGTATTATATAGCAAACTGATGCTCTCGATTTCAGAAAGAGAAAACCAAGTGACCAATCTGATTCATTCACTTTTCCAATAAAGATAATATTTCTCAAAGAAACAGATAATCTAATGTGACTAGAACAAATCGTCCACGTAAATATAATTAAGATATCCTGAGCCTAGTTATTGTTCTCTGCATATTTAAAACATACTGAAACACTTAAATTTTATACATGTTTTTATATATTTTTTGTTTTATCTCTTCAACCAAATACATTATATATTTCAATAAATAACAAAACACACAATTGGATTTTACAATTTCAATAATGTTTTAAGATAGAATTTCTACTTTGGGATAGTACTAACTACATACATACATAAATACATTACACATTTCTTGTGACGGATAACATTTGTTGTTGCTGTTTTTTTGTTTTAAACTTCTTTCATATCAATTACAATATCAATATACATCTATTTGGGGTTTTGTTAATAATTTACACATACAAATACATACAGAAAAAAAAAATACATTTGTTGCTAATACTGACAACAAAAAAGCGAAAAACGAGAGCAAAACTTTATATATATATAGATACAATATACATTTATATATATATAAATAAAGTTAGTGTTGATTTTTTTTGTTTTCTTTTTACCCAACATTGGTTATTATTTATCAATAAGTAAGTAATATTGCTGTTCAGTTTAAGGTTAATTTGAGGTACTAAATACTTGTAAAAATCAGAGTTAAACAAAATATACATATAATATTAATATATATATCAAAGAAAAACAAATGCACTTATTCAAAAATTAATGGTATCGAGGTAAACGGAAGTACGGGACACGTTGGCTCCAATTGCAATGAGGTGGCAAAGCAATCAGCTGAAGCATTATAATCGCCCAAAGTTTGTAAAATTTTACCCAAGGAGAACCTGAGAAGAATGTAATGCCATGTAATATATGTTTATATGTAGATAGATGTATGTTCCTACCATATTTTAGGACAATTTGGATCCAATTTGGCTGCATCTTTGAGCATTTTCTCGGCCAAACGCGGTTCACCCAATATCAAATGGGTCTCACCCAGAGCACGCAAAGCTTCTGTATGATTTGGATTGGCGGCCACAGCATTTAGGAAACATTGTTTGGCATCCATCCATTGCTCCAGATAGGCATGAACTTGACCACGCTAAAAGATAAAGTAAAAAGGAATATATATAGACAGAGATGAGATATTCCTATAATCTATAGTTGGTTTACCATAAACATAATCTGATGCGACAGAGGATATATTTGTGAAGCCTCGTGTATACAATTTAAAGCCTCATTGGGCTGATCAATGCGTAGATAAACATCGGCCAGCAATAACCAAATCTGTAAAGTAATTATAGTAATTAGTTAGGTAAATTAAGATAGTTTTGCTCCAACTCCAACTTACCTCAATTTGCAGCATCCAGGGCCTTCGGGGTCCTGGCTTTTGTGTGAAAGAACTGAGAGAACTGGCCGCCTCGCTTAAGGCCTGTTCCACCCGGGACACTGCAGCCAGTGAAGCAGCATAGACGGAATCTTTAAAATGTAAATTAAAAATGATGAGAATCAACATAAAAACAAATTCCAAATGTTAGTAACAAAGTGCTAAATTAATGAATTAATAAAAGTGTTTAGTGAAAAAAGTAACGAGAGAGAATATATAAAAAGCTAATGGTATTCGATTAATATTACTATCTACTTAATTTTATAATTTATCAATTTTAATTTAGAAAAGAACTTAAAGCAAACTACATAAGATTGATCAAGATAACTAATAATAAGATTTTTATATAGTGTGATATGTTTTTCAAAAATCTTGGCAAATATAAAACTATAAAAAAAGTGAAGAAATTGTCATAGAATAAAATGTTTAAGAGGTTACAAAGGTTTACAAAGTTTTAAAATGTTTAGTACCAGATTAATCTGACATTATCATTGTGAAGTATGTAAAGGATTTTTATCCGTTGGAAAAAGATTTTCTTCAAGTTTCAACGTTAATTTTCAAATACATACTTTAATAGTTGACCCAAAATCCATAGACATAATCCTTGTTTTTACATTTTTATTTGGAATATTAAAAACTATTTAATTTATTTTAAATTCCTACTCAAAATTATCAAAAGAAAACTCCTTGTAACCCCTTAAAGAAGCATTTTGGACACAAAATTTAAGAAGAAAAAGTATTTGTTTATGTCCTTGACTAAAGTTTCTTCATAATTCAGACAAGGATATAAAATATTCGATATACCGAATAGTTTTTTTTAGTGTGAAATATCAAAATATCCTTTGAGACTTACAATTATTGTTTTTTGTTTTTTAGTTAGAGGTTTTTTTTTTGTGTTTTGTTGTTTTTATGTTTCATGTATACACACACATACATAGACACATTCCGTAGAAGTTGGGTATTAAATATATATCAATCATATATGTATGTATATATACAGAATATTATAGAGTTTAGTCATGAGAGATATATAATGGTATATATTAGATGAGACTTACTTGAATCCTTATCGGACATTTGTGACGAATGAACCAAATGGACACCACTCTTGGTATCTGAATGTTTCTCCTCCTCCCCAGCCAACTGGGCCTCATAATTATCCCGCCAAACGGCCAGCATATGCTGAACAGTGGCCAGAGCTGTCTCTGGATCCTCCAGATGCAACTGTAGATGGGCCTTTACATGCAGCAATTGTAGGTTATCAGGAAATTCATAGAGAGCATCTTCAACCACACCCAAAGCCTCGCGGGGACGCCTTGAGGCGGTGAGGAGTAGGGCAAACAAATGCAGACAGGGAGCATGCTCCATGCGTAGAGCCAATGCGAAACGTATGTGGGTGAGAGCCTCATTCAGTTGATTGAGTAATGCATACTGTAGGGACAAATAATACTCGGCCAGATGATCGTTGCCATCATGTTGGACAGCACGTTCTAAAGCCTCCAAGGCCAGTTTATGGCAGGCATCTCGCTCGCTCTTTAGAGTGGCCTGAATGGCCAACTGTTGATGGCCGATGCCCACAAAGAGTTGGCTTCGTGTTGGACGCAGCCCTAATTAATGAATAAATTGGATTAGTTAATACTAAGGATTCAATTTGCTCTTGACCTACCCTTAACTTCCCGTTTTAGAGCCTGCTGGGCGTAGTCCAAACCCTGTTTCACTGAACCCAAACTTTCATAGCACAATTTTGAGGCCAATAGACAAGGTAACGGATCACTTGGTATTAGCTTAATCGATTCCTGTAGCACTCTCAAGGCCTGGGCATGCTTTTCGGCTGCCATCAAACTGATTCCATATTGCCGCCATATGTGCTGCTCGCCGAAACTGAATTTCAAAGCCTTCTCGAACGATTCATTGAGCAACTGGACCAGTCCCCAGCGTACAGTGGCCAGGGTTAGAAGATCATAGACAGCTGTAACATTGCCCATGGCAAATTGACGTGCCTGACGGAATTCCGGACTCTGCGATAGAACAGTATCTCGTACGGCCAAAGCCTCGGCTATAAGTAACAACAAGATGACCTCTTCCTGTTGATTTCGTGGTGAGAATTGCTGACGGGCAGCATATTTCCGTGGCTTCCATAATTTCTTTGAGGAGCCACCACCTCGTAAAGTACTGCCTCCAGATTTGGTGGTAAAAGGTGCAATATAAACAGTTCCGGATACTCCGCGTAGCAAAACCTCTGCCAATTGACGGGCCAAGGTAAGGCGCAACGATTGTGTGGCCCGTGTCTCAATGGCATTCAACATGATCCTATAGCGTTCCACGGCAGTCGGAAGTTTGCCAGTTTTAATCAAGACAATGGGAGCACGTTGAAGAGCCGTTTCCAGAATGGCGCCCATTCGTCGATTGACCTCTGGAGATGCATTACTGGCACTGGGAATGGTGCTACTAATGGCAAAACTACTTGCCGACTGTTGTACACTCATGGCATTCACATTCAGGGTGGAGCCAGCAGTGGAATTATTAGAAGAATTGTTACTCCCACTGACAATATCATATTCCTGCAGATAAAGCAATCCCAGATCGGAGGCACGCTCAAAGCAGCTTATCATTTCTGTATCCTTTTCTGCCTTCTTGAACTTGGAGGTTGGCCTCGTGGTTTGCTGCTCCAGGCATAGACCCTTAATGGCATACGATTCCGCCAAGATTTTCAGGCTTCGTCTGTGAGGAAAGCAAATAGTTTTAATGTTTATTTATGGTCTGTAATTAAGGGAACTTACAGCGTCAGCTCCTTCTCGGCTAGTGTATTCAACTCGGCCTTGACAAAGTTATCCAAACTAGTTTCATATTCACCACAGGCAAAGCACAATTTGGCCAGTAATAGATAAGCATCCAGGGCTATGCCTGCCTTTTGTCCACTCTCACCAAGAGCCAGATTGAGGAAACGTCGCGCCTCAGCCAGGCCACTTTTGGCACGTCCATAATTCGACTCGGATGGCAAGGCATTCTCCTCCAGATAGTTCTCTAGACGTGCTTCGCCCACCAAAAAGTTGGCCAGACATTCTATGTAAGGAGCAGTTGCATAACGTTAATCATCATAAATGAATTCCATTTATTGCCTACTCACCATTGTGGGGTGATCCGGTTTTTAGTTCGTCCGTCAACTCGATGACCCTTTGCCATTTGCCCTCACTACGACAACTTTCGATGAGAGCTTCCACTTTGGTGGTGTTGTTTCTCGCATTTCGATTCGTATTGGCCATTTCCGTTCGTACTGGACTAGAGACGCTGCTTTTGCTACTGTTACTGTGTGTGTTTTAATGTGTGTGTGTAAAGGTGTCTGTGTAGGTGTGTGTGTGTCTGACCGCTTCCGCCTTCACATTAATTACAGCATTGCCTCTTTGCTGCTAATTGAATTAATTGCCATTGCAAAATTTTCAATTTTTTTCAGCTTTTCTTGTTACCTTGACCCAGTTCCCTTTGGATAAAGTTTACAACCGTTTATTTGGTGATTTATTTATTTTAAATTCTTGCGTTTAGTCTTTAAGTTAATGCCAGCGGTATCATACGAAAGGAAAAAATTCCGCAAACTCCCACCTTGGGGACTTATTATTTAGTTTTTTTTTTTTACAATTACCAAAACAGAAAAAATTTTTATCGAAAAATTCCGATAAAAGACACATCTAGCCGTTTGCCGCTAGAAGCAGTGTTAAAAAATTCAAAATCAGTATAAATATTGCGTTGCCAGATAACATATGCTAACAGCTGATCCAAATACGTTAAAATTTGAAAATCATGAAAGTTAACTAGAAATCCCAGACCGGTTCTAAAAGAAATTGAGTTTTTTTTTATTGATGACCATAAATATATAAATCTTTATAAAAAGTCAGATAAACTTTTACAGGTAAAGGGCAAAAGATTTACCGTCTATCGATTGGAAATATGAATATAAATTTTTGGCGCCAAAATTCGAATATTATTTAATTAAGATATTCAATTGGTCAATACATAATCATTTATATAAAGCGAATTTTGGGGTTCTCATTTTTTAAACAAAAATTTTAAGTATGAATGAATTTAATAAACTGAAAACGTAATAATTGTTTCTACATTCCACAATCACGTGTAATTGCCAAAAAAACCTTTAAAAAGAAAAGCTCCACAGCAGATTTAATACTCTTGGTATTGTCTACATTGTTAAGAAATGAATTTACCAGTTAATTAGCCCTACACCTGGATCTACACCTGAAGCATTCCATCACCATCAGTACCATCTGTTCTTCCTTAAGTTATTGCGCTTATATTGTTGACACGCGAATTGTTCTTGTTGTTGCTGCTGTTGTTGTTGTTGTTGGCTAGAGTTTGAGGGCAGTTGTGCTTATGCATAGTCGCCCCCGCGGGCACGACCAATGTGCTGCACTTGAAGGACTAAACCCCAACTCTATACTTGTCACCATTACCATCTCCGTTGATGCACTTGCACACCCTCAACTGATGCTGATTTCCCCTCTCTCAATGTTGTCTTCGTTGTTGGCGTCCAGCCACACAGTTGGCAGAGGCGAGACACTCTTTCAAATGAGTTTTTATGCGATATGCGCTACGAAATCGGCTTATCCCATTGATTAGAAGGGTAATAAATAATGTTTATAAATGAAGTGGATGTATTTTGTAATTGGTTGAGTAGAGAAAGTTAATGTAGCATACTTTTTGGAGAATAGTTGATAATAGTTTAAGATAAGATAAGAGTTTAGTTTTTAAAAGTTAACATCTAAATGTAGTATATTATTTGATTTCATCTACCACCTCTGTGTATATTTTTCTTATTTTATGTAATTGTAGCTCATTGCCGCTGTCACTTATAACTTAACACCAAATCTCAGTCACTTACATACATATATTCCTGTCCTCAGTCAGCAAATTGGTTTGCATTGCACAAGACAAAAAACTGAAAGCTGAACCTGACGAGCAGTAAAATGTGAAATTTGTGCAAACACTGAGATGGCAGGACGACCAACATCATTCCCGCTCTCCCTTCCTCTCCATCTGCTCCATCATTTGGCCAACTTATTGTGCGTCTTGTCTCGCTCAGTAAACGTAAAACTCTACCACGTAGTCAATTTAAATAAATTAACACGCTGTTGTGCGAGCGAGATAAGGAGTAAATCCTCTCTCCTTCCTCCCCTCTTGCCATATGCCAAAAATGGGGGAAAAAAATTTGACATGGCCAGAAGGATTTCATTCCACCTCTTCTAGGGGGTATCAATGTCTTAACGGGTGGTTTTCGGTTGCATTGCATTTGGTGTGTGTGCCCACTGGGGGGTGTGGCAAAGCATAAATCTTCAACTTTATGGCATCAATAAATGTCGAGGCGAAATAATGATATCGTCAAGTTGCCATTGTGCAATGCACAAAATCCTCCCCCTTTTCGTTTCGGAATGCCTGCATTTTCGATATCAAAGAGGGTGACTTTTTGTTTCGATCGGGAATGGGAAGTGGGACACAACACTATAATAAGTAGCAGAGAAGCTATTAAATAAAGTTGAAGGATTTAAGACTGCATATAAAACAAAGTCCACTTTTGCAGATGCCAAGATAAGCCATCTGAATAATGACACATAACAAGAACTAACTAGTTAGAATTCGAAGCTAAACAGGTTGCTTTCATTTCGTTTACGTTCATTAATATTTAGTTAGTATATCATGAATTTGTAGTCACTCTCAATCATTTGTTCACCCCAAAAGTTGATTGAATTGAAATTTTATGCAACATTTTTTTCTTTCTCCACATTCACACATGCATATAGTAAACCGATATTTATATATATATATATATATATATAGTATAATTTATGTTTTTTTGGGTAACATTTTATGGCAAACTCATCTGCATATGCTACCAATTGGTTAAGCAAGAGGAGCAGGGCTCCTCTTTATCAGCTGCCGCTGCTCGCTTCTGTTAGAAAGTTTTACGCACTTTTTTTTACGAGCTTTTCGTCCTGCTGCTGCTCCTCCTCGCTGTTAGCGCTCGCATGGCAGCCTGTCATAAAAATGTCGTAAATTCGCTAAAGCGAAAGTTTGGAAAAAAAAGGGGAATAGGGAGAAAGACAGAGAGAAAGTGTATGTGTGTGTGTGTGTGTGTTAGAGCTGCTCATAACTGTTTCTCTCGTAAAAACTGGAAGGCATCGTAAAAACCTTAATTAATTTTCTAATCAACATTTTGGCCTGCATGTAAATCGTCTGATTTGGCCCAAGTTAGTTCTGCGTTTTGCTGTAGCATAATTTTGCCGGTCTGTACTTACTGTATATATATATATATATTTACATATATATATATGTATATCTGTATATTTTTGTATGCTCCATTAGCCGGGTCTCTGCGATATGTCAAAGTAAACGGCTATAAACTGGCAAGGGCGAGTCCTCCCAGTGTGTATGAGCGTCGGCAGAGCAGAGAGGAGGTCGGGGGGTAGTTTTTGGGATTAGAACGGGGTGCTGGGGTTTTAGCTGGCGCCAACAGTGGCAAGTTGCGTGCTTGGAGTTTGATGGCTCTGTTTCCCCCTTCCACCATCCGTTCTCCGTTTTCTAATTCACCATTGTGTTTATTTACTTAGTTAGTGCTAGTGAAAAAGGCTTAGGCAAATAGAATTCAAGGAGGGGGAAACGAAAAGGGCAAGGGCAGGACAAATGCTTATTTATACAGTTGGAAGTGACTTTTTGTAACAAATTTTTGTTAGATCTTTTGTTAAACCCTTTTTCAACTATTGAGATTTTTGGTTGGTAGTTGGTAAATTGAACCCAAGAAGCAATTTTAGCCTAACAATTGCTTTAGATTGCTTAAGGTTAGGAGCCGATTAGGTTAAATGCTTGCCTGTTAGTTAGTATAAGGAGGATACTTGGGTATGACTGTCAAAGCGCTTTATTTAAGAACCTAAAATATATGTTAAAAAGTTGATCAAATATGTAATCTATTCCAAAATTTCTAAAAATGTTGAAGAAAACCTTAGTCAAACTTTAGGCTTCATATTAAACTGTTTTCTGATATCCTTGTAGAATATTATTAGTTGATCAGATGCTTGTAACGGAGAGAAACAAGCGTTTCCGACTCTGAAAAGTATGTTTATTCATGTTGAGCAATAACAGCTGATCCCATGCAGCCATGTCCTTCCGTCTGTCGGCCCATCTGTCTGTTTCTAAGCATATTTTAGCTAATTCTGTTTGAGCTAAACGAATGAAATTTGATATATAATCTTATGAGGCATATAGGTAAGCTAAGTTCTATAATTGGTACGATCCTGGAACCCTGTATCGGAACGTATGAATGATATTCTTATTGTATTTAACTACTTCATCCAAGTGGCCAGCTTAGTCAAGGATAAATTATCACACACTTAATCCATAAGCAAGAGAAACTTAAACCTAAAACTAAGAACTTTTTCCTACTCACATAATTGGCAAGAATATTTTCCTAATTTGTTATACAATTTATGAAAATTTTGTCGTCGCCATTTATATAGCAATTAGATTCAAGTTAGTGTGCGCTTTGTTTACTTGTGTGTGTGTTTTTTTTTTTTTTTTTGCCTCTTCTTAATTTAATTGAATGGCAAATGCAGCCAAAATCATTTCAGTTATTTATGCAACATTGTGGCATGAGAAAGTGCACGTGGAAGAAAAGTTGGAGACTTGGCTCTTATGGCCAAGTGGCGCGTCTAAGCCACAAGACTCGAACCCAGACCCAAGCTGTTTGTAGGTGGAGGAGGCTGCCGGAGCAGTCATGTTGCCATCAAGATAGGCATGGTGGTGGGTGTGTGTGTATGTGTGTGTGTGTGGTGTGTCTTCAGTTACCAAGTTGCATAATTTTGTGTGTTTTTCTTTTCAGCTAGAGTCACGAGGGCGCTCATTTCTTTTCCTTTTCATATATGCACATTCACATTCATGTGCACATTCTTGACTGCATTCTGCCCAGCATGTATGTATGCATGTAGATGTAAGGTAGATATATACCCACCTACATATATATATATGTACATTTGTATATGTGTATATAGAATCTGTTTTTTTCACACCCTTTAGGATTATTTCGTGCATGGCAGCAAGTCGTCGCAGTCAAGAGTTTCTTGCATTCATTTTTTTCTCTCTTTTGCATTTTTATTTAAAGCAATTTAAATTAACAGAGTTCTGCCCGAGGTGGCGAGTGTGTGTGTCCTTTTGTATGTGTGTATGTTTGCTTATGACTGCCTCCTGGCCTGGTCCTGCTTCTGCTACTCCTACTCCTGCTGTTGACGTGCAATTGGAATGCAATTTGTTATGGAAGTTAAGTCTCCACTTGTCAGTTAAGTTTACGCTTGGCTGTTTGCCTGTTGTCGCATGTTGCCAGGACGTGATCCTGCCTATCTTTCATACCCTCCTATCCCTTTCCTTTGCTTACTCCTGTCTGCCCAGTACTTTTGTTGCTATGGAAAAATAATTAAAGTCTTTAAATATTTAAATTAATTTACTGTCCCCAAAAATATATATATGAATATATGTACATATGATTGCCCCTCTACATGTGGCTGAAAAATAGTTTATCCTTGATAATCAAATATCCCTTTTTATACACAGTCGAACACCCATTTAAATGGCAACTGCAAATAAGCCCAAAGAACATAAAACTTTAACTACACTCCAAGAGAATGAGAGAGAGAGAAAGTTAAGAAGAGAGAAGACGAAGTAACTCTAGTGGAAGGGCAAACAAAACTGAAACTGAAAAATTTAGCGCTATGTCAACACATTCCAACAGGCCAACAGGCCGGCAGCCAAAAGCCCAGAGCCAGTTGTATAGTCATACAAGGACACAGGCCATTTGAGACCCAAACTCAGTCCTTTCTTTCTTTCTTTTTTTCTCAACTGGCAATTGTCAAAAGAAATGTAGGGAAAGCATTCAAAAGAATGGCAAAAAGAAAAAAAAGGACAATGACCACAGAAAGGCTCAAAGTGTTTGCCCGTAAAGCAACAACAACAATCACATATGTCCCAGGACTCATCGATGAAAATGGCAAATAACTAAATAGACAAATCTAGCTTTTGGTCGGTCTTAAGGATTCGGCACAGGAAGCTTTACCCGACAGGATATCATGAAAAGTACGAAAATAAAGTAAGAAACTTTTCATGTTAGTTGGCTGGCAGCATACAAATTATTTTGCCCAAAGAAAAGTTTATACTGTAAAACTATTTTAAAAACTTTTGGAACTTTCCAAAAACCTTACCATCACCTCCCTCCCCCCCTCCTCAATGCGCTTTCCATTAGTCAGCAATTGTCTCTTGTTGGTTAAATTAAGACGCAGGCCACAAATCACAGAGCCAAGATGATGCAGCAGCGGTAGCAGAAGCAGGAGGAGGAACAGGAGCAGCATCTGCTACTTCAATTCCGTTCGAACATTGATTTTGCCCCTAAGCCCTACAGCTAGCATATGAGACTTCTCCCATGTATGGTGGGTGAGTCTCAAACTTTTCGTCTTCTTCTTATCTTTCCAATATTTTTTTAATACATTTTCTTGGCATTTTGCGGTTGGATTTTTTCTTTTCTTCTTTTTTTTTTCATTTCTCGTTTACTGCGGTTTGCGGTTTGGTTGTCGTCTTGAATTTTAATAAAGTTGTGACTAAGTCTTTGGCAGGAGCATGATGATAAAGGGGTGGGTGTAGGGACGTAGGGACAAAGGGTTGTCATTCCCCAAACACGAACATTGTCAAAAAAAAAGCAACACAAAAAAAAAAAAAAAACAAAAGTGTTGGCGCTAACAATTTTATCAAATAAAATTTATGAGCATGAAGTTTTCTATGCTTTACTTTTCTTGAATATTAATACCCTGTAAATGGGTAGGTAGAAGAGTGTATAAAGTTGGTAGAAGTTTGCTCACCTTAGCTGTAAAATGAGTAACATTTTGGCCTTTCGGTAAATTAGAATTCTGTTTTTATTAGAGGTTATTTTGAGGGTTCTTCCAGCAACAAATAGCTGTCATTCAGTTACCATTTGGGAGGAACGAGAGCTACAGAACAGTAATAGATAGAGGGTCCTATTATAGTATGAAGTTTAAGTAAACTGGCATAGAATATTACTACAGGATATATAGAAAGTTGAAGCGATTACTTTGCAACATGTCAATACTAACCCTTCAGGGTAAACACCGATTTTGGAAGATGGTAACCAAAAAATTTACTGAAAATTTGCATAGAATACAATTTAATGTAAGTTTAACACAAAACCAATTGGAAAGCTATAGAATAGATATACAATTTAGATATAAAAATATTTACAAATTCCAAAATACTTTGAATTCTTCTACTGTTATCCTATACTTACATTGTATTACTTAATTTGTTCTGCAGCCCTAACCTTACCTTACACAGTTTCTCTTTCTCATTTCACAGTTTACAGTTTTTTATCATCTGCCTTTATCCTCTGCTCCTCCTCCTGCACACAATTGCCCATTGAACTTAAATGCCCCGTGGAAAAAGTGAAGCGAAAAGTTTTTGGCTTTTCTTTTGGCAATGAGACTTGTAGTCCCCTCACTCCTTCCATGTTTCAGCCCACTAACCTTGCTCATTTACCGCTAATTTCACAATGCTCCAATCTCACTTTTATTTCGCCTCATAACCAGGCCCAACAAAATGCTACAACAGCTAATGCCACTTAAACGTTATTGCTACCAAAAGAAAAGGAAAAAGTAAACAGAGAAAGGGAGAAAGATAGAGAGAGGGGAAGCTTCACACCAGGTCAATAAAAACTGGCAATGGCAAACATCACCTGGAGCCCAGATCTTAGGTACTCCCTCACCCAGTCTATCTAACAATTGTTTGGATTTTCACTCTAACCCTTTACCATTCAGCCGCAAATCCCCCAATGAACTCTAAAGGTTTTTACTTTCTCTCCCTCCCCCCTCCCTGCTCTGCTCTGCTAAGTCCCCAAATGCTCGGTGAATTCCATTGAAGCGTTCTCCGAAAAACTCCAAAATCAACTGCACGCATTTTTATGGCCCAAACACGAAAGCTAAACTTTTACCGTGGGAGTCATTGTCGTTGCCATCCAACAGCAGCAGCAGCGGCAGCAGCAATTTCACCCATCACAACCCAACAAACTCAACCCATCAGGATCACTCTAGCTCTTGTACCTACTACTCCTAATGCTTCTCTGCCACTGACTCGGCTCGTAAAATTTTATGCGTTTTTTGCGCCCGGCATTTGGCGTTGAAAATGAAAATTGTTACTCTCACACAAACAACACACACACAAGTCCTGACAGGGACCTGGACCTGGACCTGCTCCATTCAAGTCAAGTCGAGTGGCGACGATGTCGTCGTCTGCCAGACATTTTCCTCTACCAACTCAAACCCAATAACAATAACAACAGCCATTGGTGGGTTAGAGATGAGTCGGAGAATATGAGTCACGAGGAGAGAAAGCAAACTCTCGGGAATAGGATTGTTATTTGTTGATGAATTGAAAAGTTGGATTATCTAAACAAATCGGGCTTAAACTGATTTTATTAGAGATTGGCTTTAAAGTATTTGTAATCAAATAGATTCAAATAGAACTTTTTGGTACATGATAATTTAATTTGTTTTGAAAACTGATTGAAAAGAGTATTATATAAATAAATCTAGGGTTTTGTTGTAGATTTAGGCTCTGTGAGAGAATCTGAATTAGATATTCTTAACCAATTAGATTAGTTCCAAAAACTTCTTGACCTTAACTTTTAAGCAGTTTTTATAGTAGCTGATCAGATGTAAATAACGCAGATATATAGGCCTTTTTGACCACATTATGTGTATATATGCTTGAACAGTATCAACAGCCGAGCTGATCTAGCCACGTCTGTCTCTTTGTTGTTTCATCTATCTGTTTCTATGCATATTTTCAATAGTTCTGCTTGAGCTATATTGATGAAACTCGATGTATAAGCTTTTTAGGCAAGTAAGTGTGTTAAGTTCTTAAACTGGACTGATCGGTCTATTATACCGGATAATCTCCATAAAAACAATCAGCGAAAACTAAAGTTTTTGTTCTAAGAAACTCGTGTTATTCAAGCTATTACAGCAAGTAGAAGTAGAGATGTGGAAGATCATTTCATTAAACATTCAATAAACTTCAAAGGTTTAACTAACTTAGTTAATATTGTTACAGATTATATTCATATTACAACACATTACATAAGTCACGCCCTCATCTCTATATTGCTGTTGTTTGTTGGTTAACTTGTGTGTGTGTGTCTGTGTCTCTACTTTCTTTTTTTTTTCTTTTTTCTATGACTTTGGTTGTATTTATTTCACTTGAAGCTAAAGCCAGGAGAGACTCAGGACCATAGAGAATGACGAAAGCTTTCTGGCTGATGTTTCATTTCTGTCGGTTTTTTTTTTTTACGTTAGTCTCAACATCGTCCCTTTGCCTTAATGAGTCAACGTAACAACAACACCAAGCAAAATGGAAAAAAGGGACAAACTCAGCTGTTTTCTAGTTTTCAAGTTGTGTTCATATCCTTTTGAACCCTTTAAGATATTGTTTGACATTGATTGGAAAACTGTCAAATGGAAATGCTAATTCATGTAATTATCTCAAGATAATGAAATGAAATGGAAAATGTTCTCTATATAGACAGTGGTAGTGTTAAGCTCAAGGAAAATGTTAATCAGCTGCATTATTTAAAATGGGAAATGGTCGAGAAAGCTTAAGAAATTTTAGAATGAAGAAGATTAGATTGTGAAAATGTAAATACATATTCATAAATATGTATTGAATAAGTAAAAAGTGTTCTTTATATCAATCTGATAAGTTGGAGATATCTCTGTTTGTTTTATAAGAAAGAAGTGTTTTTATTTGGTAAATATTTACAAATTTTTAATTATCGATTTATGGTTCAAACTCAAAACAAATAATGAGATTTAGTAATTCAACTTTATAATCAATTTTAACCATTTTTTGCCTTTATATTTTATTTAAACAAAATTTTGAAATAGATTTACACATCTAAGATCAATTTTCTTTACCTTTCACTATCATTTCACTTTTGTTTTCGTTAAAATAAATTAAAGTAAATGATTGCCTTAGGAATATTCCTTAAAAATCTTTCACAATTTTCGCTTATAAGGATTTTCTTTTTAATCACAAAGAATATTCAAAATCAGGCATCCAATAGTTAAATAGTGAAATCATTTCATTTTTCGCTGCATCATCCATTTGTAAATTGGGCCAAAAGCACAAAATTTCCATGAGAATGGAAAGTTTTCCCCCTTTTCGCTAATTGTGCAGAAAAGGAGCAGCAGCAGCAGGAGCAGCAGGAACAGCAATTTGAACAATGAAATTTGTTCATACATACAAATAACAAACGAGTCTGCGATGTGCTTCAATTAACTTTTTTTCTTGCTGTTGTTGTTGTTGCTGTTGTTTTTTTGGCCTAGTGATGAATGTGAAAATATGTTCTGAAAACTTCATAATGGGAATGGGAGCAAAGTTGGCAACGAGTTGAAGTCAATTGCCAAGTCACTTACAAAAGCCCCAAGGACTTGGTTGAAATTTTCTTTCTACTTTACTTGAAATTTTCTGCGTAATTTATATAATGTATAATTTATGTACATACATTTATACACTATATGGGTGTGTGTGTGTGCCAGGTAAAAAGGCATAATAATGTGGCCTAGGTCAATGCTTCTTTCCTTCTACCCCTCTTAACTTTGTGTGCTGGTGGCGTATGAGTAATGCAGATTTTACGCTTGAATAGCCAAAGCCATTTTTACCACTCTTTACGAGAGAGTGTGTGTGTGTGTGCGCGAGTGTGTGTATGTATAAAATATTAATAAATTGAAAGCCATTTGAAATGGCATTTTTGTATATGGCCATGTTGAGGCTTAGTAGGCTTTGCTTTTGGGTTTTGCTGCTATTGCAGCTGTCGCATCCATTACAAACAAATATTGCGCATACGCCATGTGTGGCCAAAAAGACATAAAACTGGCCATAGCACAGTTGTATCTTTGCATATTTCATTGAACATATTTTGAGTTATTCATGGCTTAGGGGGTTTTGACGATTGTGTGCAATGATTTGGCTTTAAATTTATTTAAATATATTTAGTTGGTTTATTCCATCTCTAGCTATATATAAATATATATCCCTTTGATATTGTGATGAATGTTTTATATATGAAAATTATTATATGAAAATCTAAAACGACGACCAAAAGTTATCAAAGTTATGAGTTTTAATTTAATTTTCCATTTTCTTTTAAGAATTATTATGTTGGACTTTTATGCTTGCCATAAATTAAATGCTAGTTAAGTCAAGCGTAATTCTAAGACTTTATATATAGGTAAAGTAAGGGTATATAAGGATTTGCGAAATTTTACAAAAAAAAAACTAGTAGGATGGGCCAACTTCGGCCGAGCCGAAGTTCGTATACCCTTGCAAACTTTTATTTAACAATTACAAATTTATAATGTGATAAAATCATTAGAAAGCATATAAAACAAGTCAAACCTACCTTAAATGTTCATGGCTTGAGAAAAAAAAGTAATTCGATATTGTTCCTATGGGAGCTATAGCATATAGAAGACCGATTTGGCTAACACTTAGCACAGACATTTCTATATGTACTAAACATCAAAAAATCAAATTTCGTGTCAATCGCTTTCAAAACAACCAAGTTATTTCATTAAAACCATGATCTTGCCCGATCGTTCCTATGGGAGCTATATGATATAGTCATCCGATCGGGATTCCGATTCCGAGATATACAATGCCTGCAGCAAAAAGAAGCCTATGTGCAAAATTTTAGCTCTGTAGCTTTAAGGGTCGCGGAGGAGAAGCTGTTGATCCAGATAGACGGACCGACGGACAGAGCTTAATCAACTCGGCTCCTCGTGCTGATCAAGAATATATATACTTTATATAGTCGGAAATGCCTCCTTCCATGCGTTGCAAACTTCTGACCAAAATTAATATACCCTTGCAAGGGTATAAAAGGTGACAAACAAACAGCCATCATCAGCAACTTGGGTTTAATTTAAGATTTTTCAACCTTCACTAAGGGTATATAAGCTAAAGTCGAATGTTTAACTATAGAACTCATTTTTGATTATACAACAACGTATTTATTTTGCTGATCCTGACTAAAAGTAAATATATTCTTCAAGAGTAGAAAGAACTAAGTTATTTAAGCTTCTTTTTTTCAATAGAAATTATTTTTAAGAAAGCTTTTTTTTTTTAAATATTAGAATTAAAAAATAATTATATATACGTATGCCATTTTATTCATATCTTAAGAAACTGCTTACCCTTTTTCTTTCACCTCTCTTTCCCTTACATAGTCACTCTAGAAGAGCATTTCATAGTCGTTGTTAACCATAGTTTACCTTGTAATATTTTTGCTCTTTTGCCTACACAATTCTCTATATATATTTTTTTTGTTGCCACGTTCAATCAGCTTTTCCCTATACAACTTCCTTTTTATTTTTTGCGCTTTAGGCCATTTGAAATTCATGACAGCAAAAAAAAAAAAAGAAAGAAAAGCAAAAGGAAAAATTTGTACGTGCCAGGAAAAGCTAAGCAGCAGCAGCAGCGGCAGTTCCAACCAAAAAATGCTAGAAGAGAAAATGAAATGCCAACTCATTGTGTAACGGTATTTGGTGAGGTGGATGCCCAGGTCCTGTTCCATCTATATATATACCAATTCCCACTCCCACACCTCCTTTTGCCCTAGTTGTTGTTGCTGTTGTTGTTGTTGATTCAAATGCAAATATTCGGCAAAGTTTTCGCACGAGAAACTTTTTTTTTTGGCCTTTTCCTCTCTTTTGGGCTTCTTTTTTGACAACGTAGGCTCTCTGAGACTTCCGGATCCTTAAGTTGGCCAATAAGCTTAGGAAACTTTACGGTTTATTGCCATGTTTGTTTAGCCAGGCTCAATTCAATCCCTCGATTCTCCAATAGGCGCTCATTTTTCAAATCAAGTGAAGTGTGAATGACTGCAAAAAGGTAGGGGGGAACGGTTGGGGGAACGAATGTCTCGGAAGGAAGGACGGAAGGCTACTTAAGGGCCTCTAACAAATTTGACTGTTGATGTTTTGTTTTGTTTTTTTTATTTCGTATTTATTTAAATGTTTTGTAAACATGCATCAAAGCTTAAATGGCTAAAAGTGTATAAATTGTATTTTGTAAAATTATAAATTTGGCTTAGATTTTTAAATGGTTACAACTAAAAATCTTATGCTACAAATACACACACATACAGATACATATATGTATTTATTGTATATATATACTCGTTGTGATTATCATGTTTGTTGATTAAGTTAAGTGTTATTTGAAATATTATTGAAAATTTTTGTAAATTACTAATAAATGCTTCAACTGGTTACTCATATTTTGTGGCAGTTATCATTTTTGTTACCCATTTTTTTGGGGTATATGGTTTTCTATATACATTTTAGCTGCTTATATATTTTGTTCAAATACTTTTATAGAAGATATCTCATTGCTATGAATTTGTACAATTAAAATTATAGATATATATAATATATATGACTTAAGTTTAGTAAAATATGATTAAGTACGCAAAGCGTTGAAAAAAAAAGAGAGAATACTAAATGTTAAATTAAGTTAAATTAAGAACATTTTTTTTCATTTTTCTTTTAAATTTTTGGCTTTTGCTCTGATTACCAACACTACAAAGAGAACGAGACAGAGAGCGTCAGTATATATATGTAGATATATGTTTATATATATCTCAATTATTCAGTCTGAAAATTAATGGTCTATTCGTTATTCTGCTGCATGGCCTTGCTCAAAGCGGCTCCCAATTGACTGAACGAAGGACGTTGTTTGGGATTCACCGACCAGCACGAAAGCTATAATGACACAGAGAGAGAGAGAGAGAAAAAGGAAAAGAATAATCCATCAATCATCATATTCAGATTATCATTATTATGGAATTTATTATGGCTTACCAATATCTCCTTCAGGCTTTCCGGCGTCGACTCTGCCACAAGCCATTTCAAAGTGCCATCCTGTGATTTTTCTATAATCTGTTCATTGGTTAACTCTTCGTGTGGCAATTTGGTGGCCTGATTGAAGAGTTCCCATACCACAACACCATAGGAGAATATGTCACTCTTGGTCGTATATTCATCCTCTTGAATGCATTCGGGTGCCATCCAACGTATGGGTAGAAGGGAATTGCGATGCTTGTGATACTCCCGACTATACTTGTCCTTACTCAAAGCCGGATAGGAGACTTTAACGATAAATTCACTGGAGATCACACAATTGCGTGTGGCCAAATCTCTGTGGGTGAAACGCGCCCGATAGATGGCATCCATGCCACGTGCAATCTGATAGGCCACAGCCAGCACTTGACTGGTGGTCAATGGGGGCAATGGTGAGGTCGAACTGGTGGCCTGGGTAGCTGTATTTACTTTTCCTGCGGTAGCCAATAGAAATTGTTTGAGATCACCCCAATCAGTGTATTCCAAGACCAAATAATGTGGATCCTTTTCACGGCACAGACCATAGAGACGTACTATACCCTTGTGGGATAGGGCACGCAATAGATCCAATTGACGACGGAACTCCTGGCAGGCCTGCTCATCCTTAACCTTATTCAATGCCTTAACCATGACCAATTGATCTTGTTGCTGCTGCTGTTGTTGCTCCTGTTCCTCCTCTTTAATCTCTTCAATGTCATCCATGGAGGTCTTGGAGCGTCGCTTCTCATTGAGGGTACTCAAGGTAGTGCTTCCGCTGCTACCACCGCTGCCATTTTCACTATTGCTATGCTGTTTCTCAGTATCGCCATCCTTATCGCTCGCCAAGGACGAATTGTTGATCAATGAGGCTTTTAGTTTACCCACAAAGACATCACCAAAATCGCCACGTCCTATCTGTATAAGTTCACTGAGTCCCGATCGAGGCAAGGCCAACTGCTCATAGATATGAGCCGACTTTTTGGAGGCCCGCGATTGTTGACTACAGGCCGTATCATCCGATTTCTGAGCATCTCCGTTAGATTTTGATTTACCATTACGTCCATTACGTTGAGGCTTACCCAGACATGGCTCTTGCTCTGATGCCTTTGGATTACCTGAAGCGGAACCCTCACCTCCTGCCTGATCACCACCAGCCTCTTTGATGCTCAACTCATTGAGACGTGCCTTCCGCGCCTGTCGTCGATACCGACACCATAGCATAAGACCTACCACTAGAACAATATAGGCCAAAGCCACAGTCATTGTAATGAGAACAGCTCGAGTGACCAAGAAGCCACCATCTCCTGCAGATTCCTCGGTTACATAACCACCGCCATTGGAACTGGACTTTACGACTAGCAAGGCATCTTCCCGCTTTAATCCTGCGCTGTTGCCAATGGTGCAACCATAACGACCCTCATCCTCTACTTGGACATTCCTAATCTCCAGGGTTCCATTCTCCAAGAAGCTAAACCGCTGACGATCTGTATTATTCTCACTCAGATAGAGCAAATCCTTATCCCATTGTATAGTTGGTTTGGGATCCCCAATAGCCTGACAGTGTATGACCACATTGCCCTGTTCCGGAATCTCCATAGGTCCCATCGGTGGGACACTAAATTTGGGTGCTACCACAACATTGATGGACACTGTGGCATTGATTTGTCCCTGTTGATTGGTGGCCAGACATGTGTAGTTGCCACGATGTTCAGCATTCACATTCCGAAAGATCAATGTACCATTGAGATCCACTTCAACCTGGTCAGGTAGCGACGCATTCAAGCCATCCTAGACAGAAAAACAGGGATAGTAAATGAAAGGGAGGAAACAGAATAGACAGACATAGAGTTAGTTCATCAAAAATTCAACAAAAAGCAAAAAAAAAACCCAAAAAAAGGAAATGATGGAACTGAAAGAGGCAAATTTGTTTTAGGCCAAATGAAAAAAAAAAACTTTTTCTTTTGAAAGGGATTTTTTTTTTCAGTATACTGTTTTTTGGGTACTAGACAAACAGTTGCCAAAATTGGTTGACCAGCTGTCCGGCAACAGGAAACAGAAAGCAGAGATAGAGAGATGGGTTGATGAAGAGAGGGGGAATGACAGGCAAAAGGGTGCTTAGCAATAGAGTTTTGCATATGAAATGAAATGGCAAAAGTTTGGCCAACGGCGCATTCTGCGCGATTTTCAATTTGTCAGTGACATGTATCAGGTAGGAAGAGGGATGGAAGGGTGCATTGCTTTCAGAGATGGGGCAAAGCATACAGTGGTGCTGTCAAAACGAAGTGTGAAGACCTAAAGGTGCAATATGGCACAGAGGGGAAATGAAACTAGAAATGAGTCGTCCACCCTAAGCAAATGGTCACTGAATCAATCAGAAAGCTTTCTATAAACTAAGCGCATTAGGTAAATGAATCAATTATCATATACTTACTCGCAACCACTGGACTTGGGGTGTGGGCGTTCCTTGGGCTTTGCAATGCACTTTGGCCACTGGAGCATCCAATTCGAGATTCTTTGATGTTGGCTGGGGCATAAATTTCAATTGCTCAATAACTTCTAGAATGCCAGGATTTGAATTGATTGCCGCATGTCCTTCCATTTGCAATTGGCATTGATATTGACCCGCGTCGCTGGCTATAACAGTGGCAAAACTAAGAGTACCATTTGGTTTATGCAACACGAGGCGTGCATCTTCACGCAGCAAGGCATCCTTGCCAGAGTCGGCCAGTGAGTGTCCACCATGTGGATTACTACTTCGGGGCATAGATGCTCCCAGTTCCACCTGGCGCAAGAGTTTGCCATCTTTGCGCCAGCGTAATTGAATGCGTTGATTCTGCAATTCATCGGGTACCTCATAAAGACAGCTGAGTGTAGCCGGATCACCTTCCTTTATCGTAATTAGATCATCGGGTCCTTGGACAAGACGCAAGCCTTCTGGTGCAGCTGCCTCTTGATTGCTACTGGCAACATTTCCGCCACGTTTGCCACGACACAGGAATACTTGTTTGCCCCAGGATTCGGGTAAGAGTTTCTGATTCTTCTTTAGTCGTGGAATACATTTGCCATTGGATTGATGTTGATAGACATAACCCTGTTTGCTCATTACTCGTCCAGCTGCATTCGAGGCAATGCAACGATAAAGACCATCATCAGATACACTCGGCTGACGTACCAGCAAACGATGCTCAACCAATTCTATATTCTGCCAGCTGCTCAACTTGGCGCTATTCCGATACCATTCAATTTCCAACGGTTCATTGCCGGAGGCGCCCTCCACATGACATTTGAGTAGCAGTTCATTCCGATTGCTGCCCAGCAATTGAACACTGGCCGATTCCAAAACTGCAAAGAGGAAACAAAAAAGAAAAAGAAGGCGATCAATAAACTAATTGAATTGAAGAATTCAACGTATAAATTCTCCAGTTTCTTTTTGCCCAAGTAACTGGATCGCCTTTTTGCATTCCATAAATATGCATAATATCCGCAAGTTACATTTTACGTTTTAATGTCCATTTTATACCCTTGGAAAGGGTATAATTGTTTAGACAATTGTTACATACAGAATTATGTGTAGACGATACCGGAAATTAAACATATATTCTTGGTCAGCTACAATAGCCGAGTCAATCTAGCCATCTATGCGTATATCTGTCTGTTTCTATGCCTTTTTCAGATAATATTGTTTGTTTTAAAGTAATGAAACTCGGTGTAAATGCATTTTAGGCATCTAGTTAAGTTAGATTCTTGGATTTGTCCCTTCAGATCACTATAAGGCATATTCACCATAGGAACGATCGGTAGCAAATAAAGTTATTCATCTATAAACTCTATATCTTTTAAGAAATCGCAAACAAACTCGACCCCATTTAGTTGTATACAAGTCTGCACCTTTCCACCAAATTTCGTTTATGAGTATTTCTTTTTACGATCATGCTGATTTTTGTGACGTCATGGAGACAGAGAAGAGATTTTTTTTAATATTCAAATACCGCAAGGGTACAGATACTTCGGCTCCTTTAGATATTTTTTTTTTGTCTTTCTTCTTAGCAAAGCGAATTTGCTTCGTTTCGTTTTTGTTCTTTTCTTTTTTTTTTTCTTTTTTTAGGTTCATTTTTTTGTGTTATTTCTCGCGCTGCATTAAGTGCATTTTATCGTCGAACACGAAGCTGCAATCTTTGTTTTTATCGCTCCAGCCCAGAACGGGTCGGTTAGTCCGGGGCCCTGTGCTCAGCCCATTTGGTAGGGGCCCGAGGAAGCATAAATTGAACTGTCAGTCATGGGTTCAGTTGCTTCTCTCTCTCTCCCCCTCTCTCTCTTCCGTACTTCACTACAACTCTTTTCCACCTTTATGTAAATGCTTATATGTGGCAAAAGGGGCACACATATACATACATACATACATATTTCCCGACAACATCAGTGTACGGTACTTGGCAACAATTGCTGCATGAGAAAACAGTTTGTGGCAAGAAATACAAAAAAAAAAAAAAGGAAAAGATGAAAAGACACAGAAGAAATTACAAAAACAAAAGAAGAATGTATGCAACTCTTCTATGCTAAGGTTTAATTTATGTTTTAGTCGCTAAAGGCGTAAAAGGAGGCGTGACTAGACACACAGTCAAACCATTGCTGTGCAGGTTCTCTTTCTTCAAGGCATCAGATACTTTTTCTATCTCATCTTGATAATCATAAAATACAAAAAAAAAATATCAAAGAAGCTAACTTCGGCTCTGCCGAAGTTTGTATACCCTTGCAGCAAAATAATTGGTATAAATGTTTAATAAAATCAAAAAAAAAACAAAAAGGAAGAAAAAACACACCTAAAAATTTTCACTTCTTCACCGAGCATTGAACCATCAAACAAACACCGAAGCCCATCGTGCCTCCGATCTCTACACACTACGCCACCGTCATTACTTTGCTAACGTAAGCTAATTCGACATATATAGCAAACCCATTGCATCTCGCTCTTTCAATTTCGTTCTGTGTAAGAACACAACTAAAATATTTCTGTCTCTCTCACACACCGCGTGGTGGTTGAATTTTTGCATATGTATGTGTGAGCGTGAGCATTAAAGTACATTTAATTTCTATCACATATGATTATTGATTTGTAACCTTAATAATTATCCGATTTAGTTCAAACTTGGTGTATAGTGTATGGATACAAATTAAATTTAAATGCAACAACAAAAAAACAATAATTTTATATATTTCTTATTTGGTGCCGCGCGGATTCGAACTCGGGTCTCTTGTGTTGGTACGGCAGATTTCTTTGAAATTTTTTGTTGCTGGAGTAAATAGCTTATATGGATGATTTGTTTTATTGATTTGTAGCCGTAATAATTATCCGATTTGAGTCAAATTTGGTGGGTAGTGTTTTTGTACAAATTAGATTTATATTCCAAAAGAAAAATAAAAAATTTTTAATTGGAACCCTATTATTCGGATATTGGATATATCATATAGTAATTTGATCCGACCGATTTTCATACTTTGTCTACCTACACCTTTAAGAAAGCTAACTACCAAGTTTCAACTACGTAGCTTAAAATATAAGTTCGAAAAGCGACGAACAAACAGACAGACGGACAGACGGACAGACGGACATGTCTCAATCGACTCGGCTGTTGATGCTGATCAAGAATATATATACTTTATGGGGTCGGAAACGTATATTTCTATGCGTTACAAACATCTGACCAATTTTATAATACCCTCTGCAAGGGTATAAAAAAGTTAAACTTCCACTTTAGTTCCAAGTTTGCTTTGAGTGAGTGTGAAAGAGAGAGAGAGAGAGAGAGGGGAAGAATATGCAAAAACTTCACTTTGTGAAAATACACACAAATTTGCACAAATCGAGGAGCTTAGCGATCATTTTCATAGATATTCATGATCAGTATGTCGAAATTAGCTGACATGGCCAAAAGGGTAAATAAATTTAAAGTGAAAATTTGCAAAGGTTAAAAGTTATTTGATTTAAAAAGTGGCAGAGATAACATAATCAGGCTGTATCTGAATCTATAATCTATAGCATTGAAAAGGTTTTGAATCGGAATTTCATACCTTGAACTTTAAACTTTTAATAATCATGAATGCTTTTAAAGATATGTATATATGGTATGCTAAAATCTAATGTTATAGTCGAAAGAATAGATATAAGTTCTCAGTCCAGAAGATTTGGGGCTTAAATTGTTATAAGGAACATAATAAAGAAGTGATTAGTTTCATTTAGATATATATTCAGTATATATATCTGATGACAAATACTACATTTGTTCCAAACTTTGCAAAATATACTGATACCAATATTTTTATAAAGTGTTTCTTTTTTTGGGTATTATCTTGAATGCATTGTTGTTCTAGGAAATTCGACTTTTTATAGTAAAAGTTTGTAAATTTGAATAATGAATTTGTGATTTGTTCATAATTAGTAGACATGCAGATATATGATGTTATGTATGTCAAATGTTATATATATTTCCTATACTTTCTATAGGTGGTAATGGTATTTAAAGAATTGTCTAATAAATAAAGAGTTTGTACGAAAATTTCGTTGTTTTTAAGAAGATCTAAACGAAACTTCAATTGATTCTGCTGGTGCAAATGAAGCCGATTCTGCTAACTAGGATGATCTTGTCCAACTATATAATTTTGTACCCGAAAAACTCTCAAAAATCTAATATCTGATCTGCAGAAAACAAATATGATAATACTTAAGTTTGAGTCCTTAACATGACAATTGATTCTTATAAATACCAAATCTATATATAGTTATAGTGAAGCACTTTTGAAATCAACAGATTTGTCATAGCATAAAAACCTGAGCAAAATCATATAGTTTTCATTTTTATAGTTTATCATTTGTAGTAAAAACTGTTCGTTTTTCATTTTACAATTTTATATTTACTTATTTTTTATTTATTTCGATTCACTTAATTTGTTGATATTTTAGTTTTTTATTTCGCTAGTGAAAATCTACTTGAATTACCATATTTGATATTTTTTTTTTTAAATGTTCTCTTTGGTTCTGTTTGGTGTAATGTCATAATTTTGTTTTTATCTAGCCTGAAGGAGAATGGCTCCCTTCTACATGGCAGTGCCTACAGCTACACAGAACCCAAAACAAGCTCAGCAAATGGTTGATGTATGTTTTATGGATATTTTACTTTGCCTATCTGAAAATTGTTTGCCAGGTTCTGTGGTTAGACAAAAAAAAAAAATGAAGAAATATATAAAAAAAAAAAATTTACATATGCACATAAATCTTGTTTGGGCTTTGACTTTGTTTGCCCGACCAGGGGACACAGAGATGGGCGATAGGGCCATATGTATAGAGGGAGTAGGAAAATAGGGAGAGAGAGAGAGGGGTAGATAGGGACGTTTGGGAGATGGAATGAAATGCCTCTAAATATTTGTGGATACTTATTTTGTTGGGCAGAGCAAGCAAAACAACAACTCAATAAACAGCGTTGTGTGTCGTCTCCACGTCGAGGAAGTGTCAAAAGTTGGAAATGTATTTGTATTTGTATTTGCTTTTGTGTATTAGAGTGTGTTTGTGTGTGTGTGTGCAAGTTGGGGCACGTCCGTCAACAATAACAGCGTTCTGACTGAATGACTGACTGACTGCCTGACTGACTGATGGATACTTTGTGGCATAAACTTTTGGTTTATGTTACAACCAAAAATGACAGTAGAGTGAACTAATTGGCACTTTTGGACTTGCTTTGGGGGGCAACCAAAGTCTAACACTAACAACAAACACATAAGTGAGAAAATGTGAAGCGAAATTCCAAAAATCTACTAAAAAGACACACATTAGATATGTCAAGATACAAAAGTATCTGTTAATGCTTGACTTATGGATACTTTGGAAATGTAATCAAAACATTTTCGTTGCACATTTTGATTAATGAAAAGCAAAGTTTATGAAAAGTATTTCTGGAATTGGAGTTGGAGATTATATAGGTTAAGGTATTTGTATGATTCTATCACAAACTAATGCTTCTTTTGTATTCTTAAAGACAATTTCTATGTTGTATAACAGAACCAGGCGGAATATTTATAACTCATCTTAAGATTCTAACCACAAAACTGAAGGAAAACAGAATCTCAAAGAACCGCTTAACAATGGCTAAAGACTAGCAAATATTTTCACATATTTTAAGCAAAGATTTTTACACCTGTATATTTGTTCCCTCACAATCTCTTAACTATTGCATTATTATGCACTTAACTAGCTTTTAAGGCGGCCTCCTCCACCTACCTTCTTGGAGTTAACTGTAGTTTCAAATAAGAGGGTCCGGGCCTCCGAGTCAGTGTGAACAAGTCTCAAGTCATGGCCGCCTGCCCCTCTGTGTGTCTGTGTTGTGGCTAATTAACAGGCAGGCTCATTAGGTTGATGTATATGCAACGTCAGTGACTCCGACTAACTCTGCTGCTGACTAACTTGGCAGATCTTTTCACACCTTACAGATAGTAGAACTCAACTCACTCACACAGGTTGGTCATGGGGAGGTGCCAGCGAAAGAAGAACCAGCCCATCATTCACACATCGAAACGGAGGCCCCTTCGGCAGGGTAAACATAAAAATAAATACCAAAAAAAAAAGGGGGAAAGAAAGAAGAAACAACTCCAAAACAAAATAAATTTTTGTTCAACTTTTGCTAGAGCATAAACCACAAGCGCTATAAACAATTGCCTGGGACAGAGACCCATAAAAAAAAATAGATGGAGATGGGAGCGGAAAGGGTGAAGGGGGTAAATCGAGTAAACAAAGTGGGAAGTAAATGTCGAAATGGCAGGCAGAGGAGGCACCAATATAATATAGATACAAAAATTGACAGTTACTGGCCTAGAGAGAAAGAGAGAGAGAGAGAGAGACAGAGGGAGGGGGGAATATTGGTAGGTAACTCTTATCATTGCCGACATTTATCTGAAAAGCTAAATAAGTGTGCCGGCTGCGTCTTATTTCATCAAATGTGCAGTCCAAGAACATTCCCCAACTCTTTCCTTTGCCTCTTACCATTTCGATAAGATAACAATTAAAGGGCAGAGAGAATGGTGAGAGGAGGGGCTACAACTACATAGCTGCACTTAGTTTCTTATTGACTTTTATGAAAATATAATTAATTGATAATCAAAAATAGATTATTTTTCTTTTTATATAAGTGAGTGGTGCAAGCAAAACACTTTTCCCTCTCTCCCTCTCGCTAGCTCAAAGGGTAAAAGTTTCTTCATTTCATTTCTGGTCATAAAACCCAATTGGGAGAGCCCATAGAAATGGTTACGATATGGTTCCATTTGGTGTGTCTCTCTACCCAACAACAAGTGCCACAGTAACTGTAATGCACTTACTGTCCGAACGGACTTTATTCAGTTTTTTTTTTGTTGTTTTCTCTCTCATTCTTACTGGCGATTACAACAATTGGCTTATAAGTTATTGACCCAATTTCAACGATCAGAATACAAAAACAACAAAAAAAAATTTGCATAAAACTAACGAGAAAGTAAAGAAGGAGAAAAAAAGGGAGGGGAGGAGGTTTAAATAGCTCTGCACTGTTGCATTCGAATTCTTCATCGGGAATTTCCTCATTCTTGAAAGCAAAAAATATATTTAGATCTATGCGAAATTATATTGATCAGAAGATACCACGGAAACTATTGTTGGAGTAATTTTGTTTAAAGAAAATTTTCAAGTTTTCCTTTTATACGAACTTTCTTTTCTTTCTTTCTATTTTTGAAAAATAGGGGTAAAAACAAAAGACTTTTTGGTCAGCTGAAAATCACATTCTGATCATGATCAGATTGCCTGTTTTCCATTATTTTCCAGTTCTTTGATGTTGGCTTTAAACTTCTAGTTCCACTGTACTACTTAAACGCTTTAACTAGTTGAGAATTATAACAAGGGAAGAAAATACTGATAAAATTTATCAAAAAGTTGATTAGAAAAAGAAAATTTGTTTGAATTCTTTTTAAATAAATATTAAATATCTTATTATTCAATTTTTCTTATTTTTATTTAACTATTATTCGATATATAGAGATATCACTATCCATTTATTATTCAATTTTCTCTATCTATAAAGTTCAACATGATAATAGAAAAGATAATCCTCATATTATTCAGTCTAATTTTTGAAAAATATTGAAAACATTATTTTGCAAAGATCTCACAATCTCAATTGGTAAAATAAGAGATTCAGAGTAATGTTCAATATTTTAGGAAACTATTGTTGTAAAATTTCTAAAAAAGTTTTGAAACTTTCTAAACTCTTTTGAAAAGTTCTTCCAAACATATAAAATCAGGTTAACGAAAGATTTTGAAGAATGTTCAATATTTTAGGTAAACAATTGTCATAAAAATTGATCATTCCTCAAAGATCAGATCAAACTTTATACTCCAATACTTAAACCCGTCCAAAAAGCAAGTTCTCTCTCTTTCCTCTTGTCGTATTTGTCTTTCATATAATTCCCTTGATTTCTTTTTCTTATTTTCTCTATTGGTTTTTCCTTTGCAATTTCACTTAGCAAATTTATGGCAAAACAAGACCAACAACAACAACAACAATAATTGACCATAGAATACAAATCTTGTTTCATATAAAAGCTACAGAAGATACTTATGCCTTGTGCGTTATCATTTCAATCTTTAATTAAAGTTGCTCTCCCCCTTCCCCACTTCTACTATATAGAGGCCCCCATCTAACAGTTTTCAAATTAAAACGTTAAACATTCGATTATCGCACATTGGGGTCGGGATTTGGCCAGTTCTTCAACCTGCCAGCTACATAACCATTCCCATTCCCTTCCCCTCCAACTTAGCTGAAGGAAAAGTTGTTTGTTAATGATCAACTCGTGTAACAAAATAGAGAAAAAGGCAAAAGTAAATAAAATACAAAGAGAGACAGAGAGGAAGTGTAAGCAAGATAGATATAGAGTAAAAGCGCCAAAAAGTTGACTAGAGACTTTTTCTCTCTCTCCATATTCTGTTTTCTTGTTTTTGTTGTTTTTTTTTTTTTTATTATTTTTTCGGGTTTGCTGCTGTCATCGTCGACGTCGTCGTCGTCGTCTCTTTAATGTTCAGTTCACTGCTGAGCTTGGCTCGTAAAATTTTATGCGTTTTTTCCGGCATTCACAAAATGAAAATTATCCGGCAACCCCAGGCAGTTGTCCCCCCCTTTTTCTCCACCCCCGCGCCGTCTCAGCTGCCACCAATTGCCAACTGCAGTCAACTTGAACTTGTGTAACAACAGCAACAAAAGTCTGACTCTGTCTATGGAAATATATATATATAAATATGTGAATATATATAAATGGGGGTGTCTAGTTTCTACATATATTTGTATATATATATCTGTGTGTGTGGGTGTGTGTGTGTGTGTAGCTAGATGAGTGTGTTTTGTGTTGATTTGAGGGTTGCTTTCGCCCCCTTTTTATTTTGGTTTTGCTCATGTTTGGTTGTCTTTGCATTTTGTTTGGTTTTTATGACTTTGCCTGGCTGTTGTTTTGTTTCTTTTGTTGTTGTTGTTGTTGCTTTTGTGTTGGTTTGGTCTGTTGCCATTTCTCATTTTATGTTTATGTTTCGTGTTAATGTTGCATTTCATTTCCCCATTTTTACAACACATCTCCATGGCGAATAACTCAGCTCAGCTGTTCAGCTGCCCGGCATATCCTTGCTTTATCCTTGGAAACACAAAAACAGTAGGAACAGGAACAGTATATATAAACGCAGAGTCCAACAACCCCTTTTTAACTGGCTGGCTGACTGGCTGACTGACTGGCAATTGTCTGGCTCTATGTCTGCCTTGACAAGGACTAAGACTTGATTCGGTTCGGTTTTGTATATATCCTTTTTTTTTAGCCCTGTCTCTTGGTCTGTCTGGTTTGTCTTAACACTCGTTAGTTATTGTGTATGTAAGTGTACTTATGCATTACACCATTGTAACCATTTACGGATCATTAGTTTCCCTTTTACAAATGCAGAAAAAATAAATTCACTCAGACATTGTTTTATTATTTGACTTGAATTACTAACTAATCTTTTGGCAAATCTACTAAATGATCGTTAAATTGTTATAGAATAATGATTCGAGACTTTGTAGTGCTAAAAACTAGAAATCTGAAGCTAATGGCTCAAGCTTCAATAATGAATTGTTAGATCTATATAAGGCGAAGTTACTCCAAAGCTTTTACTTCTTACACGTTTCCCAAATTCAGGGGACAGCTTTTTGATTGAAGAGTATCAAATTTGCCATTGATTCATATCGGCAAAGATATATCTATTATAAAGTGTTGTACAATTATGTCTGCTTTCGAATATATTTTCGTAGAAATAAAGTGATCTCAAATATCAAATTAACCAAAGGAAAGGAACAACTTTTTTAATTAATTTCAGAGTAAAATTTCCAATTTGGCAATGTACCAAATCGAAAGAATAAGTATTGAACAATATTTGTTTTAGAATATATTTTCGTAATTTATTCGAATTTCAAATGTAGACCTAGCTTTTTAAATTGGATTTGAAGTGGAACTACTCCTATAAACTAAGTTGAAAATATTTCATATCGAAAAAGATCTATTTATCACATAGGGTTGGGCAACCGTATCTGTTTTCGAATATATTTTCGTAGAAGTAAAGCAAACTTGCATTTTAAAATTTCCCAAAGGAAAACGTAGATTCATTTCAGAGTATACAATTACCTCCTATATGTATGTATATACTACCAAGTTGGCAATGATCCAGATCGGAAAATATATATCCATTACACAGCATATCTGTTTTCGAAATTCAAAATTGCTTTTTCTCTCGCTAGCAGATTTTCATGTTTCAAACAAATTAATTTGATTAATGCACTGAATTGCAGCAACCCCTACCCATCCCCATCCCCTCCCCCACTTCTATAATCTATTCCTTTCCCTTTTTTCTGGTATTGTAAAAGGAAAACCACAAGGTGAAGAGGCATTAAAATGCAAAAGAGAAGGAAAAGAATACAACAACAAAACTGATGAAAGATAAAAACCAAAAGTTTTGATGTGCATACATGCTCCCGTCCCTGCCCCCTACACATAGACCTGCCATGTAGCCATCACACAGGAAGTGCAGTCCAAGCGTAACCAAGAAGATGTTTTTTGCCCCCTCCCCCAACTCTCTTTCCTACCGTCTCTCCTTGCTTTGCTCTGTGTATTCCTTCTTGGCCAAGTGGCAAGTGCAAGTTGCAGTCGTCGGCATCACGTGATTGATGTTCATTTAGTTGCATTTGCCTTTAAGCAGAAAAATGCATAAATTTAACAAACAGACCTTGCTCCATGCCACCCTACTGCCTAACTCTCTTCCCTCGACCCCTCCCCTCTCCCCTCTCGCTCCTCTGGCCCATGGTAAACAAAGTTTTTATGGACAATCTGGCTTGCATGTGTTTGGTTCCTTCTGCTGTCAGCACTGCGACTGATCAAAGCCACCCAGCAGCAGTAGTAGCAGCAGCATCAAAGACTCTTTCTCCCCACACCACCACCCCGCCCCCTCTTTTAGCTTCAACTCTATCTTTTTAGTTTTCTCGAAGTCATCTATTAATAGCCATCAGCGTTCATGCTCAAGTGTTTTTAGCTAATTAATTAACTAATTAATTTGTAGTTTTGGGAGTTGATTTTAATTGCTGCTGCCGTTGAAAAGGCATTCAATGGAGATGATGGAGAGAGGAGTACACCAGGGGGAATGGTTTGGGGGGAAGAAAATGTGTGTCTGGTGGCGCCAGATGAAGCTAAGTGGGTTATATGATTAAATTCTCCCCCCAATACCAACTCCCAATCTATATTTCATACCAGACGACGACGAAAAAAATTGTATCTATTAAAATATGCATAAAGTTTGCCATCGTCTCGTTTCCCTTTTTGTTAAGTTTTTCTTCTTTTGGCCCTGTCGCCATGAAGAAATTGTCTCATTATTGTCGTATCCTTACGCTCGAAATAATTGCTCAATTGAGCGCAACTAAATGTCACAGTTCCTACAACATTAAACAATTGAGACAAAAGAAGAGAAAAGGAAAACAAATGAAAAATAAAAAGAAAATGTTACACAGAACCAAAAGATATAATTGTGAAATTCTATACACACACACACACAGGCAAAATGCTAGAGGGAAATTTCTGAGATGTAAGAGTAAGAGAAGAAAAAGTATCTTTATATCTTTCATTATACATCGATGAGTTCAGAACTACCCATAAAAGGCAAAACGTTAAAGGAAGTCTCTAAATATTGGTTATATTCTTAATTAGTTAATTAAAGTTGTATATAAAAGCATTCAATAATGTTCTTCTTTCACTATTCACTAAGTCCTAGAGAACTAGGGAAAATACTAATGATTTTAGTTATATAAAATGTGAGTTAAGTTCATCTTCAGTAAGTTGCCTTATTGGAAATTCTTATATATCATATGGTTACCATAGAAACAATAGTTTTCAATTGAAGATCAATAACTTTGTTACTTGTAAAACTTACTTATACATGGAAACAAACGTTTTAGAATTGAGTTAAAGATTAATAACTTGGTTATTCACAATGGTATTGTTATAAAATTTAGTATTAGTTATTGTAATATCCATTAATATGTGTATAATAAGTTTTAAAAGAATCGACTGACTATATCATAGAGTTACCAAGGAACAAACGATCTATTTGGTAAGAAAATCGATTTATTTTTTAAGCTAATGGAGACAAAACTAAGTTTCTTTTTCATTGATTCTGACAAATTACATAAAATTCGATTGCCTTTCTTATATAGCCAAAAGATTAGAATATATATAAAGATATACCTTATAGACGGCGACCAATCTTTCGTTATTCTCATTACTATCATAAAGTGATACAACCTCTCCATAGTTAGGATGATATCATTAATTTGATATATATAACTTTATACATTTTACTATATGTATGTACTTCTTTATTCTTCCATATGAAAGCAAAACTTTTGAATATCATTTAAAATATGTGATTTAGTCATTTGTTCTAATATCCTTTTTGTTCGTTCATACAACATTGTAGAGTAGTTAGCTGAATACATTTTGAATAATTTAATGATGATTATACTCACATATCACACTTAATTTGGCTGGTGGCGACGCCTCCCTGGCGCCGCTGGCCAAACTCATGGCAATGCACACATAATCACCGACATCCTCGCCACGTTGCACCGACTCGATATGCAAATTGGCACCAATTTGATAGACACGCTTGTCATACACAATCCGATGGCCTGGAATCCAAGAATTGGAGTTGGAGTAAGAGAGGTTGTTGTACGTATGTAAATGGTAATAAGTCAATCTGACAATAAAACTCACCATTATGCAACCATTCGTAATGTAAATCACTAGATGGATCTGTTTTTGTTGCCTCACAGTTGAAATCAACGGAATCATTCTCAACAATCGACTGACTTTCAGGCACTTGAATGAAACGTGATGAACTGCTGCCCAAAGAAAAGGGAGCTGTAATCAAAAAAATGGCAAAAAGAAAAAATAAGGGGATCATGAAAATTGCATATATATATATACAGATATTTAAAAGGTTGCCGCTCTCAGCAATTTACAATAATTACGCTTAATTGAACTCTTTTTAAAACACAAATTAAATGCTCTCTTAATCTGCTTAAATTACAGTATTTAAGCCTATGTAAAATGGTAAAAAAAAAGAACCAACCCACAACAAAAAAAATTATATAGCCTACAATCAGGCGATTTGGCCAGAAGTTGTGCGTGTCGGTGGAAAAAATTTCAACAAACAAAATGATTCACAGGAGCTGGACTGGGGGGGGGTAAAACATAATGCAAATGCAATTATTTTATTATGCGAGGATTACACTTAAAGTGTTGAATGTGGAACTCAGGTGAGAAGTGTTGAAAAATGTTTTGGATAGAATTATAGGTAGTATTACATAGGAAAATATTCAATGAAGGCGCAATGGTATTTCTTCTAATTCTATTATCCCATTTACCCTTGCAGAGGGTATAATAAAATTAATCAGATGTTTGTACTTGATCATTAATAGCCTAGTCGATCTAACCATGACCGTCTGTCTGTTTGTTCACTGCTTTTATACCTTAAAGTTTAAACTAAGTGCTTGAAACTTGATAGTTAAGCTTTTTAAATCTATAAGTGTGTCAAGTTTAAGAGCTGGTCGGACTGGATTACTGTAAGATATATTAATTATTGAAATAATAGGTTTAGAATCGATATAATTGTTATTTAAAGAAATTCTTTCTTATTTTAGGAAAACCGAAGAGAAACCATTCAACTATTAACCTTAACCTTCTTAGCCCTTGTTAACCCAAATTGCTAAGCCAATAGACCACTTCTTGTTTAGTTGCTCTACAACTATTTAGTTTCCTCTCGCATAAACTCGTCAACCGCAAATGCATATTAAAATGAATATTAAATTAAATTTTTTTTTTGTTCAACTGATAAAGTTACACAGATAAATATATATATTTTTTTCCCAATAATGATTCAGTTAAATGATAATCAGCTTAATACTTGCTAATCTTTTAATTACAAAGTCTGCAAAACTTTACAGACCAAAACCATATAAATACATATATATTCCATATCAATCAGCAAAGATATGGAGGAGTAGATGGATACCACAAAAAAATAAAAGAAGAAAACTAAGTAAAAGCTAAAGCAATTTAAAGGCAATTATTTTTGATTATATAGAAGCCAAAAACTACAAAACGACCAACAACATTATATTTGGCCACTAATTGGAGCAATTTGAGACAACACCTTGGGATGGTTGGAATGGAAATGGGTAAGGTTAGGATCGCGGGACCACGGGGAATCAATAAGCAGGCATTTGTACAACACCAACAACAGCAGCAACAACAACATCATTAAAGTCATTTCGAGTGGTTGGAAATCGTCATTATCATCATAATCATCATCATTATTATCATCATTAACGTAATCATCATATGCCAGTCACATAGCCCGGCGACGTGTTATGAGATACAAGCCAAGAATGGGGCAAAAACTTCAAGTCCAACCCAAACGGCAGTCAGGCAGGCGCTTGAGGATGGCGAATCTCTTCTTCCCTGAATCGATTTAATTTGCCGCTGCTCTAGAGGAGGAGCAAGAAAGAAAAAAAAACAAGTTCCCGGCAAATTTTTTTTTTTTTTCTGTGGGGGAAGTCAAAGTCAGTTACTCGGCCGTCGATTAAAGAAATATGCGCTCTGTGTGCCATTGATTGCGCTGACGTGGTCACACACACACACACAAAAGAGGGGGCGACGGAATGTGGCAAGGGGGAAATGGGAATAGAGTTGGGGCAGTGGAGAAGCGAAAAAAAAAGTGTTGATGCGGCAAACTGAGGCCAAAATCGAGACCTATAGAGCAGAATCAGCAGGCGGTGGCTACCATTCGCAAAAGTCAAGCTGTCCATCTTGCGCTCTCTCTCTCCCTCTCTCCCTCTCTCTCTGTCTCTGTGATAATTAGTTCGTTTGTTTGACTCTATCGAAATCAGCGCCAGTCAGCAGCAATTGAGACGAGTGGACCAACTGCTGAGATCTACATCAGCAACTCGTATCCATCTTCCACTTCTTCTCCTCCTGTTCTTTATTCTGCTCAATCTCCCACTGCACAAATTGTGCGTCAACATTTGTCGATTAAGTTTACCCATCCTCCATCCGTTCATTCCCTCCCACACTCACCCACAATATCTCTTTCACTGGGCTATGAATGCGAAATATTGTTTGTAATAATCAGAAATTGGTATCGGAATCGGTTATACCCACTGTGGCCCACTTGAATTGAAGTATATTCCCCCCTATGGGTGGCATTTTGATTTGATTTTGCTTAGAAAAACGAACACAGAGAAGGAGAGAGAGGGAGAGAAAGAGAGAAAAAAGAAAATACTAAACTGTCATTCAGGAATTTCTGGCATTTATCAAAGTAAACACTGGGAAAAGAAACAGGAGAAAAACAACTACAACCGAGGAAAAACTGCAAGTCAACAGTGGGAAAAGGCAGCTCCAGACGAATGCAAACTCACAGACAGACAGCCAACCAACCAACAACAAAAAAGGTTGAAAATAAAATGAATGTGACTGACAATTAACCGTCAAAAGTTTGACATAGGGTTTAGGTTTAGATTCAGACACAAAAAAAAAAAAAAAAAAAAAGAATCTTTCAAATGTAAAAATAAGAAAAACTGTAAATGAACCTGAAAATAGGGTTTGGGTTTGGAAGAAAGGATGTTTATTTGTGGGTATTGTATATTAGGAGAAATTGTATTTGACTTGAAAAGTCATATGAGATATGAGATATATGAATCTGCAGAAAAAGTTACAGAGAAAGCAATCATATAAGAGAACATTTTGAGGAAATATAGGAAAAACTTTTAAGGTGCTTGGTCCGAAATTTGGAAAAATTTGTGAGACTAGCTAGATGATCCGAGTAGTAAAATTTAGCATAATAAGAAGTAGAAAGAGATTATAATGGGGAATGATATGTGAGAGAATTGATTTACAATTGTTTTCATTAGGTTTAGATACTTAGATAAGTAAATTAAACTAAATTGTGGTAAAACAGACTAATTTTGTTTCACTTAGTTGTGATTCTCAACTAGTTAAAGCAATGAAAGTGGTTGAAAGTAACAAACTTGAATAAAAGTCATTTTGAATGGAGTGTAAACTCGCATTGTCAAATGTTTTCACATCTTCCTACATAAATATTTCCAGAATTTAGCAATTAAAACCAAAATGTAGCCCATTCTTTAGTGTTTTAACTTGAGAAACAAAGTGCAATTGAAACCATTTTGGGTAAATCTCTTGGTCTAATCATCCATCTACTTATGAGTATAATACAAACAAGTGAATTTATTTAATATGAATTCAAGCAACTGTCAGGACTAAGTACTTGAGAATTTTCATGCAATTATGAGATTGCACTCGCTCTATCTCAGTCTTTCTCTCTCGCTCGGTCTCGGTCTGTCTTTCTCTCTGACTGAAGTTTCGTTTCAGTTGAAGTCTTTAAAATTGGATGGATGGCATTTCGGAGTGGGAGCAGCAAAGTGGAGATGAAGTTTTGTGTAGTTGCCACACACAAACAGAGAGACACACACACAGCTGCCCTTAATGTGGTATGGCAACAGCATGTTCATGTTGCATGCAGCATTTTGCATGCTTGAATAACAAATTATGACTGCCACACAAAGGAACAAATACACACACACACACACATACAGAACCACATACAGACACAGACTGGCAGACAGAATTATTATTTGCCATACAAATAATGGACCTCGGTTATGCTCATTGCACGGATTTTACGTTATTCGTCCTTTTTTCTTTCCCTTCCCCTCCCCCTCGAGTCGACTCAGTTCGACTGCCTGCCGGCTGCCTTTTGTCTGCGGCTGTTTGCCTTTGTGCTACTTAACAGTCAGCAATTCTCTGTTCTTAGTTTTCATTTCTCAGCTGTCCCGTCACACACACACACACACACACACACACACACACACAATTGTCTGACCCAAGTTGAGTTATCCGATCCTCAAATATCAGACGCTCCTTATTACTGATCCTATACATAAATCCAGATATGATTAGCTGCAAAATATTCATCAGCTCTTGTCTCTTTCTCAAGTGCTGATCCTTTCATCTTTTTATTTCTTCATTTTCGTCCTTTTTTTTCAAGTGCCTATTTCTGTGTCTTTGTGTTCCTGGCATTATTTGCGACTAACGACTTCATTGTGAATTTCTTAATTTTTGGGAAGAAGAGAAGGGGGAGGATTCCTTTTGGCTTGCTTCCTCTCCCGCTGGGCATTAGTTTTGCCCACACTGTGGTCTATCCTGCCTCTGTGTCCTGCTTCTGTGCTCTGTGTGGTCCACCCACAAACTTCTGACTAACTTCTTCTAATTGAGTCATTTTTCACGCCGTTTGCTTTCAAATACAAAGACAAAAACTCTGTTTTCAAATTACAAAATTCTTTTTGAATGGAATGGAATACAAGTTGAGTTTTTGGGTAATTTTTACTATTTTTGAAAATTAAAAAGTGGCAAGGATATATAATGCTCGTCTTTTAATTATCTTACTACATCTAATTAAAATTTGAAAAAATGTTAGAAAAGTAAATTTATTTGGCAAAGGTCGGAAAAAGTCTTTCCTTTCGTTCAATCTAAGAAATATATAGATCTTTGAAGTATATCAGTTAATCTGTTAGTGCTTGGATAATCCTAAAAAGTATATTTCAAACATTTTAAATAATGAAAAAAGAAACTTTCTTTAAGAAAATTGTTTGGAGTTATGATTAATATTTGGAAAAAGTAAATAAATTTCTTTAATATTTTGCATATTTTCAATTCTTTTACAAAGTTTGACGATATTTTAGTTGGCTTTAATCTACGATATGGTCAGCTTTCTTTCCCATTCTTTTCGCTTTTTTTTTTAGTTGTAATTCTCAACTAGTTCAGGCACTCAAAAGAGTAAAAGAAGAATTCTAAATAAAGCTAAAGAAGTTGTTGAGGAATGTTATATTCCTATAAAACGTTCGTCTTTTATTTTTTAAATATATCAAAGAGTTTGAAGTAGGCCTTCCCCTTCCTACAAATACAATTTTCAACCCTTATTTAAAAAGTGTTACCCTTGTCAAGGATCAAATCTAAGATCATATCTTCTAATGGAATTAGGTATATCGCTCCCTGTGATCTAACTTAATAGATTCTATATAGATCTCTCCCTGCTTAAGTTATTAACTATATCTATATAAGTGGGTACAAGCCCCTTTTCAACACTTACCCATCAATGTGGTGCCAAGAAGGCATAAGCTCCATAACATCATTATATCCATATTCATATATGGATGGGATATAGTATTTATTCTCAGTCTGTTTCAAGTGTACTTTGCTCTTCTCTGTTGCACCCCGCCTCTTGTGGGCCAATTAGCAAGAGATAGTGATGATAACACGACAAAAAACTGTTCACATATAGCGATAGCAATGATATGCTAGCATATCCCACCAAAGTCACTCAGTCAAAGAGCTGTCGAAGTGCCTTGGAGAGTAGGAGTAGTTGGCTGGAGTCGGTAGTTGGCTGTCGTTATAAGTGCCCGGCACTCGAAAATGCACTCAATGCATTTGTAAATATTCAATATTTGGTTGCACACAGAGCACAGATGACAACGGAATCGGAATTGGAATCCCAATGCAACTGCAACCGATTGCTGACTGCCGACTGCCCTTTTTTGGAATGGAAGTGGGCGTGGTGGAGTAAGAGAACTTCTTGTTTTTTTTTTTTTCTTTTTCTTTTATATTTACTGTGGACACTCAAATTAAATTGGTATTTACATAGTTGGAACGCATGAAATGCATTTATCACTGAACACAAACCGTGGTAGAGTGACGGAGAGGAGAGACTTTGGTAAAGAGATATAGATATGGTTACGGCACTTGCTTCTACTTCTGCTTATTGTTGTTGCTGTTGTTGTGGCTGTTGGGCTGGTGGGTTGTTGGTGTATGTTTCGTGGTTTGTTTTTTATTTTTTTTTTTTTTGTTATTTCTTTTTATCGGTACGTAGATTGACAAGCGACAAGAGTTAGAGTTTCACTTACACCAAACTCAAATGAATACCGACAAAGGTATCTAGATACACACACACACACACATAGATACACAGACACTGATACAGATACAGATAGATAGACAGACAGACATACATGTACGTGTTGTGGGGATGCACAAGTTCAATTACCCGATGCCGTAACAAATCTACCTTAATCTGTATCTAAAAGATACAAAAGTTATTCTGTTCTGCATTTGCATTTACATTTGCCTTGCATCCTTTAAACCGGCTTTTCCTTCCACATATATATAAATTTTTTTTTTGTTGGTTTCGGTGGTTATAATTCACTCTGCTTAACTCCGCGTAAAGAGAGAGAGAGAGAGAGGGGGGGTTGGCGTCCTCCACTGTCGAACGAATATTCAAAGCAAATTTCTCAATTTATATGTAAGTATATCTCGCAAACCGAACCGCATGCGTTCGTTGTCTGTTTATTACTGAAAAAGGCCGGCAGGCAGGCAGCCAAGGCAGACGATTGCTCAACCTATTCCAAAAGTTGTTTGGGAAATACTCTCCCCCTAAGAGTCTCTCTCTCTTGGTCTCTGGTGAACGTTTGGGGAGAAATATATTCCCTGTATTTTCTCTTGTGGCGCAAAGTGTTGCAGTGCTGCATTCATATTACTTAGTCTCTCTATAATGATCGGGTAAACCATTAACGTTTATTAGTTTGAAATATCTTTATACCAAAGAGGGAAACTATGAGATAGTTTACAGTTCTATCATATTATGTAGGTTGCTTCATTTATTTTTAATAGAAAACTATAACTCTAAAGTTTACACAATATTTAAAATATTTTACAAGAATTATTCGTTTTTTAAGGTATTTGTGATCTGATCAGAGCAGTTCTAAATACACTGACGATATCTGATATAGAAGGATCAAAGAATCGGTTTCTTTAAGTAATTGTATTACAAATCTATTACAGATGAAATTAAAGGCAAATAGTAGAAAACCCATTGCCTCTGATTCTTGGCAGAGAATATTAAAGAATCTATATAGAAACTAAATGTATATATAACTCTCTATATCTCTATGTAAAAGATAGAATCCAAGGCAAAAAGCAGAAAGAGCCTTTGCTTTTGATCCTTTCTTCCTATTTATTAATTTTCCATTTATTATTTATAAACTACACGACTCCACGGTCGATTGGTAAAAGTATAGAAACTCTATGCAGGTTTTTTTGCAATATCTATTTTTAAGTTGAATTGAATTGTAAACCCATGTAAGCCCAATACAAATCACTGAATCGACAATAATTTTCTTATTTTAAACCCTTTGATATCTCAATGACAATCTTTATAACAGGTTCATTCGTTGTCTTTTTTAAATCAAACTACTTTACTCAGTGTAGTTGTCTACTTAACCATTTTTAAGGCCATCTGGGCTTAATGAGAGGGGGACAAAGATCCTGATTGGTACAAGGCTTCTTTTGATTGGTTTGTACTTTTCCAAGAGGCTTCTTTTGAACACATGAAAGAAGTTTAAAGGTAAGCACGGGTGACCTAGCGTGACTTTCTATTCAGTAAAGTAGATCGCCTGTTGTTGTTAATCATAAAAAGTCAATTGGGGAGTATCCTAGCTATCCTAATATATAAAAAGAGAAACTTTGAGAAAGCTGAAACACACACATAAGCATGTACTATAAAGATTCATCACTGAAAAACTATTGAGATCACCTTTCAACAAATCGGGGTAGGTCCCCTTAATCTATACTGTGCACGTCCATGGATGGAATAGTGACATATTCCTAGCACATTGACAACGTCTGCACTTAATCGCTTCATTTCCATTCCCATTCCCATTTTGCCCTGTTCAACTTCAATCGCAATTGCATTTTCATTCCCTTTTTACTTTATCTTTTCTCTTTTTTTTTTTTTTTTTGTTTTCTGTGTTTGTGTTTTTGCCTATGTATTTTATGCATATTTTATGGTTTTTTATAGCCAATGGCATAAACAAATTGTGGCCGCAAAAAGGGCCGGAGGGGAGATCCAACAACATCAAAGGCGATTACACATGCGCAGCTATACACAGGCAAGTGCAATTAAACGCCCCTCCCTCAGTCAAACCCCCTTGATCATGGCCCCAACCCCACCCTTTAGTCAGTCCCCCCCGCCACTCGTCAATAACAACAACAATTTGCCTTTGATCTACGGCGACATCGACATGCATTAAAAATGTTGTTCTCTTTGGCATTTGGGGAGCCCTTCCGTTCATTTCATTTTGAGTTTTGTTAATTTTTTGTTTTGTATTTTTGGTACTACTATTTTCGATTATTTTTTTTTTCGTTTTTGCCGTGTTTGTTTATACGTGGGTTTGTATAAGTGTGTGTGTGTGTGTAGTTTTCCCAAAGAGTTTTTCCTCTGGCATTTCTCTGGCAAACATCTTTCAACTAAACATAGAAGAAAGAATACCAAATGGTAGCCTCGGCATTGGGATACTCTGTATAGAAGTAGAAGCTCTGGGAACATCCAAAGTTCCACTGATGTAAAATTGAGTTACAAATTAACCTTATAATATATTTGAATCCATTTTTAAGTCGCCTTATCTCTAATGATTAACTAAAAGGTCTTGTTTATTAACTAAATTGATGTAAACTAAACGAACTTTTAGCTCAAAGTCATGCAATATCTTTCTGATACGATCAAATCCCATCTCTTTAAGAACGTATTCACCCTGCCTTAAACTAACTTATAGGGTATTCAAAGTGTAGTTTTTAATGTTTATTTTGTTTAGTCTACACAAAGGCCGCGTATAGTAAAAATTTATTTAAATGCCCAACACAAAAATGTTTGATGTTTGTAGAGGATTTTTGAATTTAAGACTCGTAAAATTATACGAGTACGAGGCGTTGATTAAAGGTAAGCAAAAAACAAAAAAAAAAAAAAAAATTAACGAAAGAAAAAGAAAAAATTTTCTTTTCTTTTGTAGATTTTCGTTTTATACGACAGGAATCCCAAATGAAAAAAGAATCTTTAGATTAATGCAACTTAATGACCCAACTATGAAGAAGGATTCATTTGGTGGCTTGCTGTTTTTACGAGGCTTTGAGTCTAAGGCGATTTCAGTCCTCCCCCCCCTCCTACCTCCATCAGCTAAAGCGCCTGGGACTACTGTGCGTGGCCGGGTCCGATTATTATAAGCGTGTGTCTCTCTGTCTCGTCTGTCGGTCTATCTAACTGTGTGTGTGTTTTTCATTTTATAGTTTTTTTCCGCCTTTTCCTTTTTACGACGCCTTTTCTTTCAACCCCCAAAAAGAAGTAAAAACAATTGCAACAAAAACACCATCGGCAACAGATCCCTGGATCCTTCGTCTGACACCCAAGAGTCATAAAACTAAATTCACAATACGTTGACGCATAGATATATAGTATGGGTCCAGGGGTGGTTAAACCAGCCCCTTTTAGACTGGGCCCTGTGGTTATCAGAAAACCAGCGATAGAGGCAAAGGAGACGACGACGGCAACCATCTAGAATTCCCATTTTGAGCGACAGTTATTAGATGTCATAAAGTTGAAAATTTATGTTCGAAATGTTTTATTATAACTTTAGGGTGGAGAAATGGAAAAAAAAAGAGATCGCTTCAACCAAATGGTGTGTTAATAATGAAAACTATTTTCAAAAAGGTGTAAAAAAAAAAAAAAAAAAAAAAAAGAGAAAATATACATGAATTTAAAAAATAAAGTTTTAATAAAATAATAAAAAAAAAAATGAATGCAAATAGAAAAAAAAAATATTAAAAAATGGAAATCAGAAAGAGCATAGAAATAATTAAAATAAAAATTGGAAAAAAAAGCTTTAAAGTAATGTTTCCTATTTGTAGTTGCCCCTCTTTACGATCAAACATCAAAGTGATCAAAGTCAGGTTCGATACTAAAACTTCAATTCAAATAGAAAGTTATTGACCCAAAACTCTCCTCCAAAAAAATAAGTAGCTCGTTTTATGACCTCATTAACGGATCCCCGCCTAAAGTTTCCACTAATTTTCATGAGGCTCTTTAGTAATTAAGTAACTGAGTGGCATACAATCATCATTTCCACTCACGATCGCTTGATCATGTGAAATGCAATAAAAACTTTATGCATTTTCCGCGATTTGAACTTATTTTCGAAAATATTTGTACACTCAATTAGCATACGATTCGCTGTAATATCCGCATTCTTGGAATCCGATTCAATCCAAGCAATCTCTTTTTTTTTTACTTTGCAACCACAATGCTTCTCGGTGTTTTGTCATGGCGGGTAACTTTATGACCTCCATCACTTTGGGTGGGGAGTAGGGGATTGGTTGGATTGTCTTCAGGCAGCCTATCGTCACTTGGCACATTTCATTTGCCGGCTGCTTTAGCCATAAAAAGTACATAAAAAGAAAATACAACACACACACACACACAGACTTAGAAAGAAAGAAAAACTGTTGAGCATTAGGAAAAGTGGGCAACGCCGAAGAAGAAGAAATTTTACGACTTCACCCACCCAGTCAGAGAAAAACAGAGGAGAAAAACAATTGCTCTATAAAATTGGAGCTCTATGAGAGCTATAAAATATTTATTCTACTAAAAAATAACTGTACAATGGTTATATATACACACAGATAGATACATATACATACAAATATATGGATAAATATTTTTTTTTTTTTTTTGGGAATTTTCCATTTTCTTTTCTTTTTTTTTGTAACAACAAATTGGTATAACAGGAGACGGAGTGGGAATAAGGGTGGAAAAGGGAGGCAGGAGACAAATCAGAGATCATATTAATATATTACGAAATATTGATTGATTGATTGATGGATCGATTGATGACATTCATTCAAACAATATCATCGGCAACCTGCGATTCATGCTCCAGTATGGTGCTCTCCCTTAGTTTAAGATTTTTTAGATTCTTACTAGAATTTGCTTCAGTTAGGCAGGGTTCATGCTCGGCATTTGCCTCATTGTCATCATGATGATTATCATTTGGAGCAGCTGCATCCTCCAGTTGCACTTTGCCCAAATGGCGACGATACCGATACCAAAGTTTCAGGCCCAACACAAGGACAAAATACAAAAAAGCCATACAAATGATAATAATGATGATTCGTGTAATAATCGAATTTGAGGTAGATTTTGAAGATTTAACTACCAGGAGAACCTCCTGTCTCTTTAACCCGGCACTACTACCAATTGTACAGCCATAACGTCCCTCATCCTCGGGCTGAACATTTCTAATCTCCAGAGTGCCATTCTCCAGCAATTGCAGGCGATTCATGTTTCCCTCGGTAAAATTCTCATTTTCATTCATATTGAGATAGTCCAAATCCTTGTCCCATTGTATGGTTGGTTTGGGTTCACCCATAGCCTGACAATGAAGAACCACAACAGTAGATTCCTCTACTTCCAATGGACCTTCGGGTGGCGCAACAGTAAACCTTGGAGCTATGACCACTTGTATGGACACGGTGGCACTAATCTGTCCTTGGCTATTCGAGGCGAAGCAAGTGTATTGTCCACGCTGCTCATTGCTAACCTGACTGAAGACCAATGTGCCATTCTGATCGGTTACATTCAATGGTAAGGGTAATTGCGTTTCCTGCGGAATATATAGAACCCTTCATTATACACACAAAAAACCCTTCATGAAGTATTCCTTTTGATGACTTACCCTCATCCATTTCACTTGCGGAGTTGGTGTTCCCTGTGCCTTACAGTGCACTTTACTCAAACTACCCAATTCAAGATTCTTTGAAGTGGGCTGCGGCATAAATTTCAATTGCTCAATCACCTTCAAGACACCGGAACTCGAACTGGCAGCGAGTTCTCCTTCAATGACCAATTGACACTGATATTGACCCGCATCGCTGGCCAAAATGCTAGAAAATTGTAAGGAACCATTCTCCTTATTCATTGTAATTCGACCATCTTCCCTTAGCATCGATTCCAATTGTGGTTCACTCGTTGTACTGGCCGCTTGTCCCAACTCCAATTGACGCAATGTTTTGTTATCCTTACGCCAGCGTAAGATCACACTATTGCTTTGCCTATAGAGCTGAGACAATTGATAGACACAGGGCAACTGCAATGAGCTCGACTCTTTCAGGGTAATCGAACTGGAAGGACCCTTTGTTATGCTAACATCTCCCAATGGTAGCGTTGAGCCAGCTATACTATGACCTGAATGGAATGGGTGAGTCAGCAAAGTAGAGCAAAAGAGCAAGGGAAACAGTCATCATCAGCAACTTACCGCCACAGCAAAAGATCAGGCTGAGGCTTAAAAACAATCGTTTCGCCATCTCGTTTAGAATTTTCGTTGATTTCATTGCTTCGCGTCTTTTGGACTTCGTTTTCTTTCTTTTCTGCATAAAACCGGCTCTTGGCAAGGCAAAGATCGGTTTCTTTTCTTTTTTGGAGTATATTTTTTATTTTGAAGGAATTCCGTTTTGCTACCAACCTTCGTTCGTCGACGGTTTCGTTGGTTTCTTGCTTTCTGTTGTCTTTTAATGTTTTACCGCCCTCGTTGCAGCTTCACATCATTTCATCCGCGCACACAAACTCACACACACACACACACATACTCACACCACACTCACAATATGAAGTCAGAACCCTAGCAGAGCATTTGCTTTGGATTTATTTTTATGTTACGCACACGCGTCACGCTTAATTATCCTGTTGACGACGACGGCGGCGACGCACTTTGTTCTTCCAAAGAAACTTCACTGCTTCTTCCTTATCCTTGATCCGACCAACCTTTCGCGTTGGCATTCAAAGTTGGACTAAAAGTGACTGACTGAAAGACCGGCAGGCAGGCTAGCAAAGTGTTCTCAACGTTTTCCCACATTTAATGACAACAAATACAAAGCATGCGCCTCTCACAGGGTCTCTTTAACCACAAAATTTCCCCCTATTTTTGCGTCACTACTCCAAACCATTATCACTTACTACTTACTACGTTCTTTGGGACAGCAAAAAGTAGCAAATTGTTCAAAGAACATTCTACTTACATACATACATGTAAGTATGTTTAATGGATTCCAAATGCAGGGTTATACATTAACTCCATTTTCATTTCAGTTCATATGACTTCAACTTATATATATTGAATCTGAATAGAATATAGTATAATAAAAACAAATGTTAACTATTTGCATCAATATATGTTCCCTCATATCTTTCGGATCTTCTCGACTTATATGAAACTTAAGCCCGGTTTTCTTTAATATATAGTAAACTTTAATAATTTAGAATATTATATAGATTTAATAACTAAATATCTAACTTTATTTTGTTTTTGTTTTGCGGAATCATTTTTCAAGGATATAAAATTCTATCATCAACTAAATACTAACAAATTTTATGAAAAAATATTTCTTTTAGATTAGTAAATAAGTCAATTTTCACCAAATACTTATAAAATTACAGTCTAACAATATTCCAATTGATTGTAAAATATATAATATATGTATATGTATATGAGCCATTTCTTTTGTCGATTATATAAAATAAATAAAATACAGTCTAAAATTGAGGTATGGTAGATGAGACGCGACTATAGAGCGTCTGACGTTTGGCCACGCGGAAGGGGCATCGTGTCATCATTTTATAGACAATGGCACTGCACAGGACAAAGAGACCCCAGAAGACGTAGGTGAAGAGTAAGATAAAACGATTGGGCTGCCACAGGACCGTATAACGAAGATTATAGTTCTCTGCAAACCGAGAGAGAATAAAAAACTATTAATACAATTTTTTAAATAAATTACCCAAGGGGACCAACTCTCACCTAACACTGCGTAGCCCATGCCAATTTTTGATTTACCCATGCGATAAGAGCAAGTGGGTACCATTATCTCGAGATAGCTATGCTCCTGCTCTTTCAAGGCCTTCAGATCAAAATGCCGAACGGCATTCTCATAGAAATTGATAACTTTTGTGGATGGATATATAAATATCCTAGACTCATGCCAATGAGCTGAGAATATGATATGTGGATCCAAGTCGCTGATAATAGCCCTCAGCAATGGACCCCCACCAATGAGGAGGGGGGCATGTGAGACGCCAATGCGTAAACGTTCGGCATTGTGATCCCGATCGGGATTCGTAAAATCTAATAGCATGCGATTAATCTTAAAGAAACGCAAACGATTGTCATAGTCAAAGAGATCCTCGCTCATAAATTCATTCTCGAAACGTCGTTGATTCGAATTGGATATATAATCGCCATTCTCGCCGCCAATATCATTATCTCCAGGGACGTGTACGCGCTGGAAGTAAGCGTTTATCATACGAAACTGTTAAATCAATAAATACATCCTTCTACTCCACTTACATTTGTGAAACGCTTGTGATGATAGATGCGTTTAAATCTCTGGACATATTGCTTATACTCCTGGGCTGTGGCTATATTACCCTCGTCAAGTAGATCGCCGAGAAATACAATGATATGTGGTTGGGTAAAGGATACAGCACGTTCAAAGGACTTTTGCAAATATCTATCCGAATCATAGCGAGCCAAAGGACTGTGTGAAGAGCGATCATACGAATTGCCCAAGATTTGTGGATCAGCAATGAGTAGCAGACGGGTGCAATTCTCTGTAAACCATTCAGAAATAACATCAAAAGAACTGACTCAACAGACCGTGACTTACCCATACTACAGTCAATGTTCTGCCAACTCGACTGAGATATATAATAGATTAAGATCTCATTGAAGAAGATTAGTAGAAGTGTGAGAACCACAAAACCGCGGCACACCAATCTAAAAGAGGGAATATTTGGGTTAAAGGATTACGAGTATGATATGTTGGGATTCATTTACCTATTGACAACACGCAAGGAAGCCATATTTGGGCTTACATTTATATTGATTTATCTTTGCACAATTGGGTTTTTAGTTTCGGTTCCAATTGCATTCACATTGCAGCATACGCAATGTTTATTTTTTTTTTGTATCTAATTTTAAACACATATGCAATATTTACGTAAGGCGGCTGCCGCTTCTGCCCATCATCGGCAACAACATCATAATTACTATGCGGCTAGGGTGGAGCAACAAATGATGAGTCTCATTCGTTTCCAGTTGGCACTTTTCGTCTTGTATCTTTTAATTGGATTAGAATGGAATGTTAGACCAAAACTAGGCAGAGGATGGGGTTGCGAGATTGGTACACAGTTTGAGCACATACCTTTACCGCCTATGGGCGCCATCAATTTGAATTGAATTAGCAGCCGTTACACTGATAAATATGACATTATATATAGAAATCAAGAAAACAACAACAAGCGACAAACAAATGTAACATATGGTTTAACAGCAATGTTAAGTGACTGTTATTTTGATATCCTCAGAGCGAGCGGGTATATTAGGTTATTTCGTTATGTTGTAGAATTCTTTTATTCCAAATAAGGAGTCCGGAAACCCCTCCATATATATATTTCAATTACTTCACTAGTTTTAAACTAAGAATGTGTCTATGGGGTACACATCAATGGAAAATTGGGGCTTACACAGTTTTCTACAACTTAGTATATAATATACCTTCTTGTAATGGGTATAAAACACCAGGTCTGTTAACTTTTAACAGCGTCAAAACTACTGGAGCCACTAAACTTTTATAGGTCTGTAAACACTTATCGGTTATCGATGGAAGTATTTTTCGGTACTTTCTAGTATTTTCCCACGTTGCCAAAAGTGAGGCGAGAGCTCGCGAAAGTAAGGCGAGAGCTCGCGAAAGTAAGGCGAGAGCTCGCGAAAGTAAGGCGAGAGCTCTCGTAAATCCGGCGACTTTTCGCAATTTTTCTTCGCGCGCAATTTCAAATATCAACATTTTGTACATAAAACTACAATACTTGATGCTGGCAGCGACTCATGTTCTTTAGTTAATGTATCTAACGTACAGCATTGGTAAATAAAAGAAGAAGAAAACCAAAATAAGAAGCAGAAAAAACACAGTTGCGCATATTTGTGTTGTTGTTCTATACAAAATTTTAAAGACGTTTATTAATACTAAATATTATTATTGTAAATAGGAACATAATACGAGATCAAATTTCTCTTCTTGAGGATTTTCACATTTCAAATGATATCACATACATTAAAAAAAGACAATAAGAAATTAGAACTCGTTTGAATTCTTATTTAAAAAAGGAGTTTGTCGACCACATTCGGCTTCAGCGAACAACGTCGATTTGATATAATCTGGCCCGCCTTGCTGAACTTCGAGTGGTGTGTAGTGACTACAGTGAGTTTTCCCTTTTTATTTCTCCTCACATATCTCCTTCTTCTTTACGTTTATTAATCCTTGCCTTCCTTCGAACTGTTCCTGCCTCCTAACTTTCCTTATTTCTACCTTTATTTTCGCCTTCTGCTTCTTTATGTTTTAGTTTATTCCTTTCTTTTAACACCACCGCAATTTAAATTGTATATCTGAATATAAAAATATATGTCTAATTTAATAAAACAATTTCCAAAAGTGGTTTTTAAAAATTATCGATGGTTCCAAAAAAACTGAAACCATCGATATAATCGAAGGTGCCATCGATGGTTTTCCAGCTCTAGTTGCCAGCCTGCATAAATTTGTTAAAGTTTTATTTATTTTATTTTCGTCCAAATAAACGGTGTCTAAATAAACAATTAACTATTACAAAAACAGCGAAGAATGTTACACTAATTGTTGATTGTATGAGTGCGCGTTGTTACCCGCTTTAAAAGATACGCAGTGCTAGCGGCGGCATCAACATTTTTTGCCAAAAAAAAAAAAAAATCAAGCGGTAGTGAAAAGTAAGAATTGCAATCCAGAAACTAAGCCAGGTCAACAGAAGCCAAGCCAATTTGACCAAATTCAAGTTGAAGCCGAAAAAGAACAGCTGCCACGGAGCCTGAGCATTTAAAAGTTAAACATTTTAAACATTAGATTTGGCGAAAAACAAAAACGAAAAACACCGTTTCGTTCGTGTATGTGAATGTGTTTAGATGTTGGTGTGCGTGAGTGTGAGAGTGATGGCAATGCTGCTGTTGATTTGGCAATGCTGCGAGGGTCGTCGGCATGAATAGCCCTAATAACTGTCGTTTTCAATAATAATTTTTTGTATTTCACATTTGTAGTTTATCATATCACAGAGTGTGCCTAAGACACCGTCACCGTAATTAGGATGGCGGATATTGTTTATCCAAATGGCTGTAGGCCATTGGTTGAAGATCTGGGCACGGATGAACTGATAAGGCGTCTCAAGGTAGGCAACCTCAATTAGTATAGAATCATTCAAAATTGCTAGCATAACTGCACGCACACACATTTTTTTATATTTCCCAGACTCTGGCAAACGTGTTACAGACCATGGATCAGGATGACAATCTTTATCAGCAGTATATACCATTGGCTTTACATCTACTGGATGACTTTTTCATGCAACATCCTTCAAAGGATGTCCAATTATTGATAGCCTGTTGCATAGCCGATGTATTGCGAGTCTATGCCCCTGAGGCACCCTACAAAGAGCAAGAGCAAATCAAAACGATATTCAAGTTTTTCATTAAACAATTGCACGGACTTAAGGATCCCAAAGATCCGTCATTCAAACGCTATTTCTATTTGCTGGAAAACTTGGCTTTTGTTAAATCTTTTAATATGTGTTTCGAATTGGAGGATTGTCAGGAGATTTTCCATGAATTATTTAGCACCATATTTAAAATTGTCAAGTAAGTCCACCACTGGCTTTTTATGGGTGTAAGAGTATACTTTACAATGAATACCCTTTCTTTTTTTTTCTTTTTGCTTTTTAGTGACCAGCATAGTGTCAAAGTGACAAACTTCTTTTTAGATGTCCTTAGTCCGCTGATAACGGAAGCTGACAATTTGAGAGTTGAATTGCTGGATTTAATATTGATCAATATTGTTGAGCCGCAAAAGTCGAACAATAAATATGCAAGTCAATTGACAGAACAGCTGCTGGCCAAAACCGGAGATGCCCTAGAGTCCACAATTAATATAGTATGCCAAATCAGACCCAGGGGCCAATTCCCCGATATATATATATACTGACCAATTTGAATTTGCAGTTTTTTAATCGTCATTTGGTCATGGATAAACCAAACACCAAGCTATCAATCAGTAATAAGATCTATGATGTACTCTATGAGCTAAATCGTATTAATGGAGACTTGTTGGTCTCGGTTTTACCACAATTGGAAAACAAATTGCTATCCACCGATGATGCTGAAAGGCTGAGTAAGTCTGCTCTAGGAGAAAAGATCCATATAATAATCCCTTTTTGCTAATGTTTTGTTTCAACATATTCCATTTATCATTTTGTTTAGGGGCCACCACATTACTGGCCCGCATGTTCTCCGAGAAGGATTCACAACTCTCGAAGAAATATCCAAATCTCCTGCGCACGTTCTTTGGTCGTTTTTGTGACATCAAGGAATCGGTGCGGGTGAAATGCGTTCAATCAGCAATGCATTTCCTACTGAATCATCCGCATCTGCAGGCGGACATAACAGAGAAACTGCGACTACGCAATCACGATCTGGACGAAACTGTACGCCATGAGGTTGTCATGGCCATAGTTGAGACAGCGAAACGGGACTTTAACATAATTCTGGATGCTCCCAATCTGTTGGAAATCGTTCGTGAACGTACATTAGATAAGAAATACAAAATCCGTCGAGATGCCATGAATGGCTTGGCCTATATATACAAACGGGCCATTTGTGAGCCCAATGATCTGAGTGCCGAGTCCAAGCATCGCATAGATTGGATTAAGAACAAAATTATGCATGGCTATTACAAAGTGGGACTTGAGGATCGTTTGCTAGTGGAACGATTGCTTATTACCTGTCTAGTCCCCTATAAACTGGGTTCTGAGGAGCGTATGAAAAAGTTATACCATTTGTTGGGTGATTTAGATGCCAATGCAACCAAAGCATTTGTGGAATTGCAAAAGAATCAAATGAAGACAAGAAATACGGTGAGCGATTGGATTAAATTGCATCATTCCAAAGATTTTTCACCGCGTGTATTAAGTCAACTAACTGCCAAACAGGCTACCATAGCCAAGTAAGTGCCCAAAAGGAGAGTCAGAGAAGGAATAAACCCTTAATGGATATTCTTTTCTATATTTTTAGATTACTGCCGGATCCTTTGAAGGCTGCCGAATTCCTTACACAGTTTAGTAACAATCTACGCAAAGACTCGCAGCTCTTGCGCTGCATTAATATTATCCTGAAACGGGATGTAAGCTGTCGCGAGTGCGCCGATACCATGGGTGTTCTTCTAAAGAAACTGGGAGCTCACATCCAATCGAATCTGTATTATAATACGGTCAAAATGCTGATCGAACGTGTAGCCTCGGTGATGGTGGACAAGGAGTCCATAGGTGTGCTTATTGGGTAAGTGAAGAAACTCTTATTCTCCTTCCCCAATTAATGGTATTCCTTCCGTTATAGCTTAATTGAGAAATGCATTAAGGGTGGTCCCATGTCTGAAGAAATTGGCATCAACTCGCATGAGGCTGGAGAGCGTGGTCTGAAGCTGCTTAGTGTAAGTTCCTATTTAGATGTAAGGATTGACAGCTTGCTTTATATGGATTTTGTTTTTAATCTTTATAGATGCTCTCCTATGTGTTCTCTACCCACTTTTTTACGGACTCTTCATTGCGTCATTTAATTTCCCTGCTCAGCTATAATTATGAGTATGTGGCTCCTTTGGTATTAAAGACTTTAACCCATTTGGGACGCTATCAGCCATTAGGAGAGAATGCTACACCCATTATAATTAATGAATTGGCACCTATTTGTAAGGATTTTGCGATAGTTGGGACACCAAAGCAGGCAAAACATGCAGTGCGTTGCATTTTTGTCAACTCACAACCATCGGCGGGTGTAGGCCCAGAAGGCAATGCTACAAGTGTTACGATTGGTGGCGGTGTTGGTTGCATTGCTACATCCAATGGCAGCGGATCAGGGGCCTCTACCACCACTCCGACAGTCCATCCCATTTTCAATGAGATCATTGAAGCGCTTCGTGTGAAACTTTCACCCACTTGCGAGAATCAGCGAACGAAAATTGTGACTTTGGGTCATATAGCCTACAACATGCCACAGGCATTCCTCACTCCCATCAAGAATATGATTGCTCGTCGTATAGTCAAAGAGTTGCTCATACAAGAAGTGCCGGCGCAAAGGGATTATGAACTGCCCGATGAGGCTAGCGATTGGTGTGCCCAGGAGGATCTTCCACCGGATACCCTATGTAAATTGGATGCATTAAAAACAATGGCCCGTTGGTTGTTGGGTCTACGTACTGATGAACATGCCGCCCAAAAGACATTCCGCATGCTAGCTGCCTTCGTAAGTCAACGTGGTGATCTTTTGAGCCAAAACCGTTTGTGCGGGGCAGAGAAATCCTGGCTACGACTGGGGGCAGCCTGTGCCATGCTCAAGGTGTGCGAACAGAAGGGTGTGGGTGATCAGTATAGTGCCGAACAGTTTTTGCAGCTTTCTCAACTGATGGTGAGTCCCATCAAAGAAAACTAAAAGAGCAAAGAAACTAACTAAATATCATTTCCCCCTCTTCTTCATCTAGGCCGATCCTGTGCCCCAGGTGAGGGAAATGTTTGCCCGTAAATTGCATAAAGGTTTGGGTAAAAGTTTACCAAGGAATTGTTTACCATTGGACTTTATGGGAATGTATGCATTAGCTGGCATGGAGCCTGATAGAAGGTAAGCAATTAAAATGTTTTTTTAATCTATATCCTTATACTAACCACAATGGTCCTTAGGTTGCAAGAGCTGGTGCATCATTATGTGGAAGCAGATGTGAACAAACGTCGCGAATATCTCAAAACTGTGGCCGTAACATGTTAGTACCATTGATTAAATCTTTCTAACATATTCTGCTAACGCATCTTCCCTTATAGCTCCCGATAGTTCAACGGATTCACAATCGCTTTACCTTCTACCTGACTACATGTTGGCCTTTGCCATACCTGTTCTGGTGCATGATCCAGGATTTACAAATCACGAGGATTATGTTCAATTGCGTAGAATGGAGAAATGTTTGCGTTTCATATTGGAGCCATTGATGGCCAAAAGAGACACATTTGTTTATGGTTTCTATCAGCAGATGTTGCAGTTGATTAAACATCGTGAGTTCACCCTGAGCACAGATAAAAGTGATAACTATGTAAGTGAATATCTATCAAAAATAGAATACTATTATTATATATTAATAAATATTTGTATATATAGAAAATGTGGGCACTTTGCGATCTCACATTGTATATTATCGATGCCAAAGTTGGTTTAGTTGATGGTAAAACAAAAGATTTCGATAAGAATATGCCTTTGCCGGAGATGTACTATAAAATGCCGGCAGCAGCAAATTTCGAGAATAATGACATCTATATACCATTGGATGTTTATACGTTGGGAGCCAAGACTAGTAAACCATTGGTAACAGCGCCAAAAACAGTAGTAGCCCCAGCAGCAGCAACAACAACTACATCAAAAGCTGCTGCTGCCTTAACGACGAAACGAACGGCGGATAAAGCACATCTGGACGATGAAAATCCACAGGTGAGTAAAGGTTTTAATAGATTGACCTAAATATTTCAGCCAATATTTAGAACTGGAAAATGGCATAGAAGAAAGCATCTCCGACTATGAGAACTACATATATTCTTGATCAGCACGCTATATTCAGTATATATATGTATTTATCCTTCATTTAGGAAAACAATCTGTTTGATAACATACGATCTGCCGATACGACGGAACCCCTGGCCAAGCGGACGCGAGGCGGTGCTGCTACAGCCGCCAATTCGTAAGGCACGGAAAGTTAAAATGAGAGAGAAACATGATTGGAAAGAGCAACAAACAAATCAAGAAAAAGTAAAACAAAACAAAGGATAAGAAACAAAACCAGCAACAACAAAGAATATTTGAAAAATGAAAAAAATGAGTAAACGAGCGCATAATTGTTAGTTTAGTTACTGTTTAGTCTAGGGCGCCCTTAAGTTAACTAAATATTTAAGATGTAGTCTGAAAGTTTTGCAGTATAGAAGAAGAAGAAGAAGAAGAAGAATAAGAGAGATCTACAATAGTTGTTAAACCGACATTACCTACAACAAATACAAGAACAACAAATAACATCATACAAAAAACAACATAGACATACACCAACCCACATAAGTTACGCCTAATTCAAAAAAGTAAATTGTAACATACATATATTTAAATCTGTGGATTGAGACCAATGCAAAGAAAAAGAAAACATATAGAAACATATGTATAAGAGCAAAGAAAAGAGAGAAAAGGAGTTTAAAATTAAGCCAATGCAATCATTGAAAAAGTGTCGTCTAATCTGTTAAACATAATTGTAAATGATGCATCCAAATAATTGAGTTTTTTTAATTTGTAACTTGTTCCTTTTATATAATTTTTGCTATCAACTATTCATTTTTAAATTTGTAGAACCGGAAATCAAAATTTAATTTTCTGATTGTTTTTTTATATATATATATATAGATTGCTTTTAATTTGTAGGTCTTATTTTATATCGAATAAATGAAAAACACACACACAAGCAGTAGAGAAAGAAAAGAAAAGTGTAACGTAAATACGAGCCTTATTAAAAAAATTAAACAAAAAACTTTTCTATACATTTAACAAAAAAAAAAAAAAAACAGAAAAAAAAAGAAAATTTAGTTAAACCATTTAAATACGCCGTATGAAAAATGCATTAAAAATGTATTAAACACATATTGAGGGGAAAAAAATATTTAAAATTAAAAAAAAAACGACAAATATTGTACATTTATATCTATTATTACTGTTTTTCAAAAATACAAACAAAAATTATACAAATACAATTATTACTATATAAGTAATTTAATTAAAAACAAACAAAATTATTCGATAATTTTATTCAACATACTTTTTAGAGTTGCAAAACGATAATTCGAAAACAATCGAAAGTTGTTTGGCCTGGGGGGTGTTGCAAGCGGGGGTGTTTTTCTTATTGTTTTCCTTTTTTTTTGTTGTTCTTGTTGCAAGTAAAAGTGTACAAGTGTATATATAAATTAAAACAGATTTATTTAAAAGAAAAACTGTGTGTATGTGTGTGTACTAGCCGATCGACTTATTGAGAACCAATTGGAAAAGTGCGCAGCGATCAACATAAGCAAAATGCATTACATTTCCCATTTGCCGAAAGACCAATCAAAGGTAGCGGCAGCGCCAGAAGCAGAAGCAGCGCTAGCCGAGGAATTGGAAGTCAGTCGGAGTAAAAACGTTGACCCGTTCGCAACGGCATCGTCTCGTAGCTTATATACATCTACACCACGAAAGAGTCATCGCAATCAATTTTGTAATCATTTTGCCCAAGTTACAAGTAACCTTTGCGTGGGCGGCGCTACTGGTGGTGTCGGTGTGGGCGTGACCTTCGATCCCCGTCTTAAGCAATTGGTCGTTATCTTTGCTATACTCATTATTGGCTATAAAAGTGTCATTTTAACAAGTGAGTAAACAATACAAGAAGGATGAGTAGGAGGTGGAGAAGTAGTTGAAGTACACTCAAGGCCGCATTTGTTTGTGTTTATATAGTTTTTTTTTGTGTACAAATATAGCCCAACCAACTTTATGATCTCACCTCAACCCATTTCCATTCCTCTCCTGCCCCTCACTTCCTCCTATCTTAACAAACGCTTTTTGCATTTGCTTTGAAGCATCTAAATCTATATAAAGAATTCTACAACAAAACGCAAAAAAAAAAAACAAATTGTTAGTTGCGCATTTTGCTTTTAGCTGGAGATTCTCATTTGCATACAACTGTCAGCGTTGTGTGATTGGTTTTCTTAATTGTTTAAATATTTTGACCCTCTATTGTTTAATCTTTGCTTAAATTTAACATAGATCGAGTGGAGACAAAAGCTAACGGTATAATGACCTCACAACAGAGTTGTCAACTTTTGGTAATTGGTTACAGCTGTAAAACGGTTTTCCTTCCTTCTCTTTCTCTTCAGCACTGTTGAATGAAGTCATATAATCTATAATTAAGTATTTGTTATTAAAACAAAATTGCTTTATCTCTCTGTCTGATTTAAAGTCTTTATTTAGCTTTAAATAGTATAATAATACATATATATGAGATAGAACTTTTATAAATGATTAATTGTTTGTTTATTTTCGGGACAAATGCAATATTCTAAAAAAAACAACAACAAAACACGTCATTCGGATTACGTGGGAGTAAACGAAACGGGACTTTGTAACAAGTTGCATTTTCCATTTTCCTCCACAGTAATTGTATACTTTGCTATTGTTTAATTGATCTATATATATGTATGTACATACATTCCACTATATTATTTATACTGCGCCTACAAAATTTCTGACGTTTCTATTTGTTTGTTTTTTTTTTTGTGTTTATCTTTTTGCTGGCTGATAAAACTGAAATCAAATCTATTTACGACCTTGAATAAAATTCCCCTCTTTCGTTTTTCCTCCACAGTGCCCTATATCAATTCCACCAATATTCAGCAGTTTGGCGAATATGTACAGGTGGCAAGAGATTGGTCAGAGAAGCACCAGCTGGGCTCCAGGTTGAGTCCATTGCTTTGGGGGCTTTTAATAACAATATTTAGCTATGGTCTTGTATATTTGGATAGTGCAGTGCCGGGCATCAATCCGCCATCGCCATTTACCAAGCAAACAAGGTAAGTGGGAATACATATATGTATATTAAAACTGATTTTACAATTATATATATATTCTTCTTTTGCAGATCTCATCGTCAAAAGGGCGGCATTTGGCTGCACTTCAATTATTTGGGTGCCTTGTTAGCCGGTTTAATGGTGACACTTGTCATGTATTTTAATTTGTGGAATTCCACTTAGTCCAACAGTATTCTTCTTTATTTGATCAAACTTAATTTATTTCGTACGTACATATATGTAATTGTAAAGTGCTCCTGGAGAGTTCACTAAATTAATTTGTGTGAGTGTGGGAGGGGCATCTTTCTGAAGGCTATCTTAGTAGTTCCTAGGCTTAACTAACATGAGTTTAAAAGTAAAAATGTGGAGTACAAAATGAAATAACTCTATTAAGAGTTGATAAATCAAAAAAACTTATAGTATTAAACTAATACATATATAGTATATATGTCTACATATATCTAACTTATTGTTGTACATTATTTTGGTTTAAAATATATGAGGTAACATTTTCTATACGCATAAAATTGCTCTGCCAGATATCGGGATCCACTTGAGATACTCTGAATGTTTGCAAACGATTCTCGGTTTTGAAGCGACCCACCAAATGGACAAAGCAGCCTGAAAGGAAAAGACAATTAAAAAATATATTTCTTTGCTAAAATCTTGAATACTTGCCATTTTGCAAAGGTTTTAAATCCCCATCGAAATCGTAGTAAATTGCTTGAAGTATGGGACCGGGTTCCTTATTTCTTACTAGCAGAGTATGTTCCCCCCTTTTTCCCACAATTATTCTCAAAAGTTTACCTAGAAAAAAAAAATGATTTTACTTAAATTATGTATTCCTTTTTTATATCATCTTACCATAAATATTCCAAATGGCATTTAGTTCAGGATGCATTTTATGAGTCTTCAAACAGTAATCCACTCGACCAATTAGACTGATTAAATTGCGTCCCGGTTTGTCGGCCAATGGATCAGCTGGTCCTGGTGGCAACTTTGACACTGGCTCCATTTTGGCCTTGATTCCTGCTGCTCCAATTCCACAAAAGGTTTTATTTAGACTCTTTGGGGGAGGCATATAATTAAACTCGTATTTGGCCTTTGCTTTGGGAACATTTTCCTCGACAAAGCCGTCATATTTGAGTTTCTTGTCCTTCTGATTCACATACAATTTGGTCTGCCTTAGTTGGCTACCCACTGGTGGGTTAGTTTTGGCCAATAAAGTGGCAGCTGTATCAAAGCTCCGATTGCATAAAGCGGAGGACTCCAACTTAATTTTTTGCTGATTCGGCAGATAAGAACCCCGCGGTTTGCCTACCAAAATAAAAATAATTACATTTTAAAAATAACATTTGATCAAATTTTTACCTTTTGCGAACATTTTACACCGTTATTAACGGAATCTTGTGGTTGGAAGTGCCAACTTTTTGAAATTCTTATTTAATCGATAGTTTGATCGGATAATCGGACTATCGTTTTGACAGTCGATTGTCAGCCACGCTAGTGTTGGAAAAATAGTCCACGCGAGAGGTTGTTTTTCGTGTTTTATAAAAATATTTTTTGTAAATTTAACTAAATTTGATTGACTAAACCCGAAAAATGAGTACCATTTTGGAGAAAATTGCGGCCATCGAGTCGGAGGTAAGTCATAGAAACCCCTTAGCGTAAAAATGGAAATCTAACCTCTGCTTCTTTCTTGACGTCCACACCACGTCCAGATGGCCAGAACTCAAAAGAATAAGGCTACCTCGGCACATTTGGGTCTACTGAAAGCGAAATTGGCAAAACTGCGGCGTGAATTGATCTCACCCAAAGGCGGCGGCGGTGGAACTGGAGAAGGTATTTTGATCCATTCACATATCGAACAATAATTTCAATACTCGTTCATCATTTGCAGCCGGTTTTGAGGTGGCAAAGACTGGAGATGCCCGGGTGGGTTTTGTCGGCTTTCCCTCTGTGGGGAAGTCGACATTGTTGTCGAATTTAGCTGGCGTTTACTCGGAAGTGGCTGCCTATGAGTTCACAACCCTCACCACTGTGCCTGGTTGCATAAAGTACAAAGGAGCCAAGATTCAGCTGCTGGATTTGCCTGGTATCATTGAAGGTGCCAAAGATGGCAAGGGTCGTGGTCGACAGGTGATTGCTGTAGCCCGAACTTGCAATTTAATCTTTATGGTGCTGGATTGCCTGAAGCCCTTGGGACACAAACGATTGCTGGAGCATGAATTGGAAGGATTTGGCATTCGGCTTAACAAGAAACCTCCAAACATTTACTATAAGCGTAAGGACAAGGGCGGCATCAATCTCAATAGCATGGTCACCCAATCTGAGTTGGATACGGATCTTGTCAAGACGATTTTATCCGAATATAAAATACACAACGCTGATATAACGTTACGGTACGATGCCACCAGCGACGATCTAATTGATGTCATTGAAGGCAATCGCATCTATATCCCTTGCATATATCTTCTAAACAAAATCGATCAGATTTCAATCGAGGAATTGGATGTGATCTATAAGATACCCCATTGTGTGCCCATTTCGGCGCATCATCACTGGAACTTTGATGATTTGCTAGAGATGATGTGGGAATACCTAAGGCTGGTGAGAATTTACACAAAGCCCAAGGGCCAATTGCCGGATTACAGTTCGCCAGTGGTGCTGCACAATGAAAGGACCAGCATTGAGGATTTCTGTAACAAACTGCATCGATCCATAGCCAAGGAGTTCAAATAGTAAGTCGATAAAAAAAGAATGTGGCAGGAGCACCCTTAGAATTCAAATAACATTTTCTTCATTGCAGCGCCTTGGTCTGGGGATCTTCGGTAAAGCATCAACCGCAAAAAGTGGGCATTGAGCACATACTTAACGATGAGGATGTAGTGCAGATTGTGAAAAAGGTTTAAAACTGGATTGAATCTGATTGTAATTGTGTTTTGCATTTGATTTGAGAAATTATATTATTTGGCTGGTTAGCACAATGTCTATATACATATATATAAATATCGATCCACAGGGCCCCGTAAATTAGGGCTATGATTTTTCTAGCAAATCTGAGACATCCTGATTAAAAATTTTAAATCGTAAATTGATTGGCGCCAAGTTATCGATAGAAACTGTGCCATTGAAATAGTATGACCATACTGAAAGAGGAAGGCTTCAGATCTGGTCACACTATTAGCAACAACGGGTAGAGCTGGATGGTTGCTCCACTCGATATTTTTTCCATCGATGGAAAATACTATCGATGGTTCCATCGAAATTTAAAGAGGGATATTTTATAAACTTTTTTTGTATTTTGTATTACAAAATAATCAACGAAAAATTTCAGAGCTCAAGGCCTTATAATTTTGTTATTACAATTATACGGGAATTTATATAGCAATTATTGTATTATTATAATATATAGTATTGATTTGCAAAAAAAAACTTGTGACTTTTTTTTTACACAAGTCTCTGCCCTTTTTATTGTGTTTAGTTCACTTTGAGAAGAAAAATAACGTTTTTTTTTTGTTTTGGCGCCGGTCAAGACTCTGTTAACATAGAGAGCAGAGTTCAAAAGAGCGACAACCGAGAGCGTAGGTGTGTGGGCTGCAGCCGAAGTGAACTCTACTCTTTTGAACTTTACTCTCTCTAGCAGCGCTCAAGCCTCTGCAGTAAAGTTCGAGAGAGTAGAGTTCACGATCGGTGTGTGGGCGGCAGCCAAATTTGGAGAGAGCAGAGTTCTTGAACTTTACTCTCTCTAACAGCGCTCAAAACTCTCCAATAAAGTTCGAGAGAGTAGAGTTCACTTCGGCTGCTGCCCACACACCGATCGTGAACTCTACTCTCTCGGACTTTACTGCAGAGGGTTAGTGGAGTTCACGACCGGTGTGTGGGCGGCAGCCGAAGTGAACTCTACTCTCTTGAGCTTTACTCTCTCTAACAGCGCTCAGGCCTCTGTAGTAAAGTTCGAGAGAGTAGAGTTCACGATCAGTGTGTGGGCGGTAAATGTTATTATTTGAGCTGCAGCCGAAGTGAACTCTACTCTCTCGATCTCTACTCTCTTGAACTTTACTCTATGAACGATGAATTTGCTGGCTCCAAAGAGGGACGATAGGGCGCCAATTTTTCAGTAATTGCGCGGGCGTCGAAGTGAACGGATAAAAATTTTCTGCTGGATCATGATCAGGTGAGTTAAAATAATAAATAAATTTGTTTTATGTGTAAAATTTTTTGCATTTTATCTATAAAAATACATTTTCAGTTATATTTTTTGCCGATCTATTCAAATCAAAATAAATCCGATATATCGCGATCGGAAAATTTACATCGATATATCGCCAGTTAAAATAATAAGTCGAGTTAAAATAATAAATAAATTTGTTTTATGTGTAAAATTTTTTGCATTTTATCTATAAACATACGGTTTCAGTGATATATTTTGCCGATCTATTCAAATCAAAATAAATCCGATATATAGCGATCGGAAAATTCACATCGATATATCGCCCTCCATAAGTTCCATCGATAGTATGATGGTGGCATCGATGGTTTTCCCAGCTCTAACAACGGGGACCAAATTGAATTGAAATTGCATTAAATTGGATTCTCGTTTAAATGCAGTTAAAAACAATGGATGAAAAGCTAGAGCCTCCCACCTGGGACGCAGGCGATAGCAAGGATTGGTCGTTACCCATCAAACCGCTAGAGGAGAAGTGGAAACTGCTACCGGCATTTCTACAAGTCAAGGGTCTGGTCAAGCAGCACATTGACTCGTTTAACCATTTCATCAATGTGGACATTAAGAAGATTGTTAAAGCCAATGAAATAGTTACCAGTGGAGCTGATCCGCTGTTCTATCTGAAATATCTGGATGTGCGTGTTGGCAAACCGGATATTGATGAGGGATTTAACATAACCAAGACGACCACGCCGCACGAGTGTCGGCTAAGGGACACCACCTACTCGGCACCCATAACTGTGGATATTGAATACACGAGGGGCACTCAACGCATTAAACGTAATAATATGTTGATAGGAAGAATGCCCCTGATGCTGAGATGCTCCAATTGTGTGCTGACGGGCAAAACGGAATTCGAGTTATCCAAGTTGAATGAGTGTCCACTAGATCCAGGCGGTTATTTTGTAGTGCGTGGCCAGGAAAAAGTGGTACTTATTCAAGAGCAACTGTCATGGAATAAAATGTTAACTGAGGACTTTAATGGAGTCGTCCAATGTCAGGTGACGTCCTCGACGCACGAGAAGAAGTCGAGAACTCTGGTGCTCAGCAAGCAAGGACGCTATTATCTCAAACACAACTCCATGACAGATGACATACCCATAGTGGTAATTTTTAAAGCTCTGGGCATAGTCTCGGATCAGGAGATAATGTCACATATTGGCGTAGATGCCCAAACCCAGAATCGTTTTGGTGCTTCTCTATTGGAGGCTTTTAATTTGAAAATCTTTACCCAGCAGCGGGCTCTGGATTATATGGGTGAGTGTGTATTGTAACAGATTAATTACTTAATTAATTATCATCTAATCTTTGAATAGGTTCGAAATTGGTGGTGAAGCGTTTTCAAAGTGCCACCACAAAGTCACCTCCTGAGGAGGCACGAGAGCTGTTGCAGACCACGATTCTGGCCCATGTTCCGGTTGATAACTACAATTTTCAAATGAAGGCCATCTATGTGGCCCTTATGGTGCGTCGGGTCATGGCCGCCGAATTGGATAAAACTCTTTTTGATGATCGGGATTATTATGGCAACAAGCGTTTGGAATTGGCAGGTTCCTTGATATCACTCATGTTTGAGGATCTCTTCAAGCGTATGAACTGGGAACTCAAAATGATTGCGGATAAGAATATACCCAAGGTGAAGGCAGCCCAATTCGATGTGGTCAAACATATGCGAGCAGCTCAAATCACAGCTGGCCTGGAATCTGCCATAAGCTCCGGAAACTGGACCATCAAGCGATTCAAAATGGAACGTGGCGGTGTTACACAGGTTTTGTCTCGCTTGAGCTACATTTCCGCCTTGGGCATGATGACACGCGTGAATTCGCAGTTCGAGAAATCGAGGAAGGTTTCAGGACCACGATCCCTGCAGCCTAGTCAATGGGGCATGTTGTGTCCTTCCGATACTCCTGAGGGTGAAGCTTGTGGTCTGGTTAAGAATTTGGCTCTAATGACTCACATTACCACTGAGGTGGATGAACATCCTGTCATGGTTTTGGCATACAATGCAGGCGTAGAGGATATAAGAGAAGTTAGCGGCAATCCTATTAATAATCCCCATGTTTTCTTGGTCTTCATCAATGGCAATGTTCTCGGTTTGACCCTTAATCAAAGGCACTTGGTGAAGAATATGCGATACATGCGCAGGAAAGGAAGAATTGGTAGCTTTGTGTCCATACATACATCCTATAGCCAAAGATGTATATTTGTGCACACGGATGGCGGACGCCTTTGTCGACCCTATATCATTGTGGAGAAGGGACGACCGCTGGTCAAGCAACACCATATAGATGAGCTCCAACGAGGCATAAGGAAGTTCGATGATTTCCTCTTGGATGGTCTTATCGAATATCTGGATGTGAATGAGGAGAATGATTCGTTTATTGCCTGCTATGAGGACCAGATTAATGCGAATACAACACATCTGGAAATTGAACCCTTCACTCTGTTGGGTGTCTGTGCTGGTTTGGTGCCCTATCCCCATCACAATCAGAGTCCTAGGAACACCTATCAATGTGCCATGGGTAAACAGGCAATGGGCATGATTGGTTATAATCAAAAGAATCGTATCGATTCCCTCATGTATAATTTGGTCTATCCACAAGCGCCTATGGTCAAGTCCAAGACCATTGAGCTAACCAATTTCGATAAGGTGCCAGCAGGACAGAATGCCACAGTTGCTGTTATGAGTTATTCCGGCTATGATATCGAAGATGCTCTAATCCTAAACAAGGCTTCCATTGATCGGGGCTATGGACGTTGTTTGGTCTACAAGAACTCCAAGTGCACAGTGAAACGTTATGCCAATCAGACATTCGATCGGATTATGGGTCCTCTAAAGGATGCATTGACAAATAAGGTGATCTTCAAGCATGATGTTTTGGATACCGATGGTATTGTCTCCCCGGGCGAGCAGGTGCAAAACAAACAAATTATGATAAATAAGGAAATGCCAGCCGTTACATCTAACAATCTCCTGGAGGGTCAATCTCCTCAGGTCTCATATACAGCGGTGCCCATAAGCTACAAAGGATCCGAGCCAAGTTATATAGAACGAGTAATGGTCTCGGCCAATGCCGAGGAGGATTTCCTTATTAAAATTCTGCTGCGCCAGACCCGTTGTCCAGAGATTGGTGACAAATTCAGTTCCCGGCATGGACAGAAAGGTGTCACCGGTCTAATTGTGGAACAAGAGGATATGCCCTTCAATGATTTTGGCATTTGTCCAGATATGATCATGAATCCCCATGGTTTTCCATCCCGTATGACTGTGGGCAAGACTTTGGAACTATTGGGCGGCAAAGCTGGTGTCCTGGAAGGTAAATTTCACTATGGCACAGCATTTGGTGGCTCCAAAGTGGGGGATATACAGGCAGAGCTAGTGCGTCATGGATTCAACTATATGGGCAAGGACTTTTTCTATTCGGGCATTACCGGTGCCCCACTCGAAGCATATATCTACTCCGGACCAGTCTACTATCAAAAGCTAAAGCATATGGTTCAGGACAAGATGCATGCCCGTGCCCGAGGACCTAAAGCCGTACTCACCCGTCAGCCCACTCAGGGTCGGAGTCGCGAAGGCGGTTTGCGACTCGGTGAAATGGAACGGGATTGCCTCATCTCGTATGGTGCCAGCATGTTGATAATGGAAAGACTGATGATCTCCTCCGATGCCTTTGAAGTGGATGTATGCCGCATTTGCGGAAGATTGGCCTACTGCTCCTGGTGCCATTTTTGTCAGTCGTCGGCCCATGTCTCGAAAATATCCATGCCATATGCCTGCAAATTGCTCTTCCAGGAGCTGACCAGCATGAATGTGGTGCCCAAATTGATACTTGAGGATTACTAGACTAAAGTTACTGGCTATGGAATAAAGGTTCATTCTTTATACTTTACATTACAATTAATATAATTTATTAATCAAATTTATTTAGATGAGATTCCAAATCGATTTAAGACTTAAATTTGTTAAGTTTTTGGGGTATAATTTGATTTTTTATATCTTTTAGCTACGATTTTCAATTTGTTACCTGTTCAATGGATTAATTTAATTTTTATAATCAACTTTACTTGGCTTAAAATGTTCAATGTGGCTTAAATTTCCATATGGAAAAGGTTTTCAAATTAAATTTCTGATGATTCCCTTCAGATTTTTTATCATCTATAGAAATCTTTTCTGCTCTTTCATTCGTTTTTTTTTTCTTGAATGAAAGCAAATCCTCAACCCGGTTTCAGTTCTTTCATATCTCTTGGTGGGTCAATGCACCGGTCACTGGCACTGGCTTTGGCACGTGACTTGGCATATAGCAGTGCACCTACAAGGCGAATGTCCTTGTGCATCCTTTCAAGTCACTTGAATGTGACGTTAAAAATAGTTAGTCAAAGGCAAAGCCACCTGCCAAGCGCCACCCATCTATCCCCTTCCTTTTAGTTTCCTATGAATTGCTGCAGTGCAATGACAGCAAATGAGGCAAACTGCCAGCAACAGTCAATGGTGCGCACAATGATTTTTAAGCCTCCTCGATGCCAGTCGGCCACCCAACAACCACCACCTCATCATCATCATCCCTTCATTCATCTCAATCTGTGCGACCACCTTCCGGCATTTGCCAGTTGACTTTCCTTTGCTTGCTCATGTCCTTTGGCTATTTGTCAAAAATATATTGGACGTTCCCTTTTTCTCCTTATTTTTTTTTTGTTATTGTTGTTGTAGATTTAAATGGGTGTTGGCCACTTGAGATTAAGCAGTAAGTTAACTTAGGTTCGGTTTATTTTTTTTTTATTTTACGGTTTGGGTCACCTAAAGGATTCGAAGAATTCCTTGCCCCCTCAAAACAATCATTGACCGTAAACTTCTAGAGCAATCCTTACGAGAACTTTACAGAATTCTCAGTTCACCGAGGGCGGAGGAGTGGCAAATGGTTGGTGCTAAGAGATTGCCAAATATTCAACATAATCGGGCTTAAAAGAGAGAATAATATTCATGCTCTTTATGCTCAATTCTCTTAAACTTTTAGATATGCAAATATAGTTTGAAGGACTTCTCGAAGAGAGAATTTATGCTACAGTTGTTCTTTTTTTGTTTTTTAAATATTGTTTGTCTTTTGAAAGACTTCAGAATTATATTACATTAATAATACATATTACATACTTTTGAATACTTTATATAGGCTTTATTCTATATGATTTTCCACGATTTAATGTAGTTTTCCTTTATTAAAGCATTTTTAAAATCCTTTTTATAAATTTCAATGATATTTATTGATACTTTTCATATTTTTTGACAATACAAAATTAAATAAAACGAAAGGACCAATAATTTTCAAAATTTAACAGATTTTTCTTTGTGGCAAAGCTTTTTGAACAATTTTTAAATTTAACATTTAATATTCCTTTCTGATCCATTTCCTATCACAATTCTATATAGGATAACTCAAAGTCGTTGCCCCAAAATTTGTATTCTTGGAGAGAAATATGTAACATTTGCTCTGTTAAATTCTTCCTTTCATTCAGAACATTCTCACTCTCTCACTCTCTCTCATTTCTCTGTTCTGGTATGCGCTCCCCTTCTCGTTCTTTCTCTCTCTCACTCTTCCTCTCGTTCTCTATGTCTGACTATAAAAGCTTGACACTCACATAATTTAAGCTCAGTATTAAACCGGCGCTCGTTGGCGAAATTGCATTAAGAAAAGCTTTTAGCTCCAACTTGGTCTAGCAGCGTCTCGTTTTCGCTCCACACTAAAAAGAAAAAAAAAAAAAAACACCAAAAAAATTTATAAGTTGCAATTCATTTGGAATTCTCAAGTGCAACGTGTATAATAAAACAATTTAAAAAAGTGCAGTGTAAATAGCAAAAAAAAAAAAACAAAGAAATTACATATATAAACAAAGTGAATTAAACAAATAAAGTACAGTTGAGTGATAAATAATATATTAACAAAAAAAGGAGATTAAAGAAACAAACAACGGTAGATAATGCCAAATGCCATGGAAAGCGCAACAACAAATGCAACTGAATCGAAAAAGCCATTTAAAGTAAGTTTTTTTTTAAGCTAAAATTGAAATAAGTTTTTTTAAGGCTATTTGCAACAATAAAGCCATGCCCTTTTTTGGGCGTTGCTGTTGTTGTTGGTGGCCGCGTGCTAAGTTCCTTCATTTTTTTTTTTTTAATATCAGAAACTGGGTGAACTTAAGAGATAGCATAAATGTGGGAGAGATAGTAAGAGAGAGAGCAGGAAACAGTTAAGAGTAGGTGAAAAGCTGCAGCAATGAGAGAAAGCTCAGTTAAAGGCGGCTATTTACTTTGACTTTGAATTCGCAAAAACAAACGGCAAAAAAAAACTTGACATGCATTTTGTATTTTCTTTTTTTTTTTTTGCATATTTCTTTCAACTTTGTTCTTTGAATTTTTGTGATTAAGTTTCTTTATTTTTTATTTTTAACATTTTGTTTGTCTTTGGCATTTGTTTAAGTTGTTGACTAAATTGTTGTTTATCTCATGGATAAATGAGGGTAATGCTACTAAAATGTACATCGGCTATGAGTAAGGAGGAAGATATCCTTTGACACAAAGCCTCTGCTTTCCATCTCTCTTTGTCTCACCACAACCACAGGGCAATTTAAGTTCTTTTAGCCAAGAGTAGGAAAAAAGGACCTCAAAAATTCTTTGCGAAATATTTAAATCACTGGAAACTTTTGCTGTGGTCAGTGCCAACCAAAATCTCCACATACATACATACGTGTGTGTATATATACTAGAGATATGTCGGAAGAATGAAAACTTCCATTAAAATGTCACCGCTTATTAAAAATAATTAATTCAGAATGACTCCCAACGACTCCCCCCGAACCCTAAGACCCTGTATAACCCGCAAATCGGCTTAAAAGCTGTCAAAATAATCAGACAACCATGAAAATGCCATTAAAAAAAACAACATTCCCGAGGCTAATTACCGCCCAACGAAGTTGTTATACCCTAGCGGATACTTTTGCGAATTCATCAATCAATTAGCCCTTAAGCTATAGTATACAGTTACATACATATATATATTAGTATCATCAAAAGACCATTACGTTAACAAAGAAAGGTATTTTAAATAAAATTGATATAGTTTTTTGTTGATTTAAGAAATATCTGAAACCAGCCAATTGTTTCTACTATTCAAGCGGTTTTTTTCCCACAAAAAGTTTATAATAAAAAATATTTTGAATAGTTCTCTGGATTTACATATACGAAATGTGGAATACTTTTGTTGTTGAGCTTTAGTATTTACGGAGAAAATATAATTAAATATATAATATAAGTAATTTCTGGTAATTATCAAATTGTTTTCTATAGAAAATTCAGAAATCTTTTTGACTTTTATATTGGTTAACATTTCTTAAATCCAACTATTGTTATTAGGATATTTATAAGATGAAACTGAAATCTAAATGGAAAAAGTCTTAGTATAGAATCCTTCCTTTATCTTGTTCAATTTACCTCAATAAGTCCTCTAGTCTTCTCATAGAATCCTTCTAACTTCTAATTCAATCTTCTCCAGCAAATCTAAAAATCAACAAGTAGCCTTGCTATTTAGTTGATGGATCCTTTTAAGTTACCCTAACTCATTCAAAAAGTCATATTAAAGCAGACAGCAAAAAGTTTGTCAAACCATCGTGTCACCAATATAAGTAATTAACAAAATGTTGCCTGGCTCGTTTCAAACGTCCTTCCACCATGTCACCCCACGCAACGCTAAAAAATTTATTAAATAATTTACATAATTTTGTGTCTCATAGTTTGGTAAGCAATTTTAGCCAAGTTTTGCCACTTAATTTCCCCAAAGACTGAACAAAATCTGCGGCCGTCTAGGCCTATCAAATATTTAGAAGACAACTTGTGGCTAAAACATGAATGATGTTGAAGGGAGAGATGAGTGAGTGTCCTAAACACAAGGGTAACCAGGAGCAAGGGTGGAGGAGAAAGAAAACGTCTGTGTGGCACGTAGCCTAAAGTCAGTTAGCCAGTTTGGCCTTTATGACAGAAATACGTGCACTTTCCAATAGTTATAGTTAAGTTAGTGCTACTACTTTGATGACAGGTTGGTTTAGTTTTGATTTCCTTATGCTCTCCAAGGGTTAAAGAAGTTTTTGGGGATTATAATTTGGAACTATTTATCATTCGTAAGGTAGAATATGCAGCAGTTTTTATTGATTGGCGGCAGATTTTGTGTGGCATAAAAATTTAAATAGGTTTTCTAATGTCAAATGCATTGACTTTAATTAATAGCCTTTTTTTACATTAAATGATAAATTTAATTATGGTTTTTAATTGACTTTGGCTTTGCCTTTAAATAGCCGCAGTTTATTGGTTATAAATTATCCATTTATAAAGCTGATTTTAAATTACATATTTTTTGCTATATTTTTATTAAATTCAATTTAATTTCTGCGAAGCGAAAAATGTCATTATAAAAATGGCAATCTGATTATACATACATATGTACATATATAGTTACATATCTATCTATAGTTATATATGTATATCTATATATCCATAGACTTTTGCCACTTGTTTGCTTACTTTGGCAGTTTTCACTTCCATTTCTTTTCCTTTTTTTTCTTTACAAACTTTTTAATTGTTGAAAAAGTTTGCAAGTTTTCTTTCTTTGTTATTTTTGTTTTTTTGATATAATTAATTTTTGATTCAACTTTTTACTTGGTTAATTTACTAGAAGTTGGGAAAAAGGTTGTGTTAAAGTTAACTCAAAATAGTGCCTCAAATATATCAAATTTCAGCTGAAACATGCAGAATTTCAACATTTCTGGCTCTTTAGATTATTTATGAACGAGTTGAAGTTGCACGTTCAGCGATAAATTTTTCTCGAGAGCGAGTCTCTTTGATGTCTCTTTCTCTCTCCCCTCTCTCTCTCCGTTTCTAATTTATGTTTCGTTTAACCTTAACGCTCAAGCGCCATTTAACATGGCATGCAAGTTTAATAGAAAAGATGTTGATGTCCTTGTAGCCAGGCTGGGACCAGCTTCTGCTTCAGCTTCAGTTCCAGCAAACGGCTGTGGCAGTGACAGTGGCACGCGGGGCAAGCGGCAGCACTTATGGCATGTTGCACTGCCGAGAGGCATAACTTGTCACTGCAAATATTTGTGCATTCCCCAACAAACTTGGCAAATACTCGCAACTTGAAGAAAATTTACTCGGTAAAACACGACACAAGGAAAAAATGGAGATGGAAATTGGGATATAAGATTAAACAGTGAAATAAAATTGTATTTTATTTATTCATTCATTTATCCATAAATCTCAATTAGTTGAAACAACAATATGTACAGTTAGTTTGACAGGCCAACATTGCGTATGTGCAATATTTATTTTCCCTTTAGCTTTTTGGAGTAATTAAACGGAAAAGTTGTCTATGCTTGTCTTATATATTGAAGCCATTCGATATATAACAATTAGAAATGAACAAAAGCCAAAAATGTAGAAGAAAAAAAAGAGCGAAAGAGATTTAGCTTGTAGTAACTAACTAAGTTAGACTAACTGCTTAATTAGTTATATTGATTTTCGCTTACATTGATCGATCTTATACTTGTACCCTTTGATAGTTTTTATTTCTTAGTTAGGTTAAGTTTTTGTTACAATTAGTTTCAAGGTTAGTTTAGTACATTTTTTCACCGAAAAGATCGAATTACTGGGACTTCGGTTTAGGAATGTGAAATTCGATGAAGATTTCGATTTAAGTTCGCTCACTCTCGAAATGGATAATTTTGAGTTAAAAAAGTTCGACTTTATTAAATTTTATAACATATTATATTTGATAGTTTTGTATTAGAAATTCTTCTAAACTTAACTTCAAGACTTCCTTAACTATTGTATATATATAACTTTTATTTATCTTGTGGCTTAGTTGATCCAATAGTTGTTTTCGCTTTATGACTCAACCAAGTTTCCTAGATTGAAATTCATATTTCAACTTCTAAATAGAAATTCTAAATCTTATATATAAATAACAACTAAATTTCTCTACTTTGTAATCATTCTTGGCCATTGTACACCAAATGTTTTAAAACTAAATCCTTGATTGAAATATAAAATCAAAAAAGTATCTTTCTTCTAGCCACAGAATCTCTTGCAGCGTTTGATGTCTTTATTGCTCTCTTTAATATAGAATTGTATAGTTAATATAATTTATGCTCACTAATCTAAATTTCAACTAAATATTGCTATATAAATTCAATTCACAAATAAAATGGCTAAGCGTAGGCAATTTCCGTTTTGTTTGTTATTATTTTTAGAATCATCTTAAGGGCTTAGACCATAAGTACTATGGGGGAAGTTGTTTGGAAGAAATAAAGAATGATTTCCTAACAAAAAACTTTGTTATGTTAGATAAAGTTCTTTTTTTCCACTTGTGTGTCCTTTCTCCAGTCTCTCTATCTATCTCAGATAAGTGTCTCTGTTTGTTTTTCCTGTTCCTTTTTTTTTCTCTCATTTATTTGGCTTCCTAAATATTTCATAGGTTTGGGCGGTTCGGCACATGTTTGTTGTTCAAGTCCATCTGTGGGGGCATTCATTTATTATTCATTCTCAACGTGTAACGGTTGATTATAGCCTCACCCTATCATTCTCTCTCTCCTTTCCCTTTTATGCCTATGCCTTAGGTCAAGGACGTCACACGAAACATTAAGAAAGCGGTCTGTGCCTCCAGTTTGGAGGAGATACGTCAAAAAGTAGCCGAGAAATTTGAGAAATTCACCAACGAAGATGAGCAACAGCAACAGCAGCAGCAACATCGACAACAGGGGCAACATCATCAGCAGCAGCAGCAACAACAACAACAACAGCCAACAATTCACTTGGACTCGGATGGCACCGAAATCGATGATGAGGAATATTTTCGTACTCTTGATGAGAATACCGAATTGGTGGCTGTCTTTCCTGGCGAACATTGGATAGATGTGAGCAATAAAAATTTAAATCCTTTGAGTGAGTTGTTATCCTTTTCGTGTTTTTATAGCCCACACATTACGTGACCATAACTACACCTCATATGAATGGCCACGCTGCGGCAGAGGCTAGTGGAAATGGTCAGGCTGGAGAGAGTGGTGATACCACTGATAATACCAACAATACGGAATCGGCCAGATTACGTCAATTAGTGGGCCAACTGCAGAATAATCTATGCAATGTCTCTGTTATGAACGATGCCGATTTGGATTCATTATCGAATATGGATCCCAATTCCTTGGTAGATATAACTGGCAAGGAATTTATGGAGCAATTGAAAGATGCTGGCAGGTAAATAACTGAATAATTTTTACGTTTATTTAGTGGATTATACTATTTTTCTTTATCTATTAGACCGCTATGTGCCAAGCGTAATGCTGAAGATCGTTTGAATCTTTTGAAATTGCTTAAAGCTGGGGCCATATTCTGTTCGGAACGTTATCCAGAGGATGCTGAGGCCATTGATCGTGAAATCGGACGTCAGTTGAATGAGACAGATAATAGTCAAATGGGTACTACAAATGGAACAACCACAATGAGCAATACACGCACCATCGAGGTGGTGCAATGTGACAATCAAAATACCACCATTACCATCACAGTGGCAGAGGCCACCAGTAGCAGCAGCAGCAGCACTAGCAGCACCAGCCTTAATGCCAACGAGGAGCCAAATGCCAATGAGAATGAGAATGAAAGGGACATCTGACTGCCCATTTTGGGCAGTCTTAGGTGAAGCCTGGCCACCAGTAAGTGAGCCAAACTAAGGACTCAACACGATGATTAAGCGAGTAAGAAAAAGGCGATGGCAATTTATCAAAAAAAGAAAACAAAAAACATTCACACTCCCACACACACACACGCACTCACACAAATAAATCTATGGGCGTGGCCAGGATCTCATTTTGATCTGTTGAAAACTATTTTGAATTATTGCAAATATCTTGGAAAAATCAGAGTTAAAAAAAAAATTGAAAATATTACTAAAGTTGATTGATCTCCTCTACGTTTTCTAGCCACGTCCTTGCACACATACTCAGACACTTAACAGCCAATTTAACTTGGTCAGTCCTGCAACATTTGGTTAACATAAACAAAAAAAAAAAAAAAAAAAAAAAAAAAACAGAAACAAAAGAAACAACAATTAAACAGAAACCATGGGAAAATCATTCAATGCTTCGTAGTTATTAAGAGCAAATGAAAGTTAACGAACAAATTACACATAGATTTGGTAAGTGCTGAACGTGAGAGAGAGAGCCACATGAATTTAGCAAAATGATGTTTTAGCCACGATGACTATATATATATATATATATACATATAATATAACTATAACTCTCCATATACATAACGATATCAATTGAATCATATATACATACATATATATACATGAATATACTTGTGTGCAAGAGAGGAGGACAAAAGGAAATTGTCACTCAAAAGACAAATAAAATAATCAAAACTTGAAGAATAGAAAAACAAAGAAGAAAGCAAAAACCCCTTAAAACTTAGAGAGACAGAGAAGGAACATAACTTGAAAACGAAAAGTAATTTTAAAATTGATTTTAGCTAGATAAAAATATCATTCTGTTAAATATTAGATGGCGATATAAACAATATTGGCTTAAAATGAAACCCTTTTAGCTCTGTGTATATATAAATCTATAATTCTATTGCATATTATTTAGTTATTCTTTAAATTTCTTTTTAACTGCGAGGTTTATTGAAGAAGTTTAGTAAGAAGACAAATCTTCGTGGCTCAGCAACGGATTATTTAAATAATTTTGCCTTAAGTTGGCATCTTTGTCATGTGTTTCGCATCAGCTGTTTAAGTGTTAACATTTACGCAGCGTAACCTCTTGGTTTTTAGTGAAGTGGTGGCAACGCTGAAGAACAGCTATTTGAAGATAAAAACGGTTATGCATCACGACAACTGATCAACGTATTATAACAAACATGATTTAGAAGTTAACTGTAAATGTGAATTTAGTTCTTGAGAATGGGCAAATACATGCCAAGGAGCAGTTAAAAATTAACCAAGTGATTATACTTATGAAAGGAGATAATAAATTAAACAAATTCGAAATAATAAGTAACAGAGGTGTGTGTGTGAGTCGGTTTCATAGCTTTTGAGCTGCGATTTGTCTTTTTTACTAATAAACCTCGAAATATGTAAAATATTTTTAGGTTAGTGTTAAAATTATATAGTTTAAAAGATGTAAAATGCATCTTAATTGGTTGTGTTTCAAACAAATTGCTATTCAAACATTCGGTAATTTATATTTTCTTTATTTAGAAAACAATTGGGTGAACAATTTTAATTTTTCTATATAAAATTTAAAACTGAATTTTTGTAATTTTCCAAAAAAAACAATTGTCTTTGCTTTCCATATGTAGTTATATGTATTTCTATGCAATTAACGCACATAAATTGACATTGTAAATGTCAGAAAAGTAAAATTTCCAATTTGAGACTGACTGTATTTATGTGTAAACAATGATCAATGATTTAAGATAAATTGCTTCAAATTGTTGCATGTATCCCACACACAGATACACAAATAACACACAAACACACATACAAATAATTAGAAAGAATTTAAACCTGGCATAGACAAGCAATAGATAATGAGAAAAAAAATGAACAATTATTAAATGAATAATGAAAATGCATATTAAAGATAAAGTTTATTGAACCAATTTCAAGTAAATTTTGAGTAATTTCTCTGTGTCTTTTGTGTGCAACAGGGCGTATGGGTTAAGGGGGAGGGGAATGATAAAGAAAGCTTTTCACTAAAGAGAAAAAGAGAAAGATGCAAAAGGTAAGTGGTAAGAGAGTAAGAGAATGCTTGCAGTTAATTGCATTAACAGACGATATGCCGTTATGTTTTGCTTTGAGTGCTGTGACGTCACGGCAGTCATGTTGTGACGTGAGCCAAAGCCTGGCCTATGCCCTACTAACACAGTTCAAAGCTCTTCTACCGGGACAAACACAAACCGACAGACAGTTCTAGAGAGAGACAGTGAGAGAGCTTGACCCAATTCTTTGACCATAGACAAACCAGAGTTTCGCCTCCCGCCACCAAAAAAAAAAAAATAAAACAGAAATTGAGGGCGTGGCCTGTTCTGTTAGTTACAATTTATTTCATTTTTTCTATAATGTTGAAAATCTAACGAAAAATATAAATAAAATAGAACGAAATACTGTAAAGAAGAGGGCGGGGGTAGGCGCGTGGGGGAATATCTAAATGAAATCAAATGAATGAAAGATGTCTGGAAATTTGACGCTTGAGAAATAAATCAGAATGCCGCTTTATAATTTACTATGCCGTACTTTCTATACCCTTTCAAGTTGACATTTTAAACCATAGATAACGCAGTTTGCAAAGGTTTTGCGTGCTAATTAAAGTCAAGTTCTTTTTTTATAGGCTAACAAGTTGTTACTAGGTCAATTGAGGCCTAAACGTATATACTTTTCATCTCGAAAATCCTACAACTTGCTAAAATAAATATACTTCCCTTTTACAAGTGTATAAAATGAAAGGAAAAATATACGTAATTTGGCTTGACTTGATTTCCTTTTGAAGTGCTGAAGAAAAATGATTACAGAGCAACAAAAAGAACAGTTCAGATCGAAAATCATAGCTTGCCATAATATTACAATGGGACAAATAGAACAATTTTGTTTTCTTTTTATATTACTTAACTTTTGCTGCAAAAAAGTTTTGACAAGTTTAAGGTATAATAAGAGATTTAATGAATCTTATTTAAGGTCCTTTGTCTATTTGCTATTGCTCCCATTGTAGCTTGTTGCATTTGCCACATTTCGTTATTGTTGTTGGCTAAGTAAACACTAAGCAACGTTTGTTCATAAAGACAAACACACACACACACACACGGATCAACACTCACACACATGTACACACACACACACACATTCAGAAAAGTGAAAAAAATCACTGGCAAAATGGCAGCAAAGCTCCAAATGTCAAATGTCTCGAGGGGGGGTCTGCGAATCTACAGTCTAGAGGGGGAGTGTTGGGAGAGGGGCTGGGGGGCCATATCGAATGAAACTTGTTTTCTCTTTGCCTGTACAAACGAGTCACAAACATGCCAAATCCCTGCCTCCTTGTCGCCTGCGTCTCTCCTTCTCCTCCTACTTACTCGGTTTCTCTTTCAAACGACGGGCATAATTTTCTAAAATATTTTTCATCTTTTTTCTTTTGTTGTTGTTGTACATTTTTATCCCAAAATAAATGTCAAGGATAGACTAAGGAGGGGGGCAATGTAAAGAGGAGGAAACTCTATACTTTTGTCTGCGGGGGGCGCAACGAGCAGCTGCACACACACACACATAAACAACCAGCGAGTTTTGTAATAGATGCCGCAATGGGCATTACTAATACGCCCTGTGGCACAATTCGTTCAAACACACACACACACGACCACCACACACACATGCATATGTGTATATACAAAGGACAGGAGAGGTTTAATTGGATGTAGGTTAAACTATAATATTAAAAAATCTCTGACAACTGCTTGGAATTACTTGCAAGTTTTTGAAATTGGCTCAAACTGGACTGAATTGGAGCTTTGTGAAGTAACGGCTTTTTGCCCCATAACCTTTCTGTTCATGGGGCACATATTTTGTCTAGATTGCACATCCTTTAGACAATTTGAAATTATTTGAAAAACAATTTTATAGCTAGTTTTCGAAGAAAAACTTACAGAAAACCTTTGTAAAGAAATAAAGTTTGCCGTATTAAAAGCTTCATTGAAATGATCGTTCCTATAGCAGCTACATATATAATATAGTCAACCGATACTAATTAAATCTTGACAAAGAGTTTATTAACGATTACAATGATAATTTTTCTTATATATAGCTCAATTTTTACTTTTTACCGATATATTAATAAATCCTCTCCTGTAAAAAAATGAATACGACAATGTAGGCGACGAAAAGTGGGCGTGTGGCTCATAATTGTGCAGTTAGGGCCGCAGGGCCATGGATTGCCTTATTTGCGTGTGCATGTGTGTGTGTGGTGTTGTGTTTGCCTCGCTGATTTGTTTTCTAAGTCATTAAGGCTAAGTCCATAAAGGTCCACACAAATGAGATCTTTGCCTTCGTCTCAGCTGTCAGTAATGGAAATTTAACTTACATGGGAGAGATAGAAATAACAACACAATAGAGAAAATTATGAAATTAACCATTTTGTTTATCATAATGCTAATGTTGTGGCACAAGTTGGATAAAGTCAAAGCTGAAGTTGACCTTCAATCAAATAGCATCAGGGATAAGCAGAAATTGCAGAAATCGCTATTACCTTCGCCCTGTGTAAAGAAATGCCTTAAGAACAGTCCCGATAACAGTTTGCTGGCCATTTCGAGCGGAAAATGTCCACAATATGAAAGGCAATTTGATTGTACACTTTATTGCCTAAGGACTGGCGAGTCTTAGACAATTTGCTGAAAGATTTATCGATATACATATACCTGAAGGAGAACAATTTTACATTTATTTCATTTCCATTAAATTTCTCTCAGTTAGTTTGTTGCCGAACAATTCATCAATAAATTCTCCTTGATAAAACCATTTACTAACTTGTTGGTTATACAAATATTGTGTTTTCATTTAATGAAGAGCGTAAATTGATGTATTTTAATTGTTTAAACAACTTTATTTAAATGTAGATAAACGAATGCAGATTGTTACAATCAAATTCATTGAAGTAAATACACTTGGAAATATTGTTAGTAAATGCTGATATTCCTTAACACAGGGTATTATGCATTTCCGACCCAGGAAGGGTTGGGCAGCAATAAAAGGTCTATCTAGCCAGTTTCTCTTATCCATCTGTCTATTTTTTTGCATCTTTTTCACTTTAGTTTTTATGCTGTGTAGATGAAACTCGCTACATAAGCTCTTAGGATATTTAGGAAGATCAAGTTTAACAATTTAATGAATCGGACCACTATAAGTTATAAACGCAACTGAACAATTAGTTTTTCTAATTCCAGTTTTAAAGCCATGGAAGACAGCATTGTGATGCTAAGACTAGAACCAGATCTGGTTTGAAAAACTAGAAAGGATATCACGAAGTAATAAAACCAGGTCAAGTTAGGTCAAATAAGGTGATTCCAAAAACTCGATGAAATTTCTTTTTCTATGATAAGTTGAACTGCAAATATCTCAATTTATTTCCATGTCATTTCCATACTAATTTCTCTCAGTGTGTGTGTGTTTTTTTTTGTTTATGATTGTCATACAATTTCATTTCCCATTTGTTTAATGGCGTCGACCAACATGCTTTCCCTTTTGTTACATTTTATTTGCCTTTACAATAGCCTACTTTATGGGGCCCGCATTTTATCATTTAACGTATTAAACAACATAAGAAAAAAACAAACACCTGACATTCCGTATTTGGACACTAAAAACAATATACGAAATAATTAAATATGCCATTAAGTGGAAATTTTAATTGCATGTTACAGATAAAAAACAAACAAACCAACACACAACAATGCACACACAAACACACATGTATGGATGGATATATGTATGTGTATACCCTTCTCATTCTCTACATATCTGCTGCTGCTACACTTCCTGTGTATCTCTCTCTCTCTCTCTTCACATATATTTTAATTTAATTAAAATGTTTTCAATTTTCTCCGGCCTTTTGCTGACATTCGTTTTTCCATTTAAATTCATTTTAGAAAGCAAAATGCCAGCCAAAGCGCCGAATTTGAGTTTGAGTTTTTGCGTTTTTGGGTTTTTCGATTTGGTCCTTTTGCTTTGGTTATTTTCCATGTTTCCGTTCATGCAAATGCAATACGAATATCAAAGGTTGGCTGGAGGTCCTTTTAATGGTTTTTGCTCTTCTTTTTTGTTGGGGACAATTAATCATGACCATATGCTGCTGGGAGTGTGACCTTTATGTTATTTCTTTTCTCTTTTGGCCGACGACATGTAAGTTAATTAATCTAACTGCCCAATGCCTGTCAAACTGCAGACGTCCAAGGTCCTGACGAGGATGATGATGATGCTGATGCTGATGCCGATGCTGCATTGCTCTTCTCTACTTCTCACCTTGGCTGACGCGACGCATAAATTTCAATTAGTTATGCCCTCCGCTGTTGTCTGTTGTCCTTCGTTGCTATGCATTTAAATTGCCTGCTGGGTTGGTTGCGTAGGCGCGGAATGGACGCGAAGTTGAGGAGGTAGTTTTACATATTTTGTGCGGCATATGCAAAAATGTTTCACGCCACGCCCCAATGCACAATTAGCCCACCAGAAGAGGCACATAAATTATTGGCTGAAAGGCGGAAATGATTTGGCCCGAAGGGCGGACGCTTGGCGATTGTAAGTTTGTCGGCAAATATACATACATATGTAAATATATATCCATATATATGTATATATATAAAAACAAAATATGCTGACTATGGTCAGACACACTAAATATTCATGAGGCGTAGGCAGGCATTTTGGGCCCTGAAACGTGAACATGAAACAGGAAACTAGTCAATCTGACAATCAGCAATGTTTAAATTTAAATATCTATTAATATCTATCAATATATTTTCTTTTATAGATATAGAAACGGAGGATCTCTCAATATGGATCTGGATAGCTTGGAAGCCGATCGCAAGTCCTACGAAGAGATAACAAATTTAAAATCGAAAGAAAATATGAAATTTATCATCTGAGTTAAATAACAAGCTTTACTTAACAAGTAATTTTCTCTTTCAGGTACAACACTGATCAGTGGCGCAGTTGTTAGAGAGCTCTTGGGTCTGGGTTCAAATCCACGCTCTCCTGATCTCATTTTATTTGATTTTTTATTATAAGTTTTTTACTTTAAATAATTATTGGTTAAGTGGTAAAAGATATATCCCGTAAAACGCGGATCAGCGAGTTGAATTCCGTAAAAGAAGAAGGCTATACACGTTCCTTATCGTTTGGTATCATAAAAATGATTGGTATCATCTTAAAATACAGTAAGTTTTATATTTTCTGGAATCTTTATTAAACCTTAAAAGTATGCTACAAAAATTTTATTTTACATTTCACCATTAAAAAAGGTAAGAAAAACACAAAATCGCTTATAAGTCGGCTTTGAAGAGGACTAACGGGATGTCCTTTGGTCAGATGATAGTCCTTGTTCACAAGATTCATTTAAGATGACATTCGTTCTAATTCTTCCAAGGACTCCAAAGATAGAAGCAATTTTCTGCATACCTAAATGTCCTATTATCTCGACTGTTTAAAGAACTTTCCAGAATCTGGTGATGAAAATTGAAGCTATTCATCAAGGACCATCTTTTGGCCAACGGACTTTCTCATAGTCCTTAAACTAACCGAGTAACTTGGATGTTTGTGAGTTTTTAATAGGTCTAAAGCCTTACAAAAACTTCAGATAATTTGTACAATAGATTTTGTGAAATCTTTAATGTATGAAGATCCAAAAAGCGTATCGGGGAATCGGTCGTTGTCCTGCTTTAAGGTCCTTCTCTTCGTTTGTTGCACTAAAGGACATATCTCATTGCGTTGACTTTAATTTTGTTTCTCCCCTTTCCTTGGGTTCTTGGGACATTCTTTTCGAACCTGAAACAAAAAAAAAGGCTTTTGTCGCTTTTTATATTTTCTAAAAACTTTGTTCTTATCCTAGTCCAACTTACCGCTTTATTTGGTAATTCTTCAATTTGAGAGTATATTTCAATATCTCGTCCTCCATTTCAATTTGATTTACAATTTCCCGTGAAACGATGCAATCCTTGTTGATTTCTCCCCCTTCTTCACGTGACATTGCCGTTTGTCACGTGCTTGTCTCCATTTTGTTGTGCTCCCCTCGTTGACTGCATTCATCATCATTATCACAATCATCATCATCATCATCATCCATTTCAATGCCAATCAGTCGATACAATTGGCTGCTTGTCGATGTTCGACTTTTGCGCTGCAGCTGGTAATTATTTCCATACATGACACACACTTCGTATACGCAATATACAGATGTATTTGTCTTTTTTATTCCCTTCACATTTCGTTTTAGCCCTTATAGGCTATAAATACACGGATTAATGGTTTTGTTTATACAACAACAACAACAACAGCAACAACAATTTAGTGCATTTTCATGAATTTTAAGTAAGCAATTTCCCTTTCTTTTTTTTTTTTTTTGGTGTTTTACAAGTCATGCAAATATCATTCGATTGACTTTATATATAAATCTTGGCTTTTGTCTGCAACTTTATCTCTTTCGCTTTTTTTTGTCTGTCACCTTTTGTGGTAACGGATTTTTAATTATGCCAAAAAACAAGAAGGGAAGCGGTGAGGGGGCTTCAACCTCATTATGTTAAAGTGACATTTTAGCCAGAGACAGAGACAGAGAAAAGGAGATTGCTATACTTTTTCTTTCTCTTTTTTTCTTCTTTTTTTTCGTTTGTTTTTTGGGAAACTGCAAAACTGAAAACTTTATTTTATTGCATTTATAAACTTTGCCCTTACGAAATTTTTCTTTTTTTTTTTGGCAAAGTTCAAGCTGAAATATTCATTTTACTTTTTTGTTGGATTCGGGGATGTGGCGGGGGGAGGGTCCGTTGCTAAGTGCAACAATTTAGTGGCCAGTGGCAAAAACTTTAGCCACTTTACAGGTCACAGAGTCAGTAAGTGGTAGTAGGCATAGGCATAATAAGTGCGATACAAGTCCTCGATCCTGACCCATTAAAACACACACACACGCCCACTTAACAGTGCCCTAACAGAGCCACTGTTAAGTGCTATCCATTGCTAACAGCGGAGGAACAGAGCTTGCGCTTGGTCAAAGCTTTTCTCTGTGACTTTTCCCATTTTGAGTTTTCCTTTTGACTTTGCCATTTGTGCTCTTTGTGTCTTTGCAATGACACGGGTTTGTTTAAATACAGCACGCACAGTTGTATGGCAATTTATTCCTAGTTCGGCCGGCTTTTGTGGCAGTTGGCAACGTTTAAAGTTGGCCAAAAAGAAGTTCCGTTTCGTTCAAAAAAAAAAAAAATCGCGTAAATGTGTATACAATTTTCCGTATAACTGAAAGTAAAAGAAAACAAAAGGAAAAACAAGTTTATTAAACATTATAATTTAAAGGATATGTGAACTGAGGAATTTTAAAATTGAAATTTAGTGATTGGAAAAGGTAATAGGAAAATATTTAGATATTATTGTGATTGACTTGAATTGATCTTAAGAATATGTGAAAGAACTATCCTTGAGTGGCAACTGTTTAATAAGTTTTGTTAACCTAAAGTAAAATATTTTAATTTTGTCTTGATATTAAATTAGTTTTGGCGTAAGTCCAACCCTTTGAACTTTAACCGATTTCAAAAGGAACTACATTGAAATCGTGGCATTTTTTTTAGAAACTAATATAAAGAGATTGAATATTGCAAAAGATTATTATGCTAATTTAAATAAAGATTATAGTAAAGTGATAAACTATTAATTGTTCTTTGATTCTTACAACAAGTAGAAAATACACAAAATTTAAGTTTAATTTAAATAAAAACCTAAATTACATTTCTTAAAAGATAGGTTAACATTTAGGAAATTTCTTTCAATATTCAAATTTCAAATAGATCAGACGCTGCGATTGAAATAAGTTTTAGTTTCATTAATAATTTTTATAAATTACTGTTTTATATAAACAAGTTGTTGCAATTAATTCAAAACTAAATAAATTTATTTAACAGTTCATTGAATCAATTTTGTTAACAGTTTTTTAAATATCTATTTAAATTCAGTTTTATAACTTTTTATGTTGATTTATATTTTTAAATTGCAATTGTTAGAAATCTATACAATTTCACGTTAAAAAACTTTCTAAACTTCAATCAAGTATATAATCAACTTCAATTTTCATGAACTCTATAAAAAATTAATTATCTCCTGATCATCATTATAATTATATATTGATTAAAAAATATTTGGTAAAACTTTTCAAACATTGCAATTAATTTGCTAAACTTTTGTGCTTTTTTGTTTGCCTGGCCATAAATTATCTGGCTGGCATTCGGAATATCTGTATCTGGCTTAACTACAATTACAACAAACTTGCACAGGTAGACCACTGCAAAGGAGACCTGACCAGACCAGACCAGAAACTACCAAGACAAATAAAAAAAATGACAGAAATAAATGCCGGAGGAGAAGGAGTTGGAGCAGAAACGGGAGCAGGCCAAGCGAAAGCTGCACCAAAAACATCAACAGGAGCAAGAACAACCAACATGGCAACTGAAATAACTGAAAGGCAAAAGCCGGCAGCAGCAGCAGCAGGGGTAGGAGTAGCAGGAGCAGGACCAAATGGTGTACCAATAGCTCCTCCTCCATCACGACAACGTACATTGACGCGTACAGCGGAAATGGATGCCGATTGCGATGATGCGATTGTTATTGATGTGAATACCGATGTGGATGCTGAGACGGAGGCAGAGGCTGAAGCCTCTGCGGATGATGCAGCGGACAGCATTACCTTGGAATTGGCATTATCCCCACAGAGTACCACACCATCACCGTCACCGTCCACCATGATGATGCCGGACGAGGAGCTCATTGAGCTGAATACCAGCAAGCCCTTTAAGGTGGGTCCCTTTTTACTTTTTTTTTTGTTTATCGTTAACTTGCTCAACATTTCGTTAAGTGATTATGTTCGGCATCAAACTTTCAATGGTCAGGCAAGAATAGGGTCCAAAGAGGGAGGGGGAGTGTGCAGAAGGACACAGGCCATACAAATTAAAGGAGCCTTCTATAACAGGCACTTCAAAGCCTTCCCACAGCCTCCGTTTGAGTGTTCTCTGAACTGTGGATGGGGTTACGATTTTTCCTCCTTTTTTCTTTCTTTCTTTCTTTCTCAATTTTCTCCTTTTTGCCTTGTTCGCTCTTTAAACAACAACTAACGTAAAACAAAACGAAAGAGAAAAAATTTAATATGTAAATCAGCCATAATATAATATTCAATATGAGAAAGGAAAAAAAAAAATGAACATATTCTAAGAAAAAGCTTGAAGGATATCATAGAAACATATAATAGGAAATATTGCAAAATTCTCTTCTCTCCTCTCTTTTCCAAAGGACTTTAGCCGAATTGAAAATTAATTAAAATGTTAAAAACTGTCGAGAAGCTATGGGGCCATAAAAGTAAATCCACGAAAAGCAAAGAGTGAAAGAGGAAAAAAGCTGTTAGACAAAATGCGGGCGCCAATCTGTCTCGTATATCATATTCCTATTCCATACACCTACACCAACAATATCGTCTCTCCCTTTTTGCAATCTACTCCTACGCCGCTTTATCCCTCTTTTTCTGGCTCATTTATAACTAAAGCTGCTGGTTCGAGACGATAACGAGGCGTCTGGCACTTGGTCATGCATCATCAAACCTGAAGTTAAGGTCCTCTAATCGATTTATTGTTAAAAAAAAGAAAAGAAAAGAAAAGGAAACTTACAGAAACAGATAAAATGAAACTGCGGCAGCTGACTAAATGATAAATAAACTTTAGTTGTAAATTTTTTTCTTGGTAGAAAAAATGATCAAAATTAATTGGTTAGCAAATGATGAACAATTTGTTCAAAATGGCCACGTGGCGTATGCTTAATTTATACACTGTCTAGGCGAATTAATATAAGCAACAACAAGAAGAACAAATAACATGATTTAAGCCTGTCAGTTTTCTTGCTCAAGTTCTCATCATTTGATACAAAAGGTTTTTCTTCCTTCTAATTAATGAAAATGAAATACTTTTAAGCAAATCATTTAATATGTAAGTCAGCTTAACAACAGCAACAATGAGAGAGAGAGAGAGAGAGGGGGAAAGAGGTAGAGGTAAAGAACAGGGGGTAGGTGTGCGGTTCACCGACTGACAAGTGAGTGATGAATTTTTGCTGCGATTTTTCAAGTGTTTTCCTTTTTTTTTTTTGTTTAGCAGGATAAATGAAAAGTTTTTTTTTTTTTTGGGCAACAAAATTGAATTTTTATTTTTTAAGTAATTAAAACGACTTAATTGGTTTTTGCTTGTCCCTGAAATTGAGTTAAGCAAGATAAATTTAAATGGGTAAAACGTGCGTAAAAAAAAAAATAAAGAAATTACGAGTAAAAAAGAAAGGATTTTCTTGTTGACCCTATTTTAAGTAATTGCATATATAATATATGCCCAGAGATACTAACGAAAGATAATGCGGAGTACTAACTAAAATTTCCATCTCAATGTTGGGGGAGAAAAAAAGAAGAAAAATACTTTAATGCTGCTTAAACTATTCACATTTGTATTGTGAAATTTTGCATGTCACCGCTTGGGAATTCAGTTAATTTTATTTCAACTTTTGTTGTTTTTTGTTCTTTCTTTACAAATATGTGTATATAAATGTGTGTGTGTGTGAGTGTGCGTATGAGTGGGTGTGTGTGTATATAACACACCTGATGTGTGAGTAATTCTCTTTTCATGTGAACTTACCTCAAATTCGCAGAAGACAACACAAAATAAAAAAACCGAAAACAAAATGTATCAATGAAGTTAAGTTTGAACAAGGCGAAGTTTGTATACTCTTTAAGTTTTGAAAAAAAACTCATTCTCTGTCTTGTCACAAACCTTTCATGTTACAACATTTTGTTCATAACTAACGTAGTCTATCTCTTTCACACCAATGGAGTTCATCTAACAACTATATGTTGTAGTTGTCCGATCTGATAGAAACTCAGTAGAAAAGTGCAGATGTTTGCAAAACCTTTTGACATCGAGTTTAGTTGCGTTTTTTTTAAAACAAAGCAGTTTTTTAAGAAATACTTTACTTTTTTCCGATAGTTCCTATGATGGCTATAACTTATAGTAGTCCGATCCGACCAACACAAAAACTTAAACCACCTACTGGCCTAAACTGCTTATATACCAAGTATTATCAATGAAGCTCAAACATTACTAGCTAAAAGACACATAGAAACAGACAGATGGTCAGGCATACAAACTGACATATTAACATCGACTTAGTTATTGGTATTGCCTCAGAATATTTAAACTTTATGGGCTTGAAAACGCTTACAAACAACTGACTAATTTTATTATACCCCTTGGAAGGGTGCAAAAAGGGAAGACTCTTGTGGCACTCATATATATGTGTGTGTGTGTGTGTATGTGTGTGTATAAGTGTGTAGGTACAAGGGGCCTGTGGCCATTAAAACGGAAATGCGACATGAAAAACGCATTTGTTTATGTCTTGGCCACCTAGGCGACTAAAGCCAGAAAACCAGTTACCACCTAAAGCTATATACATATATGCATATATATGTTTGTATGTGTGTGTGTGTGTGCTTGAAAATGAAGATCATGAATAGTAGAGGATGGGCCTGACAAGAATTAAATTACCCACAGACATTCTTTCGCGCCAAAATATAGACAGGATGCAGGAGGAAACCGTAAAGGAAAATCTTACAACATACAGCATACATTGCGTATACGCAACGTTAGGCATTAAGACAAATAAGCAAGCATTATTCATGTCCAGGCAGGCGTGCAATTTAATGATGGCATTCAGGTGGATGGCATGAGATGGTAACCCGGAGGGGTGCGGCAACATCTGTCTTATGCGTGTCAATGTGGCAACAGGCATGTAAATTTGCCAAACAACATCTTATTGCCCTGTAAAATATTTGTTGAATGGCTTTCCCTTTCCGTCTGCCCTCTCCCTCTCTCTCTCTCTCTTGGAAAAACTATTTAAATGAATTGATTAATGGCGTGACTGGAAAAATTCAATGAGCAAAACTTTCCTTACATGAATTTACAATTTTATACCATAAGTTAATTGGCTAACATCATGGTTACGTGCCGGTGCCGGTGCTTTTGTTTTTGCTCCTTCAGGCACTTTGGCTTATTTGCATAGTTGCCCTTACCCTTAGCTTTAAGTGCAGTTTAAACACTAGACTCGTGTAGCCACTCAATGTATAGACAACCTATGTGGATGATGAAGATGAATGGTAACTGTCCATAGAGTTGCATGACAAATTCATGACTGCATTGGCATTTCTCCCCTCTCTCTCTCTCTTACTCTTCCTTCTCTATCTCTATTGTCCTTGTCATGTTTGTGTCGTCTCTGTTGTTTGCTAACTTGTTTTTGGGCTTGTTCTATGCAAATGTTATAGAGGACCCTTTTCAGGCCATCTCAATGTTGACCCAGGTAAACAGAAATGGGCATGACATGGTTTATCTTGTAGATGATGATAATGATGATGATGTGCCACGTATATCCTAGATGTGTATCTATTTTGTCTATTTGACGCACAAGTCAATTTCAATCATTGGCTAAATCATTGAACAGTGATTTAAATTTCATAGTATCGAGTGTATTGAAAGTCAAGGCCAAAGTTGAAATAAAATGAAAACGTACAACTACGGTAGCAACAGCAGCAGAAGCAGCAACAACAACAATATGCCAAGTTATAATGGCTTTTTGACTAGGTTTGGCAAACGAGGGAGCGGGGGACGAGCAAGTCAAAAAACGCATAAAGCGCAAACAAAGCCACAGGCCATTGGCATAGCCCAAACCAAACCAAGCCAAAACGAACCAGACGAGTTCGAGTCAAGCATATAAAAAGGACCTGGCCAAGTTAACAAAGTTCGCAAGTCAGCGTATTCCTTTTCAAGAGGGATAAAACCAAAGTTAGCCATGCTTTAAAAAGAGGCAAAGTGTTTGCCTTTTCAATTACACCTCGGAACTTTAATCATTATCAAAGTTTTGGCTTTTTTTCAGCAGGTGGCCAGGGGCCACGCCCCTAAAACTCATTTGGCTTAGTCATTCCTTTGTGTGTGTGTTCTTTAGAAATTGGCATAAAATTTTTATTGTTGACGTTAAAGGCAGACACCAGCCAGACAGTTACAGGGCACTAGACATTATGTTGTTGGCCCATATGATGGATTTTCTAAGAAGCGTATAATTGGTTTAGACACAGAGGGAGAGAGAAGAAGAGGATGGAACAAAGGAAGTGGGGGATAGGATTGATTGATGTGTCACTGGGTTCCCAATAAGGATGATGTTGTGGTTAGACCTAAATGCCCACAGGCCACATGACAAGCAAATGTCAGCAACTAACACACCATATACACACACACACACACACACACACACACACACATAAAGACTCATACTCAAACATATCACACACACTCGAAGACCCGTACTCAAAAGTAAAAGGTTCTTTTCCATCATGTCGTATACTTAACATTTATGAAAAGCCAAAAGGCATTGCCTACTTTTAGGCAACCAATTTTTCAACCATTTTTATTTTCATTCGTTTTCTTTTTCTACTTTATACCAAGAATCGACAGCTGGATGTTTTAAATATTTTAACAGCAATCTGAGAAAATTGCTGGTCCTAAAAACAGCAATAACAAACAGAAAAGAAAGAGAGACAGAGAAAGAGAGAGAACAAGAGAAATATAATCTCGTTCTAAAGCCCACACTTTTTTTAACTTGACTTGACTTGACCTTGCCATTGTTCGTTCTACAGCTTTATTGTTATGGCAAATAATAAATTGATTAGTTGTTTCAACTGTGGTAGATATTGTACACTTCCTCCTACGGCTCCGCCTCCGCCTCCCCCGCATCTTTAAGAAACCTTATCCTTATCGTTGTCATACAGTTGGATAAGTTGTTTTTTTTTTTTTATTGTATTGGTGACAGCCTACGGGGCTTTGAGAAATTATAGAAAACATTGTTCTTGTTGGAGGAGTTTGGCTTTTGTTTGCTTATTTTGGCTTTTGTTATCACACGCCCAAAATTCTAATCAATGGGCGTGTTATTATCATAACGAACATTTAATAGCAAAGAGAAGAGAGAGGACGCAGAAAAAAAGTAGGAAGTAATTGTATATGCTTTGTCTTAAAGGTTAATTAAATCACTTAAACTGTTCTTAATGAAGATCGAATTTCATTTGATTAATTTGCAATGAATATTTATATACAAAGGACGGAGGTGATACCAGACAGTTGGGGCAACAGTTGGTTAGCAATTTCTTTGTTTGCTGGGTTATCTTTCCCAGAAGGAACAGCATTTTCTACATGTAAAGTCTGGCAACCTTGGGAGTCTGTTTTGATTTCATTGAAATCAAAATGCATTTACAGTCGCATCAAGAATTATTCACTCACCTCACATATATATCCGTTGTTAATTGAACTATATATCTTCCATATCCCATAGGTCAAAGATATCACACGTAATATACGCAAAGCTGTTGTGGCCACCACTTTAGAGGAACTGCGTCTTAAAGTTTCGGCTAAATTTCAACGTTCCCAGCCAGCCATACATTTGGATTGCGATGGCACTGAAATTGATGATGAGGAATATTTCAATACGTTGGAACCAAATGCAGAATTGATTGCTGTTTTTCCCGGTGAACAGTGGCGAGATGTAAGTGTATAATTAATGTGCAGTTTTAATTGAAATTCCTATCCCTCCCATCTTTTTCCACCACCCCCTTTTAGCCCAGTGATTACAATGCCAATTTGAGGAGAACGTCATTGGATGCCCAACGGCTAAGGAAATTGGTTAGCAAATTGCAACCGAATTATATCAACGATGATGATTTGGATACCCTATCGAATATGGATCCCAATTCATTGGCCGATATTACAGGACGTGAGCCCAAGGATAATGAATACTATGCTCGTTCCACAGAATTGTCATGCTAAATATTCCAGTAGATATATTTCCCCAATTTTTTTTTATGTCTTTTTATTATTCTTGTATAAACAGAAATTTAATTTCCAAAAATCAAATCGAATCGGGCTAAGGTACAGTGAAACGTCGCTTATGATAGATATGTAAGCAATTTGTATGAAGTTTTCTATGGCAACGATAATGAAGATGATGACGATTAAGATGGCGTATTTTTGTAGCATGTTTTTTGCGGCCAAAGCGACAAAATATTTCAGAGTATTTTACCAGAATTGTAGAGCACCTTGAATATTTTTTTAAACCACATACAGAAAAAAAACAATTAATAAATAAAAGTAAAAAAAAAAAAAAATATATAAAACAATGTCGATTATCAAACTGCTAATTGTTCCTAGACCAAATGAATCTATAGCATCTATATACCTATACCTTAATGGCCTCCAAGGCAAACAAAGACCCTCTATAAGAACACAATAAAAAATAAAATAAAAAACATTCTAGATAAAGGAAGAAAAACAAACAACAACAAAAATAAGGAAACCTTGCAATTAGATTAAATGTATTTTCCATAGGGAACAAACTTAAAATACACAAAGAAATTTTTGTAATTTAAATCGATTGATTATAGTAATTAATAGTTAATTAATGTATTTTGTAAATGTTTCTGCACTTTTCTTTCTCACAATTTTCTGAATTTTTCTTTTCTTACCACAAATAAAATAATTAAAACACAATAAATAAATCCATAAATGTGTAAAAATCAAAAATATATATAAATCACTTAAATTGAGTTTTCTTTGTGATTTGTGGCATATAAATATGAATGAGATAAAAGTTTTCTTGGGTAAACTGAATTTTGAATAGATTTACCCCACCTGGTGGTGCTGCTCCTTCTGCTGCTATTGTTGCCCACATCTAAAAACTTTTTGCATACAAATTTGTATTTGGATTTGCATTTTGGGCCATCCGCTTGGACTCTAGTTTCTGGCTTAACCAAAAGTCTATAACTAAATGCTAAATCAGCTTTGGTTTGGTTTATTGGGGCTAATGTATCCGGTTGGAGAATTTAATTACTGCCCAGCTATGGCAGAGTCCTCTTTTGTTCGCTTCGATTCATTCATTCACGCTGACATACAATTAATGACCACTAATCAAGTTTCGTTCGGATTTAGGCTCAATTTTAATTATGCAAAGTGGCAAGCATCAGCAGCATAAGTTTCCGCTTAAGGCCAGGTCAAGTTCAAATTGAATGCATTTCGTTTATGCAATTTGTTGAAACGCTTGCAATACTTGCATCTGGCCCTGGCCCTGGAATTGCATCCCAGTCGTATGTGAAACATTACGTTGAAATGAATAAGGGGGATCCAACTAACAGTAGTTACTTTTACTTCATCTCTTTCAATCTTTTTTTGCTTTCTTGCTCTTGTGCCCAGTTTGAGTATACAAAAGGAAGAAGGTAAAAACATTTTGCAGTAAAATTCTTGCGCCTTTAGGACTGGTGTATTACATTCAATGAGCAAGAAACCTGGGCTAAACATTTACTCTTGCTTCTTTCCCCTTATCCCCTTTTTTTTTTTTGCTTAAACACATAAAAGTTGCAGCCAGGCAAACAAAGATGGAGTGAGCGTGGGGGAAGAAAGAGAGCCAACCAGTCTTGTTGCCTCAAGCTGTGAAGTTCTGTAAGATGGACAACAATTGAAAAACTCACCATATATGTATGTATGTATGTTGTGTATGGGTTTGCTGGAGTGTCTGTGTGTGTGTTTGTTTGCATGTGTGTTAAGGTAAACAATGATTTTTATCAACCAAATCACAAAGATACATATATTTTTTTAAATCAGATCTTTAATAGTTAAATTTTGCAATCAAATGCTAATCAAGGTTATATGTGAATACTTTTTTATTAATTGTTTAATAAAATTAATTTTTATGCCCGCGCCAAGCGCATTATTTTCACACTGCTATAATGAGAGACTGACAGAAAGAGAAATAAGCTAGACTTAAGTTGGCTGCGCATCAAGTCGCATGGTTGCCAGATGGAGTCGCCACTCTGCTCTAACAATGCCACCCACACATTTTAAGCAATGCCACCCACACAGTTTAAGCGTTGCCACCCACAAATTTTATGCTACCATATGATAACGTACGTTATATTCAAACACCAGTAAAATAGATTTAAAAATCAAGTGGAAAATATTATACATTTCGAATTTTCTCAATGCATTCCTAGAGTTACTATTCGCGACAAAATTGTTTCGTACAACGGATATACAGATGCCACAACAGTCCGACATTTAGCCATCTTAGCAATAACTAAAGAAAAATTTGACAAATTTCTTTGGGCCAAACACTGGAATTTGTGACGGTGACAGAAAAACAATAACCCAAACCCCTAAAGACAAAATATTTTTCACAGCAATAAAAATGTAAAATGTCACACATGTGAAATATATATGTATGTATATACATATATGTGTGTGTTTCTAGTATTGGTCAGATATGGCCTTCGTTTCTAACTATTTTTAGCTAACCAACTTATTTGCTATTCAACTTTCCTATTTTATTTTGTTTGCTGAAAAGTTCGAACATGTGAGGCAGCTGGGAGCCGTTGGCAGCCGTCCTCTGCATTAACTAATGCAGGGCGGGAGAGGGAGAAGAAAAAGGGCGTGAGATTTATGCACAAGTTATGCGCTTCTTAGTATCTGTTACCCCAACCAAAACCATTTCCCTCTATCCTCTAACTATGACTTTGACTTTGACTTTGTTGATTTCAGATGTCAAGGGACATTTCCTTCGTTGGTTTTGCTTTTGTTTTGTTTTTATTTTTTCGCTGCTCTCCCTCACCACCTGCTCTCATGGAAATCCTTGACAAAATGCTGCGGTAGTGGTGTCATTGTTGCTTGTTGCGGGAATCCTGAAATGCATTAAAAATTTATTGAATTTATTTTTATGTGCAATATTCGCTCGCTATGACACTCGTCGCCTGAGTTTGAGTGTGAATTTGTCGTTTTGCAACATGCACTTAAGCTTAGTTTACCTGCCTGGGGAGAGGAGGTGATTGTGTTGGTGTTGATAGTGGTAACGCGGTTGAAGGCATGGCCGGGCTAATGTCACCGAATGGTAGATGAATCGACCAGACAATGCACTCAGAGGCAAAGCCAGATCCAGACCCAGACCCAGATATTCCTCCTCCCTGAGCACTCAACAAATGTCAATCGAAAGCAATTAAAAGGATTAAGATGCTTTCAATCTCAATGGAATGCCAGAATGCTGCAGAATATGTGTGTGTGTATGTGTGTGTGTAAAAATGCCAGAGCTGGAGCAGCAAGAAAAAATAAATGTCATGCCTTTTATTTTTTTCATTAACTTTAAGTCCAACCGAAGAAGAGACAACAAGCAAACACAGATTGCACAAGCAATTCTACTCAGGACAAGCTTAGATATCTGAAAAGATAGAAATAAATTCTATATAAATTATAAAACTTTTCATTTCGAAACTTACCAAGAAGATCCTGTAAAGTAGAGCAGCATTATTTCTCGATAAATACAGGAAGTTACCTAAAAATCTCAAATACTTGCTTAGAATTTTAACAAAAAAAAAACATTTCCGTTTGATATGGTTTTATTCATTCTTCAATGTCGTTTTTTTTTTTATCTTTTACAATTCGTTCTAAGAAAACAAAATGAAATATAATAATCAAAAAATTATGCAGACGCTCGTTAAAATAATAAACAAAATAAAATTTTCTATAAATTTTAAATGCTCATTGAACTGACTTCCAGTTTGTTGATGATGAATTTCCTTTAAATGCGTTTTTAAACAAATAAACAGAAAACAGTGGCAGCAGCCGTTGTGGGTGTGGTGTGGTGGGGTTGGTTGAGGGAATAGCCGGAAAAACAATAATAACAATGCCAAAAGGCAACAAAATAGAGTCGTCTCCATTTGTAGGCGGGGTGTCGATGTGGGGGGAGTCCGGAACATGTTTAATAGACAAATTTCTTTTGTTCACCATAGATAGACTCATAGAGCGATGGTGGCAAATGTTCGGCCAAGAAGATCTGCAATTTCTCAGTGGCAGTCACTGGTGTATAGCGAGCCATGGGGAAAGTCCTGGTCACGGCATCAATAAGGACACGCAGTGTGGGTTGAATGTCGGCAGCCTTGATTTAGAAAACGAATGAATTGCTCGTTAGTTAACACACCACCATAACGACCCAGTTGCTATAGTGTTTTTGTACCCACCTGGCGGGAGTATTTCTCCACGGACGTCATGGCCGCCTCATAGTAATCCTCACCGTAGGCCTTCTTCTGTTCCGAGGACAGTTGATTCCACATTTGTTTGGCCTGGTGAAAGTTGAGTGCAAAGCGTAATGAGTAAATATCTTAACACTTTTTATGTGAACGAAAATTATCGTAAAAACTACTAAAAGCTTAAAATGGTAAGTGGTTAAAGTGTCTTGGTAGTCACCTGTTCACGGAGCTCAGTCTCATTTAGCCAGCCATTACCGGGGGCAAACTCTCCAGCAGCCACCACAGAAACATCCACGCCACGGGTACGCATCTCCTGACGCAAACAGGCGGCAAAGCAATCCACAGCCGATTGGGTGGCACATTGTATGCCGCGCACAGGCGATGGCACACGATTCAGACCGGAGGTCAGGAAAACAACACGTCCATGGGCACGACGCACCAGAGGCAAAAAGATTTGGGTTAAACGGGCAGCGCCTGTGGCCAAATGGACCAATCATTTCAAAAATTCAGTTACATATGCAACAAACAAAGAAAAAAAAATGGGAAATTTCCTTTTTTCCTACTACTCACCGAGCAAATTGATGTCCAAACTTTTGCGTAGCACAGCAAATGGTATCCATTCCAATTCACCCAAAGCTATCCAATGGGCACAGTGTACCACCGACCACAAACCTTCGGCGCCATGGGGCAAGTGTTGGCTAACATAACGGGCAGTCTCCAAAAGCTGCCATCGAATTCAAAAAACGGGTGATGAGCTAAGCTAAAAAGCTTCAAATAGCAGAGCTTTGTGCTCTATCTCTCTCACCGATTTCTCCGATGTAATGTCAACATGCAACAACTTCATGCGTCCTGAGGTCTCCTCTTTAAGGATCTTGGCCTCGTCCGAATCATCGATGGGTTCATTAAAGCCAGCATAAACGGTAAAACCGAGATCATCCAATTTCTTGGCCAAATACCAGGCAAGAGGTGCTTCACAGCCAGTAATAAGGACACCTTTGCCAGAAGCGGAAACCTGTAAGAAAAGTGGAGAGAAAAATGTGATAAGGATTAGAATTAGAAGAAGGTCAAAGGATTTGGAAAAGTTGCAAAGGAGAATATAAAATTATGATGCCTGAGGATAAAGTAAAGTTTCAAACCTTTATCTGAGTTATTTTAAAGTGTTTGACCTAGGATCTTTTAGATATGAACATGAGGATTAAACGAATCCCTTAAGAATATTATAGAATGCTTTTAGTTATTAAGTTTACTTTTTAAATCTTCATCTTAAGTATTTTTCACAGTTTTGGTTAGGATACTCCATACGTGAAAAAATCAACAATAACAAAGAATCTTATTTTTAAGTTCCTTATCAACAAGTTCTACAATATTCAGTTTTGAGATCCATTTAAAAATCATTGATAAAACTATTTTAGTTCAACACAAAGAAATTTTACAAGTTTAAAGCACTTCATGAGCTACTTTAATCCATTTTAAGGTTTTAAGGTTTCATTTTTCACTTTTCAAGTTGATTTTATTTTTAAACTTTTTCAATGTCAAAGTCACTCTCTAATCAGTGTTCAATAACTCAAATACTACCAATTAATTGTTAAATGAACTGACATGTGTGTGTGTGTGCGTGTGCCTATGTGTAATTAGCCATAAACAGAGAGAGAGAGAGAGAGGGAGACAACCAGCTGAGATATGAGACCTTTTGCCAAATCAAACAATTATTTCTAATTACTTTTCGGTTTGTGCGTTTCGTTAACTAAAGCCAGATTTGCCATGAATTTTAAAGAAAAATTCCACACTAAACAAACTTAAATTCGAGATAATTTCTCTCAAATTTTCCATTGCTAATGAAATTGAGATTTGCCAATAAAATCAGCAAAACAAGAAAACAAAAAAAAAAAAAATTCCATAACAATTAATATATATTTTCCATCTCCGGTTCGGCTCGGCTCTCGTCTCGTGTGTTGTGCTGAAACCAGAAATACGTGTGCACAGTGACACTTCCGCTTTAGACACGCGCTCTCATCTGGTGGCAATGCCTCTGACCCAGACTCCTCCTCATCTCAGCAAGCTTTTGATGCTATGATGTCTTGCTTGTCCCCCGGATGCTATGACACAAAAGGCACAAAGGAACAGTTTGTCCAAGTAAGTCAGACAGACAGCCAGCTGAAATGATGGGAGCGGAGTGGAGTGGAGTGGAGGCTAGTAGGGATTGGCGGGTGGGTGGTTGGTGGGTAGTGTAATAATTCATCATGCCATTAACCAATATATAGAATGTAAGTTATAGTTGTAGTATTAGTGGTAGTTTGTCATAGTATTGGTTAAACTCAAGTATGCCAATGTGTCCCTACTACGTCAATTGGCCGAATGAGTGGATGAGAGACGATGGGGGTGATGGTGACGGTGACGGTGACGGTGACGAAGGCAGAGCGGGCCACTTTCATTGTTCGGGCTATTAAACTGTTATAAAGTGCTCGTAAAATTGTTGAAAAAAAAAACAACAGAGAAAGAAAAGAGAAAAGTGTGTGTGTGTGTGCCAGGGAAGGATACAGTAAGGGGGTACATACATATATATTTTGTGAGAGGGGGAGTGGGGTAGGCCTGTGCGATTGTGTTTGTGTATTTATTATTGGCTGTGGCTGTTGACACCCATTAGGACTTTTGGCGGACATTTTATTGTGGCCATAAGTGTGTGGCTTATCGAAATCTGTGTCGTGGTGGTGTTTGGCATTAATAAAAGTAAAAGTATTTGTGGCCATTGTGGTCAAAATTCTCACACACAAACACAGAGACACACACACTCACAGTACCACAATCCTCCGTCTTAACCACCTTCCATTTAGCTCTTCATTCCATTCCCTTTGCCTTTTGTCTGTAGTTTATTTTAGTTTTTCATTTTCTTTTTTTATGTGCTTCAACTCTATCAAAGTTGGTCAAGTTTTTCCTCTTAGATGAGTTTTTCCTTTGACTTTATTGCGGTTTTTTCTCTGCTCTGAGAAAATGACTTTAAAGTTTTCCACAAGTAAATTGCTTGTGCAACAAAAACCAAGAAAAAAAAAAACCAACCATCTCCTATCTAACCAACGAAATTGTGCAATTAAAATGGGTAAGAAATACCCAAGCATCGAATTGTTTAGCTTCAATTAAAGTTCGAATCGAAGAAAAATTCAATGGAAAGCAAGGAGCATTAAGTTACAGTGAGGAGAGAAAGTATACAAAAATTAAATAGAATATTTGAACTGCAATCAACGTGCCTCACTCTCTCTCTGGAGTATCCTTTTTGCCTAACAAGAGAAAGTTAAAAGGGTAAAAAAGATCTCTTTTTTTTGGCTAACAAGTCATTGCAGTTATGCAGTTTTCCTTTTTCTTCTACCAAACTCAAATTGAAGGTACTTTGAACTTGGAATGCAACTTTGATTGCGTAGGTAGGGATAAGATTCCTAATGGGGGGCGTTTTTATACCCTTTAGTCAAAGGTTAAATGGTATAAAAGGCAAGAAACTGGTAGATAGATGGTAAATGGAAGGGATAATCAGCACTAAAAAGTATCTATATGTACGTATGGTACTATTAAGTAGTAATTGAGATAACAAGACTATCTGTCGGCAAAGAAACTGAAATCTTCTACACTCTAATAGTGTAGCTAGGTTCACCAAATTAGAATGGAAGAGCACTCATTTAAGTTGCACCTCTAATTGATGAAGGGTATACGCCTTAGATAATACGCTACGATAATCAAAATATCCACAGATTTCGAGTGGAGTTGACAAAGTCTAACTGATCCTTCGAAAGCGCTTTAACATAGCTTAACCAACTCTATTTATCTCAAACTACAGTGTATGTGAAGATCAATATGGGTAACAATCTGAAAGCACTTCAATACCAAATATCATTCTAAAGATATATTCTTAAATGCATCAAATACAGTAAAAAATCTTAAATTTCTATTCGTATTCTAAATAGTTTCTTGTCTTTCAACTGCAAAACTTGTTGGCAATCAACTTTACACCAGGGTAAACTGAATCTTGTTAACCAATTTGAACAATACCGATTATAAAGTTAACAAAAAACGAAAGTGTCATCAATTGTCCATTTCGCACGTCTGGTCGAGTCTGGGGCTCAGTATGCTTTATGTGCCATTTTAACAGCTTTTCGTGTGCGAAAAGTGAAAGAAAAACAAGTAAAAAGGAAAAGAACTGAAACCCAAGAAGGGGTCGGGTGTGGGGGGTGCAAAGCACATGCACAAAAGCAGGCAAAAGAAAAGGGCGCAAAGGCTGCCCCCGGAGACAAATGAAAAGTTTCGTCTAAGTGCAATGGGGGCTACGTGCAATGCATAAAGGCAACAGCCGACACTAGCGCCCCCCTTCCGCCACTCTTCCCCTTTTTACCACAGTTTTTGCAGCTTACCCCTGTGTCACCTAACCGACCCCTTACTGTAGATGTCGTGTCGGCTGTGAACACGACAGGCTGCGGTTTCTATTTTTCTGTATTTTTCATACTTAAAATAGAAGCAAAAAACTTGCAAGCTACAAAAATAGCTACAAAAATAAAAAAAAAAACTAAAGAAAAGGAGAAGCCATGTCAATCAACTTGTTTAAAAGAGTTGTTGTTGTTGCAGTTTTTGCTATTGTTGTAGAAGCTACTGCTAATGGTTTGCTTCTTGTTGTTGGTTTTAGACTAAACTATCGGAACTGGCGGAAGCGAGTAAGCCAATGAGGAGTCATTTCAGGCATTTTAAATGCATCCTTTATTGCATTTTAATTGCAGTCAGAAAGTGAACGAATAGAAGATTTATATGTAGAAAACTGAAGCAGAACCCATAAGCTAAAACCTGCTAGCTGGTAGCAGGTGCTCTATCTGGCTCGGGCTACCCAAAATGGAGCATTTTACGCGCACTTTTAGCCCAACACAACTTTTGATAAATGTGTCCAAGGCACGCGATTTGCATTTGCTGCCAGCTAGCGATCTGGTGGTTTGGCCACAAAAAACTACTACAACAACAACAAAGAAAAACTAGAAGGATGGGCTAACTTCGGCCGTGCCGAAGTTCGTATACCCTTGCAATCTGTTATTTAACAATTTAAATATATACACATTTATAATGAGACAAAATCATTAGAAAGCATATAAAACAAGTCAAACCTACATTAAATGTTTGTAGCATGAGAAAAAAATGATTTCGAAAAAAAAAATTTTTTTGGCCCTATTGTTCCTATGGGAGCTATAGCATATATTTGACCGATTTGTCTGAAACTTAGCACAGACATTTCTATATATACTAAACTTCCGAAAACCAAGTTTCGTCACAATCGCTTTCAAAACATCCAAGTTATTGCTCTAAGACTATATTATTGACCGATCGATCCTATGAGAGCTATATGATATAGTCAACCGATTCTGATCAAACTTGGTGGATATGTTTAGAGGTGTATTAAACTTAGGAACCCCAAATTTCGTAACAATTGATTAAAAAACAACAAAGTTATTGAAGTTTAATTCTATTCTTGACCGATCGTTCCTATGGGAGCTATATGATATAGTCATCCGATCGGGATGATTCCGAGATATACAATGCCTGCAGCAAAAAGAAGCCTGGGTGCAAAATTTCAGCTCTGTAGCTTTAAGGGTTTCGGAGGAGAAGCTGTTGATCCAGACAGACGGACAGACGGACAGACGGACAGACGGACATGTCTATATCAACTCAGCTCGTCGTGCTGATCAAGAATATATATACTTTATATAGTCGGAAACGCTTCCTTCTGTGCGTTGCAAACTTCTGACCAAAATTAATATACCCTTGCAAGGGTATAAATATACTTATTTTTAGTTCATTAATTTTTGGGCTTACGTACATGAGGCGTATACGTAATATTTATATAATGGATTATGCTCAAGGGTATGAGAAAGAGAGAGAGGAAGCTACAGCAGCAGCAACAGCAATAGCAAACTAGACAGAGCAATAAAGAAGAGAAAGAAATGGGGAACCGAGGGTGTGGGGGGGACAAGTTAATGGTGCAAACTGCAACAAGTGACGCATGGGATAGGTAAACGGCGGGGGCATTAGATTTCTTTGCGTGGGCTCTCTCTCTCTTTCTCTCTGTGGCAAGTTATGCCTGGAAAATGTAAACAACAATAAGGTGGAGCAGCTCATGAACATGTGCACCACCTTCATTTCCCAGAAATAATAATTTATGACACAAAAACACTGCGAAAAATAAAACACAACAACTGGCAAGGGAGAGGAGCAGAGAGGAGCAGAGAGGAGCAGAGAGGAGCAGAGAGGTAAAGGCAGTCTAAAGCCTAGGAAATAGGATAAAGCGTAGGCTATCAGTGGGATAAAGCAACAGTGTTTGTACAACAGTATGCTAGTGTGTGTGTGCGTGTGCGTGTGTGTGCCTGTAAAATATATTGGAGAAGATTAATAGGGGTCAATGGAGAAGGTTTGTTAAATGAATTGAGTAGAAGAAATGTGTAAAATTTCCATAATTTTTTGTCTTCTCTTCCCGTTTCTTCGTTTTTATACCCTTGCAAGGGTATATTAATTTTGGTCAAAAGTTTGCAACGCATAGAAGGAAGCGTTTCCGACTATATAAAGTATATATATTCTTGATCAGCACGACGAGCTGAGTTGATATAGCCATGTCCGTCTGTCCGTCTGTCCGTCGGTCCGTCTGTCCGTCTGTCCGTCTGTCTGGATCAACAGCTTCTCCTCCGAGACCCTTAAAGCTACAGAGCTGAAATTTTGCACCCAGGCTTCTTTTTGCTGCAGGCATTGTATATCTCGGAATCATCCCGATCGGATGACTATATCATATAGCTCCCATAGGAACGATCGGTCAAGAAGAGAATTAAACTTCAATAACTTTGTTGTTTTTCAATCAATTGTTACGAAATTTGGTGTTCATAAGTTTAATACACCTTCAAACAAATCCACCAAGTTTTATCAGAATCGGTTGACTATATCATATAGCTCCCATAGGAACGATCGGCCAAGAATATAGTCTCAGAGCAATAACTTGGGTGTTTTGAAAGTGATTGTCACGAATCTTGGTTTTTGGAAGTTTAGTATATATAGAAATGTCTATGCTAAGTTTCAGCAAAATCGGTCATCTATATGCTATAGCTCCCATAGGAACAATCGGGCCAAAAAAAATTTTTTTTTCGAAATCATTTTTTTCTCATGCTACAAACATTTAATGTAGGTTTGACTTGTTTTATATGCTTTCTAATGATTTTGTCTCATTATAAATGTGTAATTGTTAAATAACAGTTTGCAAGGGTATACGAACTTCGGCACGGCCGAAGTTAGCCCATCCTTCTAGTTTTTTTTTTTTTTTTATTTTATCTCTGTCCAAATAAATCTACATACATAAGCAAGAAGGCGTGAAGAGTCACAGCAGCATTTTGTTTCGGGGGTAGTGAAAAATGGCAAACGAACCGCATACAAATTGTACAACTCGCCCACGAACCCCGCCCCCTGAGCACGCATTATAATCCCATGAACAAGGCGACAAAATGTGACCCAAAAAAAAAAAAAAAAAAAAAGTGAAGCCAAAACAGCCAAAGGAAAAAAGACACAAAAAAACAGAAAAAAAACGAAGCAAAAAAAAAAAAAAAAAACTAAAGGGAAACAGAAACACGCACACGCATGCACGCATATTAAATCAGTTGCTAAAAATAGACAAAAAAAAAAAAAAAAAAAAAATGAAAGAAAAATAAATACAAAAACTTAACAAATTTAATACAAGAAAATTTTTTGAAAAGGAATTCTCGGTCTGTGGACAGCGGAAAGAAAAAAGACAAATAAAGCAAAGCAAACCAAAAAAAAAAATGAAACGACAAAAAATAAAAAGGGAAACGAACGCCAAAAGTCATTGAACGTATTAAGCTGTAATAAATTAATTAACCGGAAAGTTAAAAACCATTTCTGTGTTTTACTTTGCCACACACACACACACATTCCTAGAGTGGGAGTGGTAGGGTGGTTGGGGGGGACACGCACGTTGCCCTGCCGTGTGGCAGGTCCTTTGGCAACTTCACGCCATCGGCAGACGGCAGTCGGCGACGTCAGCATTAAAGGCTTTTCACATTGCGTATACGACATGTGGTGTGTTTGAACGAAACGTAACGAAAACCTAGGCCAATTTGCAGCTTATATGTGTGAGAGTATGTGTGTGTGTGTCTGTCTCAGCATGTGTGTCTGTGTGTGTGTAATGTGGCAGACAACACGCAAAGCTTTGACTTTGCGGCTTTGCCTCTCTCTGTCTCACTTGTCTACTATCTCTTTCCCTCTTCGTGTGTGTGTGTGTGTGTGTGCTTAAACAAAGGATTAACATTAGTTGTCTTTGGGGGCTTCTTTTTGCTTCTTTCAAGTCGTCTATGAAAACATATTTGCACTTTTCAATTTTAATCATTTCAAATTTATTTGCCCAGTAGGCAAAATGATTTTAATTAACCAATTTTCGCATATGAACAAACTAAGTTAAATAACAATTATAAAGTCATTAAGTTTAAAATTGTATGTATTAATTGCAATTAACACTATTTGAAGTAGCTAAAAATGTGCAAAAGAAAAGACCAAACTGTGTGTAGTCTATAACAGGAAGTACCTGAAGCTAATCAGTCTTTGATTTGGAGTCTAATTTATGAGAGCTATAAATAAATTTATTCAAGGATACATCAATTAGCAGGTGAAAATGGAATGGCATAGGGACCAATACAAGTAGCTAGTCCTGTTTAGTACTGATAAGTATTGCAAGTATTTAGTTGATGTTCCATTGTCGGAAATCTTTAGAGGATTCAGTACCAAAGAAATTTGATTACTTATTTAACAGTTTTCCAATATATTTTGAACCGGATAAGAAGGAATGAATCCTACTTTAGATATGAAAGAGCAGAGATACAAATCTTAGAATTTGGTTAAGTTGTTTGTAGGCAAGCTATAGATTATTTGAATATACATATTGTTGTATGTGCAGAAGATAACTAATAATTTGGAATATGGAATTGCGATAATTCTAATTCTATGCTCTATTCTGTACTTGGATAAAAGCAGCGCATTGAGGTGAACCGGCTCACTCGTTCTTTTTGAAGCCAACTTACTCATATGACTCACTGGCTCACATGCAGATAGCTCATGAGTTCACTCTGCGATCGCCAATTGAGAAGAACGCCAAATGAGCCCTAAGAACTAGTATGAAAAAATGAGCTAGTGAGCCAAAGTGAGCTAGTGAGTCAAAAGAGCTAGTGTGCCAAAATGAGCTAGTGAGCCAAACTGAGCCATATTGAATGAACAAGCTCAGTGGCTCAGTTCAGTGAGCCATTCATTTTGGCTCTTTCACTCACAAGTATTCATATGAATGGTTAATAGTTATTCTCAGTTATCTTATTAAGAATCTTCTATTTATCATACAACATTATTTTGATCGAAAGCAAAAAGTGATGAGGTTGCATTATGATTTGTTTGAAATTTAGTGTCACCTTTGTTTATGCCTTCCAGACGGTTCCATTTCAAACTCTAACTCTTTGCTTTTAAATCTGCCTTTTATTGAATATTGTTCTTCAAATGTTTTCGTCTTCAATAAACATATCACTAACCAAATGAATTCAATTCTACCCACATGGTAAAGCTATTCCTTGCATATTCTTTGAATTACTCCCCAATGCAGTTGTTTTACATCAAAAAAGAAGAAACTGCAATGAGTTGCTTTTATCGGGATTACAATGTCCTTAAATGCTGCTCCTGTGTAGCTTATCATCAAGTACAGGCAACTCTCGCTTATACTTTATCTTAACCGAATTGATGGGAGAAGTGGATTCTCTGCTACAACTTTTTTTTGTTCCAGTCAAAGCGAGCTCGTTTCCTGAACTTCCTGCAGGGGAACTTGTGTTCACTTTGTCGCATTTACAGCTTCATAAAACTTAAACCATAGACAAATTTTACGCTGATTTGTGTGCGACGACGACAGGAACAGCAAAAAAATGAAGAAAAAACAATGCATATCCCAAGAAAAAAATAAAAGAAAAGCGGGAAAAACTATGGGGACCTTTGCCAGCAACTAACTACTGTGGCTGCTGTAGTCTGTAGACTGCATTCACAATTAGAGAGAGAGAGAGAGAGAAGCCAGTCCATGGGGCCAACTAGAAAACATATATAGTCAGTACATTGCCATAGCCATTCCTATTGCCCACACCCATTTTCACATTCACACACACACGCAAAGCCATAGTCATAGCCATTTTCCCACACACGCCATAAAAAGTCATTATGTGCAAAGTTTTGTTTGCGTGCGTTTTTGTCTTCTGTTCTCTGCCTCTCTCTCCCTCTCTCTCACTCCTTTTTCTCTCCAGTTCTCTCGTTGGGTTTTGCAGCAGTTGCTATTTCGTTTTTATGATGGTGCGACCCATGGCCTGTTGCTCCTTGCCCAGGACACACACACGCACACACTCGCACACACATCTCTCTGGCCTGACACAATGGCCGCGGCCATGAAGGACATCAAATGGCTCATGTGGCCAACAGTTTTCTAAGAATTGCACGCCATTAAATCGCCTTGACAACTTTCGCTCGTTGTCCTGGCAGAAAACAGGATGACTTTTGCTGCTGCGCATTTTAGTTAAATTAAAAACCAATTGCACATTGACGCAGCCAACGCAAAGTTCAAAGTTCAATCAATGTTGGCTGCAGAGACACCAATCTGACATTTTACAAACTCTTTGCCACTCCCCGCCCCACACTGATGCTGAGTGCGTGTCTCTTTTAATGTTTTATGTCTTTGGTTTCCACATGAATTTTAGAATATAAATTCATGAAATTGATTTTTCCCTCTCTTCGATTTTTTCTATTCTATCTTTTGTCTATGAAAAAGTGAGAATATTTGCAATGTCTTAAGGAATTTAAGATGTGGCAGTCAGTTGAATTTGAATACGTCAGCATAAAATATGCAGCAAGTAGCGAATCTACTACTACTTAGAGGTGGGAGTAAACAGGAGGCCGGGCTAGCTTCGAACGTGCTGACTTCAGTATACCCTTTTTTTCTTTGTTAAAGGAAAATTTGATTTGATAATAATCTAAGAATTTAAATCAAAGTGTTTTTGTCTTCTTTGCCCTCTAGTTTATTAGATGTTTGTATGACAGCTGTATAATATAGTCGACCAACTTCACTCAAAAACTTTATCTTATAGTTTGTACTATTAGTCGGCCATTTCCTAACGAATTTCGTATTACGTTGCTAGTCTTCAGAGTAAAAAACCACGATCAAAACGTAGATCCGATTTTGAAAGTTTTTTACAAAGCTTACATTGTGAAAAATTGTAAAAATCAGGCCAAGAATTAGTATGCCATATGTTAATCGAAATTAAAAGAATTCAAGCTAAGAAGGAAATAAAGATATAGTTCATCAAAATCGAACAAAATTAGCCTGAATTGGAACCTTGGGAAGTTGATGATTTTTTAAAGGACTTGGACCATGTCCTTCTTTTAAAAAATGCTTTAATTTCTTCATAAACTTTGCCACAATCAGCAAAAGTGTGTTTTGGGCTAGTTCCCTAAAAATCTAATTTAAACCGTTCAGATCTAAGATATAGTCAATCAATTCTGATTAAACTCGGAGAAAGTATTTGTATATATACTAAGTATATTGCATATACAAATTTAAATGAAGATAACTTGGAAAACAATAAGTTTACAGATATAAAACTCAATTTTCGTAAGATGGTACGTATGAAAGTTATATCATATAGTCATCCGATTCTCATGAAACTTGATAGATTTAAAGATACAAAGAGCAACTCTATTCTCAACTCCAATTCTACAATCTTTCTATTACTTCTATGGAAGTTATAGTTGACCGATCGAATCGATTCTACCATTACTTAGTGCTTTTGTAAGATGAAAACTTTGATAGGAATTTACAGACTATATTCACTCAATTTGTTTTAATAATAAAGAATATATATATATATATCTTTTACATAGTTATAGAAGCTTCCTTCTATATATTACAAACTTCTTAAACAAACTAAATATACCCAATTTTTGGAAGAATATAAAAATGTCAGTGGAATAGGAGAAATGGAAGAGCCTAGAGCAATAGAGATGGATAGATAGATGGATGGTAGGGCAACTGCTCATTAGTGAAGCTTACACGATGCTATTAATTCAATTATTTACACACTGCCTGTGGCAACTGACAACAATTCTCTCTCCCTCTCTCTCTCTCTCTCTCTGTCTGTCTCTCTTCTTTCTCTTGGCTCAATTCCGGGAAATATTTGCTTACAAAATGGTGATGGGCGTGGGCATCGCTTAATTATGCGTATTACGTTAAGTGTAATTGGTGTTCAAGTTTACTAGTTATGCAGGTGGTCACTCCCCCCCTCCCTCATCACACTCCCTTCTCGTACATGCTACCTGAATTTAAACTGCATTCAAGTGAAAACAATATCAGACAAAACAGAGGCGGAAAATGCCGATGAATATTGTCATTTTACCCCTTTTAACAATAATGTAATTATTTAACGTACGCTACTGGATTAGATTTCGTATTGGCGTAAAGCGGTGAGGAGGGGGGAAAGGGCTGGTTCGGGAGATTGGCATTTCTCGCCCACTCTATTGAAGGAAGAGATATGGCAAATTTGTTGGGCATTTCATTAGCTGCGCATTTACAATTCATTGCACCCAATTTGTGTGTGTTGCTGCTGCTGCTGTTGCTGGTGTATACTTTTAGGCGCATCAACAGTTGTTGAATGTACGTCCCATATGCCAGTGTGTGTGTGTGTGTGTGTGCGTGTGTGTGTTAGCGTGTAATTTAATTTGACAGCCGTGACATAAAAATGAAATGCACAACGTGATGCGCAAGGCAAAACAGGCAACAACAGTAGGAATAGAAAAGGCAACAAGGACGCGGGGGTAAACAGTGGCAAGGATACACAATGTAAAACAACGAAATAACAAAATGACAAGCAAAAGTCAAATATATGTATATGTGTGTGTACATACACACATAGATACATAGATTTACAATATGCAAATACCAATTGAGGACAAAGACATTTTTCCCAACTTTGTTACCATTTTCCAAAAAGAAAACCGGGTTAATAGTTGCCCAGCCAAACTAATCAAAAGGCAAGGACGTTTCCCAGCCTTAAACCCCACCCACCGATTTAGTCCTTTTTGTTTTTTTTTTTTTGCCTAGTGTCACGGTGACGTTGACAAGAAAATTTGAGTATTCAAGCGCGGAGGCGCGGAGTGGCGGGGGCGTACATTGACTTTGCCTGAAATGAACTGAGCTCCTTTCTCTGTTGCTAAGTCTAAAAATAGACCAAAAATTCTGAGTTTAGCATAGAAAAATTCAAAGAGAAATTGTAGTGGTGGGAATGGGGTGGGATTGAGGAATAGAAAGATGAGCAGCATGTCCTGGAAAGACTTTTCACTTTTCATTATTTTGGTGGTGTTAACGAAAACTTTGGCATAAAATGAAAACTCAAAACTCTTACCACAAAATAGTGACAAGGACATCCACTTGGAACTAAAAAACTATATTAAATTAACATTCTCTTGACAAACTGTAAATCTTTCAGGAGTTGATTTTCAATAGGAAAAGCGAAAATGTTATAAACAATTACAGATCGTTTACGATTTCAAATTAATTAGTTGAAAATCAAGCTGATACAAAAGTCGAGTCCGGTTAAACACATAAAGGGTAATCTCTTGTACTGGCAGCTCTGACTTTTTTTTTGCTTCGTTTAGTTATAATTCTCAACTAGTTCTAGCATTTAAGAGTTAAAGATGAAAACTAAGAACAGACAAGATAAACTGTGGTTGACATACAATCTGCCTTATTTTTGATAATCTTAAAAGCGTTTAAATAGTTTTAAAGTCTTTAAAGTTCAAGTCAAAAGGTTCAAAGTTTAGTCGGTTTTTTATTAGCTTTTTAAAAATTTAGTCCAGCTCCAGCAAAATTATAACAAAGATCCCTCTAAAATATAGTTAAAAACTTTAGATAAGCCGCATTTTAGTTTGATTTGGTAACTTAACTCAACTCAAACAACTATAAGATAAGTTTTTCATGAGCATTTGAGTTGCTCTCTCAACTGAAGAACTTATAGATCAACTCTTATAGGTTTCACTCAAAGGACATTCAGATCAACTCAAAGCGCACTTAAGCTCAGTCAAAGATAAAACTAAATGAGAGTAATTTTCACAACGCATTAAATGACCCTCGTAGCTACTTGGCAAAAAGTGTTGGGAATTCAAACATATTTCAAACAATTTAATGCTTTCTTTTCTTACAGATAATTTAATAAGAAGTCCAACCCAAAAATAAGAAAAAGAGTGAGTCCATGTCATAAATGTTCAGCTCCATCCATCATCAACCTGAACATGAAGCTAATCGATCTATTTGTGTAAACTGCGCATTTTGTAGGTTTGTCAGTTTTCAGAAATTACAAGGATAAGGATAAGGTCAAGGGTCGCCTTCTTGCGTAGCTATTTGGCTGTTCCTGTTCCTAGTCCTTGATGTTGCTGCTGTTGCTTCCTTATAGTAGGACATCAAACACAGAGAGAGACGCCCGCGCAAATATGTCAAGCACTTATTAGGCGGTTTTTTCTTATTGGATTTAAAGATGCCAACTGCTGGGCCTTAGTCTTGATTAAAGATAAAATGTGTAAACGGAGAATGGCAAATGAAGGTAAAGAAGCTGTCATCGCTGGTGCCATCATGGTCACAAGCTCGAGAAGGACACAAGGAAGTTGCCATGGCTACTGTTGTCGTTAATTATCATGCAGTTGGGCTTATTACCTTAATGTCGGGTTGCATATCAACAACGTGAAGCAGCCGGCAATTGCCAGGACCAAAGTGGCAGCAGGATGTGCTGAATACACTCTCTTATCATGTGTGTGTGTGTGTGTGAGTGCGTAAGTGTTGCCTACGTGCCGTAAAATTATGTTTCTTCTTTTCACTCTCCATATATAGCCACATCATGCTCTTGCTCTCTCTCTCTGCTTTTTCACTTTGGTATTCTCGTGCGAATAATTGCCAGGCAGCAAATGGCCACTGTCACTGTGGCATTGTCCTGGCAGTAATACCAGTAACAGGAGCAGCACCAGGACCTCTCTTCCTGACAGTTAAGCTAATTAAAGTGCACGCAAATTTGAGTTATCTGTCGATATGTATACGTATGTATATATGTAGGATACCATTCTCCATCTCATTTGGCTAACAGTAAATGAAGAAATAGCTTAGACATTATCTGCTTACACCGATTTATATAGTACACAAAATGCCATTTGGTGGCAGAAATAAATGTAATGGTTAAATTTATGCGAAAATAAATTAAATTCAACTAAGTGAAATGAACGACTGAAATTAGCCATGCGAAAAGCAAGTCAAATGAACTAGAATCAAATAGATAGATAGAATACATGGCGTATACGTAATGCGTGTCTATCATTAAAAGTATACATATAGAACAGGGCTAAAATTACATTATTTGTTCCACTGATTTACGTTTATATAAATCTTAAAGAATAACGTATGATAAGAAAGATATTTCGATATCTAAGATAAGAATTGGATTGAGCTAAAACTGGAGTATGGCTTAAAGATAGTTTATATTTTAACCGAACTTGTTGTTTAAATTACCTTTAGTTGGCTAGAGTATAGGAGGCCAACTTTTCTTGTACCTATAGATATGAAATTTAATTGGTTTATGCTGTCTAAAACATTCCTTATTGTAATTTCTAAACTTTATTTTCAACTTTCAACTCTCTTCGCTTTCTGTTGTTGGTGCTTCTCATCCACTGCCTAAGTAGATACTGGGCAAAAAGTTAACACTTTATGCTTTCGCAGTCTAAATTCTAACTTATTTCTATACAAATTTATATTCATTAGCAAACCCCAAGAGTTCTGTTTTACGCTACTTCTCTTCCTTCTCTGACTCTCTCCCTCTCCCTCTCTCTCTCTCTATCGCTATCTGTCCTTAACTACTGCTTATTTATTCTTTTTTCTATTTGTTCTATTTCTCTTCATTTTTATTTTTCTCATTTTCATTTTCATTTTTGTTTGGCAGTCAACTGGCTGAGTGAGCGAGTGAGTAAGTGAGTGAGACAGTCAGTCAGTCAGTCAGTCAGCTAGTTGTCCTCGTCGTCGTAATCGTCTACTGAAATATCAAACGAAAGCCAACGCCAAATCCCTTTTACTGGTTAAACATAAAGGCAATAAGTGCTAATAGGTCGACTTGGAGATACCCTATATGCTGATAAGCAGAATTTTTAAAGTCCTCATAAAATTATACAGTTTTGCCTTCAAGTTCTAAATATCCTTAGAAGGGCTTTTAAAAAAGATTCTTTCAATTAATAAATCAGAGGTCTTAAAGATAAACAAAAGACCTGTAAACCAGTCGACTCGTGTATACCCTATATGATGAATTTTCATTGCCATTATAAAATTGTAGAATTGATAATTAATTTCCAATTATATTTAGCCTAAAGTTGTATATAAAAAGAATACTTACATTAATAAATTGTAACCCTTTAAGAAAATAGAATTCTTTCCTCTCATTTTAAGTTGAATTTAACGGAATTCAAGAGAGTGTTAACAAATGCTTTACTGGTATTAAATATTATTAATTTAATAAAAGAAAAGTTTTCTAATTGTAAAAATTAATCTGTATAATAGGCTAGTCTATCTATTAAAGGTATAAACTTTAGGATTTATAGTCCTTTTTCTAGTCAAAGATTCAAACTAAATGAATTTCTAATGAAAGTTCTTCCTTTTACATTCCTAAATCAATATACCCCCTTCATGTTTATTTGTAGGGTATTACAAGTGGTTAGAAGATGCAAAAGAAAAGGCCGGAAAAATATAACTCAGACATTTGTCGTCACTCCTTTGGCACAATCTCCCTCTTTGACTATTTTTAGTTTTCTAGTGATTTTGTTTACCATAGCCGGAGAGAAGGCACCCCCCTTGTGGGCCTAGTAACCACTTACCCCACGCCCTTCCTCTCTTTTCCACGAGTGTTGTGTTTGCGGTTTGGCACTTGAAACATATATGAAGATATATATATATATATATGCATATGCTTAGCCTTTTCCCAGACATGCCCTAAAGTTGTGAAACCTTTCACCGGAATGCCAACCGATCCTCATTGTGGTTGGGACCGCTGTTTTGCTGGTGTTGAAAGGGATTACATGGTCTGAAATGGACTTTTGTGGTCATCCCAACCAAAACCAAAAGCCAAACAACAACAACAACAACAGCAACAAAAACAAAAGAAGAAATGTAGACTTACCTTAACAAAATGATAGAAGAGCACAGCACCCACAGTGGACAAGGAGAACCAGACGAAGAGGGCAAATGCCGAGATATTGGAAATACTCAGAGCATGCAGCAGATGCGAACTGACAATGGCGGCCGCCTGACAGAATAGGAAGGGCATAAACAGGCGCTCAAAGATGTCCCAGGGTATTTCCGCTGATTTCTGTGGCAAGGCCGAAATCGAGCCGCGACGCAACGAGGCTCGACGTGAGGCACGACGCTGCAAAGAAAAATGGGGAAAATGAAATAAAATGAAAAATTGGAAAAAGATTTTGTTGTTTTTATAATAACTATAAATAGATTACGATTGTTTTTAGGGTGCACAATTAAACCAATTCGCATGTGGTTGATTCTTTTGTTTAGCTTGATTTAGTTTTCTTTTTGCCATCTTTTTTTTGTGTGTCTTATTTGTTTGTTTGTTTGTGTTATCGGTTCATAAACAAATGTGGAATTCCAATTCCAATTGAAAAATTCTGTGTTTTGCCATTTGAATCAATATAGTTCGTGTTGAAAAGTCTTTGCTTTTGGAATACTTTGCCCTCATCGAGCGAGATTTGTTGTGCGTGAATCTTTACAATGTGTTTGAAAGGTGACCTGGGGGAACCATTTAACAGCTTAAATAGCCAATTGGTTTTGGCCAAATCTTTACCATTTGTTTATTTCTTTTTTTTCGCTGTCTTTGCTTTTTACCTTGATCTTGAAGATTTTCGTTGGAAATGCTTTTCTGATTTGTGGTTTCAGGAGTATTATTTCATATTTGTACCATTGAGTCCTGCAAAATGGAATAAAACACTTTCGAAATGGCCATTAATCTCATACAAGAATCCCTTTAACATGCAGCGAACGCATGCTATCTCGCTCACTCTTACCAGCCAATGTCGCCCTTGCCGTTTCAGTACAAAACGAACATTCGTATATCTTGGACATTTATTGTCCGATTTGGACAAAATTTGGTCAGCTAAAGCAGCTTGGCTATATAATTAGGTGTGCTAAGTAAAAATATCTTTCATACAGCATTCGTTTTTTCCAAATTCCGGGGGCGGAAGTGGGCGTGGCAAAAACTAGAAACAAACTTGATCTGCTTAGGCACTAGATGGATGTTTCCATTAAATTTGGTTGCTCAAGCTTTCATAGTTTCTGAGATCTAGATGTTGATATGGACGGATGCACGGACGGACGGATGGACGGACGGATGGACGGACAGATGGACATGTTTCAATTGACATTTTGGCGTCTTTAATATACCCTTTTACCCTATGGGTATAGGGTATAACAATCAAATTGACTTGTATACAATATTCAAAACTTTTATTAACAAAAAATCTGATCAAAAGGTGTTTCAATTGATTGTCGGGCAGTATATGCCATACTGTTAAATGATATGGATCAGAAGATACTGGTTGTAGAATATATATATAATAGTTTGTGTATGCCTGTATAGGGTATCCATAATTTTAAAGTGTATTTAATATGCCAACGTTTATGGAAAAACTGTTCAATGCCAATGTGTTAAATCAATATGAAACTATTGCCTCAAAGACAGTTTTGGTGAATTACTTTAGCAATATTTTTTAAAAGTCTTTGAAAAGCAACTGAAGCAAGCCCCTTGATCTACACTATTTCACATATTAATATTGGTAATATTGCGTTATCTTCAGCAGATATAGAAAGTTGAAGAACTGAAATTGATTAAAAGTCAAAGCGAAAGACTTCTTAAAGCTTCGATTTTTCAAATAGAATAAACTAAGGAGAACCTACATACATATATTGCTATAAAATAATTATTAAGTTTTCCTAATTCCTTAGATTTTATCAATTTATATTAATATTATAAACATCTCAATAACAACTAAGCGAACTAATGTCACTTCCCATCTTTAAAGGGTATCTTCAAGTCGTTCCTCCTTTACAAAACGAAACCCGAACTTCAATTTTTATGTCATAATTCATTTCACAAAAACAAAAAAGGAAGAGAAACAAATATTTCAATTAATTTGCAATTGGTTGAAATTAAAATTGGCATATTTACCCACCAACAAATCATTATTGAATCAACAATATTGGATATATACTATATATGTATGTATATCTCAATTGATTGGCAGTTGTAACTGTAATACCGCAAGTTTTGGCCACATAGAAAAATCAAACCCCCGGACACACCTCACCTCTTCTGCAGTGGATTCCAGTGATCTGACATTGACATATAGCAATTACGCATGATATGCAACCGAAATACTCTCTCCTCCCCACCCCTCTTCGACTCTTCACACCTCTCATTTCTCTTCATCTCAGACTCTTTACCGGACCCCCCTCCCCTCTCTCTCTCTCTCACTCTCTCTCTATGTGTTAACCCCATAGAAATTCATCGTAAATCAACGACAGTGCGAAATAATCAAATGGTGGCATCTGCATAAATACAGAAACCAATTGATTTATTTGCCCTGAAAATAAACCATTTCCATTGCAAGGCTTTGGCTTTTCTTTGTACACTCTAACTTTATATGATGAAGAGGTATATTAAATGAGTCATTCTATTAGTGACAGGTAGAAGAAGTAAGTATATATGGAATTTGATTCATGCCACTGACTTATCATTGGAGATATATGGGATAATCACCTTTGTTTGAACATTTTTAATATGCGAAATTCTTTAATATGAATTTCAGTATTTTCGTCATACAAGTAGAGTACTTTAGTCTAAAAGAAGTTTAATTTTAACAATAAAAGTTTTGTTCCTAAGGAAAAATGGTTTTTCCAAACTCAAAATGTTGTGAATTTTTAAATAAAACAAATAAAAGAATCAAATTATTATTAAAATCATTAAGAAAATATAAAATAAAATTTTTTAAGAGTATCCCAAAGTTGTCCACTTGACTTAAGCATTTTGCTTTTCCTTTTTCTATTTTCCTTAGAGTTTTTTTTTTTTTTGGTTCTTTTTGTTGGCTGGTTGAATTGTAAAACTGGGCAATCTATTTTTGTAGCAAAGCAAAAAAAAAAAAAAAAAGACACATAAAAATTGAAAGGAAATCAACGATTTGTTGTTGCTTGCCCCGCCGCCTGCCTGCATGCCTGCCACTTGCCACTTGACTTTGCCCCACAAAAAGCCAAAGAAAAATAAAAAAGAAATGCCTTAGTTTTTCTTTCTTTCGTCATCATTAGTATTTAACCTTGTCCCTAATATTCGGTTGACTTCGTCAATGAATTTAACATGGGCGAAGCTAAATTCTTTTTTTTTTTTAACACAGATAAAGAAATTGTCTCTCTATAAACCGAAAAGCATAAATCAGTTCGGTTCGTCGCCGTTTATTAATAATAATATATACCCAAAAAACCAGAGCCATGGAAATATTATTATTTTTAGATCTCATCATTGGATGCCCAGGCATATATCGAATCGAAATGCTATGGAAATTTCTAGGCAATTAAAAGAGAAAATATCGAGAAAAAAAATAAGAATATTTAAAAGATGGGCACGTATCTAGACAAAGTTGCATTTTTAATGACCATTCCCCTTTTGATGACAAATGCAAATATTTTCATAAAACATTATTTTGAAAAAAGAAACCGCATTTAAATAATAAATTATTTTAGTATCCAGTAGAAATCTTTAAACAATTAGTCATAGAATGCATTTGCATTTCTAAACTAAGAAATGTTATTTGAAAATGTCTACAGAAATATTTGAAATTATTTCATTAAATGTTTAATGTCTTAGTTTTCGCTATCAAATTTAAGTTTCTGTTGATGCAAAACAAAATTCAGTTTAAAATTTTAGATATTACAAGTAAATCCACGATTCTTTTGCGCAATGAATGTAAAATTCGTTGAGTTCTTACTAAGAGTGGGGAATTTTTCTTAAAACGTTCACAAAAAACTTTAAAAGTAAGAACATGAACATTTCATTTTGAAAAATGAAGCAAGCAAGTTGTCCTAGCCGACGTTGATTATACCCTGTACCAAGTAGAGACATTTAATGTAGACAAACACTCTCAAAATCGCCAGAAATCTAATGTTAAACTCGCCCTACATGCAGCAACAGCGAACGCATGCTGTCTCGCTCACTCCTGCCTGCCAATACCACCCTTGACGTTTCAGTACAAAACGAATATATGTAGGTATATCTCCGATGTTTATTGTCTGATTTAGACTAAATTTGGTCACCAGGTGCATTTTGGCTATATTATTAGATGTGCCAAATAACAACTCGATGCCTTTAACATGGCTCTAGTTATTCGTTTTTTTATTAATTAAGGCGGCAAAAGTGGGCGTGGCTAAAATTTGAAACAAACTTGATCTGCGTCTATACTAGACGGATCTACGAACCAAATTTGGTAGCTTTAGTTATTGTAGTTTCTAAGATCTCGATATTCATACGGACAGACAGACGGATATGTCTCTCTCCCATTAGACGATCAAGGATATAAATACTACCATCTTCCATCTAGCTAAGTTTTATTCCTTCCACTATAATATATAAAATAATTCCTTAATAAAGTTTACCCGCAACACTTTTCAATAATGTGAAAGTCAAGTAAACAAACATGATTGTCTGGAATCTATATGCTTTCTCTGTAGATCCGTTTCCTTAAAGCATATTGTGACAACTCAGTTCCAAGGACACCATATATCACACCTCAATCAAAGCAATTTACGTCAATTTACTATGAATCATTTAGAAAACTTTTCAAAATTACATTTCTTAGATACAATGCAAAAAGATTTTTCTGTCTTTAAGAAACATTTAAATGAATATTGTGGTATATAATATATACATACGTATATATACATTTGACACTTGAAGATGCAACTTAGACGCACTTGATGAAAGAAAGAAGGAGGATGGGGGGGAAATTTTCTTGCATTTTGCACTTACGTTGACCCAGTTGGATGTGAGCCATTAAGTGAATTTTTATAATTAATTTGGCGGCGGATTTGTGAGAGCTACATGACTTCCTGTCTTACACACTGGTTAAAAGTCGCCCATTTATGCTTCAAGCCAAAATGGGCGTGGCGCAAAAGAAAACAAAGTCACACACACACACACACACACAGACATTTGTTTTGGCCCCTGCTAACCGACGACTGGTAATTGTATGTATTGGCATTTCTGGGTTAAACTAACTGGGCTAAGAGTGTATGGCTTTTTAGGTATACACCAAATGGTTGCTTATATGTGTGGGAGGAGAATGAGCCATAAATTTGACTTTGGCACACACACAAACACACATCTATACACACCATTTCCACTTACCATAGTGTTATCGAAGACTTGCATGATGGCTGCTCCTATTGCTGCTGCTGCTGTATAGGAATATATATGTATATATTTAAAGGAATATATGTTTAACTTTTTAAGGCCATGTGACCTTTTAACCTTTTCTTATTATTATTATTATTGTGCACACTCACTTTCACAGCGTATCTATATGTATGTATATCTTATGATTATATCTAACTGAAAAATATATATATATGTGAGTTGTATCTGCGGTAATTTTATAATTCTTTATTCAATGATCGCGAATTTTTGGCTCTTGGCCTGACCGCACTGAAACACGACGTTTAACTGAGACATTTAGCGGCCTGCAGCTGCCGAAACATTTCGCCCAAAAAGAAATAAAAAAAAAAATGTTCTGCCTCGGCCAACGTCTCAGTCGCAGTCGCTGTCGACGTTGGCATCTGTTGTATTTCAAAATGCTTGCAACGTACGCGCCACGGAGATTTTTGTCGTTTTGATTTTTTTAAAAATATATCCATGAAATGTATGCGTAGATATATCCCTCTCTCTCTCTCTCTTTCTATCTATATATATAAGCGTTCGTCTATAATGTGTAGCAGCTACTTTGGATATTTCAATATATTGCTACAGAGATACAGATAGTCCGTCTATATAGATATATAGATACAGATACATAACTTGTGTGCACTATTGAGGTTAAAGAATGGGAAAAAAAGAACAAAAAAAAAATTATCCATAACTGTCGCCAGGCATAAATATTTATGAGCTGCTGACCCATTGGCTTCACTTTTGTCGTTGTACTTTTTTCATTTTTTTTTATATTTTTTTTTTCATTTTGTTATTGTTAATTTGCAAATTGCATTTTCGCTTTTTATGCTCACACAGACAGTTTTTTTTTTTTTCGTCTGTCTGGTTTGTTGGCAAAAATTGGTAAATTGTATAAGTAAAATTCACCATAAACTGGCTGCAGCATTTTTATTAATAAATTGAAATGAAAATTCATTGAACTTTGACATGAAAATGGCCATACAAATTGATCATCAATTATGTACAAAATTTTCACAAAGTTTAACATCAAAAAAAAAAAAAAAATGGAAAGCAAAATCAATCTACTGCAATTGATAGATAAATAAAAAGGGGCAAAATAAATATCTTTAATAAAAATATATACAAATTGTCTGAGTTTGTTTTTTGTTTAGATTCCTCTGTTTGTTTTTTGAGTTTCCAAAAATAAACTTTGTAGTTGCATTTGTTTTTTTGAATTATTTGAAATAAGACGTCAAATAAATATATATAAAAGTATGCGAGGGCGATTTTAAAAGTCTTTAAAAGTAAGAAATTTTGCTAAATCTAGCTTCAGGATAAAAGTTCTTAAACTGTTATGTTAATAGTTAGTTATCTATAAATAAACTACTTAACTTGATTCCAAATATTTGTTAATATGTAATCAAATTATATATAGTTTTGGAAAACCTAATCACATGTACAATGAAGCAAGCAAGTCGTCCATGCCGACATTGTGTATACCCTGTACCAACTAGTTACATAAAATAAAGTCGAACACATTCGAAATAGCCATCAATTTCATACAAATTTCAGTATAACATGCAACAACAGAGCAGGCATGCTATCTCGCTCACTCCTTGCAGCCAATGTCGCCTTTAGAATTTCAGTATAAAACGCATATGCGTATATCTCCGATATTTATTGTCCGATTTCAACTAAATTTGGTCAGCTGTTGCAGTTTGGATATATAGTTAGGTGTGCTAAATAAGAATACGATATCTTTAATATAACTCTAGTGATTCGTTTTCCCCAATTTTCGGGGGCGGAAGTAGGCGTGGCAAAAATTTGAAACAAACTTGATCTGCCTACGCATTAGACGGATGTTCACACCAAATTTGGTAGCTCTGGCTTTTATAGTCTTCGGTGTTCATACGGACGGACAGACGGATATGGCTCAATCGACTCAGCTTTTAAATTTACAGAAGAATGTAACAGGATATTTTGAAAATTATGAAAATTATAAAAGCTGACATCAGATATATAGTTATGTTTATCTTAATCTACACTCTTAGTATCCTATAAATTTGGTTGATGAGACACTAAATCACTGCCTAGAATAAAGTTTCTGGTTCCCTTCAAGCAGTATCCCTAAACATAAAGCTGATCTTTATATCTGTCCTACTAACTCCTTTTTGGTGTCATTTAATGCTTTTCTTCACGTTTGCCTGATATCTCACTTTTATATATGTATATTTAATATATATAAATATCCAATGTCCTGAATATCGAAGCAAAAATCCTTTCATAACTCTTCATAATAGAAAATAAGTTCCCAAATTTCATATCACTCTGCTGATTTTATATTTCGATAAAAGATAATACACTGTTTTAACATTCATGGCATAAGCAAAATGTTTTCCAGATCTCCCAAATATAACATCTTTTTCTATTTGCTAAACTTTTTGAACCATTCTCGCAAAATTCTTTAATAATGTATATGGAATTCAAACATTTGTTTTTGTGTGTTTCCATAAGCCTTATCTAAATACTTATGTATTTATGAATATTTTTTATATATGTTCATACACACATACATACACACATACATACATACATACATATGTATATATTTATATTCATATTTTGCAAAGTTATTTTTGCGACTATATAAAAAAAAAATGTTTATTTTATTTTATGTTGCTTTCTTTTTGCTTCTTGTTTGTGCCATTTGATTTAAAAAAAAAAGAAAAGAAAATGTTGTTGTTCTTGTTCTTTTGTTATTTATTGCAAATGCTGGGCCAGCTGTTGCTTTTGTTGCTCTCGTGGACAATATTGACGCATATATCTGCTATACATTTTCGATTTGTTTGTGTTTTTGCAGTTTTCACAAAGTGAACTACAGACTACATCGGAATGAAAAATATTATTCGAAAGTCTCTCGAAAGTTATAGTTAAAATGAAAGGACTTAAAAACTCTAAGAAATTGGCAAACTTTTAAATTAACATTTACAGTGATTTTCATGTATTTTTGACACAAACTAAAGTCCTTTAGAATACCATCCCATTCATTATAGTTCGTTCACAATGTGAAAAGACAGAATGTTGTAAAAGCTGTAAAAACTTGTTTTAATTAACAAACTTTCGACTTTAGCATAATTAACTATATGTATGTATATAGTTGGTAACAAGTTTTCTATCTTTATGAATAGAAATGCGTATAAATAGATACTTGAAGCAACAAACTTGAGTGCACCTTCTGCCATCGACCCCATGAAACGCCTTGAGAATGTCGTTAAACTGGGTCAAGGGTTACACTATTATTAGGGTCACTAAATTAACAATTAATTGTTATTGATAGGGCCAATACATTTCAAATTTGCGTACACACAAACAACCCCTCCCCCTTCCAAAAAGTGAAACATATTAAATTACATTACAGCTTGAAATCAATCAGGCAAATGATGTGTATCTTATAGATACTTATACATAAATACAAGTTGATGCATTCTTGAAGATATAAGCAAATCATGTAAACTATCAAGGAAACTGTTGCTTCAGTAAGGAGAATGTTAAACTGTTCTAATTAGTATTATGACTTGAATAATTGAAAATTTTAATATTTAAAAATATTTTAGTTCGAGTATATATTGTGTCTATTATAGTGCATCTATCTGCGGTATCTCTTTTGCTGTCAAACTCTTCTTTTATATTTTTTAGCTCTTTCCAAGCCAAATCAGAATAGAACAAAGTCATTTAAAATTGACCTTACAAGAAAAACTCTTAAAGACTAGTAGTAAATCAACAGGATAACTTATTGGGAGGCTGGACATAGTCATCCACCTTCTCATTGAGCAAAGATATGACCAACTATAGCTACCCTGTAGTAGGAAAAAAATCAAGGACAAAGGGAAATAAAGCTTTAAACATGAAAAGATTTTAAAAACTTTATACTTGTAGTAAAAGTAAAGATGCAGAATAAGTTGTAGAAGAGTGGAACAAGTAGATCTACGGCAAAGTGTAAACAAATCTGCGTTTCCTAAAAAAAAAGGCACAATACAGTGGACCCTCGGTTAACGAACACAATCAGTTCTAGCATCTTGTTCGTTGTGCGAAACGTTTGTTAAGCGAAACCACTTTTCCCATATAAATCAATGTAAAATAAAATAATGCGTTCCAGGTTGAAAAAAAGAACAAGTAAAAGTACTAATTTGTTTCAATTTGAACTTTTGTTAAAAGAAAATAGCATAAAATGCTTCAAAACTTTTAAAGAACTGACAAATTCACCAAATAATATTTCAAGTTCAGCTATTATTGAAAGAAACTAACATTTTTTAAGGAACGAAATGTGTATTAGAGGAGATTGTAAACGTTGTTGATGAACATTTTTGTTCCCATGCAGCACCAGTGTAACCATGTCTTAAAAAATTAGCGGATAAATTGCTTGCAAAATATTGCTAAAAAGGTCACACTGAACAGTACTATGATGCTTATTCGGGGTTTTTCCTGTTTCGACGCTAAACACAGACAGAAATTTTACATACAATTCAAATTTTCAACTTTTTCGTTGGTTGTTATGCGAAACTTTGTTCGTTAACCGAAACTTTTTTCCCCAAAAAATTTTCGTTATCCGAGGTGTTTGTTAACCGAGGGTCCACTGTATATCACTAATTTATCAATAGCGCAGAAACTTTCTTAAATGAAAAGTAAGACCAAATAATTTTGTATGGCATAAAAGTAAAAATTCACTTCTACATTCACTCAATGTAACTGAATCCTGTCCCACATAATCCGAACCATATAGAAACACAATAATATATTTATACAAGTATAGAAAAAAGATAAAAGCAAAACAATTTGAACTCTCAAGCCCCCAAAAATCATATATTATAGACTTTGTTTTGCTACAAAATGTTTACTATTTCTTCATTAGTGTTTTTTGTATTTTGTGTATTTATTTTTTTTTTGGGGATTTTTCTTTTTGTCTGTCAACGTAGGCAAATTAACAACAATTTTTTTGGTTTTTGTTGTTCTTTTATGAATGTCCGAGTCGAGTGTTGTTGTTTTTGTATGCATTTGAAAATAGCAACCGGCTAATGGGTAAAAAAATAAAATATACATTATGCTCTTGGGCAAGAGAATTTGTGGCGAAAGTGATTTATGATTTTGGATTTTGTGCCAAGAAAAGAAGCGCTCTGACTAAACAACAGCCAGCAATCCATAAAGGCATCCATCAACAGAATTAACAAGAACAGGAATGCACAAATATTAATTAATAAATGAATGTAAACATTGCAATAATAATCAAAATTCCAAATTTCACAAACGACAATTTGAGAGAAATGCCACCGAAAAAAGGTAAAGGAAAGAAGGCAAAGGATGTGGATTGGGCGGCCAGTGAGTTCTTTCTCAAGGAGCGTTCCATGATCTATATCGAACATACCAACGAGTGTCCCATTTTTCAAACAAAGGCCGATGAGTTTGGAGCGTATCTGCAGGAGCGAATACCAGATCGCATGTTCCAATTGGTGAAGAATAAGAATGGCAAACAAGTGCCCCGAGATGGAGCCTTTGAGATTGGTTTCTCACAAAATGCCCGTACATCGGTGCATGAATTATGGTCGGGTTTGGACAAGGGCCCACCCAGACGGGATAAATTTCCACCGAATTATGAGTTACTATTGCCCGAAGTACAACGAGTCCTTAAGAAATTCTATCCCGACAAACCGGTGGGTGTGAGCGATGATGAGGAGCCACAAGATATGTATGGCGATGAAACATGAATTACACAATTTCCGCATAACAAATCCTGGCTAATGCCAGCCATTGTCATCACACACACACACACACACACAGGCATCCTGAGTGACGACTGACACCTGCTACCCTAAACAATTGGGGCGATTAGCGCTATATTGGTCTTATTGTTGTTGGCACCAAGTCTTGACAGCTCTTTTCAAAAAGCCAAATAATTAACGAAACACCAAAAAGAGCAACAACAACAACAACAACAACAGAAAAAGATAATACAATCAGTTTTAGTTGGCGTCCCAACGACGTCCCATTGTCTGTCAAAACCATTCTGCCCCCGCTTCGTATTCTCGCGCTTGACAAAACAAATAACCAAATGCAATTTCAATACACAAGTACATATACACACACATATACATATACACTCATGGCACCCGGAGGAAAAGGGAAAACCAACTATTTGATTTGATAACAAAATGGCAAACAAAAAATATATATATGTATGTATATTGAAAATAGAAAATGGCAACACAGAAAATAAAACAAAAAAATAAAGCAAATCTATGGGAAATAAATTAAAGGAATTTCACCACACGAACAATGGGAAGAAACTGCAATTTGATGTGTTAAAATGATCAATACAAATACAATTTAGGGGCCTTACAGTTAAAGTTGCTAGAAAGGGAGTGCAAGAGAGTAAAGTGCAACTGACTCTGTAAGAGTATGTTTGTATACATATGTATGTAATATGTATGTGACTTACCTTCATGTTTATGTATGCGTATTCATTAATGTTGAAGACTATTTCAACTTTAGTCACACTTTATTTAGTTTATTTTATTAAACGATCACCACTTAAACCGAACAATTAACTTTACCCCTTATACATACTCTAATTGTAAAAGAACCGTTGATTTTTTTACAAATTAGTTTTATTTTATCTTGCATTGCACTGACAGCTGACTGCAGCTTTAGAACAGACTTGCCATACAAATTTCGAAATCAACTTAAAAGCTGGATTGTATGACACTATCAATAACCGCTATTTTTATGTTATGCAACAATGTTAAGTTTAAATTACAAAGGACAAAATTACAAACTATGTATGTTATGCTTAAATTTAATTGGAAGAGACTGCTTACTGAATTTGGGAAGAAAGTCCTTTTATTAAACTTACTCCTGTATGACTTTTAATGAGATTTCCCGCCTAGGGAGATTGAAAGTTTAAGTGGGAATTTTGAAAAGTTTGTTTGGTCCTTTGGCTATTATTACTTGACATATCGATCAATTTAACATACACCTACAGGTATCAACTTCTGTTAAAAGTTACAATTATAATGCCCAAGGCTTTTGCCACAAACACATTTCCACATCAACGCTTGCAACATCAACTCCAGTTTTTAACTTTAGCATCAGCTGCGACTTAGCCAACAAACTTTCCATGCAAGTCAAACATGAAAATTTTTGCCATTGTGCACACACACACACACACACACATACACACAAAGGGAGAGTAAAAGAGCAGCCAGTGAAGGGGAGCTTGGATATGCCATAAAAATCCAAAACCAAATTACAATGTTGCAACAATAACAATGAGAAGGAAAAAAAAAATGACAATAACAGCAGACCGAGTGCCACCATCAGCCAGAATCCTATACCAACTCATGGATACCATAAGGGATTGGCCCAACAATTTGAACAATAAAACTTCACCGAGGGCTGCAAAGGGTGGAGGGGAGCAACGGCAATGGTTGTTGGTTTCAACTAACTACATGACTAACAATCTGGTCTGGTATTTCCGGATAGAGCAAGGAGCGGGGAGAAGGGTAGTTGGTATTACAACTGCATACCGAATTGGTGTCACTTGGCCGGATCAACATGCAAATTAGGCTGGTCAAGTGCAGATGGCTTTTAGATTGGCACTTGGACAAAGCAAACAAAATAAGAACAAAACAAATTTTTCTTTTCAGCACTCCCCTCCCTCTCTCTCTCTCTTTCTCTATCTATCTAGCTAATTCTTTTTAGCTATATCACGTATACGTCGTGTTCACAAGGAGGCAGCAAGTCTGGAGGGGGAATGGAACAGCCGCCAATGTTCATGCACATCATTAATATTAATAATAAAAAAAAAAAGTCTGTAAAAAATGGGCAGCAAAGTTGTCAGCCAAAAATAAAACAGCGAAAGTAAATTGGTAGAAGCAAACAGGCGACTAAGAACGAAAGAAAGAAAGAACGAACGAAACAAAAAATAAAAGAGGCCAACAAACGATGCCAAAATGATTTCAACACACACATACACACATTCATACACACGCACAACAAATTTTATGTGCGGCAACACAAAGAGATGTCAACATTTCTGGTTGATGCCGCAATTTATATGTTGTTGTTGTGATCTAAAGATGTCGTCTTAATGATGCCAGCAGCAGCAGCAAGAACAGCGACTGCAGCAGAGGCGGCGTCTTAAGAAAAGCAGATCCATAAGTTAGTTAAAACAACGACCGGAAGATACTCTCTCACAACATCGGTAAAGCGTTAACAATTCACATTCAAACTTAGCCGCCCTCTGTTAACTGTCTGTAATAACTATCGGTTCAATTTTTTTCATTCGATCGTTGTCTCCTCTCAATCTTCTGTTATGCTTTCATCTCTATCGAGCTTTTGAAGGACGTTACTCTACTTCTTAACGAATCTCACTTAGATTTGAACATTTAAAAACTGCAAGACATTTTTCTCTCTTAGTCTCTTAGTTTATATTCTTAACAATATACCCCATTTTAGTACAGATCTCTATAGGGTATTCAAATGGGTTAATGTCCAGTGCAGGCAATGGCCCTGGATTCATTTCAATTCATTTCATTTCATTTCGCTTTATGTTGAATCCCAGTGAACTGCTTAAAATCGAAGGCGACAACTCCAAGGACAACTCAGGACAATTGCCAAAAAGAAACGAAAATGTTAGCAGAAGAGGAAGCATCTCTGAATGCAAACAGACCGCAACATTTTGCATTATGGAGTTTTCCACACTTTTCAGTGGGTTTTTCTTTTATTTTTTTACCCCCCCCCTTCCCCCCTTTTTTTTAAATTGTGGTTAGCTGTTGGCATCTATTTTTAGGCTTCCATCATATGAGACGGGGAAAGTGCGGAAAAGTTGGTAAGAAGTTTGTTTTTCTGTTTGGCTGTTGGTTGATGCCAAAATCTAAACTGCTTTGCCAATTGCCAGGATAACTCACTGATGAGAAAATAATCGAAGAAAATTGCATACAAATAAAATGATGGTCATAAGGGAATTGCATAGAATAAATATGAAGAAATCTTTCTAAATTTGAAAGATTTTATCTCGAAATAAACCAATTCAATTTTATTGATAAATCGATATAATGTTATTTTGGAAAAGGACTCATTTTCGGCTTGTTTAAGCCAAGTTCTTAAAACATTTCTCAAACGTGTTTCCCTTGCCCTTTGTAAATCAAATACATAGCTTAAGCTTACATCCCACACTCCTGCACACATCTTCGTATATAAGGTCAAATCAGGACGCGTGTGAGTGTGTGTGTGAGTGGATGTGGGTGGATAAAAATGTAGTAGTGTAGACAGGAAATTGCAGTAGGCTTTAAGGACTAAAACAAATGACAAGGCAGGTGGCAGGCATTTAAGCTTTGGCATTTGTTTTATCGTTCGCACAGGAAACAGTGTTACATTGGCTTAAATCCTTTTTTAATGAGCAGCCGAGCTTGCCAATTGGTTGGGATTGGCATCAAATTGGCCTTCTGCTGATTGCACGCTCAAGTGGCCTGCAGATTGCATTTGTCACACCTTAATTAAGCGGCTTGTTAAGGTTGACCGCCGCAAAGGTTACCGGTAACTGCCATCAACATCATCACAATCAGCCACCACAGCCACTACAACCACCAACCACCAACCACCACCAGCAACAGCAACGACAACAAAAACAATAGCAACCTTTTCCAGTTTGGTTCTGGAAAAGGTCACCACACGGAGTTTGTGTACATATACATACATATTTTTTTTTTTTTGTTTTCCCTTGGTTTTTGGTTTTCCATCATTTTCCATGCGCGCGTGTGGTACGCTTGAAGGTAAAAATCTTTGTATGATATGCTGGGAAACTGTAGACCTGAAATTGAACTTTGGCCTATTTAACGTGGTTTGAGTGGCTAAGGGCATACATAGATATGATTTCATCTCCAATATTGACCTTCTTGTCTTGCAACAACAACAAAATGTGTTCACCTTTGACAAAACTTCAAAGAGCCTGGGCACAAGAGCCAGATTTCAGCCAGAGAACATAAGGATTTATAAAGTAGATCTCAATATCCAAAGTTAACAGAACAAAAACATAAATGAAAATGTTATAAATTTATAAATGTTTTTCATTTTTAGAAAAACTAACGAAACTCTTAAATAAAAATTTCAATATTCATGTTAAAAATCTTCTCCATACTTAAGGCTTATGTTATCAAATGTTCCGAAAACCCATGTGGCAACTCTGTGGAAGGTTGTTGGCCAACCTGTTGGCCTGTCGTTTACCAACACTGCTGTTTAATGCAAACCTTTCGAAAGCTGAAACTGTTTTGTCAATTTACAAATAAGATTTTTTTCAACAATTGCTTGTGAATAATTATTAGATTTAATTGCCAAAGTCTCCTTCACAGGAAGTTAAACCACAAATCGATCTTCTTCCACCTAAGTTTAGGCAAATCAATTTTTATACTTACCTACAAATATAAAATAGTTATCCAACGTATAGATTCTCTCTTATACAAAGTTTATACATATATGTGTCTATATTTAGCACTTCTCCTGCATCTGATTTGCAAAGATTACTAAAGTGAACATTTTGTGTTGGCCAAGTTTATAATCATGAAAATGTCATGTCATCTGCTGTTTGGGGCCATGAATCATGATGAATGATGTTCAACTTTTTTTTCCATCTGCATCATAAAGGCTCCGTGCTCGGTCTCCGTTTGCTGTTAATGATCAAGATGATGAAGTTTTTTTTTACTCTGCTTGGCAACCTGGCAAAATAGACAAATAGAGCCAAAGCCAATAAACAAGAAGCAACACGGGCATGGGCAAGGTAATTAAACGCAAATAGGCTGGCAACAAAATACAATTTTGTTACGTTTTAATATACTGGCGGGGCCAAAAGCAACCACGCATGAGTTATATCCATTTTCGGTTGACTTAAGACACACCCACAGGGGCCCACGGAGCCGTAGCCGTAGCCGTAGCCGGAGCCAGTTTTTCATGCCCACATTTTATGATGACGGGCAACCCGGCAGATGGAGTTGCCTTTGGCATAAAATTAGTTTCATTTTAGTCTTCTCTTTGGTTCCTTTCTGTTTTTATTTTCATTTTCTTTTTTTTTTTTTTGTTTTCGGCTAAGGCTAATTAAAATTTATGACACCTGTTTATTTACAAAATATTTACACAACATTTTCTAAAGATACCCGAAAATGAAAAGCCAGCAAAATTAAAAACCAACGGCACACACACACACACACACAATGAATGTTAATTGAATTCAGTTTAGGTAAAAAAAAGGCAGGTGAAGTTAGTTAAATTTGCTAAATTGGTTTTAGAGAAAAACAAATGAGATAAAAGAATAAAATAAAGTTGGTTAATGTTCTTCTAACTGGTAACTAGACTCAACTTATTTGCTATAGAAATGGAATTTCATTCTATATAATATACCAAAAATCTATTATTTCTCACCTTTTAGTTTAGGCACACATACTAATTAGCTAATATATATACTTACTCCTGTATAAATTGTTTACTCTACTACCAAAGTACAATTTAGTCACAACAATTGTGCTTTGAATACATTTTCCTGTATGGGAAATTGATTTTTCTCTCCCTCTCTCGCCTGAAAGTATGCAATAGCTTGTTGTGAAGTAAGGTTTCTCCTATTAGTATTTGTTTTGCTTTGATTCAAATCATTTCAATTTGCTTTAATCTTTGATGGATTCTAAATAACACTTATCCCCTCACCCCTTTCCTTATGCCACAAATTCCATTTTCTTGCCAAGTTATTAATAGTCCCTATACCAGACATTTGTGTAATTGCCATAAGAAATCCAAAATGCAGAACACAAAGGCACTAAATATCTTTACTTACCACATACATACCTATATATATACATATTTATATATGAATATATATCTGTACCTGGGGGAGCATGTCCATGGGCCATTAAAATCATTTTTCGTGCGTTTCATTATGGCCAAAATGACAAAGGCAAATGAGGCATGGTTGTAGTTTTTTTTTTTTTATACTGACTGAGGCTTTGTTTTTTTTATTAAATTTTACATATACTTTTTTGTCTGTTGTTGTTGTTGTTATACATATATATATATATATATTTATGTATGTATATATATAAACTCATAAATTAATTGTTTTTGTTTTGTATATATATATATATGTATGTATATATATAGAGATTCGTTTTGTAATACATTTTAGTTGTTTGTGTCAATTTCAATTGTTGATAATTTGTTATTTTTATCTCTCAAACTCGAATGCAGTTTCAACTTGGTTATAATTTATATATATATATATATGTATGTATATATAGATTCATATATATATGTATAGGCAGACACAGTTTTTTTGTTTTGCTTTTGTTTTCTTCTAATCATAATTTATAACTCACACATGTACACATACATATACATTTCGGCCGTTTAAACATTTACATACATTTATAACCATAATAATTTACAAGTTAAATGGCTTAGAAATTAATAGTAGGATTTCCTATCCGTGTCCTGTCTATATAAGTATATCCTGTGTATGTCAGTGTGTGTGTGTGTGTGTGTGTGTGTGTGGGTACAATACCATAAAACACATTATAATTAAAGTTAAAAACCATTTCCATGTCTTTTGCGATGGTTTTTGTCTTCATTGTTTTTTATGCATATATCATCAATTTATTCACTTGTTTGTTTGTTTGTTTGTCTCTTTCATGTCTGTTGATTGGGCCTATTTACATAGCAATTTTCGTATATATATATATGTACTTTTCACATATATGTATATAATTTGTTACTCATTTTGTATTTACAGAGGCATTGTTCTGTTCGTTTTTTCTCATTTTTTTTTTCACATAGAAAAGTAATAGAAACGAAATGAAAAACACAAATTTCGAGCTGGAAATATGTTTAACAATTAGTTAAAAATTTGCATATAATATTTTTTTTCTTTCTCAATTAATTCATAGTTTTTCTTTTGGTATTTACTTTTAGTTTTGGTTTTTTTGGTGCATTAAAAATAGTGCAAAAATACATTTGTCGAAAAATTGTTGTTCATAATTTAGTTTCAAAAATTTTTGGTTTTATTTATTTATATTTTTTGGTGCATACTTTGAGGCGGTGCATTTAAATCACAACATTTACAATTTTTAAGTGCATTTTGTGTGTGTGCGTGTGTGTTTATAGGTGTGTGCGTGCTTTAAAATGTTGTCTGTGTGTGTTTGGTTTTGCTCAAAAGTCAGTTATAGGACGGATCGCTTTTAAGCTGATTTTGTTCACTGTGCAGGTGTCAAAAAGGATAGCAGCATCAGCATAATAGTGTCTGTATGTGTGTGTGTGTGTGTGTGTGTATCTGTATGTATGTTCTCTTTTAAGGTACTTGTGACTACTTATTTTTATAGCTGAAATATGTATAAGTTTAATCATATATATATATTTTTGTTTTTTATTTCTATTATTAGAAATTTTGATTCCATGAAGAAAAAAAAAAATTTGGTTTGCTTTTACTTGTTCATGTCCTTTGTTCAGCTTGCTATATCTCTCTGTGTGTATGTGTGAGTGTGGAAGACTACATATGTATGTATGTATGTGTGTATGTGTTTGTGTATTGTTGTGCATATATATAAAAAAAAAACTACCAGAACCCAAAAATTCTAGCTAAAATTAATTTTTCAAGTCTAATACAAATTCAGTTTGGTTTTTTGGTGCAAAAATTTTGGTGCATTTTTTAATTGTTGTTACTTTTTTTTTTTGTATAATTATATATACGTAAATAGATATTAAAAATTGTGTTTTTTTTTTTTGGTTTTTTTTTTTGCATAAATTTATATTAATTTATCACATAAAATGTGCAATGAGTGCAAAAATGTTTTATCTCTCTACGCTAATTGGATTTGCTTTCTGCTAATTATTTTAATTGCAAAATAATTCACTTTTTTTGTTGTTGTTCTTGTTGTTGTTATACAAATAAAAATAAATAAAATAAAAAGTTAGAGAGAAATGTTGGCAATTAAGTTGGCATTTTGTTATGTAATTTATATTTTAGTAATTGATTCGTATTTAATTTTTTATTGCGGCTCTACAATAAAAATAAAAATAAAAAAAAAAAAAAATTATGTTTATGAAATATTAATGAATTTAAAATGTGTAAAAAAAAAAAACCGACTCAAGAGTTAACTTTTTATGACTTTTAAATTTAATTTAATTGATGCACTTGGTTATGACAATAATTGGAAAACTTTTACTTTTAGAGAGGGAAAAAAGTATGTAAATCGAGATGTAGATATACTCAGATATATACATATATCTATATAGGTATTATATATATACTGCTGCTGACTTTCTGTCTCATAACTTTTACCTTAAAAAACTTTCTCTGAATGCATTAACTTTTTTTTTTTGCTTTTAACTCAGTTTTCTTTTAGTTTTGTTAGTTTTTCATACAGAATCTTCTTCAATTAGTTAGTTACTAAATAAATATGTAACTTGCTAAATGTATTTTCAATTATATTTAAATGAAATATTTTGAAAATTTACAAAACTTATCCAAGAGAAAACATGGAAGGAAAGATCAACTGGAAAATGTGAACGATGACTAATCTAATCATTTTCTCTTTTTATGAATTAATAATGTAAACAATTTTTGTAATCAAAAGTCTTTTCTAAATTGTTGTCGAATAAAATTAACTAACCTAAACAGTAATTTTAATAATTCTGATTATTTAGAAATGAAAACTTTATAATTTAGTTGAGTTAAAGCTAAAAATTTCCTTATCGAAACAAAAAATTCAAAAGACTTTTGTCGCTTCTTGGAAACAGAGAAAGTTCAACAAATTGTTTAGTAAATTATAATAGAGAAAAGAAAACTCTCAATTGCATTTATTTTGACTACTTTGAAACGAAAACTTGAACTTTTTTTTAGGTTTTAAATTAAAAAGAGCAAAGAGCAAAAAACTTTGGTTTAACAATTCAAAATCTTTAAAAGGTTTTTGTCACTTCTTGGGTTCAGAGGAGAAAGTTCTTCAGTTGCAAACAAAAAGAAAAATTAATTATAGTAGAGAAAAGAAAACAAAATTGCATTTATTTTGACGAAAACTTGTATATTTTACTAAGGTTTTCAAATCATTGAAAATGCAGATTGAAAAATTGAAAGGTTTATTTCTGTAGAACCAAGAAAATCACATTTAAAGCATCCTTTTAATAACAAAATGTTTACTAGAGAAAGAAAACATACAAATTGCATTTATTTTGAGCTCCAATAAATAGACTAAAATTATCCATAAATATGCAAAGAAAGTTCTACTTCTGCAATTGTCTCTAGTTAAATGTTTGCCAATTACCAATAAAATTTTGTTCCTCTCAATCAGTTTTCTCTTTTTCCGAGTCTTGTGGTTGCTTGTCTACTTCAATTTTTCTTTTTTTGTTAAAGAAAACTTTTCATTTTGCTTAATTGAGAGACAATTTATTACAGCATTTTGCATACAAAACCAAAAACTATGTTCACATTTTCTTTCATAGTTTTTCACTGGTTAGGAATTTGTCTTCTTTGGTTTTGGTTTGATATTTCATAGAGTGTTTTTGTATCGGAGGGGGTGGTGGGGGTATATAAAAGTGTGATTTTTGTATGGCACATCAGTGGCTCTGGTTGTCCATGCATTGAGTGCAGCTTTTTTTAGAGTTTTGCATGAAGCTGCCTAGAATCAATGGCACACACAACACCTGATGACCATACCAAAAAGGATACTTTTCAGTTGATTGAATTTGATTTTGCAATGCAGCCTCCAAAAATTTAAATTGCTGTGCAAAACTTTTCAACATTTCTAACCCAAAATATTAAAGTTTTTCCAACTATGCTTAAATAACTACGAAAATTTGAGAAACATTTTGCTTTCTGCGCTTGAGTGTTCAGCAAAAGCAAATCGAATTGTTTCCTTTTAAGATGTACATATATTTTATGACATTTATTATTTTTTTTTTTTTTTGACTAAATAACATTTATATATTTGAATAATTTTCCACACGTATTAATATATGTATATATATATATATTTTTTTAATTAAACTGTTCAGCTTTTCATTTCATTTATCATTTTCTATAACCGCAAAAAATCCAACTCAATTGTTAAATCGTTCCCAAAAATTTGCTTTCAAATGGCTTTCACCTAACCTGGCTAAAATTTTTGCCTTTCTTACGTCTTTTAAGATATATATATATATATACATATAGATCTAAATATATATGTTTTCTAGGGAATAAGTATATATATTCTTATATTTGTGCTGTGCTTTTGCCTAATTGTCTATTTGCTTAATTAATGATTAAAATTTTGTCATCTTTTTTTCTGTTTGTTTGGTAGCCTATGACAATGTTGAAAAGTTTGCTTCTTGTTTGCCCAAAAGCATTTATGTTTCGCAGAAAAGTCAACCACAAAGACAACGAGTCTTAGTATATACTTATATATATACATATATACACATAACTTTATCTTTAAGCTCTGTGTATATACTTCTATATAATCTCAACATTTCCAGTGCACTTCAAACTCTTTGCTGGAGAAGTAGAGGAAGCATCAGCAATGGCAACAGCAGAAGGTTAAGTGTTTTTGGTTTAAACAAAGTTACCAACTTAAGTGGGTAAGCAGAATGTAAGTAGTCGCAGTAGTAAGATGGCTTATTATAATGTTGTCAAATAAAAATACAAATTTCCATATCAAAGAGTTTATAGAAAATGCAATAATTTCTGTCAAAGGAATTCCATTTTCAATTTTGTCTCCTACTCTAATGAAATTAAATATGGACAATGTAGAGATAATTTGATTGTTCTGTGTTAAATTGTTAAAGATTCTTTGGGAAATGAAACAAATTGGAGCAACTATTCGTACATCGAATTCAATTATTATTGTAGAGACGGAGAGAAGCAAACTTAATTGATTACATTTTCATTTGTATTTCAAAGATAAGAAGTAGCTCATTCTGGTCAAGAATAGTTACTCATTCTGATTAAGGATACTTAAAAGATAGTAGCTCATTCTAGGCAAGAATATCTCACAGAATGTAGCCCATTCTAGTCAAGAGTAATACAAAGATAGTTGCTAATTATAATCAAGGATAGTCAAATTAACTCAACTCTTTTCTTTTTAATGAATCTTTTCACTAATTCCAAATGCTCTACTATATTTTCGATAGGAAATCTTGCAAACTTGATGACTCTTATGTCCTACTTGTATCCTTCACTATTAGCTAGTAGCTCATTTAAGTCAATAGTAAATCATATATATTAGCTCATTTTAGTCAAGGATAAAAGTGAGACATACTAGGCAGAAAATTGATTGAAGATTTCCAATTGAAGTTATAAAAGTATTTGGAATTAGTGAAAAGATTCATTAATAGCAAAACAGTTTGTAGAAAAGGAGAAAGAAAAGTCTCTTAAGTGTTAAAAAAAAGTTGAAGAAATCTTAGTTTAGTTTTACTATATTGAACTTAATTCATAATGTTCAGTTTTTAATGAGAATCAGTTAGTCTTTGGACAAGTAAATTTTAATATGAATTAAATATAATTAAAGTAAATCATTTTTATCTGAAACATATTATTTAACTTCAGTTCAAAAATCAATCTATGAACTCTAACTGAACGACATCGATTAGGATCAGTTGAAAGAAGTAAACAAAACAAGGACATTTGTTCTATTCAATTCTATTTATTCTATATTCAATTCTATCAATCTTTTTTTTTTGGAAAAGTTAGGACTAGTTAAGTATATTACTCAAAATAAGATATTCATGTTTAACCTTTATCTGAAAGATATCAGCACTTGAAAAGTTATCTAAACAAGGACATTCAAATTCAATTTGTATGTGAAAAAAAACTAAACAAAACAGGGACATTTGTCAATCATTAATCAGTCAATTAATCTATTTCTGGAAAAGTTAGGAAAAAGTAATATTATTATTACTCAAAATATAACATTTAGGTTCAACCTTTATCTGAAATGTATAAGCAGTTTAAAAGTTGTCCAAACAAAGACATTTATATTCAATCATTCAATCGTTAACCAATATAAGGACTTTCATACTTAAGTAAGGCAATTTAGTTGAAGTTACTTTTCAAATATAAGATTCTAAGATAAGTATCTAAAAGATACACAGTTTGATAAAAAGAAACCAAGCAAAAATCGTCAAGTCAAGTACTTTAGAAGCGAAAAAGTATCTATGAGATAGTCGCAGTCTATCAAACGAGATATTATTACTATTTAAAACAAACAAATTGAGAAAAACTATTTTCCAGATATTAAAGATAATTGTAAATATATATATATATGTATATATATGATTACTAGCTTAAGAATGTGATGAAATTTACTAACAAAGATAAATTGTTAAAAATAAATAACTTACTTTAGTGTGTAGAGCCTTTTCCGTGGTGTGAATGTGTGTGTGTGTGTGTGCTTGTGTAGTTGTTGTAAAGAAAACATGGACAGAGAGAGAGAGAGAGAAGGAGAGTGGAAGAGGGGAAGAGTTTGGGTAAGGAATTGTGCCAAGGATACGAGTCAGAAATCAGAAATGCATGTTTTTTTTTTATTTTTGGTTTTGTTTTCAGTGTATATTAAGTTGTGTATTTGTTTTCATCATTTGTTTCGTTTCCATTGTTCATATATATGTATAATATATATATAATAATAATAATAATAATTTTAAATATATATGTAATATATATATTTATGTTTTAAAAATAAATGAAATAAGGTTTTTGGGTAAAAAAACAAAAATGGCCGCACATTTCTTTCTTAAAAATTGAAATCTTATATAAACATATATTTATCTCTGTGTAAGTTATAGAAAGCGAGAGAGAGAGAGAGAAAGAGGGGGTGGTGGAGAGTTTAGCAAAACTTATGTACAGCGAAAAATACATACATATACATAGATATAAAGAAAATCTCATTTTTCTTTAATTATAATCAAAAAAAAAAAAAAAAAACAACACAAAAAGGAAACAAAATTGTGCGAAGCCATTCTTTTGCTACAAAATTTGTTTTTGTTATTATTTAGTTAATATTAGTTTTGCTTTAGTTTTTTTGGGTTTCCTTTTTTTCGGTTTTTCTCAGTGTGTGTGTGTGTGTAAATATACAAATACAAATAAATACAAGTTGGGTTTTTCATTGACTGAATCGAATGCGGAATCTGACTGAATGGTTTTCTTCTCTTTTTTCTGTGTGTATTTCTCTATACTCTTACATGTATGTATATATGTATATATATATATATAGCTATGTATGTCTATGTATGTGTAGGTGTGTGTGTGTGTGTACTTATGCTTGACTTTGTTTTAACATTTAACAATTACAGTTTATGGGGAATTTTTAAGTTATTTCTTTCATTCATTTTTTGTTTGTTCATCTTTTCTTTTGCATTTTCCATTTTTACCTTTTTTTTTTGTTTGTTGAGAATTGTTTAAAAATAGTTTACAAATTAAATGGAACCTAAAGCAAATAATATATATATATATATATTTAAACTTTATTTAATTTAAATTATTATAATTGGTTTTTATCGTTTGCTTCTTTGTTTGTTTTTTTTTTTTTATATATACAAATTCATCTTTTCTCTGGGCTTTTGTCATTTTTACACTCAATACTGTTTGTTTTTGTTAGCTTATTAAATAAAAAATGAAAAATATACTAAAAAAAAATAAAACGATCTTCGTTGAATTGAAATAATCAATTATTTACATATATATTTGAGAGTTGTTCATTTTCACGCTTTTCCTTTTTAGTTTAGTTTTTCTTTCGTTTATAAAAGGTTTTTTTTTTTTACTTTTTTTCCGGTTCGAGGGGGGGAGGGGGGAGTTTAAAAAGTGTTTCTAGTTGTTTAGAAAAATAGGCCAAAAATAGATTTTCGAGTTTCGTTTTTCATATTTTCTTCTTTTTTTTATCGTTATCGATTTCGTTTTAGTTGCAAAAGTTTCTGTGTGTCTGTGTTTAAAATTTTTTTCCTTTTCTTTCTGTTCTTGTTTAATGGAGTTTCACTGTAATTTATTTAGTTAATTTATATTTTCACTTAGATTTTCTTTTTTTTTTTTTTTTTTGGTTTACGGCATAGAAATTTACATACATAATATATATATATATATAGATATATATTTGTATTATCATTATTAAGTTTGTTTACGGTTTATACACATATATATTTATATATATATATATATATAGTTAAAGGTGGGTTATTTTGCAGTTTTTTTCTTTAAATCATTGAAATTATATATTTTTTTTAAATGTTATTATTAGTATTTTCTTTTTAGTTTAATTAACGAAGATCGTTGCTCTAATTTTTTTTTTATTTTGTTTTTTTTTTTTTTTGTATTGCTGCCTGCGTTGAAGAAATTTTGACTAAAAAAATTAAAAATGTTTTTCACTTTATACCCGAAAAATAGTTTAGATTAATTCGAATTAATTGTTTAATATTTTATTTTTTGTTTTGTTTTACTGTTTCATTTGTATTTTTTTTTTTTTAATATTTTTTTATACGTTTTGTATTTGTATAAGATATGAAATTTTATTGCTCGCAATTTCATATGTTATTCCATTTATCATAATTGTTTTTTTCTTCCTTTTTTGTTCTTTTTTTTGGAATTTAAATAAACAAAAAGTAAAAGTTGGGAAAAAACTTCAAGTTGAAAATCTGACAAAGGCTTTGCTTGGAATTTGGCCATATATTATGGAGAAACTTTACCGATTTTTAGGGAAATTTTCACAGTTTAGTAAAGGAGGCTTAGCTTAAGGTCTGTCTATGGATCTTAGAGAAATTTAACTAATTTTAGAGAAATTTTCAAAGGTAGTAAAGGAGAATTAGCATAAGGTATCTTAGTTAAATTCAACTAATTTAATGGAAATTTTCAAAAGTAGTAAAGGAGCCTTAGCTTAAGGTCTGTCTATGTATATATAGAAATTTTCAAAGGTAGTAAATGAGTTTCCAGTGACTCATTTAAGAAAAAAACTTACTTTTGATTTGTTTTTAGTTAAATCATATTTAAAATGGTTCCTTTAGTACCAGATAGTCCTATAGATTCATATAAAAATCAGTTGCCAAATCAAATAGATCATCAGTAAATCAAATGGAAACATTTCCTTAAAGTTTTTCAAGTTATTCATTGAATTTTTCATCATTTGCTCTTTTAATTCATTTTACTTAATTAGTTAGTAATTGATAGAGAAGGACGGACAGATAAGAATAGACATTGAAAAAGGAAATTAATGATGGCAAATATAAACAATTTATCTTTCCAATATTATATAGTCAACTTATTGGCCATTTGTCAGATTTATTAAAAAATTGTAATCAAAAGGCTGCAATTGATTTTCGTAATTTTCCGTTTCGAGATTTCTTCGTTTTATTTTGTTTTTTTCTTTAATGTTTTTCTTGATTGTTTTCTAAATTGATTGTTTGCATTTTAAATAACAATAATTGCTTAGGGTTAATTATATATATATTTTTTTTGTGTTAATTGTTTAGGCAACGTTTGCATTTGCCAATCTTTTTTTTTCTGTCAACGAAATAAGAAAAATGAAATATTTGTTTTTGTAAAATGATTTCAAAAGCATTTTTACAAGCCTTTCTTTGTTTTTTGTTTAATATCCCTTTTTTTGTATAAGTTTTATAGTTTTTTAATTCGTTTACACACACATATATATATATATACGAGTATATATGTATGTATATATATATATTTATAAGTCGATTTGTAAGTAAAGAAAATATTTTTACCTTACTAGCAAAAAATAGCTGCCATTTTGATGGAAAAAATTTTGTTTGATGAACAAAACGTAAAAACAAAAATCAAAAAAAAGGTGAAGAAGAAATTGTGAAATTTGTTTTTAAAGAAAAACATATATGATTAGTTATTTATTTATATATATATATTTACATAAAGAACACAAATTATAGTTAAAACATAAAAATGAATTTAATGGGTATAATCAAGTCAAGTCTTTGTTTAATTTTTGTTTTGTTTTGTTTAGTTTAGTTATTGTTTAGTTGTTGTAAATGTTTCATTCATTCGCTTTTGCTTTTGCTTTTACTTTCATTCCTTTCGTTCGTTTTTCTTCTTGTTGTTGTTGTTGTGTCATTTAATTGTATATTTAATTGTTATATGTATATGTTTACTATATATCTTTCCAATTTGTTATCCTTTTCGTATTTGTATATGTATATATAATTTCTCTTTTATTATTAATTTTGTTTTTTTTTATGCCTTTTTCTTTCCCTTTTTTTGATTTTTTTCTTCTTTTTCTTTGTTGTTGTTGTTTGCCGTCGAATTTCTGTTTATTTTTTTTCGTTTTTTAACATTTAAACTTTAATACACGTATAATTAAATAATGTACACGAAATATGTATATTTATATATATATATATATGTATATATTTTTAATATATATATTTTTGTTATTTTTCTTATATTTTTTTTTTTTGCTTTGCTTCATTTTTGTTTTGTCATATTTAATATATATACTAAAAATAGTTTAGGCCCAAATATTTATTTTGTTTTTGTGAAATTAAAACAGTAAATGAAAAATTTGTCGGTTATTTTTGTATTTTTGTTTTAGGTTCCGCATTTTCTTTGCTTGGTATTTGTTTCTTCTTTGTTTTTGCTTGTTAATAATTAATAATAATAGTGTAATAATAATAATCATAATCCATACCTCTTTAGTTTTGGGTTTTTTTCTTTCATTTTTTTTTTTTTGTTAATTATTATAGTTAATTGCTGCCTGTTTTTTTTCAGTTTTGTTCTTAAGTTTTTGCTTTTGTCTTGGCAATTTTTCTCTTAGCTTTGTTGTAGGATTTTCATAGAGCAGGCGGTGGTTGTGTGTGTGTGTGTGTGTGTTTGAGTAGTGTAATGTGTATATGTATGTGTGGCCTGGTTTAAACTTAATAGGTTTAATTTGTTAAAACTAATTGTAATTTATGTTTAACGTGGGTTTCGCTATGTGTCTCTTTGTATTCATTGTGTGTGTGTGTGTGTTTGTATTTTAGTGTGTGGGTGTGTTTGAGGAGTGTATATGTATGGGTTGGGCAACAACTTAACGCCCTCGCGCCCAACGCAGTAACGCATCTGCTAACACATCCAAATGAGCTTTCGTCTGCAAGTAAAAAAAAAGGGAGGAAAAAAAACAAAAAAAAAAGTTAGAAAATGGCACATAACTTATCTATTAACTCTCTTCATCTTCTTCATTAGTTTTTCCATCTCTTTTCTATGGCCACTTACCGTCTTATAGAACATGCAGGATCTTCTGTCCTCATCCTCACCCTCGGGACAATCAATGAAGCCATCGCATAGCACATGATCATCTATGCAACGATAGCGTCCCTGTAGATCTGGTGTGGGACAGGCAAATCTCTCCATGCCATCCATGGCGGTGGGACATTCTGTAAATGGAAGAATGGATAACAGGTTGCACAGTCAGTCAAAATAGTTTATGCATGCGACAACACAAACACAAACAACAAAGAACCAGAAGAAGGAACAAAAAAAAAAAATAAAGAAAAAGAAGTATAACCAGTAGAAAACTTTTCACATAAATCGTTCAAAGAGTGCGAGCGAGAGCAAGCTAGAGAGAGAGAGAGAGAGAGAGAAGGATGGATAAAGTTTTGCCCACGCTAATGTCTGCCATGATTTGCGTCTAAATGTTGCAACTTGCAGTCGCGCATAAATGTATGCTACACTTTTTGCTGTTTGCTTTGTTATAAATAGTTTTCCCCACCCCCTCCTTCCCCCACTCCCCAAACGAACGCAAAAGTATGGAATCGAAGGAATGGCTGACTCGCTGACTCGTTGGTTGACTGGGGATCTTAGCTTGGCTTGCACCGACGCCACCAACAACAACAATAACTTCTATTTTTTGTGGCATTTCACTTTGCTTTCTCTCTCTCTCTCCCTCTAACACTCTTTGTCTATCTCACTCGTTTGCCTCTTTTCGCTATGCCACCAACAAATACATAAAAATAAATCACTTGTAGGACATGTTGGCGCCTCCGGTTTAGTTTCAGCCATTCTAACACACACTCGCACACACACACACATGAGTGTTTGTGTTGTTTGAATATGGCGATTTGTTGAAGTTGCCCATATAGGTTTTCCCTCTACTTCGTTTTCTCCTATTTATTTTATTTCATGTTTATTTTACTTTTTTTTTGCAGTGTTATTTTTAGCCTTGCACTTTTTTCCTCTCTGTCAATTTGTTGGCACTTTTCTCATTTCGTTTTTTTTTTTTTTTGGCAAATCCAACACAAAAATTTATTGAAATTAAATGCAAAACAAACAACTTGAAAATGTTAACACTATGTATAACAATTTGATTCGCACACACACACGCACACACACACGCACACACATGTATTACATCTGTATACTTATCTAATTTTATTTGCTATTTTTATCAATCGATTGCAATTTGCGGCAATTTGTAAAACTAATTTGCCAATTTGCCAATGGTCGAAACAAAAGGTGAACAACAAACTCATTGAAAAACATCAATTAAATGTTTCAACTATTCATCGATTGCCAACATTTTGTTGCTCTTGTTGTTGTTGTAACACGAGTGGAAAACAAGTTGTGAATCATCTACAAAAAAAAGGCCTTGAATACTCAATGAGATTGATTTTGTAAATGTTAGCGGGTCTAAAACTAGAACATATGTAAGTGGTTAGGAAGTGGTTTAGTCAAGTGAAATAGATGTAGGTCGAGCTAACATATAGATACTAAAAAAATATTGAAAATAATATTAAAGAAATTCTGGGACTAAAGAATCGATATGTCATATGTGCCCAAGACTATATTTTGTAGGATCATATCTATAGTCATCTAGTAGAAGGCAAAAGCCTTCCTTTTGAATGTTTATACCAAATGGCTGTAATACAAAAAAACTTCAGATTAACTTGAAAATTTACTCTACTACATATTACATTTATTTGCATATTTCAATATTACAAATCAGCATAAGATTTTATACTAAAGGAACATAGAGGTAAGCGTCTTGTCTGTATGCTAATGTTAACCTTCTAGCTGCTGTTATGTTATGCTAATGTTAACGTTTTGGCTGCTAGTGAACTTTTAACCGTTGCTAATAGTGTTGGTAAGTATTTTGATCGTTACATCTTCTATTGCCAGCTTAAAACAATTAAGACTTTCAATTTTCTTAATATTACACAAGTAGGTTAAAAAGAAACTTGAGCCTTACATTTGAAACTTGACTGCTTATCATTCGACAGCAATTTAAAACCCAAAGGATATATTGACTAATAAAACTAATCATAACAGAATAAGTCTTTCCTAATGACTAAGGACTTTCCATCTTTGGTTAACAAGAATTCTTTCATTCTGCTTAGCCAATTTCACAACAAGTACAGGGTATATATGTAATATATGTAATTTGATCAATTTTTATTTGATTACGCAAATTTTTTTTTTTATTTTGGATAAAAGTTATAGATGCCATTTTCATTGACATTTGCTCATTTCTTTTGGGTAGCGCCATCTTTCATCTTTCATCCATATTTTGACAGCTACACCTGACAACATTCTCACACACACATAGAGAGAGAAAGAGAGAGACGCACATATAGAGGTATGAATAAATTACATGAATGTCTGTTAGCTTTGCAATTTTGCCTTAACATGGGCGTAGTCAAATTATTAGAAGGGACTTTTACTAATGAATGAATAAATAGCTAGTCACTTAGTTAGTATAAACACGGTAAATTGATAGAAAAACGGCATTCACAAAACACCCATTCATTAATGCTAGCCACTCGATGAAAACGGAAATGTATATGGCCATAGGCAAGCGTGCCTTTTGCCCTTCAACTTTTGCCTAACTGAAACAAAGAAGAGAGAGAGAGAGAGAAAGAAGAAGTCAGGTAAACCGCTCAAGTTGTCGGCATTGCAGCAGTTGCATATTTTTTTTACGCTGATTCACCTGACATCGAGCAGGGAGGAGAAGGAAAAAATTGCATAAGTAATGCAAAAGCAACTTGACACTCGCCTTGTTCTTGTTGTTTGTCTGCCAAATGAAGTTCTACATATATCCTGTGGCGGCATCATGCTGTGTGTGTATATATGTATGTGTGTGTTTGCTACCTGTCATCATGGAAATCAATTGATGAAAACAGAGCCGAGAACTGAACTGAACTGAACCGAACTGAGACGAGCTGAACTGAACTGTGTTGTGGGTGTGGATGGTGGTTAAAGTTAAGCTTTGGGGGGAAGCCAGAAACTGGTTTGGCTGAAACAACAACGGGGAGTCCGGCTTTCTGTGGCGTGCCAAAGAGCCATTTGCATTTTGAAGAGCAACAATGAGAACGATGATGATGATGATGATGATGGCGTGGATGATAGTGACGCCGTGTCATAGCCCGAGGAGACATAATGACAATTGTATTGGCCATTTATCAATGCATTCGTATAATTGCATCAATGGGCACTTGGGCACGTTTGAATGCCAGCGGTTAGAGTAAAGACTTTTACTCAATGATTTCAATTTGCATATATTACGCATACGCCCCCTCAAACCGAACCGAATTGAATCGAAAAAAACAATGTATTAGTTTTACGACAACTACATCTCTCTATATATCTGTACATACATGCCATGATTACAAGTTGTATTTTCCCACTCTTTTTGTGTTGTTTTTTGTACTTGTTTTGCCAACGTCAACCCACATTTTGTACTTTGAACTTAGTCTAGTCGCACTCAGAGAGAGAGAGAGAGAGAGAGGGAGAGAAAGAGTGGGGGGGAAGAGTAAGCTTACAGTTGTTGCAACTTGTAATGTTGCAAGGAAATTTTCGTCGTTTGCTGCCATTTTTTGCTGTTTTTTTTGGGCCAAACACCCCCTCTCTATTCCTCATAGTTCCGCTACACCCACACACACACACACAGTCTTTTGACTCTCCTTAGTCCCAGTCACTCAGTCAGCGAGGCTATTGAACTTTAAATTGATTTTTTCGCTTGTTTGCTAGTTTTGCCTGCTTTTTTTCTTTATTTTTTTTTAGGTAGGTAGCTGCTGCTGTAACTAAGCGAGCCTTATCGTTGTTGCAATAAAATCGAAATAAGTTTGAGCTATTTAGAGCTGTTGTGGCCCCGGAGAAGGGTGGAGGACATAGAGGAAGCAATGGGACAAAGTGGCATGATTTCGTTTAGTTAAATTGACAGCAAAATAAAATTGTTCAACGAGACTTGTGTGCACAAAAAAAAAAGAGTTTATTCATGGTTTTCAAATGAAGTAAAGGCCTTTTAAAAAGCAAAGGAATGTAAATTGTTGTGCCTATATACATAGGTACATATATACCTTTATACATAGGAATGCAAATTGTTGAGCCTATATACATAGGTACCACCATTAAGGGTCAGTATTGTTCTAGTTCGTCTTATTGACCTTTATTAAACATTTCTGGCATAATTTCTTTCCTAATACATTCAAGTTTGTTATATAAATATTCACTGATCGCTTCTATTGTATGTGAAATATGAAATATGTTCAAATTTAAATAAGACAATTATTTCTCTAATTTTTAAAGATTTTCGAACATTGTCAACGATAGAAATGAAGCAAGCAAGTCGTCCCTGCCGACATTGAGTATACCCTGTACCAACTAGTTATATTAAATCAAGATCGGCATCAACTTAATTCAAAATTTCTTTTAACATGCAGCAACAGCTACCGCATGCTATCTTTCTCACTCTTTCCAGCTAGTGTCGCCTTGGCAATTCAGTTCAAAATGCATATTCGTATATCTTCGATATTTATTGTACGATTTCGACTAAATTTGGTCAGATGACACATTTTGGCCACATTGTTGGGTGTGCCAAATAAGAATGTGATTGCTTTAAAACTTCTCTAGTAAATCGTTTTTTCTAAATTGCGGGGGCGGAAGTGGGCGTGGCAAAAATTTTAAACTCTTGATTTGCGTAGGCACTAAACAAAAGTTCGAACACTCTCGAAATCGCAATCAATTCAAAACAAAATTCCCTTTAACATGCAGCAGCAGCGAAAGCATGCTATCTCGCTCTTTCATATGGCAGATATGTCGCCTTGGCAATTCAGTACAAAATGCAAATGGCTATATCTCCGATGTTTATTGTCCGATTTGAATAAAATTTGGTCAGTTAGTGCATTTTGACTATATAATTATGTCTACCAAATAACAATTGGATATCTTTATTACAGCTCTTGTAAATTGATTTTAAAATTTTCTTTTTTCATTTGCGGGGGCGGAAGTGGGCGTGGCTAAAATTTAAAACAAACTTGACCTGTGTAGACACTAGACGGATGTTCACACCAAATTTGGTAGCTCTAGCTATTATAGTCTCCGAGATCTAGGTGTTCATACGGACAGACGGACGGACAGACGGACAGACGGACAGACGGACATGTCTCAATCGACTCGGCTGTTGATGCTGATCAAGAATATATATACTTTATGGGGTCGGAAACGCTTCCTTCTGCCTGTTACATACATTTTAGCGACTTTAATATACCCTTTTACCCTATGGGTACAGGGTATAAAAAGGTGATTTCCAATTGCTAATAAATATTTCAAAGTCAATTAAACATTAACTTATCATAACCCAAATTGAGGGAAACATTTGGACAAGGAAAAAACCCGTTTTCAACACTGTTGAATGCAAAAACGTTATGCAACACACTTAACTGAACAAAAACTGAGATGATGTAAGGCATCTTACAACAAAATTTTACTACTTCCTTAGTTTATTGTAATTTACAAAATAAGTTTCTTTAAGGTTTAGAGAGAATATAATCTTTTTAGCTTCTCAGATGATATTGCTCTGGTTTATATACAACATATGTTTTGTTTAAGTTTAGTATTCTTTCAAAAATCGTATTATCCGTATTCAGTAAACGTTTCACTGTTTTTCCACTACATAACGAAAAAAGAGATTGTGAATTTTTGTGGCTGTCAATTCCAAATGATGCACATGCCACACATCATCTAAACATGCAAATCACGTAGAGAAAGAGAAGAAAGGCGAAAGGGAGAGAGAGAGCAAGAAAGGAAAGAAGAAAGAGACATCACTTTGGATGCCAAAAGAGGCAACTGTACCCTTGCGTCTTAAGCTTGGAAGACTTCAACGCATGTTGACACTAAGACACTCAGCAAAGTACCAGCAAGGAGTGTCAAAAAATCAAAAGCATAAAAAGGATTTGGCTGTTGCCAATCCCAGCCATACACACACACATACACACACCATCATACTTCCATATATGCACACAGTTACAGTTTCGGATGTGGTTTGGTTGGGGTGCGGGGGATTGGCGCGCTATTTTTGTCGTCGTCCTGTAAATGCAAGCAAAACTTTTCATATAGAAGGAAAAAAAAGTAAACCTTTCGCTTCCTCTGCTCCCACAAGAAAATCCTGATGCTGCTGCTGCTGTCGCTGTCGCTGCTGCGTTGCTGCCTGTTGTCTCGTCAGTGTGGCGCCTAAAATGCTGCCAACAATAATAACAAAACCCACGAAAAGAGAGCCAAATGCAATGTCTCTTCTTTCGCTCTTTCACTATGCTTGTCTCTGTGTGAGTGTGTGTGTGGATGAGGATGTCTGTGTGTGTATGTGAGGGCGTCGTCTGCAGGAAAGGCAAACGAGAAAAGCACAAGAAAAGCATCGGAAGCATCGAGCCAAAGGAAACAGTGCGCAACGATTTTGAAGCAATAAATTGATAGTTTTATGTGGTGCACATAAACAGGAGCAGCATCAGCAGCAGCAGCAGCAGTTGGACCAGAAGCTGAAGCTGGAACAGTCTATAGTCGTGTCTATGTAGAATATTAAATGTCGCATCTTTCACCCACTCTGAAACTGGTAATCCCCTTGGGATAATCCTTGTCCCATCTTTTCTTTTACGCTCATGCATATTTCACAGTCGTAAAACAAAAGGCTGAAGTAAATTTATAAATGACAATTGCAAAAAAAGAAGAAAGAATTTATGGGCCTCTTCTTTTAACCAGTCTACACCTCTCAAAGAGGTGATCCTTTTCCTTTCCTTTCCTCTGACCTTTCCATATGATGGAAATTTGTCAGCTAGAAAAATTTGCACTTTTGTCTGTTTCAAAACAAAAATTTACTCAAATTGAATAGTAAAGGAAAAGTAAAATTGACATAAAATGGGATAGACTAGACTAGTTCATACCCTTGTGAGACGAAATATATTAAGTACATATATTGAACTTTAAATATGTATTTACTTAACTTGATGTAATATTTTTTCTTATTTGTTCGTCGTGATCGTTTGAATTCGAATGAATCTTAATCTCTGTTACACAATTTATGTTAACTTCTACAGTTCTGTTAAAAGCTAGCGCTCTGTTAATTCCTAGTGTTGGTTAACGAAGATTCGGATTTGCATTAGAAAACTTTACTTAATGTTGATTAAAAAATGCTTTTATGTGTTAAATATTGTATCTTTTTAGCACAGAATTTCCTATAGCTCACACAACCTTTCATACTATAGAGTATTCAATAGGAAAAGAACTGTTTATCAACACGTTTATGTCATAATTTGTTGTTGGTGTTTTGATTAAATTTCATGCGCTGCCAAATTTGTTATTGGCTATTTTTTTAGGGCTACCTTTCGACTTTTGTTTTTTTGCTTCTCCCACACACGCACACACACACATATATAAACACATACACACACAGGAGCACCTACATCTATATATATATCCCGAAGGCGAAATTGACTATATTCTTAAATGGAAATTTGGTTTTCTGTCAGGCGTAAAATAAAATATGAAAATGGAATACGTTTGTGCGTGTGTATATTTCTATGTATGTGTATGTGTGCCCTCTAGTTAACATTTATTGTAATTTAATAAGCCGCCTTCTTCAATACATTTTTGTTTTTGTTATTATACTTCTTTTTTCGTTTTTTTTCTCTCTTTTTTTTGCTGTTGACTTTTTGGGCTTATATTGCCTTCTAGCTAATTGTTAAGTACGCCCTCTTTACTTTACTTTTTTTCCTGCCATTTTGCTACTCATGTGAAATTATGTATATTTTGTTGATAAAACACACACACACATATACGCAGACACACAGAAAAGAGAGCAGCAGATGCCTTTGACATAAATTGGCCCAGCAGCCAATCTATGTGGCCTAAACCTACCAGACATGAGAAACCTTTTAGTTTGGGTCACATGAAAGCGCACACACACACACAACCATACGCTCTTATATACCACAAGCACACACTGACACACACAAAGTGAATTTCGTTTCCCATTTTGCCAATCTCTAGTGGTTAGTAAATGCTCTTGAGGTAGTAGGTTGGCTATAACGAGTCAGAAATTATGCTAAAGGCTACGCATAAACATATCTACATAGATTATATATATACAATATATATGTATATACACAAATGTATGAATATGGTAAGCAAATCGAAAGTCAAGTAGCTGCATATCAAATTTTTACCATTTCTTCCTTTTGGCCAATTTGTAGGCGTACAAGTATCAATTAACCTAAATACATTTACATACACATATATTATCTTTAATATTTCACTAATTTATATTTCGATAAAATCGAATAAAATCAGTGCCATGAGTTTTTGTCGTTTACTATTTATATATATGTATATTGACTGGTTTAGCAACTATTTATGAAGGAAAACTCTGATTGTTAAGAAGTTGGAAAATAATATTAGTTCCCTTTAAAATACTATTTATACTATGCTACTATATAATATAATGATCCAGATACCAAATAAACATTATCTTTATTATTGCATAACGTATTTCTTATATTTACTTTATATTGCAATCAGTTTAAAGCATATTTATATATTTTAAGTTAAAAAAGTTTTGAGACATAAGTGTTCATGACATAAGCTGATTGATATGCGGCCTACGACAAACAGTTGGGAGTTATGTATAGCGTAGAGGCACTCTGGCAACTCTATTTTTCATTGAACTGACCAATCATATCCTTTTGGTATTCTCATCTAACAGAGAAACCAAATTGTAAAATACTGGAATTACATACTTGTATTTTAAATTTGTATATCTACTATATATTGTTCGATTCTCTTGAAAGAAATAGGCAGTTACATCTACAGTTTACATCTAATAAAACACTGAGAGTGTTCTTTTCCTTATCTAATCTACAACATAAAACAAACACATACTTTCAAAATATATCTAAATAGAATAATATTTACGGACGTATAAACTTAATCTATTGAAAACCCTCAATAAAGATCCTGTCTCACCAAATCCAGATTTAAATTGCTAACAAAAGCACAACAAATTGTATAGATGGTTGCCTTTAAATTTAAACTCTGCATAAAAAAATATATTTTATTCTCCGACTCTTTTTTTTTTGGTTCAATATGTGTGAAACAGTTAGTTATCATCAAGATAATTTAAGTTAATAGACCATTACGGATATTTTGACCCTTTTTTTTACTTGGGAGAATGTAAGGTATAAAAAAATTGAAATTATGAGGTGGTCCCTTGTTTGCTCATCAATTTACATATAAGATTTGAATGGGTTTGACCACTCGGCCATTCAGCCACTCAGCACTCAGTTGATTGCCCCTACAAAGAACTGACCTCGGGTGTTGAAATATATATTTTAATTCTCTTTCCTCTTTTGAGCATATATATATACATATATTTGCCATATGTTTTTGGTTCTAAATTATTGTCTATGGTGGAAATCAAATCTAACAACTAATAGATAAAAATTAAGATTGTTTAAGAGTTAAATTGCCTTTTCAACAGTTGAAATATTTTAGTTAGCAGGATGAAATATTTTAATTAACTCTCTCACAATCAACACACACACACACACACTCACATAAACACATATACATATGTGTCAAGGGGGGGTGTGTGTGTATGTGTGTTTTAGTATGAAAGTTTAAGGGCGCGGCTGAGGCTCGTCCTGAATATGTGTGTCGTTCTGTCTGTCTTACTGTCTGACAACAGGCCATAAGACAAAAATAACAATGGCAAAAGCAAAAGCAAATGGCCAAACATAGCAACAAATACTTAAAACGAATGGCAACAAGGTTGGACGGCAAAGGCAAAGACAAAGCCGAGACGAGGAATGAAGACGAAAAAGATGGCAAATAAACGAAGCAACAAACCATCAACAGTTTGATATGCGAAACAGGCAAAGAAAGTGTACCTACAGAGAAAGCGTGAAAGAAAGAGGTAGAGAGTGAGAGAGATGGAGGAAGAGTGAGAGCAAAAGAACTTCTGGGAATTGCTGCTTACACATTTGTAATCTTGTCTTGTCTTTTCACTGTGTGTGCGTTTTTTTCTTTTTTTTTTCTTTTTGGTTTCTTTTCCTTCGTTTTTGGGTGTGCCCCTTGGCAGGCGGCGTTTCTATTTTTAGCCTGGCCCAAATGGTCCCCCTCATCATTTGGTTTTACGCCTTCTCTTATTGCTCCTGTGGCTCCTACTGCTCCTCCGCCTGTGGCCCGTTGCTCCTATAGAAGATTCAGTACCATTCGTAACGTGTAATAAAAACTCACATTTTTGTTAGCGCCTCTGCCCTCTCACACTACCTTTCTCTCCCGCATACTCTCTCTCTCTCTCTCTCTCTTTTGCTCTCTCCCTCTCTTTCCCAGTTCTCCTTCGTTTTTTTTTTTTTGGCCAAATTAAATGATTTTGTTAACGCGTTGCTTGGCTTTTGCTTTCACGCATCAAATTGGCTTTGACTTTCGTCCTTGTCGTTTGTCCTCGTCCTGCTTAGGGGATCGATTGAGCCCGCATGCAAAAGGAAAACAACACAAGAAAAGCGAACCGAGAAAAAGAAAAAATCTTGGTGCGAGAAAAAAAAAACTTTCTAATTGGCAATTATAAAAAGAACGAAAAAATAACCATTAAAAGTTGTAAAGTGGCCAAAAATATTAACAAAAACAAGAAAAAAAGCGAAAGAAACATTTTTTGTAATTAATATAAAATGCTTGCGACTCTCGCAGGACACTTGTGACCTCTCTATATCTCGCTCTCTAGCTCTCTCATTCTCTTTCTGTCTCTCTCTCTCTCTCTCTCTCTCTGTCCACATATATAAATTAATGATGTGCTGAGGGAAAACATTTAGAAGTTATTCCCTCAGTTCTCTCCTCGTTTAGACTCTCTGTTTTTTTTTTCCTTCTTCTCTTCAATTGCAAATTGTAATTATAATTATTTTAATTGCTTGGTAAAAGGTCAAAAGGCTATGGCTATATAGCAATGACTGACAAATTGCATACCACTCAAATAATATTTATATATAGATAGGCACAAACACAAAGATATAGACAAGAGTGTGAAGAGAGAGAAAAAAATTAGGACAATGGAAAGAGAGAAAGAGAGGGAGACTGAGACCGCTTGGGGAATAAGAGTAAGAGAAAAGTGAGAACGATTATTATTTTGGGTTTGACGTCAAAGGCCTAAAACGTCAATTAAATGCCACAGACACATTCACTCACGTACACAAACACATATACATACACATACACCTTCACTCGCACACACACAATTGACACACTAAAATTTTAATATATGTAGCATACTTTCCTGCTGAGGTCGTATGCTGCAAATGACAACAAAAGCAGGAATCTAACTACCTATCTCTCTCTCTCTCTCTCTCGCTCTCTCTCTCTCTATCGCTCGTACACACACATTCTGTCTGTTTGTTGTGACCTCGCCCACCTGACCTCAGTAGGTGCCCCCAAGTACTGTGGGTCTAAAGCAAATGACTCTCTAAGATTATCTCAAAAATTTTTTAGTACAGTGTGAAATGAGCCACAAAAGGAAAATAATGAACTAGTTCTCTCTGCTTAAAATTAAGAAAATAAGACAAAGAAAACTATTTTTAACTATTCTTAACAAAAAAGGATTTATACAGATTAAATTACTTAAATTATATATTTATTATTTCTACCTCTTCGACTCTCAGACCACTGTCGCCAACACAGTGCCTTAGGTATGTATGTACTCACTCTTATTATATATATTCGTTTTTTTGCGGTCGCAAGCAACAAATTTTTATGTGTTTACCTTTTTTTTTTTTGTTCGTCGTTGGCTCACTTGGCTCATTTGCGCTTTGTTTTATATTTCTAAACCCAAACACCAACAACAACAACAACAAAAGCAAATGTCGCAAAACATTTGCTCGGCTGGTCAGCATAAAAGACCTACACACATACATACAAGTAAGCTCATTTAAATACCCTTGCCAATTGGAGTAAGGTCCTCTTTTTAGTTTAAAGTAGAGAAGGATAAATTTAACTTTTATAATTTCTAATATTTATTAAAACAAACTTTTTCAAATAAAATGAAATATAAATTAATATTCTATTTCCCTATCTATCTTAATTTCTTTTTATTTTCCTATTTTCTAAAAGAAATCGATTGACTCTTTAAGTTCTAGAAGGGTATAACAAATCTAAGACAAGGCTACTTCTATAATAGGGTTAAGGTTATGCCAGGATTTGCTGTTTATTCCTGTAAATTGTTATTGTTGTTGTTGAAATTCGAACCGCAATTACATTTTATTAACTTAATTATCATAAATTATCTACTTGAATTCCACATTAAAACGAGTTTTTGCCACATAATTGAAATCTGACCTACCCGCCCCCTGGTTATGGTTAAATATGTACCTACAAGGACCAACTCTTTATCACACTTTAAGGAGTTTTAGCCAATATGCAGATTTCACTTTAAATTTTTGCGTTTAAAAGAAAAACCATTTATCAAATGTCAAATTGGCCAAACTAGTTGAAATTTGCATTTAAATTGCATTTTATAATGAAAAATCAAGTTGCCATTTTATTTGAATTTCAACAAATGACTAAAAATAGTGCCAACAAAAAAAGGAAAACCAAGAGAAAGAGAAAGCGGAAGAGAGCAAAAGGAGACGACGGGTTGGGGGGGGGTACTGCCCCGAAACGAATGCCATTGTTTATAATTGGCGGTGTGTGTTAAAAATAAAGCTGCGCTGCTTATTTTTGTATTTTGTGGCAAGGCATTTGTATGTAAATCGCTAACACACATACACACACACACACCAACACTAACACACGCACACTCACACATACATTCAACTGTTGCCGGAATTCTCACATACATTAAGGAGCAAGCAGAAGACCGCAAACGGGAAGCGGCGTGTGGTAGTAGGGAGTAGGAAGGAGGTAGATGGTGGAGGCCTGGTAATCGCGTGCTATGCCCAGATTAAAATGCGACAAAGCAACACGACAACAACAACGACAAAAAAAGTTTTTAAATAAAAGCGCAGCAAAGGAAAAAAGCCAAAAAAAAAAATATGTGAACCACAGAAAAAAATACAAGAGCTTACCATATATATACAGAGAAATATTCCAAAACGAACTAACTACAGAATTACCCTATACTTACTAACTTAAAGCAGTAAGTACCTAACTAAATTGTTACTAAAAACAAAAGAAGTTATCTTAAAAATAACAAAATTTTCTTCAACTCCATTCATAACCTATAAAAATATCAAAGCTTCGAAAAAGCTGCAACTCACACAAAAAAGCTTCCATTCCCGTTTTCGATCAAAGTTAAGTCGTCCTCTCACTTTCTCTCGCTTCTACTTGCTGCCTCAAACTCAACTTCAAATGGCTTAATCTACCCGTTTATCCCTAAATATACAGGGTATAGGGTATGCAAAGTCGAGAAGCGTCAAAAGCGGGGATTTTTTTTTATTATACACACCACACACACACACACATGCGCGCTTATACACACATGTGTGTGGCCCTCACCAATTAAATGTGGCAACGGAAATGTGAAAAAACAAAGCTCAGCCCCTTTTTTTTTGTTGGTTTTTTTCGTTTTCAGTTGTGTTTTTTTTTTCTTTTGCTTCTACTTCTTTCCCTTTCCCTCACTTTGCTCTCGTTGTTGTTGTTTTCTTTTTGTGTCTACGTCATTTTGTTTTTGCTGTAATGGTCGCTGTTAGTGTTGTTGTTTTTCTCAGCTTGAAGGCTTTTTATTTTTATTTCGATTTTGTTTTTTTGTCTTGTATCCCCTCTTATAAGCACCTGTTGAGCATTTTTCTAAGACTTTTATTAAAAAACAAACTTACATAAGTCAATTAATAATCCGCAAACACACACACACATACAAACATTTACCAATGCAATCCGCTTAGTTTCCCATTCATTGTCAACTGTCTCATTCTATTAATCGAGCTCTCTGTATTGCCCTCTCTCTCTCTCCCACTCACTCTGTCTTTGTGTTTGCAGCCGAAAAGCGTGTCTAATCACTGCTGATACGATAAGCGTTTTATAGCAAGCACCCAGACCAATTGGAATGGGTAAAGAAAGGGACAGATGGAATATAATGTGATGAAAAGAGGGGGGAGGGATGGAGATGAATATATAGATAGATAGAGATACGCTACTTATGGCATAAGGCCCAAAGAGCTTACTTGTTGGTAGAACATGATACATAAACACACACACACAATTGCAGCTGTTGTTGGCCATTAAAATGGTATTAGCCACGCATAGATAGATGAAAACAGTCGGCGTCAGTACTGACCATTTCGAAAAGTGCATTAGCTGATAATTTACGATTTAATTGCCACTTATTTAGAGAAAGAAAAACTCTAAAGATAGACATCTAAGTGGTTTGAACTTGCCACTTGGCTAACAAACGAGAAAGGTGAAGGTTTACTTTTATATTTGTATTAGAAAATTGTTTAAGATAATTGTATCAGTATTGGAAATCAATAATCTACATATTGTGACTGAAATCCTTAAGGGTGGGATAAAACTTAAATGACTTGTCTGTATGCTGATAGTTACAATAGCTATTAACTAGATAGTTAATGTTAGTAGATAGGGGGGGATAGTCTTAGGGGCTTTTGGGAAATAGTGAGAGAACAGTTGATATGTGGTATATGTGTTCTATATAATATAGGAAAGAATTTGAATTTGGTATTCCAATTTTTATCATAAGCAAGTAAGGAAATATTAAAAGAGAAAGAGAAACCGAAACTGAAACTTTAATATAGTATGCAATACTTATTGGAACTTAATCCCATCACTCGCTAACTTTTACCAAATCTCTCCCACTTCACTTCAATCTAGCAGTCAAATTTTCCTAAAATGAAACACTTTCTCTCTCTCCCTAACAATTTCTATTAATTTAAGAAACAACTTTTTGGCATTTCCATTTGCTTGATTCTTCTCTTGCATCTATAATTAGTTCAATCTACTGTTTTAGTCTTTTGTTCTATTTTAAACTTTGCTATTATTAAATTCCATAAACTTGGCCACAGTAACTGAATAATTAACTAATTGCCTCGTACTCAATTTTGTTTGAGAATTCTTGTTATTAATTTCACACTCTAATAGCAATTGTTGATAGCCAACAGCACAGAAAATTTCCAATTTTCCCAAAATTTCGTTACCAAAAAGGCACAAAGACAAAGGCTCTCCATCCATGAAGGTGAAGGTGGAGAGAGAGGTTAAGGTTGTGGTAGAGAGTCAAATTGACAGAGTCAAGGACAAATGTTTCTAGCACTGCTGACGTCAGAGGGAAAAAAGGCCTCAACTTGAATGGAAGGTGTCAGATGATAGTCAATTATAACCAATCGACCTTAAAGTTCTCTTCTATATGAATTTGAAATATTCTACTTTGTCTTATTGCTTTTTACTCCTTTTTTCTTTTTTTTTTTTTTGCTCAGCCTTTCGTTTCGATTTTGCTTTATTTTTGACGTCTAATTGAATTTGCGCCTGCAATTTTCTTCAAGCTATTTTCAAAATCAAAGTAATTACAGAGCACTTTATAGGGGGGGCCAGGAGAGAGGCAACACGGCTGGGCAATTGTGTGTGTAAGCAAGCCACGCCCACTCTTTTGGGGGCCACCAGTCAACTTGGGGGTATTATTTTCGATTCCCTTTTTATTTATAACTTTAATGGTTATAATTTTAAGTCTGTCGTTGGATTTAATGATGATTATCCCAACGTCGCCATCGCCGTCGCCGTCGCCGTCGCCATCGCCCTCGCCTCTGCCATTCTCTTGAGCTTTCCGCTTCCCACTACGATTTGTGGTCATTTGCGTCAGTTGCGGTTTACCGCCACCACGTCTCACTAATCAATGCCACTCAATAATTTAAATTGCCTTCTCTAGACTTCTCTCGAAGTATTTTTTCCACGTTTTTTTTTTTTTGGCTTTACATATTAAATCGAAACTGAAGAAAAATGCCATAACAAATGTCATAACTCAATGCAACCGAAATACGATCAACAACAACAACAATTACGGTTACCCCGTTGATGGCTATCATCAGTCAGGTAACGATGAAAAATAAAGAACCCGTTATATATTTATATAACCGTTAGGGTTATTATTATGAAGTAAGACAGCTATTATTTTGTACCAACAAAAAAGAATGCTTAAATCACGTTTTATAATCAGTGAATTTTCCTATAAAGTTTCATTTGAATAGTATTGTCAGCAATGAAAAAGTGTTTTATTAGGTAATAATATTTAACTATAAGTCAAGTAACGGTTTTTGTGCAAGTTAATATCCAGAGGGATTATAGCATGGCCCTACAGATGACTGGTCACACTGGTTAATGGTATTGTGGGAATTGAAAGGAATTTTAATTTGATTTTTAAGTGAAACTGTTCACAGTTCTTGTACATAGATAGACAAATATTGTTACTTTAAGAAACATAAATTACTAAATTATTTATGGAAATATTTATGTAAAAGAGAGATGAGGGAGAGAGTGAAAGGAAGCAGAGAGGGAAGAGGAAGAAGTTACTACTATAATTGACAATTTCCTACTTAGCAGACTTATCTTCTTTACTTAGCATTCATTGTTAAAAACAGTTTAAGATTAGTTCATTGAACCCCTTAGTAACTAAACTAGCTTTCTCTCATAGTTGATTTTAGTCAATAATTAAGTAGATGGTAGATAGAATATTAGTAAATAATAGGAAATTCATTAAAGAGTATAGACCTGGATTTTTTGCTTAATTAGCGATTATCAAACGTTTCATATTTCTGATTAGAAAGTATTATAATTTTCGATATAGAATTTTTGCCACCATAAGGAATACATTATTTATAAACACCAAAAAAAAAGTAAGCAGGTAGTTCAAGAACTAGTTCTCTCTCATAAGCTTATGCCATACCACAGCTAGAACTAGTTGAGAATTATAACTAAATAAAACGAAAATATGTTAATATATGCGCTTAATGCTAAAGGAATGGCAAAGGACGAACAAAAGTTTCCGACGAGAAAATCTTTAAAAAATTATTAGCATTAAAGCGCACTTTCTAAGAATCATTGAATTTTCTAATAATTAACAATTTCATATATTTTTATTATATCATCTTTTTTATTCTATTATCTAACCACAAATTAATAACTGAAATTGAACAATTTCGCTTTAATTTAATAAATGTTGCAATGAGTTTCTTAACCAACTAGTTGTCACTTCGTTTTGCAGTATTGACATGTATTTTTTTTTTATGTCCCAGCACACCAGTTGGCCATATTTCTCCATCACTGGTTGTCTCTCCCTCTTGCCCTGTCTCTTTCACACATCAAAGGTTGAAGGATACTTTTAGTCTAATTTCCCGTGGTAAACATTCAACATGGCTACGTGTCAGGACAGTGGACATATCATGCATACCATTTTGGAGTCTTGGAAAACTACTTTTCGCAATTGTTTTCCTGGCAACGTTACCCATAAAATTTTCATGTTGCATTAGTTTCTTTTTTTTTTTTTACCAGTCTCCTCTTTTTTTTCCTGTTGTTTGGCTTTTGCTTGGCTTGCCAAAAAAAAAAAGAACGCACACGCAGAAGAGGAAAACAAGTCAACTCAGTTGCCCACAGACCGAGTTGCAGGTGCGTCTAACTGGACATAAACATGTGCAAATCAACATAACTTCTGGCTCTGGCAGGATACTAGCAGGGAGATGCCTCAACCTTTCCCCCACCCTATCTCTTCTACCGGTAGTATACCTTCTTTCGATTCCTGCCATTTGCTGGCATCGTGTGATGTGTTTGTTTGTTTACTTTTCAAATGGCTTTTTCTTTGCGTTTGGAATTTTTCGCAAATTGCGAAAACTGGGACAGGGACAGGAACCGCGCTGTATATGGGAGATGTCTGTAGTAGTCCTGGCGACCGCAGGACTAGGACACTCGTCCTTAGCTGCACTGTCAACATGTTTTGAACATATCACACGTATATATACATATATATTTATATATATATATTGTATATATATGTAGATAGCATATTATTTATAACTTTTTGACAGAAACAACGGGCAACAAACAACAAATTATGGCAAATAATCATATTACAAAACTGTCTAAAGGTATCATCACCTCCCCCCTACCCTCCTCTCACCCAATTTACATAAACAAAAGCATAAAAAAATATCAAAAGATACTAAAAATAAATTTTCCTTTGAGTTTCAATTTCACATAAAATCTGCAATTATAGATTTTCCCATTCAGGAAAAGATATCAATTGAAGAAACGATAAAAATGAAGTAAAGTAAAACTTTTAAATAGAATATAAAATGTAATATTAAACAGCACAAATTCTTAAGGATTAAAAAATATTTAATCCCATTAATATAAATTCTCACTTTGTTTTTTAAGATATCTAAGAATCATTATCCTCTCAAATATAAATATATATCTTGCACATGCATTTCCTTAATTTAAGCCAATTCATAATCAAATTAAAATCCTTCTATATACCTTTATAATCCACTTAGTCAGGTTTACCCTCTAGCTTTTTATTTCTCTACCAAAATCCAGTGTAAGAATTTCTGGTTATATCTTAGAAACATCTTTAGCATAAAGCCGGCACGTTTCAGCTTTCCTTCTTAAGTATAACTCATATTTTTTTTGCTCGGACTTTTCATTAACACCAAGACAACAATGTTTTTTCCCCCCCAACCCGCTCCTCCCCCTGTGGACTATGTCCTGTTTTCTCCTTCATCATTTTAGGCAAAAAGCAGCAGCAGCAAAAAAAAAGGGAGAAGAAAAGTTTCATTAAAAATGCTTTGCGCCCCAAAAAAAAAAAAAGAAAAGTTGCACTGTAATTTACTTTTGCTTGAAAGGAGCGGAGAGACAGAGAGAGAGAGAGTTTGGACTTAAACTTGGACTTTTGGTAAGTAATGGAAAGTTTTCTTCTCTTTTCTGCGCAATATATATATTTATATATGTATATATAGAATGCCTTTCCACCTGGCTAAAAATAGCCAGTCAGTGGCAGGTAGAGGGTCTAAAACTTTTATTTTTTTTTAAGGCAAGTTTATGCGTTGTTGTTGTTTGTGTGTGTGTGTGGCATCAGCAGCTATGACAATAAAACTTTTGCATTTTTATGCCATGGAGCTTACCTAACGTCTTATTCTGTTATTTTTTCTTCTTTGCCTTTGGTATATGACACGTTGAGTTTTATGGCGAAATATGAAAGCAGTAAGCTCATAATGAAAAGTTTTGATTAGGCCAAAAAAATGTTCTCCATACCCTATCCTAATATGCATGGCTACTTAAAAGACATATACATAGTTAGTTACTTAATTTCCGAGCAACATCCTCAAAGGACTTGAATAAAACTGAAGCTGCACGCAGTGATGAGAACCCCCCAGACACACAGACAAAGAGACAGACGGATTCACCTTGCTTAGGGTGGCTCAATAGAGGGGAGACTTACAACAGACTGTCAAATGACACAATGCAGTTGGAGAGCTAAAAGAGAGAGAGAGAAGGGAGAAGGGAGAATGAAGTCGTCGTCGTCATCGCTTCCCGTTGACAGTTCGCAGACGACGGCAGGCCACTTAAGTACCGGAGAGTGCGCACCTTTGGCAATATTAATAGCCCAGGCAGAAGAGAAACACAGGCAACGTAGAAGAAAAAAAAAAACCTCCAAGTGCAGCCAGACAGTGCATTCACTGGTGGGGAAAAGAAGGGGAGAAGGGGAGAACCATTCAGAAAAGTGTGCCCCAAAACGCCAAGGGGACGCACCCTGTAGACAAGCGAGGAAGCTGACAACCCCAAAGTGTCCGTTAAATGCAGGCGGAAAATTAAGCTGCTTACCCCCCCCCCACCCCATTTACATTTTTCTTTTATTTTCACTCACTGTGTATGTGTGTGGGTGAGTGAGTGTGCTTTTCATTGAGGCAACCCTTTGCTGCCTCTATCTTTGCCTTGGCGGTCCCCTCTATCGTTTAATTTGCTGGCAAAACTCAATTTGAACTCTGACCTTAGACAATTTCCTCTGGCTTGGCATATTTTACAAAAATGTCAAGCGTAGCAAATTGAGAAGGCATAGAAAAAAAAACCCAAACCAAAAAAAAATTAAAAAAAAAAAACAAACACAAAAAATAAAATGGAATAGATAAAACGGCAGCCTATTAACTAGGGCTGCAAGCAAGCTAGAATTCCAATCCTTCTAAGGTATCTTAAATATCTAAAAAATATAATTAAAATATTTTAAATATTTTCCCTCTAAATATATTTATATGAATTGAAAAGTGATTCTTTTTAGCTAACTTATAAGTATTTTTTATTATTTCTCCAACACTTTCATTCATTCGAAAGGAATACAAACAAAAAATTGGACTTAATTCATTTAGTATTTCAATTAATTAAATATATAAATATTTTTTTATTTATGATTTAAAATTGAAAAATATTTCTCCATTTACAAATACTTTTTTAATCATTTCTTCATCACAATCTCAATTGATTTTCTCATTTCCTCTAACTTTCTTATTTCAATACCCAAAACTTAAGCCACATTAAAGTAGAGCTTACCTTGACTTTTTAACCCACAATCCCTGCTTTATTATTATTATATATATATGTAATCTGCATATATATATATATATACATATCTATACCTATATAAATCTACCAACTGTGTTACATTTGTAATGCCAACCCTGGGTGGGCGATTTCTATTCTAATTTCAAACAAGGCAAAGCGCTTTGTTTTGATTCAAACAGAGAGATGGGAGATGGGTGACCGCGTTGGACAGGCCTTCTGGCCAGAACTCGGACCAGGACCAGAACCAGAACTTTGGACCCCTGGACAACAACAGTGAATGGTGTTGGTGCTTAACCATTGTTATTGTTGTTGCTGTTGTTTCTGAAACTGGCGTCTGCTGCTTTTTACATTGTGTTGTCACTGCCATTCACCCATTTTGCCATGCTTCATGTGCTGCCATCGCGTTCCTTTGCCATTTGCCACTTTACCCACATTTGTCTGTGTGTATAAGTGTGCCTGTGTCTGTGTGTGTGTGTATAAGTGTGTGTCTGTTTGTTTATGGCTTACGCAGTGGCTGAAGTGTTTGTGGGTCTTGTTTAGTTTTTGATTAGAAAACAATACAAGAAATCAAATAAAAAAAAAGGAGAGGAAAAACTGTTCAAACAGTCATAATGAAGTTTGTATACCCTTATAAAATTGGCACTATAGTACAGAATAAACCGAAAATAATCATAAATTGTTAATGAGAATGTTATATTTTAAAGATTAGTCTTTGTCCTTAACTTGTTAGGGTGCTGGTTTAGTAATTGTTCCCTAATAATTTGGTTTTAATTGATCTAACTTGAATTTTATGAGTAGTGCATTTCGTGAATAGATTTGGTTTATATAGCTGTAGATATTTTTTCTTTAAAGTGGACTTTAGCTAAAATGAAGATACCTTTATTTTGCTAGGGTATAAAGGCATTTTGCCCTTTGTGCGTGGGCGTTGCTATAGCCTATATCTGCCAGATCCTACAAAGTATATTAGACACATCTCAAATTGTGTGTTAACAGTAAAAACATAAAGAAAATTTGATACCCTGTAAATCATAAGATTATTACTTAAGCAAGACAACTTTTAGATTAAATTTTTATAGGTTTGAAGTTTAACACTTAATTTCGAAGCTAATTTTGAATGAAAACCTTCATTTTACATACTTAAATAGCAAAAGACACATATTTTTGAAAAAAGCCTCTTTAGTTAAGCCTTTTCTTTGAATCATAAAGTGAAGATTTCGATCAGATATTGTTAATATAAAATAAGTAAAAAAATTCTTGCTAGTCGAGTTCTTTTTTCCTTCTTTTTGCCAAAAACAAAATTAGATTATTCGCAGTCTAATTTTAGAATATAAATTTGTAATCAAATTTATTATGAAACAAGCTCGTGGTCGAGTTTTCGCTTCTCTCTCTCTCTCTCTCCCTCTTGCCCTTTTTTCTGACCTGCTACATCTTTTCTTGATTGTCTCTTTCTCTTGTTTTTTATTGCTCTTCTTTGTCTTTTGTATCTATCCATCAATTATTTAGCAAATGTCGCGCAAATTGAATTATATAAGCCGCAAAAAAAAAAAAAAGTAACAGTAAAGGAAAGAGGAATATAACGATGGCCGTCCAGCCGTAACTTTATTGCTGTGACCTCATTACCACATGACCATAGATACACTTGAAAAATCTAGTTAACCATTGGCCCGACTTCAACTATATGCTTAATATGATGAATGAATTTTATTTGTTGCAGTGTATTGCAACTTTCACTGGACGGCAGGTTAAAGACCGAGACTGAGACAACGAGTCCAAGAGACACGACAAGACAAGACAAAACAAGACAAGACAAGCAAAGCCATCCCGTTGGTTGCGTATTCATTTCGCAATTCTCTGTCTCGCTCTCGCTTCTGTATACTCTCTCTTTCCCTCTCTATTTCTCTTTAAAAGACTGTCTTTCGTTTTCCTTTCTTTTTTTTTTGCAGTCTGTTTGCGTAAGTCGTATAGATAATGGTGCATAGCTCTAGGCATTTCTGGCGCTAAAAATATACACACAGATAGGTAGATAAATACACACAAACATACACACTCATACATATATATGTTGGTATGTTTGTATATGCCAGTGTGTGTATGTACCTGTTGGTGTAGATAGGTAAAAGGTAGATTATATGGGACTGTCTATGCCTATGCCTGAGCCTGGGCCGGGAACTAGTTATTTGTTTAGCTGGCCTGGCCTCAATGTGTGAGACAACTCTGTGGTATGAAAAGGCCGCTTTCGGTTGTTGTTGGTGGTAGTAGAAGGAGGGCGGGCAATGCAGGGGCAATATGGGCTGTCAAGCCCATTAGTTTATGTCTGGGACCGAGTCTCCATGGCTGGCATTGGAATTATGTTGAAGTTTTCAATTTGAACCCAGCAAAAAAGCAAAAAAAAAAAAAATCGATTCTAAGCTTGGAATTTGATTTAATCATTTAAATATATTTAATTCCATTTTGTCTGCAAACTTTTAAAATGAAATATTTTTACAGTTAAAGTTTAGGTCGAAAAAGTTTTGTTATTTTTTGTTTAAGTGTTGACAAATTGTACTGAATTCTGTTTGATTACAGATAATGTCAATGTTATTTCACAGACTTATGTTAGGCTTTACCCAACTTATGTTAACTCAATATTCTTTTTGTTACTATATACTTATTTTTTGCTTGAACTTACTCCTTTAAGATCTACCACTTTTACTTTAGAAGACATTCAGGTTAAGAATTATTTGCTATTTCACCAAGTAGTGACATATATTTATATACACATATATCAAGGATTAGCAGGCTGTCGTTTTATTGACAGTCTAAGGTCATTTTGGTACAGTCACCTATCTATTCACCTGGCATACTAATGCAAAAACTAATCACACACAGACAAACAAACTTTGTTACATAGATAAATGTACAGGTATATACAAACATCTATACAAAGAGATAAAAAATGCGTTAGTCCTGTAGCGACATAAATCTTATTTAATTGCAAACCAGCTGTCAATTTCAACTAAAACCTAAGCTAAATCCGAGCTACACATACACGTGCATGGGGGATACGCACACAAACACATATACATACATATACACATCGACATGCCTTGACATTTATTTAGCCAGCAGCCGGCAAAGAGAAAATGTGGTTTAGCTTCAACTTTTATATGGGATTTAGTCAGACAGAATGGCTGAGTGACCGACTCACTGACTAGCTGACTGGCTGACTGACTGATTGGTTCGTTAACTTTATCGAAATATATAATGCAAACAATGAAAAAGTAACAAAACTTTACCTGTACAATCAGGGCTACTTGGTCAAAGGTCAATTTAATTTGCTCACTTTACCGCCATCTGATTGGCATATATCTCTCTCACATAAATAACTGTATACTTACATACATATATATATATCTGTATATTGTTACGGGTAATTATATCAATTGCAGCTGCTTGACTAACCAAAAACCACAGAGCATTCTCAACACTTTGTATTTACCTTGCTATCTCTGCGGTTTTTTCCTGCAATGCTCCATTGAGAGTGTTGATTTAGGCACCTCTGTATCTCTCTCTCTCTTTCTCTCTCTTATCTCCCTCTCGCTCACACTTTATCTATTGTGGCTTAGATTATTGTTAGATGAAGCTCGTTGGCTGTTTCGTTGTTGCCGTGTGCGCTTTTGCACTTTAGGTGTGGCAACTCTGTATTTGCCCAAGGATTGCGGTTTCTGCTAGTGCTCCTGTGTCCAGGGTGGCAACAAGTGCCATTGGCAATATTCTACCATATACACTTTTTATGCATGTAGGAACGTATGTGAATATTTATGTGCAATTTTCCCTATTTTACATTTTTTTAGCAACTGAAAACCAGTTCATTTTTACATCTGGGGCAAAATGTTCTCAAATTGTTAATTAAGTTTCTACATTTTTAAAGAGATAGTTAAATAATAAGCTGAATGAATAAAGATTTAAAGTTGGTTAAGTACTACAATATTAACTGTACAGATTTTGTTTTATATCAACACGTGCAAAAGAAGACATTTAGACGGAAATGAATTTCGCCCCTATAAGTAGGCAATGAATGGCATGAAATTTAAGTCTCCCCATAATGAAAAAAAGGATCAAGCATACACAAGAGGATCAACACAGTTATATATAAGTTCATGCTGCAACAACTATAATATTAAAAAGTTTACTCAAAAGTTTTTAGATTGACCTAAAAGAACTATATATAAAAGGCTCTCATAAGTAGGCAACATAAAATTTCTTTTTCGGTATTATTTAGATCTCTAACTAAGCTTCAAAAATAGCACACCCAAGTTTTTAGAAAACGTTGAATTTAACTTTTCTCTCCCTCTCTCGCTGAATGAGAGACAAATTTTTTTTCCAAGTAAGCCAAAACTTGCAAAAGGGGAACGAGAATATAGCCCAAAACTGACCAATCAATAACCAAAGACAACAATACAAACCGAAAAATGATAGCTGAAAGAGCCGATGATTGATGGATATAAACTGAATGGCCAACACGAAGCTTAACGAATTTGTATTTGCCATAAAATGGAAGACAGGCAACAAATTGTCTTTTACTATTTTCCAAATTCTTTATTTTTGGACCGTAACAAAATTCCAAGAATTTCAAATTTTTTGCTTATAAATGCAAAATAAATATTTTATTTCTGTAGAATAAACCATTTGCTTATTAGAAACATGATTATACAGAAAAAATATATTTAAGAAAGAGAAGCAAAAACAAAAAAAAAAGGAGAGTAGTCGCCTTTGGGATAGAGTTAAGGAAACGGCTTGGATGACGGAAAGGTCAGTCGAGCGGGTAAGAAAAGCACAACTGCCACAGTTAATGTTGCCTCTTGGCTGATGTTGCTGCTACAACGGCTGATGTTGCTGATGTTGCCGGTATACTGATAAATTATGCATGCAGCTATGCGCGTGCTAGCCTCATTATGCATGGCTGCTGCGGCGAGTGAGTGAGAGGCAGGAAGCCTTTAAGTAGGCAACCCCAATCCTGTCCAGCTCTTGCTCAACACAACACAACGTCCACTTGTGTGCAACTCTCGCACTTTATACAAGTATACAAAGCAGTAGCACTTTGCTTTTCATATATTTTAATTTCAATTTTCACCATACCCTGTATATATACACACACCGAGGTATATTAAATGTTGTGGGAATTTAATTAAAACTTTAAACTTATTGAAATTCAAATGGTTTACATTATAGTATATGATCTCTAGGGTATCATGAAGTTGTGGCTGCTTTTTAATATATACTTTTGCTGAGGCGACAAGCTCAAGTAGGCTTTAGTTTCCTTTTCTCACTCTCTCTTTTTCTCTTTCTTCTTCAACTTCATTCTCTGGTGCATCTACATCTTGTGGTTATGATTCTGGCCCTGGTTCTCTACTCTTTTATGCTGTCAACTTAAATAAGCCACATAATTTGCATTAGCATGGCTCTGCACTCAAAACTAACAGTTTCGCTAGCCCTCTCTCTGTCTGTCTCTCTCTTATTCCTTTCATAAAGTTTTCGTCCCCGTTAGCTGGCATTGGCGTTCAACTCCCATTCCCCAACTACTATATACTTATATATATGGATGTGATTTTATATTGCGTTTGATTTTCATGGGGCACATGACGCACATAGTAAGAACAAAAACGAAAAAAAAAAAAACGAAATAACATATGTCATTTGTGCGGCGCACTTGAGCGCGCCTGTCAGCGCCTAGATTTTTATCCTCGATACAGTTCTCCATTTTTTTCCTCTCTTTTTGTATGTGTGTTTTTTTTTTTGTGGGGGGGGGGTTCTGTTTGAACCTATAACCTATAAATTTGTGTATAGATACTTGTACTTTTTTGTTTGGCAGGTTCAAGGATAATAAAAGTGGAACTGCGTAGGTCCTTTTTTGTCGCCTTGAAAGTGGGTTTGGCCTAATCAAATTTAAATATAAGTAAAAAACCCAAACTAGGACATCTTTTTTGGTTAAATTTAAAGCAATGTGCCATATATAGCTGTTGAGGTCAAATTTACTATAATAATTCCCTCTGTAAGTTTTACGAAAATACTATTTATTTTAAATATAAAATATTATATAAATATAATAGATATATGTATATGGATTATAGTCATCCAACAACAACTTTGTTGTTTTAAAAAGGATTTCTAGGAAATTTTGCATTTGTATGAATTTCAAGTAGAATCGATATTTGCCATGGGAACAATCCGACCAAAAAAAGTTATGCGTACTTAACTTTCCTTTCACAAGCCACAGACATACAAATTAGGTTTCCGGTTTAGGACTCTGCTAGATTACAAATAACAAAAAAGGGACTCCATGCAAGGATAAAAGGACTTCAGCATAGGCGACTATAGCCAATTCTTCTATGTAGTTTTATACTACTTCACATTTCACTCATATCATTTCGTTTAGAGAGTATCTTAAAATTTTACAAAATTTGAAAGTAAAAAGGGAAAGAGAGAGAGAGAGAGAGAACGATTGTCGTATGGCTAAAAGTACAATTAATCCTTAGAGTAATTGATATGAGAGTTATGTTGTTTGACGTCATAATGTTTATTATATACATACCTACATTTACATATGTATATGTAGCTTATATTTCAATAATGGTAAACTTAACCGATCATTCAAAGTGTATCACTTTTCTCCATGTCTCTCTTGGCCATATTAATAACTGCCAACCCACGCATTGTAGATGTATGTGTGTGTGTGTGTGTGTGTTATTGTTGTTGTTTTTTTCTATGCGTCCGTCAGTCTTTTTGTTGTTATTTTTTTTTGCCATACACACGCGTGTCCTTTGGTACGTGATAGAAATATTGTTCATATTCTACGCTTCAATTAAATCACTCAAATAAATAAATACATAGTCACACATACATATACACGCACACTCAAATATTTACATATGTGTGTGTGTGTGTGTGGGCATATGCAAATAAATTGTATTTAATTAAATTGAAATGCATCAGTCATGTTAATAAATATATACTTATAGCATTTAATACAATTCTATAAAATGTTTGATACACAGATTTCTCATATATATATATATAGAAGTATGTTCCGTTAGTTAGATCATAAATATTTCTCAGATTTTTCATCTCTTTTTTTGTCAAATTATCTCATGATAATAAATATGCCATTATTTATATATGTATATGCAAAAAAGAATTTCACAAGCTAATTTTACGCTCACTTAGTGCTTAAAACAATGACAAAAGATAAAGAGCATAAGAAATAGATATTACACACTCTGCCCCCCTCCCTCCTCATCTATCACTGTCTTTGTCTTTTTCTATCTCATTCCAACACTCGTTCTCTGTCTGTTTCTCACGTATTTCGCAATTCATTCATAAAATTTAGCGCATCAGCTCACAACTCATTAGGCACGACAACGACGACAACTACTTGCCAGTGTCTGTGTGAGTGTATGTCTGTGTATGTGTGCGTGTGTGTGCTCCTGTTTCAATTTCATTTTTCCTTTACGTCCTTTTCCACATTTTCCTTTCTGCTTGCATTGCATCATCTAACTAGGCTGGCTGGCTGACTGGCTGACTGGCTGACTGGTTGGTTGGTAATTTCCTTTTCCCATTCTCTCCCTGTTTTTTTTTTCTCCTTCTACTCTTCCCACACTTATTTTTTGAACAAATATATCATAAGCAAAAGTCCTTGACGCTTCATTGACTAAAAACCACACACTCACACAAGTACAGGACACACACACACACACACGTGCTCAGCTTGGATGACTAAGAGCTGATGCTGACTGGTAAAAATCTCTCTAGAGTCTTATTATAGATTTTTTTTTCTTTTTTGCCAAAAAAAAAAATAAAAGAAGTAAAGATATGTATATATATGTATATATCTACAATCTGATGTGATTTCACTCATTCTCTATTTTGCCTTTGACTCTGTGAATCATATTTATGTACTAGACAATCCTTTTGGTCTATAAAAATCTTTGCGAAAATATACTATATAATATATACATATATTATACTATGTAGTTTCTGCCCAGACTTTGACTTTGCTTGTTGTGACGCAAGACGAGGAATACAAAATACAAATATAGTTGGCTTTTGGGCTGCTGCTGCTGTTGCTGTCGTCAAACTGGCTGAATGAGGCACCAACACGCACACACACATACACACATACGCACTCATACATACACAATTGGCCTGCTCAATGGCTGCCCCGTAAGCCCACTTTTGCTCTTGCCCCTTACGCTAATGTAAATATTTTGTCTCAGTTTTGTTGTCGTGCCATAATTATATATGCAAGCCAAAGAAAGGGAGAGAAAACTACAAAGAGAGAGAGAGAGAGAGGGAAAGACTAGGAGAAGAGGTTGAAGGAGAATGAGAACTGTTTTAAATTCTCACCGACTGACTAACTGACTAAACTCTGGCTAGGATGCTGTTGATGTGGATGATGATGATGTCATTGTTTATTGATTGGACTAAGGCTAGTCTTTCTCTCTCTCTCTCTCTCTCTTTCTTGCTCTTTTCTACTGTCACTCTTTGGCTTTATTTCTGTAGCTTTTGTATTTTTAGTCACTCATTAGCTAAAAATTATTTATCCCAAAATTAACTTTATCCACAGGAAAAAAAAAATAGAAGGAAACACTAATTAGCTGTGAAACAAGTTGAAGTAAATGAAATTTTATTACACAATTTCTTGTCACAGATAGCTTATGGGAAATGTTACAAAAATAGAATAAGAAATTAACATAATTGACTTTCAAAATTTTATTTATATTTTTGTATAAATATACGCACTGCTAATATAAGACATGACAGGGATACTCTACCCTTTAGCTAGATACATAAAAAATACAAGTAGTATACAAGAATTGTCATTCATTCAAAAGAAGGCTTTTCTTCGTTTTACAACACTACTTATTTGAATTTAGTATTGAAGAACTATCATTCATTCAAAACAAGGCTTTGTTCAAGGACTAACTAACTTAGGAAATTTCTTCGTTTTACAATACTTATAATTTGACTTTAAGTTACCTAAAAAAAATATTTATATTCGATCTAATAGAAAAGGATAACCAAGTCTATTTTGACTTTAAAACAGTTTTGTAGCAGTTTGCGACTCTAGGGTATTCAAATACATATGTACTTTGATTTGTTCGTTTCACAACACTAGTCATTTGATAATTTGCCATAATTAATATGCAATTTCCAAAAAGGTGGGTAACATTCTATCCGACGGAACCGAGGAAAGTTTATGTTCACATACATATAGAGAAATTTTCTTTGATTATAAACCCCTTTTCCAACACCTTTCGTCTCTCGATGCTACTATATGAATGTGAATTAAATGATATTCCTTTGTCTTAAAGATACATAAAGATATATATCTGCTAAAGAAGATAAAATCTAATAAATTTTATATATATAAATGCAAGTGATAGTCTTAGCAAAATGACAAATCACATTGAATCCTTTATCAAGTTATATATTGATTTGATTTTTGTTGAACAGATAATTTGTCTGATCTCTTCAGCCAACAATTTGCATATCAATGAACGATTATTGAGGGCACCCACACCACAAACATACACACACATACACACAGACACTTTAGGTATATCCTGACTGAGTCCTAACAGACAGCCTGTCGCTGTGTCATTGTAAGTCTCGAGAAATTTTCCATGACACTACAGCCCACACACACGAGAAACACACATCACGTATATCAGAGGGCAGAGGCGAAAGATGTCCTGCAGTGTGGATAGACATCTCCAATATCCTTTTCCAACTAATTTGCGTAATATTTTCAAAAGGCACAAGTGAGTTGTTAAAGAAAAAGGATCAGTTGAGTGGCCACTTGAGGTCTTCTGTTTAACTCAAATTACAAATTAAATCAACAACAAAAAAAAAGAAAAAAACAACAGTGAAAATTCTCGCAGGCGTGTCACAATGTAGGCGGCAAATGTCCTGTTCTATATCTATATATTTCAATGTGTGAGTGTGTGTATGTCCCTGGGGCGTTGTTACCAAATTAGTGGGAAAAACGAACGGGATCGTAAATTGTGTGAATGCGTTTAATGACACAAATATGCCGCTGTCAATGTTGGTTTTCCGTTAAGGTTTTCCCAGAAACAAAAAAAAAAAAAAACCAAAAAGAAGGAAAAGGGAACGAAAACTAAAATAGCATAAAGCCAAAGGAATTTTCCCTTTTGTCTTTTGGCAAACGATTGTAAGAGGAAATTCCTTTGGTCAGGACACAGCAGGAGCTGAGTTGATTTGCTACTGTTTTTTCCCCTAGCACATATGTGTGTGTAAGTGTGAGTTTGTATGTCCCTGATCATTTTCAATGTAAACACTTGAAAGAACAATTGTAATTTTCCCAACTACTTGTAACAGTGGCGGCAAAAGTGTGCGCCTTTGACGTTCGCATTTCTGACTGACAGACAGACAGACAGAGAGACAGACAGTTGATGATGACGTTAGTGCGTTGTCAATGGGACACACACACATACGCATCTACATATATACCGAAGGACATTCCGTATTGGTTGCTAAACAAAAGGCAATAAGAAAAACAGAGAAAAATTTCCCTCTACACACACACACTCAGCCAGGCAATAACAATGGAGAAAATTGCACAAACATTGCGCATCAAATGAAAATTCATTGATTTGTCTTATTGAATTTGCGTAACGAGCCAGCAACAAGAGCAACAACAAAAAACAATGAAAAGCATAGGGGAAAAAACTGTTGATTTTCCTCACATGCCCTCTCTCTCTTTCTCTCTCTCTCTCTCTATCTCTCTTTCTCTGTGTGCCTTTGTCATTTTCTTTCTGTTTCTATATATTTTTCGCCTTCCCGCTGAGCATAATGAAAAGCCATTTAAATAAAGTTTAAAAGTCAAATGGAATTTCTGATTAGCATCAAACGCCAAATTTTCACACAAAATTTATTGAAGCATTGAATGACAAATTAAATACCAATTTAGTGCAAAACATTTTATGCAAATACAAAAGTGAGCAATTTTATTATTCATTTTTGAAACTAGAATCAAATTGTTCGAAATTGAAGGAGAAAAACAAAGGAGAGAAAGGAGGAAAGGAGAAAAACAATCAAAATTTACAATATTTTAAGCTGATTTTCCAACTGACTTGCCCAACTATGTTAACATTCAAGTATTAGTTGATGGACTTTCATCTTAACAACTTATTTTTAAGGTATTTTCTTAAATTTATTACAAATTTTCATAAACAAAACAAAATTTCTTATTGTTTTGGCAACTTCTTTGATTTTCATACCCTGTACCCATAGGGTAAAAGGGTATATTAAAGTAGCGAAAATGTATCTAACAGGCAGAAATATACGTTTCCAACCCCATAAAGTATACATATATATTCTTGATAAGCATCAATAGCCGAGTCGTTTGAGACATGTCCGTCTGTCTGTCCGTATGAACATCGAGATCTTGGAAACTATAACAGCTAGAGCTACCAAATTTGGTTTGTAGATCCGTCTAGTTTAGACGCAGAACAAGTTTGTTTCAAATTTTTGCCACGCCTACATTTGCCGCCTTAATTAAGAAAGAAGCGAATAAATAAAGCTGTGTTAAAGATATCGTGTTCTATCTTGGCATACTTAAGAACAGTGCCAAACTGCACCAAGTGACTAAATTTTGTCTAAATCGGACAATTAACATCTGACATATACGAATGTACGCTTTGTACTGAAATGCCAAGGGCGAAATTGGCAGGCAGGAGTAAGCGAGATAGCATGCGTTTTGCTATTGCCGCATGTTAAGCGAACTTTATATTAGATTTCTGACGATTTTGTGAATATTTGCTTACATTAAGTACATATCTCTTCTAGGTACAGGGTATAATCTACGACGGCAGGGACGACTTGCTTGCTTCATTTCTTTAAACAAGACAAATTTATTGATACTTTTTTTAACGAGTTGAAAACTCTGCAGCTAATATCAGAAGATCGCAAAGTCTACTTCCGGAATATTCTACTCCGTTAAAAAAACAAAAACACAAATAAACTAAAGTTTTTAAGTGGTTTCAAACAATTTATAATTATGGAAAATTATGCCCGTTATATTGTGCAGAAACTTTTTAAACAGCAATTCATTAAAAATACATTCACATTGCTGGTGTGAAAATGAACCAAAAAAAAAATATATATATATAAATAAAATATACATAGACACAACAACAGCAAGGAAAAAAGAAAATGTTTTAGCCAGTTTTAATTAGACTTCCACTTGCAATGGGTTATGTCGCTTTTTCGAAGCTCATGGCCATAAAAATTAAGCCATTAAACTTGAAAGTGATAATTAAAAATTAAAATTGATTACTTTTGCTAAACTTGGCTTCTGGTTTCTCGTGGTAGAGAAGAAGAAAAACATTTCGTATTCATGGCCCAGCGACAGCCATCGAAACTAGTTGTAAAGTAATTTAGCAACGGCAACGGCAACTGCGAACGGCGTAAAGTGATTAACAGGACGAACAAAACTTGCCAGGACTCTCGACTAATTTGCTAAATGCAAAAAGCGCGCAAAAAGTTGACGCGCCGCGTGAAAACCCCCAAAAACAAAAAAAAACAAAAAGAAAAACTACGAGTATATCCTAAAAATAGTTCAGAGAAAAGTTTTTCTTTTTGCCTGTTTGCTGTTGTTGTTGACAAATGATTTACTGACAATCAATTAAACGTTGCCTGATTGATGATTGATGAGATGCTACTAAAAGGATTAAATTGACCCCCTACCCTCCCCCTAGCCAACTAAAGCTAAAACCAACCTAACATGTTCTTTAGTTAGGTATATGAATTATGCAAGTTATTTCGAGTTAGACCTAGATTTGGCTAAAATAATTACTAGGGCCCGGACGCCAATGAAGCGATTAGTGCGTGTCCTTTGTGGATTACATAAAGGTGTAGGTGTAGAGGTGTAGGAGATGGAGTAGTTGGCACCAAAAGCACACTGACTGTCTCGTCAATAGTAAGTCATCAAAATTAATAACTGAATCGAGCTTGAGTTCGATAGTTAAATGAATATATAAAGCAACGTCAAGGTTCACAACTACCAAAGCAGGAGGAAGGTTATTGTATTACAACCAACAAGGAAATAGGTAAAATAAATAGTGGATTAGTTGATTTTCATCGGATGATTATCATAATTTATTGCTTACGATTGGTGTACTTGTCTCTTTGGCATATGTTAGCCAACACTGTTTAGTAGTGTGACCATTTTATGGTCTTGATTGACAGCTTTTCGTGAATGCAATGTAGATCCCAATGATCGAGTTAAGCCTAATTTTTCAATTACAAAATCTAATAAATTCTAATCTATTTCATATTTTTTATATCTTTTTATAAATATAAATTAATCTGCAAATAAATATATATATATATTACCTGTCAGTCTATAAAAATTTCTTAATCTCCCGTTTTTTAATGTTTAGTAAGAACTATTTAAACAAACTTTCAATAACCAAATGGCTAAATAACCAAATCTTGATATATATAGTTAACCCCTTTACATAAATATATATATATATATCAGATCGATGCTCTGTTTAAGTAACCTTAATAATTGAGTAACCCAATTTCATATCGTAACATAATAGATAAATCCTTCACATAAACATGGATATGTTCGTTTGATTTTCTTGTGAAAAGTTATAAAATTATCAAAAAAAAGTTATAGATTGTAGAGTCCAAAAATTTTAACGATTTTTATTTGTTTAACTTACCGATTTGTGGCACATCGTACTGCCTTTGACCGCGGGCGGTGCGCAGCATCAGTTGGCTAGCTATGCTATGGGAAACTGGTGGTGGAGCATAGCCATTTGTGCCTGAACTGCCCGAACGCTTATGATTGGGTTCCTTGTGCTCCTTATTCTCCTTTAGATCCTTTTTCTCCTGCAACTGCTGCTGCTGCTGTTGTTGTTCCGAAGTGCCAGTTGCTGCGGCGACTGCTGCTGCTGCTACAGAGGATTCATGTAACTTTTGTTGACCACCATCATTTGTAGACTTTTCATTATCCTTGTTGTTGCTGCCAATGCTGATGCCGGTGCGTGTCGATGCCTTTAGGTGTTTGCTGGCTGTGGCCTCTGAGTTGGCTAATGCAAGTTTTCCACGTTGCTGCTGCTGCTGCTTGAAATGTTGGCCAAAAATGTTACGCTGCAAGGGAATCTGGGCCTGTGCCTGTCCTTGTGCCCGCTTTCTGGCCCACTTCTGTTGCATGCGTATGTTGTAGTTGGAATTGGCCGAATGAGTTTTTCCCATTTTGGGTGGAGCCGGTGCATCACGTTGCGTCTCTGGTTGCTGTTCGAACAGTTGTTGCAATGTATCCGGGGCATTAAGCTCCAATTGCTGTTCCAATGAACGATAGGGATTTTCGGGAAGAGCTTCATCCTCCAGGCCATGATACTGATAGGCATCCAGTTCACGCAGGAGCTCATCCTCACCCATATGCACTGGCTCCAAGGGTTCCAATTCCGAAAAGTCATCAAAATCACCAAAGGAATGAAGTGGCTCATACTCGGCTTCCGCCTCTGATTCTAAGCGCTCTCTATCCATTGGCTGGACAACTCGACCATAGTCATACTTTACTGGACGTCGACCATACTCCCTTAATTGTTCGTAATCCTCATCAAGGGAAGAAGAGGAGCCGGTTAGTGGTGGGGCAGGGGGTTGCTTTTGAATGCTACCAAACATAAAATTTCTAGCCGCCTGTTGGAGTAGCGAGGGATAGTCATCACCAGCATCGAGTTCCTCAGTGGGTTGCATTTGTATGCGACCCGCAATAATTGGACGTCCATTATGACCCGCTGGCGGTCCAGCTGGACCCGATTGTTCCGCCGTCTGTTTGGCCAGTCCCAATAGCATGAGACGCTCCCGCTCCAATTGGGCCATATCGGCTAGCTCTTTATTTAAACGTCCAGTGGTGGCATCAAAGGCAGCTGCTGCCGCAGAACGATGATGAGGATGTGGATGACCATGCTGGCTACTACCACCGCCTGGTGGGGCACCGCCAGGATGTTGCTGGAGTTGCCAATTGCTCGATGAGGAGATGGCAGCCGGACCCATGACTACTCCTCCGCCAGATAAACCAACTCCACCATTTGAGGAGCCAGATGACAGGGAGGAGGAGGAGGAGGACGAGGACGAGGAGGCCTTCTCGCCATTGCCGCTCAAATGCAAAGCATAAAGGCCGCCTTGGATGAGCAGCACACAGACTAGGGTCTGGGCCAGCGAGAAGAACATTTTCTTTTTGTTGATCTGACGCAGTTTATCAATTAAGCGGCTTATTTTGACTCTGATAGCGTATAGACAAGCGGGAATAGAATAGAAATAGGGGGAGGAACCACCAACCCGCCAACAACAACAACAGCACCTCAAAATACTATGACAGGGATAGATTAGGTGAGTGTGCCTGTGTGTGTGTTTGTGTGCTTATGGCTTTGGTTAAGGCTTTTTGTTTAAGTTTGATTTATCTTTCAATTCTTCAACTCTTCACCGTTCTCAGTTTGAATCTTCATTTTCTAACACTATTTTGAACTGTCAACATTGTGCGACACTGGTTTTTGGTTGGTATTTCAATTACTTCTGCTTCAGGTTTTTTAGATTTTTGTGTGTGTGAGTGTGTTTGTGGGGTGTGTGTGTGTGTTTGTGTTTGTGGTGTGTGTTTGTGTTGTAAGACAAAATCAATAATCAATTGTCTACTTTCAGGCGGTTGACGTTGGAGTTGACGTTAAAGTTGATGTTGAAGTTGATTGAACCTGGTTGTTGGCCTTTGTCTCAAATGAAGAAGGGCACAAAGAGACGGAGGATGAGCGAGAGCGAGCGAGCGGGCGAACGTGTCTAACACTAGTTGCTGTATATATATATCTGTATATATATCTTTGCTTTATATTTTCTTTCACCGTCGGCACTTCTTTACTTCCTTTTTCTTACTTTGCCTTTTCATTCATTCACTCTTCTTCTGTCTGCCTGTTCGCTTTTTTTGCCTTTTTTTTTTTTTTGGTTTGGTTTGTTTTCTTATATTTTGCTCTATAAAAGATAGAAATATTCAAATCACGGCACTTCTTTTGATAAACTTTTTTGGTAATTTCCTTTTTTTTCGTTTTATGTTTCAAATATGAAAGAAAAACTTTTTCTCCTTTGATTTCGTATGTTTTGTATATATATGTATGTATATAACAATATTTTTTGTAATTAGTTTAAGCTTTTTAAATTTTTTTTTATGTATGTTATTTGTTAGTTAAGGAACTTTTAAGCACTTGTTTTTTTTTCTTTTCTTTTCTTATAACTCTTTGAATTTAGCGCTCAGTTTGCGGCACTTTCTTATTGCAGAATTCTTCACTTTCACTTTCACTTTGGAATTTTTCTGGGTTTTGGGTTTTTTTTTTTTTTGTTACCAATTTATATATTTTTGTTGGGAGAGAAATATATATCTAAAAATTTTTGTCGAAATAAATTTTTTTTTTTGTTATTTATTTGGGAATTTATTTTTGAAAATATTTTGAATTTATATTTTGTGTTGGTTATATTGGAATTTTTTTGTTTTTTGGTTTGTTGGTTGTTGCTTGTTTTTCTCTATGTTCTGCGACTTCTTTTAGTGTTCCGCACGTTTGAACCGACGAGCAAGGACTCGTCGTGTGGTCTCAGCAGGTTTTGCCTGTTTGTCTGCCTTTTGCTTGGGAAGCCTGACGACGACGACGCTGCTGCTAACGCTGACGCTACTCCCTCTGCTGCCTCTCCTCAAGGCGTTTCGTATTTCAACACGCACACAGAAACAGAAAGAGACACAGACATACACACATACAGACGCAGACAGTCGTTCGCGTTTCGTTTCGTTGTGCATTCGTTTCGGCTTCGATTAGTGCCTCGAATTTCACTTCGTTCTGTCCGTTAGCTGCCTGACTGGCTGCTGTATCCTGGCTTCTGTCTCCTGCTGCTGCTGCTGCTGCTCTTTCTTCTGCTCTTCTGCTTCCTGGACAACCCGAGCACGAAACAACATATACGTTTGTTCGCTCAATACTGAGCAGGCCGCATGCTCAACCACTTGTTTTCAAGCCCCAACAACAGATTCCAATTCCAATTCCGATTCCGACTTTCCTCTGCGTCATGTGTAGAGTTTTTCATATTACCTGCCCTCCCTTCCCGCTCTGCACCCCATTGAAACTTCCCGCAGAGAGAGAGAGAGAGAGAGAGTGAGAGAGCAATGTGAGAGCGAAATGTGCGCATGTTTTGCCGGCATCATCCATATGATTGAAGTCTCCTGCTGTGTGAGTGTGTGTGTGAGTGTGTAGCAAAGGGGCAAATGACAGCGATAAAAATTTTCGAAATATTTCGCACTTGCTAATAGGATTTACCTATTATTATTATTATTATTATATGCTGCTGGGTAACTCCCCAGTGTTCATGTGTAATATGTGTGTTAATTTGCGGTTTTGTTCACCTAATTGATGTAATTTATTTCAATGCAATCAATTTTTCATTGGAATAACACAGAAAGTTGTGGAAATTTTTGGCTCTAGTGGAAATACCACATCCACAAGGAGCCTCTTAAGGGAAGTATTAAATGTTATTTTCAACTAAAGAGAGATAAATCGAATACAAGTCATACATATATTTAGATAAACTTTACAAGATCCAACGAAAAGGGGTTGTAAGTAAGTTTTTTTATTTATTGTACATTCAAAAGTTTAAGTAAAAGATAATTAAAGTCAATATTTTTATCATTTTTCAAACAGTAGAAATAATTTAATTAACCGTTATTGCAACCGTTTCACGTTCAAAGCCAATTATTCAAATGTGAACCGTTAAATGTCTGCAAGCATCTCAATTGCGAAAAGAAGAACTCTCAACTCAAAGCCAGCCCCTTTTTTCGAACATTTCGCCCTCATCGAAATTCGGTAACAACCAACGATGACGCCCACACATAGAATACGAGTATGTACTATATAGGAGCATCAACAAAAAAAAAAGCAAAAAACATTACGAATCGAACATGAATGAAGGAGAATCCAACTAGTTATACTAAATAGTAAGGTACGAGAGCATTGGGAAAATGGGGAGAAGAAGCGAACCTCCATTTGGGAGTCATCGTCATCGATGTTGATGTCGATGCCGAAGAACGAAACGTAATCGGTAGCTTGAGCCGATGTTCTTTAGCTTTTATGTTTGTGAAATATCCAAAAATATTAATATTGTAGACTATGCCAAAGGCAAACGAGAAGCGTTTTCAGGAAAATGTAATATTTTAAGAGTTATTTTCTTAAAATATAATTTCAAAATTAATTGTAATTTTTCAATTTTTTATCAACTCTTGTAGAAACCGGCATTATTTCGTACAATTTGTTGCACACAAAAATTCTACACAGTCTCCAAAACCATCTGAATATTCTGAAACAGCTGAAACAGCTGAGCATAGCACCAGCAACATTCCTCAGTCACTGTCCTACCACAAGCCAAATGCACTTGCTGGGCCACCCAGCTCATACACATACACACACAACACAGATGATTCGGCCAGGCGCCGACGCAGGCGCAATACCTAGACACGATGGCGACGTCAGCAACAACAACAACAGCAACAACAATAACAACATCAAAATGTAGCAAAACGGCAAAAGTAATCGAAAATACAGTTACGAGTTTCATTGAGCAAACAGCTCCAGCAACAACAGCAACAATTTCAGTTCAGTTGGGGAAATAACCGCCTAGCTGGCGACGACAACGTTTTCCTCTCTTTCTATTTCTCACACAGTTTGGCTCTCTTCATATTTCTCTCTCGCTTGCACACACGATTGCGATGCCAAAGAAGACAAGACCTGGGACCAGGACGAAGGCAGTGGGTGCGCCGCACGATGATGACGACGCCTACGCAAGTTTGTGACGTAAGCAACACGACACGACACGAATAAAGGAATACGAAGCATCCTCATAAATATGCGTACACATACATTCATCTATGCAAGTGTATATCACTATCTCTGTGTCTGTGTGTGTGTGTGTGTGTGTGTGTTGGTCGCTGCAGGGCAGGCTTGCCTTGTCTTGTCACCGACACCTTGGACCGGCAACACATTCGAACAGTTGGGGTCGTCGCATGCACAGCTCCCAGGCAGCGGATGCTTTTTAACACATAATTATTTAATTTTAATAGCTTATAATTATTATCGTTAGGTGATTAATTACTAGTAGATTATCTTGATTTTTAGACTACTTTTTTAAAAGTGTATATGTATATCAATTATTGGTACATTTAAATTCTTTCAAACAATGTTTAAATCGAATTAATATTTTTGTTTCTTTATAGTTGAAATGTTTTTGATCCGATAATCGAGTTTATGTTCAATGTAAGCTTAAAAGTATGCAATAAATTCTTCGAATCGATGCAATTTTCGGATTGCATTACTCTTTATGAACGCTTAAATAATAAATCTAAATCGTTTGTGTTATGATCCTACCTATAGAACTACTTTTTGAACAGATTTGATTATCAAAAATTGTAACTTCAGACTAAAAGTACGCTTTAGATTTTTGTAAAATTGATGAAATACATCACTCTATGTGATCACTTAAATAATAGATCGTTATGATCCTACCTAAAGAACTACTTTTTAAGGTGATTTTCAATTGTTTCCCCCAATTTATTATTGCAGCCTAAGAGTATGCAGTAAATTTTAGTAAAATAGCTTCAATTTCGAAATGCCTCACTGTTTATGATCGCTTCAATAATCAATCTATATTGCTTGCATTATGATTCTACCTAAAGAACTGCTTTTTAAGCGAGTTTCCAATGTATTTATTTCTTCAGCCCAAGGGTATGCAGTAAATTCTTATAAAATCTACATCCTGAAACACATTTTCTGTGATATTCAATTACTTTGTCCCTCTCTATATCTCTTCCTCGTTTTCTATGATTTATGACACAATTTTAATTGCTGCCAGTTGGAGACTTTTTCAATTTAACCACTTTTGACAGAGATCGAACTGTTTATGCCATTACCCTAAACATTCATCTGTGTGACTGTTTGTGTGTGTGTGTGTTTAGGATAAGGAAGACTTAACACTGTCTTATGTGTTCACACTGTGTGCAGCACTTGAGAATCAAAAGGCAACAACAAAAAGAAGAAGAAGACGAAGAAGAGTTTTCCTTACATCCGGCACGAGCATCCTTTTGCAATTGCCACTACCATTGCCTCTGCCCTGTGCTCTATGCCCCGTAAATTGCTAGCAATCGACTGTCGTTGACATTGAATTTTTTGAATTTTCAGCGGGAGATGCATCTAAAAATAGACAACCAGTCGTGTTTTTCCGTATTTTGTACACTTTTTTTTTGCCACTTTTTTGTTTTTTTTTTTTTAAGTTGTTGTTATTGTTGGTTGAAGTAACTTATGTTTGTCGAGCAGCCAAACAGGAAATTGCATAAAATCTACAAGATGCTGCCAAGAGAAGAAGGCAAAGCCGTTGATTAAAAATTGAACAGCAACAGCAAATAAATAAATAAATAAATATAGACATTGGAGTGGACCAAAAAAAAAAAAAAGCCATCCAATGAGAAGGGATGAGGGGGAGGCGGAGTATGGCAAAACCAGAAAACTGTACAGAAATAGCAAATCTGTTTGCCAACGACTATGGCGCAGAAATAAAATCAAACTTCAAGGGTCACTTCCGCTTCAAATAGCCTCGATGAGGTCCAGAAATAAAACAGGTTCTTTCTCTCGTTCCTGTAGAATATTCTTAAATTAGTTTCCGTTCGCCATTTCTCTCTTTGTCTCTCCTTTTCACTGTTTCTTTCTTCGGTTTTATGTCAATCCGCTTGTTTTGCCGCGCTCAACTGGAAATATTGACATTTCTGACTATTTTTTTTTTTTTTTTTGTCTTTTCTGCCTAGAGGCAGAGACAGAGGCGGGCAATGTCCTTCAAGGTTGAATGATAGCATCCAGCAGCATTTTGATCTGGCCCCCTTAGTTAACTCTTGAGTATTTATTATGAAATTCGTAGAAACACTTGAATAGATATCAAAATCACTGCCAATAATATGTCTGATTGATGGCTGAAGTGTAAGCAGCATTATGATTCCTTTGAAGAATCAAATTCAATTCAATTTTCCTGCAAATTGACAATGAACAATCGTCAATATGGTAATATGAATCAATTCCAATTGAAGAGGCCTCGTTTCGAATATATGTACATATAAATTTTCCATTTAATCGTTTACAGTAATTACTTTAATGCATTGATAATGAATCGTAATTATAAAAGCCGTTTTTATCCTGAAGGACAAATGCACTAAATATTTCTACTCGCACTACTTTTCTGTCAAATGTCAGAAAAACGTCAGAAGTACTTGTCGTCACAAAAGAAGAAGAGGAGAAAAAAAAGTCGAGAGAGAGAGAAACGAAAAAAAAATATACAAAGAAAGGCAAAACAAAACTTTTGTCGTAAAAAAAAACCGTCAAGTTCATAGCACCGACTGGAACTGGGTTTGGGGACAAGTTAGGTGGCTCTCACATAGGCATCAAACTGCACTGATTTATAGCATTTGAGTCTAAATTTAGGACAGGACAGTACAAGATAGGGCAACCAGAAGGTTTCCTTCTCTATTTCTTTTTTTTTTTTTTCACTACTACGTAACAGTTGACATTGAAAGTGGCATTAAAATATGGTTAAATTTGTATTTTTAGACCAAAATGGCAGGAGAAAAAGTTGTATATAAATATATTTACATATAAAAACAAAAACACACAAAACACGAATTCATATAAAAATTCATATTAACTTTTGATGGCAAAATGTATGTCAGTTCATTTTATGGTGATATATCATTTAAATTGATATAAAATTCTATGAATTTACTATTGAATGCGGCAAAGGATTAAGTACAAGTAAAAAATTAGAAAAAACAATCATAAAACTCTTTCAATTCGTTAATTATAGTTGATGGTATAAAATATGTGAAAAAGTGACTCCTTTTGGAATCCATTATAAACATTGCATACTTTAAGGAGAAGTTAATAGAGAATAGTTAGTAGAATCGAAAAAGAAGAACAAGCAAATGAGAATTTTCCTTAGTAATTTCCTCTCGAAAAACTTATCAAGAACCAAATGTAAAGTAGAATATAAGAAACAAAGCAGCGGGACCAAATTAAGAGAAGAAATAAGAACAAAAGTGGCAAGGATAACAGTATTTTGATCCTGAAATGATATAACAGCTCCACAATAAAATAAAAGTTAAGTAGGAATCTAAAATCAATTTTGTTAACTATAGTTGATAATGTAAAATGTGTCAAAAAGTGATAGTTTCTGAAATGCATTTAAAACATTGCATACTTCAAGGAGCAATTTGTGGAATAAAATCATAAAATGAAGCTAGCAAATCTTTTAATAATTACTTTTCGAATAGCTTATCAAGGGCCAAAGAATATATTATTTTTTTTTAATTTCAATTTTTAATAATAATTCTTTTTTAACTTCAGTTATATTCTTTAGATTCATTCAGCTATTCCTCTTAAGTTAGTGCATAGTGTTCTTAGAAGTAAATAAAACACATTTTTTCAATGTCTTTGGAAATAAAAAAAAGGAGGAAATCAATAAACAAAAAATTCACTTCATGGTAAACGCGTGCGAGTAATCAAAATGACATTTGCTGTCGCATTCCCGCAATGACGGCGTTGTTTTCAGCCAGTACACAATATATATACATATACTAAATACAATATATATATACGTATATATCTAGTATGTACTTGTATTTCGATTTGTCACTACCCTGCCCACAGTGCGTGTGCGGGTGGGCGTGTCGCATTGATTTGTGCAAATCGCCAGCCTAATCGCCCAATGGAAATGTTAATTGGATCAAACAATCGTCATCATCATCAGGGAAAGGAAAATGTCATGGATACACAATTCACATTGGAATGCACTCAATCAAAAAATTTTTTATCAAAATTAATATCTCACCGAATTTAATTTCAAATGGCTAACAAAAGAGCTGTGGGTGGATTGGGTTGTGGTTTGATGCTTATTAACCATGACAACACATGAATGGGAATAATTTCTAATTAACTCAATTGAACTTGAACAACTCGCTACGGTAACTGGGAGAAGTCAAAGGCATGCCACATCTAATGGTTGTCTAATGGCGGTCGGAATTGCGTGGTTTGCTGAGTTGCGGGGGTAGTGGGGTCACGGGTACAGGTGTCTGTCTGTCTGGGTCAGAAATTGTTTTTGGGGTAAATGGTAAATGTTATGCTCTCTGTTCATGTGTTTTGATATAGTCATATTCATTAAATACCCATAAAGTTTAATTACGTATATTTGGTATATGTATGTGACTTGTGGTTTTGGTTCATTTTCATTGTGACTGTTGAACAGTAGAAAATTTATTAATATATGTTATGTATTTTAGATCATATCGTAATTGATTTAGTAACAAAGTCTAAATTTATAGACTTATTTATAGGCGGATTCTTGAAGTTTATTCTTTGCATGAATCTCGTTCTCTGTTATTCTGTTAAGAGCTTGTGTTCTGTTAAGTTTTAGTGTTGGTCAGTACTTGGCAGAACCTGTGTATTAGTCCTCTCTACCACAAATGTATAACCAGATAAGCTCATGAAATTATCTTCCACAATCAGAGAAGCAGGTTTTTGCACCATCAATTGGCATTCATCCTAGAAAAGCAAACGTTCAAACCTGTGTTCTACTAACTACTACTACAATCTAATGTCTGTGGCAATCAAAACATCAACAATGGTGCGACTAAACTTGCAAAGCCACAGGGAGTCCCATCCAGACTTCCGAGTAAAATCCAACTAAACGTTAGCTGGGCGATTGGTGTGCTACTCTCAGCATGACTCCACTTTTATCCACTTATCACTTTATCTGCAAATATGTAATAAACGATGTGTATGTGTGTGTTTGTAATCTTTAACTAACAAAAAGCAACTTAAAAGTAATTGTAAACAGAATCTCTAGAGATTTCCAGCACTCACCCGATAGAGTCTAGAATGTTATTTTCATTGTTTTTGCACAGTTTTAATACTTTTTTTTCATAATGCACTATTAATTATTACAAATGATGACCATAAATTTAGTTCATCATTCCTCTTAATAATTGCTTGTTTCAATTGATTTACAGTCGAACTTCCCTATAGTTAACTTCTACCAACTTTCTCTTTCTATTGCCAGTGTAATTAATTTAAAAAAAAAACTTCGACTGTTATTAGTTTTGGCATATCAAAACTTATGTATTTAATTGGATTTTTTGTAATGTTTTCCAGTTAAATCGAAGCCATTTTTATTAGCCCAATGTTAATGGTTATATTGTTATTATTTTTTAATTGTTAAGCTATAAATTTGTAATTTCATTTCAATTTCGTTCTCATTATTTCACTTTTTAACAGAGCTGCATAAATGACTTTAACGATTGTTCAACACTTTTAATGCCATTACATACTCAACACAACACTGGACAGCATTTTAATGTTCAAAGGATTTTACTTCTTTACCATTATTTACTTTTCGGGATATTATTTATTTATGCTTGACATTAAATTAATAATGAATGATAAAAGTTACTCGAACTTTAGTAACCAAATTTCACTTTTTTTTTTTTTTGCTAGACATGAAAGTAACTTTTGTTACAGGACACTTATTATTTACATTGCCCGTAGTCTGTGATTTCAATTGCTGTGTTTTTGAAACGAAGTTTCTTATCGCGCGGTAGGGGCTAAACCGAAAAAATTAAGACTAAAAAGTGTAACGACACTTTTACCGTTACCAAATGTTTTGTCTTTTTCTTTCGCATTGAACAGTGTATGAGTATGTAGACAGAGAGGGACGCACAAGCAGCGATCGCGAGCTCGAATTTGTGGGCAGAGGGACGCACAAACAAATGCGGAAGAGGAAAGAGGTAGCGGACTCGAGTTTTTAGGCAGAGGGACGCACACGCAAATGCGGAAGAGGAAAGAGGTAGCGGTCTCGAGTTTTTAGGCAGAGGGACGCACAAGCAAATTCGGAAGGGAAAAGAGGTAGCGGACTCGAGTTTGTGGGCAGAGGGACGCACAAATAAATGCGGGACGAACAAGTAAATACGGGACGCACAAGCAAAGATTCTGAGATTGAGAAAGCGTCATAAATGTGTGAGGCTGAGGTAAAAAGAAAAAGGTCGCGATCGCGGCTCGCTGCCCACAAACTCACACATGCATATACATACGTACATACATATGTATGTATGTATTCGCGGTATATATTGCACATATGTACATACAGTGAATGTCACTGAAAATCGTACACATGAACAATTTTCATCATCAAGCAAAAAAAAGCATGTTCCAAAAATCAGAAAAATTTAAGAAAATCAGTATTGTTTCGTTAACATATTATCTTAATAATAAAATAAAAAACGAGCCAAACTTCATTGAAAAATTTAGGAAAAAAAAACATTTGATGTACAAAGTCCAAAAATGTATCGGTCACTCAAAATCGTACAGCAGCATTTTTTTAAAATAATGTTAAAACTAATGCTAGAATCATATATTTTTGTGTTTTGTTGGACTGCCCTTTGCATTTGTAAAAGCCTCAATCCTTTTTGGCATTGAGTATATTAACTTTCCTCTCCTTTTGACACTGATTTTGTCGCACTCCTTAGAAGGACCTTTCTTCAAGTCATCCTTTCTTGGAACCTTAAAGTTTCCAATTTTTTGTTCAAGAATAAGCCAAAGATGTTTGATGACATTCATATCGGAAGACTAGGCGGAAGTTTCCATTACTTTTGGACAGTTGCATAGCTCCCATGTATTGGAGTTTAAGGCGGCGTGTGTGGGACCATTATCTAAATACTGCTTAAAAGTGCTTCGAATTCATAATTTCTCGGAACTTGGTATTAAATTTGACTTAAGGATGTTTATATATCCAATCTGGATCAATATTTCGTGAATAAAAATTAAATTACTGATTTTTATAGCTAACATACATCCCTAGGCCATAACCGACCTACCACCGCGTTTGACAGTTGGACGTAATTTGGTCATAACTACTTCTGTATTCGGTTTTTTTTATAGAATCTGCTTGTTAACAGATGCAAAAATGTTGAACTTCGATTCATTCTAGAAAACATCGTATTTCCAGAACTCCTTCAGCTTAGATTGGAACTCCCGAGCAAACTGCAGTAGTGTCTGCCGTTACGATCATATTGGTATGGCTTGTTACAAGCGATAATCGTTAGTATGAAGCTATCTTTTAATTGTGGATTCACCAACATTCTTTTTCTAATAAATCTTTGGATCCTTGCTTATTTTTGGGGCTGATTTAAATAGATTTAGTTTAATTTGGCATATTATCCACAACCACCAGTGACTTTCAGCTTTGTATTTGACGGAATTCTGACTTTATTAAAGACAGTATTTTCATATTTGTGTCTTTTAATGATGTAATGGATAGTGCTTTGATGTCTGTTAAGCATTCCTGTTATTTCGTTACAAGATTTTCCCTTGTCATAATGGAAAATTACGTATGCGTTCCTTAGGAGATACTTGCTTCATTTTCTTCAAATATTAACCCTAAAACTGAATAAAACTACCGGAAAACCATAAAAAACAACTTCTAGTATAATTTTGGAAAAGTTCAATAACAAATTTTTCGTTCATCAATGGATATTTTAAGAAATGATCAGCTGTACGATTTTCGGTGACGCATTATTTTTCGTACAACAAAGAGTATTTTCAAATTTTCGGAAAAAGTAACCCATTTTTCGCACTTTTTTTTACATTTTATAAAAGTAATCTATACTATTATTATGTAAAACTATAATTTGCATGCATCCAATTGTTAGTTTAGCAATGAGCTAACAAAATGCAAGAAATAAGTTGCTGTACGATTTTCAGTGACATTCACTGTATATGCTCGGATTCGCGATTCCGATCCCTTTTTCTCTGCCCGGATGCTTGTTTGTTGTAAATATTGTCGTCGGGCGAAATTTGGCAGCCCACCTTGCATTAAATTATTATTGCATCTTACCCATAGAATGTCTAAAATACCTGTCAAAAGATTTTTTCAAAATCTAAAGACGTTTAGAAGTAATAGCCGTAAACCAGTGTAGGTGTATATAGAGCCTGGTTGCGGGCAACAACATTCAAATATGTTTTACTAGACTCGGTTCCTTAAAACTGCTGGCAAGATATGTATATCAAAAACTCCCTAACAGATTTTCCTCAAATTTTCAAATTATTTTTATTATAATAAACCCATTTTTTTATAAACCTATTTGAACTAATATAATTGTGATCGCTTTGTTGTTTTTTTTTTAGCTAAATAGTCTCCCAAAGTGGGTCGAAAAAGTGACTTTTATCAAATCTGTAAAAAATTAATTTTTTTGGAATTTTGAATTTTTTATAGTTTTTCGTATGGGCTGAAGTCTTACAATTTAAATAATGTTTGGTTTTTGCAATTCGGATCAACGTAACCGTTGGCATTTTGGTAGCATTTGAGCTACGTTTTTTTATATGGTTTCCTGTTGGGCGGAGTATTTCGAAATATGTACATTCATCCATATGTATATAGTTTTTAAAAAAATATTAAAAAAAAATTGTTAAAGTATTAATTAAAATAAATTTTTTATTTTCAAAATTACATGAATAAAGCAGCTATCACCCCCTTAATCGAAAGAAACTTCGTTTCATCTGGGTGTCCCATGACACCTCTCTTCTTTTTTTTTTTATGATTTTCAATTTGTCATAATAATTATGTTGATATTTATCTTTCTACAGTCTGCTGCTATACTTGTATATAATATATTAATTGGTTCTTGTAAACTGCTACTCAAATGTCACTCATTCATTCATTCATTCAGTCATTCTGTTCTGTTCCGTTCAGTCTTTCTGTTCTGTTGTTTCCACTCGAATGCTACCCACGCTAAAAGTTGAACTTCCAAATCAAACATTTACTTATAATGATCTATGTGCTTAGTTGCAAAAACCATTGCCTACATAACATTCCAGTCGGAATGGGGTGAGGTAATGTGGCAATGCGTTGGTTTTCCCGTTCAGCAAAGTGAATTATGTTTGTTTGCCTCGACTTGAGCTGCTCTCTTGCTCTCTCCCTTTCTGTCTCTTTCTCTCTTGTAATTGCTTTCTAGTTTTTTGGCCAAGACGAGAGAATGAGAGATGGCCAACAGTATACATAGAAGGAAGGAGTAAAAGCAGTTTAGTTTAGTTTTAGCTTTCTACTACAGTTATTTATGAACTTCTTCTGCTTAACTCGTTGGTCAGTCGTGGGTGTTTCTTTTCGATGTTAAAGGCTAAAACTGTAATCGAATTATGCTAATTTTTTATGTCAGTGTGTGTGTGTGTGGGGGAGGCAGAGTAGATAGATAGATCTAGGGACCATGTCCGGTTTTCTCTCATAGTTCAAATGACATCACAAAACAACCTTAAAGATGGAAAAGTTTCTACAAAGTTGGAAAAGTAGGACCTTGAACAGGGAGAGAGGGGAATGATGATGATGGTTTGGATGGTTTGGTCGTAGTGCGTGGGTTACTTCAATGGAAAATTATGACAGTACAGTCAACTTGACAAAGCAAACAAAGAATGAACGAAATTTTTTGCCTCGTTTTCTTCTTTTTAGGATTTTTTCCTTTTTTTTTTTGTGGAAAAACTTTTTGAGTTTTTGCCATCAAATCAAGCAAACAACAAACAACTGAATGAAATGACTATAAAACCCATCAACGTCATCGTCATCACTGTTGTCGTCGCTCATCGTCGTCGTCGTCGTCGTCGTCGTTGTCGTCGTCATCAAAAGGATAAGGCATGATAATGACAATAATGAAATGTTACAGTTACATTTCACAACATTAAGTGGCACACAAAAGCTGCATGCACCACAAAGAGTAAGAGAGAAAGGTAGAGAAAGAGAGAGGAGAGAGAGGGAGAGATATAGTAGAATGGTTTTGGGTATGCTCAAACTCTTCACTTTTGCATTATTTAAAACAAACAACTGCAGCTTTAGTGCCCACCACAATGGCCACAGAGAATTTGCATAAAGCGCACAGCCGCCTGTCAGGACACTCATTGTCCTTGCGCCTTTGCCTTACTACTAAAAGCAGCGGCTGCTGCTGCCGCAACTGAGATTCGATTAAGGATTCCCAGAGCGGGTGGCCAAAACAACTCATGCCTTGAACTTCAATTCACTTGCTCGAGCGACCACCCATTGAGTTGGCACTTTTCGCTTTGCACTACAGGAGAAGAGAAGGAGGAGGAGTTGGAGGTGGATTGTGGCCAAGTAAAGTCTTTTGTTTGGCTCTTTAGCCAAATGCGTTTACTACGTACAGCATCAAAAAGAGAGAAGGAGAGGGAGAGAGAGAGACATGCTTCTCGTTTTGGTTGGTTAGTTAAGCAAAAACGAAATGCAATGGAATAGAAAATGAAATTTCCTTTATAAAAACAGAACCAAACCAAAAGATCTATTCACAACACAAACAAAATAATTTCAGAATGAAACAAGTTAATAAAGTTAAGCAGCTATAGGAAATTAGATATTAATTTATTTCTACACATAAGAAATAATAGAATTGTTATATGATATATAGACAGAATTGAAGACTTCTTAAGTTGAGGTTCCGGCTAAGCCTACTTTGGATTCGGAATTAATCGATTTAAATATAATTTCCTTTCAATTCATTGTTACTTTGAATACTATTACTATTTACAACACTAAACTTAAATAAAATAACGATTATTCAACACTTTTAATACCTATTTTTTATTTTATACTGAAAGGAATAAAAATTTATAAGAACTTAGCTTAATACAAGTAGTTTTAGAAACCAAATGTTACTCAAATCGACCGCAAATATATGATATGGCCAACAGATTCTGCAGATTGGAAAATATGAATGAGGCTCAACCGATAGTTAGTGACTCTTTATTAACTTTTGCTTAAATTTTTGTTTATAAGTACTTTACAGAACTCAAGCCAATACCAATTCAAAACTTTCTTTAGATCATTTCCTTTTATAAGAACAATATCTTCAATCAAGAATTCACTTGATCAAATCTTTTAAATTTAACAGAAGACAAATTACAATCGAAACAAACGCAAAATTAATCCCATTAAATCAGTCTCCAGAGCTTACAAATTTAAATCGATTACATTTGCTCCCCATAAAACTCATATTGTTGAACTCCTTATCAACTCATCAAGAGTAAAGTTGAAGTTTATTTGTCGACTTCCTGGCCAACTTCAATTTCCTGTCCCTCAGGTATTTTGTGGTTTATTTGTTTGTTTGTTTATTGTTGGTCTTGTTGCAGAAAAGCGATGAAATTGTGCACATATTTATAAATATTAAATATATTTTAACGCCTCCTTGTGCCTCTGTGTTATTGACTTTACCCTGGCGGCTATATATCTGATATATACATACATTTATTGACTTAACTATGTCTACGTCTATGGGAACCCAATCCCAATCCGTTAGCTCAATTTCATTTTGGCAAATATTGATATTTACATTTGTTTGCCAATATACCTAAAAATAGGAAACGAGAAATCATTTATTTATAGAAATTTTCTTGGGCTTATTTTTATTTTGTATTCTATTTTATTTACGTATTTTGCATTTAAGCCTGGCCTATTCCTGGTGGCTAATTGACAAGTTGAGTAGGAGAAGTGAAAATGACACAAGAGATTTAATTGGTATACGCTTTTCGCTTTGAGTGTAGAAGAAGGTCCAAGGATTAAGTTAAATCCTGTTAGTTTTAATTAAGCATGTTTATCACACACACACGCACATACGTCTTACTTAGACACACACACGCATAGACACTGTCCAACCATTTGAATTGCACAAGCATAACAATTTTTGGCAATGTTCTGCACAGCAGGATGACTAAGCTAAGTAACTAATTGACAATGTGTTACCCTTACCCCCTCCATTCTCATTCCCTTCTTCTCTATATTCATGTGTCTAACTGTTCACATGCTTAACGCTCATATTATCTGAAAATTAACTAAAGCTGACTGCAAAAAGCCACAGGGCATAGTGAAATAGAGAGTTACCGCATCCTTTTGTATCCTTGCTGCGGCAGATACCGCATCAGTTGGCAGCCTTTAGCTCAAGCATAAATATTAATTACGAATGCTTCCAAAATATCTAACACGCACATACACAAACACACACTCAATCTCCCTCTCTCTCTCTCTCTTTTTCTTTCACACGCACACTCTCTGATATAATTCCAAAGTCCTTCAAATTGTTGAAAATGCTGGCACTTTAATGAAGTGGCCAAGCTTTTCATGCCGCTTTCATCACGTACTCACTTTCGCTCTCTCCTTCTCTCTCTCTCTCTCTCACTCACTCACTCTAATGTTTTTCTTCTAAAAATAGATACGCCATTCGAAGGAGAAGGTGTGTGCAGAAAGTGGCAAGGGAAATAGGGGGGAAAAAAAGAGGCAAGCAATGGTGCCCGGAGGTGTGTGTGTGGTCGGAGAAAATGCTTTTCGAAACTTTCACAGCATTTTGTCATAATTTGACCAACACGTTTTACACATAAATATTTTTTTGGACTCAAGTATATACAAAATATATACATACGTATGTATATATATGTTAATATATACTTGGTTACCTGAATAAATATATATATGCCATTTTTACCGATCAACAGCTACCTAAGATTCAAGAGATATAAAGTTTTAAATTTGTTTTGATTGCTTACGCAAACTTTGAATGTTAAAAAGAGTTTTAGAAAATATTTGTTTTATATTAAAAATTTTAAACAGATGCCTTAAATAAACTTTAATAATATAGTTTTTTTAATTTTATCAAAGCCAAGTTTTATCTAATATAGGCTGGATAACAGCTGAAGCCAAGAACTCCTTGATCAACACTACAATTTAACAGAAGACTCACTTTTAACATAACAGCAGCTTTTAACAGAACATGTGGACTTAACATAACAGGAATAGCAGAGCAACAGATTCATTCTTTAAGAGACGCTATTTCCGTTCAAACAAAAGGGAACAATTTACACAATTACATTATAAATAAATTAATATAAATATTATAAAAATATATACCACATACACCGCTTTCCGCATACTATAATTAATTGTTTCACATCCCCTTAAAAAGTTCTTAAAATATGATCCAATGAATTCCTAAATTCTAATTCTACAAATGCTTTAATAGAATGCAAAACTTGTACAAAAAATCTTCAAAGTTAATGTTTTATATTACTTGTACCAATATGGTATATATATATATTTCATAGGCAATATATTTATATATTTATTTATTATCATCATAAAAATTGAACTATGACAGCCAAAACGTGCCAATGCCAAACCGCTTATTAGCCTCAAGAGGGTTTGAGTTCGAATGCCAGTTATAGTTGAGTTTAGCCACAACTCTTACACAACAACAAGTCTTGTGCTATTACTAAACAGACTAACAGATAAGGGGGCTTGCCTCTCATATGATATATGAGAACAGACTGATGCAATCGTAACAGGTTATCGACATCTGTCAAAATCTCAGGGAAAACTTCACATCAAATGCAGAAGAAAGTCCTTAAAAAAGTCATGTTGGGTTATGTCAAAGCAAAGTGCATAACTTCCACAAGCCATAAATAGGATAAAATAATGTGTTATAAGATGAAAAATTTATTTTATTTATCAACCATGTCATAAATATGGCAAAAGAATGAATGCATGCACAAATTGTTCATCTTTGTTTTTGGCAGAATATTCCATTTATAATAAGGAAGAAAAATCGGGGGCGTCTTCAGTCAATGGCTAGAAGAGGCCAAGTCAAAGGCTATGAATGAACTGCCACTGTTCTGTTCTGTGCTGGTTGCTCTATGTGGCATGGGGGCGTATGTGTAATATTCTTATGCGACCTTTTCTTTTCATCTTTCTCTTTATTTCTTTCTTATTTGGAGTGCAATAACTGCAAATTCAATTGATTGAAAAGCAATTTGTCTGCCAGCTCCCCCCACTACTCCCACACCCACATAAGCAGAAAGTCAAAAGACATATGCGGTCACGCCCACATAACAATGGCTAAATGGAGGCGCAGTAAACCATAAATTATGATGACAATAAAAAAAAAGAATGGAAATGCGGGGGCATATCCCTAAACTATGTGCAATTGCATATCCACTTTATCCACCGCCCTCTCACTCGTTCTCCTTCTCTACCTCCTTCTCTTTATATGCCATCGACAGGGAATGTACTTTTGGTATATAACCACGCCCCAACTGTCAACCGCAACCTTTTTTTGTTGTTGTTGTTGTTGTGCTCGCAACGAAATAACATAATAAAAAAAAGGGGTTACAGGTGAGAGGAAAGACATTCGATGAAAGCATTTTATTGACACCTGACAGATCGACAGAGTTCTTTCTCAAACAGTAGCAAAATAAAATATAATACTTGTAATCTTTATTACATTATTTGATGCAATATTATGCATAAAGTTATCGAATTGCATGCTATAGCAAAATGTGTAACATTATTTACATCACAAGACAAGATTATCTTGTGGATATTAGAGAATCTTGTGTTTGTTTCTTTGGCAGCCTGGCAGATTGTCCTTGACTTTGCTTGCATAAGTCCTTAAGGTGCAATGTACTCAGCAAGCTGAAATAGCCATCTAAGGATCTATCAGATAACAGTTTGCTTTAAATAGAAATCCTATAGGTGTTATAACTGGCACTCGAGGGTATTATGAAAGTTTGGAATCAATTTTTAGCATTTATTTTGATATCTTAAATGTGCAGTTGTGGAAGGGAACTGACATGGTTTAAAGCAAATTCAATTGACTAAAGTTAAAAGGACAACGCGAAGAGTCTAACCAATGATTAACAAAAGCACATTCAATTTTGTCTTAGCCATCTTAGACTGGCAAAGACTTTTAGTAGTCACTGTTAAAACGGAACAATAGAGTTTTTAGCTTTTCAAATCGTACACAAATAACTTGGAATAGCTCAAATCTGTGTAATCAGATCGGATGGCTTTAACCAACAATGACTTAATAATAGAGAAAGGAAAAAAATAAACCAAAGCACGTGCGCACAAATGTAGGCAACGCATTTTTTCTGCCTTTCTGTTTATTTTGTTCTAGAGTGAAAAACTAAAAATAGTTTGTTGTGTGCGTGTATATATGTATGTGTATGTGTTTGTGTGAGTGTGCAATATTTTAGCCAACATAAATTTCACACTCGCATAAATTCCATTAAGAAAAATCAGCAAAGCGCGTCGGGCATACGGAATCAGGCAGTAGATGGGGAGGACCCCAGGCAAAGGCCAAAAGGATTTTCTTCTTTTTTTTCTTGTTTTTGGTTTTTTCTTGTTGTTGTTGTTGTTATTATTGTTTTTTACGCCCACACAAGCGCATCTCTCTTATAGAATTTCCAGTTTGAAAGTGGAGCCGTTGCTGCGTCAACTGTTTCACTAGACGAAGAAGATGCTGTCATAAAAATGAAACTTAATGGCAACCAAAGGAAATGGCAATAGAAAAACTACCAATAGTGTGAGGGAGAGAGAAAGCAAGAGCAAGAGAGAGGGCAATGTTAGAATTGTTAGAATGAGTAAGAACGTTTTTCTACTACAAATATTTGGAGTATGAAAACAACAAAACGCCCACGCGTGCGAACAACTAGCCAACTTACCCACTATATAGCCAGATATATCTGACAATGAGTTGAGTGTGTGTGTGTGTGTGTGCCTTTGGTGACTCTGTGTGACTAACGGCGTTTATATGTATGTATGTGTGTGTGCTTAGTTGTGTGTGACTGTGGTTGGTAGTTCTCAATGAATGATTTTTCAAGTTTGTGTAGGCGTTTGCCGCCAAAAATGCTGGCCCCGCAAAGGATTTTCCTTTTTTTGGTTGGTGACTCTTTGTTCTCATCGTTCCATTGAGAGAAGATTGCGGGATTGTTGTCCTTGCAAAAGCAGAAAATTTTTTTCTATTTTTTTTATTGCTTTTTACACATTTGCATTTGGTTAAGGTTACAGAGAGATAATGATGTCAGCCAGGTCTTTAATATGTGAGAATCATGGCCAAAACAAAAAAAAAAAGAGAGAAAAATTTCAACTAAACCTGCAATGAAACGAAATGCCGGCCATTTTCCAGGAAAACAACATTTTTTCCCCTCTTACTTTCCTTATTTTTATTTACTATTTAGTTTTATTTAGTTTTTGTTTTTTCTTCGTAAAGTGATGTCATGTGTTGATTGTTGAGGCAAGTTGTTGGTTTTTTTGTCGGTTATGACATGACTAATTGAATAGAGTTAAATTTTATGATAGGCCCACACAAAAAGATAATAATTTTCGGATTCTAAGAATACTAATTAGTTAGCTTTCTTTTCGGCCATACACACACATTTGTTGTTAACTCAATGTTGTCTTTCTTGATTCAGTTAAGCGGAACTTTTGGTAGCAACAACAACAGAATTGATCGAATTTCATTAACTTTACAATTACAGAAAAATATATGGAATTTGTACTTTGAAAACAAGTTTTTATTTAGATTTTAGATTGAACTACTTTCAGAATTGAGTTTATGTGTCGAAAATCTTTTTAGGTTGATTGAAGTTTAATTATAGTATAGTTTAATATATAGTTTAAGTTTAATATATAGTTTAGTATAAGCTTTATTTAGTTTAAAAAAGTTATTTTTCAGCTGTCAATCTTTGAAATGCATTTGTCTTTTTTAGCCAAAAGCATTTTGAATCAAAAGGTTACCATTCTGAGAAAACTTTTATGACCTATGAAGAGATAAAATATAACAAATAGATATGGTGAAACTAATCTAATAACCATCTTAAACATTCGGCCGTGCCGAGGTTTGTATACCCTTGCAGACTGCTATTTAACAATTACATATTTACAATGTGACAAAATCATTGGAAAACGTTTAAAACAAGTCAAACCTCTATAACATGTAATTCGACAAAAAGAATTTTTTTGGTCCGATTGTTTCTATGAAAGCTATAGCATATAGTCAACCGATTTGGCTGAAACTTAGTACAAACATTTTTAGATATACTAAACTTCCAAATAACAAATTTTGTGACAATCGCTTTAAAAACACCCAAGTTATTGCTCTAAAACGATATGATATAGTCTTGACCGATATGATATAGTCAACCGATTCTGATAAATATGGATAATGTAGAAAGTATACTATGGATAATGTAGAAAGTATACTTAACTCGTGAACAACAAATTTTGTAATATTCGATTGAAAAACAACAAAGTTATGCAAGTTTAACTCTATTCTCGACCGATCGTTCATATGGGAGCTATATCATATAGTCATCCGATCGGGATGATTCCGAGATATACAATACCTGCAGCAAAATGAAGCCTGGGTGCAAAATTTCAGCTCTGTAGCTTTAAGGGTCTCGGAGGAGAAGCTGTTGATCCAGACAGACAGACGGACAGAGCTTAATCAACTTAGCTCATCGTGCTGATCAAGAATATATATACTTTATATAGTCGGAAATGCTTCTTTCTATGCGTTGCAAACTTCTGACCAAAGTTAATATACCCTTGCAAGGGTATAAAGATGGGCAAGAGGCAAATTGCCAACGAGAGGAAAATTGACGTTGGAAAGCAACACGCTCAAGACCAGTCGCGACTCACTCAGCTCCTGGTAAGGAAGACAAAAGACTAAAATATAAAGATGATAGATATTGCTGGAAACAAACATACCCATTCCCGACACATATATATATATATATATATATATATTTAGAAAAATAGTGTTATTAAATCTTATCCATGTCGTTTACCGTTTAAAATTTCCGCTAATGTCCCAAACAGAGACTTCTTCTTAAGATGCACATATCAAAGGATAACAAATGTTTTAGTACCTATTATGAACTAAAGAAACTAAAACCAAACTATAAACCCTTCAGGTTTTCATTCAAGCAAAGAGCAATAATAGTTTTTCATTTGATTAGTTTAATTAACTTGCAATTAACAATGATTGGGGGTTAAAAATTGTTTAACAAACTTTTGCATGCAACATTTTGTTTCAATTATTCAGGTACGAGCAAAAAGTTGAAGTTACTATTTTGCATACTAAAAAACAAGAGCAATTTATATATATATACATGTATATAGAATAGTTTTTTGGCCTTTTGACATGATTGCAAAAATGAAAATGAAATGCTAGAAAGTTTTTCATTCTGGTTTTGTCACTCATTTGCTTGGTCAGTTGTTCAGTTGGTCAGTCATCTAATTGCTTTTACAGTACAGGTTCCCCTTATATATGTATAAATATATTTCTTCTGGACGTTGACGCGTACAATGCGCAGTACGTTCAAGTGGTCCAAGCGACACCAGGACAAAGCCTGTTACGCGCGAACCCTATCAGACAGCATGCAAAAACGAAGTCGCGTGGACAACGGACGACAACTAAAATAATAATTAAGACTAACTACTAGATAGATAACTTAAAATAGTAGTTTTTAGAATAGTTATAGAGAACTCTGATCCGATTACAGAATAAAGGCGGTTGTAGTCAGAACAGAGAACTCGGAAAGGTTCATGCAAAGAATAGTTAGAAGTACAGCGTGTTAAAGTTAAAGGGACATAATTGCGGGTTAGTCTACAAGGTACAGATAGATTGACCTGATTAAGTAAATTAGGACAATCTATTTGTCCATTTAGAAGCTTATGAATAAACAAAGTACCAAGCATTACTCTACGATTAAGTAAGGAGGGAAGGTTAATTAGAAGAAGTCTTTTAGAATAAGAGGGCAGGTTAACATTTCGATCCCAGTTTAAACCACGAAGAGCAAAAATTATAAACTGTTTTTGAACAGATTCAATTTTAACTTGGTGTGATCCATATTGTGGAGACCAAACACATGATCCATACTCCAAAATGGGGCGGACCAGTGAAATAAAAAGAGTTTTGGTTGTATAAGGATCGTCAAATTCTTTCGACCATCGCTTAACGAAACCAAGACAACTCATGGCTTTATTGACAGTGATATTAATATGACGAGTAAAATTTAATTTGTGGTCCATGAGTACACCCAAATCATTAATCTCGTTCAAACGTTCAAGTGGGGTATTATTAAGATAATACACCACTATTTGCAAAGGGGATCTATGAAATGACATGACGTTACATTTCGAAACATTGAGTTTTAATAAGTTAATTTCACACCAAGTTTGAAAGTTATTAAGATCGACTTGAAGCAGACGTGGAGAGCTTAAGTCTTTAAAACTAATACAAAGTTTAACATCATCAGCGTACATAAGCACGCGAGAGTGAGTTACAACTGACGGAAGGTCATTAATGAAAAGCGTAAAAAGCAGTGGTCCTAGATGGCTACCTTGTGGCACCCCCGAGGTCACATTGATGGTCTTCGAAAGATAAGTTTTAAATAAAACTTTTTGTGTACGGTTATTAAGATATTGAGAAATCCAATTAAGCAAAAGGCTTGGAATCCCAAGTTCGTTCAGCTTGAACAAAAGCAGTGTATGATTGACAGAATCAAAAGCCTTACTGAAGTCAGTATAAATGACATCAGTTTGCAATGCATTCCTGAATCCTTCGATCGCTAAAGAAGTAAACTCTAAAAGGTTAGTGGTAGTGGATCTACGTTTCATAAACCCATATAAATATATATATAGTTGTATAAGTGTGTGTGTGTGCGTTTCGCTGTTGTCAAGCTTCGGTTTGGTTTTTGTTTCTTCTTTTTTTTGCTGACTGTACTTAAAAATTTTAGTTCAGTTCTTTTTTTTTTCCTTTTGGGTGGCAGCCAAACTGACAACAGCAACATGAGTATGTGTCTGTGAATGAATGAGTGTATCTTTGTGTGTGTGTTTGTGTGTATGTGCATGTGTGTGGGCAAAGACGTCGGCAACAACGTTGACAATGGCAACTTATAGAAAAGGAGAATACACAGGGATACACAAAGCGACTGACTAACTGAGATAGAAAGAGCAAATGTACAAGGCGGTGTGTGAGACAGAGCTGTGGCTTCCGTTTGTGCGGAAGTCGTCGCCATCTTCTTGCATTTTGGTCAACCTGCGCCCACTCACCACACACACACACACACACAGAGAAGTAGCAAAGGATCTGAGAAATTATGGCGGCATTTGCCACAAATCGTGCGTGTAAAGTGATGTCATGGCAAAACCAAAAAGAAAACCCAAAAATGCATGCGTCAGCATTTCTGCATGTGATGCAATAGTTTTATATACCCCTCCCCCAACCCCTTGCTTACACTACCTCTTCTCACTCTCATGCCACTGTTGGATACAATTTGTATTTGTATCTATAAAAATTGCTGCTTTTTTGACAATTTAACAGTTGAGCTTAGGAAATCATTCGGCTTTTCCTTTCTCTGCATATTTCATACAAAACCATAAAGAGGGGGAAATGGAATGATAAGCAGGCGGGAGTGTGTGTGTGGGGGGAGTGAGGGGTAGGTAAGGGACCATCGACCGCCACTTGCTGCTGTTTTCATTTCAATAAACTTGAGCACTTTGTGCGTCTTGTCATGAATATTTGAAGAACGCAAAACGGCGACGTCTTATATCTTCTTCTACTTCTTTTTTTCGTCCTTTTTTTTTTTGCCCCGCCTCCAACTTCTACTCTTGTTAAACTTGTTGTTGTTATATATTTATTTGTTTTTGTATCTTCTCTTTACCCTGTAAAAGTATTTATATTAAAATCATCAAAATGAGGACCTTTATTTTATATAGGCGATATATACATGTGCATATTCTAAATATAGATTAGAAAATAGTCCCAGAGAACTAAATATATACATATATGTATATGTATATATTGGCAAAAAAGAGAGAAAAACAATTTATAGGTCATAAGGAACTGTTTTTTTTTTAAATATATATTTTATTTAGATTTCCACATCCCACTGGAAAAATATATATATTTATGTCCTATTTATGAGAATTACTTGACAGTTGGTCTATATACATACATACATATGTACATACAATGTATATATGAGGCTCTTCTCTTTGATAAGCTATAATGATATACATAGCTAGAAAATTGCATATAGTGTTCGTTATTTGAAATATATTCGAAGTTAAAAGACGACATTAATATTCAAATTGATTGACGAAAATACAAGTGGAACTTCAGTTTATAAATTTCCTTTAACTAAATAACCTGTTAATAAATAAATTCTTAATTATTTTTCTTATTATATTTGCTTTATATATGTAATATACATATATCAGTTTAAATTATGAATATCAAATATTTCATACTTTTCGACTACTTTCTACTTTGATGATTTATTATACTTGCTTTATAATTGTTTTAATTTTATTTTATTACTTATTACACAGTTAAAATATTATTTTATTTATTTATTTTAGATCCATATATCTATCTATCACTTATCTACATATATGTAAATACAAATATGTATCTATCTTTCTATCTATCTATCTATCTATCTATTTATTTATCTATCTATCTATAACATATCTACATACCTACCTATCTATCTATGTATATGTATATCTAACTATCTATCTATCTATGATCTATCTATTTATCTATCTACCTATCACATATCTACATATATATCTATCTGTCTGTCTATCTATCACATATCTACATATTTATCTATCTATCTATCTATCTATCTATCTATCTATCTATCTATCTATCTATCTATCTATCTATCACATATCTACATATATATCTATCTATCTATCTATCTATCTATCTATCTACATATATATCTATGTATCTACCATATATCTCCACATATATACATATCTATTTATATACCTATCTACCCATCTATCACATATCTACATATATATCTATCTACCTATCACATATCTATATAAATTATATAAAATATTTTTTCAAACAGAGTATTCCTCAAGTCGACTAATCAATTCTTCTAATTTTGTTGTTTTTGCTTTTTATATTGTCAACAATTTGATCCTGTTGTTGTTGTTGTTCTTGTTTGTGTTTTTTGTTTTCTGGTGTTTTTTTGTTTTTCCCTTGTTTTGTATCTAGTTTATTTATAATTTAGCACAAGAGAAAATACATTAAACGTAATTAATTTTGTCAATTAAAGGCAAAGTCTTAAATTCTCGTTTTCCATTCGATTTAAAATTTTTTTTAAGGCATTTGTCTAAATATTTCTTTGAAATTCCTATTTTGATTTCCATTTCAAAGTGACGAAAGAACAAATCAAAAATATTACCCGCTATCAGAATTAATTTCAATTTCAATCGAACGCCTAAAAATAGGCAACACCAGTTGGCCAAAGTATAAAAGAAAATGCATTTGTGTGTGTGTGTGAGTGTGTGGGTTGAAGTGGGCGATGTATGTATTAAGGTGACAGAACATGAACGTAGGCGTAGAAGGAGTGTTTTATACTGTTAGATACTATCGTATACTATCTAAAAGTATTTTTCCTTAAGTGATTTTGAAACGATTGTTTAGTATTCAGTTTCAGAAATTAGTTTTTAATGCCAAATTTTATTTTTTATAAAGTATTTTTATTGATTTTTTAGAATTCAGTTTGTTGTAATAGCCTATCCAACTCAAAACCTAAGGTAGGTTTTTCTTTACAACATGCAGTCTGGTCACACGCAGAATGTTAACATGTGGTGTCAGTGTTGGAAAGAGCATATGAACGAAATGTTAAAGGTAATCACAATAAACTTTCTTAAAAGCTTATTATTCATAATTTCTATTGCCATATTATTAAACCGTTTCATTCTAATTTCACCAAGTAAGCTAAATCACTTATCTCCAACAAATTGCCGCTAATTTGCCCTTTTTACTTAGAAACCTTTAAACTAATTACTGTAGTTTATATGAAAGGTCACTAAATGACCTTTGGTTAAGCGTAAACAGTTTCTTCGCAGTTGAAAAATTCTGCTTTAAGTTTAAGAAATTGAATTCTAATAAAAGAATCCATGCAGAGCTTATAAAAGCTAAATATCTCAATCAAAATTTTGTTGCATTAACTTGGCTCTAAGTAAGTTATAACTTGTAGATATTGGCTTATGGCTTCCCCTTTCCAATATATACATATGTACCATATATATATATATTGTAGATAAGAATCTGTCTACGTTCATGTGTTTCCAGTGTGTTTGCTGACACTTAAACGTAAAGCTGCTTTGAAGCTTAAACGGCACTTGATGCTTGACTTAACACAAATATCTGCAAATATCCGCACACACACACACACTCATGTATGTATGTGTGTATATGTATATCCGCATCTGCACAGCAAACGCCTCTCGTATATCAAAAGCCAAAACGCGTTGAATTTTCCATTAGGTTGAAAAGCATTTTGTAGAAAAGGACACGTGGGCTCCTATACAAGTAAAATTTGTTGGTTGGTTGGTTTGGTTGTTGCTTTATTTTTCAAGTATTTGCGTTGTCACATCATTGACAGCTGCTCCTCACAACAGCCCATGTAAAATTTATTTAAACAATAAAAATTGTAATTTTATTTGATGCCTTTTTTGTTTCTTTTTAAAGAGAGAGAGAGAGAGAGAGAGTGGCTCTATGGCCTATTCCTCGATTAAATCAATTAGCTGCTTCTAAACAAAAATTTCTTCATAAACAAATGAAAGAAACTGGACAAAATGCAAAAACTTTTTCTCCTTTTTTTTTTTTTTTTTTGGTGGAAGGTCAAAAAGTTTGTCAAAGTATTTCATTGTTGACTGAATTAATTCGATATTAAACGAAAAGAAAGTTTTTTTCCAGTTCCTTTTGTTGTGCCTTCGTGCCCCCCTCCTTTGCTTTTCTTTGCTTTTTGTGTGTTTGCCTTTTAAAGCAAAATCCCTTAGACTAGACAAAAGATTACAGTTAAAGTTGTATAGAATGACATGAATGGTGGCGGAAAAGATTGTGAAAAGACAAGTGTGACTTGAAATCAATCAAATGAAAAATCGAAGAGAATTTGTTATACCCTATGTTAGGGAGAAGCAATATACTTGATAAAGTTTAACAATATTAACGAAACATTTTAATCAAACAGAAGAAAACGAACAACTAAGTAAATCCCTTTAGTTCCTTTTACTTTTAAGTGCAGGAACTAGTTATTGTTCCAGCAAAACGATGAACCTGTTGAGTTCAAACTAATCTATCGAGCTATGCGATCTATCTGTTCATGTTTCGGAACCAGTCGTTGGAATGGCAAGTACCCCGGAAAGAGTAACTTTATTCAAAAAGAAAAACACTTTTTTTTTCATTATGGAAACTTTATATTATATAATTATAATTATATAAATTGAAATTTAATAGAAATCAAGTATTTCGATCACCTTCGTTTTCATGAATTTTGAAACAAATATCTCATAGATCAAGAACAATCTTTATTAACTTTTTTACATACATATTACAACATTTGTGTTCAAATGGGCTAGTTTCAGTCCCAAAAGTTTAGGTTTTCCACATATCTAATAAAGGTTATAGAAAACATCCTTGAAAAATTCACTTTCCTATAGCTTTATTGCTCTCTCTCTCTCTCCTTCTCCGTTTGGGGAAATTTTCTTTAATTTTTATTTCCTTTCATAAAAATGGAAACCGTTAAAAATTGTAGGAGAAAATTTTAGGTAATTGCAAGACAGATTCTCATCACTTTCCCTTTTATATTTTATGTATGAACATTTCGTTTGGCGATTTTATGGCATTTACATGCCCAAAACCCCTCTGGCTCACCACCCCCCCCCCCCCCCCAAACGTCCTGAAATAGAATCGTCGTCGTCATCATCATCATCATCAAAAGCAAAAGCAGCAACAGCATTAAGTTCAACCGAGCATATTTTTCGAGTGTTGGTTTTTTACCATATCGTTTGGTTTCGTTTTGGTTTCTGTTTTTAGAATTTCGCGTTCGCACTAATTAAGTTTTCAACTATGAATGTAAGTGAGAGAGAGAGAGAGAGAGAGACAGAGATGCCCACATATGTTTGTAAGGTTGCCTGCAGTTTTGCTAAACCATTTTTTAGACGAAGGATTGTGGTGAAGGTTGTGGTGGGCGTGTATCATAAATCAACGCGCTGTTAAATCAAAGTGCAAAACCAAACTGACGTGCATTACGTATTTATGAGTGAGATAGCGAGTAAGTGAGAGGGAAAGAGATGAGCATTGGAACAATCTGGTTACTTGTTAGATATGCGAATATATTCTTGTACATATCGTTCCATCACCATTCACTGACGTTTCTCTTTTTTTTATGACTTTAAAATGTCATAAATGCTAAAAACAACAACAACAGAGAGAGGAATGTTGCGTTAAGGTAAGCCAAAGTCAATGGGTTAAGTACCCTCAGATATGTAGAATTATATATGTATGTATGTTTGTGTGTAAGTATACACCTACTTGATGATGCCACGTGTATTCCCTGCTATCTTCTCGCCACACCCCCCTTCTATAACCATACCATAATGTACTGAGACTGGTCCTAGAATGAAAGCCATATTGCCACGAGTTGATGCACATCATCAATTTTTAACGAGCATGTTTTACGTGACCCTCTGCTACATCTGGCACCACATCCTCCTCTTTCGCTATCTCACTCTCTCTCTCTTTTTCTCGTTGACACCACCAACGCACTTTGTGACGTCATTTAAATGGATTTGGTTTGGTTAAATCCTAAATGCAAGAGTGTTCAGTGACTAACAAATGCCATGCGCTGAGGTTTTATTCTCGTATAACATTTCAAATGCCATTAGAAAACACATCAAAAGTATTCGGATTCTACATTATCTACTTGTATTTATTTTATGTATCAGTATATCTATGTAATACATATGTATGTATGTGTATTAGGTTAACACTAACAGACAACAAGTAATTTTTCATAAGGTCAAATCAAAATTGGGCAAATGACTCAATAAAAGTCAACTGATTAATGCCCAGTCACAATTCCTTAACGTTAAGGAACTAGAACCAAGGAACTAGTTGCATTTGGAAGATTTCTTCAGAATGCAGCGAACTTCACATCCTTTGGGAAACGGCAACAAATTGTATTAATAGTAAATTTTTAAATTTTAAATGTTTTATAAATTTGCATATTTTCTATTTACGCATATCCTGTATGTGATGCTTGTTGACCTCTGGTATTTGGTAACACTTTTCTATTATCTATTTACCTTCTCTCTCTCTCTCCCTCTGCATGCTACTTTACTGTTCTTTTTTTTTCTTCTTCTTAGTTTTCTTTTACCTTTGACTAAAACTGTGAAATGAGTAGCACTGCATTTGACGTCTGTCAGTTGAGCCAAGCACTGCTCGTGTTTACCGTTACTTTAAGTGCATTAGTTTGGCAGGGGAAAAAATATATAAAAATTATCCAGCAAGAAGAAGCACTCGACTGTGGGATATCCTGTAAAAATAGAACAATAGAATTACAAAATAGCCTTATAACGATCAAATTTTGTAATAACAAATAAACAGTAGCGCCCCCTAGCGAGTAAATGTATATAGGGGACTACTTTAGCAATATTTTTAAGCCTTTTTTGTCTTTCTATTGCTTGAATATGAAAAGTACTTAAAATTTTCTTAGTTTACTTAAAGAAACATGTCGTGGTTGAGATTATAATATCGAATAGCAGCGCCCTCTAGCGAGTAAAAGTCTTTAAAGGTCTACTATATCACTTAACTTAACTTTAAAAAAAAAACTTTTCTTGTAAATCTATTGGTTTATAGTACAAAATTCCTTTATATAACTAAAGAAGAGATCGATTAGAAAGTATAGACTTCGTTAATCGGACCTTCTCTATAGAAAAGAATTATACTGAAATGGTTAACACAATATCAGGAATCTATATAGTAGATCTCAAATAATTCCACCCCTTTTATATAAAGCATATGCCCCTTATACCCATTAGAATACAGGGTATAAAAGGAACGCTACCTTCATCTATCTCATTCCTTTCATCTCTATCGGGTACACCCGCCCACACACACACACACATACACAGCTGTTTTAAAGTGCAAAAGGCAGCGATGACCTTTTTTCCAATGTTTTTTTCTCCCCCGCCCCACACACACACACACGCACACATTTCGTTTTGTGCCATCGAAAAAAAAAGAAGAAAAAGTTCCCATAGACGCGACGATGTGTCGCCTTTTAAAGTAAAAACCATTTGATATACCTTCTCACTACTCCCGAAGTGTATGAAATTAATGAGAAAACTGGGTAAAAAACAACAGCAACAACAACAGGGAAAAAAATGTGAAAATTGCTTTTGCTGCGAGCAGAAGGAAAAGCCAAGGGGGTGTGGATTAAGTGAATAGGGAGCAACAGGTATCGGGGACGAAGCAATGAATTTAACTAGAATCCTGAAAAAGGCATCTAAAAAATAAAAGAAGAAAACAAAAAATAAGGAAAGGACGAAATTTTGCCTTAAGTGAAATGCGAGTTAAAATACAGAAAGAAAAGGCTTACGGCCATATGGAAATTAAAAGCAGATAAATAAACAAAAGCCGACAAATATATATATATATAAATATATATATTTGAAAAAAGGAGCTTACAACAACAACAACAGCATTTTGCTTCATTTTTTTTTGTGGGCTAAAAATGAAATTATTAACAAATAAATGAAATTTACGCAAAAGAACACACAAATTTTGTTCCTTAATATTTTTATTCAATTTTGATACGCTTTCCAAAAAGGTTCGCTGCATATTAGAAAGAACTTGTTTTTTATATTTAATGTAAAGAAATAATAATTAAAATAATAATTAAATAATTGTTATATATTTGAAGGGCTCTTTGTACTTTAAAGAAATCGTGTTTTTGACTAAGTTGTGAATTGAATTTATACAACTTTAAATAATTAAATAGTTATCACATATTTACCATAACTTGATCAATTTACAGTCGATTACGAACTTGAACTTCTCGAATTCGAATTCTTTCTTTCTTTCTTTGCGAAATCAGTATGGAATTTTCTAACCTTTCTAACTCGAAATCTTCGTAACTCGAACTTCTTGGCAAAGTAATGGTACTTCGAGTAAGGGTAAACCGACTATATATTGTAATCAAAACAGATTTAAAGTCAATTTTAGACAAATTAGTTTACTATATGCTATAGTATAGAACCAACGAGAGAGGGGAAAACTAATCGATCTCTTAAAGTCTGAAGCTAATTAAAGTTCAAATTTTAACACTTTCAAAGATATTTAGAATTTAATTGAAGTTTGTTTATTTGTTAAAGCAAAGGGTATACAAACTTCGTTTTAATACAAATGTAATCCTAATACAACATATCCATCTAAAATATATCCATTTACAATATTTTTACCGAGGGTACGAAACTAAACAAACTTTAAAATCTGAAGCTAATTAAAGTTCAAGCTTTAACACTTTCAAAAATTAAGTTTAATTGAAGTAAGTTTAAATTATTTAAAAATTTTTCAACTCCTTGTAAGCAAGGGTATACAAACTTCATTATAATCAACACAACAACCCGTCCCTTTGGGGCTTTCTCGCTTTCTTTTTTTTTTTTTATTTGAGGCTGTTTATGAATATCAAAGGTGAATGTGTGAGAAGGGGGAAAGTGAAATTGGTGTAGGAGTCGGAGGCTTATATATGTAGTTGTATGTAGTTTAGTGGGGACCAGGACCAGCAACAGCATCAGCAACAGGACCAAGACCAGAACTGTCGTGTCAATTCAATCAACTTGTCGGCCTGGCTTGCTGCTGTTGCCGTTGCTCCTGTTGATGATGTTGCTTTTGTTGCTCCTGTTGTTTGGTTATACAAATGAAAATTTATTGTATGTGCTTTGTGCCTTGACACACACTCACACATACACACACACAGACACACTCCCTCACTTCGTTTTCTACCATATTTATAATAAATTTTCAATTTCACCTGCACACTTCACACTTTTTCGTCTCTTTACCTTAAATGTAAGCGTTGTCGTCGCTTTTAATATGCAGAAATTTTCCACACAGTGTGTCACACACACACACACACACATACAAATTTGAAAAAAAAAATAAAGAATGAAAGGAAAAACTGCTTATGTCTGCAGCCACAACTTAATTAAACTCAATTTTCTATATATAGTTGTAAATCTGCAGGTCTATTAACAATTTTTTCATGGAATTTACCTGCTATATATATGTATGTATATATGTTGCATGTTGCACAGCTCCGGGTTCATTCCATGGGTATTTATGAACTTTAGTAAACACATTCTTAAAGGCAGCTAAAGGTCAAAAACCTTAATCGCATAAATGTGCTTTCATAATAACAATTCTGGCATAATTAAATTTTATATATGTATATAGCATAAGTCGCATGATTACACTCGAAGAAATAGGTAAGCAAATTGCTTACAATTTCCATTAGCATATTTTATAATAAAACACTTATAATAAATACTAATAAGTTCTTAAGACAAGTCTTTAAAGAGTCGACAAAGTTTTCATACCGTTTTTTTTTTTGCCTTAGCCGCTTCAAGGACCTTTGCTTAATTTCTTTTGAATTGAAACTGCAACACCCAAAAAAGGATACAACTCTTTAGAAAACCAAAAGTTTTATGTAAGTTGACGGTTTTTCTCTTTTATATATTATAATAAAAGTAAAGTTTTGTACAACATGTCGTATGAGTGATTTTGTAAATTTTTATACAATTTGCATGCCTCTTGACGGCTGCTTAAAAATGAAAGCTCTTTCTTTTCCAAACATACAAAAATGGCAAACTTTGACAGTCTATTGTATCTATTTACTCTCTACTCGTATAGAGACCGAGAGAGAGTGTTTAAATAACGACTTGGAGATACCCTACACATGCTATAGAATAGATAGTAACTTGAATTTTGTATAAACTTTAGTTATCAATGGCTAAATTCTACTTTAACTAGCAGCTTAAGTTCATTACAAGTATCAAAGAACGACTTGTAGATACCCTATATATATAGTAACTCTAATGATATCGAATAAGCTATCACTTTTCATGGCTAAATTCTGCCTAATCTGTCCAAGTAAATTCTATACAAGTATTTCTTATACTTTGTATCCTAGTCTAACATACCCACTTGCTTGAAGGGTATCTAAAAAGTGAAAATAAAAATCTACTAAGATACTCATAGACCGACAACCGAAAGGCAAAATGTGTGTGTGTGTGTGTGCTGAATGTAAAATGAAAGGAAGCGGAAATGTTCAGGGCAAAAGTCGTGTTGCGTTGTGTCGTTGAGTCGTGCAACAGGAAGACGAAGAAGAGGCACACACAGACACAGACACAGACGACAAGGATGAAAGGGGACATAGTGACACTGTTATGAAAGCTTGCAACAAAAGGCTAAAAACCATCTTGTCGTTGTCATTGTAGTTGCTGTTGCTTGTCGTTGTTGCCACTGATGTTGGTCTGTTTTACAAGTAAATAAAGGCGTGACATAGTTCTTGCACTCTCTCGAAATTCACCTTCCCTCCACCCCACCCCCGCCTCTCACTAAGCATTCACATGTGTAGAGTGGGTCGACGTCACTGCCAGTTAAAAAGTCAGTCTCACTAACAGGACACTTGAAAATTGCAACAAAGGGCATAGCTAAAAACATAACACATATTGACATAGCAAGTTAACTTCAACTTGAATCGTATAAAACAAAAAAAAATAATTATTCTCTTTTATAATTACTTTTACTAAAAACTTCATTTGGTTATTGCAAATTGAATTTGAACAAAGGAATAGCTACAGGTGCCTTGGTTTCGTTTGAGGTGCAATGAACCTGTTAGCCAGCAGCTGGAAGGCCATCAAATATATATATTTGTTGGTAACGCAAAAAAATATACTTTATCGATTCCATAAAGTATATATATTCTTGATTAGTATCAGTACCCAAGTCCGTCTGTCTGTTTCTTCGCAATTTTTAGACCTTTTATTTTTAGCTATGTGGTCAAAACTTGGTTGATAAGATGTTTTGATGTGTATGTTTATCATGTTGAAAATTTAGTCGGATCGGTGGACTATATGAGTAATTATCGGAATTATCGGTTAAGAACCAACATTTTTTCTTAATCTTTTGGCGCATAAATGCTATTAACACCTTTATACCCTCTACAAAGTTTGAATCAGATTGGATTATTACTAAGGGTGTAAAACAATAAAATGTTTTAACATAATATATGTAAGAGTTCAGCTTACTTTAGAAAAAACTTAAGAAATGGAAGTGCAAATCCTGCGCGGGTGATTTAATTATTTTTTGCTTTTAATTATTTTGATATTCCACATTTACAGCACTTTGAAATTTTCTTTTCAACTAGTCTAGAGCTGCAAGGGTATACAAACTTCGGCAAGGCCAAACTAAGCTTGTTTGATATATTTTTCAACTAAAAGGAACTGAAAAGGAAATTGCTTATTGTTCTTTTTTATATTAAAAAAAAAAAAGGCGTCAGCTTCAGATTCCCTTTTCTTTACATATAAATAAATGTGTTTATACTGAAACATTTGCTGTTACTTGAACGTTTATTTTTAGTAACCCGGGGCCGTTTACCATTGTCTGGCTGGTTGGGTGCAGTGTGTGTGTGTGTGTGTGTGGGAATGTTATCCCAAAATCCCTTTCAGTCAGTTCATTGGACGGACTCATTGGACAGGTGAAGTTTAATTTGCTGGGTCAAATCAAAAGTTATGAGTCAATGATCGCGTCGCGGTTTAACGTTTAAAAAGTTTCTAGTCATTTGGTCACACTGCTTTGCGATCATTGTTCTTCTTTGGCGCTCAATTTAAAAAATTGTTGTAAATTCATTTTCAATTTTTTTTGTACATAAACTATTATCTATTATAATGAAAAAATAATTAAATTGTTAATACAAAATGTATACATTTTCAGAGAAATTTCTGTTTGCAATCACATTAGTTCAAGTTGAAGAGCAAAAGAATTGAAATTTATTTTTAGTCAGTAGGCCAGAGCTAAGGTGTCTTCTTCTCTGCCGGTCGACGTCAGTATTTCATTTTATTCTGGTTGCCGTATAATCAAAACAGTTGTAAGCGAACACACAAGCGAGTAAAGCAGTCAAACAAAGAAGAGAAATTAAAATATTTTTATACATTTTTTTTTCTGATCCTTAGTCGATTAAGGATGCCGATTATACGTTTGGAATCATCCGATAAGGAAATTTTTGACATAGACCAAGAAATAGCAAAATGCTCAGAGACAATTAAGACGGCTCTCGAGGATTTGGGTGATGAGAGCGATAATAGCATATTGCCTCTACATAATGTTAGCTCGCTGATACTAAAGAAAGTGCTCCACTGGGCCACCTATCACAAAGATGATCCGGCACAGGCTGAAGAAGTTGAGAATAAGGAAAAGCGTACCGATGACATATCATCGTGGGATGCTGATTTCTTAAAAGTGGATCAGGGTACGCTTTTTGAACTGATACTGGCTGCCAATTATTTGTGCATTCAGGGTTTATTGGATGTAACCTGTAAGACTGTGGCAAATATGATTAAGGGCAAGTCGCCAAATGATATACGAGAAACATTTGCCATCAACAATGATTTTTCGCAAGCCGAGGAGGAGCAGGTGCGCAAGGAGAACGAGTGGTGTGAGGAGAAGTAAAATGCAATTAATCTGCAAATAAATAGAACAGTTTATTAAATTGAATATTATTTAAAAAGTAACGTAGATTATTTTATTCGGGGGTTCGCCAGAGGGCGGCACAAGCTTCACTTTGTAACCGATAAGCAGAGACGCAAAAAAAAGTAGCAAAGACGCAAACCTGTATATATTCTTTGACTTTTCTAGGTACGATTGCATGATTTTTATTGGGGTAACAAATCGACTGCTAATGTTGTTTATTAAAGGTCTCAAATTTTATCTTTAATCTTTTGTTAATATATAAGATTTTAATATGCATTTGTTTTTGAGATAGTTTCATCTCCAATTACTGTCTTGGATCCAGTCCACTACCCACTCCAACAGCTGCTCGGACCCAGGAACCAGTGGGTCACAATTAGTGGTTCCCTACTTAACGCCCATCACTAGATTAGTTTAACGCAATGTACTAGTTCCAATGACGGCTATCGGAACATTTTTCGGAAGAATTAAGAACTAACTCGAAAAGAAAAACAAACGCGACGGGGGCGTATACAAGTGAAACGGAAATATGTCCAAAGAAAGAGAGACGGAGGCGAATGCCAAGTCCAGTTCCAGTGATGAGTCGGACGAGTATCAATCGGCTGGCGAGGGTGAGAATGACGATGCCGGCCCCGAAGAAATACAGCGAGAGCCACCCACATGTCCTGTTAGCCAAAAACAGAACCAGGCTAACACCCACCCTCCCGCAGCACCCACAAAAGCAGCTCCAGTTACACCTGTGACGACACCAACTGCAATGCCAACCCCCTTCGATTTCGGCGACTCGTATCCCATGCATCAAAGTGTTTTCGAGGACGACATAAAAGGACTCCAGCGACGCCTACTACTGGCCACAGCCCAGGAGGAAGTGGGACGCAAGGATAAGCATGGAAACACACCCTTGCATTTGGCTGTCATGTTGGGAAGAAAGCATTGTGTACGCCTTTTGTTGGCTCACAATGCTCCAGTGAAGATTAAGAATAATGAGGGCTGGTCCCCGCTCTCGGAAGCCATTAGCTATGGTGATCGGCAGACAATCACACAGGTGCTCCGCATGCTAAAGTTGCAGTCGCGCGAGCATATGGAGAGCCGACGAGAGAAACTAGTGAGTGCCCTGAGACAAATGCAGGACTTTTATATGGAATTCAAATGGGACTTTCAATCCTGGCTACCGCTGGTGTCTCGCATCCTGCCCTCGGACATTTGTAGACTGTACAAATCGGGCGCTTCACTGCGTCTAGATACCACCTTGGTGGACTTTAATGACATGAGGTGGGAGCGGGGAGATATCTCATTTTTGTTTCGCGGCGAGGCCAGTTCCAGAGAATCCTTAGTATTATTGGACAATGAACAGGAATGCTTTCAGTGTTTACGTTACGAGGAATCCGACATGGAGGATGAGGTGGATGTGCTTATGTCCACCGATATACTGGCCACACAAATGTCAACAAAAACCATACAATTTGCCCGTGCCCAGCGTGGTTGGATATTTCGAGCGAATCGAAAGGAGCTCATTGGTGGTCAATATCAATGCGAAATCTATACAATTCAGGGATTGATCCTAAAGCAGCGTAAACGTCGCGAGCATTTATCGCACGAGGATTTGCAAAAGAATCGCGCCATTGTCGAGACAATCACAAAGGGTGGTCCATCCGCACCGAATGCGGATGCACGTCGCTCCAGTCTAGCCACGCCCCCGTCCACATCTGCCACAACACCGTCTGATGGTTCAGCTGCCCCAACGCCCACAAATGGCCTTACCCTGCCGGAATTGCCACGACGCAGCTCCCTGCAAGCCCCGCCAGCCACCACAGTGACTTGGTCACAATATATCGAGGCAGCTGTGGGTAAATGCCCACAACTTGGTCGTCCACCCGTTAACAAGCAATCCAATAAGACGCTACGCGCCACTGTGGCCATGAGCAAAGATTTCCCCCTAAGTGTGGACATGCTGTTAGATGTTCTGGAGGTTGTGGCGCCACTTAAACATATTAACAAATTGCGTGAATTTGTTACGCTAAAATTGCCAAATGGATTTCCGGTTAAAATTGAGATACCTGTCCTCCATACGGTGACGGCAAAGGTAACATTCCAGAAATTTGAATTTCGTGACAATATTCCTGCTAAAATGTTTGAGATACCCTCGCACTATTGGGAGGATGTGCGTCGCTTTCAAGACTTATGACCACCACCAGCTGGTGGAGATAGTGCAACTGCCTCAGCAACGACATCGGCAACAGCATCCAGGGCCACAACGCCCGGCAGCAGTAATTCGGTACCAAATGGTCTTGGTCAAATGGATATGAATCGGAATGAGTCGCCCACAACGCCCATCAAAGAGTTTGATTAGTGGGCAGCCAGCTAAATTGTTTAGTGGTTCAGTGGAATTGGAACTGGAACTACATCCCCCCTCCACTCACACAAACACATACACATTCTTTCACACCTACGCACCCCTGAACACCTCGCACCCTCCCCCATCCGTATATCGTAGATTTAGTCCTAAGCTCTACAAATCAAAATTGCAATTTTAGTATTTATTTATTGATTTTTTTGTTTTTTTTCTGTTTGTAGGAAAAAAATATGTGTCACGCTCTCTTAAACATTTTGGCCCCCGCGTTAAACAAAAACAAACAAATTCTTAGTAAATTATTGTAAAAAATTTCAAATTATCATGGAAAATTGCAATTTTGTCAAGGTTTAACTGTACTTTTTATTGTTAGTCTTGTTTTTTTTTTTCAAGGTTTATTAGTACTTTTAATTGATGTGTTTGTCAAGGTTCAACTGTACTTTTAACATTCTGCAATATCTTAAGTGGCCCCCGCCCATGAATCATACTACTATATCGTCGTATATATAGATTGTGCGCCTCCCCAACCCCCAAAAAAAAGAAAGAAGCCAACTGCTCTAATCATAGAGAGAGTGCAAGATAGCTAGAAATATAGAGAGAGAGCGAAGCTAGATTAGCTAATCTCTTTCTCTCTCTCTAGATCCCACTCTATATTAAAGTATATCATTAATTAATCAAAGTCGTAGTTAGTTTAATGTTCAAACAGTTTTTTGTTCATTTCCTAATGTTCATATGCTTGTATTTTCCATATATATGTGTATATATGTTTGTGTATATGTTTAGTGCAATTTTCCCTACATTCTTAAGATAAACAAAAAACACAAGCAAAAAGGAGAAACGTTCGTAAACAAAAAAAAAAAGTATTTATTATAACAAACTTTTAAACAAAACCGATTTCACAAATTAATTAAGGGCCCCATATATGCATCCTAGAAATATTTGTATACAAAACTTTATTTATTTATGTACAATTTGTGTAGTTTCATTTTAATTTTTAGTTTATAATTTAACAACCGCAGAGAGGTTATTTCGTTTGTTTTTGTATGGCTGGTGAAAACTTAAAATTATATATTTATTACTCATGCTTTTGTGTAAAACTGCCATGATTTGTATTGTTCGTTTCGGGCACAACTTAAGAAAACATTTTTTGTGTTTGTGTTTCCTTTTTTCAGCAAACAACTCGTAAAACAATTAAAAAATATATATATATATATATATATTTGTACTTGCAAAAATCCCTAAGTATAATCGAAAAATATATATAGACAAAATACACACAACCTGTAAAATGTGCAACCCCAATCAAAAGCAAAATGAACTTTTATTTCGAATTGGGGTAAAAATCAAATTTTGGCGCCAAAAATTTACCTAGCGCAGTTGCCACTTTGGCGCCAAGGTATTACTTTCATCAGCTTTCAACACTAGCCCTTGAACACACATCTGGCAACACTCAAATCAGCTGTGCATTGTTATTGAAACAAATTTTCGGCAAAACGTTAAAAACAAAAATGTTACGTCAAACATTGCGACCTTTGCCCAGTTATTGTTTTAGTCCTGTTAAACGGCATATGGCCATAGTGGCCAAATCCCTGAAATACACAAAGCATGGTGAACCACAGGATGTATTGGAACTGGTGGAGCAGAAAATTGACACTCCCCAGGCTAGGCAGGTGCTGGTAAAGATTTTAGCTGCTCCCATCAATCCAGCCGATATCAATACAATTCAAGGTAAAATCCTTTTTTTTAAAGGTTAATTAAATTAATATTTGTTATTTAATAGGCAAATACCCGGTAAAGCCAAAATTCCCAGCCGTTGCCGGCAACGAGTTTGTGGGCGAGGTGATTTGTGTAGGCGATCAAGTCAAGTCAGTGGAAACAGGACAACATGTTGTGCCACTGGCTACCGGCTTGGGCACTTGGACCACACATGGTGTATATGAGGAGGATCAATTGTTGGCTGTGTCCAAGAAAGTTGGTCTTGCCGAAGCAGCCACCATTACCGTAAATCCCTGTACAGCTTATCGCATGCTAAAGGATTTTGTTAAACTGTCTCCTGGAGACACAGTCATACAGAATGGAGCCAACAGTGCTGTCGGCCAGGCTGTACATCAATTATGCAGCGCCTGGGGCATTAATAGCATTGGCATAGTTCGCAATCGTCCAGAAATTGATGAACTAAAAAAGATGCTTCAGTGTCTGGGTGCCACTGCTGTGCTCACGGAAGAGGAAATTCGTACTAGCGATATTTTTAAAACCGGCAAAATAAAGCGACCGCAGTTGGCCTTCAATTGTGTAGGTGGCAAAAGTGCCACAGAAGTCTCACGACATTTGTCGGATCGTGGTGTTATGGTCACATATGGCGGCATGTCCCGAGAGCCGGTAACCGTGGCTACAGGACCCTTGATCTTTAAGGATATAGCATTTAGGGGTTTCTGGATGACACGCTGGTCCAAGGAGAACTACGCAGCACCGGAACGTAAGCAAATGTTCAAGGAATTGTGTGACCTAATTGAACAGGGAAAATTCGTAGCTCCCGTCCACGAGATGATACCACTAGACAAATTCAAAGATGCGGCAGCTGCTGCTCTAAGTTTTAAGGGTTTCACGGGTAAAAAATTCATCCTGGATATGACTAACTAATTAATGTAAATAAGGCCAAGCCGAAATGAACTCGATATAAAATTCGCATTTAATGACCAAACCAAAAAAATTGTATTTCAAATGGATTTCAAATCATTTCAATTTCATTCGATTGATATTTTAGCTGCAAGGTGATGGCTGTTGGTGAGGTAACATCGGTCACTGTCAACTGCTGCCCATCGTGCAGTCCCAATTCTCCCAGAGATTGGGTTAGATTTTTACGTGTAGCCTCCTCAATACTCTTCACAGTGCCCATATACAAGGTCTTCTGTTTGCCCTCCTTTGTAACTGTCGTCAGGGCAGGACTTTTCAGTTGGTATTTAGGCGACTCGCATAGCAATTTCATCACATCTTCAAGGGTAGTTGTATTGGGGTCGTCGATGGGAAGCAATTGAGGTGTATTACTGCAGGCCAGACAAGTCTCCGACTTTTCCGCTTCATATGTATAAGTATATATGCCATCCAGATCATTGAAATTGAGATAGTTGGCCAAAGAGTCATAGCTACTGGTTGCCAATTTAAAGACCTCCAAAGCACAGGCGGCAGCTATAACAGCATTTGTACTGGCCACAGCTGGAATAATATGTTTAATAACACCCTGTACCAGACGATAGGTGACTCCCGTGATATTGAACTCGCTGGCACGCTCCAGAGATCGTTCATATATCCAGCCAATGTGTTGCGGATCATCGCCATCCAAAGGGACTGCATTGAAGGGGCTCTCCTTATCCCATTGTATAATCTTCACATATTCAATGCAATGTTCAGGCAAACGCGGAGTGTTTGCTATTGTGCACAAGGGGTAATTCACCTGGGGAGGAAACAAATCTAGCGTGCATTCTATGCATGCCGTGAATCCAGGCAAAATGACACGGGCGTTGCCTTTAAATCCCTCGGTGCCGCCATCAACCATTGGCACAATCGAACCAAAGTCAATTGAGCCATCTTCCTCATATCGTAACATTGATAATAGCATTCCATTGATCCATCGCCTGGCAACAATAGAGTCTAGGCCGCAAACAATCAAATGAAACTGGGCATAGAATGTTTCGTCGAAGTCCTGAATCTTTTTAAAATGTGGTGTGACCCGGCAGGTTGGCACACGTCCATTAATAAATCTGGCTGCACATTCCGCTTTGGAGGCGCCAATGTCAGTCCGTCGGAACAGGAACTGACGATTGAGATTTGATAATTCAATAGTGTCCATATCAATCACATGCAGGTTACCAAACCCGATCAAAGCTAAATCCTTTAGAAGCTCACAGCCCAAACCACCGGCTCCAATGACCAAAACTTTGCACTTGGTTTGAAGAAACTCCAAATTTTCAGGAGAAGGGGAAAAATCTCCCTTGCAAAAGGGACCTTCACGTTCCAACAGATTACGTAGACCATTCCATCGCTTGCTCTGCAAGAGCAAAGCAGGATTGGGTGAAGCTACAGACATTATGGATAAACGGTTTAACTATAAGAATCTGAATAAAATATTTCTCCCGCAAAGTCTAGTGTTGCAAAGTAAGAGGTCTATTAGCGATGACAATCACGTAAGAATATTTTAATGTTCCAAACAGCTGACGTATTGAAAGCAATCGTGCGTGTAATGTGTTTTAGCACTTACTCATCTCTAATCGAATTTTATTACACAACACTAGTATATCGGCATATCTTTATCGATAAACTAAAATTGAACATAACGGCATTTCCAAATGAAAAATAATCGCGTCGCTTGCCTCATTTTCGTTTTGTTGCTTATTGTTAAAAAATATAATTGAGGTAGCACAGCAATTTGTGTCCAATAGATTTTGGCGCTGTTGGAGAAGTGATCAGTTTATAATTTAGTTAGAACAAACACAAGAGGATGGCGTCATCAGCATTGCAGTTGTTTTTTGACTTAGAACGCTGCATGGAGAATCTGATCGATGGCACAGTCGAAGAGGGTAAGTAAAATATAACAATTGGATTATATAGTTGATGCATTGTTGCTTGTTCATCAGAATTTCTACGGTTTCTGCGTATGTTTGAGGAGTATCATCAGAAATGCGAGGGATACGCCGCCGAGACATCGAGGATACAGAAGGAGTTGGACCAATCGTTAGCCAAAATGGGTGATCTAGAGGGGAAACTATTCCATGCACGTCGCATTATCGACATGGAGACAAAAGCCCGTCGTCGGGCTGAGCATGAACGGAATGCCATGGAGGGAAAAATCTTAGCAGTGGCCGATCTTCTAAGGAACGAACACAATTTGAACAATGAGACACGGGACAAGTTGGCCTTTCTTCATACATTGCCATCATCGCGCAAACGGAAATCGTTAAACACTTTAATTGAGGACAAGTCATATGGCGAGATTAACTCAACTGGCTCCCTATTGTCTGATCTGTCCATTACCCAGTCAGAGGATGACTTCCTTGACGTACGCCGTTCGAAATCATGGAGGGAGCACCGTCCATCGATACCCAAGAACCAGGTGCCTTGTGTCGGCAATAAGAAATCTCGCCTAAGTTCAGGTCTAAATTCCAGCCAGGTTGGTTCATCAGCAACACCTGGCAAACGACGTTCCACAGTCGGAGTGGATCAGCATACGCTTGATGTTGGTGGTCAGGGCGCAGAGCGCTTTTGTGCCACCACCAAAGTAACCATTCCCCAAGATGGACAAGGGCCGATTCGTGCCGAGTCCACCATTGAAACAATGCCAGCTTTGGCTGGTGGGGATGAGCACATTGGCGATGGTCTAACATCAACGCCGCGACGATCAGCAGGCTTTAAGGAGACTGTGACAGTTCCACCACTGACACCACTAAATGCCATGGCTGCCGGATCTCCGGCCCAGCACCGTCCACTAATGAGAAAACACACATTTAGCCAGAAGACGTTCTTGCGCGGAGACAACTGTGTCCAGTGCCAAAAACGTATTCGTTTTGGGGCTGTTGGCTTGCGTTGTCGTGATTGTCCGGTCCGTTGCCACATTGATTGCCGCCAACTACTAGCTGTGAGCTGTGTACCTCAATCTGGTACTCCCTCGGCAAAAACCATGTCGGGATATCTGAGTGATTTTGCTCCTTCCATATCACCCATGGTGCCAGCTTTGATTGTCCACTGTGTAAATGAAATTGAGGCACGAGGTCTTACCGAAGTGGGTCTCTATCGCATATCCTCGTCGGAGCGAGAATACAAGTCCCTTAAGGAGAAACTATTGCGTGGCAAGGCCACTCCACATTTGGGTAACATTGATGTCCATGTCCTGTGCTGTTGTATCAAGGATTTTCTGCGTTCTCTGCGTGAACCGTTGATTCCAACAAGCCAGTGGAAAGATTTTGCCAATGCTGTACAGAATCCCGATCCCAAAATCTCAAAAGAAGCCCTATATAAGTCAATTGAGGAATTGCCACAAGCCAATCGGGATACTTTGGCCTTTCTAGTACTCCATTTACAGCGCATTGCCCAGTGCTCTGTTGTGCTTATGCCCATTGAGAACATTTCGCTAATCTTTGGACCCACCATTGTGGGCTATTCTACACCTGATCCAGATCAGCACGCCATCTACACGGAAGTCTTTACCCAAAAGCAAGTGATGAAGACCTTACTAGAGCTGTCCAGTTCGCATTGGGAGAAATATTTAGCCTTGGAGCCAAGTCCCAATTCGCAAAGTCTAATGAAGGACCTGTTTGCCCACTATGGTACGTTGGGATACCTATTAAATGATATAACAAATTGTATTAAATATTTAAATTAATCTCTTACAGCAACACCCATTAAGGGCACCATGAAGAAGCGCAAGTTCTATCACACATCTCCTGCTTCAGCCCATAAAAAATAGATGAATGGATTGGATAATGGATAAATGGATGGACCATGCTTTACTTAAATATATTAACTTTAAAAGATTCTACAAATTTTTTCCCACACGCAGAATATATATATATATAGTTTTATTTTCGGAATAAAACACATCACTTAACATTAGAATATTATTGATTTTCAATGAAGTTTTATAATAATAAAATGAAAAAAAAAACTCTGAAGCACAACAATTGTTACTTATCCTATTTAAACTTTCTAATTTGTCTATTTAACGGCCATATTTCTTTAAGTCAGCTTCAATACGTTCCAGCTCCATGGTCAAGCGTTCAGCTAGATAGCCTTCAGATGAGTTTTCTGGCTCAAAGCGTAGCAAATCTATGGCCTCTTTGGCCACCAGTTGAGCAGTAGACAGATGAGCCTGCAATATGTTAAATAGAATCCCCCATATCTTGGTATGTATGTATGTATGATCCAACTCACCGCATATTCCTTTTTGTTCAAATCGCCTTCGGCAAATTGCAGTTCAATCAATTCCATCAAGGAGAGAAGATACTCAAATAGAGCTATGGCATATAACTTGGAGATACCCGGCACAACGGCACGACAAATGGGTAACAATTCGGAGCAGAGCTCCACACGGCGTGCCAACAATTTTTTACTTGGCTGAGCCATGCAATTCATTAGAGCCGCTGCCCGCAGAATACTGGCTATATTCTGTTTAATGTCCAGCATAAGGAAGTGATTGGGGTGAAAGAGCTGTTTATTTTGGGCCAACAGGGATTCGTAGGCTTGGAGTTCACCTTTAGCTTCTACCAGAGCGCCACCCAAATCGGCCAACAACTCATGGACATCAGCAGCTGGAAATATGGCTGCACACTCTGGACACCGCCAATCTCCTGGAGTGCCATCGTTAGGATTAATATCACATATGGCATAACCATCTGGACATTGCCTGCACTTTATGCTACTCATATTGGTACCCAATTCTGTGGGATCCAAGCAACGTGAGCAGGTACACTCCAAGCGACGAGTGAGACGCAATTGATGCTGCCTTTGACTGGTGCCCATTAAAGGATTTGTATAGGAATTGTAGATAATTTGACCAGATTGAAGATCAACTGCTGCATATAGTTTAAGATTGAATTGCTCATCCAAAGCAACCACTGTATTGGGAACACAATGATGCGGCAGACTGCCACAAACAAAGACACCTTTCAATGTATCGCCATCACGGGCAGTCACTTCGAAGGCGTTGCTATCGATCCGAATGCAGTAGCCATGCAGTTCGTCCGATGTCAGAGATTGTGATTGAGTTAGAACTTTCAGCAGACCACTGGCAATTAATGGACGAACTGCCAAATCTTCGTGCTCCTGCCACATACCATCACCATCTCGATAGTCATCCAAATTGACCGGTCTCTCCATAAGACTCTGACAATCATTCCGTGTACTGGGATCTTCTAGCAGCAGAAGTAACTTCATTAAAGCGCAGACACCATAGTTCTTTACTAGCAAGTCCTTGCAAATGCTGGTACCAGGTCCATCATTGGCAAAGAATTGGCATTCAAAGTCATCGTGGCCTTCACAATCCATGCACAGGGGAAACATCTGACAACGTCGGCACATCACATACGATTCCTGCAAACATTGGGCGCACTTCATTTGACCACATTCCCAATGAGGAGCCACCAGCAAAGGTCGCTCCTCCAGCAAAGTGTCGCCGGCTTCAATGTCCAGCTGAGCCACAAGATGTCTGAGTAAAATAGTAAAACGTAATCTCATTTGCTTCACTAGCCATGCATTCAAACTCACCTGCCAAATTTCTCATTATGGATCACCTGTACCTTCTCACTATAGTCTTGCATTGATTACACGATCACCTTATGTATTGTATGTATATAAATATAGATATGTATATACATGTATGTATATAGTTGGGTATTAGATTAGTACGTATGCCTCGTTTGCTTGGCAGACAGCGACTGAACAGTGGAATTGTTGGGACTACTCCAATACCAATTATAAATATAAACCATACACAATTCTCTCACCGAGACCCAAAGATCTTGTGTTTGTTTTTCTTTTTTTTTTTTTGCTAAGTAGTTTCTCTAATTGCGTGCGTAACTTGAAAAGCGAATGCTTTATTTATAGTCCTCCCCTCAGTCAGAGATAAATTCCGAGAACTTTGCCCAACAACACATTTTGGTTAACTTTTGTATACCCTCCGGCGTAGAGGTAGCAAGAGTACCCCTTAGTTTATTCCCGCGTAAAGGATAAACAGTTAGGAAAACCGGTTATAAAAATAATATTTTTTCTGAAATTCCATTAAATTTACATATTTAATAACACTTAAGTATTTTTGCTAGTTCCTCATAGAATTGAAAATAAATCTTATTCGTTGTTTAATTTCGAGTTATCCTGGTAACTTTTTAATCTCCAATATTCCTTTATCAAAGTTAAGAAACAGATTCTTCAATTAATGCCTAACAATGTACAGAAATATATTTTAGATTTATAATTTTTGCTACACTTTTCAACTTTAAATGAAATATGGCATTAGTCTCTATAGTTGTCAAAGTTCCTAACGTTCCGATATAGATATAACTAAGCAGATAAACAAATTGTCAAGAAATTATAAATTTATACCACATAGAAAAGAAATCAGTTGATCTAAATATAACAATTATAAGTTGTATATATCATCGATTCTAGCCAATTCAATTTGAATTGAAATAGTACATAATATAGATTCAAGGCAATTCAATTTGAATTCGAAACAAAAAAAGTATTATAAAGATATTATATTAATGATTTGTAGCCATTTTTTGTAGAACCGACATTGATATAACTTTGTCTATATAGAACGTATAAAATACTTTCTTCATTCATTTTGTTTTTAAAGTTTTATTTAAAATATTTCTTTGCTTTTCTTTTCTTTCCTTTCTTTTTTTTTTTTGCTTTTTGTTGGTTTTGCGTGAATTAAAATTAGTTTTTCTTATTAAATTTATAAGGGGGGACGACGACGTGGGTTAGGCCTGCACAATCCTTAAGGATGCGCCTAATACTATTTGTTGTGTGTGTGTGCGGATATGGGTGGGTATGGTGTGTGGGTGTGTGTGAGTATATGGGAGAGACTTTAAAACAAAAGAACGTACAATTAATAATGATAATAATCAGAATGCCTATTGCATTTGACATTGATAATAATAATCATAATAATTATAATAGATATATATATGTATATATTTAATTTGATTCCTCATTTAACTCTAGAGCGGATGGCCCCACCGTTTTGGGCGGGAGGGGGAGACAAGCCCAGTGGGTTTTTTTTTTTGTTGCTCTTATATGTAAATAAGTTGTAAAAAATATGTGTAAGTTGTGTGTATATATAATTATAAATGTATATAGTATATATATATATATATATATACTGCCGCTTATTTACTGCGCTTGCCATGCGTATTTACGCATCTGTTGGCCTTTTGTACTCTACGTGCTTTCTTCGATTCCTCCGGTTCCTCCTCGCTGCTGCCAGACAAGGTTGCTGCCTGCGTATGATGCTGTTGCGGCATCTTCATGGACACTGGACTAACAATGACACCGCTACGCTGATGATTGCCATAGAAAAGTTTTGTCGAATATCCTCCTCCGCCGCCGACAGTCGATTCGTTGTTATCCTCTGCTATTACTCCGCTAACGCTGCTGCTGCCGCTGGTTGCAGCCTGCTGCAATGCCGCAGCTGCCATAACTTCTTCCGATGCCTTGGATGTGGACGCAATTGCCTTGGGTTCATTGCTATCGCTGCATTCATGGACATTCTCAACGGTATATTTACGTTTTAGATTCTTTGTGGCCGTATTCACGGCCAGTAATTTGGCCGTAGTTGATTCATCGGGAAAGGCAAACTCCTTCACTTCGCAACCGCTGGCATCGCTCTCTGCATCGGTGTCCTCGTTGATATTAATTATATGCTCAGGATCAACACCCTGATTGATCAGAGCCTGAAAATCTTCGGGTGGCAATACAGGTGTTACCTTTTGATTGCATGTACTGCATACCGAAGATATGGCCGGGCTCTTTGAACGCCAGAATTGTAGCTCTGTCTTGCATTTGTTTAGCTCCTATTAAAATGGAAAGATATTAATGCGTGAAGTGATTATAGAAACCAGTTGACACTCACCTGCAAAAGTGTAGAGAATTTGCGAGCCATTTCCTCATTCTTTTTGTCATTCTCATCCAGTCGATTGGCATACTCGAGAGTCTGTTTCTGATGCTCGGCCAATAGATTCTGTTGCTTGATTAGCTGCTTACTTTGTTCAGCCGTTTTACGTTTACAGGTGCGCAATTCCCTGCGCAGCACTGATACCTGATTATTGTACATTCTCATGGCTCCCTTGATTTTCCGTATGCCCGTGCGCAATACCATTTGATTCTGTGGTGGTGAATTACTACTACAGCTGCCTCCACTACCGCTACTTTCATCCAGATCGGAGGTAATGGCTAAAGTGGCTATAAAAACAATCTCTGGCAGTATGAGTACCCGTAATCAACTAGATATATACAAATAAATCACTTACGTCGTTTCGTTGTGGGTGGTAATTGAAAGAAGTCCTTGCTGAAGCACGCCAAGCCCGGTAATGTGGGCTCTATGCGATCCTTAAAGTACTCCATGGCCATGGTGGAGAGATCAAAAAGTTCATCGGTTACCCTATAGGGCCGCTGCAATCTTGGTGTAATACTGATATAGTTCATAATCGAATTCACCTCGTCCAGTATCTAAACAAAATAAAAAAGCAAAGTTTTTCATGATGTTCCAAATGCAATTATGTAAGGATTAATCTATCAACTTACCGATCCTGGAAAGAAACAGCAAAGGCCACGCTCAATATGTTTGCCCATGGACATCTGGAGCAATGATAATCGCATATAACAGGTCTCAATAATGTCACATTCACAGGCCAATGGATGATTCCGACGTGCCGACTCTCGACGCGGCATACTGGCCTTTATCGACTGGAAGCGCTTGAATGTCATCTTGATTTGTCCAGCGAATGCCACATTCAGAACCGAACTGCAAATATCGTTCACTCGTCGGGACACCTGTTAAAATAGTAAATTAGAACTTGCATTAGATATGGTTAACAATATTGGTACAGGAGGGGGGGATTCCAAGGATTCGGGATTCAAATTTCAGCATTCACAAATTGTTTATTGATTTTGGTTTTGCTTTTGGTTTTCCTTCTTTTTTTTTTTTTTTGGACCCGCATCCAAAATGTACACATACATATTTGCCTCCCCCTCCCTCCCTCCGACCATACACACTGCGCTCTTTTCCTGTTATTAAATTATATCAAATTACGTTCACTGTCCCTTTGCCCAAAAAATTTAGGTAGGCGAGACGAAAAGCGAGTAAAGAAAACCAATGAAACCGATAAAGGGCAACAAACCTACCTTTATATACCCTTGCATGGTATATAGGGATATACACCATTATGCTTTTGCAAAATTGACATTTGAGCTATGACAGTGGATTACTTGGACAATGGAATAAGAAATTTAATGTAACTTTTTAACCAAAGTCTATATTTATAACATTTTTTGGTGATAATCTTTAACGGAAGTTTTATCGATAACCTTCTAATTGCTGCACTGTGATCGAGAAGATATATTTCTAAGGAAAACCTTTTCCTCTATGCATTACACACAACTCAACGAATTGTTTATACCCCCCTGGAAGGGTATTCCCAAACTGGAATTTAGACTCTGGGCTGAATAAAAGGCAAATAACTATATTAACGGACTTTTTCATATTGATCAATAAAGTATATAGATATAAATAATTCAAATTTGGATGGGGGAATAACTGTTTTCTTAAGAATTACTAAGTTTATTACTACTTTTTTATGTTCTCGATTTAGCAATGGGAGACAAATTATCGGCGTTTCACTGTATGTAAAAAATTAGAACAAAATGTTTTACGAATTTGTTATACCCTTTCTATCAATTACAAATGTTTCCCTCCTATACATATGTGCATATGCATAAATATTTAAACTTCTTTAAAAATTATGAATTTTGAGCACTCACACACACACAACTGTGGCCATGTCTATGTGCATATTGTTGTATATGTTTGTGTGCGTCAGTTCGAGTTGCATTTAAGCGGCGGCAGGAGGTCGTCTCAGATGCCGTGACAAAGTTATAAATACCTTCCTTCCCCCTTCCACCACCACCCAAGCGAAGGGTATGTTGAAAAAGGAAAAAAGAATCAACGCACAGGCAGAGGGAGAAGACGGCACAATAGTCTATGGCGGCGACTTTGAGTGGCAAAAAAAAAAAATAAATATAGCCGCTAGTAACAACAACAAGAGCAAATGCAAGTGCATGCAGGTAGTAGTAGCAGCAGCAGGATGACGGTAACCCACGCTCATGCTCATGCCGGTCTTGCACTTGGCAAATTGCTTTTTATTGATTTAATAGGAGACCGACTTTGCCCAAGTTAGGGGAAATAAGGACAATTCTAACATAGCGGTAACGGGTAGGGGGAGGATAGTTGATAGTTTTGCACTTACCACTCGAAGATTTGAGATATTTTTATACTCCAGGTATTCAAAAATCTTCTGTATTAGTTCCGTGGGCAAGTCAAGGAAATTGGTAGTGGGAACTACTGCAACTGTTTGACAATGATTTGAATTTGGTGCTCCTCCCGCATTAGAACGTTGCATTTGCATCCGCCTAGGCACAGGCACAGGCGTACTGGTGGCGGATGCCTCCTCTTGGCCTGAATGATTGGTTGAACCAGAGACATCTGCAGTTGTTGAGCCATATCCAATGCCATTCCCATGGCCCGTTCCGGCACTGCCGCTCATTTGGCGGGTTGAAACCATTATTGGTTGTCACTTAATTGTTTGGGGGAGGAGGGATATGGGGGTGTGCTCGCAAATATTGGTCAGAGATCCCGTTAATATTCCGTAAATTGACGAGGAAGTCTCCTGCTGGATGGATTCGAGAATTGTAATTGACTTGATAACTATAAGTGTAGAAAATATCGCTGCCTCTTTCTCTCTCTCTCTCTCTCTCTCTCTTTCTCTATATTTCTGGCGTCTCTCACACTCGCCTCTTCCTCTTTGCCACCACTCTCTCCTCTATCTACGGTCAACGAGAAAAATTTCGTGGTAATTTGCTACGCACTTCTTTAAGCAAAAGCAATTTTGGTAACCGTATTCAATGGATTATTTTATATAAATGTATCTTTTTTTTATCTCAACTATTAGGCCAAAATGCCAACAACACAATTCACAAGAATTGCACGCAATTGCAGAACGTTTTTATGTAGTTTTTCTTGATTTTACTTGAGCACAATTGAAAACTACATACCCAATATCCGTGGCAAAAAAAAAAATGGTAGGAGCGAGAGCGAGTATATGAGGTGAACACACTGGAGATGAGCGATAGCGACTGTTAGCCACAGTTATCAAATACAAGTATTGGTGACTGCGACTTAATAAATTTAAAAACAACGCATGTGTAAAAGTATTAAGTCACGTTACTAAAAAAAAACAAATGTAAACGTAAGCAATTCATCGAAATTCAACTTTTTTTCGTTAGATTTTCAAATGAATACTAGTACTTTGACAAATTACGTTATGACTACAAATTGCGACTTGAGAACGCTCGTGATGAGCTACTGATTCTTGTCATCGCTCATCTCTAATTCATACAGTAGATGAGAAACTAGTTCTTCGTTTGAATAATTTCCTACAACTGATAATATCAAAATAAATTTAATGATATATGATGTAGGTTATATTGTATATATATACATGTATATAGTACTTTAAAAGGTATTTTGACGTTATGTTTTGAAAACTTATTACATTATATCGCAACAATCGATATATAAAAAACAACTACCACTATATAAGATAAAAATAGTTAGAGTGACCGGCTTCGTAAATTTCTGTAATTTTTGAAGTAATATCCATGTAGAAATCGTTTTTGATTCTACGCTTTCTACACATTAATAAGTCGTAAACCTATTAGAGGGTATTTGCCTTCCATTCAAAAATTGTAAAAAATGGTTTTCAAATTCGCAATTTTTCATAATTTCTAGCGATTGTCAAAATTATTCTAAAGACTACCTAGAAAGTACACAAATATTTGGAAATATAATATACACTAACCAATAATTTAAATTCCGACAATTTCAGTAATGTCGTTGTCATGTAGACTTTTAGTCGAATACTCCCAGGTCAAGTTATGAACCGGTGTTTAGATCTTGACTGTTGCTATTTAACGTTTCCTTACATGACACACGTTGGCCGTTAGGCAACTTTGAAAATTATTATTGAACCTCTTGTTGTGTCTTCAAAATGTTTACTGGGTGAATGTTGCACCGCTTAAGATTCTGCGAACTAGTTCTGCACCAGTTTTGGCTTTTGCTCACCTCTCAGTAGTTCCTTATTGCCCCGGTTGCAATTTTTAACAGACCCTCAGGGCAACTGCATGTGTTTTCCTATGTGTTATAACTGAATCAAAGTTTCAATTATCTGAAGAAAGAAAACATCGAAAGGAACCTCATTCAAACAATCAAGACGTTTGCTTATTAAATAATTTATCAATGTATATTTCATAAGCATAAATATTTCCAAAATTTAAAGCTTTTCCATTGCGTCCCATTTCCAACTGGGTATCAAAGTTATTGGTGGCTGGCAGTCGCATTTCATTTTTTTCAGTCAGTTTTGTTTTTGAGCTAACAGCCGACGGCGATTTTTTTTGGCACAAAGAGAGCCACAGGAGAGCTTAAAGAAATCAAAGTAAAAAAGTAGTTAAATTAATTTTATAAATTCTAGTTTAGTACAAGGATATACGTTAACTAGCCCTCGCCGCTGTATACAGAACTAGGAAGTGGTTTTTATTACATATATTTTGTTCACCAAAGATAAGAAAACGAGACCTACAACAAATGGATTTCAAGTGTTTTTTGTTTGTGTCTTATTGGCCTTACGACGTGCTTCGAATCATTTAAATTGGCAAACGAAAGTAAAAGTTTTTGAAAAAAATTATGCAAAAACGTTTGTGTTGCTTATCAGTGTCCAAGTTCAGAGTTTAATCAAGGCTGCGCCGGCAATGCATCTCCCTCCACAGCAGCAGCAGCAACAGCAACAAGAAGAACAACAACAGCAACAGAGACAACAACAACAACGGCATCTCTTGTTGGGCGCCACTTAGGAAATTGTAAGTTCGGGGGCAGTCGTCGGCAAGTTTCCTTGTATTCATTTGCATAAGACACTCACACTTGTAGTCATATTCGCATTCATCTTCCCACCCGCGCTCTATTTCACTCTCTGTCACTCCCTCTCTCTCTCTCTCTCTTTGTCTATTCATTAAGGTGATGTTCGCTCACCTTGTAAACTTTTGCGGTACTTTTAACCCCACAAAAAGCAAGCACAGACAATCATAAAGATTAACGGAAGAAAAGAAAGGGAGGGAAAAGCAATATGGAACATAAAGCAAAGGTGTTGAAAGATGCCAAAAGAATTGTTTATTTCCCCCGATTCTGCTCGATTGCTGATGCACAAATTTTCCAATAAATATTTATTATCGCGGACCAAACCATTGCCAATTAAAGTTTAAAAATTACATTTTTTCCTGCTTTTTTTCTGCTACAGTGGGAGAAGCGTTTTGGATATATGTACAATGTACATATGTATGTACATACATATATGTATACCTATAAATCCGATTAATAAAACGATTTAATAACATTTTCTGAGAAAATAAACTTTGAACCAAAATAATTTCTATTTGATTATCAACAATTTCTATGCAAAATAGTTGCTCAGATATAAAGCATTATAATTGAATCTCTCGATAGATAGTAGGGAATAATGGATCACATATTATCGATTTTGAGTAACATTGAAATTTATTACTATATAATATAGAAACGATCGGTTCAAGAATAGAGCTAACATCAATAGTTTTTTTGTTCTTAGTTATACCCTTGTCAAAAGGGTATATAGATTTTGGTCAGACGATTCCAACGCATAAAAGGAAGCATCTTTGACTATATAAAGTATATAAATATATCTTTGTTATCAGCCTGAAGTGTTGACTTGATTTAGCCACGTCCGATTCGTCCCGGAATTATCCTGTTAGGACTACTATACAATCATATAGCTTGAAATATCCTCCTATGAACAACAAAACTTTATCAAATAGTATTTCTCTGATTCATCGCTTCTATAATATTTATTTGTACTGAATAAGCCCGACATGAATAATTAGCATATAGCATGTGAACAATATTTAAGATTATCCATACTTATTAATTGTATATTTATAAAGATAGATTTTAGTATGACTTATCCATATTATGCCATAATATATGATTTTATGAAAATTTATAGTCATTTGATTGGCATGAATCTAATCTGTTGAATTTACGCCTACGTCTTTTGTTTAAAAATAGTTTTCTAATTTTCAATGAAATATAAATTTAAAGTATTTATTTATTCATTATTTATTTTCCATTATCAGAGCAAAACCAGACGACGACGACAGCAACAACAACAACAATAACAATGATGTCGACTGTGGTGCTTCTTGACGAACGGCAACAACAACAACAACAACAGCAAATGAAGCAACTGAAATCAATGCTCAATAATTGATTTTTTATCAATAATAAAAAAAAGAATCAAATCAACTAGATTGCGTCGATAGAAAAAATATACATAAAAGAAGTAATAGAGATAGATAATCCCTTAACAATTATAAGACCGATTTCTAAGACACACTGGGTCTTAAAAAACCACATTCAGACTGGAGGCCTCACTGACACTTAAGCGCATTTTTGCACGCAAAATTGCCTATAAAACGAAAACAAAGTCAATTTTAGCGGCCATGCGCACGAAACATTTGATCTTGATACTAATCGGTGTGATAATCGCTACGATCGTATTTATTGTCTTTGGACCAGCCGGTGAACCGAACGATTCCTTTAAGAATATCGTTGTGCAAACGCATCAGCAACTTAAAGAGTTTCAGGTAAGTCCCCCCCACACACGATAATCCGCCTGTCTGTCCACTTTTGATTGATATTCACGGGTTGTCCATCCATCCGTCCTACAGTCGACGTGTGTGTTATCGTAAAACCAAAACTAATCTTTTTGATAACCGCACCGTGTTGGGTTATACTTTATCAAAGAGCTACTGGCACTAAATTGGAGTAATGTGGAAAAACCTTTCATTCATTTATACTTATGGCATTCCCAATTCACGTGAATGCAAATTAATAAAAAAAAAATGTTTAGCCAACATTCAGGGATTGAATTTCTATTATTTTGTAACTCTATCACAATATTATTTACCATTTTATGGTATCATGTGAATGGAAATTCCAATTCTTTGCACATTACTCACATTGTAAATAAAGTTTTAGACACCTTGCTAAATGATTCACCTGGTCTTTTTGGTATGGAATATTTATTGTAGACCCAAAAATCAATGCCAAACCTTAAAAAAAGCAAGTTTATCTATCTATGATAAGAAAAATCCTACCTTTATTTGAAAGAGTAACCAAATGAATTCGTTTTGTATATACAAATGGTGCCTTCTCATATTTAAAGTTTTCTTTTATCCAGCCGCAAACGTTTGGCGGAAGTCCGGACATAAACATTGTTTTATAGTCCAACATGGAAGGGGGAAAATGTCAAAATGCGAGGGAGTTCTATAAATGTTTGTAGTTATTTCCAAACAAAAGTTTGCTAAAATCGGATAAGATATAGCAACTATGCAATGAATGAGCAAGAGATTAGTTAACACTATTTATTAAGATAAGACTGAGAGACTAAGGTTTCTCGGCATTAGATTACGTTCACGTGCTTTTCTATATATTTTCCTGTTCTTGTGTAAGTTTTTAAATTTCTTTTTTAGTTTTTCTCATTCTGACATAAGACACAGAGTTCTTCAGTCCAAGAGGAGAAGGGGAAGGAGGCCATTAAAAGGGTTTTCATTTTGGCAAAGTCTCATCAAATGTTTGCCAATTTGCTATTGGCAGCAACAGTCTGTCTATCTCTGACTTGGCCTTGAACTGCACTCATATGTCCCAAAAAGGGCTCCCACGTTTGGGCCATCAAAATGCTGCTAAGGCTTGCCATGGACGTAGTTAATAATGAAGGTCATATGGGAAAAGCTGTTGCTGTTGCAACATTTGGCGGCTACTGATGTTAGATATGGGTCATAGAAGCCAATCGATTCCTCTAAGGGAACAAGTATCTTGTTCCCAATTCTTATGCTCTTAAGTAAATTGAAACATGTCCAAAATGACTTTCACTAAAGTCTGGAAACTAAACAAGTAAATGACCCAAAAGAAATCATCACCATCATTTTTCTGTTTTTTTTTTTTTTTTATTCCCTTACAGAGGGTATACTACTAAAAAAAGATGTTTGTAAAGCCATATAATTTATTCTTGATTAGCATCATTAGCCAAGTCGATCTAGACATGTCCGTCTGTCTATTTCTTTGCACTTTTTGGACCTAAAATTCTAAGCTATATGATTGAAATTTGGTAGAAAAGCTTCTAAGATGTTTATGTTTGGCAAGTTCTAGAATTTGTCGGATCAGACTACAATAAGATATAGTCACGGCTTAGAACCAAGGGTATACAAACTTCGACGTGGCCAAAGTTAGCCCATCCTTCTAGTTTTTTTGTCTTGCTTCTACGGAAGTTAAATTACGCCTACAACTAATCCCGCCCCTGTGTGCGTGAGTGACTGTGTGTGTGTATGTGTAAATACAAATTCATAGCCTTCTATAATATGTCTAAAAGTCCAATTTTTTTCATTCCTTTTCCTGTCGTTGCTGTTGTTGTTTATTTGTTTATTTGCCAAAACGTTTACTGTTTACATTAATTAGATTGCGGGCACTTTCCGGCCACAGTTTGTTGGCTCGTGGCGTTTTTACCCATTTGTGGGTCATATTGAATTTCATTCTCATAGGATTAGTTGCAGGAGCTGACGCACACATACACACGCACACGCACACTTACCTTAAATTTACACAACATTCAAAATTTAAGTTTATTAACATTTCTCTCTCTGTATGTGTGTTTGTACTATCTTAATATCTGAACAAACAACATTACTTATTGCATTTACGTGATAAATCTTATCACCAAAAAGCAAAAATAAAAAAAAAAGTAAATTAGACAGTCAGAGTCGCTTTCCCTATCTATCTATCTATCTATCTTTCTCGCTCTTAGTCACTTTGAAAATATTCTATTCTGGTAAAAATTTACAATCACTTTCATTCCCATATTAAAAGCCGTGTGACGGATGGATTATTGTTTACTGTTCATAAACTGGTTCTCACAAAAAAAAAAAAATTAAACAAAAGACCACATGTAAGATGAAGAAAGTAGAAAATGAAATACCCTAACTTTATAATAGAATCTATAAAGGTATTATACAATTTTCCCCCTTTGAATAGACTGAATGGAACTATACTTACCCCCTGAGGGTAAATACAAGTATTATCTTTTCATTAGATGCACAAATGTAAGTGATAATGCGGGAGAGATAATGCCAGTTATCGCCCAAAGGTTTTTAGATTGTAGATAAAGGAAAACAATTTAATAATACATATTGAATAGAGAATAGTATGCCACTATACTAAACAAAATATGAATATACCCTTCTTAGCAAAAGAGTAAACAACAACAACCACAAAAAAAAACCGCCATCTCATTGTATATCATTAGTCAAGCATATTGCATTAGTATTAAACTGGTTTTACTTATTGTATGTTTTGTGTTTGCATTAGTTTTTGGTTTAGTTACTATCTATCTCCTGTTACAGTTTAGTGCAAGTGGAAAAAACAATTCCTTAACTACGCCACATTTATTCCAAAAGTACGTCAAATTATCGACTCGGTTGTGGGGTGTAATAATTCCAATTTAGAATTCCTACCATTATCATATAAAATTAGATGTATTTATCATGTTTAAAAAAGTGCACGTGCACTGCATATATATGTATAAAATATAAAGCCCAATTATAGTTTCAACTTTTTTTTTTTCTATTTTGAAAATTATAAGCTTGCGTCGGCGGTTGAATTTTGATGAGAATAAGACATGTGTTTGACCAAAAAAAAAAAAGGAATGAATAAAAACAGGCCAAATACAATAGACCAATTGCATGCAATCGAGGGTAGCTTGAAGAAAGTCTTCTTAGTGGCAATTTAATGTCGATTTATAAGTTTATAAGTGGCCCTCGTGAAAAATGGGTATCAGTATAAATACCATCAATGATAACTTTTAACTTTTACGTTTTCAATTTGATTTGAACTGAAGATGATTGCCCAATAGCTTAATTGCTTTTCATTGATTCAGATGGATTTTTTTTAATTCTGGAAATAACAATTTCTTAATTGTAAAAATCAAAGCTTTTGGCATATACGGACCTTTAATACATTTAAGTTTATGTCCTGAAAATTTAAAGCTAATTCAATATATATTTTAGGAGATATAGCTGAATTTGAACGGCCATTTTTACTATTTGTAACCTGATTGGAAACTTTTCAAAGTCGGTATTGACAATTCTCTGAAATGGCTCAACCGATTGGTCTACAATTGTAACATAATCCTCTTAGATATATACCTCAGATATTTTACCTATTACTCATTCATTAACTGGACTGATCTATTCTTTAACCGAATCCTCTTGAATCTAGAGGATCTAGAGTCTAGATTTTGTTGATTTTAAATAAACCCAAACGTCGCAAAGCATATTACTTTGTAGGTTCTTGGGGATATACCTTACAGGAGCGGCCCAAGTTTAAATTTTAATATGATCGAAGTGCTATTTTATAGTAAATAGATTATTCTATTTAAATACCAACCCACAACAAATCGTCTTTAAAAAAGAAATCATCAAAAACATATTTTATTATATGATGTTGCTTACATAACTTCTTGTTATGCGTTTTCAAATTAGTTTTCTTCAAGTCGAACAGCTAGTGATAATTGAATCAATTAGAGCCCTTTGGATAAAAGCTAGTTTTTAATTAACTTTATATATATTTTTTCAAATTGATATTTGATATTATCTAATGACACTTTTATGGTCTGCTAACATTATAAAATAAATACTTTTCAATATCTATTACAAACAATTGTTGTAATTATTATCCAAGCACTTAAAATTATCTAACCTTTGACATTTGATTAAACATGATGTAAATTATCTTTTGCGGTGGAAAGTCAATGCAATTTGTCTAATTTACATGCATGTCCCTTCACATACGACCACTCATCTAGAGAGGTCCGTCCGTAATAAGCGATATATGTACATATGTATCATATGGTGGGGGGTTTCAACTTGTGACAAATGTGACAGTCTAGTCCCTTGGAGTTGAGTTGAGCTTATATACACGCTCGATACTCGTTTAATAATTGAATGGAAAAACCAAATGAAGAATGACCCAGAGAATGCCTTAATCTATCTGTATATAGAAGGCGCGCCACTACATTTTCTTTTGTGTCATAGAAAACACAGAGAGAACTTTCATTATACCTGTCAATGCGATTCGAAATCCCATTTAAATATGATAATAGTGACAAGAATATACATTTTTTTTTTGCATGCCTCCCTCTCTTCTGTTTGTATATATATTTGAGAAAGTTCTTACAAGAGTTTGTGAAAATATATATGTATATACATATGTGTCTTCTACTTCTTCAATTAATTCTTAGCTGCATAGACAAAATCCTCCATACTAATTTTACCATCATTATCAATATCAATTTCACGAAACATATCGTCAAATTCCTTTTCAGTAAATCTTTCCCCTAGATTAGTCATAACGATTTTCAACTCTGCTCCAGTTATGTAACCATCATCATCACGATCGAACACTTTGAAGGCCTCCTTCAATAGGGATTCATCGTTGAGGCTTTGCCAACGTGCTGCCATCATACTGAGAAACTCTTGAAAATCAATTTCACCATCACCATCCGTATCGACCTCATCGACCATATCGTAAAGTTCAGCTTCTGTTGGCAATTGTCCCATGGAACGCATAACAGCCCCCATTTCACCGGTGGTTATAAAACCACTGTGATCCGTATCGTAGAGATTGAACGCTGCACGAATTTCTTTAATTTGATCCTCGGTTAACTCGGTGGCCATGATGAAAAAAAAGGAGTTTTTAAAGATCGAGAGATGATTGTATGTTTTCTGTGCTTGTTGGAAGAGTTAGAGACTGAATGAGACTAGGGGGGAACACTTTAGGCATAGCCAACTTTTCGGAAATTTGTATCTATAAGATAGAAGAGTATATAACAGACTCAACAGACAGAAGGAAACATTTCCGATTCCATGGAGTATATAGATTATTGATCAGTATCAGTAACCGATTTCATTAAGACTTTTGCGTAGCTCTGTCTGTTTGTATGCAGAAATTTTCAAGACTATTACATCTATGGCTTCCAAATTTAGTTTGCAGATTCGTCTAGTATCTATGCATATAAATTTTTAGTCAAAATTTTGCCACGCCCACTTTCGCCTCCCTAGTTTATAAAAATAAGAGTTACATTAACTCTCTTAATATTTTGTTCTTAATTTGCTTGAAGTTAAACGATTAAGATCGGAGATATATCCAATCATAATAAGAGTGAGCGAGATAGTATACATTTACTAGAAGGGGAGTTTAATTTTAAACTGTTGTCAAGAGGTTTTTATAATTATCTGGCAGCTATTGAAGCAGTATGAAACAATAATTTAAAAAGGGCTAATGAAGAAAAAAATGACCTAAATTGCCTTTGGACAAAAATTCAATTTACACTAAATTAATAAGGGAAAAACCTCGCAAAAACGTCAAAGTGAAGGCTAATAGGGTCTAAGTAATATGCTTCTGATTAACTCGACCTCGTTCTCTTTCCACGAGTGTGTAAGCGTGTGTGTGTGTGTCACCAAATTAGTATTGAACTCTGCTCCCCCATTAATCTTTAAGACAAAACAACAACAAGAAAATAATAAAACGAAAGAAATGAGGGGAAAAAAATTGCGCCGCTTGTTCAAATATTTAAATTGCCATCGTAATCAGCGTTGTTCTTTATTTTCCCAAATGCTTGTTTACAATTGTGTGTGTCGCCTTCGTTATATACTCCACCCTTTTGGGGGTTTCCTTTCGGCACATTCCCTGGACGCCGACGCCGCCATTAGGCCACATGCGAGCATTTCGAGTCACGCCATTGGAAGAAGAAAAAAAAAAATAAAGAACGCCGAGCCGCTCACGTGCCACAGATATGAAATGTATATACATATATATCTATTACTTTTGTATATATGTATCTATGATTGTATTGGCAAAACATAAAAAGGATAACGTTTAGGAATACTGTTTCTCTTTTTAACTAATCCCTCATGGCTTTGACGAACTCCTCAAAACTGATCATACCATCATTATTGGTATCAATTTCTGCCATCATGAGATCAAACTCATCATCAGGAATCCGTTCGCCAAGAGTATATATTATATTCTTTATCTCGACCGTTGTTATATAACCATCCAAATCGCGATCAAATACATTAAAGGCTTCCAATAGAAACTCATCGGTATTTAGGGCCTCCAAACGTCTTGCCATTACACTGCAAAACTGTTGAAAATTCATTTCACCATCAGCATCCACTTCGTTCATCATCTCATAGAGCTCAGCTTCTGTGGGATTTTCTCCTATCGAACGCATCACAATCCCCAGTTGATTGCAGTTGAGTTTGCCGGATTCACCGCGATCGAACAGATCATAGGCCTCACGAAACTCATTTCGTTGTTCTTGGGTAATTTTAAAGGGCGTCGACATACTTTTTTTTTTCTTTTTCTTCTTTATTTTTTTGCTACTTTCTTTTTTTTTTCCTTTTTTTTATATTTTTGCTCTTTTTATCTTTTTTCTGTTTTTTTTTTTTAATTTGTAGTTTTTTTTTTTAATTTTTATGCTTTTTTTATATTTTATATGTTGTTTAGTGTTCTCGCATTATTATTTTTTATTCTATTTTTTTTTTTTTTTTCTCTTTTTAACTTTATTTTTGTTTTTATACCTATTTTTGTATTTTTATTATGTTTTTTTGTTTTTTTTTTTTATTTATTTTATGTGTGTTTTGTATTTTCTCGTATGAGTTTATGGTGTAGCAAGGTATTTCATCTTGACAGGTATTCATATGCTACCTTTTAAAGTTACTTTTAGAGCTTTCAAACTTCAGGACTAAACAGAGTCTCTTCGGAAACCTAACTGCCACCGACAAAAGAACAAAATACGAGCTTATGCTGAAGGTCCTCGTGGTTTAACGAATGCAGGGCGTTTTCTAGATGCTGCTTTAAACAACGGAAACAATGTCTTTCCCAGGGCTTACAGATCTTTTGTCTTAGCGGAAAGGATATGCCTACTGAACAGATTTATCAATCCCGTTTTCGATAAGAAAAAGTATAAAATAAATTCTTTCATGATTTCGATTTTATTTACTTTGGTCTTTCGGTATAAAAAATCGTTACATTTTAAAAATTGCAATAATAATTTTGATCTCATGGTTACAATTTGGAAGTAAACAATCTAAAAAATGCTCATATCGATTTAAATTAAAACGTCGACATCATACCTACAAAATCATCGAAACTCATTTGACCATCATGATCGAAATCGTATTCCCTAATCATTTCATCAATTTCTTCATCGGTCGTCTTCAGACCGAATGCCGTCAATACACTTCTTAGTCCGGCTGGTGTTATAAAGCCAGTATTATCAATATCATAGATATGAAATGCTTCACGCAGCTCATCCTCATTATTTGTGGCACGCAATTTTCTCAAAATCATTGCCATGAATTCCTCTATCTCAATTGAACCGTTCCCATCGTAGTCCACCTCATTGATCATAGATTGTAGTTCTCCCTCAGTTGGATGAGCTCCTAAAGCACGCAAAACATTTCCCAATTCCCGGGATGTGACGCTACCATCCTCATCCTTTTGCAGTATTTTGAAGGCTTCATAAATGCAAGCCATTTCATCGGGCCTCAGTTCATCCATACTCTTGTGTGTTTGTGTTTCTTTGGGAACTTAAGAATTATTATAGAGAATATTATTGTGTGTGTGTATGTGTTGTGTACTATCTCTAGTTGTGATTAGTATTTTTTGTACTTGTTTACAATTTGATTGACTATTCTATGATGTGGAAGTACTTCAGAAATCTTTTGAAAAAGACATCAAGATTTCGCGCAGCTTTTGACGTCACTCACTATCTCTTACACTTGGTCTGAGGTTTGCGAATCAGTAACTCTATTACCATACCACTTTTGTCTATTGTAGAACTAGTTGAGAATTATAACAAAATGCAGAAAATTCGATTCAGGTTTCTACATTTGGTTCCTCAAAAACCTTATTTTCCTTTGATTACCACTTCCTCAATGCTAGAACAAGTTGAGAATTTTAACGAAATGAAGCTAAAAGAAAACTTTGCACAAAGTTCTTTATATATTTCTTTTAAATCGATCAATTTATTTTTTTTTGTTTGTTTCTTGACTGCAATTTTTGTCATATAATGCAAATCGAGCAGCAGTCACACCCCTAGAAAAACTATGCACAATCTTGGTCCTTGACACACAGGTGTCATTCGTGTGTGTATGTGTATGTGTGTGTGTGAATTTTGGGGCCAAAGTGTCATGCGATTTTTGTGTTGGCGACAACAAGCCTGCCTGCCAGGTTAATTTGGTTTTAGCCTCTCTGTCCTCCGACCCCTCTTTCCCTCTGCTTTTTAAAAGAGGAAAAATACTAATCTGAGTGTGCGGCAACTGAGTGAACTCTTTTACAGGCATGTGGCACGCCATATACACACACACACACACATCGAAAGGGAGCAAATTTGACATCAACACGAAAATATGCCAAGAACCGTGACCGGGAGAAAGCCTAATAAAGCGATTTCTTACATATGCTAACGTTGGCAAAAATATAACAAATACATATATATATATTCAGGAGCGCTCAGCCTTTTGTGTTATAGTGTCATAAAAATCTAAAGGATGGCCCCAAGTAGCCGGTCCTGCACTCCATGTATGTATATGTATATATCTAACTCTATATACTAGGTAGATTGGGATATTGTTCTTTTTCGTAGATATTGCTCCCATGACAGGGCGAAATTTCATTGTCTTTTGGCCAAAGAAGCAATTTGGAATGGGGATTAGGTGGAAGGAAGTGTCTATTAGCATAGCTATCGATATGTATACCAATTGCCACATAAATGAAAGACAAAATTGTGGCTCTTTTATGGATTAATATATAGTATATCCACACCCAAAATGAGAACAAATATTAATGATTAAATTTCTGGCACACGCCATAAACGGGAACTAACTTCCCTCCACCCCCTCTCTCTCTCTCTCATTTCATTTGCATGTCGTCCAGTAACCTGAAAGTGCAAATGTAGTCACCATTAAAAATGCAAAAAGAGGCCAAGCAGATGACAATTAACCTACCTCACTCTCTTTTTCCCCTCTTTTTTCAGGAGAACTTGCGTGTCGGCTTGGAGCGCAAGAAACTTGAATTGGATCCAAAATATTTGCTACTACTCGGTTTCACCTCCAATAAGGATGAACAAGAGCAATCACAGAAACAGGAGCCACAAATCGATATACCAGCTTCGGCCTCCAAGGCGGAGTTGGAGCTCAATGATTTGCGTCAAGCGGATGCGGAGCTAGCAGCAGCAATTGCAGCTAACAAATACCAGAGAGGGGAGAAACGTAAACGAATTACTACGCCATATAATGGCACAAGGGCCAATTTCACTATAGTCACATATGTGCAAGAGGGTCAAGCACCATCGGCCATTTTATTGGCCCAGAATATAGCAGCCAAGCTGCCAAATGAATATCTATTAATTTACGATCTGGGCATATCGGAGGATCAATTGCGTACCCTGAACGCATATTGCAATAGTAGTCGATGCTCTGTCATTACCTATGATCTGTCCGAGTTTCCATCATTTGTACAGGATCAACGTACACATGCCTATCGTCCTATTGTGATAAAGGATGCCCTTATGCGGGCCAAATCGATACTCTTTACCGAGAACTATATGCGTTTACGTGGCGGACATCGTGAATTGCAAGGACTACAGAATCGTGTCCAAATTTCCGGTGTTCTTGGCTGGAATACACCGACAGCCGTGTCATCGCGCACGCATCCAAAAATGTTTGATTATTTTGAATCGGATGCAGATGATTTCATATTTCTGCGTATGGTTGATCTCGATGTGGTCTTCTTTGTGGACAATCTCTTTGTCACCGAGAAAATCATGCTGCCATGGCTGAAATGTTCATTAACTTTGGAGTGCATCGATCCAATTGGTAAGTTAAGTAAGAAAACTAATCCATTTCCATAATGCAATGATGAACTTGCATTTCTTTTAGTGTCCAGCAGGACGGCCGGTTGGCCTATGGTCATTAGGCACTGCCAATCAATATAAATCAATCGCATTGGTTGGGTGAATGAATGCTTTTGGAGTGGGTCCACACCAACTAATGACCATCATTTGCAGGGCATTTTTTTTGATGGCACGTGAAATGTTTAGTTTTTTTTTTTTTACCCTCCCCCTCTCTTTGTTGTATAATTATGTTTAAGCGATGACATTGCATACTTTTGGGGGTCGTATTCACTTTAATACATAAATATTAGTTCAGAATATAACCAAACTCGAATCAGTTTATCATTAAATGGTAATCAAACAATTTTCCATTACCAATGAATGAGTTAACTTTCTTTTAGGCAAATTTCATTCTTAAATCTTTCTGACATTTTTCCTTAAATGAGAAATTATTTGTTGATTCGCTTCAAATGAAGTCTCACAGCATTTTAGCTAGGCTTGTCTAACATTCCGTTCTCTATAATTGTCATAAATTTTTACTTAAGTGATAATTCTTAAACATGGGATAATAAGAAGATAATTACAAAGAACAACAGCATTGATCTATCGACTCCTCGTGAATGAGCCAAAATGAATGGCTCACTGAACTGAGTCACTGAGCTTGTTCATTCAGTATGGCTCACTTTGGCACACTAGTTCTTATGGTTCGTTTGCGTTCTCTCTCATAAGCCTTCTGCAAGTGAGCCAGTGACCAAGTATAGTTTGTTTCATTTTTCATATATGGCATAATATTAATTTTCCTTTGGTCTATCTTAAATATTGGAAATGGATCTTCGTCTGGAAGAAAAATTACTTCACCTGGTGCTGTTTCCGAATTGATCAAGGTTTTACGAGAGTTTACAGTTTTGCTATTTAAAGTTTGTGTGGAGTTCAAGCTAGGGTATCTTTTGTCAGGACTATTGCTTTTCCTCAGTTTTCCAATTAGTTTTCTAGACTTGGAACCAAGAATGCGGGAAAGGAATTTTCTATTATATATGTACATCCTTTTAGTATACCAAATTTTTTTGTTTTAGTATGCCAAAGTATGCCAAAGGCGCTCGCTCATTGCTCATATATTCTCGATTTTGTAATATATAAAGTTTTTTTAAATGTTTCACGAGCTGAGTGTACATTTTGTATCTGACATTTCTCCATCTTTTCTAAATATTTCACCTTTTGATTGCGTTTCGTGCTCTCATAAAGATATTGCTGAACTTTCGGCGATACTTATATTTGAAACTATGTCTTCTCCTTCTTTGTTTGGCATATTTTCTATAACTTCTACTTCTATCTTCAATTAACTTAACTTGATCTTTTATGGGACGATAGTCTTTATTTAAACTATCTATATTATCCACGAACTCCTTCCATTTTGGTTTTGTAAAATGTTGAAATATAATATATGTATATAATTTGAACATACCGAGGACCTTCTTCGTTTTGTCTTCCGCCGCCTCGTTGAACATTGTTAAAAACACCAAAAACATAAAATTTATTTTTAGAAAATCGAAAAAGTGTTTTATTTCAAAGGCAATCAATGTCTAACAGACTTCAGTGTGGCAACAATCCCTACAGAAACGATAGACACCAAAAATTTGACTTAGGAATAATGCTTTCATCAAAGCCCAAAGACATTTTGGTATGTCGGCATAGATATTGCAAGCACCATATATATACTCATGACTCTTCAGATTATAGTCATGTCGACCACAGAGCATATAATGTGTATCATAGATCACATACCAGGCTTCCAGGACACAAACCGCAACGGCGAGTACAGTCATCATCAGATTAAATTTGTAGCCAATCACAAGAAAGAAACAGAATGTTAAGGTTACCACTAAAACTCCTTGAACTTGGGTAAATTTGCATTTATGTTGCTTAGTGTAGAGCATCAGGGCGAGTAGTTCAAAGATTAAAGCCACCGGATAGATTTGTATCTAAGTATAAAAGAGATTTCAGGAATTGTCATATAGTGTTATCGGACAACTCACCCAATGTGTTTCACCTAGGGTAATGATATATAGAGATCTGTCCACGACACAACAAAATGTGATCAATAGGAAAACTAAGTAATTATACGGTGATGTTCTACGCCAATTTCGGCATAGATAGAGGCAAGTATATAACAAGATATTAAATATAGGTACAATTAGTTTAAAGTATTCGAAATATGGCAAAGGAAAGGCCAAAAGAATCTCCAGACAGGGTATACATAAAGCAATCTGTAACTATAAAATGACTGCCAGTTGGATTTAGTGGTAGTTAGATAGTAATTCGAAATTTACTTACAATTAACAAGCCATAGATACGTCTAACTAGACCTCTTCGTATCTGATAATCGGCTATATCAAATTCATATATCTTTCCGTGGCGATGTTTATTTTCGTTTAGTAATTCACATTGTATGGCTATATCTTGGCCATTTAAACCTTTATGGGAGCTATCCATGTGTGTTTTAGCCTTTAATAATCGCTTACAACTAACATTCAAATGATGAAATTATTGACAAATTATATTTATATATGTATGTATATATCTCCTAGAGATAAGATTCTGTTAAAATCGTTTTTTATCTTGTAACTAATTTGATTATATGCTCTCTTTTCCATATTCTCGATTAGGTGCCCAATCGAATGGCTGCAAATTTAACAAAAAACCTCTATATCGGTATTCCGGCTGTCATGGCTATGATGCATCAGCATTCAATATAGTGTTGGGTCTAACCTGGCATTTGGATTACTCGAAATATTCTTTGCCCAGCGATGCTGCCGAGAATATGTTCTATAAGGAGACATTGGAGCAATCAACTAAAATATTGGAGAATCGTCGACGGAACAATAGCGATACATCAGATCATCCATTTACAGAGGATTGAGGAAGGAGAGCACATTGATGAGCATATGAGCACTAGCCGCTGGAACAATGCAAACGAACTGAATTTTGCAGTTTAGTGTGTAGAGTCTTTATTTCATATACAAAAGCAGATGGCGCAAAACGAAATATTCGTTGTATTTACAGAGCAGTGGCGGAACGCCCGACCGACCGACCGATCGATCAATGGATCGAGTACTATATATTGTATATGTATGAACAGGACCAGAGCAGAGAATTAGTAGTCGCTTATGAGAAGTTATATATATAGTCGAAGCCTTAGTTAATTATTAAAATAAATCAACATACATATATATATTACTATATATCTATGTGACTGTGTGTGTATATCTATGTATGTGTATTCCCTCTGTCTGTCTCTCTCTTTCTCAATCTCTCGCTCTTTTTGTTCAAACTTTATTTTGTATATATAAGCATAAAGAGAAAATTCGAAATTACATAAATATTTGTGATTGTATTTTATAGTTACAACCCCCCCCCCTCAATACACATATACATACATATAAAATTAAAAATTATATATACTTATATATGCATACATACAAACAAATATATAAATATGTGTCTGTATGTATCTACAATGTAATTAACAATAGACAAAAGAAAGAGGAGCCAAAACAAAAAACCAAACGTAAGCTTAATAAAAACAAATACAACATACAACAAAAAGTGTTGAATTGAATATACATATATATAAAATCAACAGCCTTGACTCGATTTTTGTTTTAGTTTAGTTTTCGACGTTTTATTATAAATAACACTATGCAATAAATTATCGATCCTTATACGAATTGGTATAGTTTAATGTTTGATTTATAATTAAAATTTGAAATTTTTTAAAAATTTGTGTTGCGAACTTCTAAAAGAACCTATCGATTTCGTTTGGATGTGTTTTAGAAATAAAAATCTTAGGAATTATGCATAAACTATATCCTTTATCTGTTGGCTAACCGATTTATTGCATAGTGTTCACTCATATAAAACTAGTTTGATCTTTTGGCTAAACCATTTAATGGCTTTTTGGCGCTTAGAGCTAAACGTTTATATGAGTCTTTAGATTTTCTCATTTTTTGTTTTTGTAAAATATTTTCTCAATATAAAATATGGTAAATTTACATATACATATATAATTGTTATAGTTATGGTTAAAAGAGAATACCTGCATTATTTTTGTTTTAAATAGTTTATCTTCTGCTAACTAAACGCAAGACATATAAAAATATACGTACTACATCCACATAGAGGGTAAGGGCAGCGAATATATAATCCTCTGGATTAAATTGATATTTATGATTGCCGCCAACAATCAATTGAGTGTCATAGATCAGTAGGAAACAGGCCAATACGGCCCCTAAAGATGCAATTGCCATATTGGATAATATTGAAGGATTAAAAGCAGCCACAATACTCAAGACAAAGAAACATAATAGGACTGTTATAAGGACACCACCCCAAGCGGTGAAATCATATTTGGTTTGTATGGCATAGATGGTCAGACCGACCACTAGCAATGCTGTAATTCCTACAGCCATTAAAACATCATTGGCATCCATTGTGCTGGCCGCAGCTCCCAATAATAAAGACATCGTTATAGTGAAAAATCCCAAACAAATGAAATTGAGTGGAAAATTTCGTCGAGCAGTCTCACAGCAGGCCATGGAAAGCATTACAACTACATTGACAATCATTGAGGCAACCAAGACACCGGGATTCTTCATTACAAACAATTTAGTTGGTTGGTGGTAAACAAAGATTGCTATGATGCCGCACGTAAAGAGCAATTGCAACTGCAAAAAATAAAGATAAGATAGAAGCATGTGGTAAAATGCAATTCCACTTTTACTTACCAAGAGTATGCCATAGACCTTTCGTATGAAACCCTTTCGTATACTTTGATCGTTGAATACAAAATTTGGATTTTCCTCATCTTTGGGTCCCACCACCACATAGCTGGAACCATTGTGCATTATAATCTGACCAGTCTCCAGTACAGGCAATGGCATCGTAGCAGCGGCAGCGGCGGCATTTGGTGCTGGTGGTGGCAGCGGTATAGGTGGATATCGTTCGCCATTATTAAGTGGTTCTGGGGAAAAACCAAATATTTTCTCTTAATTCGCAGAAATGTTTTTGTTTTTCCAAATGGATGGAGGGGTCAGGTGCGGATTTATACACTTTTATGCAATTGCGCAATTGGCTAACAATTAATGGAGAATTAATTAAAAAACAAGTATTTTTATTTTGTTTTGAGCTATGTAAATCATTTCGAAACGCTCCTTTTGCTGGCGGATTAGTCATTTTTCCCCAACTTCTCTGCTGTTTATGGGGTACACACATTTACCATCTGAACATTTCTAATGAATTATGTTTCATTCAAATTTCAAACAGCAACAAATATTTGCCAAGTTGAAACCTTATCTCTACATATTTATAATTTATTACCTTTTTATAGAATTATGTATTTGAAAAATTTTATATACATAAATAATCATTATCTGTTAACTTACTGTCGATTGTGGTGAAATCCTGAGATTCATTTTGCATGCGATTGTATGACATGCTGGCAAGATGTAAGACTTTTCTGGTAAAATTTTAATATTTATTCAAGATATTAATTATCCCCAGCGTTCTAATAATCTCCGGTCCGGTAGGCTGGTAGTCAAACTGCAAATGCAAATTTTTTTTTTGTTCTGTATACATAAATATAATATTGAAGCTTTTGATACTTTCGTTCGCGGCGTTGCCCCATTTTGGCAGACTAATAGTGCGCGTAGTTTGAATTTAACAGCTGTTTGGAGCTTTTTGCGATATATTTAACGGCTGTAAAACTAAGCCACGTTCAATTGTAAACCAGTTTTTATTTTATCTGCAAAAAAAGTAAAAGTACTTCGTGTGCGTGTCCCGTGTGTGTCTGTGTGCGTTTGTAAACAATTGACAATAATGCTTGTAATTATAAAAATTTTACAATTCGTGACAATTTGCCTATTGTCCAGAATACAATTTTCTCAAGTGGCAGCCTATGATCCAAATGATCAGAAGATACTTGAGTGTTGTCTACCTCCGGAGGGTATGTTTGAGGCCTTCTATCCACGCGAAGTCGAAGGAATACCCAACTCCAACTCTCGTCCAGCTCATGGTCATGGGAGTTTTTTCAAGCATCGGAATCCTGCTCTGGTTGATACGAAAAATGCAGCTGCCTATGGTTACCGTTTCGATGGCAAAAGGCGTTTTAATTTTGATTAGTTTTAAAGAGTCTAAATAATAAATATGCAAAAAAAAAAGTGCTTGTGCATCCCAACTACAATCTCTTCTTCTTCTATTTAACGCGCCAAAAATAAGCTTTTGAATAAAAACATGTTTGCGAAACCGATTATATACAAGAGAATGTCTAAAACTAAGAATATTGGAGATACGAATATTCATTTCATAATATGTGAATATAAATATCTATTTCAAGCCTGTCCAATTATTAGGTGAATTCTTCAGTGCCCATTGTGAAGTTTGAAAGCGCCTCGCAGCGAAATCTTTTCACTTGCCGATAACACCGGAAATTGCCTCGATGATAATGAATTTTCGATAGGGGCGCTGGTGTGCCAACCGACCAACTAGACAGAGTTGTCATAGTTCCAAATTTTACTCAATCAACTGGGATTCTACAAAATTTATTTCGCCAACAAATAAGCATTTATGTAGTAAATTTCTCTTAATAAATATTTGGAACAACCCCAAATCAGTACCAGGAGCAAGAAGAATATGAACGCCCGATCCATCGGTATGCTGAGAATGCTCAAACTCAAAAACTCCTGGCGTAGCACGTAAGAAACCAAACCGAATCAAACCGCAATCCCATACACCGGGCGGGTGCGTTATATGACATGTGTGTCAAAGTAATGGGGGATTTCACAACTCATTCGCAGATTACCACGCTGTTTTGCCACCAAGATCACAACAGTTGGGGGCGATGAAATCGGTAGCGGCACTGGCATTGGCAAAATCACTGGCGGCGTGAGGTCAAACGAGGGTCCACACAAGGTTAATGTACCCTCAAAGGAAGTAGTAACGCACCTGCCACCATTAACACAACCACTGCCCAATTTACCGGAGGCTGTCTATGCCAGGCCCTTGGCTGACAGTGCGGTAACAAAGGTTACAACATTAATAAACGGGCTTCGTATAGCATCTGAACCACGCTATGGTCAATTCTGCACAGTGGGTTTGGTTCTGGACTCGGGGCCACGTTATGAGGTGGCCTACCCCAGCGGCGTATCGCATTTTCTCGAAAAGCTGGCCTTCAATGTAAGTGACAATAGATTTCTTCTGACCAGTTGTATTCCATTTAGTATTGCTTAGTCCACAGTTAATTTTCCTAATAAAGATGCCATACTAAAGGAGCTGGAGAAAAATGGTGGCATCTGTGATTGTCAAAGCTCTCGGGATACACTGATATATGCTGCCAGTATAGATAGTCGTGCTATAGATTCAGTTACTCGTCTCCTGGCGGATGTTACTCTGCGACCCACTCTCAGCGAACAGGAAGTGAATCTGGCGAGACGAGCCGTTAGCTTCGAATTGGAGACGCTGGGCATGCGGCCGGAACAAGAGCCCATATTGATGGATATGATCCATGCGGCTGCTTATAGAGATAACACTTTAGGCCTACCCAAACTGTGCCCATTGCAAAACCTGGAAAGTATCGATCGCCAAGTTTTGATGAATTATCTGAAATACCATCATGCCCCAGAGCGCATGGTCATAGCTGGCGTGGGCGTAAGTTAAACTAAAGAAAAATTCATCGAGACTTTCTAAACTTGGCATTTTATTAGGTGGATCACGATGAACTGGTGGAGAAGGTAAAAAAATATTTTGTCGATGATCAGGCCATTTGGGATATGGAACAACTGGCTGACACTGGTCCAAAACAGGTTGACTGTTCGCTGGCTCAATATACTGGAGGTCTTGTTAAGGTAAGAATATTTTCAAAGCAAGTGCAAATCCAATTAATAATTCTCTTTCGAATTGGGTAGGAACAATGTGAGATTCCTATTTATGCCGCCGCTGGTCTGCCAGAGCTCGCCCATGTGGTTCTTGGATTTGAGGGCTGCTCTCATCAAGACAAGGACTTTGTTCCACTATGTGTTCTCAACATTATGATGGGCGGCGGTGGTTCATTTTCGGCCGGCGGACCGGGCAAAGGCATGTATTCACGCCTCTATACCAAAGTGTTGAATCGGTATCACTGGATGTACAGTGCCACAGCGTATAATCATGCCTATGCGGACACTGGACTCTTCTGCATTCATGGCAGTGCCCCTCCCCAGCATTTGAGTGAAATGGTTGAGGTGCTGACACGCGAACTGTTAGGCATGGCCAGTGAGCCTGGTCGAGAGGAGTTGATGCGTTCAAAAATTCAGCTACAATCCATGTTGCTTATGAATCTGGAATCGCGACCAGTTGTGTTCGAAGATGTGGGACGTCAGGTCTTGGTAACGGGGCATCGGAAACGCCCAGAGCATTTCATTCAAGAAATCGGTATGATGATGAAGTGATAATGATGTTAAGTAACTTAATCTATAATAAATCCTTTTTCCTGTTGCAGAGAAAGTAACTGCTGCCGATATACAACGCGTGGCCCAGCGTCTGCTTGCTACCTCTCCTTCAGTGGCTGCTCGTGGTGATATTCAAAAGCTACCCGAAATAAGCCACATCACCAATATTCTCAGCGGATCCGGACGAACGGCTTTGGGTAGAAGACTGTCACTCTTTAAGTAGTCCTGGTTGCAACTGAAGCTTTCTTGAGTTCAAACCGATTTTTTTTTTGTTATCAATTGGCTAAAAAACTAACCAAAATTCAATCAGATCTGATTAATCTGTGGTTGAGATTACTTTTTATTTCGGGTTACATAGAAGAAGGAATGGGTATTAGATCAGCGAATCGTGTGTATATATGTATTGTATATGCCCAGTAATCAAATTTCCAATGTTTTTTTTTACCAATTGATTTCTTGTTTTCATCTTTTTTAACGTAATTTCCGACATTTTACGATGTTATCTTAAAATTAAACAAAAATGTATTTGTATTGGCGATTGTATTTCTTTAGTTTTTTGTCGGATAACGTGCTAATGGAAAATATCATAAAATGTGAGATATCTATGAACGGTAAATTAAAATCTATCGAGTCAATTGGAAGTTTCATAGGAATGAAATCAATAGTTAAGGGCCCAGTCGATATAGTTTGTCTACTTTAAAAAAGTAAAGCAAAGTCCCTTTCTCGAGGAACGTAGATCTGTTTTTTTTTTTCATTTTATAATTCAAATATTTTGGCGCCTGTGTGACAGTGTGACTGCTCTTGCTAAAAAAATTTCATATTGATAAACGGTCACACACAATAAACACAAAAATGTTTTTTCTGCGCTCAGCTGTTAATGGAGTCGCTCTTGGACGCATCCAAATTTATAAACAACGTTCTACAATGGCTTATTATGCAGTGGCCAAGGGACGCCAAGTGGGTATATTCGATAGCTGGTCAAAATGCGAGGAGCAGGTAAAGGGCTTTAAGGGGGCTGTCTATAAGAAATTCAAAAGTCGTCCAGAAGCTGAAAATTTCATCAAACCACACTGGGCCACCAGCAGCAGCAGCAGTAGTAGTAGCAGAGCTAACTATGTGCCACATGAAATGGCCATTGCACTGGGTCATAGAGAACCCCCACCAAGAGAATGGAGCCAAAAGAAAGAAATCAAAACATCTACAAATATAGATTGGCCAGACGAGGAACTGGAGAATGACTGGGTAAGTAGGAAAGGATGTGTTATGCAGATCATACCTAACATCTACTTTATAGGACAAAATGATGAACGAATTAGAAGGATTGCCGGGATCATCCACATCGGAAAGAGAGGAACTTATTACAGAAGAAGATTTGGTGGGTGCAAAAGAGATGGAGATTAGAGAACTAGATTTAAATTAACAGCTATTCCAGATTGCAGTTATGACTGAAGTTGAAGAAATTCCCAGTCGGAAGCGAAAAATTGACAATGTTGACGTTACCAAATCCAAGCTTCCACGGCATTCTGCAACAGTCGTGGAAGCTGCAGGGCACAAACACATAGGAGGACATGAATTCGAAGTCGACGAGCAGGACTTTGTTATTGTCTATACTGATGGCTCATGTCTGGGAAATGGGCGAAAGAATGCCTGTGCCGGTTTTGGCGTCTTCTTTGGCGACAATCATGAACTGTAAGTTATTTCATTTGGATCTGGGAGCGCTATAGAGTTTCTTACAATTTTATTCTCTTAGCAATGCTGGTAAGCCAGTTCTGGGACGTGTTACCAACAATGTGGGAGAAATTCAGGCTGCAATTTATGCCGTTAAAATTGCTTTAGATTTGGGCATTGACAAACTATGCATTTGCACAGATTCCCAGTTTCTTATTAACTCCATTACCCTGTGGGTCAAGGGCTGGAAACGGCGCGGTTGGCGTTTGGCCAACAACCAGCCTGTGAAAAATGTGGTAGACTTTAAGGAATTAGACGAACTGCTGGAGGACGCGGATATCCAAGTCAAGTGGAGCTACGTGGAGGCCCACAAGGGTATTAAGGGCAACGAAATGGCTGATAAGTTGGCACGCCAAGGTTCTGCCCTCTACAGAGAACAAAATCATAAATAGTAAATAGTTTTTAAATCATTTTTCAGTTTTAAATTTAAGCGCGTATATGAAACAGTTGGCACTACTGGAAATAAAATTGAATCAGTTGGCAGCTCTGGTTTTTTGTTTACAATCAATTTGTGCACGAAATAAATCTATTAAATTACAAAGCAAAAAAAATGTTTTGGACAATTTTAAAAGAACATTTCAATAGATTTGTTACAGTTTCACTGCTATTGACTCTCCTGGGCCGTGGAGCGCATGGAGATCTCTTGCAGCAGCCCATTGTGCGCATTGAAATGGAAGACGCCGGCTTTCATAGGTAAATTCTCTTTGGAAATATTTTCAAAAGATTATCAAATTAAATCGATTACACTTAATGTACATAATGTAGATCCCTGACATACAGTGTACAATTTGATTATCCCTTGGCTGGCCAGGATTGTGAGTACATGCTGTTGCAGCCACTACCAGCTGGCGTCTATATAAGCACCGATGAACTAGATGATCTTCAGCGGCTGAAGAGGGTAAGGATGTGGGCACTTATTATAAAATCAATTAATTAAAGTCTCTTTGTTTTGGCTACCAGCTAAGGGCAGTCTACCCCAAATTTGTGGACATTGAGGCACCAGCAATGCAGGGGCAACCCTTTAATGTTCTACTTGGTGGAGCACCAAAGATAACCGACACCTTGACGTTGCCCATACACTTTCGTTATCATGCTCCCAGTGATAAGAGGTGAGTATGATCTCTACTTAGCTTTGCCAAAGTTTAAATTGTAAAGTAACGATCTGATAGGGGGGCAAGGTAATTACTGTAACCATTTCATATATCAAAACGCAACAAATGTTGACTTGATTTCTCTTAACTGAAAAAGTTATCTATTTACAACATAATGACCCCGGAATTGAAACTATAACCTTGATGAATGTCGAGGAGTACCCTTAACAAAATTTGACTAAGAATAATTTCCATGTTATAAATTTAACAAAAATTAGACATAATAATCTATCTATTCTTATTGTAATGCATTCATATTCCTTATTGTTTATAGATCTACGGTCACTGTGTCATTAGACACACCTGAACTGTATCTCAATTGTCCCCTTGGTGATAATGAGCTTATTGACAATGAATTAGTTGCTCGTCCCGATAAGCTATACTGCCTGAATGAGGCTCAAAGCAGTTTCGACGAGCACTTGGTCAAGGTTGAGACTGACGCCGGAGTGGAGAATTGCAATTGGAAGCAAATTCATGTGGATTATCAACTAAAAGCTCCACTACGTGCTGAAATACCTATTGGCAATGCCCGTGCCTATGGACCAGTTCTCTATGGCACTATTTTACTCAGTTGGCTGATGGTCATTTGGACAATGATGCGTACTCGGGCCACAACAAGTCGCATAAATCAGAGATTGGAGGAACAGCGTCAATTGCAGCAAAAAGTTAAGTAACAGGGAATGAAGACGGTGCGTTTTAATGTACATACAAGAAAAATATGATCTCCTTAGTTAAAAAAAGACACGCGATTCCATAACTATTGTAAATATTTATAAAGATAACCCAATTAACTATTTAGACAGACGTCTCAGACACCAAAGGAATGTCTATGAGTCTTATCTTACAGACAAGAATGAAAACATATTGAGGCAATACAAATTGTCTATGCCAACAAAAAAAATATCAATTGTACACTTTCCCTAACATAATATTCTTTGGACAATCTTTGTAATAAAATCTTAAATATGCTAAAATCAAGAATATATATATATATGTAGGTATTTATATAGACTCTATACAGAAACTAAATATGTAATTTCCTCAAAATTTCTGTAAATATTATTAATACTGTAATATGCAAGGTCAGAAGTTGAAGGAAGATATAAAGGATCAGTTCTAATCTAGAGATTCCTATAGAAATTCATTGTATTTATTTAGACTTATATGCTTAAACCTTTTCCACACAATTGTGTAAAGATTTATTTATTAATTTATAACTTTCGCCTTCTTTGTTACATACTTTATCTTATTTTTCTTGACCTTTCCATCTCTACTTATCTGTCACACACCTTTAGCAAGTACATTTACCTGTTTTATATTTGTCTTGATTGACATGTTAAACTTTATTTAATTATATTATTATCTTTATACATATGTACACAATTATTTATATATTTGTATTATCCAGCTTATTTCACACCTCAGTTATTTATATTATTGCTTAATCTTTATAGTCCTACACGTGCCTGGGAGTTTCGTTTAATTAGTTCTGAGCTTATCACTTAACTTATTGTCTAATTAGTCTAGAACATAAATCATTATGAGGCGGCACACGTTCCATGTTGGAATGAGATTTACTATAGCCTATATATATACATATATCATTTAGAGATAGTTCTCCTTGTCTGTCGTCGGTGCTATGGTTTTGGAATCTGTTTGCAGATTACCACGCAAAGTCGCTGTGCTAGACATGTTGGTGCTTATTGGCTCGTTCCAGGGCTGAACTGTGGCCTTGCCAAAGATTACAAATAGGGAATTACATAGCAGATAGACACCGCCGGTTATAAAGAAGACCACACGCCATTGACTGGGATCCTCTTCGTTGGTTAGAATGGCTCCCACTACCAAAGGAGCAATAATAGAAGTTATGCCCGCAATGCCGTTTGTTACTCCCATCATGGGGCCGGCAAAATTTGGCGATAAGTCAATATGATTGATAAGATAGCCACAAGAACAGCCGGCATTGATACCAACAGCCAGTGTGAGGAGCAGAATAGCCCACGTCTTCTCATTGGCAGTCATATAACCCAAACCAATAAGACATGCCATTGGTCCATATTGGCCAATCGAGTTGAATAGCTTTCGGGCTGTAGTTATAGAAATAACTCCACGATTTATCAGCAAATCCGATATGGGGCTGACTACCAGGCAAAGTACACCCATTGCAAAATAAGGTAGAGATGAGAGCAAGGCATTCGATTTCACATTCAGTTGCAGGACACTGCTCATATATGTTGGCATCTCAGTAAGCAAAGTATAAAAGCCCCAAGTGAAGCCGCAATGGGCCGCCAAGAGACCATAAAATGCGGGAGAACTAAAGATGGCCAACCAGGGCACAGGCATAGACTAAATTAAAGAAAAACAAACATGTTAAGAGGAAATTAATGGCAATAGTGGGGTGGATTAGTGGAACTTACCTGACTACTGCTATTACTGCCTGTCAATGATTCAATATATTCTCTCTCAACTTTGGTAATGCTCTTGCACTGTGCTGGCTCATTGGCACCCTGCCAGAAGAACAGCAGAGCCCACAGCAAACTGAATCCTCCAGATAGATAAAACAAACCAGGCCAACCCATACCAGATTCGAATATAAAACCGCTGGTACCCAAAATGACAGCCGTACCAAACTGGGCACCCGAATAGATGCCCGTGGTGAGAAATCCACGTTCGGTGCGTGGCACCCATTTGGCCAACAAAGTGTGGACACAGGGATAGACAGTGCCTTGAACCAGACCCGTAAGTACTCTCAACACACAGACACTAACCACACCACTTTCAGCCGCTAGAGGATGAAAGAATGCCAAAATGCCGCCAACAGCTGTGGCCAGCCCCAACACCAGTTTGGCTCCAAACCGTTTTGCCAATAGACCTACAAACAAAACAAAATTAGATTTAAGTTACTGGTAGCGGATCCTTTTTTCACCTGAAGGCACTTGGGATACCACATAGCCCCAAAAGAAGCTACTGAGAATCAAGGATTTATCCGACACATCCCAATTATAGTATGGAGCTCCAGCAGTCGACTGTGTCATGGGTACTATGGCAGCCGAAATGTCCACACGTTGGAAATAATTGATCATCATGCCGACAAAGAGGATAATGGCTTGCCAATGCCGTGAGCCAAAACCGCTGGCTGTATAGGTTAAGAAGATAATTAGTTTAATACTCGTATTATTAGGATTTCTAATTTATTTATTAAATTTTTATCCCGTTACATTTCAAATTTCCCAGAGCCTGTAGGAGCAGAAGGGGTGTTCGTTCTGTACTAGTGAAATAAACCATATTGAAAGAGTTTCGGTTCAACTGGTTGTCTGATTGTGAATCAGTCAATTGATTCCTCCGCTTATTTTATATACATAAAAATCAGTTAAACAATGCAAATTGTTTTGTCATTTGCATGATTATTTCTAGGATCTTCACGCTCAATCAACGTTTTATGGGCCCCGGGGAACTGATAGTGAGTGATTTTTCTGTTTCTGTTTGTTTGTTTTTGCGTTTTTACGATTATTCGTACAATATGCCGCCAATCCATTTAATTAATAACGATTCAGTCAAAGACACACAATTGTGTGTCATTATCATTAAAACTTGCCGCAGTTAAGGAAAAACAAAGTAATATATGTGCATATGTACATATATGGGAATAAACTGTCCTACTCCAATGGAAAGTTACCGTTACTTTTGCCTTGACAGTGAGGGCAAACTTCAATCAGACACTCAACGCTAAACGTTTCAATTCACTCTGTTCCCCCATCTATTGTCTAGCAAAAATTTTAACTTGAGCCAATTTAATTGTTTGTTAACTTGGTTTATGTACCAAATATATATTTATCTAGCGCAAATTCTGTTTTTCATGTTTATGAGTTAAATTGTTGGATTTATGATGCCGCATTATAAATGTTAATGTCCAACCTAATCTCTGACAAACTCTTTGACTTTGGGTAGGTCTGGGTAGCTACAGTCTTATAATATATATATGTACATTAAGTCTTATATTAAAGAATTGGAAAACGTGTGTGGTGGTAACTCTCCATAATCTTTAATCAGTAAAAAAAAAAAAATAGTGCTCCAATAAGGCTGCTTGTCACTATGTCTATATTCTGTTTTTAGCCCCGGAATATATACATATATCAATAATAATCAGTTGTCCGTCCGTTGAGTATGGTTTTAATTTTTTTTAATCGAACATGTACTTACGTTTTGCCATATCCATAGAGCTCTCGAAACCCATTGATGAAGATAGAGACTGTACGTAGTTATGTCTCAATGTGATAACTTAATTTGTACTTTATATAGATTTGTTGTTAATTGTTTATAACAATAGAATGAAAATGTTGCGGTGTAAAGCTGAAGGCAGACTGAAAGCTAAAATGCTTCCACCTGTTCCTTTTATACTGATACCACAAGAAAATGTAGCACCGACATGCGACATTATCTTAAACCAGATAATAGTAAACTAATAAAAACTTCCCCCGGTGCCAAAAAAAAATGGGTAATCTTAATAGATCTTTGCATTGAGCATTTATTACTTAACATAACATGATTTTTCACTACTTAACATGGATTTTCCGATGCCATAATTATTGCAAGTATATACAGATGTATTTATACACCGTCCAATTTGTTTTGATTCCTGCTTCCTAATCTATATCTTATCGCTTAGAAGTATGATCTCACTGCCATACACTTGAAAACCCTTGGATTTGTGTACACATTTCGCAGAAAATGTGTCATTAAGATGCATTTGATGTTGTTTATCTTTATCCAGCAAAAGTCTAAACATTTGTTTACAGAATATAATATAATACTTGGAAACTTTCTAAAGTAATTTCCTAGGAATCTACTTATAACTATGGCTAATCAATGTAGGCCTTAGTTTTATGTCAAAAACTTTTATAGTTTGATTCGTACGACTGTTCCAAGTAAAAGTAAACTTTAATTCAACTATACAACATCTTGTGTAGCACAAAAAAAAAATTAATAGAAAAACAAATATAAAAAGAAAACGTTATAAATAGCAAACCGTTTGGTTTCAAAACGGTTTACTATCGGTTTTCTTTTTATCGATGTATACGTGAACTGTGCTTTAAGTGTGACCGTTTTTATTTTCGCGAAAATTTATTAACTTGCGCCTGGACTACAGATTGCTGGGATCCAAGAAATTAATAAAAAAGGATCGCCTAGACATGTCCTCGCAAACCTCTTTTGCCGGCACTGAGCCACAAAAACATCCTCGCATTATGACATTCCGTCCCAGTTATGAGGAATTTAAAGATTTTGCCGGATACATTGACTTTATCGAGTCTCGCGGGGCTCACTTGGCGGGCCTAGCCAAAATTCAGGTAAGTGCCATTTTTTTTTTTGCTCTGGTTCGCTCTTTTTACCGTTAGTGTTTACATTATATTGTTAGCCACCTGTGGAATGGGTACCTAGGAAATCTGGCTATGATATAGACAACATCAATATGACTATACCAGCTCCCATAAGCCAAGTAGTTACTGGGTAAGTCCTTGGTATATGGAGAAAGTATTTTTGTTTTCTTATTGTTGGTTTTATTTTTGCAGTGCTCATGGTTTGTATCAGCAAATCAACATTCAGCAACGACGTCAAATGACATTGCGCCAATTTATGGAAAAGGCCAATTCCGAGCTACATCAGACACCAAGGCATTTTGATTACGATGATCTGGAGCGAAAATATTGGAAGAATATTACATACATATCCCCTCTATATGCGGCTGATATCAAGGGTTCGCTGAGTGACGATGATCTTGATGTGTGGAACATTGGACGACTTAATACCATATTGGATTTGGTTAATACGGACTATAATATAGTCATAGATGGAGTTAATACACCTTATTTGTATTTCGGAATGTGGAAGAGTTCGTTTGCCTGGCATACAGAGGATATGGATCTGTATTCCATCAATTATTTACACTTTGGTGCTCCAAAGACATGGTATGCCATACCACCGGCCCATGGTCGTCGGCTGGAGAAACTGTTCAATGAAACATTTAAGGAAAACTATCAGGAATGCAATGCTTATTTACGCCACAAGATGACTATGATTAGTCCAAAGGTTTTGCGTCAACACAATATACCCTACAACAAGATTACCCAAGAGGCAGGCGAAATAATGATTACGTTTCCATTTGGCTATCACGCCGGCTTTAATCATGGCTTTAATGGGGCCGAATCAACTAATTTCGCTTCCAAACGTTGGATCGAATATGGCAAACGTAGCAGCGTTTGCAGGTGCCGCAGCGATATGGTTAAAATATCCATGGCGACATTTGTGCGACGTTTTCAGCCCGAGCGCTATGAGAATTGGCTAAGGGGAGAGGATTATGGCCGCCATCCCGAGGATCCGGATGGTAAAATTTGTCCAGCAATGCCGCCGACACTAAGTGATAAGGAGCGCAAAGAACTGCTGTCAAGGTTAATAGATAATTATTATTTATAATTTTTTTCCATTAATTATTTGTAATACTTTCAGCTGTTTTGACTCACAAAAACGTGGTTGCTCCATGGCCATTAATGAGGCAACTGACAGTGCAGATGCTAGCGAAGATGTCGATGACAAGGCTAGCATTAGCAGCTCCTGCAGTAGTCGCATTAGAAACTTTGTCGTAAGGGTTCGCAAAATTCCATTGGGCCCCGAGCCGTCAGTTAGCAATCCAGAACCAGAATCTCTCAACGGAGTGCCACCTAATCCAGAGCCAGTGGCTTCAGTAAATAAGAAAAGTGATTTCAATTCCACTGCTGTGGTCCGTTTGAAACGTTTGTGGGATGATCTGCCAAATCCCAATACTGGCACCAATTTGCTTACCAATGGTATTGTAAAGAACACCAAACGCATGAGATTTCAAACAAAAACCCTAACACTTGACGACGAGGATTAAACCTCCTGTTGAGCATGACTTAGTAAGCAACACTTTTACGATCTCCTTTTAATAGTTTGTAAATTGATAACGAAATATATATTTATATATATATATATATATATATGTTAAGTGGCCTATATGTAAATTAGTTTTAAGTTTTGCCCGATACCCACCCAAAATGCTTTTGCATTTTAAATGTAAATAATTGCGTTTGACTCTTGTCTGTGTGTCTTGACCTAAAATGTGGTGTAATATACGCCAAGTATGTCGTTTTGGTAAAGTATTTGTAAAGAATTAGAAGGAAGTTGTCCAGTACTTGAAAAAATTATGCAGTATTGATTTAGGCTTTAACTCCAGCTATACCGGAATATTCTGTCTGATGTTAAAGTGGTTGCTGGTTGAGAAATGCCCAAAAGTAAGCCACCAGTGGCTTACCTTCTACTGGGCTATGTAATAATGGATGTTTAATGGTCGCTGTGGTTATTTTAAAGTTATTGCAATGAAGGGATAAAACTTCAATGCATGAGCAAGTTAAGCATTAATGGGAATCCAAATATGGATAAAGACTAAAAGAATTTTTTAATTTCTGGAGCCCTTTTCCAGAGGTGCCATATCTATAGTATAATGAACTAAATGTAAATCCTTTTAAAATGTTCCGAAATATTATGTCTATTATCTAGAAATAAATGTTAGCTAACTAGCTGAAAGATCAAATTTTACTATTATTTAACTTGTATCTGTATCTGATCTATGGCCTAAATGAAAACCGTTTCATTTTAGAATACAAAAATTAATTAACCGAAAAATCTTTATAAAAAACTTTCAAAATTCCTTGTCACAAGTGTCCCTTCCCAGGCGAAATTTGTTTTGGTTACGCCTTTAGATTCAATCCTTTAATTGTTACATTGTGTGCAAAAATGCCGTAACTTGTTGGCTTTCTCTCGAGGAACGCCCCAGCCATTTCTAGTACCCAGTAATTAAACCTTATGCAATATTCCCATACAAAATTTTTGGAGTACTATATAAAGGATGATTGTTTAACTCTTAGAGAACAGAGACTTGTTGTGAGTTCTTGTGAAAATGTTATTTCGACGCATCTATCCAAATCCTTTGTCCGTACCAACGGCCACTCGCGATTCGAATGCCTACATGTTGCATACTTTAAAAGTTTCGGGACTGAATATGCATAATGATTTTGGCATTGGACGTAAGATCTGGCGTGTTATATCCTTTTCGTATGGCATGTGTTATCTACCGCTGAGTTTCCTTTTGAACTACACATTGCACATTGATGACTTTTCGGCTGCCACGCTACTCCAATCGTTCCAATTGTGCCTGAATACCTGGTGCTTCTCATTGAAGTTTTTCACCTTGGCGGTGTTTACGAAGAATTTGGAAAAGGCCAACATATGCTTTGACCAACTGGATGCCTACTGCAAAACCAAGGAGGAGCAACTGGGCATACGACAAGTGGTGGCCACTTGCAATAAGTTGTACATGACTTTTGCGGCGGTATTCTTTGTCTATTCCGCAGCCAGTTTGGTCGATGGTTTGCTCCATGGCCGTGTGCCCTTCGATACGTATTATCCATTTTTGAATTGGCGTCAGGATCGAACACAATTTATTTTACAGGCTTTCGTTGAGTTCGTTTCAGTGGGTTATGCTGTCTTTGTGGCCACATCCACGGATTCCTATGCTGTTCTTTTTGTGATTGCCTTGCGCTGTCATGTCCAATTGTTGACCCGCCGTATACAGAATTTGGAAAGCTTAAAGGATCAGGACGATCACACTATGCATGCTGGTTTAGTGGAGTGTATCAAGGCCCACAAAGTCATGTTGGAGTAGGTCTATTACGAATAAAAATGTGTGTCACAAGTTTACCTTTATTTTTGCAGGTTTTGTAATACCATCCGGCCCCTTATATCCGGCACCATCTTTGCTCAATTCATCATTTGTGGCTCCATACTGGGCATCACAATGATTAATCTGGTGGCCTTTGCCGAACCATCCGCAAGATTTGGAATCATTTTCTATATGATGGCCGTGCTGTTGCAGACCTTTCCTCTTTGCTACTATTGCAATGCCATTGTCGATGATTGCAATGATCTTTGCGATGCACTTTTCCATTCCGCCTGGTCAGAGCAAAATCAACGTTTTCAGAAGACCACATTGCAATTCCTACAGAAGCTACAGCAACCAATTGTCTTTACAGCCATGAATATATTCAGTATAAATTTGGCCACCAATATAAATGTAAGTCGAGAGTAAACATTAAGGGTGAAAGGTCTTGGCCCTAAAAAAACATTTACTGTAGAAGATTTCGGCAACTAAACCTTTCCAGGCAGGAGCAAAACAAGAACCATTAAGTTTTTTCTTGTCCTTTTGACTTCTTTACAAACTCAACTAGCTAAAAATTACAATTCAATGCAATGCAAAGAAGGGAAAAAGGTCCCAAAGCAAGTTTTCCTATAAAAACTGATTGATCCAAAACAGTTGTGGACGATCTGAAGTGACTATCATAGTTCACTTTAGCATCCAGTTAATCAAAGAAATGCATAATCTGTGATTCCTAGGAACAATCCCTTAAAAAGTGAGATGATGTTGGCCCTAAGTATCTTTAGACAAAGAGTTTGTAAGAGTCAAATAGGAAACCATTTGAGAAATCATGTGGGAGTCCAATAGGAAATAATTTAAAAAAAAAAATAGAAGACTATTATTGCTTATTCCGTCCGATAACTATCTAACAAGGTGGAACGAGTTCCAAGACCTTTCCTGCCAATTTATAATCCACAAATAACTGGTTTACTTCTCTTACTCATTTTTGTAGGTGGCGAAATTTGCTTTCACCGTGTACGCCATTGCCAAGGGCATGAACCTGGATGAGAAGTTGCAATAGAAAAATCCACTCTCTAGATCATATACATACATATATATATATATTCATATATGGTAGATTTTGTTGTTGTTGTTTGTTTTTGTTTATGAACTTAACGCATCGTTAACATCGTAATATTATAATAATGCATACAGAGTGTGTGTTTATGTGTATGTGTGTGTGTGAGAGAGGGGAAATTTATGAAAAGTAATTAAACAGAATCAAAAAATTAAAAAAATACCAAAGAAAAACATACAATTTCTTGTCTTTGTTCCCTAAAATGTGTGTACATATACGCATGTATAGATGTGTATGTATGTGTGTGTGTGGTGTGTGGCGTAGTGTATGGGTATGGGAAGTGGGGTGTGTGTGTTTGAATGTGACCTGGGAATTGCACCAAAACGCTTAGCCAGGCCAGAGGCAAGGATCGCTAAGTATATTTTTTTTTTCTTCTTGATGGACATTTTGTATTCTTCTTCTTGGTTGTTCTTTTTGTTGTTGGCATGGATGAAATAGCTAAGTTTGTTGTTTGTTATTTGTTGTTATTTCTGTTGTTGTTTTTTTTTTTTTTTTTTGTTTTTTTTCTTTCTATCTTTACATTTAACTTAGGCGAGATAGCTATATGTGTCTTTATGTCCCTCCATACGTTCCAAATATTCCTTCTCGATCAATATATCGATGCATTTTTTAATCACGGGCACCTTGGGCTTAAAACGTGTCGATAACTGATTGAGCACCTCGGATATGAGATTGGTGTGATTGAGTCTCTTTCGCATTTTCATAATGCGTACAATTGCAGCCTGTATTAATAGTTTGCGATCCTCCTCGATGTGTTTATGCACAGTCTCCTGTTCCACTTTCATCTCAGTCTTGAGCGGTTGATTGATGTTAATGCGTCGCTTCTTGTTCTTGTAGTCCAAGAATAGCTCCACTGTCGATTCAGGTGTTAACGAGTTCTCATTATCGCTGGAGGTGAGTATCTTGGCCTTGAGCAAAATTTGAAGAACCTAAAAAAAAAAATGGAAAATGTTAGTGAATTGAAATAAAGTAATCTCTATCGATTGCATCTACCTGAATCAAGTTCTCCAACTGTGTCTGTGTGTTATCCAGCAATTGCTGAACGGTAAAGCTAAGCTGATCATTAAACTGCAACAGTACGGACATTTGGAACGTGCTGGCCTGCAGTGTATAGATGGCGGACGCATTATTCCTAATCACATTCATGATCAGCTCGCCCTTACACATCTGATACAGCCAATTGAGTTTACGTCCAGAATGTCGTGCTGCATAGAACTCCTTAAATTGCCTAACCGAGCGTTCCAGTTCCGATGGTAAGAGGAAATTATTATTTAGCATAAACGGCCACGATCCGGATGATAGCACCTCGATGCCAAAATCAATCTCTGGTATTACATTCTTCGTGGCCAAGTATTCTTTAAAGTTGGAATTGAGGTCCTTTGATACACCAATGTCTTGGAACATGCGCTGCAGTTTAACCGTGTACTCATAGCCACAGGTCTGCTTCAGTTTGGAGATCATCATGGCTTCTGCATCATCAGATGCCGATGTGTGATTCACCAGACGCTTAGCCAGCATCTTGGAATAATATTTCTGGAAGACATCCTTATCCTCAATGTATTTGAAGACAACCATCACCTGATTTAGATTATCTTCAAGCTCTTTATCTTCTGGATTCTTTGAGGATTTCTTGAGTAATAGATCGCAATATTTGGCCAATAACTCGGGTGACTTGCTTGGACTGGTTGCTGTGGTCACCACATTCGAGTTGATAAACTTGCCGCACGCCTTATCCAGAGCAGCCACAAATCCGTTGTCATTATTAAACGCGGTCAGGACGAGGGCATTGTATTTTTTATGCACATCCAAAATGGTTTGGACGTAGGTCTTGGGATCATTGGCTGCATCGGAAGTGCAACATTTGGCTATGGCCTCTGTGCCCTGCTGTAGGATGTGGGCCTCCAGTATGGTCTTCAAATCGGTGAGGTTTCTGGGTGATAGGGCAACCAAGGAGTACATGCGTTTCAAGTCATCATTGCGATCGGCATTTAAAAGATTCTGGAATTCCGCATGGAATATTTTCAAATGTTTCTCAATGAGGACCTATCAAAGTGAAAGAGAGAGAAAAGATTGTATTAATAATGTTTCTCGAGTGGGTGAAAATGCATCCTTACCTGTTCGCATGTGGTCTTCAATACCTCTGCTGTGGTCTCGTGCAGATACGAGAGGCCATTCTTTGAGTTAAGGCCACGCACACGTTGTTTCTCCTCCTCCAGACGGTTCTCCACATGTTTAAGATATTCGGTTACCGTATTGGTGGATAGGAACGCATCCGATTCCTTCTCATAGAAGGCAGACGTATCGGCTATAAACTTGGTCTCAAAGTTATCCTTATACACCGATAGCTTCTGCTCGATGCCATCAGTGTCGTCCTCATTGAAGCTCAGTTCCACATAACATTCGATAACATCTCGCACAAGGGATCGGTTAATCAGCTTGCCTTGACGCTCCTCCTCGATGGATTTGAGTACAGCCCTGGTTACCGGATCGTTGAGAACTTGGAACAAATGCCCCTTCCATGCCACCAAAGCCAAACGATAGATTTTATATATACCCTTCTGACCCTCCTCACATTCACGCTTCACCCAATTGCGATTAAGGTAATTGCAAATGCCATCAAGAACTGTGCTAGAGAACTGATATTGTTTCCATTGCTTCGTATATCGTGAGAGGAGAACCTCCTCACCACTGATGGCTTTGAATTTTGTCAATAGATCGCGCAGATAGTCCTCGAGAAAATGTTCCAAGCGATCGTATAACTTTTTGCCCACCAATTGTGCTCCGCCAGTCTTGCCCGAGCTGCGTCCAGCTGGTGCTGCACTCACACTAGTACAATAGTCATACACATGCGTATAGAATCTCATATACTGGCTGCGGGTTAGACATTGCTCCTGATCAAATATCTGAAGGATACCATCAACCAGCTCCGTCCAGATGTCATCCAAATTTACGGGCTTCTGTGTTGCTTGAGCATTGTTCGAGCGATTCATTTTGACAGCAGGCAGAACCTGCGTTTGCTGCTGCTGCCCTTGCGGCAGATGTTGAACGACCACTACTTGATGCCTGGACGACGACGACGACGACGATGAGGATGCAGAGCTGCTGGACGACGCACTACCAACTAAATGAGACTGGGACTTTAACGGCGGCGGTGGTGGTGTTGGAGGAGGCGGAGGAGGGTTGCTATCCTGATGACGTCGTTTGGCTGCTCTCGTTTTGGGTATTTTGGTCGGAATTTTGGCAAATCAAATTATACAAAATTTTGTGAAATATGAAATATATTTTTGAAATCTGCAAGAAAACAAAAAGAAATCGAAGAATTTAAATATAATAATTTATAAAATATCGTCGTTTTAGTTATCTTTTGGCTAGTAGTAGTAGCCAGTGGTGGGCCTTCGACATCAGCAATAGCAATTAAAGTTCGGGAAGGTCGCAACTTTTTTATATTTTTTTTTTTTAATATGTTTTGCTTTGTATTTTTTGTATTTTTTTTTCGTTTTTTAACCAATGTCACTTTAATAAAGAGTAACAGCAACAGCAGACGAACGAGACTTGACTTACAGTATGTTGGCGCGAGGGCTAACATTAAAGTTGTGGAATGCGATTGAAGATTTCCCACAGGGCAATTAGTTAAGATAGATAGATAATAGCTTTATTTTTCTGGCTAAAACTTCAATCTACTGAAAAATGAAATCTATGTCGAAAATTATGCACAACTCATCCTTTTAGTATGGGTTAATGTCCAATAAAGAAGATGCATAAAAAAGAATACAAAAAGAAGGTTAGATTAGATTGTAAAGTCACTATCGATGAAAATAACAAAAAATGATTTGGCATTTTTCCCTATTTAGGAAAATAATTTGGACAGCCCTCGCTTAAGTTTGTATATGTACAGGTTATGCTCAAGGTGTTGGCCCAGGGGAGAGGAGTGGGGGGACAGAGAGAGTAATTTGATATTGCAGCATTAAAGTGATCTGCAAAAAAAACCTTCCCCTTCTTTCTCTCGCTCTCTGTCGTCTCCGTCAACTTTCCCTTCAAAAAACTCCGTTATGAAATTAGCTCCAATCGCCTGCCTATCTGTGTGGTTGGCCTCTGTGTGAGTGTGTTTGTATATGTGAGCGCGAATCCAACTTCCTGGTTAAATAAATACTAACACACCTGAACATTCACTCATACATACACATATATATTCACAACACACATATACAAATATGTATATGTACACCCCCTCCAAGAGACAATTTTCAGATTTTCTCTAAACTTTTATTTCAACATTATTACTAAATTTTCGTTTCATTTTGTGCAATATTTGTAAGATTCTCTTGCGACATTCGTTTTGACATCAAATAACAGTAAAAGAGAAGCTGCGCCGTCGTTTCGTCTTTAGTTTCAAATTTTCTTTCTGTGACGTCGTGATTTCCCCTTGTGGAGCACCAATACCTCACTCACTCACACAATCGCACTGATATATTTTTTTTCTCTCACTTGGCTTTTGTTCGCCATTTTCACTTTATATTTTTGGTAAGTTTTTGTTACACTGTATGAGATTTTGAACTGATTTACCTGTTGCCAGATGCTCTTAAAGCCTTAGTTAAACTTAAATTTATTAGTAATTTAATTTATAAGTATTAAATTAATTAATTATAATTTTATTGCTGAAAAGTCACACACACTTTCCCACTAACAAAAACACAATGGCAAAACTGGTGTTGCCAGACTGTTGCGATGGCCTATAAGTAAAACGTTTCCACTGTCAAGCAATTGTTTTCACTGCAGTTCAACTAAATTATAATTGAAATTGTCTAAAACAGTAGTAATAAGTAGTTTATAGCTGGTTGTTCGTAATATTTATAGGTATACTAATTTAGTTTGCAATAACAATGCAGTGCGAACATGTTAAACGCTGCTTTATTGGAATTACCTTTTTTAAACGATAGGGCAACTTCCTGCATGACTTGCTCACTATCGGTCAATTTAATGTCAATTTTTTTGTCACCACGTGTGGTCACACTGCCTTTTGATAATAAACAAAACAAAAACAGTCGATTAGCATAAGTTTGAAAGCCATTGTTACAGATATTTGCCGCTAAATATACAAGAGGAAAAAATGTGTTATCGTGGTTCTGCAATAGTGGCATCAGCCTTGATGTTGCTGCTGATAATAAACCAATTGAGTCACAATCAGAGTGAGGCGGCGGAAGCGGCAACGGCAGCGCCTGCAGCAACCGCACCACATGCCAACAAGACCAATATCAAAGTGGTAGCCGAGGGAGTAATGGGAGTAGATGTGGCACCAGCTGCAAGTGCTGTATCCAGTCCAAAAGTAGATAAGGGCTCAGTCAAAAAGTCGGAGGCAACACCACCAGAGGCAAAGGAAATACATATTAATGAAAAGGAAAATAAAAATGTGACCAAGAATGTGACGGAAAAACCGCGATCAACCCCAATGGCAGGTCAATTGCCAAATGCCAATTTACCCATAGATCGTGTACACATAGATGATATGGATATACCTGGGCAGGCCTTTTTCTATGTACTGGTGGGCATTACGACCACTGCCATTGTATTGCTGGTGGCCCGTGTTTATCGGTGAGTTGAAATCTAAAACCAAATCCTTATCAGCAGAGTGTTCAGGTCATATTATGCGTCATTATAATTTGTTTATTGATATTTTGCTTGCAGCTTGCGTCTATCGCGTGCCGAACGGAAATATGGTGTACAGGGAGATCGGGCCAATCAGGAGCTAACTCCCTTGCCTATGGGCATTGAGGATGTCAATAGCGATGAGGAGGATCATACAGTTTTCGAGGTCAATCGTCAGAACATACGTATATTATGAAACAGTAACAGTGTTGTGCCAAAGAATTCGAATCTTACACCAATTTTCGCATCATCAAACTCCAAACTTGCCTTTCGTAGATGTAATTGTAACTATTTGCTGCTGCATTGTAGAATTATTCTATTTAGCTGCTAACTAATCTATTGTTTATAGAATCTAAGTCATTTTTATATATACTTCTTATGTACATTTACCAAGTTCTTGTGCGAATTTTCCCATTGTCCCCTCATCTTATTTTTCCCCTTTTTCTCTCTCTTTAACAGTTGATTCAAGTTTAACAAAAACGAAAAACGTTAATGAAAAACCATTTGTGATAACACTGATATATATGTAGATGTTTAAAAAACAAACTGAATAATAGAGCGTAACGAAACGAAATGAATTGAATGATGAAAATGCCTGAAAATCTCAAAATGTCCAATATGTCAGCTTTTTGTATACACTCGCCGAATCAAAGAAAATCATTGCTAATAAATGTTATAATTAATTGTATTACCATACAACAAAGTGAATTTTATTTCCTCAATTGAAGATTTGTTAACCAAATTAAAAAAATTTATATATTTTGTGTTTTGAAAACTGGTTCTTAAAATGCATTGTTAACACCATGTGATGAACGTGGAGCTTTCATGACGCTCTAAAATGAACCAAGTCTTCAAGGAGTTCTCTAAATTTTTTAGATGGAGTACCATAGATGATTTGTTCTATATATGGTAGGGGTATATCTGGTCAAGTCTTCTTCAACGAATGATAAATGATGAAAGAAATGATATTACCTAAAAAAATTGTTTGGAAAAAAGTTTATCCTTGTTGTCTTAGGCGGATTTGTAACAATATAGCTTCAATTAAGAAAAATCGATAGTATTTTTCAATACAATAGATAATTAATTGAACTGATATATATACATCACTTCTTCTTTTTAAAGTCTTTATTTATTACAATTAAAATGCATTGCAAATCCTCTGATTTCTTTCAAGTGACCCAGTTGTCGGTTAAAATATATTCGTTGTTCAACACTGCTAAAAAAGCTGAAAGCTGTAGATAGTCCGTCCTTTAATCAAATTAAGACAGTTCATAAAAGAAAGATAAATAATAAAAGGAAAAACTTAATTTAGAAAAATATTTTCAAATCATCTTTACAAAAACTGTGTTTTTTTTAAATGAAATAGCAAAAATATAGTTTCAATTTGGAAAACTATGTGTGAATCACAAAACAGATTTATATATAGGTACATACATATATTGTTCTCATTAATGTCTTCATTTATTACAATTCTTTAATTTTTTAATTTATTGTACATTTTATTGAATTTTTGTTCATATTCTCTATATATTAAAGACCGTAAAGGAAATTACATATAATATATATTTTTTTAACAAATGCTAGTTAATTGATATATAGTTAATTAAACCCTACCTACATATACAATATAAACGTTATTCATACACATACACTACATACAGATGAAATGCACAATCTGACAAATCTTAAATAACTAAGATCACATAAATAATTTATTAACAATACTGTGGCTAAGGGCTAAATAATTTTGCTTTTGTTTTTTTACTTCATTTTCTTCTTTGTTGGCACTCTAAATTTGTCTGTTTTATGTTGTTGTTGATTAATTTTTAATTATTATATAATATGGACTATATATAATTAAATTTTATATATGTGGTGGCTAGACTGTGTGTGTGTGTGTGTTAGATCATGCTGCCAAACATACGTTTGCCGCGAGTTAAGACCAAACTGACTACCATAACCGTCAGCAGAAAGAATACGAGACTTAGAAATGTCGTTATGAAGCGACATCTTTGGCGGAATTTCTTCTCCTTTTCCATTTTGAGACGCAGTTGCTCTGCACGGGGCAGATCGAGTGTAAAATCCGATTCGGGTCGTGATGAGGGCTGCAGAGAAGAAAGAAAATGACAACAAATGTTATAAATGATTGGATACATAATGATGAATTATAAACATCCGTTTAACATTTTAAAGTTCATCATTTTAACTTATATAAGATATCTGCAATTAAGTTCATTAACATTTTTCAGGCTATTTTTGGCCGATTTGTGTATGTAAATCTGTCTAGGCCGATGATAGTTTTGGCATTGATGATGCAAATTTTTGAACTTATTTTTTTTTTTTTTTGATTTATTTGTTAAACATTTCAGGTCAAATGTTTGTTATAAATCAAACACAGAATGCAGATTTTTCGCTTTTTAACAAGGTGTGGTTAAAAGTTTGAAAGAAGATTTATTTAATGTCGAAGTTTCTTTACTCTATGAGATCTATGTAATATAGTAAATGAGTTTACATTAAATTTGGCCATTTCAAGTTACATAAAGTTTTTGTTAGTCAAGTTGTGAGATAGCTATATATATACAGTCGAACTTCCCTAACACGAACTTCTCTAGCGCGAATTCTCTTCAATTCGAATAAAAATGAACGGCGAAATCTTCATAAAGTTTCACTTTTCTATTTTAAAGTTTAGCTGGATTATGGCACCTCAAGTTAAGGAAGTTCGGCTTTTTCTATATTTCAAAATATCATTCTTAAAGCGTTACAAACTTCTAACTGAAACTGATGTACTTTTCTTTTTAGCATAAAGGGAATACGAGAAATCTGAAAAAGGGCCTCTGCACCAACAAAAAATTTGACCCACTGAGCTTTTGTTTGTTGTTGTCTCTCATCATCATCAACGTTGTTTTGTTTTCTTTTTTGTCGTCTCAATTGTTGATTTTTTCTTCTCTTTTTTTTTAGCGACAATAACCTTGAAATCTTTTCAGAAAGAGGGAGCACAAAAAAACAGCTAAAAACAAAACGTTAACAGACAACTTTTTGCCTGTTGTTTTTGTTGCTGCTGCTGCTGCTCATTCTCAGTAAACTTGTTACAACGAAAAGGTTACGAAACTCTTTTTGGTTTTTTTTTTTATTTGTTAAATTTCACTTTGTATAAGAATTTAGAGTATTGTGGTTGTTAAAGGGAAATGTTGTTATGTTGTACACATTTGCATATCTCTGTAGCTGCATGCCACAAATTTCAAATTCCATTGGCAAAACTACAAAATGTGCAACACACACTTGACAGGCAGGCAACATCGAATGAATGAATGAAGGAAGTAGGAAGGATATACACGTTAAGTGGAGGCAGGCAGCCATTTCCGCCCTTTTGGCTGAGCTAATGTGTAGGGCTGTGGGTGTGCCTGTCGTATATGTATGTGTGTGTGTGCGTGTGGTGTATCTTATAAATTTATCAGAAAAGATCTACTTGATGGCAAAGTGGGATTATACTTGAGAGTGCTAGACTTCATTTTTGCACTTTGAAATTGAACTTTTCGTTTCAATGGCAGAAATTTGTATGCAATTTTAAATGGAATTTATGGTTCAAGTAGCTCAAGGAGCATTATCTATATATATATGTGTGTATATATGTAGTTAAGCACACATAAGATTGCTCACAATTATTCTTCTGCAATTGTCTCCTTTCTTTTAAATGTCCCAACTGTCGGCTGAAGTGCACTCGTTGCTCAACACTGCTAAAACTGCAATTGAGTGGCAACTCTTTTCGCAGAAGTTGTTTGCGGCAAAACTTTGCTGGGCTTAAAAATCTTTAAAAAGTGATCTTAATATGTAGAATTTCGAGCGGTTGACCAATATAAACTTAATTGTATATCTTTTTAATGTGCGTAAATATATTATTTTTGTCGAGTAGTGAAATTTAAGTGTCTTGTGTTTTCGGTAAAAGTTTGGGCACGTGCCTTGCGAACTGTAAAAATAAGCCAATAAAAAAATTGAAAGATAATGCCGGAATTATGAATAAATAAAATTGGAGCAGCGGGGTTTCACTGGTTTGTAGGTACTGTTTTACGGTATCTCGCAACTTGGAAAAGAGTTTTTAAATCTGTTTCTATCTCCAAGTCAATGCATCATACAACCTCGTACTACGTACATATGTATGTATGTATGTATACACACACATGTAAGTTGTCTCTTCGATCAGCTGTTCTCAATGCAATTCATGGACTTTACATTTCATATTTTTCCCTTTTTTTTGCAGGGGAAAATTGCATTATCATCCCTTTTTAATGAAACTCCAATTGTAATTGAGCTAAAATCTATTTATGGCACATTTTAAATAACGAAAAAAAAAAACGAAAAGATGAATTTTATATGTTGATATATTCATCAGGTAAGTGAAAGTTGCACATACGCAATGTAGTCATTAAAAGGGCATTCAAGTGTAATTTTTGTGTGCGTTTAAAGTGCCTTTCAACACACACACACACACATACTTAAACATACATGTGCATTTGGGGTGTGTGTGTAATTGAGCTGTAGCAAACATTTTTGCACTTCATTGTGATGGTGACGGGCTTTATTTGTTTGTTTTATTTATATAAAGGTATGCACATATGTAGTAACGAGGGGTAGCATAAAAGTTTTCGCTATCAAATTATTGGAGCACTGTTTGTTACTACTTAAACTTTGTTTCTACTCAAAGCTTTCTTAGTAATTCACTTTTAGTTTACCCTTTGTTTATTTTGTATCCATGCCTGGTTACAACTTCAATGTTAGCCCTCGTCTTTACATACAAGTATATGGTGTACGTACATATATATATTATTTTGCATTGTCTTCGTTTTCGGTGATCACTCGATTATATCGAACTCAGTTACAAACACATACACACACACAGATATGAAATGAGAAATTGAAATGAAAACAACTTTGCGGTATTTTTGCTGCCTTCCGGCTTCTTTTTTTCTTGTTTTTTTTTTTTTTTTGTTTTTATGGGCATTGCTTGGGGCTCCCTTAGGCGCTTGTCTGAGGTTAGTGATGCTGTTGTTATTATACACAGACAAACCGGCACACACACACACACAAACACACACACAGTTTCAGTTATTTATCAGTCAAAGTACTTTTTGAAAAGGCAACCGACGTAATCGGCCAGCATCGATGAGGCTAACAAGAAGAGAGGGTAGACGGAGGGAGACGGCAGAGCTGTAGAAATTACCGCATAGCCTCAGTATACATATATACATATATCTATGTGTGTGTGTAGTCGTGTGTAACGGTTTTATTGGCTTGGCAAAGGCAAATGAAGTGCAATTGAAGTGAAGATGACGATGATGATGATGATGACGAGTAAATTGAGATTGAGGAGAAGCATCTCTAATGTGTTTGAATAAATGGGAATTTACACGCCCGTTTAGTATTCACCGCCGCTTCCCCTCACTCCCCCGCATGCCAACATGCCACACCCAATCGCCAACACTATCTTCCCCTCCGTTTTCGATGGTGCCAAATTTTTTTTTTTTTGGTTACCTGGCTAATTTGCAAATGATGCCATACGCACATAATTAAACAAAAACAAAAAACTTACCGACTTGAACTAACTTTAACTGATTATGTCTATGCTGTAGTTTCTATACCCTACTCTTACACATTTTTGCTAGTCATTGTCAGTGGTTTAACTACTTATTTAGTAATTTCGATTAAATAAGCAAAGTGTTAATTAAAACACGAAATGGTTTTCCCTATTAGACAAGGTTTGTAGACTCACATGAAAGGGGTTTTCCGACTTTTTTCTTGTCTATCATTCCAATGGGAGTGATTAAGTGTTAATTGAAATGTTTGGCCTAAGTTTTTTCCATTAAGATTAGTTAAAAGATCAGTTTTAATGTAAGGTACGTATGGTCAGGTGATTTCATCAAATTTGGCAATTACTATATATACAATGCAAGATCTATATAAAAGGTTTGTCTCTTTAAAGTCTTTCTTCTGGATTAAGTATTTCAGAACTTTCTATTTTTCAACAACTTTTAGAACTATATTTGAATTTTCCTAAGTCAAAGTGTCATAGTGTTCGAGTTACGAGTGAAATTCTCCCTAGATTTCGGCCTATTGCCATTCATTTTTGTTCGACTAAAAGAGAATTTCGAGTTAGAAAAGTTGGAGCTATAGGAGTTTATCTGTAGGGTGTAGATTTCTAAACTTTTGTAATACAGTAAGAACATTTTTGATTCAATATTACTAAATCTATAGCTTATGTATAATCTTAACTGTCTAAGCATTTTTATATAATTTGGAAACTTTTAACTAAGTTTGTATAAAAGATATTTAAAAATCAAAAAGTTATTCCATTCAATCCATTGGTATATGTTAATCATGTAAACTGATATTTGTGTTCACTTTTTTAAAGTTAGAAAGTCTTAGCACAACTTTCTTAGCAAAATGCATAAACCCATTTTGGCAAGGGTAATTAAAAAATGCCACAGTAAATTTTTTTCTTTATAATTCGTTTAACATATGCGAAAGATCGAGTTGATGTTAACTTGACGCTGATGCTGTAAATTCCCACAAAATGTCCATATATAGCCTTGAAATATACATATTTTTGCTTTATTTGCTAATTTTTTAGTTGGCATATATTTTGGCCATTTGCCTTTTTTTGTATGCACACCAACAACAACAACAACAATACAGTTCAAAAGAAAATCCGACCTGCCCATAACGCTTGACTTTTTTGTTTTAATTTGCCACACACGTTTTCCCACTGACATTGAAAATGCGTTATTATTTTGTTTTTTTTTTTTTTTTCGGTTGGAAGTTGGCCAAGTTTAATGTAGTTATTACTACACCTTTTCACATACGCACACACACACACACAAAAGTTGAAAAATCACTTGAAGAGAAAACAAATTTTAACACGTACTTGGCACAACTTGCATGTAATCTGTTTAAATATGGAGATGGGTTTGTTTTTTAAGTTTTCTGTTGTTGTGGGAAATCCATGTCATATGCACGATTCAAAATGCTGATCATCATCATCCATACACACACACACACTTGGGTTTGGGCCTTTTGATGATGACCGATTAGGTTTAGTTTGTATTTGTATATAGCACACCTATGCGGCATTTTGAGGCAATGGCATTGCAGAATCCAAAGCGAAAGTAAGTTCAATAAACTTGAAGTTAGAGGCAAATGTTTTGTTAAGTTAACAAATATATGTATATATGTATTGGAGAACTTTACTGGAGATATGTATATGTATGTATCTATTTTATTTTAAACTCGTATTGATTAAGACAAGTCTTTCAAGTCATTCGATTCCAGTTAAAAGTTATGCCTTGCCAGTCACTTAATTAAATTCTAAAGATTTAGATTAGAGTTTAAACATTTGCCTATATGTATATGTCTGTATAAAGTTCAATTTATGTGATTATCCATCCAAGCTGTTTCTTTCTTTTAGCAAGCTTTCCTACAACTAATGTAACCTCGTTTAATTGTGGCTCGAGTCAAAGAGCTATTAGAGTGAATTGAAGAAACAAATTTTCGTAGATCAGCTTCTCCCCTAAGGAACACAAAAAATACAATAAATATTTTCCTTAAATCAGTTGAAGTTTGTTTAAAGTTTTTGACTACTTTGTTTTCATGTCCCTGAATGAATGTTTTTCTTAAATGTTACAAATTTCATCTAACGTCATTTTGGTTACCTTTTTTAAATCAATTTGCTTGTCACACACTGCGTATACATTATATATAGGACTGACAAACTTTAAAATCCTTCTACACGCTAATTTAGTGAGATTAAATTTGGTATAAATAATGTATACCAAAACACCATATAAAATGAAAAATCTCTTTAAAAAGTTACATAAAATTAAGGAATAATCTTAAAAGCTTCTCATATTTTACATTTGGAACTACAACCGAACCGCAGTCTACTCTTTTAAGAATCAATCATATGTAGATTGACAGATTGTATTTCAATATTTTTTTTAACCGAACGACAATCTCCAATCATTTGACCTAATTATAGCCTTGATTTACTCAACTATTGTAAAATCACGTAAATTCCGTTGAAAAATGATTAACACAAACAAAAAAAAAATAATGCAAAATTTTTAAACTTATTTGGCACACAGATAAAATCAATGATTGATTATAAGGTTCAATTATTTCAAATAATTGTTTCACATTTGATATTGAATGTTTATTAACATTCAGTTCACAATTTTGAGGGGATTCCTCCAGAGCCAGAGCCTTTCTGTTTGGAGGAACTTACATTTTCTCTGGGAATACTCAATCTTTGTCCCATGTTGAAGAATTTGGAAATGTTTACACGCAGAAGTCCGAAACTAAACTAAAACAAAAATATTATTTAGCTAGCGCCAGGTAAATAAATATCTTTTAATTTTTTAGGGTTTTTTTTTCTTCTTTTGCCAAATGTCTATAAAAAAATTAACAATTCTATGTGAATTGAAATGAAGTGTGGCAATAAGTGACGTACGAACTGTGTGTGTAAGATGTAGACAGACGGATCAAACAGTTATAAAATATATATGTATATTTGTATATATTTGTTATATTCTGTTTATGAATATTTCTTACTTAATAATTAAAGATTTGTTATGCCATTTAGTTTAATGCAAAAGGCGTGAGGGACAAACAAAGAAGAATTTTTGGTTTTGTAATAAAATTAAAAAAAAAGGCAAATCACAAGGGTTGGGGTAAAGGTGGAGGGGTAATTAGGCTACCAAGATAATTACATAGTTTGTTTAACTAATTAGTTTTGGCTAAACTTAGCCTTCTTTTGTCTTTGAGTGCCTTTCGCTGTTTCAAATGTAAAATGTATGAAATTTGATCTGCATAAGTTGCCCTCTGCTGCTGCTGCTGGCCTACACACGCACACACATACATGTGCAATTATGTAACCCCCCCCTCACCCCTGCCGCACTTAACTCCTTTCATGTGTAGGCCAAATGAAAATTATTCAAACCAAGTTAAAGTTGGCCCCAAAGGCTTTGCCAAATTGCAATTGCCTTAACCAAAGCGTTTGATGGGGGAAGACTTATATAGTAGGGAGGGAGGGGGGAGGAGGAGTATCAAATTACTGCCTTGGACTAGGCGACAATTCCATAACCATTGGCCTGCTCTTGAGGCATAACCCAGTTGTGTTGTTGTAGTTGTAGTTGTTGGTCTTTTTATGGGTGGCGGCTAAAAAAGTCGAGCGCTTTTCTGCATCTGCATCAGCTATTGCAACACTTTGTTGCAGCCTCAACTTGAATGCGTCTACATGTATATATGTATATATATACATATATATGAACATGTAGGTATATAGTGGTAATATATATATATATCAGCTTTAGCTATAGCCTTACATTTCGTTGCATTTTTCGTTTTGGCATTCATGCGAGCAAACTTGTTTTCGAGTTTTTCATTTTTTCGTTGTGGGACGAGTTTCGATTTTTTTGGCGGCGGCTTCTGTTTTTTTCCCTTGTTTGTGCTTCTTCTTCTTCTTTTTTTTTTTAGTTCATATCTTCCTTGCTCTATATAAACAAATCGAAACGTCCTTAAAGGTCATATGACAACTAGTTGCAGTTGTTATTGTTATTGTAGGGTTCCGGTTTTATGCCACATACACTTGTTGCATGCCCCTGTTGGCCAATTAAGTGCTAGCCAAGTTGTTGTTGTTGTTGTTGTTGTTGATCTGCCTGCCGCATTTTTAACGGAATTTAAAGGTTAACTGGTACAGTTGAAATTTTTTCGCCCCTTTTTGCAGGTTGTTTAACTGTTTGATTTGTATGCCAAAACCAATCTCAAGTTCAAATATATAGGTATGTATCTCTCTCTCTCTTTCTCTCCTTATATATATGTATATTCGTTAACGTTTAAGGTGAATAAACCGACGTGCTGCCATTGAGAGTGAAAACTCATTGGGCATTCTAAGCATTCAACGGAAATTGCATAAGCCCTCAAAGCAACCTCAACTCAAAGATGACGTAGTCGTTGATAAATTTATAAATATAGATATATGTATATATATAGACACATATCAGATATGGCAAACTAGAAACGGAAGCCAAAAGAAGAATGAGTAATGAATTTTTAGAGAATTATCACTTAGACAAGTTCTTTGTATCTACAATGAAAGATAACTTTGGCGCAAGTCGTTCAGTTTCTACAGAAGATCGCGCAGTGTTTATATTGAGAGATTAGGTTAATGGTTTCTAAAGATGGCAGCCTAGTCTATTCTCCAATTGTTTTTTACTACTTCTAGAGTCTGATCTAGGCAAAAGACAAGTATAATTGAAAAAAATCCAAAAAACGGCCTATTTATGTAAACAAAGGAGTTGCCACGCAGTCGAGGTCCTACTCAGAGTTGCCGTTGGGTAGAAGCGACAAAACTGTAGCGCGATCTCTGGCAACCTAGAAGTCATGGAGAGTCATATTGAGTTGGATGCCGTAGAGTTGTTAGCTTTGATAACTTTGGCGAGAGTCATTTAGTTTCTACAGAAGGCTATAGATCGTGCAGTGTTTATATTGAGATTATATTGAGATTAGGTAAATGATTTTAAAGATGGCAGCCTGGTCTAATCTCCTATTGTTAGAATGGAATCTAAGGTCGAAAAGATCCCAAAAAACGGTCTATTTATACATTCTATTTTATATCCAAACATGGCCAAAACTTACTTTAAATTGAATCCTATAGAAACTTGTTGCCAGGTGCCCCTACTGAGTTATAAAATGCTTGAAATTAACCTTTGTCAGGTCAGTACAAAATCTTCTACTTCCATCTACTTCGCTTTCTAAAGGAAATGACTAATTTGTATAAACAGAAACAGAAAAAAAAGAAACTCTGTAATCTTGATGACTTAATAAAGATATGGCATTAAAAGAAACAAGTTTTGTTTCAAACAGATTAAGCCATACATTAGTTAAGATCTCTAACCCATAGAGAGATCTACTCAAGTAGATCGATTCTTGTTAGGTTGCCACTTGGAAACAGTAGCCTCACACAGAACAGTGCCTCCCAGACACGCACATCCACATCATTAATCACAAATGCCAAAAACGTTGCCATGACAGCGATAATATCTCTCAATATTGCTGCTGTCGCATAATAAATCTCCATCTACAGGAAGGTGGGTGGCTAAATGGGAGGAGGTAGGGGGGGCTAGTTTTAATGGCGTCAACGTCAATGAAGATGCGCGGGTGTTTTATTTTTTTGCATTTATTCAACACTCACGCAAAAGCGCTACCAAAATCGCTCACATTGCGGCCAAGGATGAAATGATGTACATAAAATACTCGGCACGATCTCAATAATTGCACTTGGCATAAGAATCTATATATATACATACTGAGTAATTGTTTGCCAATACTTATTGCCAATAATTAATTAATAATAATAATAAAATTGCCCATGATCCAAGCCGATCATCTTATCCATATATCTAGCTCTTTTTATATATATATATATAACTGTGGCCAATTTAACCTCGAGCTAGAAATGTTAAAGCCATTTAACTGCAATTAACTTACGGCATTAATCATACGCCTTGTTGGCCCAAAATCCATACACATAATTATCTAACCATCCATATATATACTTAAACTTATATATAGTTATGCATGTGTATTATTTCTCTAAATATCAATCTCTACAAAAAAAATGGGCGGCTGTTGATTTTGAAATCATTTTTGAATTGAGTGAAGGGCCGAGACAAACTAAAAAAAAAATTACTATTATATGATTTTCTGCTTATTTAAGCCGAGACAAAGTATTTGAATAACTATTTGCACAGTTTGTGTTCCCGTTTACGATTTCCGTGCAAGTTTGAAAGTGGAATTGAGACTTGTTTTTGGCGTTTCCGATTCCGATTGGTGTGAATTTGACTTTTAGTCAGTAAAAAATAAAAAGTAATTGCCAGTTTTCACATTGGAATGCATTCGACCTGTTCCGTTTCCCAATGTTCCACTTAAAAAAGTTTATCGAAAATTTTCTCATAATTAAATTCGATGTCTATTTTGGTCTATAAAGATGATAAAATCTTTTGCCCTGTTAGTCAAAGGAGTAAAAGGTAATTTAAAATTTTTAGAGCTAAAGAATGAATGTATCTCGACTTATTTCACTTTCCCAATGTTCCATTTTAATATATTTTCGGTATTTGTTTTATGCTAAGAAGAGTCGGAAATCATTTGCCTTATTAGTCAAAGGAGTAAAAGTTAATTACAAGTTTTTAGGCCTTATGGAATATGTATATATCGGCTTGTTTCATCTTCTCAATGTTCCACCTGAAATAGTTCATCAAAAAGTTTCTCAGTTTGGGCTTAGAAGAGTCTGCAATCATTTGCCTTTAGGTCAATGGAGTAAAAGGTAATTACATGTTTTATGACTTTAGAAAATGCTTGTTTCTTTTTCCCAATGTTCCACATTAAAAATTAGTTATGCTTATAGTTTACATTCTTTAAGATCTCTTGTACTCACATAGGATAATGATGGCTGGGCACTTGCTATAACCAATTCATTGCCATTTCTTTGCTTGCCCAGAAGCGATTGATGGAGACGATTGGTGCCATAATACATTTCCCATATGCTTGGTTTCTTTCGATGCCATTCCGCTGTGCTCTCACCCTTCTGTTCCTTATTTCCCGGAGCGTTTCCTATGCCAAGATTACCCAAGGCCAGGTGGGAGCTTTCGGCACTGAGAATTGGTTTATGGAAGGTGAGATTCCTTTGAAGTTGAGTCACCATAGTGGTCGTTGTTCCCGGCGGATGTAGAGCCTCCAATTCCAATTGGGGTGTTGATATGGGCGTTGGGGTATTACTTCTCGACATGGTGGTGGTAGTCACTTCGGATTCTATATAACATTCCGCCGCTGGAAAGATTTCGGTTATGGATTTACGTTTCATTTTAAAGTTTGGATCACTGGCACAGCGAATGGTCATGATCTGTTCACGGACACTGAGCGGCCTGCCGCTGGCTGAGATTAGGACACCATCGCGCACCGCCTCATAGGCATTCAGTTGGGGTTCGGCGTAACTGCGTCGTCGCTCAAAGGCATTCTGGAGACGGACCACATGCTGCTGGCGACCCAAACCACTGCACAATTGACGTAGTTCCAGTTCACTGTGCTGATTCATGCGCTGCAGATAGGATTCCAGTTCTTGTTTTAATGTCTGAATCATGCCATCCAGCTCTTTGGGTATATCGGGACCAGGAGATGGCGAGGGCGAGGGAGTGGCATGGGACAACAGACGTATCTTGTCTCGCACATCCTCGAGTAATTCGCGTGTACTTTGGAAATGAATTTGATCCTCGTAACGTTTCACATAGGTCTTCTCTTCCGATTCCTCGCTCTCTAGTTTGTAGGCATCCTCTGGACAGGAATTGATATATTTGGCACACTTGTAATTATTCTCCTCGAGCTGTTCATCGCTAAGAAAGCTCGGATTATCGATACCTCGATTGACCGATGAATCCTTTTTGGTGGGTTTCAAGAGAAAGGCATCCAAATCAATGTCCATTAGGGAATCGTCCACTACTTGTTGCTGCTGCTGTTCCATAATGGTTGGCAATTGATTGTAGACCTTTAGTTTCTCACCCAATTCCTGAGTTGTTGTTGCCTGCTTGATGATGACTCCTTGGCCCACAGGCTGCTGCATAAAGGATACAATATGCTCTTGGGCATATAGACTCGGGAATGTCTTCAGATGACGATCCAAATTCTCAATGCTGGTCTCCAATATACGCAATTTATCACTATAGTGGGGAAGGATTTGACTTGATTTATTGTGATTGTGATGACGATCCTCTTCATCGTTGGCTTCGCCATTGTCAGGATTTGACTCAGCTCCCTTGCCAACCGCATCTTGCATGTCCAAACGTTGACTAATCACTGAATTGGAATGTGTTGGTGCTGCTGCATCTCCAGTTGTTGTTGCTGCTGTTGTCGCTGCTGTTGCTGCCGTTGCAGTTGCAATTGCTGTTGCCTTTGCTATTGCTGCTGCCTCTTTCAGGGGCAATTGCAATTGGGGACGATGCCGCACACTCTTGATCTTCTCTTGCTCAGCGGCTGCATTGAGGATGTCTATGACCGGTTCGCAATAGATGTGTTCGTCCAGCGAATAAGTGGAGCACACATTGGAGCTGTAGTAACCGGACGAGCCACTTTTATCTGTGGAATAATGTGAACCTCCAGCCCCTGCACCGGCCCCCCGTCCATTTGCTACTGAGGCTACTCTTGTTGTCGTTGTGGTGGTTGCCACAGTTTGTGGCATAGCCAGGCCAGAGTCCAAACTATGCGTGCTGCTGGCAATGGAGCTTTTCTTTACAGAGATTCCAGCAATGGCAGCAGCTGGTGTTGTTGTTGTGCTTGTTATTTGACCATCATTTGGCTTCTCGTGACCATTTCCAATCCCAGAGAGTGTTGTCAATGGCATTGAAGTTGTTGCCAGGCTGCTAAAGAGAGAGAGAGAGAGAGACAGAGAGCAGAAAGAGAGAGTGAGTTAAGAGAGTGAAATTTGTTGTTGTATAGAAAGGGAAACTGTTTCCTTAGCAATGAAAGTGGTTTTCCAGCAATACAAACTAGTTAACTGGGCCAACAGTTGCCCAATTGTATTTGAATTTAACTTAATTTTAACCTTTTTTTTTTTTTTTTTTTTTTGATTTTTGGTTGAATGTTTGTTTAACCTTTTTTTGGTCATAAAATTTTATTAAATTGCAAACGAAAAAAAAAATTCGATTCCGATTCAAATAAACTCGTTCTAAACAGGATTTCAGCTTGAGTGACTGTTGCAATACGAATTTTAGTAATTCTTTTTTTTTTTTTTTTGGCAGTTTGTTTGTTTGTTTATTTGTTTGTTTGTTTTTGGTCGTATTTCTATTTGATTTCTGTTACAGTTTACAGTTAGAGTTGCATTTGTTGCTGCTGAGAGGTTTCTCTGTTGAGCCATGAAATGAGATGCAAAATCGAATTTTGCAATTTCATTTCGAGTGATTCATTTGATGGCTTCACCCAACCCCCCAGAGAGGTGAGAGTTAAGGCAGACGAGCAAAAGACCATCAGATGAATATATATAAAAAAAAAACTAACTTTCTGTTTCATTTTATTGTTGTTTTCGATTAGCCAGAAGATTTTGTTCAACTGGTATTAGCCATGGCCAAAAAGTATTTTGTAAATGTTAAATGGAAAGTATCTTGATATTACATCATTGAAGCATTTTTCCCGTTTTTTTTGTTTTAAACTTTTAATTAGTTATATTAAAGCGTAGCTAAATTTATGTTTTGTGAGTTTTTTTAACTGAACTCTTAAAATTTTTAGTTTGTAAACATTATTTAAAGTTTAAGTTTAGTTTATTTAAATCAAAGTTAAATCCAGTAGTAGATTTTTATGGCAGTCTTCAAAAATGAAGCTCTAAAAATATTTTCTGGGACTTTTTTTAAAATCTCTTCTTTAATTTACTTTAAAAATTAAACAGGATTAAAAACAGGTTAGTACTATGCCAATATGTCTTTCTCCATTTTCTTAATCCTATTTCTTCCATTCCTACATTTTTTTTTCATAAGACTTCTAAATCAAAATGAAATTTTTCTAGGGGATTGATAATAATTTCTAAACTCATTAAAGAAAGTTATTTGCAAAAAATAAGTCAATAATTCTAAATACTTTTCAAGATCAAGTCAGATAGGAAACTTGAGTGTGGTGTGGTTGAGAACTTCATAAGAAAAAATGTTTGAATTTGATTTCCCCCTCAAGATCAAGCTTACGATCGGCCACTGGATCCTTGTGCTTTTCCGTTTATAAAAACTTGAATTTGGATAGTTATATATAATCTATAGATGGGTAGTTATATGTACATATATATAATACTAGATATGCATACTATACAGCAAGATATACGTATGTACATAGGTATCTATATAGATATATGTATGTATATGTATTCTCTTTAGGATCCATTGATCATTAATTCTTGCTTGAACAAAAGCTCGTGTCGAGGATCATTTGCATATATGCGTATATACATATATATATATAAGATTTGGCGCCAGTGGCATAGCTTTAATAACTCACTTACGATCAGTTACATATCCAAGTTAGTATCATTCTATCCAAGTCTGAATAACTCGTCACTGGGTCAGCGGAACGAGCGAGCTAGCGAGCGAATGCCGTTGCGTAAGAAAACCAACGGGTCGTTGTTCTGGTATGGACAACAACTTTTGTGCGTTACGCACCCAAAAAAAAAAAAATTGATAAGTCCGTGGTGGACTTTGGTGGCAACATTAGACACTTACACTTATATTGCATGTGTGTGTGTGTGTGTGTGTTTATCGATGCGTTTACATTGAGTGGCTTTTGCTTCATTTTCTTTTTTGTAGTGATATGTAATGCGACAAGGTTAACGCTATTCCATGAAATATTTTGCAATCTTGTGTATTTAATTTTATTTTATTTATTTATTTTTTTTTTTTTTTCGGACTAGTGTTAATTAAAATGTTCAGCCTCGTTTGCATGTCGGAACGAACATGGGCCACACCATGCCTATGGATAGTAGTGGAGAAAAAAGATTGCTAATTGTTGTTGACTTGTTGGCAAGACAAATTGCACATTGCTTCAAATATTTTTCTTACCGCCAACGTCCTTCTTTTTTTTTTTCTTCTTAACTTGATCGCTCGCTCGATTGCAAATCAATCAAAAATATAAATCACATATACATATATCTACTATATATATAGGTATATATTTGCAGTGATTAAATTGTTAGTTTATCGCGTTTATTTCGCACATGCTTAACCGAAAAAGATGGATGGCTGACCTTGGGTTATAGTCAAAGCTATAGAAGCTATGGTTAGTTGGAATATTATTGAATACAAATTAACTAAACAGCCTCAACAATTGATTGTTGTTGTTGTGCCTAACTGCATTGATGTTGGTTAGCCGCCTAATGGGCCAATAAAACGCATCAATCGACGATCGCGACATGATCGTTTGATCGAAGGTCAAACCAATGGCCAGGGAAGACCACCTATCAGCCATCAGCTACTGTGCGTGTGTTTGCAAATTTCAATAGTTGGCCAAAATGTTTGTTGTTTTTCTTGTTGTTGTTGTTGCTTTGTTTTCTATCTATCTGTTTGCTCGTCCGTCTTTTTGGCTTGTTATTCACTTAATATGCATGAGTTGTGAATGGATTCGACGTTACCTGCCTTTCAATTACGAGGCGAAAGGGCCAGAGAGCATTTTTTTTATTGAACCTTCGACTGATCCATTGTCAATCTTGTCACAATTTGCATTAATATAATATAACAGAACTTTATTTTAAATGTATTTAATATATATTTGTTAAAGGTTGAAAAGGAAAAGGAATAGAGTTGCCTTTTGAAGAGATAAATGTAAACAAATTAGAGAAAAAATCATGCAAAAGCTGATCAATGTAATGTACAGTAGAGTAAAGTGCCACCAAATGAATAATTTCTTTAATTAAAAAAAAAAATATATATTCTTTATTTATTAACCGAATTTGTCGGCCTGCTTCTTTTTACAAATGCAAGTCGACTTTCTTTAATAAAATAAATAAATATTCTTTATTTTTATTCTTGGGTTTATCTTTAAGAACATTTAGTTCTCTTTCAATTTATTTGCTTCACATTGATTACATTATTTGACAGTTTTTCGACTTTTTTAGGCTTAAGATTTGAACATTGTTTGCACGTCTAAGACAATGCCTAGTTTAGGACTTTATTAACCACTTAAAAAGTGTCTAGGTTGTCTCTAAAACTATTTCAAGAACTACAAATTCTTTCTTAAGTAGATTTTGCGGGTTCCTACTATACTTGGGTAAAAGCAGCTCATTGAGGTGACCTGGCTCATTCGTTCTTTTTTTCGAAGTGAGCCAACTCACTCATATGGCTCACTGGCTCATTTGTAGATAGCTTATAAGTTCACTTTGCGATCGCCAGTTGAGCGAACCATAATAACTAGTGTGCCAAGATGAGCTAGTGTGCCAAACTGAACTAGTGAGCCAAACTGAGCTAGTGAGCCAAACTGAGCTAGTGAGCCAAACTGAGCTAGTGAGCCAAACTGAACTAGTGAGCCAAACTGAGCCATATTGAATGAACAAGCTCAGTGGCTCAGTTTAGTGAGCCATTCATTTTGGCTCACTCACTCATGAGCTACCCAAGTATAGTTCCTACAATGTGAGAACTAGTTGAGAATTATAATGAAATCCATTTTGATAAGCTCGCAAAGCAACGAACTTAAGTAAAATCCTTTTCTCTCCAATATTAGCAAGTTTTTCACAGTTTCCCAGAATATACATATATATAAAAATATATAAAGATAAAGTAATACAATTTGTTGCATTTTTTATTATTTTATTAACTATTATTTATTAGCATAAAGTGCACTCTTTGTTTTGCTGCTTTTACTTTGTATTCTTTATTGACTGAGAAAGCAGTAAGAAAAGCTTAAAAATTTGTGAAAAAACTTGTGCAATTTTTAGGGTGAATAAAAAATCAGTTTATTATTTAAATTTTAGCACTTCGACGAAACTTAATATTGAGTCTTTGTTGTTACTTTGATTCTACATTCTCACAGACAAGAAAAAACAAACTCCAAAGGGTGAATAAAAAATAAGTTTATACTTTAAAGTAAAAGACAAAACTTCAAGTCAAACATAAAGCAATTTAATATATAGAATTCATTTTCATATTAAAGACAATTTGTTTTGCCAACATGAATCAAAATGATGTGACATAATTGGTCATTTCGTTTAATTTGAACAAATCAGCCATATATCCATAAATATATGTGTATACATATATATTTGCATATTTGAAATTAATGCATCTGTTTATATAGAGATAAGAATTTTCAGAAATTTTTGAAGCCATCGTTTTTTTTATACCCTGTACCCATAGGGTCAAAGGGTATATTAAAGTCGCTAAAATGTATGTAACAGGCAGAAATATACATTTCTGACCCCATAAAGTATATATATTCTTGATCAGCATCACTAGCCGAGTCGATTGAGCCATGTCCGTCTGTCCGTCCGTCTGTCCGTCCGTCTGTCCGTCCGTCCGTATGAACACCTAGATCTCGAAGACTATATGAGCTAGAGCTACCAAATTTGGTGGGAATATCCGTCTAGTGTCTACACAGGTCAAGTTTGTTTCAAATTTTAGCCACGCCCACTTCCGCCCCCGAAATTTGGAAAAAACGAATACTAGAGCTGTATGAAAGATATCGTATTCTTATTTGGCACTCCTAACTATATAGCCGATCTGCACCAGCTGACCAAAATTTGTCCAAATCGGACAATAAACATCGGAAATATGCCCATATTCTTTTTGTACTGAAACGCTTAGGGCGAGATTGGCTGACAGGAGTGAGCGAGATAGCATGCGTTCGCTGCTGCTGCATGTAAAGGAAATTTTGTATGAAATTGATGGCTATTTCGAAGGTTTTTTTTTGATGTATCTAGTTGGTACAGGGTATACTCAACGTCGGCAGGGACGACTTGCTTGCTTCATTTTGTTTTGGTTTTGGTTTTCTATTTGCATCATAAATTCCTCGTTTTCGTTTGCAGTTTTGTACATTTTGACAGGGGACATTTGTTAAATTATCTTATCATGGTTAGCCGGCTAGAAACAGATACTCAATTTCCATAATTTGTTTTTGTTTTTGGGGTCATATGCACAAGTTGAGAGATGGGAGAATATATATGTACGTATGTATATATATTAAGCAATTAGTTGGCAATTGCTTGTACAATAAACTGCACGATTTAATGCATATATACATAGGTATATATATTCATATGGTATTTTAATTTATTTAATTTGGTTTTTTGATAAATACCTACTTGAAAATCTTAAACAAAACGGGCCATATATGATATGCGCGATTTGGCCTTCATGGAATCGAGAAGCATATATGTGTGTATATATACATATATACTTGTGGTGGCTTCTTTAATTTCAATTAATAAACGTAATTGTTGCAGCTGTCTGACTGACTGACCGACCAACCGACCGACCGAGTGTTTGCCAAGTCAAGTGGCGGCGGCGTCTCTCAACAACATAACAACTAAAAAAAATAACAAGAAAAAGAGGTGAAGGCTGACGACAGGCGCCAAAAACCGCATTGGCCGGGCCAACTTGAACTTCGTTGCAGCCATAATTTACATAGTTGCAGCTAAAATGAAAATAAAACTTGGTGGCAGCAGCAGCAGCTGCTGGCTGCTACTGGTTGCAACTTGCTAGTTGCAAGTTGCTTCATTTGATTTTGCTATTGACACAATTGCCAAGACAACAATGATTCAATTTGTGGCAACTCTTAAACACAATCTGGTCTTAATGCCCTGCTAATTGCCTTGCCACAACATAATTAAAACAAATATGCTGGGGCTGCCGCTGCTGTTGTTGCTACTTGATCCATCCAACCGTGAAATCTTGAGCAGCCACTGCCAGGTAGTTACCCATAATCCGATAATTAAATTGCATTTACAACAGCTTTAACCTACAACCAACCAAAAAAAAAAAAATAAAAACTGGGCAGGAAAGGGCCAACAACTTCATTTATTGTTGTTGTGTTTTTCCATCATTCAACATCAGCCATGAAGGTCGCGTTGCGAGCTGATGGTTGCCATATGAGTGGCAGCATAGTGTCACGCTATTGTCTTCAGCTCAACATAAAATGCCCATCAAATCAATTAAAAGGGAAAAACAATTCAAAGTCTGGTCAATGCTAAAGCATTTTGAAACGTCAAAAACTCAAAATTTTACAGCAGTATTCTATCATTAGATATGGCCTTTTGAGAGATATTTTAAGCGGTTCTAGTTTAGATTAAAATTATGATTACTAATTCATTTTTCAACACTCTTTTACTATGATTTCCATGTTACACTACACTGCTTTTTATGTTAAACTAAAAGTTAGCCAACATTGTTGAAAAGTGTGACCACAAATTGTAATTCAAAGTCATTTACTAGGTCAAGAAAAGGTTTTCTAAGATTAAGTTTACTGAAAATTTGTGTTCATATATGCAGGAGAGCTTTGTAATTTATCAAACCATAAGAAGCCAATATACAATACTTCATAAGCGCTTTGTTTTGCCAACACTGAGGAAAAGTGTGACCACAAACTGTAGTTAAAAGTTATCTATAAAAAATTGAAAGTGTTTTCTATTAAAAATCTAAATTTTAAGATAAGAAAATAAACCATTGAAGGCTAAGATTTATTTTATTTGATTTTCTGCTCTTTATAAACTCTTTCCTTAACCAACACTGAGGAAAAGTGTGACCATAGATTGTAATTGAAAGTCATCTATTAGCTCTACGCCTATAATCTTTTCCTCTTTGCTAATAAATCAAAAGTTATGTTCAAATATGCAATTGTATTGTGTATTTATTTACTTTTTTATTATTTTATTTCAATTTCTTCTCTTTGTGAGCCCTTTTGTTAACCAACACTGGGGAAAAGTGTGACCAAACTTATATATACTTCTTATCTTTATTCCTATCTAGCCATTTCATACTTACTTTTGATACTTGAGCATGGCACGAGGCAGTAAAAAATTATCATTCCCAGCTACAGCTCCTCCCTCTACTCCTGATGCGGTCATACTCTGATGAACATTAGCCACATTATCCTTTAAGCCATGCCGACTGAAAAAGTCACCCAATCTCTGGAGATAGGCAAACTTATTACCAGCACCACTCTCCATTTGATAGCCTCTTCCGGGAGTTTGATTATCATTATGGGTACTGCTGCTGCCGCTGCCTCTGGCCTCCGCCTCCGCATCATCATCATCCTCCTCATCGTAGGGCAGCACTTCGATGGCATCAAAGTCGTATGAATTGAAATAGGCTTGCTCGCGTGTCCGTTTCACCTGGGCCGCTTCTGTTACATGATCGGCGGATATATCCGTAGCGGTCTTTTTACTATTCGCCGTTGCCGCCGAACTCTTGCAAATGGGCATGGCTGTGGAGGAGCGCCCCCCTCTGTAACGAGAAATACATAAGTATAAACAACGAATTCAATTAACGAATGGCATTTTCGCAGGCAACTTGCACAATTTGCGGTAATTTTTTTCGCTTTTTTTTTTTTTTCTGTACGACTTTTTATGGCATTTTATTATCAACGTCTCAAATGCATCCGCTTTGCTTTTTTTCGTTTTCGTTGTTGTTGTTGTTATTATTTTGGAACAACTGGAACTGGTTGGCTAAAAGAATGCATTCAGTTTTGTTTTGTTGCACCAGTTTTGGAGTTTATTTTCAAAAAAAAAAATTTTTGGACTCATGCTTTTGCATTAATTAGTTACTTGAAATCTGACCGAAAAAGGGTTTTCTCTCTCACACTCTCTCTCACTCTAAATGTGTACAGTTTGCAGATTGCATAATGAGGAGGAGTCTGGTATGGAATAGGAGGAGGAGGAAGAGGGATATAGCTGGAGGAGTGCAATTTACCAAAATGCCAACTGATAGGCACACTATGATCTCGGTTTCGCTAGCTCATTGAAAATTGAAGACTTTGCACATAAAAAATTGCAAGTGTGCTTTATGTAAAAGCCTCTGTCTGTCTTTCTGACTGACTGACTGACTGACTGACTGACTGTCCGTCTGTCTGTTTGGAAGCCTGTGTGGCCGTTATGCATATGATAGATGGAGAAGTAGACAATGGTGTACAACATTTGCTGACAGCTTCATCATTACCCCGTGGGGCATGAGGAGTAAGTTAGGTGAGAGAGTGGAGTCGGAGACTCATCATCATGGAAGTATAATAGCATTCGATGCCACACACATCAGCTACTACTACACCTAGTTATTGTTGTAGTTATTGTTGCCTGTGCTTTTTTTTTCTACTATGCTGTAATCAACAATTTTGTGTGTCTGCATCTTTTGTACCTAGCCCGAGACGTGTTTTGGTGCGTCTTAAATGACCTTTGACACTAGATTAAATTTCAGTAAATTCCTCTTTTCTTTAGTATCTCATTTTGAATTTTTTAACATTAACTATAATGTATTTTGAACAGAATGTCAAAATTTATTAAACTTGAAGTGAAACTAAATCAAATTTGTCAATTTCTTGTAACTATCAGAGATATAGAAAATTAAAATATTAGTTTTTTTTTTTTTTAGTTAACAAGTAATCAGAAACGTAATATAAATGTATTCCAAGGAACTGTTTCAGATTTCTGAATCAGTTTAAAATCAGATAAGAAAACCATTTAAGAATCTAATAGAAATTGAGTTTTCACTGTCATTTCATTAGGTTCAACCAAGCAATAAACTCAAATATATTTGAAAAAGTATTGTAATATGTAGATTGCTATATAGAGATAATAATAGAGAAATAAAAGTTTCTTAGAAGAACTTTTACAGGACTTCAAGTAAATTGAATGAATATGAATATAATTTGAAATCAATTAAGTAGAGTGCTCAAGAAGATTTTGATATAAAAACTCTTCAAAAGAAAATTTTCTATTCAAATTGTGTTAATAATATTCAAAATTAAATATTGGCTAATTCAGCTTTTCATATATCTTCTGCTAAATTCTATATTCAATGGATAAATTTTCAATACTTTTATCATAGATGTGATTAAGTTTCGTTTGATAGAACTTCATTATTATCTGCATAAATATAAATGAATGAAATTTTGATAATGATTAATATATAAAGATGTTCTAAAGATAAAAACTAAAAGTTGGCAAAAGCAATGACAATACAGTTCATGGATTTCAGAAGACGTCAGTCAAAGAGAGATTCTATGGAAAGGTTCTTGAGAATTCAAATGAAATAAAGAAGGATGTAATATGACTAATGAAATATAGAAATTATCCAGATAAGACAAGAAAATGAATTCAGAGCTACTTCAAACAAAGATGACCACTACACAATTGATAAGAGAAGTTCAACAGTAAGAAATTGAGATAGTAGAAAGAATGATGAAGGAAATAATAGATACATATATTTGACTTATATTGCGGTAGAAGTAAAGAATATAAAATGAGAACTAATCAATGTTTATATATAAAAAAAATCTCGAGCTAAAAGGAAGTATTCAGTTTAATAAGGAAAGAAAATTATATAATAATGTTGCTCTAACAAAGGCAAGCAGCTGAATGAGAAATTGGGGGAAATTCAACGACTTTTTATACCAATTCAGAGTCGAGGCCTACTCGATGAAGGTCTATTTATACCCCATAGAGTTGTATGTTGTTTTCTCACTACTATACATAGGGTTATCGATAAGGATTGTAGCTGTAAAAATTCAAAAGTTAATCTATAAACAAAAACTTTGTGTTAGTATCTATTCCGTGACTATTTGATTGCTGTTGATGTAGGGCTTCGTCTCCACCTTTTTAGGGACAGAGACGTAAGAATTCTTCAGGGTCAAATCAAATGGCATTATTACTTAGTCAACTATAATTCATCATGAAGCAAGTTGATTATATTGAAAAGGCCGATTTCTGTGTCAGCTGCAGGCAATAATGATAATAATAATGGTGAATTAATCGCTGCTCGTGTTACCATATGCGATGGATGCCATGCACATGTATGCCATGGTCAACACACACACACACATACACAGATCTTTTGTTTTTTTTCTAGTTCTGTAAAGTGACAACTCAAAGTTATTATTGTATATTTTTTTCCTCTGTGATATGTGCCAACATTTGTTGCCGTCTTCTATTAACAAAAAAGAAACAACACTTGCACACACACACACATACACACACACATGAGGCACAGCTGATTTCCGTTGGCTTTACAGCGATCATCAGTCAAGCGCCAAGCAACAAACAGCAACAAAACCAAATTGGAGCAGTCAGTCAGCAAGTCAGTAGTTCAATGTGATGACTGAGAGGCGAGGTTTAATGATCAAACTTCGTTTTGGTTGCCCATTGTTCATCAATCTTCATTTAGGGGGGAGGGGAGGCCCTTTTCATAGCCTATATACATACATATAGCAAAATAATTCATACATATAAACTATGGATATGTTTTTCAAGCAGAGCTAACTGTAGGTATTGTCGGTCTATATAAATCTGGAGATACCTAATTTGGTTTTAAGTTTAAAAGGAAGAGCGAAATTTTGGATAAATTCCTAAAGAAGCAATGCAAAATTTAGTGTGGTACTTCTCTATTCAAACTTTTTTATACCCTTGCAACAAGGTTATATTAATATTGGTCAGAAGCTTGCAATGCATCTCTATATATATTCTTTAATAGCACGATGAGCTGAGTTGATTAAACTCTGTCCGTCTGTCTGGATCAACATTTGATATAGGTTTGCGTTGTTTTATATGCTTTCTAATAATTTTGTCGAATTATGAATATGTAATTATCAAATAATAGATTGCAAGGGTATCCGAACTTCGGCATGGCCAAAGTTAGCCCATTTTTCTAGTTATTTAATCATTTATAAACAGCAATCAAGATAAGTTGAAACATAAACAGACTTCGGAATCGGTTTGTTCTAAATAGCAATATGAAAATCGAATGAAAATCTTTTACAAATCGTTATCTTAATGCACTTGATCACTGCTTAAATCTACTACAGAATTCCCACTCATTATATAACGTAACACAAAAATTTTTCAACGGTTATATAGAATATATTGGAACAATTGTTCGCAAAGGACATTCCCCATGTTGAGTCTAAGCAAGAACTAATTGTTCGTTTAATTTCGTGGCAATCTCTTTATGATTTACAATGAGTACTTGATACAGAGTATCTAGAAGTCGCCCACTCATGTCACGGATTCGTTTTTGGCCACAATGATCTGACAGTTCTTTAACCTAGCAAACATACAGACAAAACGAACGAACAAACAAACAAACAATCATATGCAAATGTTGCATAAATTTCTGTATTGTCATTGCCCCCCGTCCAAAAATGCTGCTGCTGTTGTTGACGATGATTGAAAGAAGGCAGAATCGAAATTGAAATCGCGGCAGTGGCAGCGACACTTGAATTGACAACTCGAGGGTTTTATTTATAGTTCAGTTCACTTCTTTGCCTTTCGAATCGGTGTATTTGGTATTCTGCGCTTGGACGGTGGCTTTTGATATTTTAATGAGTTTACGGGTTGCCATGTGGCCAAAAACGAACGAACCACCACCTTGACTTATTATGTATTATGATTATTTGCCCATGAAATCATCAAAGAGTTTGATGACAGAAAAACAAAAGACTTAGGCGACAAACTATGAATGAAGCAAATAATCACACAGTAAGAGAAAAAAGAAGAAGAGCGTTAAAATCTACCATAAGATATTGCAAAATTTTTCAAGTTTCAAAACAGATGCAAATTTCCACCACAAAAACTACAAAGTTGTTTAGCATTTGTTGCATGCAGCTAGAGAAATAGAAATTTACTTCAAAATGTAAAGTTGATTGACAAACTCAGCTAGTTTGAGATACTCTTTAAATCAAAGTTCAAGGAAGTTAGTCTGCGATGTTATTTAAAAATTTTTTAAGAAACGAATATTAGTTTAAATGTTTGCTTTATTATAGTAGAACCAGTTGATATTTACTATTATATAGAATGGTTGAAGCTCTTTTGATTATCAAAAGATTTGCATGTCATATGTATATATTATATTTTATATCAAAATTGTTCAAACAATACAACAAAATATACTATACTAAGTATATATGTATGTATGTCTCTTCAAACTGGATATTTATATTTTGGAAAGTAAACTAGTTTTTCAGTTTTGAAAGTTCTCAAACATTCCAATTCCAATTTATTCATTCTATTATATGAAACAATTATAAACCATCAAGTATAGGAACTTTATTAAATTTAGTTAGTACATTAGATTAATCAGCTTTCAACTTTACATTTCAAATTGTAAATGCTTGGAATAGCATATCAAAGTAGCGAAATAAGTCCAAATATATTAAAGAAAATAATTAGATGGGGAAGAACTATTAAAAGAACAACCAGAAGAACAACTAGAAGAGCAACAACAAGAACAAGAGCACCAGGAACAGCAGTAACAAAATGAATTCAGAACTACTCTAAACAATGAAGGCCATGAACGAATTGACATGAGGAGTCCAACAGTAAGAAATTATTAACATAAATAATAAAGGCAAATGAATATGTATACAATGTTAATAATAGGAAAACAATGATGAGGGAAATAATAGATAACTATATTTAAATTCGTTTAAAAATAATGAATATAAAATGATTACCAATCCAAGTCTCTAAGAATGAAATCTTAAGATAAAAGGAAGGATTCAGGTTAATAAGGAAAGAAAATGAAATAAAAATGTTGCTCTAACAAAGGCAAGCAGCTGAATGAGAAATTGGTGGAAATTCAACGACTATTTATACTAATTCAGACTCGAGGCCTACTCTATGAATGTTCTTAGAAAACTGACAGTGTTGCACAGGTCTTTTTCTAGTAGTGTTGTATATTGCTTTATCAATATTATAAGATTATCGATAATCACACGGATTACTACTATAGTAAACTAATTTGAACTAATTTATGTTTACTATCTCCATGTAGATAGGCAACTAAGCCTACAAGAAAAAACTCGATCTTTAAACAACATATAAGAGTATTCAAAATTCATCTTAGATTTTCTTTCACCACTTTTAGAGTTGTTTTGCATTTGAAGTCCCACATTGCATTTCGGAAAAATGTTGTAATACTGCAACTAAGTGTTAAGTCATGTACTTGTATTAGTTTATCTTTTGGATAATAATTCTTTAATCTTATCTCTGACTATTTCATACATTTTTACTTAATTTTTCATTTGGCAATTAGGTGACCCTTTGGCCAAGTCATAAGGAAAAGGTCAAATATATATATGTTCAAGATTATGTAAATTTACATTTTTCATACTGAGTGATTCATGACATATCTTGGTTTATATATATGTATGTGTGTGCATTTGGATGTGTGTGTGTGTGTGTATATGTGACTCTTAATTAGTTAGTTGCGGTTGATGCGTTGCCTCTTGACACCTTTTGCATCTTTTTCACAGAGGGAATCGCGGCATTGAGCATAAGTTAGAGTTGAGTTAACGCCTCGTTGCACCTACAATGACTTCAACAACAACTGCAGCAACAACAACCACCACCAGCACCAATGCAACAGCAACTTTCTGCCACACGGCGGCAATTAACTAGTCCGCGACATTTTGCAACCATGGATTGCGGCAAGTTGGCTGGCGATGGTGGCAAGTAATTAAGGCATTTGTGACTGAACATTGTCCACTGAACTCAAGTAATGCCATATCATTATGTTTACTTTGGAAAAACGCAGTGGGTTAATGCTAATTGCAAATGCATTAGGCTAGTATTTTTTTCTCTCTCTCTCTCTCTCACATTTTTTCTTCATCTTGTGTTAAGAACTAATTGAGAAGCGATTAGAAAGTTAAACAAGTAACCTAGTCACATATATGCTAAAGGCAAAACAAGGGCCATCATTAACATTGACAGCCAGGAATTTTGTTCTAAAGAGAAGATATTTTCTATATGTTCCTTATGAGATTTATGGTGCAAGTGTAAGCCCAGCATAGAGAGGAAATTAAGGATATAAATGGATTGGAAAGGATAAGAAGGGATACTAAGAAATTGGGTTCTTATCTACAGTTACCCTATTATACCTTAGTCTTATGTAGTTTAACATTTAGCTAATTCATATACGTTATGAATATAGAATCAATATAATGTAAGAATATTCTTAAACTAACAAAAGACTAGGCTCATCTATTTAGACCCGTAACTCTGGATGGTAGAAAAGAAACTAAAGGCCTATGATCAATACGATTAGATTATTAAAATTTCAAAAATATTTAAAGAATTCACAGAAATACGATAAAATATTTGTTAATTTAAGAATATTCTAATCCTAATTTAAGAATATATCTAATTAGTTTTCGGACTCTATTTTCCGATAATACGGGGTACATTAAAAAGATTTGAAATAACTACGTTGTCTATGATTAGATATTGAAATTTTGAAAGAATTTCTTGAATTACCATGAGATATTTTGTTAAGCTATTTGCTCTTATATAAGATAGTCTATGACATTGTCTTTGAGGATGTCAAGAAAATAAATTGAAATATTCTTAAGTACATAAAATTTCACCACAAATCAAAGAAGAAACCAATTCTTCAAATTCTAAATGTTATTTCCAAAATGCCAAATGAAATTTCTGGGTTATTGGGTAACCAAAATATGATCTATTACCTCAAATAACTGAGTTAAAAATTCTTAAATTCCTTTGCAAGTATTTATTATTTTATAATCCCTAATTTATACATATCAAATGTGATTTATTTCATCAATTTCAAATATAAGCAAGTATAAACAAATATAATCTATATAATCAAATACCAGTTCTTGACTAAAATTCCTTAATATATATATTTTATATTTTTCATTTTATTTAAGGTATTTATTGATTATAAACAATAACGTATAAATGTTATTTAAAGAAAAAATTGATTGATCTCTGACCAATTTTGACCAATTCATATTACCAAATTGGCTAATAACAACAGCCGCTTGAGCCAATCACTTAATAACCACCTAAAGTAGTAATATATACCTACAGATTATTAAATATATATATAGACAGATAGCAAACAAAAAATTTGAAATACTCGTAAAATGGAAACCCACACGCTAATACCACAAAGTGAGTCATAAAATTTAATGAACATAATTAAGTGTAAGTTGTAAATAAAACTCAAAGATAAAATAATAATAATAATGATCACCGACTGTTCCACCAGAAACCAAAACGAGAAATAGATAAAATATTATACAGAAAGAGAGAGTGAGAATTTAGATGAAGATTATGCAAATGCATTAACCAAAGTCTTTTAGCATTAGAACGAAAATCGGGGAAAAAAACAATTTATGCAAAGCTCTTTGAACCTTTGCAATGTCCTTGACTTGATTTTTGACTTGATGAGACTTTAAAAAAACACTCGAAAAGATGTTAAAGCAGTTCCGTCTGAACAATCCAACAACGATATTCTCTCATATTTTGTAATAAGCTAAATGGAATTTCAGTTTTGGCTTAAATTAACCTTGTAGACCAACCAAAACGAACGCGCTTGATGACCATCAATATGAAACGCTCTCTACAAAAACATAAAGAAACAGAAGACGCTACCCAAAATAGAATGGTCTGACTCCATTGAAAGAGAAGGAGCTACTATGATAGAGAGAGAGAGAAAGAGAGGGGGTATAGAGACATTGACTGTGCCTTGATGGTTAAAATAATTGCAAGAAAATCAAAACAGAGACCGAACTGTAGCAACTAATTATGCATGCATATCAAGAGGAACTTCAATTCACAGTCAAGTTAAAGTTAATCCCACCCAAGCGGATCAGTGAAGCGGCAAACACTCGACTTACCCAGTGACTGAAGTAAAGTAACTATGCATCTACTTCCATTATCTTCCCCTCTACCACTTCTTATTTTTCATCACTGTCTGTGTTTTAATTTGTTGTTATTTGGTGTACTCTACAATCATTGGTTTGTTGGGTATATAAAGATTTTGATCGTTTGTGCTTAAATAGTTAAAGGAAATTACTGAAATTCGCATAGCCTATTGAATACTTGAAGTAAGGCATAAGTCTTATCTTGTAAAGTGTATATAACCTAACCTAATCTAACCTAATCTTATCTTACCTAACCTAACCTAACCTAACCTAACCTAACCTAACCTAACCTAATCTAATCTAATCTAATCTAACCTAACCTAACCTAACCTAACCTAACCTAACTGACCTAACCTAACCTAACCTAACCTAACCTAACTGACCTAACCTAACCTAACCTAACCTAACCTAACCTAACCTAACTTAACCTAACCTAACCTAACCTAACCTAACCTAACCTAACCTAACCTAACCTAATCTTATCTTAACGTAACCTAATGTTACCTTATCTAACCTAACCTAACCTCACCTCAATCCTAATCTTATCTTATTTTATCTAACCTAGCCTTAACCTAATTTATCTTAGTCCCCTTAGTATTGATTGTAAAAGGATAAAAAAAAGTTAAGATCCGTATTATAGAATGCCAATTTGTCCTTTTTTTGACAGAAAAAAGGGTATACCCGCAGTCTATAGAATAAGAAATGTAACAGTTGGAAATATTCTGGCCCTCTCCATGAAGCAAACGTTGTGGCGTGCAAAAAGCAGAAAGATATGTAAGTTCTTCAGAGGTGTTATGCTCCTCTTCTCTTTAAGTCCTCTCACACACTATAATTCCCTAATGTAGGGTATATCCAGTTCGTTGCCTCGATCTGACTTGCTAAACGTATATAATTTTTCCTTACTCATTTTTGTTTATTTTTCATATATTGCAATTTCACAACTTTCGCTCTCTTTTCTCCCCTCTCTTTCTCTCTGTTGTTGTTTAATCTCTTTGGAAATGTTTTTTTGATTTTTTTTTTTTTTTTTCAAATAATACGCGAATCAGAAAAAAACAGACAGCAGAGAAGTAAAGTGGGCGGGGCAAAAACTGGAGAGGGGTGCAGAAGGAGGAGGAGGAGGACTTTTGCCACATTGCAAAACAAGTTTTCATGTTTATAGAAAACAAATTTTCATTTATTTTTTTCCTTTCTTTCTTTTCCTTTTCATGCAAAAAAGCAATTGCAGCTCTTAACCCAACCAAAAACTCTGTGAAAAATGTTTTTCAAAAAAAAAAAATAAAAGAAAAATTGTGTTAGGAAAACTGTCGAAATAAAGAACTTTGCCAGTTGCATTTAGTGCAATTGCTTTTCTTTCTATATTGTTGTTGTTATTGTTGTCTCTATATATGTGTGTGTGTGTGTATATTTGTGTTGTTGTGGCTTAAGCTGCCATTGAAATGTTTGAGGGACCGACTTTGCGGTTTATGTATCCCTCTTTGTCCCCCCACCATCATCATCATCATCATCAACTGTAACAACCAGCAACACATCATCCCAGAGAAAGATGTGAGCCACACACATTTGAGAGTGTTTGCCACAGTCGACAAGTGGCAAGCACACTTGGCTTGAGCCCAGATACAGATACATTGCAATTGTTAGGGTGAGTACAGAGAGGGGAAGGGAACAAGGGCAGCGGGGATGATGCAGTTAAGCTGCTAAATGAGCAAACGATGTCATCTCCAACCTCTTTTTCATACATTGTGGCTTAAATTTATTTACCAACAAAAATAAAACTTTTTCAAGTGTTTAAATTGTATATATTTTTCTTCTTCTTCTCCTTCTTTTTATTTATTTTTATTTCTTAATGCTTCTTCTTCTCGTAAACTGAATATGAACTTGAAGTCCCCCCCCATCCAGTTTTTGACCAGCCCTTTACATCACTTGACATTGTAAATTAGAAAACAGAATGGCCAAATGAATGCCACGAACTGAGAAGATTTTGTCTATAAAACAAACTAAAAGAATCAAGGCGAAATACACTGTGAGAAAAATAGAAACTATAAAAGGAAGGAAAAAATATTTTACTTAACTATTCAAACAAAGACTTAAAGTTGCACAAAACCAAAAGGTTTTTACTTCATTACGATCATTAGATCAGAATTATAGTTATTGTTATTATGAAAATATTGCAAATTGTTGAGTAGGTAAAACTATAGCAAAAAGAGGCCTAAAAATTAGAATATATCATCATATCGTATCATAATAATTGAAAATTAATTATGAAATATTAACTCATTTGTATGATTTCTTATTATTAATACATAACTCTTATTTTGGGAATATAAAACATACACGAATTGTGCAATTTTTGAAATTTGGGATTCAAAAAGTTAAAGTTGTATTTTATTCTAAATATTTGCCATTCGTGTAGAATTTCATTTATTGCCTTTCGGTGAAGTTTTCTGAAATTCATAATTTGTATATCTAACAACAAGTTTCTATTCTATTCCAAATGTTTTTTTTTAAATATTACATACAAGTTTTCAATATTCTCTATAAAGTGTAGACATTTCATATATTGCTCTTTAAGTTATGAATTTTTCTAAAATTTTTGAATTTGTAGACCTAAAAAGTTTAAAGTTTAGGTTTATAAATGAATGTTTGTCTGTATGTCATCAATGAACTAATGGACTGACTATTATGAAAATTTTTATATATCTGTACTTTTCCGGCTTGTATAATATATTCATTGACGCCACTCGCCACTAGGTTGCGCTGCAGAATAGCAACTTCTGCCCCGTTCAACTGATTGTCATAAAAATTAATATGACCTCTTGCGGTAATCTTTAGGGAAGTTGATGTGCATAAGACTTGGTAGTATACTTGGGTAGCTTATGAGTGAGTGAGCCAAAATGAATGGCTCACTGAACTGAGCCACTGAGCTTGTTCATTCAATATGGTTCAGTTTGGCTCACTAGCTCAGTTTGGCTCACTAGCTCAGTTTGGCTCACTAGTTCAGTTTGGCTCACTAGCTTAGTTTGGCTCACTAGCTCAGTTTGGCACACTAGTTCTTATGGTTCGCTCAACTGGCGATCGCAAAGTGACAGAACAATGTCTGTCGGGTCCACTAGTTGAATTATAAAAATGCAAAAGCTTCTCAAACAAAATTCTGAAATCGTTTAGGATAGTAAAGGCTTATATATATATTATAAACGTTATTAACAAATACTAAAACACTTTAGATCCGTTGCAATAATTAACACTAAACATTCCACAAATTTTAGTAAAATATTTTACTAAAATTAACAAAATTTATCACCTTTGAAAAAGCATGAAAAGTTTTGTTTTAGACTTTATCTAGTTTAATTTTAGCTTTGCTTGTTTACTTTTCTTAAATTTTTTACTTAATAACATTTATCATTTTTAATTAAATATTTAAATTTTTGTTTTTCTAGTTTCAGTTTTTGTTTTTGCTTCTTTTTTATATTTTCTCAAAGTGTAGTTTTCAGTTGTTGCCTGCTGCTCTTCATATTTTGGCCAGACACACAGAGTTAACAAGGTCAATATCAATCAGTAGCCAAAATACTGACTGATGGCATCGCATTTGACATTTCATTTTGGTTCAATAATAAGCACAAAATGTGTGTCATAATTGGAAATGCAGCAACAAGTTCACTTTTTGAGTTCAATATTCAACAGGTGTAATTTATACTTATGGCCTGAACTTGAAAATTGAAAAATGAGGAGGAATTGGACTACTTTTTTTTGTACCTTTATGCCGGCCCGACATCCGCGTTTTTGGGTCAAACTGTAACCAATTAAATGCCACTTTGTTGCAACAGTTAAACATATTTATATATCTATTGTTGCACTGATAGCGGAAAAACCAGTTCAATTTCAATTAATTTCCATTTTTTTTTGGGGGGACCTATAGGTCAATTAGTGCAGCATTTGTTCAATTTTTTTGAAATTTGATTGAATAAAATACTATGCAAGTTTGCAGTAAATTTGTTGTTCCCATTGTTCAGATCTGTCATCGAGTTTATGGTAGCATTTTAAATTGTTTAACTGGTTTATGCATAGTAACTTGGCTCCTACCCTATTATTGCGCTTTTTATGCTAATGGCCAGTGTCAAGACAGATAGACAGACAGACAGACAGTCAGTCAGTCAATTTCAACTCTTTCATTATGATGAAAATTAGCTTCATTTTGGGTTCAAGTCTCGTTTATTGTGGCCTCTGTCTATAAAAGTCTATCTGGGGTATTATATAGTATAGATGGAATCTGTCTCTCTCTCTCTCTCTTCGAATCGATAACAATTAAAACAATTTAAATCAATTGAAAGTTGATTTATCGATGTCACCGGATGCCCTGAACTTGAAAAATGGTAATTTAATTTGTCTGCTCGACCATTAATATGAATTAGTATTAAATACCTTTCAGTTTCTTATACATATATATTTTTTTTTTCGGTTTTTGTTCGTGCTTTCTGTACTTCGAACTGGAATATTCAAATGCTAATATTGATGTCTTGGGAGGATTTTTTTTTCTAGATGTTTGGAACTTGTTTTCAATTGACTTTTGTTAGCGTGTTTAATATACTCTATAAAAAAAAAAACGGTTACTCGTGCTCAAAATACTCTACAAGTGATGAAGTGGGCATAGCCAATAAGAATAAAGAAAGGAACTATAAAAAATTCTTCAAAATTTATTAAAATTTTTATAGCCAAATGGATGATATATCCTTAGTAACAGGAAATGAAAGAACCACAAAACATTGATATAAAAACTTTTTAAGTTTAAGAATCTATGCATACACATATAGAAGATATAGTAGATACTTCTTATATTCAGATAGAAGATATATCCTAAGTATCTTTGTTATATCAGGAAATGAAAGATATAAAAACTTGTTAAATTTTTCTTTTTAGAATCTTTATACATATATAAGATATAGGAGATTCTTCTTAATGTCTTAAATATATCAAAGAATAAAAAAAAACAGAAAAAGTTACTATATGGAAAATAGATATAGAAGGAATAAAAGTTACTTCAAAGCGTGTTCGATATATGAAGGAATATATACAAACCATGGAAATATGAAAAAAAAAAAAAAACAAAATGGCTAAAACTTTGAGCTCAAGATCTTTTATATATACATATAAAAGATATAGTAGATACTTTTTAGCGTCTTGGATATATCAAGAAAAGAAAGAGACACGAAAAGTTACCATAGTAATTTTCACTTTTTGACCTCAAGAACATATAGAACATATATACATCTTAGATATTGGTTAAAATTTGGCCTTCAAGATCTTATTTACATATAGAATATATCTTAAGAATTAAAGGTTTAGATCACAAAGATTAAGATATTCGATTTTGAAATTTTAGAAATAAAATTTATTAAAAAAGTTAAAAGAGGTTTTCCCATTAACCGATACAATATTCGTAAATAAATTAATTTTTTATATAATTTTCAAAATTTCCAGTAGAGAAGTTATCAAATTCAAAGAATCATAAAGAAGTTAAAACCTAATAGAAAGTGATATGCATTGATTTTATTTATTAAGTATCAATATAGAAACATTCACAAATAATTTTGTTGCCTAGCCAAAATACCCACGAGAAAGAGTATAGAAACTTCCACTTAATTGACTATTAATTCTTGACTTTATTTTTTTATTGTGTTTAATTAGTTGACACGCTTCAAACAACATTAATAATTTATCATTGTTCTTTCGAATGCCAATTGCTTAATTTAAGATAAAATCTACATAGACTTGTGCAATCTCGATATATATAGAGAGAGATACTATATAGACAGAAACTCTTAAATATATTCTATATGCATAATTTATAATCACAAATAATTTGTCACGTTCTCGAGAGTTTCATAAAATAAACTTCAACTAGTTTGGCATACCTTAAATATATCTCTCCGAAATATCTATAAAAGTTTATTTGGATCTCAGTTTATTTAACCATTTAAATTTATTTTAAATATTTGTTTAATATTGTTCGTTCTCTCTATCTCTCTCTGTCTCTCTGTCTTTTCTGAATCTAGAAACGTGTTTTTCTTTTTGTGCTTATCAGTGGTCTGACTATTTTTGGGGGTTTTGTGTTCAAGTTTTGGTTAGTTGTTGTGTTCTTTTTTTTTATTTTATTTATACTTATTTGTTTTAGCTAATTCCGGTTCGACGAACCTTTCACTTATTGGAGCGCTGCGAATTCCATAGCCATGCAAATTGTTAAATCATATTTCATGGTTTAAGATATTTTTTGTTTTTTGTTAGAAATATTCCATAGTGAATGAGAGAAAGAAATATTCTATTGGCTATTGTTTGCAAAATGCACATTTCTATATACATATATATATATCTGTTTAGATTTAGATATACATACATATATCTTTATTTTTTATTTTGCTCTTTTATTGATTCCCCGCAATTAGCAACAGTTTTACCCTAGTAGACGAAGGGTATATTGCATTTTGTTTGAAATTTGCAATTCAAATGTGACTTTTGACTATGCAAAGTTTTTGTGTATTACGCTACACTGAGTTTATGAATTTATTGGAATGAAATTTCTTTACTATATGGAACAGAGAATCACACTTCAATTGGTTAGAAAATGTTTATAAATTTTACAATATACTTTATACATTTGAATAAAGCTAAAAACTAACCTAGAAACTGCTGAGATATTGGATGTTCTAAAGAAATTTAGGATAGATATTTATATCTCCTTGATTATCATATTAAGTTTAAATAGTTTTCCTTTTGACTTTTCCATACTATTTGAAGCAAACTTTGTATGCCATGTTGGGTTATAGTACTGGAAAAGATTGAAGGACTATAGTAAACTTTCTAGAAATCGTTTGAATATTTATATATGTTGGTATATCACCTTCTTAGTACAAGTATTTTTAGTTTAGAATACCTAACTAACCTAACTTACATTGTAGTACAAATGTATATATGCCGCAAGTCTAAGATTATCAAAAAATTCCCCAATATCAGTAGACTATATGGGATATATATATATATTACTAAAGGAAAGTACATTCTAAGACTTGGAATAGGAAAACTTTAGGTAATTGTTCATCTATAATTAGTAGTTTAAGTACATTTTGCTTATATGTATATGAAGTCTTGGATTTAAAATAACTTCCTTAATAATGCTTCAGTATATATGATATAATTACCAAAAGAAAGATACAATTTAAAGATAGATACGATATAAAGAAACTTCTTGATGTTATTAACCTACAATTGGCAATTGATATCTTTATCATATCTTGATTTACCTTGATGGTTGTTTACATGATAGCTGTTTATATCTATATAATATCAACTATAAGGCTGACTAGTATATATGTTTCACAAAAACTTGTAGGGCATACAAATGGCGACTCAATTAGGGCTTTTTCCATTCTCTGTACTTTTTTTATTTGCTATTCTTGTTGCATTTTGTGCAATGAACTGTGAAAACCGCATAAATGAATTGTTTTATTTGCTTATACCATATGGAACAAATTAGTGTCTTTGGTGGCATATTAGATATCCATAATAAATAGATATTTCTGTAGACGTTTGAAAAACATATGTTACCAATGACCGCATTCATTCATTAATTATTTCAATTTCATTTTTGTTTTTTGTTTTTTCGCATTTTTAGTTGCCTCATTAATTTCACATTGACAGAGAGTCAAACGAGTCGAAACTCCCACAATAAGCCACAATTCGCTTTTTAGTTTAACCATTTTTAGTAATTGTTATTGTTAGAGAGATGCGATTATGGCGTAAGAAGTGTGAAATTTAAACAATATACAATATATATTACAATTTCTAGCATTTGTTGTTGTTCGTGTTCGTTGTATTTGGCCAGATATCATATGTTTCATCTCTCATAATGGTTTGGCCTTTGATTAATTTATTTATACGATTAACAAGTGTTGGAAGTGTTGGAGAGATGTTGCAACCACACCCCCAACTCCTCCGCCCACTAACAAAAAACACATATTGCATAGTCAGAGACAACACAAAACAGAAGAAGCAGTAGAAGACAAAGTCTATTAATAATCGTCTACAAATGTAGAAAAAAGGCAAACAAACAACTGAAATTACAAAGAAAAACAATTTCTGTTTCTGAGAATGACGAATTTTTTGTACCCTAACTGATGAACCCTAAAGAGTTCAAATTATTTGTTCAACTATTTCTGTATCTGTCTATATAAGTCTGTGCGAAGTTATATATAGTAAAACATCTCTAGGGCGGACAACACCCAAGATAAATATCAATTTCGTTCAAGAAAGAAGAGTTTTAATACGCTTAGGAGAGGTGTCCGCCCAACAGAAGTGTCGATTAGGTAGTCTTCCCTGTATCTATGTGAATCTATTGGTAATTTCTAAGTTTTCGAGAATAAGTCAAGCAAGTTGTTGTTAAAGTCCAATTAAATATACATATTGTCAAATAACTATGTACCTGATGCTAGAACTAACCTTTCGTTTTAAAAATATGTAACTATATACATATATGTATATGAGTTAATTTTCTATATTTAAAAATATGTGATAAAATTAATATGAATAAGCTTCACAATTATGTAAAAGTGGAACCAAAAGTTAGACAAAATAATGGAAAGAAAGTGACTCATATAGTACAGATGCTACATACATTGATAGGATATATCAGAAATTGAAATTTTGAACAAACAGATGCCAGTAAAAACTTTTATATACAAGAAAAGAAAATAGTAAGGGTATTCAGATAATAAGATCATAGAACTTCCTTATACAAACAGAACTTATTTCAGGCAGAAAAATGTCTCAGAATCTATATAGACCTTGCTCTATCTAGAAAAAGGTTACAGAATCTTTACAGAACCTATTCCATATAGAAATAAGATTCGGAATCTTCGATTAACTAACAAAGTTTAACACATTTTCTTAACTAAAACATTTAAACAGCAAACCATCTTCTAGGATACGAATAAATTTCTACAGTTATATATAAATTGTATATAAATTTTATTGCTTAATTTAAGGTTTTGTTGTTTTTGCTTCTTTCCTTTTTTTTCAACTGGTTTGGCCAAGAGCAAGCAACTTGTTATGGGCTTTTGATTATGTTAAACATTTTGCCAATTATACAAAAAAAGGTTCCATATTCCATTCGCATGAAATGCAACAAATATGGCTATAAAAGTTATCGATTGAGGAATTGATATTATTGCTTATTTATAAGCTTGTTACCCAAAAAGCATTGTGGCTAATGAATTACGAGAATTTTGTTCGTTCACTTGTCTCAGTCAATTTGCATAGCATGGAGGAAGAATCTTTTTAATGCGTGGCCGTTTGGTTTTAGCCAAATTGTATAATCAAATTAACGATTTTGAGTCATCGATGTGGCATAGAAATGTACAGGCAAATACATATGAACGAGGGTGGTGTGAGAAGTTAATAGTTTATACTATAATATTGTTTAGTTAAATAAATTTGTAAATTTTGATCAATTTAAGTTTTAAAGATGTTTCACAAATATGTAGAAATAAATATTGAATATGGGAGAAGGCAATTTTTCAATATTTTGTATAAATTTGTGGAACAAATTCTTTATTTTGCCATTTCTCTAGGGTAACCTAATTTCTGAAGATTTTACCCTGCTTTTAAATTTTCATTCTCATTAACTTTATGTCAATTAAGTAATTCTTTTGCTATATTTTAGATAAAAGAACTTTACTTTATATACATTTTTTTCATTCTCCATTTAAGTAAGAAATATATTGAGTCTATTTTCGCTTCTGTAGGGTTGCCAACATCCTGGAAAATCTACACTTTAAATTTTCATTCTCATTAGCTTTATGTCGGATTTAGTACAACTTTTCTATATATTAGATAAAGGAAGTTTATTTCTAATAACATTTTATTTTATTTTCTATTTAAATAGGAAATCAGTTTAGGATCCAATTTATTTTGGTTTCTATAGGGTGACCAACATGTTGGATAATTGACTTAACCTTCAAATTGCCATTGTCAATGAGCTTTTTGTTGATATAGTTAAACTTATGCTAAGTAAGTATTAGATAAGGAAATTTTAATTGTTGTTTTACTTCTTTTCATATTCCACTTATGGTTACTTTACAATCACCCCTCTCTCTCTCTCTCTCTCTCTCTCTCTGTTCACTTTAATCTATGCGTCTTGCTTTGTCTGTCATTTGTTTAATCATCAAGCAATTTCAATTTGTATTTAACAAATGAAATTTTTGGTTGGAAATATTTTAGCAATTAAAAGTGCCAACGATAAGTAAAATTTGTTTTTTTTTTCTCTCTACTTTTTATGACTTTTTCCTTGTGGCTTGTGGGAAGACAATCAAAAATTTCGAAACAAACCAGGATAACAATTTTCTTGGTTCTATTTTGGGCCATAAAAAGAGGCAAGGCGAATGCTTATCTAAATTTATAGACATTCTCGGCATTAGCTTTAGTATCTGTATCTGTAACTGAAACTGTTTTAATGCCAAACTAATTTGTTTAATTGTAATTTGTTTATATAATTTGGTTTCTCATGTTAATTGCATTTTGTTTTGAAACTAAGCGAAACTTACCTCGGCTTTTTATTTAATTATTTCTTATTTAAGTTGTGTGTGTGTGTGGAATTAAAAATTGAAAATAGACTGAAAGAGGAGATAGAGATAGATAGAGAAGATGAAAAACCGAAAAAAAAAATGCTCACAATAAACAATTGCATTTATAATTTTTTAATTGACAAACAAAACTTGAATGCAAACGGCGACAACTTGTTCAAAAGTCAAATGGTCAACGACAAAAAAAAAAAAATAAAACAAAAATTGATTAAAATTGTATAAAAATGGATAAATATATACAAATATATAAATGTATGTTTGTGTGTATGTTTATAGCCGTGGGCTTTTAGCCCCAAGTTTTTGTTTAACTTTATAGTTATTTTTTTTTCTTGTTTCTTCCAAAAATATATATATGTTCATATGTATATACAGAGAGCCGCTTAAATATTGCATAGGCAGCAACGGCAGCAGCAGCAAAGTTTAAAACAAAACGAAGATGAGCAAAGCGCACGCTAAAAAAAAACTACCAAAAATTATGCAATTTCTTTTTGTTTATTTCCAATTTCTCATTCGTCACTCTGCTCTTCTACCACCCTCCCTTCCCTTCTATCTTCTTCTTCTCTATGTCTTTGGTTTCTTCGTTTTATATTTTTTTTGCCATGCGGCGGCTTGCACCTTGCTGCTTTTTTGTTCACAGTTTTGCAGTTTGGTTAATGCATAAAGAGCGCGAAATTGTGTCAGAAAGATGTGTGTTTTTTTTTTTTGTGAATTTTTATATATTTTATGAAACAAATATTTTGGTATTTTTGTTGCACCTTGTTTGGTTTTGCCGTTCAGAGTGCAACAGCAACTTGCACTTGATGCGTTTTTTTTTTTTGTATATTTTTCTTTCGATTCTCTAGACGAAATCTGCACACGCATTTACCGTATAAACAACCGAACAACCGACAGACGACAGATCGACAACCGGATCGAACGACTGTTTGAAAGAAACTGAGAGAGCCTCAGTCAGTGTCGTTGCAAACCAGACACTTGGCCACTTCCATCAGCAGCAGCAGCAGCAGCAGCAGCGGCTCTAGCCCGATCACCATACATAAAAAGTCTGCAATTGAAGACGCAGCTGGTTTTGAACATCAGAAACTGTAGCAGCCTTTTGGGCGCCGGTTTTTGTATTTAATCAGCTGTTTGAACATATTTCTTCAACTGAAAGTGAAACACTGGACTAGCTAATGATTACAATGAAATTAAGATGGTAACTGAAATATAATATATACACGACTGAAAGACTACAATTTGATTTTACATTTTAGTTTACTTCATTTACCTATCATTAAATAAAAATGATTATCAAAAACGTGATTAAGATCAAATATTGCAATTGTCAAACTAAAATTTTGTTTGCTTTGATTAACAATTATCTTGGCAAATCTATACCATCTTCCAGCTTAGTTTAATCTATTAAACAAAAAGTAAATATGTGCGTTTTTCTAAATTTTTAAATTTTCTTCAAGTTTTTGTAAGTTTTTGTATCTAACTTAGCAATTGTCACATAGTTTAAAACACTGCAAGATAGTGTAGTCTATAAACACAGTTCATATTGAAAAACTAGTACTACATACTATTTATTGACAAGATCTTCTGGACGTTGAAGCGTACAATGCGCATTACGTTCAAGTGGTCCAAGCGACATCAAGTCAATGCCTGTTTTTGGATAGGTATAGAGAACTCTGATCCGATTACAGAATAAAGGCGGTTGTAGTTGGAACAGCGAAGTCGAAAAGGTTCATGCAAAGAACAGTTAGAAGTGCAGCGTGTTAAAGTTAAAGGGACATAATTTCGGGTTGGTCTACAAGGTACAGAAAGATTGACCTGATTAAGTAAATAAGGACAGTCTATTTGTCCATTCAAAAGCTTGTGAATAAACAAAGTACCAAGCATTACTCTACGGTTAAGTAAGAAGGGAAGCTTAATTAAAAGAAGATGGAAGAATCTTAGCAAGAAATTAACATATTTAATATTGTAAAAACAGTCACTAATTGACCAATCTAGACATTTTTTGATTAAGTTTTTGACATATTACATGAACTTTACATAATTTAATATAGTTGACTAGAGGTAGGTTGATGGAGATATGCAAACATGTTGGCATAATGTTCTTTAATTTAGTTCTTATCTCAATAGAGAGGGCAACGGGTTAGAACACAATCTAAAAAATGCAACTCCAATTACCAAATTGCGATAATATGATCAAGGAATTTATTTTCGTACAGATGATGGAAAAAGTACTTCTGAGAAAATAAATATATATAATAAATATAATTAACTTAAATACAAGTAAAATAATAGTAAGTACACTCAAAAATCAGCAAAAAATTCACTTATATATAGTTATAAATAATTAACATTTTGTTGCCTCATTGTCTGAACTATATATGACATAACATTCATCTCACTTAGCTAGGATTATTCCCTCCTCCAATTTCGTTTCTGGCTCATTCTAATAATTCAATAATATTCAGTTCGATGCAAATCCATTATCTTTGACACATCTTTCCTTCCCCGACACATATCGTAAAAATTTCATTTGAGTGGCTATTTTAAAGTGCATCCCGAAAGTATGCTTTAAATAAATGAATGGCGCATTGTCTCGCCAAATTACCTCACATATACATACAGACGTGGCTATAAAAAACGGGCTACCCTATACAGCAGCAGCAAAACAGTGTTGTGGGAGGGGTAATAGAAGGATGGCTAGGAGCTATCATTTTCCAGCCAAAGCATTGTGGGCAACATTGACGTCACTTAATTATAGCTTCGAGGCAGGCTGGCAGGTGGTGGTGGTATATAGGGAGGATAGAGGGAAGCGGAAAAATGCATAAAAACATCCAATGTAATAGCCCGTAACTGAAAAAAAAAGGAAATGGGGCATCATCATGATGGCGAATTGAATATTTTGTTTTCCTTTTTTGTTATTCCAATACCCTCATAAAACAGGGGAATATTCGTGTAGGATTCTGTAATGAAGCATGAAAGGTTTTTTCAATTTATATAATTTAATATTTAATATATACCTAAGAGGTTGATCTGAATAAAGACTTTATTCAAGTAAATATATTCGAATAATTATGGTAAACTTTTACAAAACTAAATAGAATATTTATTCGCATGTGAATGAATTATATTGATAAAATTTTGGAACCGATTTCCTAGAGTTTCTTTTGAAAAAACTTTTTTATAGTTGTTAAGTTCCGATGGTGTTGTAGGTAAATTGTTTTTAGAAAGTTGCAAGTGGTTCGATTGAATGACTATAATCTATATATAACATTTTACAGGTAATTCTGGTGGTATTTTAGTTCAATACGTATAAATTTTTCGAGCTGTCGCCTGATTTAGGAAGTAGAAGTTTGTTAAATAGAATTTAATAAACTATGTACAGATCGGTGGACTAGAGTTTAGTAATAAATTATTATAAGTTATTATTTAAAGACAACTCATCTAAATATTAAATTTATACACTTAATGTAGCTAAAATCTAATAGCTATTTGAATTGTCCTAAGAAACCTTTATTATTATATGTACTATCAATTGGTAGTGATCAATAGTCTATATCATAAAAGTGAACAAAATCCTATATTGGTTATATCTTATGATTCTGTGAACAATAATCGCTTTGACTATAATCATTTTTAGACATTTTTTGAAGATACAAAAGTATCAACTTATAACAAATCTGTTGCGCCTTCCTTATAGAAGCTGATAACAAGTTTGATTAGAATGAGATGACTATAATGTACACTTTCTATCCCTTAGGCTTCAACTTTTTGAAAGGGTATCAAAAGTCTCTTACTCTCGAAGTAAACTTTTCCTCCCTTTTTATTTTTAATGCTGCATTTTGATTAATTTAAAGTGAAAGTTTAAAATGAGAGCATATTATTTTGCTCTTGATTTAATTAGCCAGAGGGCAAAATAAAGAAGCAAACAAAAAAAGAAAAAAAGGTGTCATTGTCTGGCAATGACCTTGAGGTGGTGTTGCCTTGCAGCCAAGCTTACCCCACCCCATCTTCTTCTCCATTCTGAGTTCCTGAGGACATCTCACCTTACCAGCTGACCCTATTTCGCTTATGTCATCTTGTGAGCCGGCTATGCGCATGGCTTCCTTTTTTTTTATACACCAGTTTTTGTTGTTGTAATGTTGAGCCGAGCCCAAAATGCCTGCAACATAGAGCAAAAAATATGGAAGAGAAAGAGAAAAGAAAACGTTAAATAGAAAATCCTATTTATTTGCCAATTTTACATTCGAGTGCACAGGGCGAGAAGTGACGTCAGCATGCCAACGGGCGCCAGAAGCCAAAAACTATTCACACCGACTGGACAAACAAACACACACTAAAACGATAACATACACACACATACACGCACATACATAGGGAGAAGGATGAAAAGAAAACGCATAATTTCATTACCAAAGCTCGACGTTTGTTTTCAATGATGTCATATGGTCGCTGCGCTAGCCGGAAGTTGCAAAAGACCAAAAAAGAAAGTCCTGACGCAGGCGCATTGCAAATGGCCACCACATGCACATGAGCTCTCTCTTTTGTTTCCATGGCTAGTGACGTCATGACTCTCTTAGAAATAGAAAAAAATACTAAAGCATATCTCAAGGAGCTTGGAGTAGGAGTAGCAGCAGCAGCAGCTGTTGTTATGATGTGACTTTGGTTGCTTCATTTGACAGGATTTACGCCTATGCCAAAGCATTTGTGTGTCGTATGGCAATGTAAATATTGATATTAAAGTCCAGATATCCAGCCGGGATAATGGGGCTACATCATCAAGGAGCAGTCCGAGGGCATTAACCTCCAAAAGCTTTGATTAAAATATCGAATTACATGGAACAACAACGAAATAATATGAGAATGGGAATAAAAACAAGGATATTTTTGACAAATTTGCAGTAATTTATTGTGGCCCAAAGGCTCACACACACACACACAGAGAGACAGACAAAAGGAACACAGACAGTGGACAAGGATAAGAATGGGGGTGGGGGAGGGAAAGGACTCTTGTAATGTAATGCAAACATTGTGCGAATTTCCTTTGTCAATACTCATGGACCATTTCCACACATTTCCCTATGGCCATTAGTGTCAGGCCATAACGAAAGCCAAATAAACAAACAAAAGCAAAGAAAAAAAAATGCCCCTCAAATCATACATACCCACCCCCCTCCGACCCCATTCCATCGCTCCCTTCAAGTACATGCTATGACAATTCGAAATACGCTTGACATTGATGTAAAATATATACATAAATAAAATGCGAAAAGTCTGCATGTTAAAGTTGAAGTTGAGTTTGGTTTTTTCCTTTCCTTTTCCTTATTACTCGATTCACTCCACCCCCCTTTCGCCGCCTTGTCATCTTGCTCTCCATCTGGCAACAGCAGCAGCAGCAGCAGCATGCATAACAAATTTATGGCCGGAAGTGATTTTCACTGAAATCCAATCAATAAAAAATTATGCTACTGCTAAAAATAAAAGCAAATAGAATACCAAATAGGGCAAAAAAAAAAAAAAAAGAAAAATGGAAGCGAAATGTAACGAAACGAAAGGAAAAGCCAAGCTGATGGTATGGGCGGAGTTGTGGTTCCGGGGGCAATGTGCGACAGGAAGCGCAGAGAAGTTGAGTTGAACAATTTTTGTTCACTTTTTCATTTTTCTTCTTTTTTTGGCACAGCATGACGGAGGCTGCCTAAAAGTAGGCAACGATAAACTGCCGTTGGACTTTTTGCATGCGTAACTGTATGTGTCACTGTGTGTGTGTTTGTGTGTGTGTGTGTGTGTGTGTGTGTGTGTATGAGTTGACTGAAGTGGCAATCTGCTATAAAACGCTGAAAAAATGGCCGCAAAATTTATGACGCGAATCCTTTATTTTCATTTTCTTTCTTTCCGCTTGTTTTTTATCCCAACTACTGAGCCTTTTGTTTCGCTTATGGTGCGTGTGTGTGTGTGGGTGGGTGGGTGGGTGAGTGACAGAGTGAGTACATTTCGCGAGTCCTTTCTGCTGTCTCCATATGTCCTTAATTACATGCATCAAGCATTTATTGTCATACAAATGTGAATGCGTCTCAATTGATGAATACTTGATAATAATAAAAAATGCTAAAAATATGAATGAGATGTTAATTAAGGATAATTAATTAGTTTTGCTTTGCTTTTGTATTCATCTAAAACTAACTAACCAGCCTTCTTAGTCAAAGCTGCATAAAGACTTTATCATTCTTTTGAACAATGAAAAGTTCGCCTAGAACTCTTAAAATAAAGAAAGACTCCTCCTTCTATATATATGCAGATAATATTTTATATAATATAAACTTGGCAGCGACTTTCATCTTTCCATTTGTCTGTCTTTGACTGTCAGTGTTTGTGAAGTTATCCAACTGAAAGCCCGCTGAAACTTAGTCACCTTCCTGCAAAGCACTTTCCTTTAGTTAATAACAATGGCTTATAAAACAAAGGTTTGCCTTTGCACTTAAGTTAAGCCTTTGCACATAACTAAATTTCTGTATCTTATATTAACGTATTGCAATACAAATATTCAAAAATTTGGTTATCTAAACATATGGTAATTGGTAAGCCCATTTTGCCTAAAAGTATGCTATGCAATTGCAATAAGTCGGACAAAAGTTTTTACCCTGTAAACATTTATTTATATTAAATTTTTGTTGTTAGAAGAATGGAGGTGGAGCAGGAATAGAAACAGCAGGAAAACAGACAAGAAACGGGATAAGAGACAGAGAGAGAGAGGGGGAGTTCAAAAGTTATGCGCCATTTGAGATAAATCAACAGGGCAAGTAAAATGTAAACGAAAAGCTGGAAAACAATGAGTAGAAGGCAACAATAGAAAATAGCCAAAGAAAATCATTTGCGGCCAAGCTGGCAATGGAAAAATATCAGCAAGCAGCCAGCAAGCCAGCTAACCAGCATTTTCTTTTTCTATGGCTTGAGGGAAATATGTAAATAACCAACAACAACAGCAACAACAACAAAAATAATAACAATAACTAGAGAAAACAATTGCAAAACTTAGTTGAAGGACAACGATTTAAAGTTACCCTAAGTTAAAGTAAATATTTAAACATTGAAAGAAAGTTAGTTTTGTTTAAGATTCACATACATTAAGTTGATTAATGTTTAGTCAGTCAATAATGATCCTTTTTTTGAGCATTACTTGGAGTTATAATAGTAAAGAAGAGAAAGGTTGTGACAGAGGCGGAGAAGAAAGTGAGAATTATAGTATTCGGACGTATTAGCTTTCACTAATGACTTAAAAGGATATAGCTGCTTTCTAAAGTGACTGCAATTGAGGCGTTTCATTCGAAACTAGGATGATGAGCATCGCTGAGCTTATCATAGCTGAATACTTGGGAAACAATTCGTGGGAATTATCTACGTATAACAGTAGGACACTTTAATCTGTAAATTGACTGTACCGAAGATTTCTAGTTTACAGTTATTTTGGCTTCACCAGTTAGGATCAAAAGCGTCGCTTAACTTCAAAACCTTCTGGTTTACAGTTATAAAGGCTTTACCTAACGGCAAGCAAATAAACTGAAGGATATACAGAAGTAACATGGACACCTCCCCTTCATATAAATTTTACATATATGAAATTGCTTGTTTATGTTGATCATTGCCCTGTTACATACAATTTGATGACCTAAATATACCCTTTTAATGCCATAAAAACAAAGGGTACTAAAATCCCTGAACAAGGATGGGAAAAGCGCAAAAGGTTGCCTGCTAATTTATGGCCACAAGTCGCACACACACACACTCACACACGAAAACGCACGCACACAGATGAAGTGAAAATATTTAGCACGTGCAATTTAACAAATGAGAATTTTTCTGTGACGTCATTAGCTGATAACAGAGACTGCTGCAGCAGCACAAAAAGAGAAAAAAAAATAAATATAAGAGAAATATAAGAGAAATTCTCCCAAAAGTCCATAGCAAAAGCAACCGAAAAGAGCGCGCCAAAGTTGTGGAAGCTAAATGTTAACATTGTGTGGAAGCTAAATGTTAAACATTTTACTGTTAAACCATTTCGCTGTTAAGACTTAACATCAGTTCTACAGTGGAAGTGCCGGCGTTTGGAACATCGAACGGAAAGTAAAAATCAACCAAAGAAAAAAAAATATTTTCAAAATTAGCAGAAGGAAAAAAAAAGTTAACAAACAAATCGAAAGAAAATTTATTTGTTCAACTTAAAAAATATACACAAAGCAAAAAATATATTTTTATAATAAAGCAAAAATACAAAAAAAAAAGAATATAGAAACAAACAACAACAACAAAAAAAAAAAATCTGTGCGCGAGTTTTATATTGAAAAAAGAACAGCAACAACAACAACAAGAACCAAAATGATTAAGAAAACCACTTAAAATTCAAATGTAAACAAAAAGTAAAAGCGAGACAAAAAAGGAAAAGCAAAGAGTTTTCCACAACTGCGCAACAAAAAAAAAAAAAAAATGCTGCAACATTCTTATTGAAGTAACAACAACAAAAAGCAACAATCCAAAAGGAAAACCAGGTAAGACGAAAAAAAAGCTGTCAACGAACAAGTGCACAAAATGAAAGAAAGACAAGTGGAAATATGTTAATATAATCTTCTATATATATACATCAGACATTGGTACAAATGCAAAAGAGCATTAAGCAACAATAAATAAACAAACATTTTTAACCTGAGGCAACATCAAGAAATGAAAAACCATCGAGTAATGGCATACCGCAAATGAAAATGCGAAAATAAATATGGGAAAATGTTAATAAATAATGTCATAAATACAATAAAAAGGCAAAGAAATGAGGAAGGCCCCGGGTCAAGTTGAACTGTGTCGCAGTTTTTTATACCCTAATGGGAACTAAGATATTTGGTAATACAATTTTGGAAAGATTATTGAAAAATGTTGAAAAGTTAGTAATTTAAGGAAATTAGTAATATTTTTTTAGAAAACAAATGTGCTATATTTTACATAAATTGTGTGGCAAAAAAGTAAAAGGAACATATAAAGAAATCTGAAAAAATATGAATGAAAACTATTTTGAAAGTTAAAAATCATTTTAAAATATTTCGAATGTTAATAAAAATTGAAAAAAAAAAAAGAATATAAAAAAGGACGCATAGAAACTATTTTTAATGTTGAATAATATTTTTGAAATTTCTAAACTAATTTAAATAATTTTTCTAAAACTTTTAAATATATATAAATTTTTCAAATGATTTGTGTAGTTTATTGAAAACGCATAAAATTAATTTAAAAGTTGTTTTTGAACTTGAAATTCAATTGTTTATTGTTAATTGTACCAAAACAATTTTAGTAAAATTTCGTTGAAAATTATTTTGCCATATCATTTATTAACCAAAAGGAAAAATAACAAATTGGGCAACTATTTGTTTTTGTTTTCTTTTGCAATTAATCAGTCTTATAATGGCAAGAGAATCGGTCCAGATAGTTTGTCATGCTGATCAGGCATAGGCGACATACCCTTTCTGTTAGGGTGAAAATATGCTTGGAATTTCCACCAGTCTTCAATAAAGAATAAAATAAATTAATGTGTCAAAAAGAGAAAGCGAAATAAAAAAATTGAAAAGGTGCAAGTATATAAAATATTATTACCTATACTTAAGCCTGAATATGGCCCAGTTTGGGAGTCCCCCGTTGACAAACAAATGTTGAGGGAAATAATACAAAGAATTCCACATGAAAGAAAAGGGAACACTCTTCTCTCACCCCTTTTCCACCTCTTTCATATTTGGAAAATTTTCATTAAAACCAAAACATAAAAGACTATAAAAATTTCATTTTGCCTTTCCAATTAAACCGAATTTTATATAGTGTTATTTCATTTTCGCCGAATATTGTTATTCCGTGTGTTTAACGAATTTCCAATAAAATACAATAAAAATGATTTGTAGATTCCAAAGAAGATCAATAAATCAATTTTAATCATAGGTGAAATAAAATATTTATGAATTTTAATTAAAATTTAACAATGTGAATGTTTTCTTTTTACATTTCGATAGTGAAAATATAATTTCATTATTTATATTAAATATGTTTTCAAATAAAGTTTCTTAATACTTTTCCCTTAATCCTTGATGACCCTTTGACAGCTTTATAAACACTCAGCGTATTATCTTTTTAGGCATTTTTCTTAATGACTTTTTCCCAATACACAAGTTCAGCGGTCTTCCTTCAATTTGTCTTTCTGCGAAATGACTAGCACATTTCCACAACTAAGCACTCAACTCACCTATCACAAAAGCAATTCATCAAACGCCTAGTTAGACATTTTGCATAATTAAAAGTGTCAGGCAATTTACTCCAGCGGCAATCGGAACCATCAGCCTGAGGAGCATCAGCATCAGCGGATGATGAGGTAGCGGAGGTACTGGCTCCGGTGCTGGCAACGAGACAGCTGGCAATTTTGCGAATGATTCAATTATGCTACGCCAACCTTTAGCACACTTTACGTCAACAATATTAATATACCCTTGCAAAAGGATAATCACATTTTAGTGATCAACATGCCAGGTTAAAAAGAGTACATAGGAAAAATAATTACTTTTACGACTTTTCAACTGATCAACTGCTACGATTGTCTGCTACTGTCTTTCTCTGCTTCTTCTTCACTTCCATCGTTGCCACACCAACCATGTTTAGCCTTGCCACCTTACATATATAGAACTTTTTTCTCGGAATATGGGAAACCATAAAAAGAGTATTTAGATAGATGCAAAAAAAACTTTTTCCAACGTATGAAAATATGTTCGAATTTTATTAAAAAACTGTTTTGTAATTTGAAGAGTTAACTAAAGTAACTCCAAAATTGCGATTTGTAGGATTTTGTAGAAATTTGTATTATTAATTAAGAATGTTTGATTGAAAATCCCAAACAGAGACATCATAAAAGGGTTTAGAGAATGCTCTTAATGAACTTTGGCATATTCTTTTTAAATATTATATATTGCATTGCTCTATGAGATCTGTTAGCTATATAGGCAACTTTATTGAGTAGAATTATATTAACAAAAACGTTTCAAATATCAAATATTTTACTATAGTTTTTACTTTTTTCCACCTGATTTTTAAACCTTGAGAATTTTGTTTATATTTCCTTCCCAACTGCTTTTATTTCTTATTTCACTTATAATTCCCAACTACTTTAGGTCAATGTAAGGCAACAGAACTCTACAAATGATTCATTGTTCGTATATGTAATAAAACAATTTATCTTATGACTTTTTTAGTAAAATGCAAATAAAGAGTATCAGAAAATTCATCACATTGTAAATTTGTCGTGAGTTACTCTGTTTGTTTTTTTTTTTTTTTCCACCATGAGAAAGAGTATATATATTTATAATTTCTTAATTTTATTTCGTTTTGCATGCATGTGCATAATTTGATTTAATCTCGTGTCAGTTTAATGCATTTCTCTGTGCCACATGGCGTATGCTTTATTTAGACTTTAATACGAATTTTTCCTAAAGAATTTTCCTATCTTGCACAATTACACGTTGTTACTATGATTTTGGTTTGATTTTCCTTTCTGTCTCTCTCTCTCTCTCTCTCTGTCACTCTTCCTCTTTATAGTCCGCAGGCCAATTTGTTGTTGTTGTTGTTTGTGTTTTATCTGTCTGTTGTTGTAGTCTAATTTGCGATAAACTGACACAAGATTGCAGCTACTTTATTCAAATTATGTGATAAGCCGCAACGCCAAAGCAAACAAAATGCCAAAAATAACATGGAAAAAGGAAAACACAAATGAAAAACGTACAAAAAACAAAAAAAAAAAAAACGAAAAAAAAAGATGAAGCAACAAAAACAAC